>OX465389.1:6257305-7578506 GCA_950005105.1 Lycophotia porphyrea
GAGGAAACCCGCATGCCTGAGAGATATTTCTTGAAAGCATGTAAACCCTAGTCAGAGGCCCATGGGCGGCATAAAAACTCAGACACCAGGTAAGGCACTACACGATAAAGTAGAAGACTAGGGCCAAGTTCACCGACAACATAACGGTCTGATTATCTGAAAACAGCTGTTTAACGTAAATTTTCGTGTTCCCGAATGCAAATCTGATGATTAAACTCAGTAATCAACTGTTATCGCTAATTCAATGTCGGTGAACATGGCCCTTAATCATCAGATTTCCATTTTTGAACACGAAAATTCATGGTAAACAGCTTGTCGGTGAACTTGGCCCTTAGAAATTCAGTTAAACTCGACACCTTCACAAAATGTAATATTACAACTATATCAAACTACTCATCAAGTCCATATACTTGCTCAATAGAGAAACACTAGTAAATTCAATAGTGTCTAAATTTGAACCAAAACCTGAATAGATTACAAACATAATGGAGCTATTACGCACACTCCATCATATTGCTCTACTATATACATACATACATACATCTGTCATACATAAGTCTGTCTTATATAAGTAGGTACTTGTATGATAAATCAGGTAGATTGTCAAATCTAGTTAAGCCTGTAGCTTAGGTAATGTAATACATTTGAATATTGTCTTCAGTTTCAATTAAGGTTTGTTTTAAGTTGGTACATACTTATGCTATTAATTTGTACTATTAAATAGTTACAGTCAGGTCGTTACTATACATACATAACATCACGCCTGTAATCCCTGAAGGGTAAGCCAGAGGTGTACCTAATTGTACACCCACATTTCGCCAGTTATGTTTAAGTCCGATGTGGTGGCGCGAGCCTATTGCCATCAACCAGCCACAAATCCAAACTCCGTGGCTGCTACTAAGAAATTCCTGATGGAAATACTTAAAAACACTTTGTCTGACCTGGGAATTGAACCCAGGAGCTCATGCTCAGTAGTTGCACTTGTTACCTCTAAACCAACGAGGTAGTAACTCTACATACTTTTCGAATACGAAAGTATTTAAACTAGTATCACTCGAGCAAGTATTTGTTTTTGAGCCCTTCTATGTTCACTTTCGTATTCAGACATTTCAGTTCTCACGAGTAAAAGATGACAAACGAATATCGAACATAAAGTGAAACGTCTGTTATTATTAGTTTTACCAACGAAGTAAACAAAGAAGATAAGTAGAATACAAATAAAGTTTAAGCCAGAAAAACCTGTAGGTATCTCAAACAATACGTTTTGATACAAAGACTCACTGTAGGTCATAAACATTACTTATATACCGAATAAAACCGGCTCACAACATATTTTTTTGACTGATTAGATTTAAAATACTTTTACAGGACGGAAAGTTTGGCACAATTTATATTTTAACAAACCATTGTTGATTTATTGTTCAGGTTCATTTTACTGACCCTTTGTCGAATATGTAATAAAACAAACTTCACAATTTAGTTACCTTCCATTTTTTAAGTAAATACGAATGGAGAATATTTTATTTTGATATCATGTAGTATTTTTGTTTGTTATAATTTTTATTGAGTTGTACTTCATCTATGTACGTATCTAACAAAAGATTGATGTTATGTGTAAAACAAAATCAATCTAAAAAGATCGATTTGGGAAATAAATAAATTGTAATAATGCTTTTTTTACATAACATCACGCTTGTAATCCCCGAAGGGTAAGGCAAAAGTGTACTTAATAGGACACCCACATTTCCCGTTATATTTAAGTCCCACGTAATAGGAGGCGAGCCTATTGCCATCAATCGGGCACATATCCAGACCGCGTGGCTGCTACCAAAAAACCCAATAACGCTCTAAATGTTTTTTTGTTTACACATACACAAAGATATTATGTATGTACCGGATTGGACAACGGCACTTAAACAGGTACAGATCTGTATAAAGAAGGTTTTAAATAAAGCATTCACCCCCTTATTAATAAACATAGAGCAAATTTATGTCAAAGTTAAACCTCCAAAATAGTCGGTTAATCTAAGGTTTTACTTGGTTGTAACTTTAATCTGCGTTTATTCATAAAGGGGTTAGTGTATAAATTATTATCATAGTGATAATATCATTTTATTAATAATTTTATTATAAAACATGGTAACTATTCGACGACACTGCATCAGTCGCAACAAAAACTGGTCTATTATGAATGACTGACTTAGGACTTTATAACAAGCAAAATGCGACCTATTAATAGAGATTCTATGAAAAACCTGAATTATTCTGTTCCCAAAATATTTGTGGGTACAGAACAAACAGGAAAACCGTTTCGCTCGGAAATAATAACAGCAGCATGTACAGTCACGAACAACAATATGTAAACACTTAACAACGTTTAAAAGTGTTTTTCTCCTACTGTTCTGATTAAAATTTCCTGTTGTTACGAACATAGTATTCTAGAACTCATATTTTTATGAAAAAGATCCTATTTCCAAGTTAAAATCGTTATTGCTCGCGAAAATTGCTTTTAAATTTAGGAACGTGTATACATATTGGTGTTTGTGACTGTACCCGATTTTGAATTATGTTAAGTGTAATTTATCCCCGCGTTCTCCGTATGTTTTAATTGGTAGCCTTGAACTGGGTAACAGACATTTACGAGTGATGCTACACAAATATGAAGGGTATTTTAGTATTAATTGAGCATCTGGGTATTCGTCTGGATATAAGAAATACTTTGTGAGGTCAGGTGAAAGTTAAGGTACGGTCTAACTGTTAGGACTGACCATGGAGTAACATTGAAGTTTCTTGTCGGTTCTTCTCCAAAGGTAACGACCCACCCGTTTTATAAGTGCCCATGCAGGCCTATCATCATCTGCTAGCGTTTTCCCAACTATGTTGGGGTCGGCTTCCAGTCTAACAGTATTTTACATGAAGCGACTGCCTATCTGACCTCCACAACCCAGTTAGTACTGGGTAATACGATAACCCATGGTAAGACTGGTTGTCAGTTGGGCCACTGAATGCCTGTAACGACTGTCAAAGATGTATAAATGACGGCCGCGGCCGGGACCAACGGCTTACCGTGCTTTCCGAGGCACGGAGGAAACTCGTGGAACGACGTGGTCACACACCAGCCTAGGTAAGCACAGCCCGACCGGCTGTTATTATTTAGCCACGACCTCATCAGCTGCCTATGTAAAATAAAATATTATGATTTTGACTACGGACACCGAACTACTCTGACAGATATTGAAATATCTGTATAGTATCCGTCGGAGTTCGTTGTCCGGAGTCCCAAACATTTTTAAGGCATTGTGATGGTGGTCATATATAAAAATATAGTGAGTTAGAGTTACTATGGGAACAGGGAAAGTATATACACGTTGTACATAAATAGCAACGCAAATATATCCAAAGGGACTAAATAAATAAAAGATCAATAAATTATTGAAATATCGAACTAAGGCCCAGACAAATGATAGCTAATAACTTAGAACTTAAGTTAGGTTTACCTAATACCTAGATGTTGTAAAGTTTTGTAATTAACTAAGTTATCAAGTATCTTACTAAGAACTAAGGTTAGATTCAGTCACAGAGTGGATTTCCATTAGGGACTACGAATCATCATCAAAGTTTGCCATTTAGGTACCTAAATGTAGTTACGTTTGATCAAATTAGATAGGCCAAAATCCTCCATTAAGTTTTTTGGTGGGTGTAAAGTTCTTCATTCCCCAAAGAATAGGGGCGATCCTCCGACCCGATGGGTGCTATTTCTGGTGGGCAGTGATTGTCGGTTTTTTACTATATAGTCTTAATTCGCGGTGATATTAGTTCTTCATTTGAGTCATATATTTTACTTTTTAATATTTTTTGTTTTCGGTCTCTTGCGTCTAAAATTCCCTCGACATGTCCGTTTTTCTGATTTTTACATGTATCGCTGCCACTCTGACCTGCACAACCCAGTTACTGTGTAATACGACACCCCTTGGTAAGACTGGTTGTCAGTCTTTCGGGGTACTGGTAACCCGAAACGACTGCCAAAGATCTACGAACACAGACAGCCGGGACCAACGGCTTAGCGTGCTTTCCAAGGCAAAGAGGAATCTCGGTATGTAACGGCATGGTCACCCATCCATGGACCGACCGCGGCAAGCGTTGCTAAACCTTGAAGATCGAACCGTGCGGCTATTATTATTTAGTCACGTTGACGCCAAATCTTGTCATATGGTTATCCTATTTTCACGCCAACTCGCTGTAGTTTTGTTTGAAATACAGTGAATTTCACGACTGTTATTTTTAATTCGGCTTAGTTTTGGAGATGCAATGTTATAATTAACTGGGATTCCTTGTTCGGGTTGGGGTTTCTCGGAGTATTAAGATGCCGTGCGGTAAGAGATGAATGTTTAGAGGAAACTATGTTCCTTATTAATAAAGCATAAGAAATACTGCTAGTTCCGTCTGCTAGTGCTAGTAACACGGGACCCTATGGGGTAGTAGATTTGAGTATTTGATGTTAATTTTAGCTTGATACCTCCAAGCGTTCCTGAGAAATAATGTCTTGACAGACGGACGGACTTCAAAGTGATCCTGTAGGGCTTCCGTTTTTGCCGCCTGAAGTACAGAAGCCTAAAATCATGAATTAATGACTATTTTAAAATTATTGGATAGGTAAAATCTTAAATGTTCGTCATGTTGCAAAACCGATATTATTATTAAAAGAGAGCAAATTTACTTCAATTTATTTTAAATGTTACATTAACAAATGTGATGGCTATGCCCCACTTATTTTAAGTGGGTCGTAATAATTTTGAATCGGAACACTTACGAAATGACTTCCGCAACTGTCCGTCTGTCCCGTTTCACTGAAAAAATGACTTTAATACAATTATTGCCATAGTACAGGCTCTGCCTAGTTTGGGATCAGATGGCGGTGTGTTGGTTGTCCCAAGATATTTTAAATTATCCTATCTGAATTTCTGATGTAGATAGTGGCCCAAAAAGTCTGACAACAAGTCTTACCAAGGGGTATCGTATTACCCAGTACTAACTGGGTTGTGGAGCTCAGATAGGCAATCGCTCCGTATAAAATACTGGTATTCAGTTGCATCCGGTTAGACTGGAAGCCGACCCCAACATAGTTAGGAAAAGGCTAGGCAGATGATGATGAAGTATTTTGTAAATGATTACTCCTGAACCTGCATACTGAAAAGGGATAAGGTACAAAATGGCCCCCACAGCTATCCGCCAAAGAGAAATCTGACATAATATAAAGTTTGGATGGCGAATGTGATAAAAAGCAATGCGTTGTTATTACCAATTCATGCTACATTTTACTTCAAACCAGTAGTGTGGACACCATTACAAAGTATCTGTCAGAGTCCACGGCGAGTATTTACGCATTCTGTCCTTACCAAACCTGTACGGACCGCACCTTTACAGTCACCAAAATCGGCTTAGCCTTTGGCGTCGGCTTCCAGTCTAACCAGATGCAGCTGAAACCATTATTTTATATAGAGCGACTGCCTATCTGACCACCACAACCCAGTTAGTACTGGGTAATCGATACCCTTTGGTAAGACTGGTTTTCTGACTTTCGGGCTACTGAATACCTGTAACGACTGTCGAAAATCTATAAATGACAGCCGGGACCAATGGTTTAGCGGGTTTTCCGAAGCTCGGAGTAAACTCAGTATGTCTTAGGTGATTATCCATCCATAGACCAACCTAATCAAACTCGGCTTAACCTTAAGTTTGATGCGCGCGACTATTATTATTTAGCCCCGAGCTTCTCACCTACACAGTGTAGTTAGAAAAATTTCAGAATTGAGCATAAGGTTTCCCAAGACCTACAAGATTTTCACGTAGCTATATCATCTGTGAAATAAACTAAATGAACAATAACTCGCACAAGTTGTCAGCAAACATCACGAACGCTGGGATCTCGCATGAATTGCTGGTAATATGATCCTGACTCCAGTCACGGCTTGAGATCTTTCTCAAACGATCCATTGTTCCCCCTCACGGCATGCAAACGACACTAGTTCAGACAAATAGGCTTCTTCCAGACAGGAACGTACACATGAGCAAAGAGGTTGGGATATAGGTAGAATAAGTAGGTACACATATTTGCTTTATGTTCATTTATAATTTTGTAATTAATATACTACAATGGGGTCCACATATAACATCTCTTGCAGGACGGCTGAGTTCAGCAGCATATGCTGTTAGAAAAATCCGTCAATTTACTGATGTAGATACCGCGAGGCTTGTCTATTTTAGTTATTTTCATAGTATTATGTCATACGGTATTTTACTATGGGGACGGGCTGCAGACATCGAGTCTATATTTATTCTGCAGAAAAGAGCTATCAGAGCCTTATATCATCTACGTAGGCGTGATTCTCTAAGAGAACTGTTCAAAGAAATTAACATCATGACAGTACCTTGTCAATACATCTATGAAAACATCATGTACGTTAGGAAAAATCTGCATTTATTTAGTAAAAGAGGTGACAGGCACCACTATAGTACTAGAAACAGGGACCAACTAGTACAGCCAGGTTTTAGGCTAGCTAAAGTAGACTCATCTTTTATGGGGTACTGTTTAAAATGTTACAATAAAATACCTCCCCACATTCTAAAACTAAATGAGACGAAATTTAAATCTTGTATAAAACGCACACTATGTAGGCAAGCATATTATAAGTTGGGGGATTACATTGATGATAAAAATGCTTGGCTCAATGCTGGTCCTGCTCCACAACCATAGGGGCAAACCAATTGATTACCATGTGAAGTTATTGTGGAAGCTGCAGAAGATTGTAATTATATCTTTGCATTGTATAGACTCAATATCTTAGTATTATATAATTGCATAGCACATGTGTAAGTACTATGTACTGTAAAGCTACCATTTACATTTGGTTATCTTTCATTGACTTGAATTTACCCTGGTGGGTGAGAGAATGTCATGCTCACTAAAATGTCTCGCTGATGGTGGCGGGTGTGTCGGGTCATTTAGCTTCCCTCAATATGGTTGAGCTGAATGGGGCTGATCCATGCGTCATGCTCGTGAACGGGCGCTGTCGGTTGGGACTGGTCATCTCAAAGCTGCCACGGTTTATTTTAACTACTTACTTTGTTTTTAAATTGTTGATATAATATTTTACTCTGGACGCTCTTAACGTGCACGTATTTCTACATCGTTCTCACATAATATGTATAATCTGAACATGAATGATGTAACCAAGATTTTGTAACAATATTTTGATTGAAAAGAGTGTCCATGGAGTTTCCTGCCCATTCTTCTCCATAGAGATCTACGCTTTGGAATGGGCAACTACAGTACTTTCACAAGTTATTATGCCTTGTGTCTGTGACTGTAGCTTAGCCTAATTTGATTTCCTGACATTCAAAAGTGCCTGTAATGGTCTAATTGAAATAAATGCTTTTGAGTTTGAGTTTGAGTTTATAATATAATTTATCGTAAAATCTCTTTGATTTGACAACATTGGTTTTAAACTTATAGAGACTTGACCAGATAATTTAAAGTAAGATTCAGTTTCTTAAACCCTGATCAAGACAGTGATGTATCAAGGGCCATAATATGTTTATTAGACTTACTACTCACTACTTAGCACAAGCCTAAAATTATTTTATTTGTATTTTTTTTTAAAACGTTGCCCCACACTAGGAATTTCTCCTGTATCGTGGGTGCGGTCACAAACATTTAAAATCACATACACAAACAGCCAGACCCGGAACAACTATCTGTAGGTCATACAAATATTTGTTCCGTGCGGGGATCGAACCCGCGACACGCAGCGCAGCAGTCAATCGCTCAACCACTGCGTCAACCGTGCCGGACATTGGTCATAACTAAAGCACTCTATAATTTTAGCGGCCTGCATACTTATTTCCTTTCTCGACTGTACATACAAGGTACAAGCGCGCACACAAATCATTCCGCAGATATCCAGGGCTTGTTACGTACAAACTTTGGGGTACTGGCACGTACAGTGGTGTTATTACCCAACCTTGAAGGGGTACTAAAGTTTGCCGTGACGGACGAGGGGACCAGACTAAAGGAACTGTCCACAATGAACTTCGAACTGCATTGTTTCGGAGGCCGGCAATGTTTGGTGGCTGAATGTGGCCTAATCTAAAGAGAGGAAGTTTGTGACATCCTGCCGCTGATTTGTTGGAACTCAGGGCTTTTGAAATAGGACAATTGGAAACGACACGTAGGTTAAATTTGGTAAGATATAAAAATGCTGTAGTTTTCGGAAACGAAGGAGGGAGAGAGAGAGAGACCAACGAAACACTGTAATTTTTTCTTTAGCGTACGATTTTTAGGGTTCCGTACCCAAAGGGCAAACCGGGATCCTATTAAGACTCCGCTGTCCGTCCGTCTGTCTGTCTGTCTGTCCATCTGTCACCAGGCTGTATCTCATGAACTGCAATAGCTATACTTACAGTTAAAATTTTCACAGACGATGTATTTTTGTAGCTGCTATAACAACAAATACTAATAAAATTAATATTTAAAGGGCTCCCATACGCTGCGGGCTGTTCGAAAGAGATACTGCGGCCCTGGAACACAAAGGGCAAGAAAGGAACATGGATGGGTTTTACTCAGTACAAGTCTGACACTCCCTTCCGCTCTGCCCAGAGCGGAAGAAGTCACTTGATGATTTCCCATCCGTAAAAAAAAACGGGGGCTCCCATACAACAAACATGATTTTTTGCCGTTTTTTTGCACGATATTAATAACGGCGGGTTATTGTACATTCGCCACAAAGTAAATTCGTCACATTTTGTAAACTCCATACATTGAAAGTGTATTCGTCACATGCATAAAAAGTATGTGTAAATTCGTCACAAGTCTGTATAGGTACATATTTTTTGCATAAAGTACTGGTAGAAAACAAAGTTATTAATTTTTAGCGCTCGAAATAAAAATGATTTTTAAATATTTTTTCTCCTGCGCTCTTGCGCATGCTATCACTTGCTCGCTCACTTGCTGTATCTATCTCTTTCTAGCCATACCGGTCAATGCATCAGTCCAGTCATCCAGTGACTCACTTGACCTTGTCGATGCGCATGTGGTCTTCTCTATAATATTATTATAGTTTTCTTTGGGTGTTCTTTTGCAAATGTGATCTGCTTAATATTGTAGTTACCATAGAGTTATAGCACATAATATATTAAATCGACGGCAGTTAGTTAGATTGGTGCATCTCTGAAAAAATGGATCATAATCAGCCTTGCCCACTCGGGTGGACATGGTGTAAGTATATTATTATTTAATGCAGTATTGTTTTTAAAAAGAGTACATATTATGGCTAAAATTTCCATTATTGGTCCTTGCTTTGGAAGTTCAATTTTTTTTTTGGAGATAGTACTCATAAATAGAAAACTTTTTACAATTTTTTAAGTTGCGGAGATTCCTGGTTTACGAGATATAATATTATAAAGTTTCAATTCAATGATTGTTGACTTTGAAATTGCTGTGATAAATGTCATAAAAAATATTTCCTGATGTTAAACTACTCGGATGTAATTTCCACTTCAAACAAGCACTGGCCAAAAAAGCATATGCCTTACAACTCAATGACATTGAAGAGAAGAGCCATGTGTGCTTCATTAGCCCATATAAAGAAACAGGACTTTAAAGACGCTTGCAACCAAGCGTCTTCAATGTCCTGTTTCTTTATTGAGTATATATTATACATCATGGAAAATGCTCCACAGAACGATGCAGTCACAAAATTCAACGACTATTAGCCCAGTGGTTAGTAAACACTAGTATAGAGTTTATTTGGAATGTGCATAGGGCTCGCCATAGCACAATAAATCTAGCAGAGGCATGGCATAAACTTTTAAACAATAAAATGGGTAAAAGAAAACCAAAAATGCTTCAGTTTCTTGATACTCTTAAAATGAGGCTGATCATATAAATTGGAAATTGAAGCATTTTAAATTTAATATACCACTAAAGTTGAGAACGCGTCGATCTATTGCATATGACAAAGAATTGAAAACAATTGTGGACAATTACGATAACCTGTCCCAGGCTGAAGTTCTTAAAAAACTTTCTTTTATGCAGCATTTTAAAGACTTGCAACATACGTAAATTACCAAAAAATAGGTAATAATTTGATTATTACTGTGATTCGATGTGTGATCTTTCTATTGTTTTTGTTATAATCGTAATGTTGCAGGCAAATCAGCTTATTGCAATAAATAAATATTATGTATATAGTTGTAAGTAAAACTGTGATTTTTTATGTAGATGCAAATTACCAAAAACTAATGTGATTATTACTGTGATTTGATTATCATTCTATTGTTTTTGTTATAACTGTAATGTTGCAGGAAAATCAGCCTATTCCAATAAGTATATATATGGTTGTAAGTAAAAGTGCGATTTTTTATGTAGATGCAAATAACCAAAAAAAAATCTTATTATTACTGTGATTTAATTTTCTTTTTATTATTTTTCTTATAATTGTAATGTTGTAAGCAAATCAGCCACTTGCAATACATGTTTATTTAGGATTAGGCGAGTCACGCAAGTCCCGTTGTCCTTGACAACGCGGGCTTAAAAACGAACAAAACCAGACAATATTATCGTATATTTTAGCTGTAAGTAGAGCTGTGATTTTAATGTGAATTTCTGTGATTATGAAATCTGAAGAAATAACGTTTTATTCTTTATTGTTTGATTTTTCTGCTGTCTGTACGGAAATAAACAATATGGCGGATTTTCTTTCATAAAAATAGAGTTGTGGCGAGTTTACACATACTTTTTTTCGTGGCGAATTTACTCTGTGACGAATGTACAATAACCCATAACGGCGACAGGTAGACGCTTGAAATGTTTACAGAATGTTTAGTTGTATATTCACTTTTAAAATTATTAGTTAAATTGAAATAAAATAAAGATTAAAGAGGGGCAAAAAAAAATTTTCCGTTTTTGTCTAATGTTGTATAGATAATGACTCGCACTTGGCCAGTTTTTTTTCATTGTTTCATTTACAAAACTTTTCCCGTTTTACACTTTCTGTAGATAAGATAGAAAATCCCGCGCATTTTGCAAAGTCAAAGGCAAACTATAACAGTGTGTGATTGTTTGGCAACCGATCACTGAAGTTGTGTAATCAGATTGATCTGAGCTAACATATAAAATGGAAGACAATATTCTTTACATCCTTCAAACACGTTTATGTTTCATGAAAAGATTTTGCAATATCTTTTTTATATTACTTGTTCTTCAAAAAATATATACATAACTGTTTTTTTCTTACTAAAATTAATTATGAAAAACTTCGTTAATATAGACTCAAACTGCCCCTGGTATAATTTCAAGAATTTCACGACCCTAACTGTGATTACCTAGGGAAAATACCTGAAATCCTTCAGACATTATCTACTTTAATATAGTCGGTTCCTCTCCATTACTATCTCAGAGATAATTATACTATAATGGGCTAACAACGTGTGCAGCCACCCTTTGTGAAGCACAGCTAAGCTATTACACATTTTGACGATAAGCATACCTCATTATTTGTGAAAGCATTTTATTATCCGTCTCCTTTATTAATCTTTGAACCGGTTAATCGTTTGAAAATGGAATCCCCTTTTACCTTTTTTTTTCTGCTTCACAAAATAATATGGCTTGTGCTTGGAATCACATTTTAAGTTTAAGTTTCTTAATATATTAGCGACCCGCCCCGGCTTCGCACGGGTGCAATGTAGTTATTGTTCAGCCAGCGTTTGCAAAGTAAGCAAAAAAAATGCGTTTATTTACGACATCACATTAGAAACCTCTAAAATTATCAGTATTTCTCTACTATATTATGCATGTTATATACATATAAACCTTCCTCGTGAATCACTCTATCTATTAAAAAAACCTACATCAAAATCCGTTACGTAGTTTTAAAGATCTAAGCATACATAGGGATAGACAGCTGGAAGTGACTTTGTTCTATACTATGTAGTGATACTGTGATAGTGATAATATTTAGTGGCCAGGGCTTCAATAGAATGTAACGACAGAATTTAAATTATTGTTAATTTTATTGAAACCTTAAATACAGTTCGTAAGAAAAAGAAACTTCACAGACTGAAGTACTGTGCTTTCAATATTATTTTACATTTGATTTTGCAGAACAGTGGACCTTAATACTGTTTGACATAAGGTTCATGTCAGAGGAATAATAATTGAGAAAAAGCTGTGCAACAAAATAAGCTCTGGCAGTTCTCAATCTTTTTAATTGCATCATCATCATTTCAGCCAAAAGACGTCCATTGTTGGATACAGGCCTCCCCCAAAGAGGGGGTGTAGCCACAATCGCCATGCTTGGTAGGTGCTTGGTTTTTAATTGCAGTGGTATCAAATTAAACATAGTGTTTGATTGGAATGAGATTAATCTCTCGACCTTCATACATGAGCAATATACCTACTTGAAAATGAGCAATATACCTACATGAATGTCAATTTCCATGGTAAATCCATTAGGCTCAACTATTCCTATTAATTATTCATTTCCTCGATACATCTGATCCATTTATATTTCGTAGTAAACCGGATTATATTCGAACAGCCATTACGTGAATACAATAAAGAAAGTGGGACTTACTTTGTCTATCATGTATCTTGTTTGAAACAATCGCTCGTATTATGTTTAAGGATTGTTACTAAAATTAACACATGGCGTTCTGTACGGTCTGCCTATCCTCATAGCAAAAAGGCGTGAATATGTGTGTATTTATTTAATGTTGTTTCAATATCTTTTTAACCATATCATGCTTTTAAATCAAAGTATTGTGTCTTAATTAGACAAGAAAGTCTACCGGTTAAGATATGTCGAGAAAACAAAATCATAATTAGCCTATAAGATTCCTAATGTTGGGACATGGGCCTTCTTTCCGTCAGAGCGAGCAAATGTATGTTGAGCATCATGATATACAACAAGTCCTGCACACGTAGCATGACCACCGTAGAAACGGGTTTTATCGACGGAAGAATCGGAAAAATTACAGATCAACTAAAGAAATCTGTTATTTTACCGATTCTTCCGTCGACAACGGTGATCATGATGGCTGTGCAATTCGCCCAACAAAAAAAAAATGAGTAACCCTAAAAAATGCAAGATAGATCACCATCACTTTATTAACCCGGAATGAAAACCCGATGAAGGCGAACATAAAGCCGTGATTACACAATGCGTGTCAACATTTATAACTTCAATGTAAACCGCGGTGTCATCGGGCCGACCCTTCTTGGGTCCGTTAAAAATAATACACTAGGGTACGGGGTGACGGCCTGATTTATCACCTGAATATTGTATAATTATCACTAGCTTCGGTGAAGGAAAACATCGTGAGGAAACCAGCATGCCTGAGAGATATTTCTCGACGGCATGTAAAGCCAAGTCAGAGGCCCATGGGCGGCATAAAAACTTTGATAACAGGTTAGGCACTAAACACACGAAAATGAAAGAATCACCTGAATTTCATACGAGCACTTCCTATATCACAACCGTTAATTAACATATTCTATAAAATCATCATCTTTCGGAAACTTTGTACGGGTCGCCGTCAACGGTTAAAAATCCGGTAAAAATGCATCTTATTTCTTGAAACTCCGTACAGCGCTAGACCAGCCGGTCTAGCGCGCTAGTGAGCTACCACCCACTTACGGTCTAATAATAATGTGCATACACTTTCCTAAATTTAAAAGCAATTTTCTCAAGAAATAACGCTTATAACTTGGAGATAGAATCTTTTTCGTAATATATGAGTTCCAAAATATTATGTTCGTAAGAATATGACATTTTAATCAAAACAGTTAGGAGAAAGTTACCTTTAAAAGTTGTTTAGTGTTTACGTGTTGGTGCTCCTGACTGTACAAAAGAAAAATACAATGCTGATTCTAACAAATTATCTTGAAATGTAGTGACATTGATTTTCGGTTAGGGTCATAATTTTGTGAAGTGCTGAACCATAGGTAGGTCCGTACCTCCATACCTCTTTATCTAAAGGAGAATTAAATTAGGGTGTCAATTTCACTGATGTCAAGTGTTTAAGTAAATAGTTTAGTTTAGTTTATTTATTAATCAAAAATTATAAGTCAGATTTGGAAACAAAAGAAAAGTAATAACTAATCATTATAAATTAAAAACATAAAGAGACTCATTCATACATAAATTATCATAATAAAAAAAATACATCAATACATAAATTATCATAATTAAAAAAAAAATAAAGGAAATGATCATTAATAATACACAATAAACAGAATAATAAAAGCGCATACATAATAATCACATTAAATTACTTAAAACCATTCTTAATAGAAAACCATTCATCATTCTTTCTCAATAGAGTGCAGCTGCCATATTACTACCTACGAGTATGTATGTATGACGCAAAAAGTTTACAAACAAAATTCACTCTTCACACAGAAAAGCCACTACCATCTATGTCGACTAGCTGTTACCCGCGGTTCCACTCCTGTGAAGTTCGGTAACTGTCCCAAGGGAACATACTTCCGGGATAAAAAGTATCCTTTAAGTTACTCTAACTATCTAAAGGATGTAAAAAGACTCTTAACGAAGTCGAAAGGCACTTTTTCTCCCCGTCATTGCGATATTTTTTTTGTGTTAGACCATACCTGGGAACCTTTTAGTTACGAAGATATTGGGGGTCAAAGTTTCAACATTTTTCACAAGTTTTTTTTTTAATACATGTTATTAATGTTTTTTTTTTTTTTACTTTAGACACCTACACGACCCCAGCACAATTCAATCCATCCATCAGCACAATGTTTTGAATGCGTTACATTAAGTCCTAAAAAAAACGTTATTTTTCACCGAAAAAAAAATGAATTCCCAGTAATAGTTTTAGCGTAAAGTTACTTAGTTTGATGTACATAATGCTTGATTGGCGGCTTCGTGAAGAGTCCGATTACACCCTGTATGTGCCAAATTGTATCCAAATCTGTTCAGTAGTTTTTGCGTGATAGAGTAACAAACATCCATCCATCCATCTTCACAATCGTATTTATAATATTATATAAAAGTCAGATGTACGAACGAAAATAAAAAACATTCCGTAAGTACACGGTCCGTGAATAGACTACGTAATCAGGTAGAATGCAAGTTCGTCGAAGTAAATCACTTGCTACTTTATAGGGCGTCCGGGAAATAGAGAGACGGTATTCTTCGTACCACTTTAGACTATATAGGAAATATAACTTATAGATGCTTCGAAAGTTTTGCTTTCATTCATTATGTAAACTTAGAGTTCATTATTGATGTTATGTGAATAGTTTCGAATAGAGAAAATGGCTTGCAGAGAAGGCAAGGTAAAGTGCCAATGCGCTGGCTATACAGGGTGTAAACAGACTCTTCACGAAGCCGTCAACCACGCATTATTTACATCAAATTAAGTAACTTTATGCAAAAATTAGTGCTGGGAAACGACTTTTTTTTTGGGCTGAAAAATCACGTTTTACAGTAGGACTCAATGTAACGCACTCAAAACATTGTGCTGATGAATGGATTGAATAGTAAAGGCGTCCTGGAGGTGTTTAAAGTAAAACACTTACAATAAAAACATGTAGTTAAAAAAAAACTTGTGAAAAAGTTGGAACTTTGACCCCCAATATCTCTGTAACTAGAAGGTTCCCAGGTATGGTCTAGAACAAAAAAATGATCGCAATGATGGGGAGAAAAAGTGCCTTTCGGCTTCGTTAAGAGTCTGTTTACACCCTTTATTTGTCGTAAAAGTGATGGATTCTAGAGCATCTGATTCTTGAAGTTGACACCGCGGTTCGTAAAGCGTAGCGGGGACGTCCCCGGCTAGATGGGCCGACGATTTTTAAAAAGTGGTTGGTACATACTGGATGAGGAAAACGGAAGACAGGTTGTTATGGCGAAGCTTGGAGAAGGCCTAATTCCAAAACTACAGAAAAAAGGTAATTCATAAATGGAAGATTTATGTTACCCATCTTTTACAGGTTTGGCAAGTACTGATTAAAGTAGGCATGAACAAAAGGAAGATTTTACCTTAAACTGATACTTTTCACCGCTCCATGTATAATACTGGTCTTCAGCTGCATCCGGTTAGACTGGATGCCGACCCCAACTATGTTGGGGTCGGCTGAATAGGTTGAATAGTGCTGAAATTCACGCAATATTGTAAATAAATGAATAAAGTTCGTCCAATTTGGTCTTATTATGAATAGAATCACCGTAATTGAATGAACTAATTTAAAACCCTGCCAGGCGGAAACGTTTAATTTCTATTTATGTTTTTCTGAATGTAATTAAACTAGTCCCACTTAAATAAACAACAAACACTTGCTGGGTATTGTGAAAATTTTAATATTGTAATAAAATTATAAACCACTTCTAATGAGTTTCCACGTGTTTCATAGAATGTGTTTATTCAACAACCAAGTGGACAAACAAATAAAATATCATGCGAATGCTTTCATAATTAAATAGTGATAAAAGATTAATTATTTGTATTGATATTTCCAGATGGATAAGCAAAATTTGTTGAATTCGATACTTATTGGTACAAACGTTTTTAGGTACAATTCGAAGACGACCACACTCGTAAACCACAGCAACTGCACGACTGGTTTCAAGGTAACTTTATGACAATGGCAACAGACAGCAATTTTTAGGAAATGTTTTAGGACTAAAAAAAATATTATAACTAAATAAACATTCGGAATAATACACATTATTTAACACAATACTTAGAACATATTACGACTTTAGGTCATGTAAAATTAGGAGACTCAATTATTATAGTACTCGATATTATGACAGAATACTTTTAGAACTAAAGATAATAATGTTAAAAAAAAAAAACGAGATTTTGAACATTATGGTTACTGAAGTTTATAGCAAACGTGTTATGGATAATGATGTAAGCTTTTTCTTAGGTCACGTACTCACTGACAGGCGGCCTGCTCAGTACGTTCAGGCTAGCTACTTACACGCTAGGCGACTAGCGGTACAGGTTGAAACAAGTATCCTCTTTGATTTTATGTTCTCATTGCTCAGGCCTAGATTGGATCTGGAAACATATACAAGGTGTAAACAGACTCGTCACGAAGCCGTCAACCAAGCATTATGTACATCAAATTATGTAACTTTACGCAAAAATTAGTGCTGGGAAACAACTTTTTTTTTTGGGCTGAAAAATCACGTTTTACAGTAGGTCTCAATGTAACGCACTCAAAACATTGTGCTGATGCATGGATTGAATAGTAAGGGGGTCCTGGAGGTGTCTAAAGTAAAAAAAAATACATTAAAAACATGTATTTAAAAAAAAACTTGTGAAAAGGTTGGAACTTTGGCCCCCAATATCTCATCATATCATACTAGAAGGTTTCCAGGTATGGTCTAGAACAAAAAAATGATCGCAATGACGGGCAGAACAAGTGCCTTTCGGCTTCGTTAAGAGTCTGTTTACACCTTTTATATTGATATTCTTATTCGCTGACTCTGCTCAAGTCAAGCACGACACGCTCTAAATCCGTCTAATTTTAGTTTGTTTATAAATTGACATAAACGCCCACAAATGGAGAGTTTTCATGAGTAATTTAATCATCTGTCAAATTTGGGGATACGCCAATTACGGCAAAACAACGACAACTTAAGTCTAACTGAGCTGAGCGTGAACAATTAACTTAAGATGGGTTTTACAATACGAGCGATAATCTCAACAGTTTCAAGTATGTATAGGAGCATTACACATTACAACAACGATGGTTTCACATTAAAACTAGACTGTAAGGTCAGTTAAAATGGATGTACGAAAGAAAATCTAATGTATTCTATTCTTGTTTTAATTATTTATCTAATTTTATGGTCTCGCAGCAAGGCTATTACTTGTCCACGGTCGCGGTCACAGAGAAACGGAACCATCTGAGATTCTATTTCTTGTTCACCTAGGAGTAACTACCATAGAGCACATTCCACTTTATTAAATATAATTAAATATTTATCTGGTCCTAGGGAAATTAAATATGGCGTCCCGCAGGGCAGCGTTCTAGGGCCATTATTATTCCTGCTGTATATAAATGATCTACCCCGACATATCCCATACCCTTGTGTGTTATTTGCCGATGACAGTACGATCCTAATAGACTGCCTCAATAAAGAGCTTTATGAAGATGAAATAAATAATTCTCTAAAATTAATAATAAACTGGCTCAACGATAATAATCTTATCATAAACCTCAATAAAACAAACATCATGCATTTCTATCAAAAAATTCTCCCTTTAAACCTAAAAATTAATTATAAAGGACAAACTATTGATAGCGTTAATGTGGCTAAATTTCTAGGTATATTGATTGACAGTCAATTAACTTGGAAACCGCAGGCTGAAGAAGTTTGCAAAAGATTAAGCACGTCTGCGTATGCTCTCTACAATCTGTCCAAGAAAGTTAACATTGATACATTAATGGTTGCTTATCACGGTTTGGTGGTCTCTGTTCTAAGGTTTGGTGTAGTATTCTGGGGTAATTGTTCCGAAAGGGAGTCTATATTTAAAGCCCAAAAACGGTGCATAAGATCCATTTTTAATCTCAAGGTTACAGATAGTTGCGTTCCTTTTTTCAAGAAACACAAAATACTAACTTTTCCTAGTATATACATTCTCGAAATAGCTATTTTCGTTAAAACTAACAAACATCTATTTCCTGCATTAAATGATACGAGGATACGAACTACTGCCATGAGATCAAAATATCAGAGTCTATTGTGTACTGGTAGATATAATACTGCTTTGCTTAAAAAAAACATTATTGGTATGGCACCTTATATATTTAATAAATTGCCAAATTGTATTAAGCATCAGCCCTTAATAAAATTCAAAAAACTTCTGTCGTCGTTGCTGACAGAGAAATGTTATTACTCTGTTACCGATTTTATAAATGATGAATTGTAATATTTGCTTCACATTATCTCATATATTATGTCAATAATTTTAGTCTTAGCTGATCCATGATCTCATTTTGAATTTAAGTACTTAGTTTCTAAATTATTTGTAAGTTAACCACTATATTTTTGTATGCCAACAGGCAGAATGTACTGGGAATATATCTGAAACTAACACCATAACTGTAACACCTGCATTCTATACAAATAAATAAATTATTATTATTATTATTTCCTTTATTTATTTATATACATATTTTTTACATTTTCAAATATTTAAATATAAAACGACATAAAAAAACATTTAAAAATATAAAAAAATAGTAGCCCACCGGTATCGGGAATAGGGTCCAAGCTACCGGCGGTCAGGGCTCCAGAGAGAGGAACCTCCTAACAATACGAGCCGTGTCCAGGAGTACCGCTTTCTGAATCAAGCCCTTGATCCAGCTGCCTAACGAGAGCCTCCTCAGGTGTTGGTCGAGGCTCTTGGCAATTAAGCCATGGGCTGATACGACTACCGGCACAATGATCGCTGAGTCCACATCCCACATGTCGACAACCTCGCGAGCTAAGTCAAGATACTTGATTTGTTTATCTTTCTCGGCTTTCACGAGGTTCTCGTCATGCGGGACCGTAATGTCAACAATCATTGCGCGCCGCTCTGATCGATCCACCACCACTATATCAGGCTTATTGGCTACAATAGTCCTGTCAGTGATGATGGATCGATCCCAGTACAGTGTGATATTGCCATTATCGAGAACTGGATCGGGCACATACCTATAGTACGGCACTTCCGATTCCACAAGGCTGTATTTTAGAGCAAGTTGCTGATGGATAATCCTGGCTACAAGGTTGTGTCTATGCAAGTACTCTCCGTTAGCCAGACGAGAACACCCGGAGATAATGTGACGGATTGATTCGCCTGGACGGTGGCATGCCCGACATATGTCAACCGTGCCGTCCTTCACAATAAATCTCCGGTAGTTATTCGTCATCATAACTTCATCCATAATTGCACAGACAAAACCTTCGGTTTCTCCAAAAAGGTCCCCGGAACGTAGCCAGGCTACGGACGCTGATAGGTCTACATCGGGCCCATGCAGGGCCCGGAAAAAGCGTCCGTGAAGCTCCTTACTCTGCCATACTTCCCTGCGGTCGTTAGTGTCAAGTACTACAGGTTTGCGCCAGTTCTCTTTAGCCAAGGAGAGCGGGGTGAGGCCCTTGTCCACCGCGACCACATCTCGATGCATCCCCACGTCGGCTTCTAGGAAATATTCCCTGAGACTGCATATCTCGCGATTGTGAAGAGTCTTAGCATTTAAAAAGCCTCGACCCCCACACTTCCGCGGGATATACAGTCTCATAACCGAAGAACGTGGGTGATGCATTCGAAATGCCGTCAGCAATTTGCGGACCTTCACATCCAAGGCGTCTAGTTCTGTTTGAGTCCATTTGAGTATGCCAAAAGAGTACATCAAAACCGGCATGACCCAACCGTTGAAGGCACGCACCTTATTTCCGCCTGACAAAATACTATTAAATACTTTTTTCAGGCGGCCAAAGAAGCGCTCCTTCAACGATTGCTTCATGTCAGCAACATTGATGCCCAGCGCTTCTGACATACCCAAATACTTATAGGTTTCGGTTTCTGAGAGGGATCTAAGATTTATGGAATCCGTGAGCTTGGTTCCCACAGATTCCACAATCTCCCCTCGCTTTACATGCATGACCGCACATTTGTCCACACCAAATTCCATCCTGATGGCACTACTGAAAGTTTCAGTTACCTTCAATAGCTCCATCAGTTGCAAATCGTTGGGGGCAAAGAGTTTCAGGTCATCCATGTAAAGGAGGTGAGATATAACTTGACCACCTCTCTTCAACCGATAGCCTATCCCTGAATCCTCCAGCAGTGTGCTTAGAGGATTCAAGGCCAAGCAAAACCAAAGCGGACTCAAACTATCGCCCTGAAATATTCCTCGCTCTATATTTATCGGTTCGCTATTCCTCTGGATTTGCCGACATCCTGGATAGCGAAGAACTGTCCTCCATTGCCCCATACATGATATCAGGAAGGTGCGCAGAGTTGCATCAACTTTATACAACTCTAGCACCCTCATGAGCCATGTATGTGGCACCGAGTCATAGGCCTTCTTATAGTCTATCCAACATGTCGACAGATCCTTTCGTGAACGGCGAACCTGTTGACTAATGGCCATATCAATGAGGAGTAGCTCCTTATTATTATTATTATTATTTCCTTTTATTCATATATATACATATTTTTTAACATTTTTAAATATTTCTTAAAAAATCCATATAAAAACATTTAAAAATATAAAAAAATAGCGGTCCGCCGGTGTCGGGAACAGGGTCCAAGCTACCGGTGGTTAGGGCTCCAGAGACAGGAACCTCCTCACAATGCGAGCCGTATCGAGGAGTACTGCCTTCTGAATCAGGCCCTTGATCCAACCGCCTAAGGCGAGCTTCGCGAGATGGTCGTCGAGGCTCTTAGCCATAAGCCCATTGGCCGTCACGACAATCGGCACAATGATAGCCGAGTTCACATTCCACATGTCGACAACCTCGTGTGCCAAGTCGAGATATTTTATTTGTTTCTCTTTCTCAGCTTTCACGAGGTTCTCGTCATGCGGGATGGTGACATCGATTATCATTACGCGGCGCGCTGATCGGTCTATTACCACTATGTCAGGCTTATTGGCTACAATAGTCCTGTCAGTAATGATAGACCGATCCCAGTACAGCGTGACATGGTCTTTCTCGAGAACTGGGTCGGGCACATACTTGTAGTACGGTACCTCAGATTCCACAAGTTTATATTTCAAGGCAAGTTGCTGGTGAATAATCCTGGCTACTTGGTTGTGCCTGTGCAAGTACTCGCCGTTAGCCAGACGAGAACAACCAGAAATAATATGTCTAATGGACTCACCCGGACGGTGGCATGCCCGACACACGTCAACCGTCCCGTCCTTCATAATATATTTCCGGTAGTTGTTCGTCAACATAACTTCGTCCATAATCGCACAGACAAAACCTTCAGTTTCCCCAAAGAGGTCGCCGAAACGTAGCCAGGACACGGACGCTAGAAAATCTACATCGGGCCCATGAAGAGCCCGGTAGAAGCGCCCGTGAAGCTCCTTGCCTTGCCATACTTCCTTGCGGTCATCGGTAGTAAGTACTACAGGTTTGCGCCAGTTCTCTTTAGCCATGGATAGCGGGGTCAGTCCCTTGTCCACTGCGACCACATCTCGGTGCATACCCACATCGGTTTCTAAAAAATAATCTCTGAGACTGCACACCTCGCGGTTGTGGAGGGTCTTCGCATTTAAAAAGCCTCGACCTCCGCACTTCCGCGGGATGTACAGTCTCATGACTGATGATCGTGGGTGATGCATCCGGTTTGCCGTCAGCAGTGTACGGACTCTCCTGTCCAGGGTATCGAGTTCCGTCTGAGTCCATTTGAGTATGCCGAAAGAGTACATTAAAACCGGCATGACCCAACCGTTGAAGGCGCGCACCTTGTTCCCACCTGAAAGAAGGCTATTTAATACCTTCTTCAGGCGTCCAAAGAAGCGCTCCCTCAACGATTGCTTCATGTCAGTCACATTAATGCCCAACGCTTCCGACATACCCAAATACTTATAGCTTTCGGCTGAGGAGAGGGATCTCAGGTGTATGGAATCCGAGAGCTGAATTCCCTCGGATGCCATAATCTCCCCTCGCTTTACATACATGACTGCACATTTGTCCACACCAAATTCCATCCTGATGGTGCTACTAAAAGTTTCAGTTACTCTTAGTAACTCCATCAGCTGCAATTTGTTGGGGGCAAAGAGTTTCAGATCATCCATGTAGAGCAGGTGAGATATGACCTGACCATCTCTCCTCAACCGGTAGCCTAGACCTGAATCCTCCAGCAATGTGCTTAGAGGATTCAGGGCTAGACAGAACCAAAGTGGACTCAGACTGTCACCCTGGAATATTCCCCGTTTAATCCATATAGGCTCACCGTTCCCCTGGATCTGTCGACATCCTGGATATCGAAGGACAGTCTTCCATTGCCCCATACACGACTCAAGGAAGGTACGTAGAGTTGCATCAATCTTATACAATTCCAACACCCTCATGGGCCATGTATGTGGCACCGAGTCGTAGGCCTTCTTATAATCTATCCAGCATGTCGCCAGATCCTTGCGAGAGCGACGAACCTGTTGGCTAATGGCCATGTCGATGAGGAGTAGCTCCTTAGTACCGCGGGATCCATTCCTACATCCATTTTGAGAAGCAGACATAATGAAGTTTTTGTCAATGTGTGTATTAATTTTCGCTCTCAAAATGGATGTAAGAAGTTTATAGACCGTCGACAAACACGTGATCGGTCTATAATTCTTGGGTTCCGCGGGACTACCTGACTTATGGAGCAGGTGGGTAACGCCTGTTGTTAAAAACTGTGGTAGTAACCCAGACTCTAAGGATGACTGGAATTGGGATGCCAGGCAAGTGTGTGAACTACTAAGCCATTTGAGCCAGAAGTTATGCAGTCCGTCCGGTCCCGGTGACTTCCAGTTCGGTAACGGACGAACTGATCTGGCTACATCTAATGG
This sequence comes from Lycophotia porphyrea, assembly GCA_950005105.1. Classification (NCBI taxonomy): domain Eukaryota; kingdom Metazoa; phylum Arthropoda; class Insecta; order Lepidoptera; family Noctuidae; genus Lycophotia; species Lycophotia porphyrea. Next base: position 6,280,893 of record OX465389.1, read on the forward strand.
TGTAACCACAACTGGCTCCATTTCTGGTATAGGTTCACACACTCGCTCGACATCACGCATCCAGTCAGCCTCAGTATGACAGACGGGCACCGACCAGATGCTGCGCCAGAAAGAACTCGTGGCGGCATCATCTGGGCGGCACACGTCTGTCATATTTTGCTCGGTTCGCTCCCAAGCTCTGTATACCCACCTTTCATCGCTCTGGAACATGCGATTCTGCGAGTACCTATCAACCCGCCGCTTATACCGCCGAATACGATTCGCCCATGCATAAACTTTCTGCTTCAGGAAGTCAATGCGCTCTGTGACACGGGACATGTATTCTTGAGGGCTGAGTCCAGTCCCCGAGAATGCCCGCCTCACAAAGCGCATCACACGTGGTCGAGTATTGCCCTCCCTGAAGCAGTATAGTTTGCCGATGAGTACCCTGGCCCCGTCGATACGGCGCTCGATCCTGCGCTGCCAGGCTGGTACGGCTGGTCTTGGTCGAGTAGCTACGTCACAATTTGGAAACCTGACATTAGCTAAACGACATGCCGCAACAGCCCCACAGTACAGGATCGAGTGTGTATCAACGAGGTCCTCGCTACTCTCGAATATACTCTTGAGTTGCGAGTCCAACGCACACACCAGCGCCCTATTTTTCTTATGCATGGGTAACCGTGGTAATCGGGGCCTAAGTTCGGTAGGATTGAATCGATATTCGCGAAGCGCATCTTCCAGAGCGCTCCTCAATCGGTCGTTGCACTGGCTACTTACCGTGGCAACCCTATCATCTTGCTCTTCAACTGCTGGACTAAAACGCAGTGGGATTGGAATAGCTGGCGCTGTAAGCGTTGGTGGTTGAGTCAAGATAATACGGTTGCTCAGTACCTCTGAGCGCAGCCTATCAAGTGCGGCATCGTCCAACATGTGATTGCGTTGGATGACCCGCACCTGATCCGACAGTCGTTGGGCCGAGACGTTGACGGTTGGTTCAAGATCCTGAAACATAGACAGCATCCTAACACGGTACGCAGTGAGGTTAGTTCCCCCCTCTGTAGACCCATAGTATGCGCGCATGACGTTCTCATTTATTGACTGAGTCCATTTCATGCGCTGCACACAACCACCGGCAGCGGGGACCCGACTTGGGGCCGGATGGCCCCTAAGTCCCAAGCTCTTCGGTGGTCGGCCTCTCCCCTGCCGACGCACAGGTGTTGGCGACGTCGGTGGAGAGAAATATTCGTCGCTCGAGCTCGACGCGACTGCCGCTGCCGGTGACATTGGTGATCCGGGATCCGGCGGCGGCGAGGCGGAGCTGAGCGACGAGTCCGGGGATGGTATGCGTGCGCGTCGGGAAGCAGCCCTCGTAATCATTTGGTTATTCAATCATCTCATTCATTATTTTGGGAATTTTTCATTTTTGTGTGAACGCTGACAGACGTCATTGTCAAAGAACTGGTTTAATTTTTCACTTATTAGTCGTTTTCCAATTTGCTAGTATGTATTTGTAAAAAAAAGTCTGCTTTCACTGTTATTAATGATCTATTGTAAATTACTTTATATTGAAACCAAAATTTATAGTAAAACAACAATAAAAATTACGACGATAATTATAACCGATGTGATTGACATACGGGGTTGCCAGGTTATTATTATTACTAATAAAACTCAACGCGATCAGCGAACATCTAAACGGCGACATTCCACAGTAATTAGGGGTACTCCCTTTCTTCTCCTAAAATTGTTTGTCTGCAAAACATTATCCATAACACTTCAGTAACCATTATGTTCAAAATCCTGATTTTTTTTTAACATTATTATCTTTAGTTCTAAAAGTATTCTGTCATGATATCGAGTACTATAATAATTGAGTCTCCTAATTTTTCATGACCTAAAGTCATATGTTCTAAGTATTGTGTTAAATAATGTGTATTATTCCGAATGTTTATTTATAATAATTTTTTAGTCCTAAAACATTTCCTAAAAATTAGATTTTAGTGCTCTCAAAAACGTTGAAGGAATACATCGTGAGGAAACCGGCATGTCCTAGAACCAAAAAAAAATCGAAGACATGTACCAATGACATCTACCAATCCGCACCGGGCTGGGTTATAGCCCAACCCCTCTCATAGAGAGGAGGCCTGTGTCCCAGCAGTGGGAACATTATAGGCTGGTGATGATGATGAGATTTTAGTGACAGAAACGAATCGCTGTAAATCCGACCGGTGGTGAGCGTTAAACCCATCTGCGACGATAAACACGCGCGGGACCGCCGGAGCCCCGCAGCGCCGGAACCGTGACATAAACCATGCCTGCTGCATGTTGCATGCTTGCTTGCATGCTGCATGCTGCGTGCTTGCATGCTGCATGCTTGCCTGCATGCTGCATGCTTGCCTGCATGCTGCATGCTTGCTTGCTTACAAAAACCACATGATGCTTTATTGAGTACATGTGTAATATATTTAATGTATAGTAAAAAATTATAAATGCCAAATCAGATATTTTTTAATTATAACAAAAGCTTTATTATACAAATTTGTTCTAAGAATAATAGTATAAATAAACATTATGTAATTTGAATTTAGGACTTATAACTTTTATTGAAAACGGTTTTATGTCTTTTGTATATTATTGATTGTAATATTTATGTTAAACGGATTTAGGACATATCATATTTAGGGAATTCAATGTGACATTTAGTTCGGGTAAGTTATCATTCGGACAAATGATGATTAGGACAAAAAAAGTTATGGCACTTTAAATTATGGATAAAAAAGTTAGGTGACACAATAGAGAACCGTAATTAGGACATTGACAGTTCTTGAACCAGGTATTGGTGAAATCCACGCTTTGGTAAGTACAGTAAACGACGTGGAAGTGAATCAAACATAGAATTGTGTTCTTTTAGAAACTTGAATAGGTAATTTATGTTATTTTTGGAAACCTAAACGAAATAAGGCATTTCCACCTACAGCAGTGCTAGCCTATTGGTGTGATAATGTGTCGAGTTCATACCACAGATTTTTCAGATTCATGTGCGTATTGTATAATCATCACTTCCTTCGCTGAAGGAAAACATCGTAAGAAAACCAGCATGACTGAGAGATATTTCTCTGTCGGCAGCTTAAAAACCCGAAACCAGGTTAGGCACTAACCGCAAGATATAGAAAGAAAAGAACCTGAAACACGAAATCATCATGTTTTCCGACGACTAAAAAAGCCACAAGTAAACCACATTCATAGCTGGTTCTACTTAAATCTATTTAGGCTCCATTTTTTCTTGTTCACTTATTTTCAGCAGTACGATATCTAAATCTGATGGAATATTCAAGCGTTTTACATTTGACTGCAGCTCTCCATATACGCTTCAGTGTTTCAGCAGCATAACGGCAGCATCGCGTTAAACATTAACATTTCCTATGTATACTTTGTACAACCAAAAAAAGAGATTATTTTGCAAGGAACTATCTTCAATCAAATAAAATTAAAGATCGGCCCGAGCGTCTGTTAGTATTTAGGCACAAGCTCCTTAATTTTACCCTAATACTTGTATTAAAAATCAAGAAATTAATGAGTAGATTTTTCTCCATGAAATTATGTTGTACCCATCCGGGATTTCAAAGAAACAGAGATGCACTCGTAGACTATATAAAACATGCAACGACAATTTGTTCAACAAACAAACCACTTTATTTAATATGCATTACATACAGTATGAAGCATTGCTCATGGTTTATACATACGCTCTGGATTTTATTGTAACCCTCAAATTTTTAATTGGGTCACGGTTAGTGCTTTGCTTAAATGAAAACCAATAGTTTGAGAGCACAAAATACATTTTGAAGCACTTGGAATTTTTGAAAGTATAATGTCACACTCTTATAATATTGGAACTTGTCTGTAATTAAACACTTAATTTATGGAAAGTCCTATACTTTATCCTATAAACACGAAAGTTTGTGAGGATGGCTAAACCGATTTGGATGAAATCTAGTACATCGATAGACCGATAGACCTGGTTTACAAATATGATAATTACGTTTTATCCCGGTAAATGAGTGCAGATGAAGTCACGGGCAGTAACTAGTATATTATAATTACATCGTCAGTTCTGTAGCTGAATAGACCACATTATTTTAGTCTAACATTTTTTATCAGTCCTGTATAATAGTCGACAGAAACATTGACACAATTTCTGTAATTCCAACCCAAGTTCATTAACGTTATAAAATATTTTGCAAAGGCTCTATCACTTTAAGCAAATAAGGGTCTAACTAAAAATGAAAATAGTGTCCACTTTAAAGCCCCCAAGTTTTTCTGAAATAAGCCGAGTCTAGACAAAGCCTAATTAAAACCCTCGCATATAACAACACTAAATTGTTTACGGTTGCCCCACTGTAAAGATAAAGCCTAATACCGTCTGTTTTATGTGGTACAAACTGTTGTCCCTTTTTAGGCTCTTTATTCGCATAGACAAATACGTCGAATGTGTTCACCTCTTTACGTTTATGGGCTACAGTAATAAGGGTCACCACATTTCCGGATTGTGACCGGACATAATTAATTTTGATGTCATATTTCGAGCAAAACTCAAAGGACGTTGTCAATAATATCCGTTTTCAATAAAATCTTTTTCCGCTTCGTAAAAGATGCTAATGCCCGCGGCTCAAGTGGCAGTGGGCAGGGCACATTGCTCGCAGAACGGATGGCCGATGGGGCCGAAAAGTTCTGGAGTGGCCACCGCGAACCGGAAGATGTTGCCTTGAAGACCGTTGTCCGATGACCTGGTGAAGGTTGTGGTGTGACCGGTCAATGTAGCGACACTTGGGGAGGCCTTTATCCAGCAGTGGACGTCTTTCGGCTGAAATGATGATGATAATGATGAATGCCCGTGGCTTCGCCTGCGTGGAGTTCGATAATTGCCCCACAAGATACCGAGATATATAGTATTTTATGTGTTAATCCAGGTTATAAACCATCTGAGTGTTAAATTTCATCGAAATCTGTTCAGTAGTTTTTACGTGAAAGAGTAACAAATATCCATTCATCCATCCCCACAAACTTTCGCATTTATAATGTTAGTAGGAGGTAGGATATACGTATTGATGTTTGGATTTTATTTTATTAAGTTTAAAACATCTTGTTTATAGTGATTATGTTATTACTGAAACTGGTTTCAGTTTGAGTGCTACGTCCGGTACAATCGGACTTGTTTGGCTACCCTATTTGTTTATAGTTGGAATATATCGGTATTTCAACTTATAAGCTCTGTAACAGAGTTCATTGTAATGTGGCCGTTTTCACATTAACTTTCTGATGTATTTTGCGTTACAGTAAAACAGTAGCATCTAGTAGAGATACAGATCTTGGTGTAGCTACAATAGCTCCAATTCGAATAATTTGTTTAGTATGGCAGCTTTATTTAGCTCGAAAGGAACACTACATAATACATTTATATAATTATAATAAATATATAATTATGAGCACATCAAAAAAGGTAACCCACGATTTGATATGTCAAAGTGTGGTTGTGTAATATTTTAATCTTCGTAATTTAAAAAATCCTTTATTTGAATTAAAATTAAAGAAATTTAAACTAAAAACTAAGACCATGTCAGCTACTTATCATCGTACGTGAGTCCAGCTAATTCAAAAACATGGATGAAATGAAACTAATTAAAATTAAATATGAATTAAGTTTTATCCACAAGTGGTGATTCTTATTCATGGTTTGTACATACTCTGAGAGGACCCGTTGGATTGGCAACGGTAGTGGTAGTGTATTGACACTACCACTACACTACCACACATACACACACACCACACACACACACACACTACCCACTACCACTATACACTACCTTACCTATTTGTTACTTTATACTATCTACTATTAATAATTATTTTGTGCTGTTACTATTTGAACCAAAAATTAAGACGAGCGCTAATCCCGCTGATAAACTGTTACGCAGTTTGGTGGGTGCATAAAATGTGCAAAAAGTTTGGTCCTAATTAAATGATTATTATTATTCGTTATTCAATCATTGCTGACTTCGGCTGAACTGAAATGTTCGTTTCGTTCCAAGAGCACTATTGAGCTGCTTATATCTTTATGATATTTTTAGGATAGTATCCTATAACTGTTCTGTAGAACCAAATGATAAAAAATACCGGCTAAGTGCGAGTCGGACTCGGTCATGAAGTGTTCCGTAACATCGTAGGGGGACCCAGGGGAGAAATTTATCCTGTATCGTGGGTGCGTTAACAAACGTTTAAACTCACATACACAGCCAGACTCGGACCAACTTGTTATACCACCGTAAAAAGATCACATGTATTATAACCTCCCCAAAATCCAGTAAAAACTCGAACAAATAAAATCATAATAATATCTTTTACATCTACATAGCCCGAATTAGCCTCGAGACAGGATAAGTGAAAAGAAAAAAAACTCAGGCGGGCTGGGGTTCCAAATTGCGGACTATAATTCACCTGGCGTAGCATCTGGCCATACCGAATGGCACGCATTTAGATACTGAGAGAGATATTAAAAAGCCAGATCTCTTGTGTGTTTCAACACATTAAATTAAATTATGATAGTCCTAAGACCTTTTAAATATAATTAAATTGTGTAATAATAGCGTTTTGTTCAACAATGATCGTCATTTGTTTAGTTTCATGTGAATTTTCAATTGTTATTGCCTTAGAATGCGTATTTTATTCGTTGTTAGGACTAGATTTGTTATTTTTAATAGTGAAATAATTCTTTATGCATACTTCTTTTGGGATTATATGTAAACAAAGGGTACATACGAGTATTGTATCAAACAAAGCATTTAAAAAATACAACTTACGTTAAGAATAAATATGCTTTGAAAATCTGTGCTCACAAAGTAGGTAATGTAAGTCCTTTAAGAATACAGTTCACGAACTGTTGTATTTGCAACAGGTTCCTTTTCCAATGGGTTAGTAAGGACACGAACGCCGTTTTATGCCGAAAATGTATATGCGTTTCTACTATCTTAAACATTCAACGTAAAGCGTCCGACGTTAAACGTCCCATATACGGACTCTTCACGAAGCCGTCAACCAAGCATTATGTACAGATGCCAGCCTGCACATCAAGCTACTACAACCTGTCAAATTTCTTTAATAGATTTTCAACTTTATCTCCAAAGCATTAGGTTCAAGGTTGGTTGGGAAAATCTGATAAATTCGGGTAGCTTGACCTGCTGGCGTCTGTACATCAAACTAAGTAACTTTACGCAAAAATTATAGCTGGCAAATGGCTTTTTTAGTTTGGGTGAGAAATCACGTTTTACGGTAGGACTCAATAGGTAGCATTCAAAACATTTTGACTAAACAAAAAAAAACTAAATTTCTCCCGATATCGATGAAAGGATTTTCAGAATCGGATCAGGACTTCCGAAGATTACTCTCGACATCCAAACTTACAAGTAGACTACATTACAACATTTTTCAACTATTATTAAACCGTATTAGATAGCTGATTATAAACTACCATATTGAAATATTAAACGGTTGAGGGTGCTAAATAAGAGAATTTGGAAAATATTCCGTATACCAGCAAAAGGTATCAATTCTTACCAAATCCCCATTTAAAAACTAACGACATCATTCAATATCTTGAAGAAAATCACTTAGACGGATCAATTGATCATACCAAATATCGCCAAGGAATGAAGTTAAAAACGGATTTCGTGCAATTTATTAGACAATTTGATTTGCACAATGGTTTGAATTGAATATTCGGTTGGGGAACGATTTGCATTCGCGTCATCGGCGGCGAAGACTTCGGAAAAACTCTGTGATTCTATCTCGGTAAGGCTTGTTTGTGAGAACAGTAGCGACCCCGACTTACGAACAGTAAGTCGTGGGTTCGAACCCAGGCAGGCGGCATTACTTTGTGTAATTAATTTCATCATCACTGCTATCAAAAACGGTGAAGGAAAACATCGTAAGGAAACCGGCATGTCCTAGAACCAAAAATTCAAAGACATGTGACATCTACCAATCCTCACTGGGCCCGCGTGGTGGATTATAGCCCAATCCCTCTCATAGAGAGGAGGCCTGTGTGCCAGCAGTGGGAACATTATAGGCTGATGATGAAGGCTTGTTTCACACCTGTGCTGCTAGAGAAAGCGCCCCAGCTAACGAGAAAAAAACCACCAATAGAATAGCTCCCTTTTGAATATAAAGTAAACCTTTTCGAACATGAACTTGACGTCCTGGATGATTCCAAGGTCGTGCAAAGTGTTATTGGAGTTTTTTGCAATAGTTTTTTTTGTTTTTTTTTTTTTTATAGCATCCTGGTGTCTGGATTTTTGTGGTTGATTTCAATAGGCTGACCCCCTATTACACGAAGCATCATCATGACTGGCAAAATGTGATTGTTCTATAGGTATACAGACTTATGTTCTATTGGAAGCACCAACCGTTTTGTTTTTTTTTTAAGTTAATTTTTAAAATAATTTTACTGCATTTTTAATTTAACCATTTTCTTTTTGTGTGTTTTGTCCTATATTGGCTGATGAAAACTTTTTCTTTCTTTCTCCAGTTCTGCACGAAAATCAGGTGGAAACTCAGCCTTATGCATGTGTGAGTGAGTAGGAATGTCTAATTTCGCCCACGTCTTTTTTTTTCAGATGGGAATGCATCAAATGCTCAAACTTCTCTCGCTCTGGGCGGAGCGGAAGGGAGTGTTAGACTTGTACTGACTAAAACCAATCCCTGTTACTTCCTTGCCCTTTGTGTTCCAGGGCCGCGGTATCTCTTTCAAACAGTTCCGCAGCCCTGGCAGGTAATGTCGACCCCAAAGGATACCATAGCACACCGCTAACGCAGATTTATACGAGTTTCCTTATAAATTTTATTAAGTCGAACAACTAGATTTAAAAAGGTCGGGTCCGTCTACCATTGTGGGTTCTTTTTATTTCAATGGTTACCTTAATAACGGAAGATTTTAGGGGTTTGCAAATAACTTTCATGGGGTAGGAAAGTACCGAATAAATATAAGAATAAAATTCTAAGAAATTGTAATAGAAGACAAGATATTTTATTGGTATTGTTGATTGTTACTTCATTAAGCATAATATGTATCCTTCTATGAGACCTGACTTTCTGAAAAGTCTTAGCAATAAAATAAATTGATCGGAAATCGGCATTGAATGTGTCTCAACAGACTTGTTGCGCTCTATAGGCTATATCTATAAATATATGTTACTGGAAATGTATGAAATAACAATACATACAATTCCAATACAATCATATGTATATTTCATATACTTTTCCGAGCCTACTTAAGAAATGTGTAAGATAATGTTTCAAAGATTCTTTAACACACGCATTTCCTGTGAAATATATGTATTTCCTAAGAATTGTATAAAATTCCGAGATGATACCAGGAAATAAAAACGAATGCTCTCTGTGAATAAGATAAATAAAACATGAATAAAATCAACGTCAAGGTAATAAGGCGTAATCGTCGTTTCTATTTCTGTCTGAAGGGTTTAAAGAAACCTAACACGAAGGGGATGACGAAGTCTTAGTTCGCTCGCTCTCAAGACCCCACCAGGACAGGTGTGCCCTAAGTCCCGAGCTCGCTTCGCTCGCTCTTGCCTCCTAAATTTTCCTAGCCGCAATGCCTTGTTTATGTTGGTGTGGTGTGTAGTGTATTAAGGTAACATAAAAATAGGAGTACGATAAAGGCTCTCAAAAAGTAGGTAGTCGCCTCTCGCACCGCTATTCCCGCTGTAACGGGTGTTTTCTTTAGAGGTAGAGAACTTTAAGTTACATTTCCGATCGCTATGTAAGAAATGTACAGAAAGGTATATATTACAAAATATATCATAAATTTCCTATCTATTTTAGGAATTGTATACAATCACGGATTACATATTTTTCCGTTAACATTATTATCATATAAGTACTAAAACTAATCATTCCTTCCCTATCCCTACCCAATTATTGTTTCTCGAAATACGATACTAACAGCTTTGAAAGTGACTTGAACGTATTTTTTTATTCTGCATCTTGTCGATCAAAACAAATAATGTCTTACACGTCATTTTACGGTGATGTTTTAATTTCTTTAATGTTTATTTTGGCAGCAATATGACGACGCGGTTACACTAATAATGTCAATGGTGAATTTCTTATTTTAAATTCGTTTCACAAGTGACTTAATAATAAAATATTATGAGGTTATAGAAAACCCGCTCACAAAATAATAGTAACTCAAAAATAGACTTCTCAAAACACAAACAGACGATGACGGATAAAAATCACGTTATACATAGTGTAGTTATTTGTAATAACCGAAGATTTTTCGGTAAATACCACCAGTCTAGCTGATGTTTACCGTTAGACGAGAATTTATGAATCTTCGGCAAATTCCGGGAAGCGTTACACAGTAAACGAGAAAAATGTAGCTATACACTTATTATCTGAAGTATTCGAAATTCGAACACACGGTAATCGCGCCGCGCGAAAATCAATTCAGTTTGTCCATCAATAGCAGCTACTTAGTTCTGGATGTATGGGGACCGTACCTGTAACAGGTATAGGGGAAGGCAGGGCGGGGAACGCAGGACCAGTGCACCCGTCGCCTTTGCCCACGGAGGACGCCTCGCGCGCTCCCGACACAGCACGCGTCTACGACTCTACGCACAAGATATAGTGGACAAGTGAACAGTTCTAACAGTGATCTTTATTTAAGTGTTCATTTTTGAAAAAAAATTTTTTTTTTCTTACTTTTGGTATTTTTCATCACTGAGCGTTTTACGTTCGGCTCCGAATTCTGCGTCTATTAATTATTTAGGTATGTATCTAATTATAATAATTATTTATAATAAATGTTTATCTTTTAGATTTAAGTCTAAAAATACCACATTATTTAATTTAAATACGACCGTATTATAAATTAAATTGAAAGCTTTTCCGAAAGCCCGTTTGACCTTTCACATTTCGACTTTTCAATGAATAAACATGATTAAATATGAATAAGGATTTAGTAATGACTTAAGCCAATACACAAAGAAAAATTGGCCCGAAAATGTTTTGTAACTCCTCCTACTAAGACCGATGAGCTTTTATAAAGACCTTTAAGAAAAGTCATTAACGAAATATTCCAATAATAGGCACGCTTAGCAAATAAGGACAAGACAAAGCTCACTTCCGTAAGGTTGGCTATAACAAAACTTTATTCACACTAGTGGAGATAATTGTATAATCACACGGTGTTAACAAAAGGCTTTCGGGGCCAGCCCTGGCTTAACTTGTTGCGTTCGGAGCTAATGTAAGTTGATGTAAAATGTAACGTATTTTATGCTGCACTCGACCGCCGCAGTGTAGATGGAATAATAAAGGAGGAAGGTTTTTATGTATGATGGGAGCTACGAAAAAACTAAACGTATCGGTATTTATTAAACCAATAGTTACAAGAAAGAGAAGCCTGTAATGTAATGCAATAATTATCTATATGAAGAGATGTAAAAGTCAAAACTGAAAACAAAACGCAAAACTGTCCCTATTAAAAAAGAAAGAAACCGTACAGTACTCGAGAAAAATTCAATCGCAAAAGATGCACTAATTAGTATTTCGTTACATTGTCTCAACCAAAACATCCGCTGGAATATTATTTCAAAGAGTAACAAAATATTGCAATTTTCATTTCCTTTACAAAGGTTTATTTTTAATTCGGATTTACAAAGATCGACGTTGCTTTGTGCCTCCTACGTATCAAAGCTTTCAGTCTAATTTGACCTATTTTAATACAATTTTTCATAGACAAAGAAGATACTGGCCGAAAACGAAAAACAACATTGCGAAAATTCAAATGTCGAATTTAAATCTAGCGGTACTAATCCTCTATCACGCAATCAAAAAGGGTTCAAACTTTTCTAAAGTGATAGTTGACCTTTCAGCAAAATGTCAAACTAATTTCGGATTACAATGCCAAATTCTTGTTCTAGAAAGCACAGAAAACGTCACATGAATGTATAACACTTAATTTGATTCCTGCCACAAATCTATATCTTACAAAACAGTCGAAATCAAACTAAAACTAGCACACAATAGTTACGATATCAATTTTCAGTAACCAAAACCAAATCAACTTATTAAAGTTATACCGGATTCAAAGTTCGGTCACAAAGGATAATTCTTAGGAGACTGCTAATCTGTATTTTGGCGATGTTCCAAGTCCCAAGAGATTAGATATGGCTGGCGATGGTTCGTCGGGCCCGCTGTTGTCATTAACTTTGTATCTCTATAGCCTCAAATCTGCGGATTCGTAAACATTCAGTGAACGCTAAACGGTCTAATGATGATTCACTTTGTGAGTTCGGAACCCGTTTGATATGATTGTCAATTTGGCCGAGAATTATTAAAGTTTAGAACTGAAACCTCTGGTATAATTTGACGGTGTTCCCAAATCAGGCTGTTTTGTATAATAAAATGATTATATTGTTTAATCTAAACGTTTTCGCCTTAATTTAACATTAAATCTTCGCGTTTAATTGAAAATTGCGTTGTTCATAAAACGTTAAGTTATTCAAAATAATACTCTTAATGAAAATGCTTCTGGCTCTTTGTCATTGGTGTCAAAACATAAGTTTTAAAGTCTAGAAAGAACAAAATGAGTTCCACTGAAAGCTACCATAACTCTAATACTCGCGAGTTATTGCAAGTCTCTCATAAAAGACAACCGAAACATCTACATAATCATAAAGTTAGGTATACTAAAGTTTAAGCACCATATTTTAAAGTTAAACTCATCCCCACGGAAACTAAGGCGTCGAGCCAAAACTTCAGACAAAAATTTAATTCTCTATATCGTCGACAAGACAAATTGGAAGAAACTTTAACTGAAAATTAAACCTGGTACAAATCTTGAGCAAAGTAGATAGACGATAGCCATAACGAACTTCTCTAGTAATGTAAACTGATTTTGTTTTTTTTGTTTTTGGGATTGGAATTCATAATGTGCCAAGCTAAATTTAAATTGTTTTTGGAAACCCTCCTTGCCCTGGACACCAACTCAAGGAAAGTACAAAATGGTAATTTAGCAGAACAGTGTCAACTGGGTGCCTTAATTAACTGTGAGTAAAGTTCCCAGGCAAAAAAGTGATAAAATATCAACAATAACAATGACGGAAAGTCAAAAGTGTGTTGGATTGACATAAGCTATCGAAAAGCTTATGTTAGGAAGTCGTTATAGAATTAGGCAACGCCTTGAAAGTGAATGCCCCTTCTCTAATAGAAAGAGATAGAGAGAAGTATGTGAGAAAATCTGGCACTGAAAGTGAGAACACATTGAAAAGAAGTTTGAAAGTAAAGGAAAGAAAAAACAATAATTATGTACAACCAAACTAAAAGAATAAAAGGCATTATTACAACTAGAACAAAGCCCACAAAAACAGTAGCACAATATTACAAAACCCAATGCGTCATGAAAGCTTTCGCCTATGTATCAAATGCACAGAAACCAAATTGGACTCCCACATATTCAGGGTGACGTTAAGCTCAGAATTTATTGGAAAAAAACATACAGTTTTCCTTCTGTTTGCACATTGTCAGCTGACACTAACTCTATTTTAAATATTCCTTTAGCTGAACTTTATTTTATCTTTTGTTTTATATCGACTGATTGGCTAGAGAAGGCAAGACACCGAGAGAGTTGGAAAGATTTGGGGGAGGCCTTCGCCCAGCAGTGGGACAGAAAAGGAAAATCGAAAAAATAATGTATCGCGGTCGAACTCGATACACCACAATGAATACTAACAAAAAAATGTAATATCAATATATACGACTCATCATCAATTGAAATAAATAGGTATTTTTAAGAGGGGAGGCGGTGCAGCGGTGTCCCGATTTCTCTATACAAAATTTGCCAAAATCGACGTTTCGTGTTCTGCTTTTTTCTTTCTGAATAATGCCTCCAGACCTATCATTTTTTTTTATAAAATCAAGGACTAGTGTAGATTACTGAAAAAAAAAAATGACAAGGAAATGTCCCTGTAATTTTTTGCAGCAACTAATAAGTAAAGAAAATATAAACCTCCAAACTTGACAAAAAATTCCCCATTTTTACAGCCATGATTAAAGGACTACCGGACAAATCCTTAAAGTTTTTAACATAAAAGAAACTAGACAAACTCTTTTTTTTATTTTAATGTTAAAAATAATAGAATCGACTCAGTTTTCGAGGAGAAAAAAGGGGAACACGAAACGAGGTTTTCGTCAAAATTAGTATGGAGAAATCGCCTCCCCTCTTAATTTACCGAGTATTATTTTCATCAATCATTTATGTTGAAAATATGTTAAATAATGGTCGTGCCTACAAAAAGAGGCAGGCTACCCTTTTCATAACCGGCCCAACAGCAGATTAAAACTATTCAGAGGTACTAAAACCTTAGGAAGGAGGTGATTATTCTAAATTCCTCATATTCAGAGTATCACCACACAACCCTATTTGGTCACAAGCGAGATGTAATCGCGTTGAGAGAGGGTTCAACACACAGTCACCATATTAACGCAGTTTATGATTCTAGTTGGTGTTTCATGAACTTCGTTATCATATTCCACGTATTACACTCCTTATACACGAGTTAGGGTTAAATCTGCTGAATGAAAGTTATGATAGGAATGCTTTTTGACCTAAATTCCTTTGACTGTGAAAGGTTACAGGTATGACTGTATAGGTTCTAAACTAATTGACTAAGTAATATTTTTTTGTACTGGACCATAATTGGGAACCTTCTAGTTACGGAGAAATTATAGGTCAAAGTTAATTTTTTTTAATACAAATTATTTATATGGCACTTCAACGACTTACTCACTAAAAGATACAAAAACATAAATCACAAACAATTCTAGTGAAAAAGTGTAATGAAATTGTTAAAACCTTACTTTAAATACATTCATGACCCCTATATTATTTAATGTATCCAACACAATACTTTGAGTGCGTCACGTGGAGTGCTACTGTAAAACGTATATTTTTTACACCAAAAAAAGTCGTTTCCCAGTAATAAGTTTTACGCAGTGTACTTAGCTTGATGAACAGAACAGTTAGTTGACGGTGCTTTGTGAAGGGTTCATTTACACTCCGTATTATGGTGAATGATGCCTTTCTTCCACGGAGTACCTATATCAGCAAAGTGATAAATAGTGTGATTTCCCCGAGGTCTAGCTCAGCCATCTCATCAGGTCGTCAAACTAGTCAACATTGTATTGCAAATTGAACATGAGGATACCTAGTGCCAAAATAAGCATAAACGGCAGCTAGATGGGCAAACGACATAGTTGCCATTGGGGCAAAATCCTGGATAAGACTGGCACAGGAACGTGTAGACTGGCACAAGAAAAGAAACGCATGTACCCAGCAGTGGGTAAATTCAGGCTATAGATGATGATTATAAGCTTTCATACAAGCCTAAAAGCTTGGCTTGCCCTCTAAAGGACTCTTCATGACGTTACGGTTTCTGAACAATCTGCTTGCCCCAGGGGCTTGCCGTATTGTTGGCCCCTAGGCACGGTACTGTAATATACAATGTTTCCACAGCTGGCACAGAGGGCTCTGTGAGAAAAAGTCCACATGTATATGAGTACGGCAAGTGTTAAATCGAGTCTAGAAGAAGAAAATAATAATAATTTCGCCATGTTACTCATTGTACTGTATGGTGTCGGACGCAAAGAATAGCACCATCCCATATCTTCCCGTGGGTAAGTCACTTAGTCGCCTCTTACGACATAAGAGGCGACTATGGGACTTACCAGAGAATGGGTAGCAGCGTTCTCTGTGCCTTTGTAACAACCGTACAGCGATCGCCCATCCGCCTGCCAACCGTGGCGATTATGGCAAAAAACCCCCTTTGGGGGAGGTCTATGTCCAGCAGTGGACGTCTTTCAGCTAAAATGATAATGATGACACATTGCAAGACCGACTACTGCCCTAGTTAACCAATTCCCACAAGTTCTTAGTTTCTTGCACGCAGAGAAATCAAAACGCTTTGCATTTCTAGGTCAGTGTGGTAGAAATTATCATATTGTTGGGGGAAAATGGGTAATGTCCTTGCCTATGATGTTGTTATAAAACGACATGTTTATGATAGGCGGAAGGGGGTGGAAGAATCTGTGGGGGATGTATTGACTTAAGATTGGATTTTCTTTGAGTTGAATGTTTTTCTTGATAACGAGTTTAGATGTTGTTGAAGATTTCAATACAATGTAGTCTTATACCCTTTTGGGCATTACTCTTTGTGAGCAAAAACATAATACAGTAGAAAATTATACTTGACAAGCGAATGCAGTATCATACCTGTTTCCCTTAGACTAAAGCCAAATATTTTATGATGTGTCGAATCCACTAAAGAAAGATATTGTGAACAAAAATGTCTGCTTGGATTTTTTAATTCACAGAACATTTCCTAAAGTTTTGATGTTTTATTCAGTAAGTTAGAGAGCAAATAATTAATATTCTAGACATTTCCCCTTTCGTCTTTTATTTTAAAAAGCTTCCAAGTCTTTTCGTTTGAAATATGAAAGCGAGTTATGTGCGTAATCATATTAAAAAAAGATTTTAATGGCTTTACTTTGCATTTTAGAAAAAGTATTCGCCATTAGAGAAAAAGTATTCGTTTATAAAGTCGTTTTTCGGGTTCCGTACCCGAAGGTTAACCAACGGGACCCTATTACTAAGCCTCCGCTGTCCGTCTGTTTGTCTGTCTGTCAGCGGGCTGTCTCATGAACCGTAATAGGTAGACAGTTGAAATTTTCACAGAATATGTATTTCTGTTGCCGCTATAACAACAATTAATAAAAATAAATTATAGGGGCTATGATGTGGTACGGAACGCTACTTGCGCGAGTCCGACTGCGCGAGTCCGACTGCGCGAGTCCGACTGCGCGAGTCCGACTTGCACTTGGCCGTTTTTGACTAATTAAGCGGAAGTCCACTAAAGTACCAAAAAATGTTCATACACTTAAAACACAAAATTATCTTAATAATTACTAAAATAATTTAGTTAAATTTAATTTATAAACTTTATTTTCATAAGTTAATCAATATTAAACTATATACATTGATAATTAAAAACTAAATTAAATTTATAAACTACTAACACTTTGCCCGACCCAGGAATCGAACCCAGGACCTCATTCTCAGCAGTCGTGTATGCAACCAATAGACCAACGAGGCAGTACATAATATAACGCGCGATCCAATAAAACAAATTGCTCTTATTTCACTTCTATTCTACCTACATTAATAAAACTCCATGTACAGCCTAGTTAGTCGTTAAAGTATCCATCATGTTGGACTGTAATTTTGCCTGCCTTTGAGCCTAGCAATTATCTACAAATCGAGCACTAACTACACACTTCAAATGGAGCAATATTAGGCCACTATTTACAATATCATCAGAGAACGTACCGTTGTATAAATTAATATTCTTATTCTTCATTGCACACAATTTTAAATAAACATACAAATTGCAATAGTATAGCTTATGTACAAAGGCGAACTTAACCCAGAATTGGGTTTTCTTACAGCAAACCTAATTTTGATTGCGAGATTTGCAAAAGAGGATACACTCTTGTGCATTAATATTAAATTCTGTTGCAAAAATTAATTAATTTTAAAAACGAAACTATATACATACATTATAATATACGTAATACATTCAGTATATAAATATATATATATATATATACATACATACATATTGATCATGTGGACAGGAAATGCTCCTTTATTCCTTAATAATTGCAGTGGTGACCTTCTGTCTCTTTATCAGTAGTATTGAGTCAGGTCAGGTTTTACCTGCTGTCATTTCAATCAGCTGACTTTTGATCGCGAGAGAGAGAGAAAGAGATCATCGCTTTGTCTTACTTAGTTTCTACTAACGTCATTATGCTATTACTGCTAACATGATGAGGGGCTCGTGGCTCAAAAATAACAGCCGCACAAGTTAAGGTTAAGCAACGCTTGCCGAGACAGGTCCATGGATGGGTGACCATTACATGACGAGATCTCTCCGTGCCTCGGAAAGTACGAACCATGGGTTCCGGCTGTCATTTGTACATATTTGACAGTTGTTGATAAATGATTGTTGCTGGGACTTGTGGAGGTCAGATAGGCAGTCACTCCAAATAAAATACTGGTATTCAACTGCATCTGGTGAGACTGGAAATCGACTCCAATAGAATTGGGAAAAGGCTAAGCAGATGATGAAATGCCATTACTGCTAACTTGGTCCTCAACTCCTCATTTTCATTTACATGCATACCTAAAACCTGATTAGGCAAGCAGAGTCTTGTCCAAATAAAAGAAAAGTTTCCTTCGACAATAAAAGGCGAAACTTTTGAATAATTTCGAGTTGTAAAAACTTGCGAACAGCGAGTTGTACACTTGGCAAGAAAACAGACTTCTAAACTATGTATAATTTGGTTTTATTGAATGTATGCATCGGAACTTTCTGCTCGATTCTGGGGAATACAATTTATCTCTTAGGGATAGACTTGGTTTTGTTTTAAACAATACGCTTCAGTAAATAATAAGTTGTTGTCTGTTTGTTAGCTGGAATTTACTTTTTAAATGTAGGTACAGATAGGTTTTAGCCGCAGCTTTGTTCGCTTAGAGGTGGAAATTATCGCACTGGAATGTTTATACCGAAAAAAAAATATCCTTCTTTGTCCTAACTTTCTTAACTTGTGCTAAATGAAATCTCTTCAGCCGTTAAAGCGCGAAAATGTAACAATTCGACAGAGAAAAAAAAAATCACAGCAAAATTCGTATTAGTGTGGATAGATGGTCTGCCAAGCGTGGTTTTTAGGGTCTCAGCAACAGGACTCTGTTACTACGCCTCCGTTGTCCGTCCGTCTGTCCGCCCGTCCGTCCGTCCGTCCGTTTGTCTGTTAGCACGCTGTATCTCATGATCCGTAACAGTTGAAATTTTCACCGAATTTTCATTTTTTTTTCTGTTACCGCTATAACTACAAATAATAAATTAAAAATTCAAGAGGACTCCTCTACTACGATGGCATGGAATCCTTCATGCGCGAGTACGGCTCACACTTAGCCGGCCTTTTTGATGAAGGAGAGGTTCCAGCACTTCCAGCTCCCAGGTACTAATAAATGATAATCTGCAGGGTTGCGTTGATAAATCCACGTACAAAGTACGAAAACGGACATAAATCTAACTTTACGAAAGAAACCATGAACTTAATGCATGTCATGAAAAAGCTTAAATGAATGAAACGATAATATTATTTGCCCCTAAATATTACAAGAAATCAACCATTTTCCTTCCATTATTTATATTCAGGATACAATAACAATACAACCCACCGTTAATCTCCTTGATGCCTAAATTATGAACGATAGTGCGAATCTTCGGGGATCCTCGACTCGGCCGAACGTTTCGATTTTTCCCATCGGGAGTTTGTTGAGAATTATTTATAGACAGCCGTAGCACAAAATAGATATATATAGAAGGTCAGGTCTATACAAGAAACGAAAACACAGGCACGCAAAAACACGCTTCACGTTCAGCGAGGGCACTCGTGACTAGCATTTGTTTGAGATTCCATTATTTCTGTTATGTATGCAGTTGTTGTGGCTCGTTATATGTAGTTGTCTTTCTGGATCTTTCTACTCTGTGGTTGTAACCTGGGGCAACTCAGTGCCTACCCGTATCTGAGGTAAGGAAACCCGGGGATTGCCGGGGGAGGTAGGTCACCAGCCTTGTTACATTAGTTACAGCTTAGCCGGATTTCAGTGGTGACCTGAACAGCTCTTAACAGTTAATTACGCTACTAAAAGTCTGTAATGAATTTTCTTGGGTCGTTAGAATTTTGTAAGAAAGTTTTTTACAAAGTATTTTTGTTGGGGTAAATGATAAAGGAGGTTGTAGCAAATAGAGAGGTCAAGGTTTTTAAATATAATAAAGCTCACCTTGCATAGCTCATTTTAGAAAGAATTTTGTTGGTTTTAAAAATGTTTTAATAAGGAGGACCTTGATGTAGGTAAGTTAATTATATTACTTTGTATTGAGTTTCATCTTCTAGGTCATTTAAACCGCAACCGATTGGCGATACTGAAACGTGTTCATTTCAGTATCGTCCGTCATGTCAAGACCTAGGGGCAAGAATCAACTATCACAGAGGACGTGATGATGCAAAAAGTCTGTTTAGGTTCATGGCCCAAATACAGGGTGTAAACAGACTCTTCACGAAGCCGTCAACCAAGCATTCAGCACATCAAACTGAGTAACTTTACGCAAAAAATATTGCAGGGGAATTGACTTTGTTTTTGCTAAAGCTGTAACAATAAAATGTGAATAAGTTGGAACTTTGAACCCCAATATCTCCGTAACTAGAAGTTTCCCAGGTACGGTATAGAATTAAAAAAAAAATCGCTATGACGGGGAGAACAAGTGCTTTTCGGCTTTTTTAAGGGGACTTTTACACCCAATATTGTACGCAGAACAAGAAAGTATTTTCAAATTTTAAAACGTTCTTCGTTTAAACACTGTTTTAAGCTTTCACGGTTTACAACTTATATTATCACTTTGAGCTCCCGATATTTCGACGCTGTTGCAAGCGCCATGACCGCGGGTTGACTGGAGAATGCGGGCAGATGGAAGTATTTGTTAAGAGCAGACAAATCTGTCTACCCTCTTTCTTCGTTTACTCCGCACGTTTGTGAAAGACTTTTGGCTAGTCCTACCTTCAACGTAAGGTAAGTCAACAAGGGCTGCAGGCTGTTCGAAAGAGATACCGCGGCCCTGGAACACAAAGGGCAAAGAAGGAACATGGATGGGTTTTAGTTAGTACAAGTCTGACACTCCCTTCTGCTCTGCCCAGAGCGGGAGAAGTCATTTGATGAATTCCCGTCCGTAAAAAAAAAAGAGACGACCCACTGACCAAAAAAAGGGTAAGTCAACAAATTAAAAGTAAACATCAGTTATATAATGGCAGTCCGTATAATAACAATGGCATAGTTTCAATAACGCGGGTCGATTGCAACTTACACCTTAACTTAAAGACAAGAGTCACGTGAGTAGCATGGACTTATAACAGTTTCACGGTCAGTTATATAACGCAGCATATATCATTGGAAGCTATAAAGTTTTATGTCGGATTCCAGTTCTTCAACACTTCGGCCGCATTGGAACTTGCAGCCAAAATAGATCGATAATATATTGCGAATAACTGTTGCTATCTGGTATTTTGAGATCATTCCTCAGTTTGCATAGATTTTTGCTTGTCATTCTGGCTTGCCTTAAAACTTCGTATTGTGGAGGGCCGAACATGATTCGGCGAAAGTACATGCCGCTCGGTACGACCCGAACAAAAGCCGAATATGTGCAGTAAAACCGGCCGGCTTTGTTGTTCAACAGAATGGTACTGTCGACACTGATTCAAATGTGAGGATTATAACTACTCAGCGAGGGGCCCACAAGGGCCGATGCCTGCCAGGGTTGCGGGACTGTTCGAAAAAGATACCGCGGCCCTGGAACACAAAGGGCAAGGAAGGAACATGGATGGGTTTTAGTCAGTACAAGTCTGACACTCCCTTCCGCCCTGCCGAGAGCGGGAGAAGTCATTTGATGATTTCCCAACAGAAAAAAAAGGCGAAAATATAATAATGTAATGCGTAATGACGGAAGTATCTCATTGCCCAAACTAACGACAAACACTAGAATCAACGGCTACTTGACACGTGAAAAAATCCGGCTTGTTTTTCTGGTCATTTTGCGAATACGTGAGCGTCCTGTAAAAATTGCAGGGAGTCGCTGGATGCAGGTGGCATTGGACCGGACACGTTGGAAATCTATTGGGGAGGCCATCTATGTTCAGCAGTGGACAGCAACGGGCTGATATGATGATGATGATGATGAGCGTCCTGATGTAGATGCTCATGGTGGAGGCTGGGTCAGATCCCAGTATATTCCACATGAACAAATATGAAACACACTTGGATTCAAGTCTTTAATTTGGTCGGTCCATCATGTGTAGGTATACCTATTATCAAATACCTATTACTATACCTACCTACTTTGTACAGTCACGAGCACCAATATGTAAACACATAAAAGTGTTTTTCTCCTACTGATCTGATTAAAATGTCATGTTGTTACGAACATAGTATTTTGGATCTCATATTTTTATGAAAAATACCCTGTCTCCAACTTACAATCGTTATTCTCGCGAAAATTGCTTTTGAAATTAGGGAAGTGTACACTTATTGGTGCTCGTGACTGTACTTAAATCTGTTTTTAACCTTCGTCGTTTTATGAATGTTCATTTAACTATCTTTGAACTAGAATATTAGCAAGGAATTTTTCAGTCTACAAGCCAAATATTAAATAACTCCTTACAGCTATAAATCTGAATGTTTAATATCATGTCTAGAATTACACATATTGAGTTTACCTTTCTCATTCCTATCGAAAACTGAATAGAGAGTTTCCATTTGTAATGTACACATTGTCGGGTTATTTCTCCCAAGAGGGTACGATAGAATTTTCCGAAATATTACTACTTAATATTATTTTAAATGCGAAAGTTTACGAAGATGGATGGATTGATGTTTGTAACTCTTTCACGCGAAAACCACTGAACGGATTTAGATGAAATTTAGCACACCGATAGTTTATAATCTGGATTAACACATAGGATACTTTTTATACCGGTAGTATGATCCCGTGGGATTATTGTCGAACTCCACGCGGCGGGCGAGACCGTGGGCATAAGCTAAGAATAAATAAATACATACCGTGGCATTTCATATAACACTCAAAAACGGAAAAGGTTTACCAAAAGTTGCTATCGAAGAGCTAGGTATTCCTTCATGATATTTATGATCCCAACTAGCTTTTCATTTTCTTTTTTACGAGACTTTCAAAGTCTAGAAAACACAATAATACCTATTGAAGCCGTCTGTGAAAGCATATTGGATTTGGCCAACATATTCACAGGGGTGACGTGTATTCATTCGTATGAATCTGAGAGAGTAGTGGATATGTACGGATTTGTCGACAAAGCTCTGCTCCCCAATTCTGAAAAACATTTCTCCATAATGTGCGTGAGTTACCTGTTGAAGACTTGGGAGGCACACTATTTGTACTCTTGTTTGTTTTAGGGTTCTGTACCTCAAAAAATGGAACCAAATTAGGATCACTGAGTTGTCCATCTACCTCAGCGAATTCCTTAAGGTGCAAGCCTACCCAGGGCAGCGGGACTGTTCGAAAGAGATACCGCGGCCCTGGAACACAAAGGGCAAGGAAGGAACATGGATGGGTTTTAGTCAGTACAAGTCTGACTCTCCCTTCCGCTATGCCCAGAGCGGGAGAAGTCATTTGATGATTTCAATACCGTAAACAAAAAAAAAAAAATTGGTGCAAGCCTACTCCTGCGTGCCAGTTGCTTTTTATTTTTGTGTAAAAAGTTTTGAGTCGCGGACAACTTGCTGAAACCAGTGTATTTTATCGATCCCGAGAGTGTTAATAGTATAGGGAGTTAGGGACCGCATCAGTGCTGAAAACACGATGCGTTTATTTTTTATTAATGAATGCAAACCATGTCTGTGTGAGACTGTTTTTTTTATTAATTTATTAGTCATAAAAAAGAAATGACCTTACTGTAGGCGTTCACTTACAAGAGTAAACCAAATTTATTATGTTGTAGGCTTTAGGGTTAAATTTAGGTTGTGCAGGTGGACCAACGAAACACGTGTGTATTATAACAAGTTTAATTTGCTCTCGTATGTTGATAAGTAATTGACAAGATTATTTCACCAAACAAATGCCTCAATCGAAAACCGTGATATCGTTGTTGTGATTTGAAAGTGGATGAAACGAAAAAGCGACAGTAAAAAGAGACAGACATAAATTCATAAGATTTATCGTGGGAAAAAATGAGGTAGGAAGCATTATACAGTGTTTATCTTGAAGCCAACATTTTTGAAGGTTTCACTTCTACCACGTGTGAATTGCACAATTTTTTTTTTATTAGCTTTTGCCCGCGGCTTTACTCGCGTTAATTTTGAATTTGACAGTAAATTCGGGTTGTAGTCTGCTTGTAATAATATAATTTAATCATGATTCGAAAGACACGTGGCGTTATCTATTATCATAAGAACATTATCATTGTTTTCCTCGGGAACAGTATTTTTTTTCGGGATGAAATGTACCCTATGTCCGTTTCAGTACACCTGGCAACGTATATGCGAAATTTCAGGATGATCAGTTCAGTCATTTAGGTGTGAAAAGGTAAAAATCTTACTTTCGCATTTATAATATCATAGTTAGGATTCAACAAGTAGGTTCCCACAATTTTAACCATCCGTAAAAAACAATGGCTCTGTGTTGTAAAAACGGTTGGCTAAAATTCTATACTAGACAATAAATGTTTTTTCAAATTCTGATTTAAACGTGCAAGAAGATAATCGGCTTAAAGGCTTGTACTGGGTGTGTATTTTTTTTACTCAACAGCTTGGCCAGACATGCCGGGCATTTTCTCTTTCGACACGAAAATCCTTTATCAAGTAAATGAAAGAAAGAAACACTTCCTGAATATAAATAAATTATGTAACATATCATCAGAATGAAAACTGAAGGAGAAATAAACTCAGAAGTCACGATAGACAAGGGTGCTTGAGTTATATTCGCATATTACATATATTTCACATATATTTATCAAGTTTTTGACTGTTGCCTCATTTGTATGGCGTTTTCACACGCTGTCAGGCTTAATATGCTTCACAAACTCCGAGATTCCTCCAAGGTCGAAGGTTCGTCACAGGGGGCTAAAGCAACGAATATTTAGTCACAATACGGACCCAAGAATATAATAAAACACAATTCCGTCGAGAACGCGCTTTGAAAAGGGCCTTGTATTCAAAATTTTTTCACAAAAATCTTATTTCCATTTTTTTTAAGGTAGCACAAATTTCACGAAATGCCTCCGTTCGGCCGTTGAGGAATGTTAACGGCCTGTTTATTATTAAGACACAACAATGAACATTAATTATAATTAGGTAGATATCCCTTATTTGTAATTCATTAGTCACGATATGAGGACTTTTTAATGCTTTAATAATTTTATGTTAGCTTTATTAACTTAGTAATTCAATGTTTTGTAACACTACCGCAGGATATTTTCTAGATTTTCAACTTTATACTATTTTAGCGCTGTTCTGATGCAGTTAACTATGAACCACAATATAAGACTTCTACCAAATAAAAAACATACCTTTGTAAAATACGTTTTTAAAAAAAAAAAACTATTTTCCAAAATGATACTAATTCTCGTAAGTTAATCCTCTTCTCCGTCACAAAGCCTGCATTTTAAACGAGACTGGAAAAATACGACCAACAGAGATTTATCCATCTCAACGCTGGATGCAATTGTAATTCAATCAGTTACAGCAGAATAAAAGACAAGAAATATCTCGAGCAAGGAGTAAAATCTTTGAAATTGACATTTTAGCATCCATTGATGCACTTAACCAATACTGCCCACAAAATAAGCAAGGAAAACTTTGGGAGGGAACCGACACATCCTAGAACCAAAAATCCGAAGACCTATTACATCTACAACTAACCCATAATGGCCCTTGTGTTAGATTACAGCCCAGGGTTTTTTTTTGGGACTAACCACTGCAACGATGGAGCCGTAAAGCTCTGGAGTGGCGACCGCGAACCGGAAGACGTTGCGTTGGAAGGCCTCCCACTAGGTGGACCGATGACCTGGTGATGGTCGCGGGGATCCGCTGGATGCGAGTGGCACGGGAGCGGTCAATGTGGCGACACTTGGGGGAGGCCTATGCCCAGCAGTGGACGTCTTTCGGCTGAAATGATGATGATGATGACTGCAACTCTTGAAAGCCAAAATCAACAGTGGCAACCACCAGAAAAGTGTCGAGACAACGAAGCCCGACGAAGTCCCAGAGAAACAATTTAACTGTGTTGGAGCCCACAACGAAATTAATCAGAAAAGAATAGTCCAGGATGTCACACAGAAGAGGTGGTTATGGTGCACTTAATATTGCTCATCCCTAGAGCTATATTTATGTGTGATAAGCTTTATTTTCCCACAGCCGTTTCTAATAGATTTGTGTACGGGAAGTTCATATCCAGCTGTTGGCATTCACGCGGTAAAAAGATGAATATCCACGGCATATTAACCGTAGCTCTATGTAATTTAGAGCGAATTTCGCTAATGAAACTAAACCCGATCAGCTTACCTAAATCGCGTTCAAGAGCTGCGAGTGTGAATATTTCTAGAGGCTGCTCTAGAAATATTCTAATTTATGTGATGGTGCTGACAGCTTATAAACGTGGTTCACATGTGCTAATCTTGTTCAGTTTGTTATGACCGTTGGAGAAATTTGCCCTTAGCACTGCAACCCTGCACTGAATTTTCCATCAGTTTGTGATCTAAACTTTTTGTTCCATTAACGAAGTTCAAAGTCTTAATTAACCGTCACTATATTTCTCAAAGTTAATGGGTGTGCTTGACAATTAAATAATAGACTTGATCATTTTCAGTGCTTTATGCGCAAGTTCTCAAATAACTTAATTGATAAATACTTAATCACTTGAGCGATCAATTCTCAAGGAGCCAGAAAGTTAGGATTACTTCATTTGAAATTCTTGACAGGTATTTCGGGTGTTGACGATGATAAATTACTTTCTCAATTTTGTATTATTTACATTATTTCGTAGCTATTAAAACTTATGTTTTGTGTACAGACATTAAACTATTTCGCCCGCGTGGATCTCAGTTATCGCGACCAAAAGTAATCATGAAATTTTGATCCCTTTCCCGCAACCCATGGGAAATAGCGTTATATTTTAGCCAAATTATACAAAAACTTGACAAATTATAAACTAAAACCTTCCTCGAAAACCATTCTATTCATTGGTGAAAATAACATGAAAATCGATGCTGAAGTTTTTGAGTTTAACGCAAACAGACAGACAGAAGCGGGGTAGGACTTCGTTTTATAATATGTAGTGAGTAGCTTGCTTTTTCGTTCCCGCATATAATTGTAGGTATCTAAACTGCAACATAACAGTTTTGAGAAATATGTGCAATATCAATGATCGACCTGGAGAGCACGACCGAATCTATAACAACAACACAATGGGTCTAGTATCAGTGCTGGGTCAACTATCGATATCTGACTCCTGTTTCGAACTAGCCCACAAGACACAACGCGGCGGTGGTCGGAGGTTCCTCCCTTTGCAATGAAATAACGTTATTCCTCAAAAGCCGAAATCCCTAGCAACGTCACTAAAGGCACCATACCGAATCCAACCGCAATCGCAAAAGCATAATCGCAGCGACACTGCTATAGTTTCTGCTATGTAACTCGCAGAAAATGCTTCCGTAGTTTGCGACATTGCCTTCTGTTGCTCCGTTAAGAGAGTACATAGAGTCCGTTTTAACACAACAATTATGCGTCGTTTAACAGAACAGGCAACACAAACAGATCAACAAGGCGTCCCATAACGTATCGATTGACGCATTCCCGGGCCTTCTGTTCGGCGAATGATTAATGATTGCTCTCACACATCGGGTTTATCAAAGTAAGCGGTGATGCTCTGTTGTTTGATACTCGTTCTGGTAAAACGTGTTGGGATTTTTGTTTTGCAAAAAATTATGTTCTGTTTAGAAAAGCAAATTCAGAGAAAATCCAGAACAAACCCGGACGTAAAAATAATCGATTTTTTATGTGACGCGTGTGTTCATACTGTTGTTGTAATACTTAGCAGAAGATTCAGATGTATAATGATGTGTAGATGTATGTTAATAATAACACTTGACTTTTATGTTTTTTTTTTTCAAAAAGTGGTAATACTTAGCTTATTTTTTATTAGCTTATGCCCGCGGCTCCGCTGCGTGACGTTCGATAATTGACCCATGGAATCATACAAGTGGGATAAAAAGTATCCTATGTGTTAATCCAGGTTATAAACTATCTGTGTGCAAAAATTTCATTCATATTCGTTCAAAAGTTTTTGGGTGAAAGAGTTACAAACATCCATCCATCCATCCATCCAAACAAACTTTCGCATTTATAGTATTAAAAAAGTAAGATAATAAAAAGCTGAAGAGCACAACAATTTTGTATTCAGTTTTTTTTTGCTAACGAATTTACTAAAATGTCAAACTACAAGAAATTTATGTTCATTGGGTACGACTATAGTTCGCTGTAGAGGGCGCCACAGTGTGTTTTATTGAGTCAGCCCTCGTAGAAACGCCATTATTTTAAACTTGAGGACAGCCACTCCAAATAGTTCAGTTCACACGGACATTGAGGAGCAGAACTCGTTAAAAGTTAGCAAGACATGATGTTATGCTAGTAAATATTGTGTTCGTGTGTCTTGACGATATTGTTGTGAAGTATAAAAATCACTTTATTCCATTAACCTTATGGCAAAGACAAAGGTATTTATTCGCAAGATATGATAAGTAGGCTGCAGGACTGTTTGAAAGAGATACCGCGGCCCTGGAACACAAAGAGCAAGGAAGGAACATGGATGGGGTTTAGTCAGTACAAGTCTGACACTCCCTTCCGCTCTGCCCAGAGCGGGAGAAGTCATTTGATGATTGGCAATCCGAAAAAAAAAAGTATATACGATAAGTATAAGTTTGGTACAATAGTTACATTCTGGACAATTAACTGCCGCTAGAAGTGGCATACGAATATTTATAAATTAGGTTATACTAAAATATAATATTACTCATGTGCATAATCCGTATTAAATTACACTGATTACAGTGTAATTACACTTTCACGTTACCGCATGTTTCCAAATGTTATCTATAACAATAAGATCTATTCATGTCGTGTTTTATATTATTTAATAGCAATAATAATAACATTTAGTAAGATGCGGGGTCAAGAAAGTTTTTTCTAGGAATATCTGCTCGTAATAAGTTTAGATTCTAATGGAACATACTTATTGCTACAGTGTTATAAGGATCTTTTGAAATTAACAATAACGTTCACAGAAATTTGAAATCGTTTTGTGAGACAAACAAGATGGGGACTTCTGATTTTTTGGCACGCACCATAAAATACTTGTACAGCAATACTCGAACATAACTCAAACAATATCGCATGCAAAGGATACCAAAGGAACCCTTCAGAAAAACAATTGAACCACACAAACGTAATCGAAAATCAAGCGTGCGATAAATTCGTTCGTTGTTTTGGACCTGTGAAACAGTACATAAGTCAATCGGTGGCAACAACTGGTTCCTTTTACAGCCAGACAAGAATGCTTCAGATATATATTATTGGATTATTTTCTGGGATACAAACGAACAAGGTTTTGGGGTCAAGAGTTGTGGCTTCGAGTGCGCGTGTACCTACCGGATGGAGCCGGTCGTTACGCGTACCCAATCATTAAAAAATAAAACATAATATCACGCCTGTTATCCCCGAAGGGTTAGGCAGAGGTGTACCTAAATGTACCTAGTACCTACACCCACATTTAGCAAGTTATATCTAAGTTGTATGAAATAAAGATGAGCCTATTGCCATCAACCAGGCCATGTCTGCTACTGAGACATTCCGGATAGAGAAACTCAATAACACTTTGCCCGACCTGTGACTCAAAACCAGGACCTCGACCACAGGAGTAGCGCTTACGGCCACTAGAGTAACCAAGAACACCATTCTTTAATAGCAAAATAAATGCTCTTTACTCGCCAGCAGCCATATTGGGTGCTGATGATGCACGTGAATTGACTGATTACGGAACGTCGAAATTCTATTTCCATTATAGTGCTTTTGGAATTTTGGCTGTGGATTTCGAGCAAATGTCGTTAGGTATTGCAAATGGAAATGGGTATTATAAAATGTAATTGCGTATACGAGTGAAATGTCTAGGTAATTACTGCATTGAGGTAATTTTAGTGTTGCGTTTATTTTAAGGATTTAATAAAGTGATTTTTGTTTGTATAGCGTCTGTCAACCACAAATGGCATTATGAAGTTGATGGAATGGCGTGAAACTTTTGACTATGGCATTTTTAGGAAAGACGCAAATAGCGTTCTATTTATAATCAATAATACTGATACTGTTAGCCTGCGTCATCCCACTGCTGGGCAAAGGCCTCTCCCCATGACTTCCAGTTCTTTCGATCCAGGGCTAATGTGGACCACTGGTCGTTGGTTTTGTCCAGCTCGTCCCGCCATCTTCTATGAGGGCTGCCGCGACGCCTTCTGGCTGGGTCAGGCCTGCAGAAAGTGGTAATTTTGGCCCATAGCTCATTGAACATACGGCAAAATCAATAATGAAGATGGCTTTGCTACTTAGGTGAGTTAGAAAACATGTTAAAGATAATAAGACGCATCAAGTAAATGGAAGTGTCCATTTACTTGTACTAAAAGTACCGGTTTCAAATTACAAAGTATTCAGCCTCAGTGGGGATAATTTTGTTAAACTTTATGAGATTAGGGTTTAGTATTAGCACTTCGGTTACTTACCTTCTCGAATTCATTATGATAGCCGGTAGATCGGGCCCGAGATTTCTGCCTCGCCTCGCAAATTATTATGTTCCACGATACATCTATCCTGTAAATTTTCCTGAAAAGCTTAGCACAAATTCAGTTTCTAGTTCTAAATAAACTGATAACATCTTATTTATTTTCTCTCCCTCGTAACAGACATTTTAAAGGGCGTACAGTTGTAGTTTATTTCTGACACTAACATTTTATGCGTAGGTACTATCTACATTGAATATTCATGTTTTAATCTCTACTCTTCAAATATGAATAAATAAAAACGTAGGACCTCAATATAACCGCGCACTATTCAGAATTCGTACCGTAATTAAAACATCGTTGAAAAGAAAATAAAAATGGCAATTTTTATGAAAAATAATTGGAATACCACACCATTCAAACAGAAGCAATTAAGTAAATATCATAACGGAGTATGCAAAAAGAATCCGAGAGATAACACATTCTACTGAACATTATATAAGTAAAAAGGTCACCATTACCTTTTACCACACCGTTCCATCCGGGCGGAAAATATCGTAGGACGAAAAATTCAATAATAAAAAGTCCAAATCCGACGGCTTCAGAGATAGGATCAGACGATTTCTACGTGATTTGTCGCGAAGAGATGGGACTCCAGCCAGCATGACGCTGATCTATTGTGATCGAGCTCCCGGGGGTCGCACTAAGTGAATATTTTTCTGACTGGCAATCGTTCGTGGTTCCGAGTTCCGACCTTGTGAAACGGGAGGAAAGAATTTTTATAGACGAATTGTCGTATCTGGTTCAAGTATTCAGGTGTAATGTAACTCGTGTTTGAATGAGGAATGCTTTTTCTGAATATGATATTCATCGGTTGGTCTTTACTTTACTTTGAATATGAATGTGGATGGGTAAGTATAAGAGTAGAGGAAGACGAAAGAAACGATCGTTGGACTGTGTAAACGATGATGTACCAAGAAAGGAGGTGTCTGATGAGGTGACGAGCAATAGAGAAGTATGGAAAAAGAAGACATGCAACACCAAACAAACAAAAAAAAAACTAATTTGTTCCAACTGTCGTATGCCGAACATGGTAGACTAGTGCAAACGCACACAAAAATTACTCTTAAACAACTTTGTAACCACTGTCTCACAATGAAGATCTTTGACTTTGACTTTGGCCCCAAATTAATTGGGATCAGGGCAAGAGAATGATGATGGTATTTACTGGACAGCAACTTCAATAATAATTAATAACGTAGCGAATACGAGCCAGAAACCGAGATAGTTCCGTACCTGAATGAAAAATACTAAATCTAAAAAACTTGTGTATAAACTTGGCTCTTGCTTCCTTACCTGAAAATAAATAAAATAGAAGTATGCAATAAGTAAAAATAAATTCTCTATTCCACGTTCATGAAACAAGTTCAGAATTCAAAGCTACGAGTCCCACCTGTAGCTGAAAAATGCAATATTTATAAAATTCAGTTTGTAGATAATCCAGTTCAGATACTGTATAATATCAACAACACAATACATATCTACAATATTTTACATGATTTAAATTGCAAAAGATCGATACAGAATCAATGCAAAATATTAATTTTCATAATCAACTCACGCCTTTGTCTCAGGGAGGTAGGCAGAAACCACAGAACGCCACCTGCTACGATCCTTACATACTCATTTTGCCCCGTCCACGTTCATACATCTAAATTAATTAAATAAAATTAATTAGTCAAAATTAAATAATAATTTACACTATAATAATCACTAGACGCCCTAGAAGACGACGAAGATACCCTAGAAGAACATACGCTAACCTCATTGGTGAGGTTCTTCAGAAAGGTCAGGTGCGGAGTACTCGCAACCGGCGTGCGTGTATGACCAGATGTAAGAACGTGGGCGAGGCAAAAGGAGTATGTAAGGATCGTAGCAGGTGGCGTTCTGTGGTTACTGCCTACTCCCATGGGAAAAAGGCGTGAGTTTATGTGTGTATGTATGTATAATATTCACTATTACCTTCGTTGTTATGCTTATTATGTACGCTGAATTTTCTTTAGGTATGTAGGAAATAAAGCCCCTGTAACATTCGGTATTCAAGAAACTTTACATTGTTAGTGAAGAGACCTTCAAGTGTCGTTAATTTAAAGATGTATAATTATTACGCTTTTATTTGGTCTTTTCTGAATAGGAATCAAAATTATTTTGTCCAAGTTGACGAGAATGTAGTTTTTTTTTTTTTTTTTTAATAATACAATGGACATAATAATACTGTGCTAGTTTTAAAAAACTGGCTGACGAGGCTAAATAATACCAGCCGCACGGATCAATCTTCAGGTTAAGCTCCGCTTGCCTCGGTTGGTGTGTGGATGGGTGACCACCCATTACATACCGAGTTTCCTCCGTGCCTCGGAAGCACGTTAAACCGTTGGTCCCGGCTGTCATTAGTAGATCTTTGATAGTCGTTACAGGTAGTCAGTGGCCCGAAAGTCTGACAACCAGTCTTACCAAGGGTCAGATGATGACTTGACAAACCGACCTAATATTAAGAGACATAATAGATTGAATGATACAATTCGAAACACTATTGATAAAAAATTGGGTTATTCTAAAAGCATTAATTATATAAGCGTTTATTAGATTTTTTTTTCAATTACGCATTTAATGCAAATTCAAACTTATGTGACTCATAGTCATAACGCATGTTATTGATAATCTAAAGTGTAGGTTTAACAAAAAGCTTTTGTGAATCATTTAAACCGAAGCTGTATAAAGTTTTTAACTATCACAGTGGGCATTTAATATTTTTATATACGTATACACCAGCAGATGCCTAATAAGTAATAATTACATATTTTACAGAGAAAAAAAACAAAAAAAATATATAAATAAAAAAAAAAAAATATCCAGCCAGGATAACTTAAAATAATATTAAATTAAATGGTAAATTCATCCCAAAACACAATGAATAGAACATAAATTTTATTACAAGCCCTTGTAATTTGTGGTCGTTTATCCCATCATCATTTTCCGAGTTATCAAAAACCACAGATAAAAAATTACAACTGAAAACGAAAAACCATTAGCAAAAATGTTAAAGAGACATTTATAGATATATTCTACACACAATTGTGTAAAAATATTTTTCCTCTCGAAGTCCGTTTCACATTTCGTAGCCACGGAACAGGTAATGGCGTAGTTTCCGTCTGTCCGTCCGTACGTCCACGGTCCACGTATACGGCCATAATGGAAACACATTATGTGAATTGATATGGCTTATGGATTCCCCAACGATTAAGAGGAACGGCTTTTTGGAATAGATGCTGATAATTTTATTCATGGTATAAAATGGTGGAGTGCGATTGCGGCATTTGTTTAGTTTTAGAGGTATTGTTATTCATTCGGTGTTGGTTATGAAATAAATAGAAATCATTATGTATATGTACTGAGGTAGACGAAGGCCAAAGAAAAGAAGCAAGGATTGTGTGAGGAATGATATGAAAGAGAAAGGAGTCAATAATACTGTGACGTCTGACAGGGGAGAATGGAAGAAGAAAACGTGTTGGCCGGCCCCAAGTAGAATGGGACACAAGGGCTGGAAGATGATTAAGTAAAATTGATATATGTTACGAACATAAAAAAAGTTAAGAACTAAAGCTATATGAACACTTTAATTAAGAACTGCGTTCAAGAGCTGTTATTGTAAATATTTCATAACAAAGATGAAAATTGTTAGCTCCTAAACGCAGTTTCTGCATTCAATTTCATTGGTGAAAATCACCCTCAATACGTGCAGCGATGAGCGAGAAAAAAACAAAAAGTACACGTGTAGAGAAAAGCGGAATTGATATAAATTACTCCATCTATATTCAGTTGCCAGTTACGATCTGTAGTAACCATCTAATTCCTAATAAAGCCTTTCTTCTCCGTATCTAGTACGTGACTTTTATCTTAAAGACTACGACCCAGCTTTGATAGCTTCAGTGGCTTTTAAACTTACCATATCTATTTATTTTTATTTTCGATTATTGGAATATAGCCTCTTTGGGTAATTGTTGACTATTTCTACGGTTCTATAACAGTCAGCGGTAATGATACTTAATGAGAAAATAATGGAAAGTAAATTGAGATTTTTTATGAGAATCACCCTACTATTTTCGAATTTAATGAAAGTATTTTATTTTGTAACCAATTAACGTAACCTCAAACATGTAACCACCAGAGGCTTCGGTTCTTTGGGAGAGTCTTTTTATAAATAATTATGTATTTTCTTCGTTCAATTTCTACTTGCTCACAAAACAAATACACACCAATTAATCATCAACTCTTTTAATTAAATAAAAACATAGGAGTATTCCCATTTGAGCACCGATTTCAAGAGCACCAACGCTTAGAGTTTGCTGCTTTAATCCAATTCTGATCTTGAATGCTTTGGTGCTCTTGAAATCGGTGCTCAAATGGAAATACTTCAAAACATAGACAACTGTAATTAACTAAACTTATACTTATTTCTGGAAGGAAAAGTCAAACGGTGTGACTGAGCAGAATAAATGTTTGAGAGTAGATAAAGTAAGGGGGGGCAAGGGAAGTATACTGGAATCAACAAAGCGTGAACATGTCGTGTCGTCTTGCAATCCCGTTTGCAAGGATGTGCCACTGATTTTCGCTTGGCTGTCACATTCTTTTATTTATTTATTTATATGGCTCTTCAACGACTAACTCACTAAAACATACATAAACATAAATCACAAACAATTTTAAGTTAAACCCACGATGGTTTGTGTGGTATGTTTTACGTCTTCTAAATTTTGTAACTGTATGTTTTGATTAATAAAAGATAAAAAAAAAGTATAGCGAATTCGACACTTAAAGAAGTGCACAGTAGTCGCAGAATAATAAAAGGGCAAGTGAGATACCATTACAGAAATTATGTAGTACAATAAAAAAATAGTTAGTTTTAATAAAAAAAGAAGTTTTATTAGATAAAGCAGAAGTTAGATACCAGTTTCCATTTTATTTCTTAACTTTTAAACAAAACATTTCAACTCGGAGAGAGAAACACAGCTGATATTTTATACCTTCAATGCCGTCAGTAGTTTTTTTATTAATTTGTTTTTAATAGAGTAGTCTATTAAAAACAAATTGGGTATCTATATCGCAATTTTTTCATAGCTTGTTTGAAAATATGTATAAAAGTTCTATACCAAAGTTGATGCAGGGTTATTGGAAAAACGTTTAATATCCGATGTTAGTTGAAGTTTGGAAATTTCAGTTTTCACGTCAGCGTAATTGTTTTTTTTTATGTTAACTATGTATCTCGCTAGGTTCACAATATAGTTTATAAAAGTAAATAAAGAGCCGGAGATATTATACGGGCCGGAAGGGACACCGACAAAAACCGAAACCGGATACCACATATTCAGTAAGTACCATGATTGATTGGCCAGTTGGTCTAGTGGTTAGGACGGAGGTCGTGGGTTCGATTTCCACACAGGACAAATCTTTGTGCGATGAGTACGATTATTTGTTCTGTATCTGGGTGTATAATTTATCTATAATATGTATGTATTTAGAAATATATAAGTATGTTTATCAGTTGTCTGGTTGCCATACTACAGGCTCTGCCTAGTTTGGGATCAGATGTCGGTGTGTTG
The DNA here is from genome assembly GCA_950005105.1 of Lycophotia porphyrea. Taxonomy (NCBI): domain Eukaryota; kingdom Metazoa; phylum Arthropoda; class Insecta; order Lepidoptera; family Noctuidae; genus Lycophotia; species Lycophotia porphyrea. Next base: position 6,317,066 of record OX465389.1, read on the forward strand.
GTTGTCCCAAGACATTATTATTATTTCCTTTATTTATTTATATACATATTTTTTACATTTTCAAATATTTAAATATAAAACGACATAAAAAAACATTTGAAAATAGTAGCCCACCGGTATTATTATTATTATTCTGAAACATATAAATCTTTCATCGTTTATTAAAAAAACTCTGCTGTTCCATACATTTTTCACCGTGTAGGTATTGCAGTTTTGTAGGAAACAGCTGTTTTTAATTTAAAAACCTATGAACTTTTTCCATGTATTGAATACGTGGTAACCATTTTCGCGTCGGTGATGAAATATAAAATTCAATATATGTCGCGCAGGAATCTTTATGGTTGTAATAGGCAGTTTCACATTCTGTGACTGCCATAATACATGACATACTGACTGCTAAACTCAAGTTTATACATACATATATCTTTAGAAAATAAGAGATACGGATATAAGCCACATTTATTAAATTGATTACATTTGTTTGTTTATTAAATAGGTTACTCAGTATAGTAATATTCTTTTCCTATGTTTGGTTGGCTAAATTATCACATGAGAGCTTTTTTTCTTCCCCGTCTTTCTAGAAAATTCTTTTCAATGGAAAATGGTCAAATTAATTTACTTTTTAATAATTCATTCTTCATTGTTTTATACCATGACTTCCTGTAAATCTAATCTTCTCTTACTATGTCTATAATCTTCTCAAGTATTATACTTACACTTAGGACTTAACACAATTATAAAAATTAAAACATTTATTCCAGACAACTGTTCCATAGATCTTTGTTAGTAATACAGCAAACGTAACTATGTTAGTACTTAAACTTAATAGACTTCATCACACCATTTTTTTTTTTTTTTTTACTGATGGGAAATCATCAAATGACTTCTCCCGCACTGCGCGGAGCGGAAGGGAGTGTCAGACTTGTACTGACTAAAACCCATCCATGTTCCTTCCTTGCCCTTTGTGTTCCAGGGCCGCGGTATCTCTTTCGAACAGCCCGCAGCCCTGGCAGGGACTTCATCACATCATCCACTACACTACATCACCACCACCACTACCTACTACTTTATAGTTACTTTTTTTTGGAACGAATAATTTTTCAAATATCTTTATTACTGCATAACAAACATAAATTGTAACTAGGGACCACTTTCGTCTGAAGCTATAAGTCTGTAGAGAATATAATGAATGGACCATACCATTTTACTTCCAAAAGTGATCGGCGGTTGTCAAATACAGTGTTGCTACCCAAGAATATAATTAAAATTGATGATTATTGTGTAAGTTACGTACGTTTACGTTTCCATTATATAATTAAATGTAATCCTAGTGTATTTTAGTTTTCGTGTTACTAATTACTAAAATAAATATCAAAACACTACTTTGATAAGCTAATTGAGTAGTTCAATAAACTGACTAATACGTAGATTTACCGATTCTATTAGGTACTGAATAACCATCGGTACATATTTTTTGAATTACATTCTTCTTCTTCTTCAGTCGGTCCCTCATTACTGAGGATCGTGGTCACTGGACCCCTTTAAATGGACAATCTGCCTCCATCGACTCCGGTCCAAAGTTACCATCACCACCTGCTGAAATTTGCTTGAGGATGTAGCGATAGAATTACATACGGTAATGTAATAAGTTTATAAAATTGATCCCCATTTAAGAAATATGATCCATAGAGCCTTAAAGGCCTAGGGTTGGATTTTCAACGCTTAACACACACACACATACACTCATGTAATAACAATTATGGTTTCATCTAAATGTCGCTTTTTAATAGTTAGAGCAACCAGGCGATCTTCTTGAAACTGAAAATCAACCAAATCATGAATTTACTCACTTGAAACTTGTAGAAGAAGACGTGCTGCATCAGCCCTAAATGAATTGGGGTAAAGGAATGATGACTTGAACAGAAATAGAAACCGGCGTTTTACCAATATCATTTTCTAAGCAAACTCTACTAAAATACCTGTCCAAAACTGAAACAAATAACAAACAACTAATCGCGTGTATAATTGTATATACAATTTGAACACAGCATGAAATTGTCATAACAACAGATAATAGGGCTTTCCGAATCATTAGTCATTACGCAGCGATGCCGTGACGTGACGTGACGTTAGCGTGACGACTCCACTACGTGACGTCGACGTCAGTGGAGCGAGTGAGCAATGACAGCAGCATTGTTTTCTCTCAGGGCCCGTTTGATGTCCCGTCATTCCGTTATGAGATAAACAGAAATGATACTAGAGCGGAAGGATATGAAGTCAACAGAGTTGAATTTTGATTGGCGATGTATTCGCAATTTGTGGCGTTGTTGCTTTAATGACGTTTGTGATATGTGTTTGTGTTTGATGGTAATCTGCTTTACAATTAGGGTGCTTAATATTTCATACTGTCTGATAATAGGAAGTTCAGTGTCTAATCTCCGTAATGATTCACTACGGGAAGGTTACTAAATCAGTCATAGAGGCAACGAACACGCATACGCAACTATTTTCCATTCACCATTCTTTCAATGAAACTCCATAATGCAACAAGCGACCTCTGATCAGGATAAGGTAATAAAAATGAGGTTTACTGATGCCGATATGGTGCTGACCTTATACATGTGCTAGCTTTTACTATAGTTTATTGCATGAACTACGACTACGACGAACTAATGAGGGGTTAAAAAAAAAAAACTAAACTGAAATTTGCATAAGTACCTTCTATGTATTCGCCTGCATCAAAAGCTTCTGGATAAATACTGAACCTAATACCATACGTACCACAGATGTAAGCACATACAGAGACAATAAAACACAGTATGTTCTGTGTCGAGGATTAGTCTATTTTTTGCTCGAACGTTCTCCACTCAACATCGCGTTTGTCTTAACTTAAATTAATGGACGGAAAAACTGGGAACTACTCGAAACTGTTGTTAACTTCACACTTTGCCTCGTAAATATAAATGACGGTGAAAAACGGAAAGTGCAAAGGAAATGTTGTCACCACTAAATGTGGTCTTACAGAAATAGTTTGCAGGACTACTAGTTACTATAGAAAGAAAGAAAACATATTTATTTGGCGCATTCCACAAATATACACAACAAAAAATAAAAATAAAATAAAAAAACTGAAATCTACACATTAAAAAACTTAAATCTACACATTAAAAAACTTAAATCTACACAATAAAAAACTTAAATCTACACAATAAAAAACTTAAATCTACACAAAAAAAAACTTAAATCTACACAATAAAAAAACATAAATCAACACAATAAAAAACTTAAATCTACACAATAAAAAACTTAAATGTACACAATAAAAATCTTAAATCTACACAATAAAAAACTTAAATTTAAACAGAAAAAAAGAGATAATATTGTGTGTCTCACGGCTGAGCCAAATAGGTGCCCGACGCTGGTTTTGAACTGTACTTGAGATAGTGATGATATAGTGGTTATCAGTCTATGAAGTTCTCACTTCGGTTGGGAGTCATCCTTCTGTGAGATAAAATGGGCTGTGTGATGATTGCGGAATGATCTCACATATCTTCTATTTTTATAAGAAGATACCAGTTTCCTTAAAATAATTTTCTGCACGTTTTGAATTCAGTGGTGATGAAGTAAGTCACACAAAGTCTGCCTGCAGCATCTCAACCACAACCTAATTCGTAAGTCGGGTCCGATAACACTGAATCTCTCCTGGTTGTGTTTAACAGAATGTCTGGCTTATAGAAGAAAGAGTAAAGATCGTAAAGCCTTTTTTTTTCTGATGGGAAATCATCAAATGACTCCTCCCGCTCTGGGCGCAGCGGAAGGGAGTGTCAGACTTTTACTGACTAAAACCCATCCATGTTCCTTCCTTGCCCTTTGTGTTCCAGGGCCGCGGTATCTCTTTGGAACAGTTCCGCAGCCAGGTGTTCAAGCCTTACAGGGTATTGATAAGGAAACGTGTTTCCATAACATGAAAAAAATCAGTGATCATGTGAAAGAAAAAAATAACAAGAGTATAGAAATACAATAACAGTTTTATCTAGCACTATTTGAAAGCTAAAATGAACAAACTCATGCAATATAGCACTTAATATGAATACTACTTGAAATTCTACTCAACCTGTTAGGGAAAAGGAGCGGAAAGATAAATAGATAACATGAAAAAACCGGTACTATAAATGTATGAACAGCTTTATCAAAATAACAGATTACTTATGCTCTGTTTGTCACGCGTAGATATTGTTATTTGTATGGCTGTGGATTAAAGGTGTACTTGTTATTGTTCTTAGCGTCAAGATTTATCGATAAACTGAACGAAATTACATACATAACATCATGCCTGGAATCCCTGAAAGAGTAGGCGGAGGTGTACCTAATCATACATCCACATATCGCCAGTGGTGTACATCCACATATCGCCAGTTATATTTAAGTCCTTTGTCAACCGGGCGCAAATCCAGACTCCGTGGCTACTACTAATTCCTGATGGAAAAACCCAATGACACTTTGCCCGACCCGGGAAACTAACTGAGACCAGGGACCGGGACCGGGGACCTCATGCTCAGCAGTCGTGCTTGCGACCAAAACACCAACGAGGCACTGAATTAAATTATTGTACAGATCTCCGTTTCAATCATTTCTAAGGCCTTTCGGGTCCTATGGCCTAATTAACGAAAATTGTAAGAATATGACTGCGCCTGCATTATAGGTATAGAAAAGCAAAAATATGACATACATAGAAGACGAAGCAATATTAATTAGGTGGTCGTTTATGCTTCATTAACCGATCGTCTAAGTAGTTCGTATACAGAAAGTTTGTGAATCGATAGTGGCCATGAGCTTTTAATCCAAGCAATGATAGCGAAGTCACGAACTAAGCTAGTACTTATAGAATAAATATTACTTTATACAATGTAAGTATCTTCCCGTAGCAGATGAGCTTTCAGTGGTACAAAAGACAAACATGTTTCATACTTATCTTTAACACGAAGCCAATAATTGAAAGATCTTGAAATGTATGAAACACAATTTGCACGTTTTTTTTTTTTTTTTTTTAAATAAAACGTTGCCCCACTCTAGGAATTTCTCCTGTACCGTGGGTGCGTTTAAACTCACATATACAAACAGCCAGACCCGGAACAACTATCTGTAGGCCATACAAATATTTGTTCCATGCGGGGATCGAACCTGCGACACGCAGCGCAGCAGTCAATCGCTCAGCCACTGCGCCAACCGTGCCGTCAAGTAGTCAATTAGTAGATACTATTTGTAACTGTCGTATTTGCTTAGTGTAAATCATTTTCAAATTCGTCGGGTTGTGTAGTTGCTAAACCTAATTTAAACTTAATTTAAGGAAATGCGAAAAATGCTATACCAATAAAGAAAGGCTAGGATTTGGCTTCACGAAATATTTTTAAACTAGCACTTTGCTCGCAACTTCGTCCGCAAAAATTGTGATAGCTCGGCTAATATGCATGATATAAATATAATTTGCCTATAGCACCTAAGAATAATGCAGCTTTCTGTCAGTGAAAGAATTTTTGGAATTGGATCATTAGTTCCGGAGATTACCCCTACATACAAACCTACAAACAAACAAACAAATTTTACTCTTTATAATATTAGTATACAACATCACCGAAAATGCTCTAGATACAGTGTCAAATACACAGAGCAGTAACGGCAATCAAATGAAAATTCTTTTAAATAAAGTTTTGAGACTGGATTTAAAACTGTTCAGGTGTATAACAATATCTTGTATTACCTAAACTAAAGGAATTCTAGTGATAGGAATGATACGATCTATTTTATGATTCTCATTTCCGAAAAGAAAACCAATTTCATTGAGATTTTTATCGTTTACCTTTACCGATATTACTACAAATTGATTTGACAACTATTCCAATATTTTGACTGTATCAATGTATCAAGAAGCTTTAATTCTAAATCCAATTGAAAATTCGATGAAATAAGTTAGATTAAGCAAATAATTTTTCTTTTAAGCAGCGGTGGCGTCCCCGATTTACGCGCAGTAAGTCGTGGGTTCGAACCCAGGCAGGCGCATTACTTTGTTTAATTATTTCATCACCACTGCTCTCAAAACGGTGAAAGAAAACATCGTGTGGAAACTGTTATGAACCAGAAATTCGAAGACATATATGTGTCATCTACCAACCTGCACTGGGACCGCGTGGGCTTGTGTCCCAGCTGTGGGAACAATATAGGCTGATAATGCTATGCTAAGAAATAATAGGTATTCTCGGTTAGCGGAGGAGTGATAGCGATATAAACCATTGTATCATTTGTTGCACATTTTTAAATTCGGTTTCCGAATAAATAAACGAGAGAACGTGGCATTTATTGGCTGAGCCCGATGATTTTATAAAATAAACAAATGCATGCTTTAACATTATGCGGCTTTTGGTTTTTATATAAGGTCACCGCATACAGTTATATGTGAATGAAAGTATTGATTTAGCGCAGCCATAAGTAACAGAGAAGTATGGAAGAAGAAATGCTGTGCGGACCCCGAATGAATTGGGATAAGGGCGATTCCGCGGTAGACTTTGTCGAAAAACGTGTGCCCATGAAATAAGGGGAACCAAACACTACTTATTTATGGAGATTTACTGTACCCATTTTACCAGAAATAATGTTGTTTTTTTATCTTATCTTACTAATTTTATAGGGGTATTCCTCAAAGCGCAACTGTTTTTAAGCGCAATCAACTAAGCACAACTAAATTATTCCTCGAAGCGCAACCATTTGAACAGTTTGAATTTGTGAGGGCAACTAATGGTTGCGCTTCGAGGAATAATTTGGTTGCGCTTAGTTGGTTGCGCTTTGAGGAATACCCCATATAAATCGATAATTTGTGAGGACGGATAGATGGATGGATTTATGGAGGGATGTAACTCTTTCACGCGAAAATTAATGAACGGATTTGGATGAAAATTGATACATAGATAGTTTATAACCTGGATTAACATATGTGGGACAGTTACCGAACTTCTCATAAGCTAGTAGTAGATAATGTAGGTACCGGTTCCTTAACGTACATATTATTATCGTAGGTGATGTAATTGCGTACGCTGTACATAAGCTTTATATTCTCTTTTTTTTTTGGATGGGTAATCATCAAATGACTTCTCCCGCTCTAAGCAGAACGGAAGGGAGTGTCAGACTTGTACTGACTAAAACCCATCCATGTTCCTTCATTGCCCTTGTGTTCCAGGGCCACGGTATTTCTTTCGAACAGTTCCGCAGCCCAAGCTTTATATCCTGAAACAATTATCAATACAAATTCTACATCTATCGATACAAAGCTATCGGAATGCCTCGAGCGGTACTCCAATATTGTTCTGTCATTTTCAGACATTACGGAATAAAAACATTCGATATTGTACGTAAAATAATCTCTTTTGAACGTTGTGTGTGTAAAGTATTTATAAATACGTAAGTTTATAATTTAATTTGGAATATTTTGTAATGCAGAATAATTGGGAGTTTTGCTGAGCTCGCTGTTTATACTCGGTTCGTTAGTTTCCGTATTTAGACGATTGATTTTCAGTGAAAAGCTGCGTTGCTATTTAACATGGCAATGTTTACTGGTATGTGCTTAAGTGTATTTTATGGATTAAAGAGTCTCTTGCTTTATTACCTACTAACTGAGCCCTGCAACCTTCACCCGTGTGAATTATTATAAAATATTAGTTTTGGGAACAATTTCAAAGGTTTTTAATTTTTGCACGATTCCCTAATCCTTTTTATAAAATAAATGCCTGAGCCTAAGTTACTCCTAATAACATCAGGTATTTGCCAGTAAAGTCCCGTCGAAATCGGTCCAGCCGTTTGGGAGATTAGCCGGAACAAACAAACAGACGTTAAAAATTAAAAATTGTATTAACTTTCATATGCTTTCATACTGTAGCGGCACTTTAAAAAGTACAACAGCAACATGGGAGAAAAAGAGGTATTACAGCGCCATATATGATACAAATGAAGAACTAACATCTTAATCCTAAATCGCGCAGTTAAAGTCTTCCGCGACTTAAGACTATATAGAAAAACCCAACAACAATTGCCGGGCAGTCGCCCACTAGACACAACGCCCAGCTGGTCGGAAGTTCCTCCCATTTCTACAGAATATTGAGGAACTTTACACCCTGTTCCACCAAACATAGCTTGCTAAATGTGGATATAGGTCTTCATAATAGATACACCGGGGACTACAGGCGTGAAATTCTGCTAAGGTTTTTACGATAGACTAGTCAATTAATTAGTATTTTAGTGTTTTTCTTCTATCGGTCCCCGACATCAAACAGCTAAAACCCAATAGTTCGGTCAAATGGGTTGATTTTAAAAAGACAATATTAAATATTTTATTTCGGTTAAAGTTACATTTACATTTTAATTAGAAATATCCAATTAAAATGTTATTTGCGAATATGCAATCAACCCGAACAGCTGTGAAAATATCAGCAAAAGTTCATTTCAACGTTTAAGTATACATCGTTTTGGACAATTCGTATGAATTTCATACAAAATTCATGTGTAAGACCCAACCTTGACAACTTACTGCGGAGTATAAATATTGAAAATATTATTTACTTGCTTAATGTAAAAGTACCTGGGTGACCGAGCTCTGCTCGGTAACACGGTAGAACGTAGTTTTCTAAAAATGAAACCTAGCTAGATCGATTTATCGCCCCCGAAACCGCCTGCATACTAAATTTCATGAAAATCGTTGGAGCCGTTTCCAAAATTCAGATTATATATACACAAGAATTGCTCTTAATAGGTATTAGATAGATACTGAATGTTTCCATCAAATCCATTGAATTGTACGTACACACAGCGCAACATGAAGCTATACATTTCTATTATAACTTGGCCTCGCTGTGTTTAGATTTCCCGCTCAATTAGATATCCGCATAAACTGGTTTTGTATAGCTTGTTTGGTCGTCGACGACGTGCGTACAAAGTCCACCAACATTAAAATCAGGGTTGATAATTATACGAGATCAAAGTAGCGGGCTTTTAAGCTAAAAATCTTAAATTGACTTACTGGCACACACCACACTGCCGAAACCGCTAAAAGCATGCAAGTTTTCACAAGACTTCCTTTTATAAATTTTTGGTCACTATCATAAACACTAACAACGGGATGTTTACCATATTGTTCACTATTCATATTGAGGTCCCGATATTTTTTAAATTTTTTAAAAGTGGTCGACCGTCTGCGATCTCGGTAGCATGTCATTTTAACCGATGGATTCAACATAATTTCAACATCAAAACTATCCTAACAACAAAGATTGCTTCTAACAACTCCCAATAATCTCCTACAACCTAAATTCCGTCACGAATAGCCATTCCGATGTCAACGACTAAACCCAACGTTGTCAATAGCCTTAAAAGCTCTAAGCCAAAGCTCACTACAGTGTAGGTACCACTTTATCTAATGTGCCTATATAACCTTTTTAATCTGCCCCAGACCGCTGTACTAAAGGCTTCCTATCCCCGGTCCTTTATAGACAAAACTAAGGTCAAACGCATGAACCCTCTAATTCTCCATGTCGAAAGTACGTACGACGACCAAACAAGCTATGCAAAACCAGTATATGTTGATCTCTCATTGTACGGGAAGCTCATAAAAAGCGCGGTCAGGTTTAACTGGATAGTCCTCACAGGACGAACGAAATGTATGGTAACAATAGCTGAGTAATCACAGTTGATTACGGTTGAGCAACTAGATTATCCAAACTATTGTCCCATAACCGCTTTGGGAACTAAAGCAGTCATTTTCGATTTGCAAGACGGTTGTTACATGTGAAACTTGGAGTTGTTGGTTATGGTACCCCGGTTATAGAATCGGTTAAGAGGAAATGTGGATGGTCTTTTTTCCATACAAACGCTCTCGCCTGTTTTCTTTCTGGTTTATGACTTTAAAGCTATGATTTTTTACAGTTAAATTAATATCCACCTCTTCTATATCCTTATGTTTTACTTTTTGATGATACATAATGTGTTTAAGTACTAGAACCTTTACAAAATGCTCAAAATTGCCTATGTAAATCGCCTGTCAACCGAGTCCTAGTGTACGAAGACTACTGGCAACAGAAATACACATTCTGTGAAAATTTCAACTGTCTACCTATTACGGATCATGAGATAGCCCGCTGACAGACAGACGGACGGATGGACGGACAGCGTAGGCTTAATAATAGGGTTGCGTTGGTTACCCTTCGGAACCCTAAAATCGATCAGGAGACGGTAAAATGATTGAAAACTAGTTACAGTTACAGGAATCAAATGTACTAGCGGGACGTCACGCGGTTTCACCCGCGTAGTTCCCGTTCCCGTGGGAGTACGGGGATAAAATATAGCCTATGTTACTCGCTGATAATGTAGCTATGCATTGCTGAAAGAATGTTTCAAATCGGTCCAGTAGTTTTTGTGTTAATTCGTTACATACAAAAATATAAATCTTTCCTCTTTATAATATTAAGTATAGATAAACACCATGGTCAACCTGTGTGATAAATAATCAAATCTGGTTCTATTTACTTTCGCATTTTTATTAGTTTATAGTGCTTTCTTTCTTCTTTCTTTTTATATCGCATTTTAATTAATTTATATTAGTTTCATGCTGTTTTACTTAATTCATCCACACGTTTAGCGTAGACTGACACACCTATACTTCTATCCTAATACTATAGAGGTAAAAATTTGGTTGTAAGTTTTTTATGTACGGGGTAATCTCCGTAACTAATGATCCAATTCAAAAAAATATTTCACTTGCAGAAAGCTACATTGTGCAGCTACAAGTGTTAAAGGCGCGTTTAGGCGCAGCATGCATGGGCTGCGGGACTGTTCGAAAGAAATACCGCGGCCCTGGAACATAAAGGGCAAGGCAGGAACATGGATGGGTTTTAGTCAGTACAAGTCTGACACTCCCTTCCAGAGCGGGAGAAGTCACTTGATGACTAAACATCCGAAAAAAAAAGGCGCAGCAAGCATATTAGCTGAGCTATCACATTTTTCATAGACGAAGTCGCGGGTGAAGTGCTAGTAACTGAATAAAAGAAAAGTTTATTAATAACAATACAAACTAAGAATACACTCACCAGACGGCACCCACTTTACACCCGGTAACCCAATGAGAACTGCATTTAACACATAAAATAACTACTCTATTACATGCCTATTCCCAAAGTGTAAAGCTAAAAACACCTGTTTCGTATCCAAACACATTAGTGTATCGGAAACATTCGTTTTATCATACTGGCAACCCAGGTACTCCTTAGTACGAGAGGCAAAATGGATAAGTATGTTTGCAATGCCAAGCCATGAATACTATTTTGATTTGGGCGGTTTTCAATAATACACTTATCACGAGGTGACTTAACGTACATACTCCGGTACCTAAATGGTGTAAAAAGATTCTTAACGAAGCCGAAAGTTACTTGTTCTCCTCGTCATTGCGATATTTTTATTGTTCTTGACCATACCTGGGAACCTTCTAGTTACGGAGATATTGGGGGTCAAAATTCCAACGTTTTAACAAGTTTTTTTGAAATTCATGTTTTTAATGTAAGATTTTTACTTTACATACTTCCAACGACCCGCTAACTATTCAATGCATCAGCACAATGTTTTGAGTGCGTTACATTAAGTCCTACCGTAAAACGTGACGTTTCAACCCAAAAAAAAGTCGTTTACCAGCACTAATTTTTGCGTAAAGTTACTTAGTTTGATGTACGGTGGGCTGCATCAATTAGGTACCCCAGTTGGGAATTTTCAAAAGGTACCCACATCGTGACGCTGACTGTACATAATGCTTGGTTGACGGCTTCGTGAAGAGTCTGTTTACACGCTGTATAGTCCCATGTCCCAGGAAGAAAGACCAAGGAAACGATGAATAGATTGCCTAAGGAATAATATGAAAGAAAAAGGAGTAAATGATAGCGTGACGGTAGACACGTGTAGAACGTGTTGCACCAACTCCAATTAACATGGGACAACGGCAGGAAAATGATGATATTTAAGTCCCGGGGCGAGACCGCAGTGTCATCAATCGGACACAAATCGAGATTCCGGGCTGGTATTGAGAAATTTCTGATAGGAAAACCCAGTAATACTTTTCCGAGAATCAAACCCAAGACCTAAGCTCAGGGCTGCGGGACTGATCGAAGAAAGGAACATGGATGGGTTTTAGTCAGTACAAGTCTGACACTCCCTTCCGCTCCGCCCAGAGCGGGAGAAGTCATTTTATGATTTCCCACCCGAAAAAACAACAAAAAAAAGACCTAAGCGATCACTAGAACAACGAGGCAGTCAAGGAGATGACGGTATCGATTATTCTAACACACACCGCGAGTTTACATAATGTGATACGAATTTCAGTCTTTGAGTTATCCTGCATTAGTTTACAATAGATACTTGAAGCCTAAGATTAAATTAAATTGTTCATCGTTTTTTCATTTATTTTTTGTTCTTACTGTGCATATCTAAAATCACCACTTTTGCATACCATACCTACATCTATTTTACGTTCCAATCCCTGCATTACACATTTCGAGATTCGCTCGAAAATTCATTACACTCACAGAGATACGGGAATGCAATGATAAATCTCAACAAACACGTGTATTTGATAACTAAAAACGGGGTTAGCTAATGCATAACTTGATAACTAAAAGCTTATGTACGTCATTGTATAAGCCCACAGTAAATAATCTACGGCCGCCATTGTATTGGACTCGGGTAGGGTTGCCATTTCGAAATTTGATATTCCTAACAAAAAGTAGCACATTTGCAGAAAAGGGCACACTATTTTCTATTTTCTATTTTCATTTGTGTTTTTTTTTTATTATTAGCCTATACTGTACCACTGCTGGGCAAAGGCCTCCTCCATTCTTTTCCAACTCTCCCGGTGTTTTGCCTCCTCTAGCCAATAAGTCAGGAACCAGTACAAATCGTCACGCCAGTGCAGCGTTTCTTGGGCCTGCCTCGGTGACGACGACCGTCTTCAGGCACCCACTGAAGTGACAATTTTGGTCCGTCCGTCCTGACCCATCCTAGAAATGTGACTCGCTAGTCTCATTTTAACCTCGCAGACTTATCGTTAACAACGGCGATGCCTGTCTTGGAGCGTATTATGGTGTTGCGTATTCGATCAATGATCTTAATGCCCAAAATGCTACGCTCCATCGCTCTTTGGCAAACCTTCAGTTTGGACTTCTGAGCGTCAACCCAACTAAATCTGGGCACTATAGGTTAGGATAGGCAGGATGCACATGTCGACGAACTTACGCTTGTAAGTGAAATAGGTAGGTCGCCCTTCATAAGCGACTTCATGGACCAGTAACTTCTCCAGGCATTTTCGACTCGACGATCGATCTCCTTGTCCTGCCTGTTGTTATTGTAAATATTTTTTTTAAGTTCTATATAAGTTTCCTCTATACCTTGGCTTCATAGAGCTGAGAATAGGGCGCTGTGTTTTATGCTATCAAAAGCCTTTGTGTAGTCCACGAAAGCCAGGTACAGACGTTTAAGAAATTCAGCAACTGCAGCAACTGATTTAAAGTGTGATGGTGTTTTTTTTGGTTGTTGTTGTTCCTTTTTGTTGGTGTTTCTTTATTTCCTAAAAAACCATTTTGTTGTAAAGTCCGGATAAATGACAAGGCCGGACAAAGTCCACACAGATGGCTAAACCCAGACGGGTGGTAACCCTAGACTCAGGTGAAGACAAACACTGTTGCATTTACACAAATACTCGTTCATTCAGTGGAAACTGTGCTCTTGAACGGCGTTCTTCATTGTGAGGCTTTCTACGATCAAGGCTTTCTTCGATCGGGTTATTTTTTCTCGTGGCAGTTTCAATTCGTTTTTGGACTCTGAAAAACTAAACTGCGTTTCAGTACCTTCTGTAAAGTTGTTATTGCTAAAGACTACCTCCTTTATATTCTGAAGTTCTGTGGAGTGATGCATCTTAAGAATAACCTATCTTTTCTTTTTTTTTTTCGTATGGGAAATCATCAAATGACTTCTCCCACTCTGGGCAGACCGGAAGGGAGTGTCAGACTTGTACTGACTAAAAACCCATCCATGTTCCTTCCTTGCCCTTTGTGTTCCAGGGCCGCGGTATCTCTTTCGAACAGTCCCGCAACAACTTGAATTTACCTTCTATCTATTTTAGAGTACATAACCTGATTCAAGGTTATAAGAATAACCTTGGATCAGGTTTTAAGTCAAATAGATAAAGGCTGGTCTGTCTTCTTCATACTCATATGTGTGCCATAAATGAAGTTCTGACCTATTTTCTAAAGAAAACCACTGCTGCGATATTAACAAAGAAGGATAATCGGTCTTACTTCATGTTTACTACAATGAAGAAATAACATAACATAACATTACGCCTGTAATTCCGAAGGCAATCAATGCAGGCAGGATCAATAAAAACATATTCCAGCTATTTCTAAACCAGAACAAATTGCAGCTTCATTGTCCAAATCAAACATAAGCAACCAATATACTGGCAGACTGAATTCAATTCCCTAGATCGAAGATAAAAATATAAAATGTAGGTTTCAATCAAGCGCCGTGGAAAGTCCGAGTTCCTTAGATCTTTCCAAACTGAATAAGTATTCCCGCCTCGTCCGAACGTATATAAATAAATAAATATTTACCTCCAAAGTAAACCCTTTGAGCTCTGTATTTACTTTGCTCAGTTTATTCTGTGTCACAGTCGAGCTGCAAATGAAAGTGACATAAATTTTGTTACGAGTAATAGTTTCTTTAGTTAAAGTCTTAAAGTTGACAGTGAGACCGTACGGGTAGATAGTATACCTACGGATAAACGTAAGACATGGTAGATAGTAGACACGAGAGTAAAATAAAATACAGGGTCAAGTTATCTAGAGTTACTCTGCATCATTGGAATTGCTTAGTTCGGTCTGTGGATGGGTGATCAGCAATTACATACCGAGTTTCCTTCGTACCTCGGAAAGCACGTTAAGCTGTTGGTCCCGTGCTCCCGGCTTTTTTTTATATTGTATTGTATTTGTAGGTGTATGTCACATGTGGTGTAGCGGCACTTTTACCGGTAGTCAGCCTGACAACCTGCGACGACTGTCTTACCGATGACAGTCTTACCAAGGAGTATCATATTAACCAGTACTAATTAGGCTGTGGAGGTCAGACAGCCAGTTGCTCTATGTAAAATTACTTGTATTCATTGGAATTAAACAAATAAGTTGCTATAGTGAGTCATCTTTGATATGATCACAGAATTGATTCTTTCCGTGGTTACGATAATTATTTCGAGTTTCTCCTTAGATGACTGGCCAGAAACATTTCAATAACTTATGAAAGAAGTAGGAAAGGCAACAACAATCATCGTTACGGTAGCCAAATGTTCTAGTCTGATTCTCTAAAAGAAATCCCCATAACGGTTTTCTCGTAGAAGTAATATCGTTGAAAGCCCAGGATTGGAAAGCATTGTGCCTGATAAAAGGCAATAGGCTCTCCTCCGTGGGGACCTAATAACGCTACCTGCGCGCGACAACAGTGGAGAATGACGTAGATGGGTATATGACGGCCGTGACATGTTGTATACCTTCTTATATTTTGTTATCTTTCATTTCTTAAGAGGAAACATGGTAGGTATTTGAAAAATCAATCTTTGAATAGTCTCTCTGCGAGCGTGATTTCGACATTGGTGCGATAAAGACCACTATAGTAAAATGTCATAATTCGAAGTTTGGCTCTCGACTATTTTCTTCTTCAAAATTTGACCAAGTTAAAAGATATTTCATAAACTGAATAAGAACGATATATACTGTGTCCCTATGTTTTTCGTGTTTCATTAATAGTTGTCAAATTTGTACACTAGGCCTTTGTTGACAGGCGATTAATAAATAGGCAATTTTGAGCATTTTGTAAAGGTTCTAGTGCTTATACAGATTATGTATCTTCAAAAAGGAAAACATAGGGACATAGAAGATGTTGATATTTATTGAAAAAATCATAGCTTTAAAAGCTATGATTTTTTACAGTTCAATAAACCAGAAAGAAAACAGGCGAGAGCGTTTGTATGGAAAAAAGACCACCCACATTTCTTGTTAATGTATTTTGGTTTCCTTACCCTTAAACTTAAAAATATTACGTGCACTGCATAAAAATAAATTAGACAGCTTGAACTGATTTGTTGTTGAGCGAAAGGCTACTTAAGGCATAAGTTAGGCTACTAAAAGGTTGAGACAGTTCAGTCAATATAATTCTCCTGGCAAAATAGAACAACAGCGATCTTGTTTAAGGTTTTTTTTTTTGATGCCGATTTTTTATTGTCAATAGTCTAGGTCGAATAGTAGTAGAGCTATACATCACGGAAATTATTTTTTAATTGGACGAGCAGTTTCGGAGATTACAACCTATATTCAAAGTTACAAACTTAACATCTTTAAACCTATCTACGGGAACGTTTTTCCTACTCCCGTCCTTCTGATGCACCTTGCAGGTCGCATCTAAAGAACCTCCTTAAATCCCCACCCCACTCTACCGACTTCTATTCCTATTCCTTCACTGTACACGCAGTGCGGTTGTGGAATTCACTTCCACCTGACATTAGGGACTGTAAAACTGTTGCAGTTTTCAAGAGAAGAGTGAAAGAACATTATCTTTCCATTTCGTCATAGTTGCATAAGTATTTATTTTTTAGTTATTTTATTTTATAGTATTGTTATATGTATTTATAAGTATGTAAGTATATTCTTGTATTGTATATTATATGTAAATATGTATCTGTTTTATGTATTCCATTTTCTCTTCTTCTTTTACACACCCTGTCCACATCTCTTTTTTTAGTATCTCCTTTCGCAGGTATGCTGGAAGAGATTTCTTTAGAAATAAGCATCACCTTTGCACTATTTTCTGTTCCTATCTTCTTTTATTTTTGTAGTGTGTACATAAATTGTTAAATAAAAATAAATAAATAAATACTATAAAAAGTAAACAAAAAAGCTCACCCAATCTGGTAGTAGATAGAGCAATCCTCCTAGCAATTTCAGACGCCTAGTACCTCATCATTCATTACTGTATCGTGATCTTTCAACGTAACACGCCATTGCGTGACTTTCAGCGATATCAAGTCGTTTGCATTAGTGTCGCTCTTTGTGAAAGAAAAGGCTAGTGATGTGACATTGAGATTCATTTTATTTTCTTTCTTTTTTTTTAATTTGACGTGACATGTCTTTATGTTATCTTGTGGAGGTTCAGGTCACTTAATTGGGCTTCACTTCAAACAAAGATAAATTGTTTATCTATAATATAAATAAAGTATTAGTTACGCTTATTGTAACATATTTCTCGACGGCATGTAATATCAAGTCAGATACGTGTGCCTATAGACTGCATTCTCTGACATCATGTTAAGCACTAACCACTCTAAAAAGAAAGAAGCTCATTAGCTTATTTAATTAAAAACAAACCTCAATGTCAAGAAAAGCCAGGTGATGTGACATCGAGGTTAGTTTTATTTCCTTATTAATTTGACGTGATAAGTTTAAGCATTGGCGAGGCTTTGACGACGACGAGGAGATAATTTTGAGGAGACGATTTTCAACTAGGATTCAGCTACCTAAGCATTTTGGTAGCTCATGCTAATCCAATTTGTCATTACACCTAGACAAAGTTAAGCAAGTTAAGCCGTTGGTCCCGGCAGTCATTTCTAGATCTTTGACAGTCGTTACAGGTAGTCGAAAATCTGAGAACCAGTCTTACCAAGTGGTACCGCATTACCCAGTACCAACTGGGTTGTGGAGGTTACAAAAGCAGTCGCTTCATGTAAAATACTGGTATTCAGCTTCATCCGGTAAGACTGGAAGCCGACCCCGATAAAGTAAGGAAAAAGCTAGGCCGAGGATGATTAGTCCTCGATAAAGTTATTTTCTTTACGCGATTACGACGATAGGATGTCTCTCTGTCGACTCCCTCTGATCAGTAATATTTAGATACAACAACTTATAATTGATGGCAATAGGCTCTCCCTTTATCACATGAGACTTAAAACAAACAAAAAAATGTACTAGCTTATAATTCATACGTATGTTTGTATCATGTACTTACACATGTACTTCTTTAAATATTCAGTAACGTGTTGAAAAGCAATGCTTAAACTAACTCCTAATCATCAGCGCCACGTCTCAATTCTGCGTTTGCGCAATGCCCTCGCGCAGCGTTCTGTTGTTTCAACAATAAATTGATTTATGTTCCAGTGTGTATTTGTAATACGTCTATTTTAATATATTAGACAGGAATGTCTATGGGTTCCGAGTAGAAATAGAACGGGCATGTGTAGTGAGAAGTGCATAGTTCTTGTAAATCAGTTGTTTGCTTTTGTACGGTTCATAATTATTGATATTGTGTTCGTTCAAATATTTATGAAGGTGTGAATTTGAGAATGGCTTAACGAGCTTTGTTAGTTCTGGTATAGAAAATCAATGAAAACTTACAATGAAAATGTGTGAACCGTTTTATTTCTTCCGGAAAATCTAATTTAACCAAAAGCAATCATATTTATTTGTTTACTAGCTTATGCCCGCGGCTTCGCCCGCATGGAGGTCGGTTATTGTCCCACGGATTCGTACTATCGAGATTAAAAGTATCCTATGTGTTAATCCAGGTTATAAGCTATGTGTGTGCTAAATGTTATCCAAAATAGTTCAGTCGTTTTTGTGTGAAAGAGTAACAAACATCCATCCATTCATCCATCCATCCAACCTCACACACTTTCGCGACTATAATATAACCAGAGGCCAGCCACAGTTAAACCTTGTTTGAACTGTCAAGTGTCACTTATGTCATTGTCAATAATGTCAATCTAAGAAACCCGGGGCCTCGAGTACCCAATGGCGGTTAAGCGTTTTTTATTGCCAGGTCCCGCAGTACCCACTGGCGTTTTAGTTGAGGATTTACAAGAAACAGAAACACAAAAATAAAATATTGAGACGGTACTTATTCTTTCTAAATGATGATGATTGCATTTGATTTTGCATTAACTTGAACCAATCACCGTCTAGATGTTCTTTGAAATCAACAAAGGCCATAAATAATCCTAAGTCGTTCAGTCGCCAATTCACAAAGGAAAGAGCTTTGATGACATATTTATGTCAACACACAAGCCCATTCTATTTGCTCTTGCTAGACTAATATAATTAGATCCAATGAAGTTGCTAAACTACTCTGACATTTAATATTGAATGTTTGTTGAAGACGTTTACGCTTGGGCATTTAATTGACTGGATATTACATACTGGCATGTATTAGGTAAATTTTCAATATTAAATAGATTGGAAGGCCTCCCACTAGGTGGACCGATGACCTGGTGAAGGTCGCGGGGATCCACTGGTTGCGAGTGGCACGGGACCGTTCAATGTGGCGACACTTGGGGGAGGCCTATGTCAAGCAGTGGACGTCTTTTTGTGTGTGACGTTTTTCGGATGAAATGCTGATGCTGATGATGAAATAAATTCAATGTAGAGACGCCAGCACATCAAGCTACTACAATCTGTCGAATTTCTTTATTCGATTTTCAACTTTATCTCTATAGCATTAGGTTGAAGGTAGCTTGGGAAAATCTGACAGTTTCGGGTAGGTTGACTTGCTGGCGTCTGTACCACGTATTTGGCGTTTGACATAAAACCACAAAAGGACAGATAAATGCTAATTGTTCAAACAACTTTTTATAGTTTATTTTCGTTGTGTTTATAAATGTTTGTAATGCTTTGTCCGTTGATTGTATATAATTATATTTTTTTGTTATTTTGTATGAACAACATGTTCCTGCAACAAATAAATATTTGTGTTTTTTACACGACTGCCTTAAAAAAAGAGTGTTATGTTTTTTCTTTCTTTATATACGCGGGTGGAATCGCGCGTAAAAGCTAGCAACTGAATATAAAGCGGTGGCTTGCTTCAATGCGACTTGTTAGGTTTTATTTGAAACAAATGAATTACTAGAGGTAAAACTGCGTGATGCTAATTGGAAAATAATAACTATGTGACGTATGTATGTGCAGTGATTGACGTCGTACATCGCTTTATACTTATTTCTAGTTCAGACGCCAGCACATCAAGCTACTACAATCCTTTATTAACATAACTCAATAATATAGGATAAACAAACTATATACATTAATAATTAAAAACTATTAAACTAAAATAAATAAACTAACAACAAACTATAAAAGGGCATCGAAAAACTCCTCCTCAACGCTGTCAGCTGGTAATGTGCCCAAGAGACTGGCGGCGTTGGCCGTGGTGACCGAGGTTGTTGACAGCTTCACCGCAGTGACAGCAATGAGGAGAACGGCACCAAGGCGTAAAGAAACAGCGAGGCGGAAGGTTGTGTCGTCGAACAATGTGCCTATGCTCGACGACGTTATTGCGTGAAGCCAAAGACCCGACTCCCACTCACCCACAGCCAGTAGGCGCGCACGCTCAGCAGTAGTAGCAGACGTGTTCAGCAGATTGCTCTGAACTACTCTGCAGAGCAGCTCGTCCCACCGTCTCTGGGAAAATGGATGGTCGGGTTCTTCAGTATTCGGGCAAGCGAGTTTCCAAGCATCGATAGCCTCGGGCATGCACGGCACATCAAAATCAATCAGTGTGGAAGACAGGATATTCCTGATTAATTTCTTAGTGCCGTGGACCGAGGATATAAAAGCCGGTAAACTAATACTGGAAATTTTGCGGACGCCGAGTCCTCCCATGCGAATAGAAATGTACAATCTGTGAAAACTTTTTAATGGATATTCAACTTTATCTTCTAAAGCATTATGTTCAAGGTTGGTTGGGAAAATCTGATAGTTTCGGGTAGCTTGACCTGCTGACGTCTGTACCTATATCCACCACATACAGTACGCATGGTAATAATTGCAATAACACGCTCTATGCTGAGATAAGAAGCCTTTTGGCTTCGAACAGGACTAATTTCGTTTTTTTTTTTTTTTAATGTATTCTTTTAATATAATTTTACTGCATAGCTAATTGTAAAACCATTTTCTTTTTGTGTGTTTTGTCCTGTGCGGGCTAATAAATACTTTTTCTTTCTTTCTTTCTCTATAAAAAGTAATCATAATCATCTTCTGCCTAGCCTTTTCCCAACTATGTTGGGGTCGGCTTCCAGTCTAACCGAATGTAGCTGTATACCAATATTTTACATGGAGCGATTGCCTATCAGACCTCCACAACTTCTGAGTAATACGATACCCTTGGTAAGACTGGTTGTCAGTTTTTCGGGTCACTGACTACCTGTAATGATTGTCAAAGATCTACAAATGACAGCCGGGAGCAACGGCTTAACGTGCTTACCGAGGCATGGAGGAAACTCGGTATGTAGTGGGTGGTCACCCATCTGAAGATCGATCCGAGCGGCTGTTATTAAGCTCCTCAAAAAAGCTAAATAATATAATAATAAAAATATAAAGCAATTGAACACTAAAGTAAACCTAATGCATTTTTTTTTTTTTATAAAAAAACTTTGCCCCGCACTAGGAATTTCTCCTGTATCGTGGGTGCGTTCACAAACATTTAAACTCACATTCACAAACAGCCAGACCCGGAACAACGACCTTATAGGTCATACAAATATTTGTTCCATGCGGGGATTGAACCCGCGACACGCAGCGCAGCAGCCAATCACTCAGTCACTGCACCAACCGTGCCGTCTTGAATTGAAATTTACAAAAAAACAAATGCTTCTACTAAATACAGTTTAAAAATGCAAGTTCACACTAAAAGTGTCGTTGCAGTACATAAAAATGCGCACATGTACTGCACAGGGTGATAACTTAAACCTAACTAATTATAGCGCTAAATTCTTAAATACTCGAAAGCTTGATAAATTGTGTGAGGGATTGTCTTTACTAATGGTTTTGACTGCGTCATATAATTCTAAATACATCATTTGTTAATAAGGAGCTTTATGGAAAAACAGACATGTCTAAAATCAATTTAATGGAAAAACAGACATGTTTAATATTGTCCGAACTGTTGTTCACGAGTGGAGGGAGGCCTTTGCCCAGGAGTTGGACAGAGAAGCATAGTAAAAAAAAAATGTAATATCATAACATGGCACGGGTAATCCCCAAATTTAAGTGTATTGATAAATTAATCAAAATGATTAAATGAATTATCACTCTTTGTTTTGCATTGAAAATGAATATAATAACACTTAATTCGATATATTTTTCAAGAAAACAACTACTCTTACAACAATGTAAGATACCACTATTTTTCCAGCGATTTTCCTAATGATAACAACAACAATACTATCGAGCTTCAACAAACAAACAAACAACCTGTCATATTCGCAACATGCCACAAATAGGGCCGTGCCGTGCGGATATATCGAATATTCACGATCGCCGACAACCCTATTAAGAATCAGCACCTCACTATCGACCCATAATATCTAGACATCAGGGTTAATTAAAATCCCTCGTACTTCTAAAATTTAATTACGAAAACTTCGCCTTAATCTGTATCTAAAAAACTGAGTAAAATTGTGTGCCTTATTTCAATATTCTGTTATAGACAAAAGATTTTCTTGTTCGAGTTCGAGTTTCAGATACCTGTCTTTAAGCGAGAGCAGCTAACTAAATTAAAAAGTTTTCTTGGATCAGGTTCATTGTGTTCGGATAAGGAGTTTGATTAAATTCTACAGCTGTTCAGTTTGGACGTTTAAAAGGTGAGTTATTGGAGATTTTTCTTATCTATTTTTCCTTTTTTTTGTGACGTGTGTCATTTACAAGGTGTAAATGAAATTTATTAATAGTAGTAAGTTAAAAGCGTCATAAATATCGCTACAGAACTGCACTATGCTATCTGTGAAGTCCCACGCTGTCCCGTGACACATGTTCCGCGGTTGATCGGCTATGCAGACGCTTGATTTCTCGTTGTATGACAATGGGAGCTATCGTGTTAAGCTCACCAGATGGCGCCACTGTAGAGTAAGGTCCTGTCATTATTTCTATTTTATACTTTAAAGTACAAATAACTTTATAAAAAGTTTATTTCATTTCGTATATCAATATAGTGTAAACTTCAGATACATATTTACAACTATTCTCCCTAACATTAACAAGCACGAAACATTTAAAAATCATTCTAACTCCAAGTACTAACAAATAAGATCCTAAGTTACTACTTAAAATCTTTAAGTCACATGATTAATCAGAAATGGCTCAATCTAGACCAGAATCATGAATATTAGTTAAAATACGTGATAAAAAACACGCAACGCGCGAAAACTCTATGACATCTGACATTTCGGAAGACCTTATTCTAACCGAACGCCTCTAGCGGCGAATTCATGCGCGATAGCCCCGATTAAGACCAGTCGTTCTTGCTCACCGTGCGGTTGTATCACTCGCCAGGCCATCCAACGCTATGTTTAGGCAAGTGTCACGTTTACACTGCAGTGGTTTGCACTCCATTATGCACTGGTTTCGGTTTCAGAGCTAGCTGTTTAACACCTTTAGTGCCGGGAACTCACCTGGTGCGTTCACTCAAGTCGCACTTGCGATGCCACTTGGGATGGCACATGTGCTCTATGAAACGGGGGTTGACACGAATGTGTTAAGGTAATGGGGTTCGGTAAATTTAACCACAAACATTGGGTTTGAAGATACTGGAGATACATTTAACTTTTCCCTCCGTGAATCAAAATGGTCCCGCCTGTCATTTGTAGATCTTTGACAGTCGTCATAGGTAATCAGAGGCCCGAAATTTTGACTAGTCGTAGCAAGTGGTATCGTATTACGCAGTACTAAATTGGTTGTGGAGCTCAGATAGGCAGTCGCTCCATGTAAAATACTGGTATTCAGCTGCATCCGGTTAGACTGGAGGCTGACCCCAACATAGTTGGGTGAAGGTTAAGTAGTTGTTAATGAGTCTTAAGCGTGTGTCCAGCAGTCTTGTACAGTTTCACAAAAAGTTTTGTCTTGCATTCTAGAATATTGTAGCTAATTCTAGGAACTCCAGTCTATTGAAGTGTATATTAAATGAATCAAGTTACCTATAAGTTTTCCACGTTTATAATATTGGAAGAAGCTGCATTTAGGATTATGTGCAGCTTTTTCAAATGTCACTGTCACTATCACATTATACAACAAAGTCTTCCGCCGCGTCTGTCTGTCTGTTCACGATAAACTCAAAAACTACTGCACCGATTTTAATGTTGTTTTCACCAATGGATAGAGTGGTTCTCGAGGAAGGTTTAAGTATATAATTTGTCAAGTGTTTGTATACATAGGCTAAAATATAATGATAATTCCCATGGGTTGCGGGGACGGGATCAAAATTTCATGATTATTTTTGGCCGCGATAACCAACATTCACGTGAAGCCACGGGAATTAGCTAGTTCTGTTATAAATATGTACGTAATGGGGCTCATAATAATTTTATAGGGAATAATTAACAGAAAGGTACAAGCCGGATTGAATACATATCTGCGTCGTCCAATCTATTATTCATTACTCCTAATGATATACACATACTGACATATTTTACATAGGTACTTAACTACTGTTTCTGTATTCTGTATACGGTATCTGCTTTAATGCGCAGTTTTGAACAGTTTCGATGTTTTCACATCTAGTAAGGTAAATAAACCTAAAACCACGAAAAATATCAATAAATAAAACAAAATACGAGTATTTAATTAAATACTGCACCAGCATAGTTTGTACATATATATATACATGTTTGATCGAGTACAAATCTCTTTTATTTATTTGATAACTATTTCAGCTTTTATAACGAATTCATTCAGTGTTGGGCATCTTGTATTGCATCTATAATAAGGTTTAAAATGGTCTACCATAATCAGATATTTGTTAAAAATTAAATGTGATGTGAGGATTGTAACACCATGTAAAGAAAAGATTTCCATATGTATGACGAAACGAAATTAAAAAAAAAAGACGGCTAAAGTACTGAAGTAAAATAACGTCTCCTAATCACCATTATACCAAATATAAAATCAGAAACGTCAAAAACACAACATTCCTTTGATGTATTGGAGCGTAATTTTCTCTAGCAAAAAATTCCAGGTGTCGTCAACATAAGGTATGTCTACATCTACGGCCACATTCGTAACAAACCGCCCCCTCACGATTGTCCGCAAATAGAGATGGATAGGTGAGTCTCGCCTTCACAATACGTTCCGTCACTTGACGTATTACTTTCTCGGGATTACGTTATTTCGTTTTTCTTTTATTTTCGCTGATATATTAGTATCTTATTCGGAGGAGCGAGACATGTGATGTTAAACAGAAATCTTTGGACATCAGAATTGTTATCGTTATTGGTTTTGTGTGATTAATGAAACTCCGAAATAATTAGTAATGGACTTTAGTCTGCTCGTGTTTTGTGGTTTTCCTCGTATAACTAGTTAAAATTAAATGTTATAATAATTGGTGAAGGAAATGCCCACCCTAATTACGTGAGCTTTAAACAGAATAATTCTGTTAAGAGCTTATTGGTGACAACTTTACTTACATTGTCACTTACGGGATTTCTCCCGTGATTTTAAATTATTGCTCCCGATATTTCGACGCTGTTGCAAAGCTCCAAAATTCCCGTAAGTCTAGTTATAAACCGTGAAAGCCTAAAACAGTGATTGGCGACAACTATGCATCCCTCCAAGGATTACAAGCGTGATGTTATGTAATTTTTTTTAATGATTACCACTTCTGTTTACAAAACATATTTTTGAAAATATTTCGGCTCCTGTCTTGAAGTTCCATCTCCATCGCCAAATCTCACCTCACCTCATCTGTATAGAGAAAACGGTACGAAATACTTGAAAAAAAAGAATCTTCTCATGATTTCTCAATCTATGAACCGTGTACCTCCAGCATTCAGCAGACACAGTAGCTAGAGTGAGATAGACAACAAAAGTGTATTGTTAACGTCATAATCGCCACGGCACCGCGAGATAAAGCCGAATGCCGAGATAGGCGCATATAGTGGGCCTGGCCTAGTTTACAGCCTCCCCCATTCCTGCAACTGCGTTGAATAAAGCTTTCTTGACTAAATGAATGTTGCGCGTTCATGTGGTTATAGTATCTCTTTACGTGTTATATTATACAGCAGAGTATTGAATAGAAAGGCTATTGGTTATTGAGAAGTTTCTTCAAAGAAACGTTTTTCTTTATTTTGAACTAGCTTTTGCCCGAGATTTGGTCCCCGTTATGGTCAGAAATTATCCCACGGGGGCTAATTAAATATAGCCTATGAGTCATAGGCTATGACACTCGGGCAATGTAGCTTCCCTAGTGAAAGATCATTGGATCAGGTGTTTTAAAGATTACCCTCAACATTCAAACGTACAAATATATATATTTTTAGTATATTAGTATAGATGAAAATGTTATCTATACAATTAAATGAAATTGTAATGCTTTTTCGTAAATTCAAAACAACAGTTTTTACTGACTGCATATGAAAGTATATACGGCACTTACATATAACTAAAAAATCTGTATGTTTGAAAATTAAGTCATTTATTTTCGAAAAGTGTGTGCCTGGTTGCATTTGTCATCGACAAAAATGACAAAACTTTCATCCCTGTTTAACCACAATTCAACTAACCCCTTTGATTGAATATTGACTTGTGTGCATAATTTCCAGCTTTGAAATCCAGTGGTGGCTGTACGTTGCTTGTTGATTTTCGAAATAGATTTTATTACAATCTTACTGAGCCTGACTGAAGTATATTGAATCTTACATAATACTTTTTGTATATGTATTGATTGATGAAAGTGAATGAATATAAAGACAGTTCCTATTTAAAATTGATGAGACTGTCCTTTATTCAACTATGATTGATGTTTGTATTGCGACAGCAACTGACGTCTGACGGGGGCATACGGCATCGTATTGAGTCAACACTTTGAAAGCATTATGTTTATTACAAGCACTTGCATGGAAGTTTCAATGGGTTTTCGAAATAGATTGGTTTTAGGACTGCCTCGTTGGTCTAGTCTAGGTCGCAAGCGCGACTGCTGAGCATGAGGTCCTGGGTTCGATTCTCGGATCGGGCAAAGTGCTATTGGGTTTTTCCATCTGGAATTTTTCAATAGCAGTTACGGAGTCTGGATTAGTGCCCAGTTGATGGCAATAGGCTCGTCCCCTATTACATGGGACTTAAAAAACATAACTGGCAAAATGTGGGTGTACTATAGATACCTACTCTTCTATCTAACCCTTCGGGGATTACAGGCGTGATGTGAAGTTATGTGTAAGATATTTTAAATGTGACCACTTACTTTCGTACCAATATGTTCAGGTCAATTCCCATATTTCAATTGTTCAAAATTTAGTCCCAATCCCATCTCAGCGACAATCAATGTGGATAAATTAAAGAAATGAAGAAAAGCTAAATGTTTTTTTTTAGTCAAACTGAGACTGTGGCTAGCCTTGACTGCAAACGCCTTAAATTACGAAATTGCTTCCCTGATGTCATTCACAACCATAGAACTTGAGAAGGCCAACCTACCTTCCTACCTACCCACCTACCCACCAACACACCTCAACTTACTACCTACCTTCATAACTTAATTAAGTTGCATCTAGTTAAGTGCTCATTTCGATAAACATCTTACATTTTTTTATAAAAACTTACGGTTACTTTAACCATGTTTTATTTTAGGTAAACTAAAATTGAGTAGTTAAAGTAAAACTCACTTTAAATAAGCTTCGTCGACAACCTAACAGCTCGTTATTAAATAACAACGTTAAAAAGTTAGACCGGCAAGTGGCAATTAACATTTTTCTTGGAAAATTCTCCGTAAGTTTTTGTTTGGAAGTTTAATTTTATTATTACGACGGCGACATGTTTTCAAAATATTTATCAAATTAATGTTTATATTTAGATGGCAATAAAAGTTGTTAGCTTGATTGCATTTTATTATAATTAGATTTCTATGTATGCAAATGCCCTTGGAAAGTTCCATTTCAAGAGAATAACTTCACGAAGCTATTCTTGCACACGTGCTACAAGTTCAGTTTGAATAAAACCTCTAAAATTTTAACCGTCCTCCAGTCAGGTGAAACATCTTGACTGTGATGCAAGGGTTGCAAGAACATGCTTATTACTGAAATCAAACGCTTTACTTACTGTTAATTTTTGTCTTTTACTCCAAATGAACGTTTGAATACAACGAGAACGTGGAATAAAAAATCCAGCCAAGTGCAGGTAGGGCCACGCACAATGTAGGGTTCCGTAGTTGCCCATCAAAATATGCAAATACTTCCTACGGTCGTATTTGCCTCCAAACGATTATTTTTATTATAATATAAAAATAAACTTACATTTGCCGTTGAAAAACCTGTCCTCTCATACATTATGTTTATAAAAATATGTTATCCAAGTACATTTTATAACTTGGTCGACTATTACTCGTAAACTTGAGCCTACTTAGCCATGATAGTTTCCTTTTAATTTCTGTATATTCATGCCAAATTACAGCTTTCTAGTACTAAGAGTCTTTGCATTAAGCTGCGGACACACGGACGGACATGGCGAAACTATAAGGGTTCCTCGTTGACTGCGGACCCCTAAAAACTGAACAATCGGTAATGATCATTTACTCGAGTGAAGCTATTTTTCGGGATAATTAACGCGTTTAAAAATCACGTGATCGCAAAGCACAGCTTAATCACACCGGCATAAAGATTAAAATGGCAATTTTATCTTCAAATTCACACCATAAACCACACGCACTGAGCCATAAAACCTGATTCAGAACCGTTAAGGCCATACACACTTTACTTATTCAATGGGCAGAATAACACGGCACCTCACATTTTTTTCCAGAAAGTTTTTCTTTGATAAGAGGTCGTCGATTCAAATCGATACTCATGTAATAAAGCACTTCTTATAACAAGCAGGCAGCGTTGGTAAATGGTGGAGTTTTTCCCTTTATTTCGGAAAAACGTTCTTACAGAAATTTTTGAAATGAAATCCTCAAGACTTCATCTTAATCTTGCGCAGATAAAGGGTGGAATGCGCGGGTTTGTGAAAAATAGTTTTATGTGCCTCAATTACTTTAATTACCTGTTTGAAAACTAAATAAGAAAAAAATAATCAAAATTTGTCACTTAGTGGAAAAAAAGGTTGGATATGGGGAAAATTCAGAAACTCGATCTAGCAACCCTGCGGGCAGCAAAACAATTTGCTGTAACAAGTGTGAACGACTCGCATGAAACATATGACTCGAATCATTACCCCACTTATTGAAATGTGGAGTTGATTTCTGAGAACGCTCCCTTAATGATATACATCGTTAAGTTCGTTTGAAGTCTTTTATTTTCATGAGAGTGATCTGCTGCCGTTGGAGCGTGCTTTCTGTTTTTTAAAGGACGAAATTCCTGAACTCAAATTAAAGTATCGTCACATGATTTTCAGAAATCAATCATTGAGAATATTATGGTACTCAGTTCAAGCATTAAACAATTATAACATCACACTTCATCTAAATGCTAATATCGAGATTCCACCGAACAACCGTTTGTATAGTTTCATGAAACATGGATCTCTATGTCTACCACTGTCTAGTTAAACGTACACTGGGTAGTTGTTTTTTTTTTTTTCAGAATTTCCGTCAAAACATTACTATGTCACGTCCGTTAATTTGATAGTGCCTTAACTATTTCAAGTTCCTTTTACTACATTTAACGGTGGCTTAATGGAGTAGAAAGCATTTGTTTTAAGGGTCCACTTATTTTAAGTGAATTCCAAAGTACTTCCCTAACTTCCCTTAGGGTGGTTTGTAGAGGATTTACCTTTAAGTGAATACTTAAACTTACTACTTACTGAGTTAATCAGATTTATTTGTATGTAAAAGGAATTGAAGCAAAAGCCATACTTTTACATTTTCATACAGTAAGAATTAAATTATAACCTTATCTAAATACAGTGTTCAATAGTTTCCTTAATAAGGAACCCCTTTTTTTCGGATGGGTAATGACTTCTCCCGCTCTGGGCAGAGCGGAAGGGAGTGTCAGACTTGTACTGACTAAAACCCATTCATGTTCCTTCCTTGCCCTTTGTGTTCCAGGGCCGCGGTATCTCTTTCGAACAGTCCCGCAGCCCAACAAGGAACCCCTTTTTTTTTTTTTTTTTTTTTTACGGATGGGAAATCATCAAATGACTTCTCCCGCTCTGGGCAGAGCGGAAGGGAGTTTCAGACTTGTACTGACTAAAACCCATCCATGTTCCTTCCTTGCCCTTTGTGTTCCAGGGCCGCGGTATCTCTTTCGAACAGCCCGCAGCCCTGGCAGGCATCGGCCCTTGCGGGCCCCTCCCTATTTGCTGACATCTCTTTGAGGCGCGCGTGGAACACGAACGCGCCGTCAACACGGCCTGTCGTCAAAAGACGGACGGACGGCGAGCTAGCCCATTACTCTCCGTCCACAGGTCCGCGTCTACGGTGGCCGGAAGCCACCACGTGACCCCCGACGCCCGAGGCGTCTCCCGCGGCGGCTGGGACGAGAGGTTCTCTCCCTCTCACGCTCCGCCACCTCCTTCGCTAGCATGACTGCTTCGCAGAAGGAGGTGACGGCGTCCCATTCCCTTTCGCTCCGGACCATGGACTGGACCAGGGCCGGACGCGATAGGTCGCCGCCGCCGATCGCCGCTACGAGGACAAACAAGGAACCCCTTAAGTAGACAATTTTGGAAAAATCATAGTCCCCGATTACGTGGTTGACAGAGTTCCAAATTATCGGAGATACAAATGAATGCTCTTTAGACTCAAATGCTAGTTATATTACTTAAATGAAACCATTTATTTATAAAATACTGCAAAAGTTTCATTAATCAGAGTAACTAGAGAGAAAGGCTCCATAGCAAATCCAATTGGGAATTTCTCACCATCCGCAGAAGATTATTCTCTGATCCAGTTCTCGCTTTGCTCAAAGCAATTGATCCAGTCTCATTAGCATGCATACGACTAGAGTCTGTCTTTTTATTATTTTCATTGAAATCTTCATATTCCTTACCTTTCGGTTTTCTCTTTTTACATCTAAAATTCAATCTAGACATTCCAATAAAAATAGAAAACCTAAAATATAATGCTATTCGACATTTTGCATAACGGAATTTGAATAAATATTACAGAAAATCGAATATCGAGAAGTGGCAGTTATTCGATAAAGTTTATTCGCAATCTCATTCGATACAAGTAATATTATATCGAGAGCAATTTTCTACGGAAACCTGTCATTGGACAGATTCGTTGCGTCTCGTTTTCGACGAATATAAACGTCATCAGAACTGAGGTAAATCTGTAGCAATTCTGACGTTCGCAATTGATTGTGGAACTGCATATGACTAACGACTGATTCGCGTTGGTTTCATTTCATTGTTACTTTTTCTGCGATATTTGTACATTGCAGCACATTTTTGTTTCAAAAACTATTTCGACTTTTTAGCCAATAATTGAAATATTTGTTGACAATATCATCTCTGGGCAAGTTTCTTTAAATTTATTAGGTACACAATTTAATAAAAATATTAAGTACTAAATAATATAACATCACGCCTGTAGAACGCGGGCAGAGGTGTACCTAATAGTACACCCACATTTTGCTATTATGTTTAATTCCCATGGGAGGCGAGCCTATTGCCATCTACCGAGCACAAATCCAGGCTCCGTGGTTGCTATGTAGAAACTCCTGATGGAAAAACCCAATAACACTTTGTTCGACCTGGGAATCGAACCCAGGACCTTATGCTCAACAGTCGCGCTTACAACCACTCGACCAACGAAGCAGTCAATGTATTGAGTACAGTCGCCTGCGCATCAAATTACTACAAACTATCAAATATTGTCATTCGATTCGATATTTAACTTTACCATCAACATTTTATGATTTCAAATCATTTGGAGAAATTTGACAGTTGGTGGTAAACTTGATGTGCTGTGATGTGGCTGTGTCTATCTGTTCCTAATGTGTTTAATGGCATTCGACGGGTATACTAAAGTATAAGCCTGAAGTACTTTCATTCAATATCCATGAAAGCAATCCCAAAATACCAACATTGTACAACAGTTTTCAATAGAATCCCTCTTGAAAAAGCTTTTGTATTTGATTTTCGTTGAACTGATAAAACGTCCCGATATTTTAGTCGGATATCGTTGCTCTGTTATTGGCAGTTACACGGATTTTCGCTGGAATTTGATGTCGACTTTATTAGCTACAGCCGTTTGCTGTGTTCGAGTAACCTACTATTACAGGTTTTTTTACTAGAAAATTGTGGAGTGTCAATTTAAACTGGAATAATTTTCTTCTTTTTTATCGTTGTTTTTTTTGGTTAATGCATAAAATGCCTTACTTGGTGTCAGAGTTTTTATGCCGCCCATGGGCCTCTGGCTTGGCTTTGCATACCGTCGAGACATATCTCATAAGCATGCTGGTTTCCTCACGATGTTTTCCTTCACCGAAGCAAGTGATAATTGTACTATACACACATGAATCCGAAAAATCATATCTTGGGTTCGAACTCGCGATGACTTGACTTCAGAAACATGTCGTGTAAACAACATTTTTTTTACATGTATTGGCATTCTTTCAGAGATGAATTACTACTAACTTCAGTAATGCATCTCTGAATGAATTTTTTTGAACTCAATTGAACTCAAAAGCATGGAACAATTAAAAAAACAAAAGTTTCTTTTTTGGTAAAAATAAACATTTTATAAAAAAAATTTCTTGAACAATGTCATAATTACACTTTCTTTCATCTTTGAAGTTATTTTAAACATTTTAATATTAACATCTTTGTTCAAAGAAAAAGTTTATTTGCATTGACTAATGACTCACTAAAACTTACAAAATGTTTGTTTTGTTTTGTTTCAAATCGCACTAAGTGTTTGACATTTTCATGCGTTGTTTTACCAAAGTTAAAATTGTTTTGACAACTTTTTTATAACTACTTACAAATAGTGAATTCTTTTGAAGATTGAATAGGCAATGATCGTTGCAGACTTCAAAGTGTAATTAAGTAAGTGTCTATTCACCTATAGCAAATGGTGGACCGCGGTCCGGATCCGGACCGCCGACCTTAAGTAAACAGTATGTACGGCGACATATCAAGCTATACAAAGCGTTATGCGGACCTTTTATTGTATGGGAAATCTATACAATGTGAGGCCATGTTATACTGGAAATGTATAGCAAAGCAAGTATATTAAATAACGAACGAGAACGTAATTTAAAAAAACAAACTATTTCAACAAAGTAAATACCCCCTCTCCCCCCCGTGTATTGTCTTTAAACCTTACGGATCGACCCTGAATGAAAGTAATTGGTGACCCCTGACCTATACCATGGTCCAATGTTCGGGTGGTTGGTATTTCTACTTAATTATAAAACCGTGTGTTCTCATATTTCTAATTATTTCATTTTGTAAATAATATACTATGGATATAACCCGTAAAGGGAAAATAAATCTAATTTCATATGCCTATGTGTGTAAATACAAAAACGGCTTATCTCTTATCTGAAAGGTAAAGCAAATAGCAAAGCACTTTATGAAATATCCATTAAACAGGCTCTTTTGGGGTAATCCTCTGAGAATAATAACAAAAATGTGATATAGCTACAAATAGAGGATTTGGTCTCAGCAGATTGGAACAAAATGCGTAAACCCGTCTAAACGATACTCGGTTACAGCCGACTTCCATCAAAAGCGATTAGCTGTAAGATTTTTATTGGTTTTTGATTAATCACTTAAAAGACTCGTGTGAGCTCCTAGATCAATAGCGATTGAATCGGATTAAAAATATCCAATCCATATCAATAAGATAAGCCTAAGTTTATGCGAAATTCTTTTGAAAAAACTTTTTGTCTATGTTAACGTGTGTTGTTTTTGCTTTTACCAAACTTTTACTTTGCCCTCACCTCACAGTCAAACTTTTTTATCAAAAGACAACAGGATGAATGATATCAAAGCACGCATGTCATTAAATATTGAAATAACGTTAGTACTTTATGGGTTTGTTTTGTGAATAATCTATACTTCTATACATAACTATCACTACATAATTATTATAAAACAAAGTCCTCCGTCACGTTTGTCTGTCTGTTCGCGATAAACTCAAAAATTACTGCACCTATTTTTATGCTGTTTTCACCAATGGATAGAGTGGTTCTCGAGGAAGGTTTTAGTATATAATTTGTCAAGTTTTTGTTGCGGGAACGGGATCAAAATTTCATAATTACTCTTAGTCACTCACATGCACGCGGGCGCAGCCGCGGGCCATCAGCTAGTATAATATATAATATTATAAAGATGAAAGATTTCTATCTTTGTATGCAACGAATAAACTTAAAAACTACTGGACCAATTTAAAAAATTCTTTCAGCAATGGAGAGCTACATTATCAGCGAGTAACATAGGTTATATTTTATCCCCGTAGTCCTACGGGAACGGAAACTACGCGGGTGAAACCGCGTGACGTCCGCTAGTGATTAATAAGAAGTTCCGCTTCTTTAGGTAGTACAAATAAATATCTTTGAAAGTATTTACGCATGTTCCATGACCAAACCGATTGATGAAAATTACAAAACAGACAATATATAAATTGTCATTACATAAGTACCTTGTAACTTTTAAACGTAAGGAACACGCGAAAAGATATAGACGTCATGTTTTTTAAAGTACCCGTTAAGACATATCGAGATCCGCGTGGAATCCGTGCGGAATCCGCGTAGCTTACGGCTACAGCTGTAAGAATACGAAAGTACTCATGTTAATAAAAAATGAGTGTACTCTAAACCACAGGACTGAAGTAAAACTTAACCAAATGCCGAACAATCGTCTGTCAAATTCAAAAACGGAACTCTCTCTTTTTTTTTATCTTCACCAACTTCAACTTCCGTTTGCCACGCATTCACCAGCTTAGTCCCCGAAAAGAAGAAGAAGAAAGAAAATACATTTATTTGGCTCATGCCACAAGTGTACACAATAAAAACAAAAAAGAAATATATAACAAAAAGGAAAAATAATAATAAAAAAATATAACTTAAAACTAAACAAGAAATTCCCTCTCATAGAGAGGAGGCCTGTGTCCCAGCAGTGGGAACATTAAAAAAGGCTTATGATGATGATGATGATGAAACAAGAAATGTAACACTGTGTGCCTCACGGCTGCACCAAAGAGGCCCAGTTCCGCAAAATGCCGGGCAACTTGTGTCCGACGCTGGTTTTCACTTTTAAAGAAGTTTTACTTCAATAAAGAACCGCGCGATTCCTGCCGGGTAAGAAAAGATAAATACTGTTGTAACTGTCGTACACATGGCGACACTTCAAGCTATACGTGTCCAGTATAACCTGACCTTGCTTTTTTATGAGCTTTCCGTAGATAGATCAGCTTAATTTGGTTTTACATAGCGTATGTGTGAAGTCTCAGCAATGTTCTCGCTTCGCTCTTGTTAAAATCTCACCCTTAAGCCGTTACTTCAGGTACTACAATGTTTATTGCTCCTAAAATATTAAAAGGTACTCAAGTACTGATACTTTCATTTTCCGTTGCGCAACAACTCATCGGCAGGTGCTGGATCACTTGACGTCGTGCTGTTAAATTATTATGAGATTTATAACTTTCCACATGAAGTAATAACTTAATCTTGGCCTTCAGAGTTACGATTCACGGAATTGTTATCACAAGGATTGTTGGAACTGAAATATAGACTGTAAAATACAGCTGTTCCTGATAGAGATCTGCTGATATTCTTATAGTAAATTCTTAGTACTTCATTGAAATGCTTAATTAAATTTTCTATCGTTATTAGTTTTCAAATATTGAGTTGGGTTTATTTATTTTGTTAACACTTCAAGCACAAAGTACAGAGGCGGACTTAATACCATAGGCATTTTCTACCAGTCAACCTTTGGATGATGCAGAGACAAACTGCTACTTTTTATTAATCCTACGATATACTACAAGGATACATAAAATACTATAAATATTTTTCAAAATATATATAAATGTAAAAATAAGTAGGTATGTATTTACATATGTTAGAGTGTGTGTATGTATGTGTAACGTAATATGTGTATAGGTGTGTGTATAATGTGTATGTTCGTGTGTGGGTTTCAAGTATTCTCAGTGACATTACAATATTTTGACCAAAATGACATAGCTTAGTACAATTTCCTTATTTCCTATCTTAACAGTTTCGTTTGTGTGTAGTGTCAGTATTAGAACTGTTTATTTTACATGCAGTTTTAATTATGCCACTTTTTTTTTTAAAGAAACGTTACCCCGCTCTAGGAATTTCTCCTGTATTGTGGGTGCGTTTACAAACATTTAAACTCACATACACAAACAGCCACTACTACACACTACTACATTACTAGCACAACACTAATGCTTCTTCTACTGGCTACTTTCATAGAAAAGGTTACCACTAAACTAGGTATAAAAATACCTGTTCCGATCGTCCTATTTTAATCTCTCCCTGCACTAGCAGGCTGTAATTTATAGTCCTTTAACAAAGGTTAATAAAAAACCGTAGCGCATTATTTATACGGCGTATATTTTTTATACGCTTCAGATGTCGGTCCAGGGTGCCTTGCCACGCTACGTTGCTTAAAAATAGAACAGAAATGCGGTTGAGAGGAGGCTCATCCTGGTGAAAACGACCAGCCAAGCGATACCTGATAGACGGCAATTTATAATGTATGGCCTGTTTTTTACAATGTACAGTCAGGAGGAGGTCATGGCTAAATAATAACAGTCGCTCGGGTCGATCTTTAGGTTAAGCCGTGCTTGCCTAGAATGGTCTGTGGATGGGTGACCACCCATAACATACCGAGTTTCCTCCGTGCCTCGGAAAGCACGTTAAGCCGTTGGTCCCGGCTGTCATTTGAAGATCTTCGACAGTCGTTAGGTAGTCAGTGGCTCAAAAAATTTGACAACCAGTATTACCAAGGGGCATCGTCTTACCCAGTACTAACTGGGTTGTGGAGGTCCGATAGGCAGTTGTGCTCCATTTAAAATAATGGTTTTCAGCTGCATCCGGTTAGACTGGAAGCTGACCCCAACATAGTTGGGAAAAGGCTAGGCAGATGATGATGACAGTCACGAGCAAAAATATGTATACGCTTAGCAACTTTTAAAATTGATTTTTTCAACTCAATTGATGGCCTCAAGTTGAGTTGAAATGTTAAAGTGATGGTTCTATAGATATTGTTGATAGCGGAGTATCCATTTTTAATAGTAACGTGCATTTGAATTAGTAATGAAGAAGAATGTTTTGACGAGTCGCGGAAAATAATACGGCGAGTATTAAACAGAATAAAAAAAAATAATTCGTCGTTTTTGAAGCAAAAACTTAACAACACAACATAGCGGTGTTTTCTACGGCAGCGAAATCTTTAATTCTTGCAGAAAGCTATTGAAATTTCTGATATTTAAGTTCAGTTTCAAGTTTTCACTTCTGCCGGCACTCCCGGAGTGAAACCCGTTTTTTTTTTCATTTGGTCGGTTCCTACTCAACAATTTCGCAATGTTTCTTGTAATTGACACTTCTCATGAACCAGACCCGCCTGCCAAAAACGAAAAAAAAAATCTTTCTTGTTTTCAAACTTATTTGGATGTCAGTCAGTATCATCATCCGACGGAAAAACTAAAATATTTTCATGTTCATGTTCATTATCATTCTCTCGCCGTTATCTCCCAAAGGTAGTTACTTCTCTCTTGACGCCAGCTATATGAGAAGTCACCCTCGTAATTTCAACCCATCACATTACCAGCAATTTTTTTGAAAGCGCTTCAAGCTGCTTGCAGCGCCCGGCGCCCGTTCTACCTACCAAAGCGCACGTTCACAACTGAATTGATCTGAATAGTTGAATGGGCCTAACTACCAGACCACCCAATCAATCATGGTACGCGCAGCGGCTGCTCAAGCTATATCAAACCAGTTTATGTGGATCTCTTATTGTACAAAAAATATTTACAAAGCGAGGCCACGTTATTACTGGAAATGTAAAGCTTGATTTGCCGCCGTGTGTACTATCGTATTCACTGACGGTCTGCCACTTTTCACCTTTATGCCCTAAGTTATACAGGGTGTAAACAGACTCTTCACGAAGCCGTCAACCAAGCATTATGTAGGTACATCAAACTAAGTAACTTTACGCAAAAATTAGTGCTGGGAAACGCCTTTTTTTTTGGGCTGTAAAATCACGTTTTACAGTAGGACTCAATGTAACGCACTTAAAACATTGTTCTTATAAATGGATTGAATAATTAGGGGTCCTGGAGCTCTTTAAAGTAAAAATCTTACATTAAAAACATGTATTTTAAAAAAAACTTGTGAAAAAGTTGGAACTTTGACCCCCAATATCTCCGTAACTAGAAGGTTCCCAGGTATGGTCTAGAACAAAAAAAAGATCGCAATGACGGGTAGAACAAGTGCCTTTCGGCTTCGTTAAGAGTCTGTTTACACCCTTTATATGATATTATTAAGATTGAAAAAAACTTTCTGCGAAAAAAAACCGACTGACTTTACTTTCGGAAGTCGGTGTCTTTGTTTGTTTCATTGACATTTTTGCCACCGACTTCCGAAAGTAAAGTTATTTTAGACATTTTTAGTGCTTTTTGGAAGTCGGTTTTTTTTTCGCAGAAAGTTTTTTATTTTAACCTTTTTAGTTGTAGTATACCACATAAATTCCTGTCGTGAATTATTTTTTACATTGCTAAGGCTCGTACATGTATTGTATTGTAAGGCACCATCACGCGGCGTCGCGTGAACGGCCATAACGTTACAGGCAATCAACGTGACGAAAAAACCAAATAACTGACCCGATTTTAATTAAATTTATATGGGACTACATCTAAAATTCTAAAGTATGATCTACAAAACAAAAAAAGGGATCATCAAAATAGATTCATAATTGGCGGAATGATCGCGTAACATACATACAAAAAAAACATACAGTTGAATTGAGAACGTAGGAACGTTCTCAATTCAACTGTATGTTTTCTTTGAAGAAAGTCGGTTAAAAAGCGGACGACCCTCAGTCCTGGGTAGTACTAGTTAACCTATTCCGTTGGTGCACAAAACCTCAATCCTTTGGCTTGCCTCGTGGATAGGATTACGTAGGTCGTTTCTAGATATCTAATATCTACAAAATTATCGTCGTTTTTCCTAGAAATCCTAAGCCGATTAGAGGGACTCAGTATTT
Source organism: Lycophotia porphyrea (assembly GCA_950005105.1). NCBI lineage: Eukaryota > Metazoa > Arthropoda > Insecta > Lepidoptera > Noctuidae > Lycophotia > Lycophotia porphyrea. Next base: position 6,356,332 of record OX465389.1, read on the forward strand.
TGAAAACATTTTCTTTATAGCTTTTAACAAATCCACGGAACCACTATAATTTATCTTCGTTGGAAAGTTTTCAGGATTTTGTAATGAAGTTTCTTTTAAACGAGTTTTTCTGAAGAAGATTTCTCTTGCTAACACAGTAAAGCAAGTGCATTGCAAATGGTAGGTAGTAAACTGGCAATGGAAATAGAAAATTTGAAAGAAACATATGGAGTTTCGTCAGTTACTATTTGAGTTCTTGATTCCATTAGCAGTTTTAACATGTAGGTACTTTTAGTATTTCACATAAAATAACATACATAACCTCACGCCTGTAATCCCCGAAAGGCTAGGCAAAGTGCACCTAATAGTACACCCACATTTCGCCAGTTATGTTTAAATCCCATATAATAGGGGGCGAGCCTAATACAATAACTGTGACCGCTACTGAGAAATTCCTGATGGAAAAACCCAATTTCATTTTGCCCATCCTGGGAATCGAACCCAGGATCTCTGGCTCAGCTGTCTCGCTTGCGACCACTAGACCAACGAGGCAGTTTTGGTATTTCAAAACGAAAAAAAATCGCCTTCTTTTTGTCTACTGAAATCTCCGAAGCCCTGAAAGTATATCATATTATGTCGTCCGCTAACAAGCAACGTCATTTCTATTCAAGATATGACGTGCATTACACATAAGCTTGTACTCGTCTCATCGAACGACATGGAGCTTTGACTCACACACTGTCAGCGATGCGAAGCGATGTTACACGTCATATTGACGTCAACGTAATAACATTCTGTGACGTGTGATGCATGTTGTATTAAAGGCGAAGGTCTATTAAAAGCTTTTAAGTATTTTCTACTAGTTTAAATACAAGGTGTAAACAGACTCTTCACGAAGCCGTCAACAAAGCATTGTGTACATTAAACTAAGTACATAACTCTACGCAAAAATTATTACTAGGAATTTTTATTTTGGTGAAAAATCACAGTTCAAAACAATGTGCTGATGGATGGATAATAACATTAAAAACATGTTATTTTTTTTACTTTTTTAAAAGTTGAGACTTTGGCTTCCAAGACGTCCGTAACTAGAAGATTCCGAGGTATGGTCCAGAACAAAAAAAATATCGCAAGTACGATGATTTTTTTGATCCATTACACGTGGATTAATTAAGAGTATGGATTTATATTATCTGAAAAAAAATATCTGGTTTAAATTATCTGGTTGAGTTGAATGGCGCTGATCCATGCGTTATGTTCGTGAACGGGCGCTGTCAGTTGGGACTGGTCATCTCTTAGCTGTCACGGTTTATTTTAATTAAGTACTTTATTTTTAAATTATTGTTGATTTATTCTTTTACTCTGGACGCTCTTAATTCGCACGCCTCTTTACATCGTTCTCACATACATATATAATCTCAACATGAATGATGTAACCAAGATTTTGTAATAATATTTTGATTGAAAAGAGTGTCCATGGAGTTTTTTGCCCATTCTTCTCCATAGAGATCTACGCTTTGGAATGGGCATCTACAGTACTTTCACAAGTTATTATGCCTTGTGACTGTGACTGTAGCTTAGCCTTCTTTGTTTTTCCGACATTCAAAAGTGCCTGTAAGGGTCTAATTGAAATAAATGCTTTTGAGCTTGAGTTTGAGTTTTGAGTTTGAAATAAATGAATTATTATTATTTTTATAATCATAACGTAAAATACGTATATCACGTATGTATATACGTATATCACACAGTAGAGCACAGGCCTCATAATTTAATTTATTTCACACATTACACAAGCGGTTGGTCTCGTAAGAAAATATAGAATGGTCAGTGTATTGTTGTTATAACTCATAGTGCGTACTACACAGCGTTAACTACTGGATTTATTCCACTAAATAAATGGAATTGTTGGAATCATGCCATAATATTGACAAATAAATTGGCTGGCCTTGTAATTACATAGGAATGCTACACTAAGAAATATGAATGCCTTTAATAAATAACGCTGGAAATATTCATAAATAATTAAAAATGAGTTGTTTAGCATTATTGAGTGGATGTGCAAAATTGTTTCATATTTTTGTGAAGAATTTTATGTTGCCCTATATAATATTGCAAGATAAAAATAAATATGAAGTTTCTGCAGGCAATGAAATCGGTAGTTTTAATAATTTATCTGTTAAAAAATACTGCAGTTGCTGGGTTAAAATCTCAAGGGGATAATGGAAGTAGAATAAATAAATTAATTTGAACATTGAAGCTTTATTTGTTTGTAATCAGGGTGAGCTTTTGAATTTCTTATGATCCCGAAATCAGTGAAACAATATGTACGGTTTGAAAAAAAAATTGTGTCACAAAAATATCACTAACCTGATTCATTAAAATAACAACAAAATAACTTTTCTAGAAAACGTTATAAAAAATACGCACGAAAAAGTGAACTACTTATTCGTAATTGAAAACCGTATTCCTACCAATCAAACAAAATATGAGTAAAGTTTCAGTAGCCATACATCCCGTAATACCCAATACGGTCCCACCAACAGACTGACCCAAAAAAAAAGTTGGAAAAAATAATTCGCTGCTCCGAAAAAGGTCGCTCTCGAATACAATGAAATGCTCTTTGCGGTTTTTTCAACGTGTATACAGTGCCTATAATGTTTTCACTCGGATTGTCCTGAAATTGTTGGTGCTTTGTGTTAATTCTCTTAATTAAAGAGAGAGGATATTGGACGCATTTTTAGGCCTTGTATGTAGATAAGGAAATTATTGAGGTTGTAATGAATATTTTAAGCTTTTCAACACAATGGTTGCGCGCTTTTGTTTTGTTTCTTTTTTTAGAATGTTTTAATGAAGCTTGCTAGTACAATAGGATAATAATTATGTGTATAAATTAACCCGGATTCTTTGAAATAAATGTTAATGTGTGGATATAAAATTTGGCAGAGCCGGTAAATCGTAAACGCACATGTGAATTTCCCAAAACCGTCCATTTTTGCTAAAACTCGACCAGATCTTAAATTGTTTCTGTTCTCTATCGGTATAAAATATAGGTCAACGTTCCGAATATAAAAATAGGCCTTAACAATTGGAGCGAAATCTCATACCATACGAGTGTAATCAGTGGCAAGACGCATCGTTATGTCACGTCACAAAGGTCGATTTTCGCATGCTGACACATTATCAGCGCGCATTGTATTGGCCTAGTTCAATGTACAATCATTCTACAATCCGCACATACCGAGTGCATGTATCATCCATACAATTGTCTAGCTAGTAGACACCAGTTTGATCCCCGCCCCAAAGAGGCAGATTTGATTTAGTCTTAATTTTCTTTTGCGTAAGATGGCTAATAAATAAATAAAAATAAAATAAAATAAAATAGCCTTTATTGCTGTTTCTTTCCTTAAAATTAAATACATGCCTACTTACTAAAACTAAATTGATTTAATCAATTTTTACTCTAATTTGAACAATCGGCAACTGGTTGTTTGTGTGGAACAGCTTGTCTGTCGACAAAGGCCTCCTCTAAAGATTTCCACGTAATCCTATCTCTTGCTAAACGGGTCCATACCGGAACTGCTATTTTTTTTTTAAGATGGCTAAGACTAACCAAATTGGAAAAGCAGTTTTCATTTCTAGATTCTTATCCTTCACACTGATATACTGCCGTACTAAACGCAAAAGCGGTATCTCAAAAAAGCCAGTTTCGAGAAAATTTAAGTTTTTTAAATATAGTTTGGTATACAGATTAGGGATTGTTTTTTTGCTTATTAGGATATTTTATGTTTTAAAATACAAAGATACTGCTATTTGGCTTAGTTCACTAAATGCGTATTTATTTAAGCTATCCGATGCTAATCAGTTTTTTTAGATACCGCTTTTTAGCTTAGCACGGCAGTATAGTTCTTGGTAATTAATCTCCTAGTCTAAGATATGTTGAATATGGTACACTTCTGATTGGCTGAGTGGTGACCAGTAATCCGATCTGCAAGCTTCGTAAAACCAGCGATCTAGTCGTTCATAAACCTTGAATTAATATTACGTCAGGCCACTGTCCGTCGCCAATCAACACTAAAGATAAACAACATTCCACTTTCTGGAGCATCAACAACTGAACATTCAATATTGATCTAATTCCGGATCCAGGTTCAAAAAACCGGAACAATACAACGTTGCTCTCAATCGCTTAAATACTCTTGAAATAGCTGCACGTAATTGCTACTGCATGTACGGCAATCAAGTATCACTGAATGCTCACAGTTAGAGCGTGTTCCCACGATTAATTTATCGATGGTTTTTAGTTGGCAAAAGTCATGCACGATAGTTAATCATGTCGTCCTATATGTGAACACCTCCATTTAAGTACACAAGCCACGACGCTTTAAACGACACGATAATATGTCGTCACGACATAGTGGGAACGCACTCTTACGGAGACAATGCCTCCAAATGAACAAAAATGTCTGAGCATAGCCCTAGTGTGCAAAAATAACGGTAGCAACAACCTTGAATAACTAGATTCCGTTTTTAGTTCCGTTTTATATTCTAGTTTTGTTGCCAGAAATATAAATGTGACTCTAAATTAAACGATATATTCTAGAAAAGGAATTGTATTACACATAGTATGATGTCATAGAAACTTTATTCTACTTGTATTTATATCTTAGAGTTAAAGTTTTACGATCAATCTGTAACATAATGAGGTTTTATAATGTAAAATCGTTTTAACTTTTACTATTTATCGGGCTAATGAAACCAATGGTGCAGCCACGGTAATCGTCCGTTAAAAGTAATTTCCTCATTTTATCGAAAAGTTATCGGGCAAACGAGCATCCGCGATGGAAAATCCTGATAATAACAACCATTCAATTTTTCAAACGTGGAATTATAAAAAATGACGCAACTAGTGTTACCAGCAACAACGTTTTGTAGATTTTCTCGGAAAAGTTCTGAGATTCGAAATTACTTTTAATAATAATTAAAACTAAAATAGATGCTTTGATGTTGTTGCGAACAATTACTACAGCAGATAAGTGTTTTACATACCGCTCTTTACCTATGAATTCAGACTGAAGCTTCAAATCATAATAAATAAAAATATGCACTTGTGTATTCTGAATGCATATATTACTTCTATGTCGCCTTTGCTCCCCTGTTACATGTGCAATTCAGCAAACACTTTGTGCTCCCGCGAGGTCTGCAGTTGACTTCTAAAGCCGATAAAATAATGTAAAACTGTCTACTGAAATAGAAATACTGCATCAAAAGCTGCTCTCTTGGCTATGCGAGTGACACAATCACGTACTGTCGACAAAATAGAAAAGTATGCGGGCTGGTAACTGTATTAGTAGTGCGTGTACTGAGTGGTCAAATATGTGATCTTGTTAGACTGACTGTTCAGTGTACACAAACTTTATTTTACTCTATGTCGTGTAACTTGAAAAACAAATTTTAACAATAATTTTGCCAACTCCACGATTTTAATGTACTCTTATCACCTCGATGCCTCCCTGGTATAGTGGTCGGAAGCGCGACTGCAGTGCACGAGGTCCTGGGCTCGTGCCCGAGGTCGGCCATATTGATATTGCATTTTTCATCAGTCATTTTTTTTTTATAAAAAACGTTGCCCTCCACTAGGAATTTCTCCTGTATCGTGGGTGCGTTCACAAACATTTAAATTCACATACACAAGCAGCCAGACCGACACAACTATCTGTAGGCCATAAAAATATTTTTTCCGTGCGGGGATCGAACCCGCGACAATTAGCGCAGCAGTCAATCGCTCAGCCACTGCGCCAACCGTGCCGTCAGTTCCTCAATTCGTCATTCGTCAGTTTCTCGTCAATTTCTCAGTAGCCTAACCTTTTGGGGATTACGAGTGATGTTTTGTTATATATATAACATCATAACAAGAATACTGTGTAGACACAATTACCTGGGTCAACCTCTAAAACATAGACATGCTTGCTACATCGTTGTGACCTCATTAGTGATGTTAGACCATCACTCTTTGTGATACGTCAGCCGACTTTCATAGCTATGCTTGATTGCTTTCCTAATGAATGTTTGCATTAAAATGCGTCACACAGAGCTGCAACTGCTTTGCCGTAGGCGATAGCGAAGCGGAGCGGTGCCATGCTTTATATAACTGATCCGACCATCTGTCCATACTGGCTTTGGGGCAAGTGCCTGTCTTATGGCGTTCGTAGTCACAATACGATCAAAGAATGTAAACGAACTCAGACAGTTCTAACAGCCCATGTGGCAAATTAGCAGTATTCTTAAAGTCGGAAAGTTGAGAGTAAATGTTGAAGCATAATGAAAAATTACTACCTTTTTTTTACTTAACCTGTACTGTACCACTGCTGGGCAAAGGCCTCCCCCATAGCCTTCCACTGTTCTCTTCGTGCGGTTATCTCCCGCCAATCTGTCACAAACGCTTCTAAGTTGTAACGCCAGCGTTTTCTAGGCCTTCATTACTACTAAAATAAAAACCTTTAATTCACTGACTGACAATGCAAAGCCTAGGCTACTGGGTCTAGAAGCTGGCTATTTTGGTAAGTTCCCCAAAAGGGAAACCCCACCAGACGCACGGTTCGTAAAGTACAAACACTTTAAACACTTGAAAACTCCTGAAGTACCCAAGTAGATATTATTGAAGTACACTCAACATTTAAACAAGAGAACGTAGACTCTCTAACCAGCAATGTCGGTTACATAAAATGTAAATTTCAGTGTGAGCGAATGTTCATGTTCTATAAATTGTATAATTAAATACGCATTTTGTGGTTTTTCCAACAAATAAGTAAATATGTGAAATAATTGCGGTTTCTGTATGATCATTCATACTGGGATACAGTGACGAGGAATTACAGTTGAACTCGAAGCAGATTATAAGCAAAATAGTAAGTAATAAACTCAACGTAAATGTATAAACACGTTGCATATGGGATCAATATCACCTCAAAGCGGTTCCTTTTTATTTCTATACTCACCATTATTTCTATGAAACCACCATTCCATTTTTCTAAGCACTTCAGATCGGGATCAGCTGGTAACTAGTGGAAATTGGGAAAGTTGGTGCCAATCTGGTGCAATGCATCTCATCATAATATATATTTTAGGCATCTTTTCAATGGCGTCATTCAATTTCTAACCACGTTTTCTTATAATCCTACGTCATTTCAAAATGTCAGTACCCAACTTTTAATAACATACATACACATTCTTCCTATTGTAAATATTATCTCAGCTAAATAAATAATGTATTAACATTTGTGAACGGGCGACTGCGTTCAACAGGCTACCCCCGCCTGATAATCTCTCATTACTTATTAATGAGTGATTAATTACCAATGCACTGTTAAATAAATGTAATACATTGAAACTCTTCCCCAAACGACAGAACAGCAGTACTAATATTTTATGTTGGTGCTATTTTATTCCGCATCCTGTATGTTCTGAACAAAGTATTTTACTAACACGAGTAGAGTTACTATATGAAAACTATGCACATAGTGCCATTCATAGAATGAATACAGTGAAATCATTCACACCTAGTTTTACAGACCTACCCGAAACTGTCAGATTTTCCCAACCAACCTTGATTCTAAAGCTTTAAAGATAAAGTTGAAAATCTCATCATCATCTGCCTAGCCTTTTCCCAACTATGTTGGGGTCGGCTTCCAGTCTAACTGGATGCAGCTGAATACCAGTATATTACATGGAGCGACTGCCTATCTGACCTCCACAACCCAGTTACTACTGAGAAATACGGTACCCCTTGGTAAGACTGGTTGTCAGACTTTTTGGGCCACTGACTACTTTAACGACTGTCAAAGATCTTCAAATGACAGCCGGGCCCAACGGTTTAACGTGCTTTCCGAGGCACGGAGGAAACTCGGTATGTAATGGATGGTCACCCATCCCCAGACCAACCTAGGCAAGCACGGCTTAACCTAAAGATCGACCCGAGCGGTTGTTATTGTTTAGCCACGAGCTCCTCAGTTGTAAAGTTGAAAATCTATTAAAGAAATTTGAAATTAATTGAAATTTTATCTGCTGGCGTCTGTACCATGTACATGTTGCAAGCAATACATCCCATATGTGGGATAAAGACAACTAAAGATTGTGTGTCTTTTACATACATTAAAAATAAGAAAGTTATGAACGAGCTTCCGTTTAGTGTTTCAGTAAGTATTCCTTTTTCACATTGACATTTTATTTCGCTGCACAAAATATTACATTTCGATATCTACCCCATTTTAATAAATGCGTAAGTAGGTAAACTGCATTCTTATTTTGCAGTTCATCTAATTTATGAGGGAGCTCTAGTTATCCACAAAACTTGTGCAGTTAAAAGGAAAATATAGTTGACATAACATAACATAACATCACGCCTGTAATCCCCGTAGAGTTAGCTAGAGGTGTACCTAATACTACACCCACATTTCGCCAGTTATGTTTATGTCCCATGTAATAGGGGGCGAGCCTATTGCCTTCAACCGGGCACAAATCCAGACTCCGTGGCTGCTACTGAGAAATTCCTGATAGAAAAACCAAATAGCACTTTGCTTGACCTGGGAATCGAACCCAGGACCTCATGCTCAGCGATCGCGCTTGCGACCACTCGACCAACGAGGCAGTCTAACGACAATATAGTTGAGTTTAACCCGATTCTAAATTCAAATCCTCCTCTATAATACAAAAACGTGCACAAATATATAGGGGTCAACTGAGAGGGAATGCATGTATAAACTCTAAACAGGAAGTGTTAGATAGCTCAGCCTTGTTTGTGGATAATGTTTATCGTGTGGTACACCTGTTTACTCTGTTGTTCGCAGTTGTTCGAACAGGTTAGATTGTTAGAGATAGTTCTGATTGTTAGCGTTCATGTTGTTAGGGAAGGTCGTTGTTTGGACTTCATTATTTAACGGTGTTTTCTTGTTTTCACGAGATATTTTCAAAGGCCAGGTCTTCTTTAAAATGTCTCTTGTATGGTAGAGGAATTTGACTTGTGTTAGCGCGAATTATTGGATAGCACTGTAGTCTGTTAGTAATGTTAGTGACGAACATAGATTTTAATCGTTAGAGGTGTGGCAACACACACATGAAAAGATACAATTTTCAGTACGAGGAGCTCGTGGCTAACCAATAACAGCCGCTCAGTCCATCTTCAGGTTAAACTGCGCTTGCTTAGGTTGTCTGTTGATGACCACCCTAGGCAAGCTCGGTGTAAATCGGTATAAAATGGTTGACAGTAGCGAAGCATCAATTTTTGTAAGAGGTAAGCCGGAGTACATGTCTTTTATGTGATTATATTATTTGTCTATAGAATACTGACTGTGCAATTTTTCAAAGGGAAGCCGGAAGGAATCGAGTTGTATAGTACCTTCGCCACTGATGGTTGACCACCCATTATATACCTACCTAGTTTACACATTTTTTGTAAATATACTTGCAGGGTCATACAAAAAACATTTGACCTTCAAATTACAGAAAATGACACGACTTTGGGAGGAAGGGAGACCTCACTAACAATAGATATAATTTTCAGTATGAGTGATCATATTTTGACGTAGTAGGATGAATCTAATTATATAAATCTTTGCGAAAAGAAAATTCATAAATATAGTGATTCCGAAACTTCAAACTAAAATATGCAAACTATTCTCTCTATTCTACATCCGTAGCTAAATTATACACATTAGAAGCAAGTTTGAACGTTTTCAAAGCCTCGTATATTAATCATACTGGGTTCAAATCGCTATGGAGCATAAAGTTTTGACAGATCGCTATGCCAGACTTGCTTAGTACAGCTATTTGAATAGTTTCAAGACTTCAATATAATAGTTAATATTTTACGGACAAAGTGTGCTGAATGACTTCATATTTCTATTTCACCTGTAACGTTTTAATTTACAACCTAGCAGTTTCCTGCTTCAACGAGCAAAATGATCTGAAACAATGTTGAGCGCTATTTACTAAAACATTGTTCAAACAAATTACAGTAGCCATGTTGTAATCAATCCAATACTTTCGGCTCAATCATCTATGACCTGTCCTTACCCCGGGTGACACTCGTGGTAGTGAACAGTTAGTAATGATACCAACACTCCAATACCGCGCTATAAGTAAACAAATAAAATTAAATACTATTGTCACAATACAGGGTTGTCAGTGCCCTGACTGGAGGCCTTACTCTCAAGGCACACACAGGACCACTCGGTTAAGGAGCCGAAAACCTCCAAGGTCGACATGTAAGATGACATTCACAAAAAAAAAACAGAGCTGTCAGTCAACCGTTTTATTTTTTATCCAAGTAATTAGTTCAATTTTTTTTTTAGTCTAGACGTTAGTTGTTTATATTTTTTGTAGCGATATTTTTTACGATATGTAGATGTTTGAATTCTGATATTGACAACCCTAAATACAACCCAGTGACCCAGTTCTTAAAGTGCAGAATTATACGGTCGTCTGATCCGGCGACGGCAGATCGCGAACGATCTCGGGAGTTCGTAAACCGAAACATAGGAAGTGAGATAAGGCAAGATGGTTCCGTTTTAGACATGCGACACGGACACGACACGACGTTCCGGGAATATTACGAATGGAAAATCGTAGTCAGAAATTGGCGTTGTTTACCGATAAAGTACCGTTATTTGCAAATAATATTAGAGTATTATTTGGTATATTAGAATTTAACAGAGCTCTATTGGGAATTCTGTAAGTTTGTTACAATAAAACCATGAAATGCGCCAAGGATTTGTTTATTATAATGTCACTTCCTGGTATTAAATTGGTTGCCTTCTAATATCAGATCCTAAAAATCCTTTTGAAAGAGGGTTTTTCCGAATATTCCGTTATTAACATAAATTATTTGATATATGACTTTGTATCGCTGAAAATAATTATTATCTGTTTGACGTATCTCTATCGTAGCCTCCTCGAACTGAATGACCTCCATAATTCCAATGAAGATTCGTTTCGAGAAGACTCCTGTTTTGATCAAGAACGCCATAAAATCTATCTCTTAGTTACATCCCGTCGCGCGTCCTAGAGAGACAAATTTGCCATGTCATGTAAATTCGAAGGACACTCCCCCACGATAAACATGAGGTCGAATTGAAATAAAATCTTATCGTTATTGTTAAATCTGATCTATATCGAAAATCTTCACAGCTTTGTGAGAAAAGTGTCATTTTCTGACAAAAGGGAAGGTTATCATATGGTTGGGTATCTTATTATGTCGATAGTTTTCGAAGAATGGGTACTTTTTAGTTACCGGGATAAAGTCAACTAGTCAATCTTTATGTGACTTGCATTATGTTTAAATATCCAAGCCAAAATTTATTCCAAAACTACTACATTTATTCCAAGTCTACTCTAAATTGTACGTAAAATAAAAATACTTTATGAAAAGCATTCAAGCAAAAATGTTTTACCGAGTACTTAGCGCTTCCCTTCTCTTCTATTACGAGGTGCATAAATGAGGTACTCCATTAATAAATGAAGTGCACTGTTTAATTTTATCTCCCGGTAACAGTCACCATTTTAATTAAACCCGGTTTAAAAGGCGTTAGGTAGAAGGATATAAATTGCATGGGACATTATCTTAACATCAGTAAAATACTGCTAAATTCAGCTTCATTGGGTTAGACTGGAACCTAACCCCAACATAGTCGGTGATGATAAGTATTTTAACATCAGTTCAGTGACGAAATAGTCGATGAGAGTTTGAGGTTTTTCGACATCACCGATGTTGCAATTATTGGTCAGTGTTGTACGTAATTTTACCATTTGTAAGTAGATATATACAGAACCGGGAAGTGTGGCACAATAAAGGGAAGGCCTATATCCAGCACTGGGTGATTCCGGGTTGATATGATGATGATGAAGTAGGTATACTGTAAAATTCTTATTTTTCTGAATTAGAAGCAGACGACAACCTCTCTAGGCCGAACTGCGAGATACCATTAAAAAAAAAAAAACAGATTTCTTTAATCGATGCGATCTTGTAAAAAAATTCATCAACAACGATAAAAATGTATTATGAGAAACAGGATATTAAAACAATAATACTTTCACTATATTACCTTCATAAAATTACATCATACCTAAATGAATTACATGAAATATACTCGAACATAGAGATCCATGTTCGAGCGCATAGTTATGATAACTCGCAATTAGTTCTAATGATGTTAGTTATTCATAACAAACAGATTAAGTTTTCCGTATGCACTGAGATGAAACTCATTTATTTGTACTGTATTTAAATACAGGTACAGTTAGGTATTTATCTTATTGACACATTACAGTGTTGTATATAACCATGTCATAAACAACACAACTGTCAAAGAATGCCAGTGGTGATTTGAATCCCCGAACAATAACATAGGTTATGTAAGTAATCAATTTCTTAAACAATTAATTTCCCTGACTTTACGGCTGGAACTAAAATGACGGATAAATGTTCTCTACAAGAGAAATAAAGTGTAACTACTCCGTATTTGAGAAGACTTCCTCGTTGGTCTAGTGGTCGCATGCGCGACTGCTGCGCCACATGCTCAGCAGTCGCGCTTGCGTTCGTCCTGGGATCGATTCCCAGGTCAAGCAAAGTGTTATTGGGGTTTTCCTTGTGGAATTTCTCAGTAGCAGTCACGGAGTCTGGATTTGTGTCCGGTTGATGGCAATAGGCACACCCCCTATTACATGGGACTTAAACATAACTGGCGGAATCTGGGTGTACTATTAGGTACACCTCTGCCTAACCCTTCAGAGAATACAGGCGTGATGTTATGTTATGTTGAGAAGTCGATACGCATTTATTTACCATTTTAAATAATAGGTACTTACTTAAAACGTTATAATTTAATTGATTTAATTTCAAAATAAAAACTTTTTACGAACCACTTATTCGCAGGCACTAGAAAAAGTTAATATTATTCTATTCAAATTAGACATGTTTTGGAGTTACAACTCTATGTTTTAATTCTAACAAAACATGTTGATTTAACGAGTTTTCTTCCGCAATTTTAGTTTCACACAAATAAGTTTTTTTTTGTGAAAGGGTAAGTCATACCTTGTAAGATTTACCACAAAATATCTTATTTCTTCAAGTTTATGAACGTCCTTAGGGTCTACTTATTTATTTGTAACTTTAGTTGTCATCTGCCTCAAGTTTTTCAGGTTATTTAAGTTTTGGTTTGGAAAACATGCTTGTCATTTCATCTGTATTGGTGTATGTTATCATTTCTATTGAATAGTTTGAACAATTTCGATATAGGCATTTTTATATGACGTAGGCTATCGTCATCATCATCAAACATGGTCATATATTGCTAAACATAGGGCTCTGATCAAGCATCGCCACAACAACCGGATCTGTGCTTCTCACGTCCAACAATTTCTCATGGCCACTCATAAGTTCCCCCAGATACAAAACCAATTCAAACAAATATAAATCAGCAGAAATATTATTGAAAAAACTGGTTAAGTGCGAGTCGGACTCGCGCACAAAGAGCTCCGTACCATAAACCGAAAAAAACACGTTTCTTGTATGGGAGCCCCCTTTAAATATTTTTATTATTTTGTTATAACGGCAACAGAAATACATCATCTGTGATTTCAACTGTCTAGCTATCACGGTTCATGAGAGACAGCCTGGTGACAGACAGACGGACGGATAGATAGCGAAGTCTTAGTAATAGGGACCCGTTTTTACCCTTTGGGTAGGGAACCCTAAAAAGAGAATATTTGATGTAAACCAGTAGATAATTACTTTTCTTTTCCTTCCCGTTTAGCGATGTCCCAAGTTTTTACAAAGCAAAAAGGTCGGCTCTTTGTTATAAAAACTTGGGGCGATCTATTACGGCGGCAGAATGCTCCCTCTTTGAATAAACAACACTTCTCTCTGATTTATCACACCATTTTTTCGTAACGATAGGTAGCATGAGAGTTTGGCAGTTTGTGTATGTTATTTCGTATCTACAACAATATAGGCTTACATGATGTTTTGCTCTTTACCTCCACGTGAGGGAGTTGAACTTGGGCTGCGAATTGTTCGAAAGAGATACCGCGGCCCTGGAACACAAAGGGCAAGGAAGGAACATGGATGGGTTTTAGTCAGTACAAGTCTGACAATCCCTTCCGCTCTGCCCAGAGCGGGAGAAATCATTTGATGATTTCCCATCCGAAAAGAAAAAAAAAATTGTGTTTTACGGGCCTAAAGCTAGTTTGAACTTTAATGACGTCTTAAAATTTTTAAATGTTTGTGCCCATTTTCCGCAAGTCTTACTTTATCATTAGTTTTATGTAATCGCGCCGATAAAACTTAAAATGTTTCCTCCTCCTGAAATATGAAAATTGATATGAGAACTACCTAGTTAACTTGCACAGTAGCAAAAAATGTGAAAATCCGCTAAGTATTTCCACATTCTTTTCGAGAGTTAAGACGCATCGTAAAATACCCAGCAAGGGGTTGTGGCCTCCCACAGGGAGGCCAGGGCTGCGGGAGTGTTCGAAAGAGATACCGCGGCCCTGGAACACAAAGGGCAAGGAAGGAACATGGATGGGTTTTAGTCAGTACAAGTGTGACACTCCCTTCCGCTCCACCCAGAGCAGGAGAAGTCATTTGATGATTTGCAAACCGAAAAAAAAAAGGAATGAGGTTGTGGCCTGGTTCTAACAACTAAGTGGAACGAATGCATTTACGCTTCATTTGCTTCACATTCCTATTTCATTAAGTTAAGTAAGTTCTGCTCAAGTTCGCGTTCTTAGGTACGTAATTAAAAGTTGATATAAGTTCAGTTCAGTGTAAGTTGGGAATGATTTATTTTAAGTCGCATTCTGGGCATTAATTCTGCTTTCTTATCAAAAGAAACTTTACAAACTGGTATTGAATTCGTTGGAAAAGTGATATTGGTAGGTAGAAACTTTTATTTTGTTGTTAATGATCGAGGAACTGACTAGAACAAATTCATTAAAAACCGGCCAAGTGCAAGTTGGACTCGCGCACCGAGGGTTCCGTATAAAATTGTAGGTGTTTTGTTCGTATTTGCGGTTTTCAGATCTATTCCTTTACATGTGCTGTAAGACGTTGCTTCTTGCCAAATTTCGTGGTTCTAGGCCAACGGGTTCCCGTTGACCTAGAATCCATATAGCTATAGTATAGTTGCTATAAGTACCGTAGAGGTTTTCGACGCAAAACCTATAGGGTAATTCCGGTTGACTTAGAATTGTCAATTTTGGTTAAAAGCAAGGTTTTACAGAACAAAGGAAAAATAAAAAAGGACCATCATTTTTATACACCCTTTTTTTACGGATGGGAAATCATCAAATGACTTCTCCCGCTCTGGGCAGAGCGGAAGGGAGTGTCAGTCTTGCACTGACTAAAACCCATCCATGTTCCTTCCTTGCCCTTTGTGTTCCAGGGCCGCGGTATCTCTTTCAAACAGCCCGTAGCCCTGGCAGATTTTTACACACCTAATAGGGACTATAGACCTCAGTATCTGGTATAAATTTCAACTTGCGAGGTCCACCCGTTGACCGTGACACACGGACAGACGGATAAGAAAGTGATATTATAAGGGTTCTTTTTTTACCTTTTTAGGTACCTACGGAACCCTAAAAACATGCGAAAAGATCTCTGTCGGTTATCTTTTCACGCCTTGGCATAAAGGTAGACCTTGACCTGATAACTTTTATCCCAGTTGTACAGACGCCAGCACATCAAACTACTACAATTTGTCAAATTTCTTTAATATATTCTCAACTTTATCGCTAAAGCATTAGATTCAAAGTTGATTGGGAAAATTTGACAGTATCGGGTAGCATGGTGTGTGCCGTCTGTATGTTACTGTAGGATAATTTCCGACCAAAAACTAGTAAAAACTAAAAACTTTTCCAAAAAATCCGACGTGACTACGTGAGATAAAAAACACATCTAAGAATTGCGTACACATGCATCGAGTTTGAATATCTATACAAATAATTGTTGCCCGCGACCTTCGCCCGCATCGTTTTCTTATTATAAAAATACGATTTTCCCCGTTTTTGCAACATTTTTCATTGCTCCGCTCCTATTTTTCGTAGCTTGATGTTAAACAGCCTATTCTATATCCTATGCCTTTCTCGATAAATAGGCTATCTAACACTAAAATATTTTTTCAATTCGAACCAGAAGTTCCTGATATTAGCGCGTTCAACCCAGCAAACAAACTTCTAAACAAACTCTTCTGCTTTATAATATTATAAATAAATAATACAGTATATATATTATACGTAACAAATTTCTCTACACATGCTCCCATTGCCATACAAACGCGCTTCCTTCATAACCCACTTTATTAGTGTTTGGCCACTACCCACTAGATCAGGACACGTGCTCCGATACAACCGCTCAAGTGTTCAGATGGTGATAACACGTGCATCTAGCTCTCGAGCTTATCTATACATTTACATTATCTACCGTAACTAAACATAGTTGTGCTAAAACTGAATATGTACTTGTAAATACTGTCCTTAAACAGTTATTTTGAATCAGAGGCCTTGAGTTTTGAGTATGAATGTGGTGGATTAAAGAGTAGAGGAAGACCAAAGAAACGATGGATGGATTGTTTAAAGGATGATATGGCAAAAAAGGAGGCGTCTGATGAGATGACGAGTAATAGAGAAGTATGGGAGAAGAAGACATGCTGCGCCGACCCCAAATGAATTGAGATAAGGGCAAGAGAATGATGAGCGTAACGTTAATAAGATAGAGAAACACGAGTTTGACATATAATATTAACTTAATTTTAAGAATATTGTGTTTGTTCCAAAAAAATAACCAAAATGCCGATAAATGCTTATCTATTTATTTATTGATTGTGCATCACTATCAAACTGATAATAATCTTTATTTTCTTTGTTATAAGGTTGCTGCCACAGACAAGACTCATCATAATGATTCAAAATCACAGTGATCTTAATTTCGTCACAATAAAGTCGCTATTGAATTACTGCTGTCAGAGGTAAATAATTAACTGTGAATGGACTAAGATAAGGCCTGTTGTAAAAAGACAATGCAGGAATATACGTATATTAAATTACAACCGCTAGACAACACAACCTGCTTCGAATGGTTTGATATTATAATAATCTAGAATAAACTGACAAGGATTACGAATAAAAATCCTTTTATATTTTTCCAACTGTCTACTGAACAAAAAAAACACACATGAATTACCTACACCAACTATTCTGAAGAATAGTATATATTTCAAATCTTATTATTTCAACAGAAGCTTAAAAAAACGAACAGATTCAGACCCACATCATAATCATCAAAACCAAAGCCGAAGACAAATAAACTGTAAAAATATTAATAAATATTTATCAAGAAAAATCAAGAAGTTTTTAATAACAACCAGTACCTCGACATAGTATGTAAAACAAGATTCTTTGAAGTGTCTGTCGGACCGAACATCCCGTTTACATAACTGCGAGCAACGAACAGTACAGACGATGACTTGTTACCCATAGTGGCACTTGACTGATAGTATGTTTACCTATGAACCAGTGGGAATATGCTACTTATTTTTCTTAGAGGAACAGCCAAGATGGCATGAACAAACAAAGATCAATGTGATGTCTGTTGGCAAGAATTCTCCTGACAATTTGACACCCTACCACACATTTCCGTTCCCGTTATCTTTTCAATATCTGCAACTGCCAACAATTATCCGTTGATATGAAGACTAGTTGTTTATGCTAGCAATAACAAAACTTAGTTTTCACAGCATAAAAAAACAGTAAACGAAGTTGTTGTTGTAGAAATAAAATACGCAACGAGTGGAACTAATAGGTATATAAAGGAATTTTTTTTTTCTGCTTCAATAAAATATTTTTGTTACGATAACAATACAGTACAGCACAACATTTACTCGTACTCACAAAATAAAATTCATGAAAATAGAACTCTCCATTTCTGGAACAAAATATGTGTCTGACTGAAATATCCGTTCAGTACCTTCATGGTGCTTTATTTTCGTTACCCACATAAAACGTAGGTTGAACAAACGAGCCTTTGTGATTCTAGTTTGAGTGACAAGACTTTGCCAGCTATCCCATGCAGATCGGGCTTTAATATTTCATTCGACTCTTTGATATCTGCTTGGTTTCAATCTAGCTAGGCGTACTGATTGCGACTTTTTGTTGTCAATGTCGAACAATGTTTACGGCAACTAGGTTATAACTGGATAGTTGATTTATTTTTCGTGTGGTTTGTGCCTAACTTAGTGTCAGAGTTTTTATGCCGCCTTTGACTTGGCTTTACGTACCGTCGAGAAATATCTCTCAAGCATGCTGGTTTGACTTCCTCACGATGATTTCTTTCACCGAAGCAAGTCACACCACTTTCACTGCTATATAATACTGGACATCTTATTGATTCTGACTTATTCTTCAGTCACACAGTCATATGACATCTTCCGAAACTAATTTTGATGCAGTTGTTTTAAGTATTATATTACCTGCCTGCCAGGGCTGCGGCTGTTTGGAAGAGGTACCGCGGCCCTGGAACACAGAGGACGAGGAAGGAGTTGATGGGATTTAGTCAGTACAAGTCTGACACTCCCTTCCGCTCCGCCCAGAGCGGGAGGAGTCATTTGATGATTTTCCATCCAAAAAAAAAAAAAAAAGTATTATATTACCTACTCCGAATAAATAATCTCTCTGTTTTGACAAATCGTAAAAACCGACGAACAAACTAATCACCACATCTTAAAGATTCCTGCAGTAGAATTCACTTGTCTATCTCCAAATGCTGTGAATTAGTTTAGGTACCAATTAGCGAGCTGGAAGAATACAAATTGGCGAGTCAACTACAAATAAACCTTCCCTGACGGTTGAAGATAGTTAAGACCGTAACTGTTTATTATTTTGATTTAAAACTGGGAACCGGTTGTATTTTTATCATGTTACAAAATTTTAGCCATGGCTGAGCTGGCGTGGAGTTTCGATATTCTCTGTCCGTATGAGATGAACTAATTTTCGATCTTTATGTAATGAAAAATAATAAGTGCTATCAGACTACCGAGTTCACTTTTCCACAACAAACAATTTAGTATTAAGAGAATTTTTTTTTTCATATTTTTAAATGTTTTTTTTTTATAAAAGTTTTGTATTTATTTCACAAAAACGTTGCACATTGTTTGAAAATAATATTTATATTATGATGCACAAGTAGACTACCTTTTAAACTAGGACTTGTCTGTATCTTAAAAGATAGGGTTCAGCCAAATAGATTCTGTTAATATTCATAACCAAAAACAAGTGAAGACAGTAAACTCGGTAGTATCTATAAATACACGATTTTTCTTCATAAAAAGTATTCCAGTATTCTCATGAAGCGTTACGCATTCCATAAAGTATGCCTATTAATAAAATTTAAACGATTGTAGTAAGCGAACATGTGATTTTGAAATAGTCAATTGTTTACCCAACATTTTTTTGTTCACGCCACATGTTTCCGGCAACGTTGCTGCAATCCGAGGTCGGACATCCATTTGGCTGCTTTTCAAGATATCCAGCGGTCGATGACACATCTAGATATATGTGCTCTCGTCCTTATTCAAGAGTAATAGTGGCTATTATACTGGTCCGTTGTTTTAAAGCTAGTAAAATATTTGAGATCATTGACATGTGGTTCTTCTGATGTCGAGTGATACCAGATGGATGACAGTGTCAGTAGCTACTAAAACGCCAGCGGGTACTGCGGGACCCGGCAATAAAAAACGCTTGACCGCCATAGGGTACTCGAAGCCCCGGGTTCCTTAAATTGACATTATTGACAATGACATAACAGTGAACATAACACTTGACAGTTCAAACAAGGTTTAACTGTGGCGCACCACTGCGTAGTCCTCTTTAGAATCGACATTGAAACATTATTTTCGATCGGTTAGGGTCATTTGCAACAGGAATCAGTAAACACATTTAACACTGAACCCATTAAAAACATCGTTTTGTTTCTGACAATTGCTTGGAAATGACAAGAGACAGAGTGATACATTATCATCTGTTTAACCTTTTCCGAACTATGTTAGGGTCGGCTTCAGTCTAACTGGAAGCACCTGAATACCATTATTTTACATGGAGTGAATACCTATCTGATCTCCACAATCCATATAGTACTAGGTATTACGATACCTACCCCTTGGTAAAACTGGTTGCCAGACTTTTGGGCTAGTGACAAACTGTAATGACTGTCCAAGATCTAGAAATGACATCCGGGACCAACCGCTTATCGTGCTTACCGAGGCACGGATGAAACTCGGTACCTATGTAATGGTTGTTTACCCATCCACGGATCAACCTAGGCCAACGCGGCTTAACCTGAAGATCGATTGTAAAATGAATTTTGAGATTTGTGATACAAACGAGTCTAAGAAAAGTAATTAGTATCTACAAATTGTTTATTATATCCAAACTGTTCCTAAAAGCTTTTCCCAGATGACAAACAACAGGACAAACAAAAAGTTTGTCACACAGAGTACGTTTATGTAAACCACAAAGGCAACCAGTGACGTACAAACAATCGTCTGCATTGCCCCCCTAACAGTGTGTATCTTAAAAAAGGTGATTCTATAAAACTCGCACTTGACTGTTTTCCATCGTTAATGTTATACAGCGACCCCTTCCTGTCATTTTATTACATTGGCAACCGACTCTTCCTATAAAATTACGTTTCAAACAAAATCTTTAAAAAGTTTTCCCGTGGATCGACTTAATTCATGATAAGCAAATTATTTCATAAAATCTTCATTAACTAACTAGCTCAAATTGAACTAAACAGATCAGATATTTTGTAGATGAGTCAAACAAGCTGATTTAAATGATGAATAGAACTAATTTCAATGAATCATAGAAAATATTCCTTTCTCTTCAGTCTTGCCAATTTAGAGAATCTTAGAACCATAAATGAAATTTATTTTCTGGAGACTCTTTAGAAGAAACAATCTATTCTTTGACGTAGTCTGGTAATAACGTACTTTCAAAGGAACATTCTCTTTGACCATAAAAGGTCCCTTTTATTGAAACAGATCTCTAATCTCACATAATATAAAATTAATCTTAGTCCATTGAAATATTTCCAAGACATATTGAATTTCATTTTGTCCCAAAGAGAGAGTGAACCCAGCATCGATCATAATTATCGGATACAGGTTATGGCAGTTCGTGGAAGGATAATAAATAATAATCCACAAAATCAATGTAGTTGTGACTTAGATTGATTCGATCAATCAATCAAAATCAAAGATAGAAGTAGAACAGTCTCAGTTCTGTAAAGTCATTAGAAATTAAACGATTCAAAACAATAGAATCCAGAATAACTGATATATTTTAATGACTGCTGTTCAGTTATAAACTAAGTACCATTCAGAATGAAACATAATTCTCGATTACAGACATCAGAAGCCTGAACCACGGTTCAATGCCCTGGCCATCAAAACGATGACGTTGAGCAATTAAAGATACGGCCAGCTAAGTCTGGAGCAAGAATAACCTGTGATAACGAGACAGAATCCAGACCACACTCCGCATAGCAACCTATTGTCCAACTTTAAATCCAACTAGCGCGCTCGCGGATTTGCCTGTGTGGCAAAATCACTTCAGCCATTAAGGCATGAAAACGTAAATAACAGACAGATAAACAGGGTTACTTTTGCATTTATAGTATTAAGTATGGATTAAATGAGGTTGTTGAAGAACAGAGAGAAACAAAACACTATCGGCGTTATTACCCCAATTTGTTCTTCAAGAGCATTTGAAAAATTAGAAGTAATATTCATTAATTTGTCATTCAATAAATTCAAGTTTGTTGTGAACATTTAAATGTGTTTCGTTGAACCCTGTGAATAATATAGTTTCTGTCTAATTGTCGATATCTATTGCTGCTTCCTCGGTCGGAACAGATTTATCTCAATTTCCAACCTAGCCGTGTTTTATTTATAAGAGTGAAACTTAGTGATTCATCGCGGTAACTTTTAACTGGATACCTTAACAGTTGGACGAGTTCGTATTTAGGTTTACGACGCGGGGTAATGAGCAATACAGTCTGTTTTGTTCTTCATTAAGAGGAATAATTATTATTTACAAAACAAATTCTGAAAAGGTTTGAGGTTTTTAATGTAAGCTCAGCACTTCTTGTTGGTTCAGGAAGGTCGGCTTGCTTTAATGGTTTTAATGGTAATTTTGTTTGTTATTACAATTTATTTAAATCTTATAAAACTTAATAACCCTTTTCAAACATAGCTCGAATGATATTAGTATTTTAATGGCATCACAAATTACCATAGTTTAATACAGACGTATTGCCAGAGTTGACACATTACCAAAAGCTCTCTAATAAATTAGACAAATTGGTTTTACTTCGTAAGTCGTTAATAGTATTAATAAATGCTCTGTGAACCCTTTCGCATATAATATTATAATTTATCACAGCTTTAGTACATATTTTAGGTTGTATTTAGTTATTATGCAACAATTCCAGTGCTTATTTGTAAATATTTAAGGAATCCTAACTTTTAATAAATTTTAATATAAAAAAAATTAAATAATGTTTTATCCTCGCATTACTACTGTTACTAGTTTAAATTAAAACTCTATTTCTGCATTTAAAATATTTATGTTTTCTACACACAGTAAATAAACGATTTTTATTAATATGACTATCAGATTCGTCTTATCTGTATTATGCTGAACACACATAAGAAAATAGACGTGAAATA
The DNA here is from genome assembly GCA_950005105.1 of Lycophotia porphyrea. Classification (NCBI taxonomy): domain Eukaryota; kingdom Metazoa; phylum Arthropoda; class Insecta; order Lepidoptera; family Noctuidae; genus Lycophotia; species Lycophotia porphyrea. The sequence goes on from OX465389.1 coordinate 6,379,086, forward strand.
GACAATTGAACAGCAGTCTTGACCTTTTCATTTTGTTAAGAAAATGTTTATCCCGACGGAACGTTAGTATGATTCATGGCAACCCCGTTCTACGCAAGCTTTCGTCGAAACAAAATATGCACTCGATAAATCAAGTATCATAACAATCGAAACAGGCCGAAGTAAATTATGACGATGAACGAAAAATCTCCGTAACCTTGGAGCAACATATGCCGAGCGAACGAGTGTACCGGTGTTTACATTTAGGGACTAACCAGAAATTTAATGAACTACGTTTAGAATTATGGAGATGTAGTGTAGTTAATTATGTAGGTACTTGCCAATTAGGGAATGGTAGGTACACTGACAGATAAGTATGTATTAATTCATGTAAAAAGTTTGGACTGTTTAGAATGCGCAGTAAGGCTATGAACCTACATAACAAAATCAAATGACGTATTTACATGAGAAACCAGTCTTGAATTAGGGCTTTGAATAAATCTCGCTATTTGTCTCGACCATCGGTAATTTTATGTTTTGTGGGCTGCATCATTTGGGTACCCCAGTTGGGAACGTAGGTGCTTTTAAGGGGGGTACCCATATCGTGACGCTGACTGTACGTTAACATATTTTTAACCAACACAAGCTGGAGCTAACACATGCATAAACCCGTTGCTCTTTCACAAAGAGCTTCAGCTACACGCCACGACACACACAACTCACACTAACCTTAGCTGAGTGCACATAGCACTTAATCAAAATCGATTACACAAACAGCACTGTTGGACAGAATCCCATCGGGTGCGTGGTGTACAATCACAAACAAAATGTCGTTGGTACAGGCATGCGACCACCAGATCTCTATTAGTTCGCTCGAGTCCGTCGGCACGCTGCCAAATGCCAAGGTTTGCAAACTTAATTACCGTGCGCTTTGCTTTACTGGGTTCACTCAAAGACCTTCTGTTTGTGTATTTACCTGTATTCAAGTTTTTAATTTTCGTCTTGTCATTATTTTCAGAACTTTTATTTTTCATGGGTAAATTCTGTTCAGACATAGGTAAATTATTTTCACGAATTCATATCAAGCTACCCAAAACTGTCAAATTTTCCCAACCAACCTTGAACCTAATCCTTTAGCGATAAAGTTGAAAATCTATTAAAGAAATTTGACAGATTGTAGTAGCTTGATGTGCTGGCGTCTGTACATTAACAATGACCGACATAGAAAAATTTGAATAAAAACACGATTTATCTTCACAGACTAATGTTTTATCAGAAGTCATCAATCAATTTAAATGCATTATTGAAAACACACAGATGCCAACGATGTAGAATAGCATCTGCGTTAGCAATGTTAATGTACAGAAAACATTCTGTCATTCAACTTTTCCGAAATTCTTTTGAAATAAAAATAAACTTCACTACAGTCTATTGACAGATTTAGGGGAAATTTCTGTGAAAATATGACGTTAAAAACCATTGTGTTTTGAGATTCATAATGCAAGAAATATTTCTAGCAAATACATACGTGACTGCAATAAAAAGTCGAAATAATATCCACGTGTTTTCGGAACAGGCAATGAATCAATCAGGAGGCACCTTTCGACTAAAATAATGAAGTCAAATCTTGCAAACAATATTCCAAATTTTAATAGCAACTAAAATCATAAAAGTCAACGTGATATAAAGCAAACAAGAACTTTTTCGCAGTGACTCACGTTTTATGGTGTTGTGTAATGTTCATAGAAAACCTATGAAGATATAGAATTCGCCTATTAAGTATACCTCACGTGGTAAGTCAAACAAATTTACAGACATCACCATCGGCAATTCGGCATTGATTCGCTTTTCGTCGCAATGTAAACATTCATGCTCACTGCTTTGTAAGCTTTGATTGCAAAGGTGTGAATATGTATGTTTATTATTTTATTCCACAGACTTCCATGATCAATATGTATATTAAAGTCTTACGCCATTATTTCGATTTTCATAATATTGTATCTCGTTATGTCATACCCATCCACTTACAGTGTTAGCTCGCGCAGATTTTAACAACAACATCCAACAACATCTTGATCCAATCACGAAGTATTATTAGCTGATTCGCATCTTTCAGTAGCATTTCGTTTCCCCCTAGTTCTATTTCTGAGTTCCCTTGAGCGAGCCACTTCATTGATACTACTTGTTGAATTTACTTTAATTATACACATTGGAATGCACTGTTCGATTACGTGGCCTGAATTTCCATCTAGTTAAAGCTGGAATGCTCATGTAGTATCATGATATTCTATAACGTCACAGTCGTAAAATGTAATGTTTTATCATCATCATCATTTCAGCCCGTTGCTGTCCACTGCTAAACATAGGCCTCCCCAATAGATTTCCAACGTGTCCGGTCCAATGCCACCTGCATCCAGCGACTCCCTGCAATTTTTACAATGTAATGTTTAGTTAGCCCCAAATAGCCTTATAATGGATATGTATCGAGAAAAATCCAAGATAGTGATTCTGTAATGGTGAATACCGCCCACAAAAGGCGTGCTCAACGGCAGGCGCTGCCCGTTCGATCGGTCCTCTCACGGCGCGGAGTAAACATACGCTAACAATGCCCAGATGATGGACATCCAAAATAGAATGTAAAGTAAACAATTGGCAACAAAGCGCGTTACGAAGTCGTCGGTGCGGTGAGATTAACCAACGCTGAACAAGCTTTTGATATCCTGTAACGTCATCCCGTCATACGGGCTGCACGTGAGTATTGAATGGCTCATGCTGATAACGGTTATCGTGTTTAACTGTGTGTTACGCTCTCTCAGCGTTGTCATGTGCAATCTACCGTGCAGCATTAAATCTCATAATGCATGAGAGATTTGTAATATTTCAAGATTATGATGAAGAAGCATTTTTCAGTGCAACTTTTTGAGCGAATATCGTTGAACGTACTGGAGCACTTAAAATGTATTTTAGTTGTGTTTATGATTATATTAAGTGTTGCAAAGTGGTTCACTATCTTTACGCAATACTTTACGTTGAAATTAACTCACACGCAACTTCTGTTCTGTAAAATTTCGCTTCACGCGCATCGTGATGCAAGAACATATTTCAATGTTAACATAATATCCTTCCTGACGTAAACTAAAAGAAAGATCAGAAATGGAGCAACGGCTCAATCATAATTCATAAGACTTATTCAAGGACTGTTTCTACACGGTGATGCGGAAGCGGTGCACATCCTTGGTCCGTTGAGTACGGGGCAGCGCTCACAGCATCCTATCTATGATAGCCAGCAGGTTTGATTGTGAGTTTGTGAACCACTGCTGCATGGTTTCGGCTGGGCCTGTCACCTTGCAGCAATAAAGTCACAGACTTTTTCTGTTTTTGTGTTTGTAAGTGTATTACTAAAATACTAGAGGAGGTCGTGGCTAAGTAATAATAGCCGCTTGGGTCGATCTTTAGGTTAAGCCGTACTTGCCTAGTTTGGTCTGTGGCTGGGTGACCACCCATTACATACCGAGTTTTCTCCGTGCCTCGGAAAGCACGTTAAGCTGTTGGCCCTGGCTGTCATTTGTAGATCTTTGACAGTCGTTACAGAGTCAGTGGCCCAAAAAGTCTGTCACTGGTTGACAGACTTTTAGGGTTCTCCAAAGGGGTATCGTATTACCCAGTACTAACTGGGTTGTGGAGGTCAGATAGGCAGTCGCTCCATGTAAAATACTAGTATTCAGCTGCATCCGGTTAGACTGGAAGCCGACCCCAACATAGTTGGGAAAAGGCTAGGCAGATGATGAAGTGAACATTCCATTACCTGGACAGTGGACACACATCCAATATTGAAGGTACATTAGATGTTGTAGGTAATATGGGTTCACCAAATCACCGACTGACTTAGATGAATACATGATGTATTAATTAGGCGCTGTTCATCGTTCTGTGTGCAAAATAATTGTTAATATGTATCAGCAGTATCTAATGAGATTGCTGGTTTTCGGGTTGTGGTTTTTGGCACCTGGTTTTGATCATGTCACCAACTAAATGACATCATGTTTGATAATATTGAAATACATTTTTTGCCACAATACCAATAAATCTTGGTATCCTACTTCCTATCCTACTAATATTATAAATGCGAAAGTTGGTGAGGATGGATGGATGTTTGCTACTCTTTCACGCAAAAAATGTTGACCGGATTTGGATGAAATTTGGCACACAGCTAGTTTATAACCTAGATTAACTCATAGAATACTTTTTATCCCGGTAGTCCGATCCCGTAGGGTAATTACCTACACGCGGGCGAAGCCGCGGGCATAAGCTATTATATCCTATTCTAACTTACCCATACTGAAACATTGATTAAGCCGAGGCTGCACGAAATCCGTGTGGCTTTGATTAAGCTGTCACTCATTACGATCGAGAGGCGGGGCCGAACCTTTAACGGTACGGAAGGTAGCAACAACAACCGCTAACGAGTCGTATGAACAGTTTTTTCACAGACCTTCTACCTTAGATGTAAACCTTATGGCAACGAGAAGAAGACACAAAATAACAATGAAAGGTATGTGCTGAGCCAAGACCGATCATTCAGCGACAATCGTATCTATCACTGTTTAGCTTTCACGGTTTAAAACTAAACTTATACTGTACAGGATATCTTCCGTGATTGTTTATAATTTACAAATTACTTTCCATCCACTCGCATTCATGGCGCTTGCAACAGCGTCGAAATATCGGGAGCTCAAAATAGTGAACAATCCCGTAAGTGACAGAATCAGTATAATTGTATCTATTTTAGAGATTCGTTTGTTTTGTTTGTCCCGTGCCTTTTAGTATCATTTGTACCTTTAGTGGCATTATTAAAAAAAAAACGATCAATATGTGGAATTTATTTTCAGATTGACAGTTTATTAAAATGCATTTTTATCTTTCCACCCATGCCATATTAATCTTTTGGCAAAAGCTTTTACGTTTATTGCCGTAACGATTTGCAAAATTAGGATGTAAATTACATTCCCGCAAGTTTGATGCCAATAAAAATACATAATATGTATGCCTAGATGACTTGTTTTGCCCAAATTACGTTTACTTATAAAGGTGAATTTCAACAATAAAACTGAACACGGTCAGTACATCTAAACCGCATTTTAGAGCAGCCAGTGTCAATATTCCAGAACAATCAGAACTTTTGAACACAGTTATAAGTTTTAAATGGTGATTCTAAATGGACGTCATCGAAAACATAATTTTCAGAAGAATGTTCCAAGCCTCGTTGGTCTACTGGTCGCAACCGCGACTGCTGAGTAGGAGGTCCTGGGTTCGATTTCCAGGTTGGGCAAAGTGTTATTGGGTTTTTCGATCAGGAATTTCACAGTATGGGACGGTAACGGGACTCCCTGGCTGCTACTGGGAAATTCCTGGGATTTGCGCCCGATTGATGGCTCAATAGGCTCGCCCCCTATTAAATGGGACTTAAACATAACTGGCGAAATGTGGGTGTAGTAATGGGTACAACTCTGCCTGACCCTACAGGCGTGGTGTTATGTTATGTTTATGTCCTAAATCAATCTTATCAAAATTGAAAGCCACATAATATCAGTATCGACAGCGCTGAATTCCGTAAACACGATCTAAAATAGACGCAATTAAACCGACGGAGCGACACCCAGCTAATCCAGCGCTAACGACCAGCCTTATGTTATGTATGTATATGTATTTGCATACCGCACGACTAATTGCACTTAATACAATTACGGATTTTTAAAGCGCTTTTTGATGTGCGAGATTGTAATGAATTTATATCAATACAATGCTGTTGAATAGGATACCCACATGAAAAAAAAATACTCAAACTCAAAACTCATAAGCATTTATTTCAATTAGTCCATTACAGGCACTTTTGAATGTCAGAAAAACAAAGAAGGCTAAGCTACAGTCACGGACACAAGGCATAATAACTTGTGAAAATACTTTAGTTGCCCATTCCAAAGCGTAGATCTCTATAGAGAAGAATGGGCAAGAAACTCCATGGACACTCTTTTCAATCAAATATTTGTTACAAAATCTTGGTTACATCATTCATTTTGAGATTATTCATATGTGAGAACGATGTAGAAATACGTGCACGTTAAGAGCGTCCAGAGTAAAAGATTATATCAACAATTTAAAAAAAAAAGTTATAGTTACTAATTAAGTAATTAGACTTTTATTTTATGACCTACAATAATTTCTAATTATATGTCAGATAAAAAGATTGACATTGAAAGTACACTGAAAGAAGGCTATTTAAGCACCAGCGTCAGTGGTTTCTAGCATGTACACAACTTTTAAAGCCTCCTTTAAATAAATACGGGTTTACATGTTTCTCTATCACGCTCTGTGGGAGTTATCATCTATTGGAAGTTGCCTTACAAAATCACCAAGTAAAAAATCGAATATTAATTGTAAGACTCATCTCTGCTTTGCAACGTTTTACACCTTGACAAAATGTCAAGGGTTCTTCATTGTATGTAATTTTGCTACTGATTGATGAATATCACATAAAACTTGCGGAATTGTTTAGATCAAGGCTACTAAACTTCCTGCCAGGGCAGTGGGACTGTTCGAAAGAGATACCGCGGCCCTGGAACAAAAAGGGCAAGGAAGGAACATGGATGGATTTTAGTCAGTACAAGTCTGACACTCCCTTCCGCTCTGCCTATGGCGGGAGAAGTCATTTGATGATTTTCCATAAGAAAAAAAAAGACTACTAAACTTATTTTTAAAGGTGGGCCAAAATTTTGATTTCGTGTCAACCGGTGGGCCATCTAGTAAATAAAACTTGCTATAGTAACAGCAGATATCTACCTACTTAACTTAACTTCGGTTAGTTGCTCATTGTTTGCTGGATATTGGCTTGCTGAGAATGGGTTCTTAAAGAGCAGTCATTTTTTTTCGACGTGGTTTGTTTGTTTTTCGATCTTGTTTTCTGTTTTCAAAAGACTGTCGTCAGCTGACCACGTGCGCCAATTCAAATGCGTTGGCGGGAAACATTATGGCCCGCGGGCCTGGGGTTAAGCAGGTTTGGTCTAGAATCTAGATGATGATAAAAATACAATCAAAATCCATTGTGCAGTAAACCTAAGTAATTAAATAGACATACCAATAAGCAACTAAAATTTATAACACGTACACACAAACAGCTTCCATTTGAAACTTATGTGGTTGGTATTAAAATAGGAATACTTATATAATTTTAATACTTCACTAATTGACAACCAACACAACACAACAGCAACATAACTGGCGAAATGTAGGTGTACTATTAGGTACACCTCTGCCTAACCCTACGGGGATTACAGGCGTGATGTTATGTTATGTTATGTCACTAAACGATTGTTAACATACCTGAACAAGACTACGTAAACAGCAGGCAAATTATAATTACAGCGTCAAACATATCATTACATTGTACATTACATGTTATTAAAGTAACAGTAGATAGTATTGAAATTTGAAAACTATAGGTAGTTAAGAAACTACTTACATTTTTCGTGCGTAAGTAGTTTCCTAATTATTATAACTTTTGAATCAGAATATGAAACGTTTTCAGATGGTTAGATCCGTGGTACCTATGAATTCGTTTGTATTTATAGTCTTGACCCTGTCTTATGTTTTAGTTAGTTTCCTGCCCTTGTTGATGATGTTGAAAATTTACTCGAATTTTGTTGGTGTTAAGTTGACCGTACAGTTTATCATACAATTAACCGTACAGTTTGGAGCGGGCCCCGCCCGAGATCGAACACACGTGACACGAGCCTTTGATGGCGTAATCGATCGGAGCCCTGGAATTAAGACACTCATTAAACATATCTATTAATCATGTTTTACTTATTATGCTGTCCATCAAATCGTATGAGTTTGTGTTGATGGCAAGAGTTGGATAATTACGCATGAAATTATTAGAAAAATATCTATTTGAATCGGATTTTTTTAACAATTTCAATTTTTTTTTTTTTTTTTATGCACGAAATCCATTTATTTTTCTGAAATAAAAGTAGCCTAAGTTAATCCTTATAATATCAGCTATCTGCAAGTAAAGTCCCGTCAAAATAAAACCAGCCGTTTCGGAGATTAGCTGGAGCAAACAAAACGACAAAATTAAAAAAGAAAATGTTTTAACTACTGTTTGTAATTTTAAACTAAAAGCTAGTGTATACGGTTATAAGTACTAGCTTTTAATGTGGGAAAGAGATGGCGCTAGACGACCTGTATAGCTCTGTCTCTTTCACACACTGGAATTGCAACTGCTTTAAGACGTCATAGTAATCCCTCAGGTGTCAAATTAAAAAATACTGAAACATTTTTCAGTATCTATTGTTTTCTTAACAAAGAGATAGATCTACAATCAACCCATTCAAGATTGCTTGGAAAGATACCAACATTGTTTCATGCTATCGAGATTCTAAGTAACATTTTTTAAGAAAAGGGTCATCATTACCTAGCATTACTTTTTGCTTTTTAGCTGAGGTCAATGTATTAATGTTTGAACTTCGAATATCGAAAACAGATAAAGATAAAATGCCTTTCAACAAAATGTAGCATTTAGATAATCGAAGGTATTCAATAGCGCCGATTTACTTGTAATTTATCGCAGGTTAGATTCCAATCAGAAAATTGCTGGTTTTATTATAGGTACCTACCTAACTTTTGTTTTTTATCCAAGCAAAAGTTTGGAGGAAGAAAATTTTATTGGGATAATAGATATTGTGTTTGGCAAGACTACCGTCAATATTTGATATCCAATATAAAATCATTGGTACGAACCAATATTAATCCAAGCAGAAGTGTACGTATCTAACAATAATAATAAATAGACCCTGTTCCCAATGCGGGTGAGTAAATGTTTTTTTTTTAATGTTGTTTTACATTTAAATATTTAAAAATGTAATGAGTCATCATCATCATCATCATCAGCCTATAATGTTCCCACTGCTGGGACACAGGCCTCCTCTCTATGAGAGGGATTGGGCTATAATCCACCACGCGGGCGCAGTGCGGATTGGTAGATGTCACATGTCTTTGAATTTTTGGTTCTAGGACATGCCTGTTTCCTCACGATGTTTTCCTTCACCGTTTTTGAGAGCAGTGGTGATGAAATAAATTACACAAAGTAATGCGCCTGCCTGGGTTCGAACCCACGACTTACTGTTTGTAAGTCGGGGTCGCTACCACTGGGCCACCGCTGCTCTCCACTTTTGTTTTTTATCCAAGCAAAAGTTTGGAGGAAGAAAATTTTATTGGGATAATAGATATTGTGTTTGGCAAGACTACCGTCAATATTTGATATCCAATATAAAGATCATTGGTACGAACCAATATTAATCCAAGCAGAAGTGTACGTATCTAACAATAATAATAAATAGACCCTGTTCCCAATGCGGGTGTGTAAATGTTTTTTTTTTAATGTTGTTTTACATTTAAATATTTAAAAATGTAATGAGTAGATAAAGATAAATAGAGGAAATAAATAGAATAGGGCATAGTGAGGAGGTTTCTCTCTCTGGAGCCCTGACCACTGGCATCCTGGATCCTGATGCCAATGGACTATCAGCTTTTGTTTTATTAACTCTTTGAAACTTTATTTTTTTTTACAGTGATTTATTAAATTTATTAGGATAAACTAACTATTTCAAAGTGTAAAACAATAACAATAAATCTATAAAATATAAATAGAGTAAAAAAAGAATTGTTGCCTGTAAAGTTGATTTACGGACGATAATTTTACGTGATAACGTCATAAGAAAACATTAATGAAAAATTGCATACTTTTATGAATTGAATTGAATTATTATCACTGAATTATCATTATTTTGTATAATACATAAATGCGTCACAAGCCGAACGCTAAAGCCGATCGTGCCTCTCTATCGCTTGTTCCGCGCTCTCGCTTGCACGCTCGGCTCAGGCGGAACGTGACACTTTTTCGTGCGTGCAGCCGGCGTTCATCGATTTATAAGACGTTATCACGTCAAAAACTATAATCAGTTTAATGTTGTCAAGTTTTTCACTGTATAATTTAATATATGCCCATGTCAAAGGATAGAAACTTCAAACATTAAGCACATTATGGCTTACCTACTCATAAAAGCTTAGTTTTGTTAAACTAATTTTAAAACCGGCAGTAATCCATCAGCACAATATAAGTAGGTCGAGTCTCTTATCTTCATGCATAACATTTACTACTTATTAATGAGTGGGTATTAAATATAGCGCTCGTAAATGGTGTGTACCTATAAATACTATACAGGCAAGTTTATTATTTATAATGAAAACCACTTCTATTTTTCAATCTAAATTAAGAAATAAAACTATCTAATATAATAATAATATTATAAAGAGGAAAACAACAGACAAATACAAATATTTTTGTATGTAACGAATAAATTTAAAAACTACTGGACCGATTTGAAAATTTTTTTCAGCAATGGATCGCTACATTATCAGCGAGTAACATAGGCTATATTTCATCCCCGTACTCCCACGGGAACGGGAACTACGCGGGTGAAACCGCGTGACGTCCGCTAGTATTCTAGATTTGCGCCCGGTGGATGGCAATAGGCGCGACCCCTATGACATCATCAGCATCATACTCTTGCATATATTCTAATTTAAGTGGGGTCAACCCCACACGCAGCATGTCTTCTTCTTCCATACTCGTCTATAACCCGTCGCCATCATCCTGACTCCTAAGACACAGGGACCTAGTTTAGGAGTCTGAGAATGAAAATGATCGTGACCTAGTTATAAACCTATGCTCTTTGTCTTTGGATATTGTTATGAGATGGCTTTTGGTGAAATAAAGATTATTTATTAAGATTATTTATTTATCTCAGCAGTTTCGGGTTCGGGCAAAGAGTTATTGGGTTTTTGCATAGGAATTTCTCAGTAGCAGCTACGGAGTCTGGACTTGTGCCCGATTATTAATCAGCCTAATTTGAATAAATGCCATTTTGATTTGTCTAGGTTCTCTTCAGCTTAACCACGTAGAAAGTCAAAAATAGGCGTGATATTATGTTTTGTAAATACAATAAATATTCATATAGAATAACTTCACCATGCTCACTTGAATTATATTTTCTTTTGCCAATCTCAATAAAATTGGTTCGTTTCATAATATTGACAAATTGCCCAATAAATGACGGGGTGCCAACCCTTCGTCTATCAATTACTACGACCCTTTTGCGCCGAGTTTTTTTACTTGAAATGGAAAGATTGGAGAATAGAAGAGCGGTTTCGGACAAAATCTTATGTTCTGCTCAGAATTAAATCAAAGTCCGCAGCTGGACAAAGACTTCTCCCAGATCTTTCATTATCGTGTGGTTAGTGCCTAACCTGGTGTCAGAATTTTTATGCTGCTCTCAGGGCCTCTGACTTGGCTTAACATGCCGTCGAAAAATATCTGTCAGGCATGCTGGTTTCCTCACGATGTTTTTCTTTAACGGAGCGAGTGACAATATATGTACAATACGCACATGAATCCGAAAACTCAGACGTGCGCGTCTTGGGTCATTCCTTCACTTAGCAGCCTAACGGTCACACCACTAAACTTGGTTATCATTGTTTCTCCAAGATTGTGCCACAACACCCTGTCATCTGTCTTCCATATCCAGGCTGACCAAACCTCTCTTTTGTGGTCGTCAGCGCAACTGGTCCGGTTCTACATACACATTGCACTAGAAATGTAAACAAATATTCACCAATATTTTTACATTCTTTTTTGTTTAACATCTGGTAACGCGGTGAAGTTATCAGCCAAACTCGCCGCATGATCAGCTCATGAATAAACGCAGCTCATCCATTTAAGTCCCAAACTGTTGTGGAGTCCCGGAACACATGTGCGGAATTTTTAAACAACAATAAATATCAGGAAATTCACTTTATTTTTGACACAGCCTTTTTGTTATTATAAAATGTCGTTAGTCCAAAACGTCCCGTTTGGGTATAGATTGTCAAGATGCCTAATGTTCGCAAGCGCCGCTAATGAGCATGAGGTCCTGCTTTCGATTTCCGGGGTGGACAAAATGTTATTGGGTTTTTTCCATCAGGAATTTGGTGTCTGGATTTGCGCCCAACAGATGACCCTGAGTGTTTATGTTTATGTTTATTAGGGTACACCCCCGCCTAACCCCTCGGTGATTAAAACCGCAGTGTTATGTTTTGTAAGAATATCCAAGAAATAAATACCATAAATCATAATTACTCACTGATTTACTACTAAGTGGAAAATACGAGGCAGATTGAGTTTACATGGAACCGTCTACAAACAGTTATTGTTGACGTATTTGCTTTGAAAATAAACCTCTCAACAACTTTGTTACGTATAACGTTATTAGCACGCGGCGAAATTACTGTTTATTTTATATGTTTCGACGGAAATTAATATACTAATCCACGCGTTGATTTCTAATGCGGAGATTTAGTCGTCGTTTTGGTATGTAGGTAGCAAGTAGCAACGTGTTCAAGCGAAAATCTGGCGAAAATAGTTTTATTAAAATGTGCAAGTACTACCCTTACCATAGTGTACAGTTTATTCTGGCCAAACGTGCATCATTCACGTGCATGTTAAGCTTTGAAATATTAATATCAGACTCGAGATTAATTAGGGACCCGTCACACGGTACACATAATATTACGTCAAATAAATTTCCTTGTGTTACAACGAAGAAAATTACCTGTTTCGTCTTGTATGGCGGGTAATTTTTGTCACCCGCGTTTGCGTCGTCTCTGGGGTCCTTTATCTCTACCTGAATACATTGACCATCTTGTGAGTTCTAGTGAAGCAAATAGAAACCAAAAGAAACCGTGAAAATCTTGTGGAATCACTTAGCTAATGAAACAAATACTTGAGCACAAAACTGATCCTTTCTGATACTTGATCAAATGAGCTTTCTGAGTAATAGGTTGTGTTCGCTTAGAAACCAACTACTGCTTGTCTTAGAAACCTTTTGGCTACCTGTGATTTGTATGTATGTGGCAGTATATTGTCCGTATCAATTTACACTGCCTCGTTGGCCTAGCGGTCGCAATTGCGACTACTGAGCACGAGGTTTTTTCATCAGGAATTTCGGAGTAGCAGCCACAGAGTTTGGATTGCCTGGTTGATGGCAATAGGTTCACCGCCTATTACATGATACTTAAACATAACTGGCGAAATGTGGGTATACTATTAGGTACACCTCTGCCTAAGCCTACGGGGATTAAGGAGTGATGTTATGTTATTTACACCGCTGATTTACTCTTTTCTTCTGTCTTATTCGTAAGAATACCTTAAAGCCAGCAAGTTTTAGGCACTTCTATGATGGACATGATAAAACATTTTTGTTCAAAAAACGTCATAAATGTTTGATAACTTCGACGTCTGTACCAAACAATATCAAATTATACGCAACACTCCGAATAACATATGAGGCTCTTTGTCTTGAAGTATCTAAATTATATTGCCTTCACTTTATCTAGCCTTCAAGTTCAAGTCGTAACATAAAATATATTCTAACAATTCCTCTGTTCCACTTACTAGAAAACCCTTTCACAATTTCCTCAACTTTGTGACAATTTGTTGTATAAAGCCGTCTGTTTTCCTTTGTTAGTGAAACTTGAGATATTATTACTTGACGTAACAATAAATTAGTTAATTAAAAGACTCCACCCCCTCTCTTCCCCTCAAAGGGGTTCCTTCACTCACCTGAACACAATAGGCTAATGAAGAAAAATTGCAATTAAGGTTTTATTTCAGTGAGTTAATTTAGTTAGAGTCTTCAGCGTTTAGACTTTCGTCTTTTGTTTTGCCTGAATTAAGCTAAAAGACTGGCTGGTGACAAGATTTTTATTTAGTCGAGGACTGAAAGCTGCTAAAAGACAATTTACTATCTTGAACAGTTCTGTAGCTACATGATTTTTGTGTATCATTCAACTAATGATTTAATGGGCTCATTAATATCTACAAACTAGCACTTCATCCGCGACTTCGTCCGCAAAAATTGTGATAGCTCGGCTAAAATGCATGATATAAATAATTTATAGCCTATACAGCACACACGATTAATTTATTTATTTATTTATTTTACTATTTATGTACACACAGTAGACAACACAGGTGAATAACATTATAAAATATGAGTACAAAGGTACTGCTTATTTCTTAAGAAATTTCTGCCAGCAGACCTCTGATTCATCATTCTGATTGATTTTCTGATTTATCTATCTATCAGTGATTTTTTTTAATAATTGGATCATTAATTCGGAAGATTACCCGGATTACCCCCTACAAATTTACAAACGAAGGGGAAACCGACCTTAATACTAATATTTACATGATTTAGGAAAAACGGATTTTTATCAGCCTGGGGTTATTTAGGAACAGTAACATGTGGTACCTCTTTATAATATTAGTACAGATTAACTTATCATCTAACAACCAACTTAATTCCTAGATCGTTATAAATAGACCAGTAGTCAACCAGTAACATCTAACTACAGATGTCTAGAACCGAGATGCCAACACAGTGAAGTCATCGATCAAAATCGTGTCTATTTCAGCTAATGTCACAGCTCTAGCGCATTCCTTTACGACACAATCCCAACTGTGATTAAATGAAGATTAAATGAAGTTTAACTGCCTAATTGTCTATGCCTTACCAAAATGAATTTATCGAGTAGTTACGCCTAATTTCTATGTTTTGCCATCCGTGGTTTAGACTTACAATTGTATACATACATACATAAACTCACGCCCTTTTCCCACGGGGGTAGGCAGAAACCAAAGAACGCCACTTGCTACGATCCTTACATACTCCTTTTGCCTCGTCCTCGTTCATACATCTGGTCATACACGCACGCCGGTTGCGAGTACTACGTACCTGACCCTTCTGAAGAACCTCACCAATGAGGTCAGCGTATGTCCTTCTAGGGCGTAACCTTTCGGCGTTACCACTCACATCTGCCTTGTAAATACCTTTTATTAGTGGCCTTTCGCTCATCCTCTCCACATGACCAAACCATAAAGCATACTCTTTTCAATTTTTGTCACTACATCTTCTTTTAAACTGCATCGCTTCCGCATAACCTCATTCCTCACTTTATCATTTTCAGAGTTACACCACACATGCTTCGCAAGGAACGCATTTCTACAGCATTAATTCTACTTTAATGCCTCGTTTGCCACACCCAACATTCACTTCCATACACAAGTGTAGGTGTTACAATTGAATCTTTGTCAATATTGAAGCAGTTGGTTTAAAGAATACCGTAAACCGCCACCGAGGTATTCCTAAACACAGTGGAACAGAAAGATCTGTATTTGGTCGCAGGAACTTACGAAAACAACGCTAGTAAAATGTATATTACAAAAATTAAACAATCTGCGCATTGGCTATCAAATGCGTCCCTGGACTCAAGTCTAATTTAATTAAAAGTAAATCCATAATATTCCCTCTCATAGAGAGGAGGCCTGTGTCCCAGCAGTGGGAACATTATAGGCTGATGATGATGATGATGATCCATAATATCATAACGCATATACTACTACTGCCCAAAGTGCTCTAAATATCTAAAACATGTGTTAGCAAAGTGATTAACTATTCGACAGGCGGCCGCAAACGAAAAGCCTGATCAAACCCATTCAGTAGCGGCCAAAATTCACAAAACATTCCGACACTAAACTCGATAATACACGGATACACGAAATACATCGAACCGTGCGTGCCCAGTAATGTTTACAATCAATATGTAGAATGTAGATAGTGGTAACATGGAACACAGACGTTTGGTACTTACGCCCGACCACGTCTGGAGTCAAGGCAGACGAACAGAAATAACGCTCACCTATTGTGAAGAGCGATACGAACATCACACATCGCGAGCGCGCGTATAGCTCAATACACTCGCTATCGATACAGGGTTGATACCATCAAGGCAACATAAAGGCAAGATATAGAGCGCAGGTTCCGTGTTCCCGGTAACAAAGGGCCATTCTTTTCGTCTCGGGGGCATCGCGGGTGATTAGGGGTTATGTGATAGGCAGCTCTTTGAACATTGTACTCTAATACTGTGAGGATCTTGTGTCCCGTATGGGTTGATAAGGTCGGATAATAGACGCGTCTTGTTCATTTTCTACGTGGATTCACCATGGATACCTATTTCAATGGTAAGCCTTATCGTATTACATATTATTATTGCAATGTTTCTTGTCAGGTTTTCTTTAAAGATGGCAAACAGATTATCTTCTGCATTACATTATTATTAAAACATTTAAAATAGTCCCAGAATGAAAGTGAGTGACGATGACGAAGCAGGACGTAAAAACAAAAACATATGACGTACGATCACCATAAAATATGACGCTTGTTAATAAAAAAAAACGTTACTACAGAAAGTTTTATTTCATTTAGAAACATTCAAGGATTTTCTAAGACACTAACCTAACACAAAAATTATTTATACATCAGGTGAAATTCCAGAGAATGTTCAATATAAAGGGTGTAAACAGACTCTTAACGAAGCCGAAAGGCACTTGTTCTGCCCGTCATTGCGATCATTTTTTTGTTCTAGACCATACCTGGGAACCTTCTAGTTACAGAGATATTGGGGGTCAGAGTTCCAACTTTTTTACAAGTTTTTTTTAAGATACATGTTGTTTATGTAAGTTTTTTACTTTAAACATCTCTAGAGCCCCCTTACTATTCAATCCATCCATCAGCACAATGTTTTGAGTGCGTTACATTGAGTCCAACTGCAAAACGTGATATTTCAGCCCAAAAAAAAAAGTCATTTCCCAGCACAAATTTTTGCGTAAAGTTACTTAGTTTGATGTACATAACGCTTGGTTGACGGCTTCGTGAAGAGTCGGTTTACACCTTGTATGTATTTCTGCAAAGTGGCTTCAAGCCTTCAACCAATTTTCCAATAACCTCACGCGCTTTAATATCGGAATATCGGGAATCTGGTATGTTCATTAAAATATTGGTATTAATATCGGGATAGCGTCAACCCTGTACCCGCTTTGATCTGTTTGCACTCACGTTGGTTGGGCTATGGGTGATCATTCACGACATGCCATTTCATTCGTCTCGGCTCGACCGCTCTTGAACAAAAAGATTTCGTGACAGGCGACATTCCCAACAAACAAAGCGACTTCCTGCATTACGTTGTGCCATTTTCTATGGAGAATGTGTACCTAGTTTATTTATTTGTTTAGTGAAAGGAATTTCGGGACAACGAACCGAAAAAGTAAATGTTAGGTTAGGTTCTTTCGATAGTTTGTTCGCCACAATTGAGATTTATCTCGATTAATCTTACCTATATTTTACATTTATTTATCACTCACACATTTATCACTTTTATTTATTACCAGTTGAACAGTTGTATAATATTTTAAGTTATGAATAGTTTAAATCTACCATAGAATCCGTGAGCAATATTATCGTAATATTACAATAATATTGCTCACTAGTAAAAGAAGAGAGAGAGAGAGAGAGTCGTAGTATCTACGTACTATTTTTCAGTGTCACTGAAATCCTTAGGTCATTAGTAATGTTACTTTACTTTACCGTTTAAGTTTTACCCGATAGTCCATGAAATCAGTGACACTGTCTTACCGTATTCTGACAATACTATGCAAGAGGAGATACTTAATTCAATGCTTATTGAAATTCCAATAGTTCCAATACTATTTATGCATTCATTTAGTGTTAGTAAAAACAGGCGTTAATTTTCCAGCATTAGTTTTGGATCGTGGAAGTACAACCGCACTCAATCATTAATTCAGTGTAAATTGGATAATTGCTTAGAATTAATCATTCTCTTTCCTCGTTATTGCCTCTCTCGAGAAGAAGATGAAAAGGAGAAGAAATAAATTGAATATTATTTCAAACAAAACAACATCAAACAAAGATATCTGAACAAAATTCAAGCAATTAATTGACGATGTCAACCTTTTACAATCCGCGATGAAAGAATATACATAAAAGAAATATTAAAATCTCTTTTCAAGTCAAAGAATATCGTAAATTATTCTTCTTAAAAAAAACTTAAAGGGCGATTTGATATCGTCGGTGTTGAAAGTAATGTTTCCAATAAAACCGATTTATAAGTGTTAGGAGTCCGTGACTGGCACTGAGCTGCCGAATGGAAGCGTCGAGAAAACAATATGGCGTCGGTGAATAAAATATTAGAATTTTACTTAACAGCCGGGAGCCACGGCTTTGTGGGAGCACGCTTTACTTCATGATTTACGAGTTCAACGTGTAACACGGAGTAATAGACTTTGTTATTTTGTCATTTGCATGATTAATATTGCAAGGCGTTTTTAGAAAGTCGGTTTTCAGTGATGTATTGATGCAGCGACTGCTGACATTGGTTCGGAAGTTTTCAATTCATTTTTGTGTCGCTAAGTTCTATGGTTACAAGTTTCTATACAACACCGTGGTATGACTTTGAGTAACACGATGTTATATAAAGTTCAAATGATTCACAAATAAAGAAATTTACTATGTTTTCGACACACCGTGCGAATAACATACATATTTTTCTAGACGTTCTCTGCTAAAGCACCTTGTTCACGTACATAATCTTAGCATAGTAAAATGTTTAGCAGTGTGAAGAATACGGTTCATATCTTTTCACAAGATTCAAGTATGCATAAAACTGCACTGTAGTAAAATAAAATTGTTGACGATAAAGTACGATTACTGGATATTGGTAAATTTTCGTCTCTTATAATTATGCTCGTTTTAGGACACCAAAATAAATGCCAAAATAACCTATTGTATATTAAACTTTCGGCGTGAAGCCGAAAATTGAAAACTCATCAGCACACTTTGCCGTTTGTTGCTTTTGTAACAGTGAAAATGGGTATATAAATCGTATAGCTGCCTTTTTCAGTCACTCACTGGACAATAGCCACACTATTGGCAAGCAATACAGCACAGCCATAAAAGAGTTCCAGGATTACGTCTCGACCTTTTTACTGCGATAACATCGCACTTACAATAGAGCTCATTTCCACTGCCATTGAATTAAGTATTCTAATATACATACATATGTACATTTATTTGAATTTACAGTCAAAAGCACTAATATGTATACAAGCAGCAACTTTTAAAAGTGATTCCCACCTACAGTTTGATTGTAACTTGATGTTGTTCCGAACATAGTATTTTGGAAGTTACCTATACCATCACAAAATAGGTCTTATTTCAAAGTAGAAATGGCTATTTCACGAGAAAATCACTTTTAAATTTAAATAAGTGAATAAGCGCTTTGACTGTACACACATTTATTTGTATGTACCTTTATTACCTTGAGTTCCGGTGTTAGGGATTTCCTTCCCCGCATACCGAGGAAGTGTGCCAGTAACGTTAATTGCCTTACCTTCGCGACGTTCGCCAAAATACTTGGCTAAACGAGATACGTTTGTGTTGATAACTGTTTTTTGGAACTGTTACTGCGCGTATCTTTTGTGTTGGGTCAGTTAAAAGAAACGGAGTGTGTTAGTGTTACGGTTGTTGTAGGTAGTTGTCATTCGATTACCCGTGCTATTTAGATAACGGTAAATTTGCTTTTCATTGCCAAATGTTGATGGTCATTTTGCTTTAGTCTGCCAGAAATGCTTAATTTGTTTCTTCGGTTTCTGTATAAATAAATGTAGGTATGTAAGATAGTTAATGTCACATACTCTAACAAATAGAGCTGACTTTTGTCTTACAAATCGTCACAGCAACTAAGACAGATTGTAAAGCTAACCCGATATAAATCAGTAATAAAGTAAGCTCCAGACGGTACTTGCTACCCAACGATGTACTTGAATACTTCGCGACCATAGTCTAGACAACATTTCATTCTATTGTCCATTCTCACAAAATAACTCCTTCCGTCTCACAAAACGTTTTGTAAGAAAAATGTGTTTACGATCCCTGCCCCTCTTAATATTAAACTGCCGATATCAGACCCTATAAATATACTTAAGGCAACCTAACTTGTTTGTAGCCACCAAAGGAAAAAGATTTCGGTATGTGATCGGAATTTCTTTTGTCATCTATACGGATCTTTATTGGAAGTTTTAATGAAAATACTTTTATATAGCTTTACAAAAGGAATCAGAAATCAATGCGTATTTACTCGGGTTGGTTAAGAATTCTTAAAAGGTAATGGGAGGGATTTTAAAAGCAATTCAATTTCTAAAGCTGAATGTCCAGGCGAAAAGAGATCGCAAAAAATAGAATGAAATGCATTACGCTTTAGATGGAAATTTTTATTTTTAAAACGTGTGTCATGTTTGGTTTCCTGTGAATGTTTGATGTGTTTTAAAATGCAAAGCTATAAAGAATATTTTAAAACAAACAGACAAATGAAATGGAAATAAAAATATATAAAAGGCTCTGAACAAAAACATCAGTTTAGTCAGAAAAAGTGCATTAATATGTACCCACAGACAATAAGCTAGTAATTAAAAGTAATTTATCAGGTAACACGGTTACTTAATCATGAAATTGAACAACTTATGTGTTTAAAAAATAATTATCTACAACAGAACTTACAAAATGTTGTGAAACAAAAGAAAAGAATAAAGAAGTTCTTTTCTAAAGAAGAAAACAATGTGAAAATTCTCGTATAATGGGTGTAGTTGCGGGAATCGATTCCCGGGACAAATAGCGAGACGATTGCCCTCAGTGCTATACAGTTCTCTTGCAACTAATACGGGCTACTAGTGTCGTGTTTCTTCACATTTGTTGGTGCCATTGTCCGTGTGTCTCTCTATTTATTTCCACATTTCTATTTCCTAGTATCGAAATTGTTGTAACTTCTATTTCTTAGTAGTTTGCTCTGAGTAATTTGTGGGAATCGTCGGACTGTTTGTCGTCTACAGTTTGCTAGAGGAAGTGCAATTCCGTAGTAGAATCTATCAATATTCTTACTTGATCAAAATACTATTCTGTAACATCATTCAGTTACTGTAGATCCTGTAAAAACAGTCATTGAAAATTTACCACATATTCCCGAGTTTTATAGAACAAAGAATAAAGATATTTCATCATCACCAAGCTATAAGAATAAAACTCCAATATTTGTGAAATGCAACACCCACAGAATGCGATATTTTCAAAGTCAATTCATCGGAAAATTGAAAAGAATCGAAACGGGTGTACGATTCGAAATACGGTCAACCATAAATATTTATTTACCAAATAATACGGAAGCACTTCAATAGCAAAAAGGATAAGGATTTAGCTGTTCTGGAGTAATCCAGTATTTTGTGTCTATTGTCAACAGCGTAGATGAAAATGACAAAAGGTGAGAGGTTTCTATTTCGGAAACGACTTTTTGATCCAAGCCGTTCTTTAGAAATCGGCTAGGATCGTTCTATGGTTCCTAAAATATGACAGTCGTTTCAAATCTATACGTTCTCACGAGGCTCCCAATTGAATTTCTCTGGCCTAAATTATTTGTGACGCCGACATCTGATATAACTTTTTGTAGAGCTTCTTACCGAAAAATCCAGCACCACAAAGAAGCGTAGGAACGTTCTGAAGTTATTGGTTTGTAGGAACGGATGACGTCATGAACCAGAACTGAATATAAGCTCCTGCCATAAAATTCTGACAATATTTCGGAGAAAACTGAAAATAAATATCGTTTTGATATTTTTATATCAATGAAAGACTTCGAATGTTGGAGAGGGATTATAAGCAAAAAAAAATAAGAACTGTGTTTTCTATTACGGTTCTCATCTTAGATACGTTTTCGAAATATAAATAATATAATTTGGAAGATAGGTACTAAAATCGTAATCGTAAGGTCGTAAGATGTAGGTACACAAGAAAGAAAATTATACTTATATTATTACTTACGGGATATTTATCTCTTATTGGATAATCGTGGAAGATATCCCGTAAGTAATAATATAAATGCAGTTATAAACCGTGAATGCTTGAAACAGTGTATAAGAAAATTATGTACCTATTCAATAATGGCAGAAGAGTATTTCTTTATCTAGATCAAACCCCACTTTTATTGTCCATTATCTTTATGTATATTACATAGACATCCGTCGACAACCCAAACATCAACCCAGTAAATCTTTGTAAGTACATGTAAGTAAATGAGATACACATAAAAGATAAGAAAAGTACGTAATACAGGCAACATGTAGAAAATATATGGTCGAAATACATTTTATTGGTATATAACATGCATGTTTACACCCATTTTTACGTTCCGCCTCTAAATCAACGAGATTAAACGTGAAAATATTACAGTTACAATGCTACACCGTACTCAGATTTCATTCGTAAAATTTTAATGTGGATCAGAGTAGTAATAAAGTAGCGTATCCCACCGTAGGTCTTGTGTTTATTGGAGGAATTTAAAGGTCCATTACAGAAAACCTAAGCGACCGCAAACGGCATGGGCGCTATCAAAACAGGGTATAAACGTTAGTTAATAAGCTTTCGACATCGCTTTAATGAAGATAGGGCGGTAAATTTTGCAGAGTAGCTTGTATCGGTGAGTACGTATAAAATTAACGCACCAATAACGTAATTTGGACGGTGGCGTCGCGTTTGAACGCCGGTCGACTTAATTGCCGGCCGTAAAATTTTTGTTTGTGTCCGAAATCGTTCGGCATCCGCTGAGTAAATGAGAGCTGCATTCGCTTGCACTGCGCGCTAAAGCGCTTTTCATCTCAGCCGTTCCGAAATTCAATTTTTATTTTCTTCAAAGGTTCCAGTTTTGGCACCCGCCATGTTGAGTAAGGCTCTTTAATGAGTTTACTCGAAGTTATGCCATGAATATTTGGGACCAACTGTTTGGGTCATAATCATTTTAAAAAAGGTTCCAGTTATACAAACTGATTTTGACATAAAGCTGTATTCGATGTTCGATTATTCAATGTAAAGAGATATTTTATCTAAACAATGTCAAATCAGATTTATGTTAGAAAATATTTTAGTGTTCTGTTTGAGGATAGAATAGCAGAGTAGCTATGAGGCAATATCAAAGTTTGGAACAAAGGAGTATAATAAATTGATCAAATCGATTTACGAACTGACTGAAAACTATTTGAATATTGAACACGTCGTGTTATGTTTCGGCCCCACTCATACATAGTGGTACTGATGAAATAGGTCGTATATGCAAATATAGAGCTTAGCATAAAGTTGGAATCGCTTTTCTATTAGAAGTGTTAGCAACGTTTTATTAAAGGACCTGAGTACCGGATTACGCTGGTTTTGCATTATATTTGCAACCTAGACACGTGTTCTAAGTTGTGATCCCTTAGAAACTATTTTGGTAATACTGTAGTTTTTTGACTTAGTCAATCACTGTAATATTTTGGTGGTTGTTACTCGTATTCTATAGGAAGATTCACATGATTATTTTTGTAAAATACTATTTTTTTTTGTAGTAGCCATGGATGTTTAACTGCTGGGCCAAGGCCTACCAGTCCAAATTCTAACGCAAACTTTATACAATAAATAAAGGAAAAGTACACTTTCCAGTGATAGCCTCGTGGTGTAACCGTCTGACTCCCAAGTCTCGAGTTCAAACCTTAGGCACGCACCTCTGATTTTTCGGATTTATGTGCGTTTTGCATAATAATTTAGTGAAGGAAAGCCTCGTGAGGAAACTAGCATGCCTGAGAGATATTTCTTGACGACATGTAAAGCTAAGTCAGAGGCCCATGGACAGCATAAAAACTCTGATACCATCAGGTTAGGCACTAAACACACGATAAAGAAAGTACACTTTAGTTCCTCAATTAATTTTCTTCTGCCATCAATTAGACATCGATTACGAAGCTATTAAAGTCCCCAACAGATCGTTAATGTTCAATATTGACGATCAAATCTTATGAAGTCTTATTGGTCTTAAAACTCCGATAATAGGTTCCATCGAGAAGCAAGGGCCGCAAAACGTAATAATAAATATATAACGACCATATTATGTGGAAGTGCCATAATTGTGTTAAAATTACGATGTGTAAACTTTATAGTTCACGCTACGGTATGGTAATTTTACTACGACAGCTGTTGTTGTGAGTTGATTTTCATGAAATCATGTAAAGTTAATGAAATGGTGTTTATTTTTGTAAATAAATGTTTTAGGGAGACCACTTTTAGTCAATATTTTAAATCAAGATGGCCTATCTATCCTTGCTCTCTGATCTCTGAGTTTAAATTTTTGGTCGTCATGTTTTAGTAGGTACGGTAGGTCACAGTAGCGAAAGCAGTATAAAGGGTGTAAAAAAACCCTTAATGATGCTGAAAGGCTCTTATTCTTCCCGTCATTCACGATGTTTTTTTCTGGGCCATATCTGTGAACCTTTTAGTAACGGGGATATTAAAAGACAACATTCCAACTTATTCATTTTTTTAAACAGTTATTTGTTGTTACTTTAACCTGATTTTTACTAAAAAAAAAGTCCTTTCCCAGTAATTTTTTGCGAAGTGTTACTTAGTTTGATGTACACGAAGGCTTCGTGAAGGGCCCATTTATGGCTGTGGGACTGTTCGAAAAAGATACCGCGGCCCTGGAACACAAAGGGCAAGGAAGGAACATGGATGGGTTTTAGTCAGTACAAGTCTGACACTCCCTTCCGCTCTGCCCGGAGCGGGAGAAGCCATTTGATGATTTCCCATCCGTAAAAAAAGGGTCCATTTATTCCTTGTATATATCATCATTCTATTGTCCTTATGCCAATTTAATTGGGATCGGCACAGCATGTCTTCTTCTTCCATACATCTCTATTACTCGTCATCTCATCAGACACCTCCTTACTTGCCATATCATCCTTTACACAGTTCTTCCATACCTTGCCCGTAGGTCTCTTATTCTATTGAAAGTCCGTACTTTTCTACGTTCAAGGTTGATTGCTGATCTCTGCTTACTGCGTACTGACTCTACTTTTGAACATTAGCTCTCACAAAGATCACAATCAAATATATAATCAGTTGCTCCTTCATTTTCTAATTATTTTCTATTTTTTTATCTTGGACAACTACTTTGTCTTGCAGACCTTCTAATTATTACTCGTCACACACGTGAAGTGAGTCAGTGGTTTTCTCTTTTACCATTTACTATTCTTACAACCAATTTTTACACAACTACAGCCCTACATAAAATTTTGAATTCCACCTCAGCCTGCCAAGCATTACAGGCACGCAAGTATTCTATAAATATTTTATAGCTTCCTTTGTGTACGCAGAAAGCTCATTAGTCATTTTTGTCGTCATAATTATACGTTGTGGTTGTTTACCATTCCGTTATTATTTATTTTCATTTTCAAACGTCTACACGAATATTGCCGGCCAAAACTTGTGCACTGCATACAATTTTCAAGAGCATTTCCTTATAAAAGGCTTATAAAAAGGAAAATTTCACGGTAGTGAAAAATAGTCTGAATACGAAGCGGATAAAACTGCTGAAAAGTGTACTTTATACTTTTATATCTGTTTTTAAATAAGTTTTTTCACTTTTATCTTTTGTTTCTTTCGGAATGCGAGTTTTGAGTAAACAAAAACGTTTGTCGATCGACTGGAACGTTTTTCTTTAAAGTGGTAATTTTTATGAAACTAATTTGAAGTGGCAATTTCTATGAAACTAATTCTGTTTTTCTTTTGTTCCAGATAAAGTGTTGCTCGTTGTTCTATCCCGACGATGGAGTTTGTTGACAATGTCGTGACGGAGCAGTCCAAACACCCGCTCCCGGTGATAACCGACACGTATTTGTACAGTTGAGCCCGCGGCTAAGATGGTGAAGTAGTGTTTAATAGACAATTAAGTGATACAATGAGCTTATAAGTTTAGGTGAATGTCGGGTGATCGGGAGAGGATGCCTTACTACGGGTACCGGGAGGGCGGGCCCGAGTCGGACTCAGAAGGCGCCTGCTCCGACTCAGACGGGGGGGATTCGGACTCTGAGGGGGGGCTGAGTACCGAGAGTACGGTCGGGCAGGGCCTGCCCTTCCCCGGCTTCACTCCGGTCGCCCTCCGGTATCTGACGCAGGAAACCAGGCCAAGGAGCTGGTGTCTCAAACTCATCACTAATCCATATCCTTTTCAATATTACCTACTTTTACTGTATGGTGTTGCATGCAGCTTTCGACGGCGGCGTCTCCAATTTCAGGGCTGTTCTAAATTACCAAAACAATAGTTCTATCATATTTCACGTGTTGCGTGTAAGTAATCATTTACAAGGTCATGGTCGAAATCAATTGGGTTAATGAATCCAAAAAGAATAAAAAATGTCTATTGATTTTGACCATGCCGTTCAATTACATTACATTACATTACATTAACATACAACAAAAACTGGAACTGCTTCAGCGAAAAGTCGATATCAAATGAACTTTTAGAATCGCCACACTCAATTTTGAGTTTACAAATCTTTTCAAATGTGTAGGAACACCAAAGAATAAGACAGGAATAAATAAATATAGCCGATATTTCCAACATTTAGTTTTGTGTACACAAATACTTATCCAGAAGTAGACTGTTTACCCGGGAATCGTTTAAACCTCCTTCAGTGAATGATAGCAAACATTGGGACTGACGACGGAATCGTAGGTCAAGTGGTCATCTGAAAGACCTGTAGTGCCACTCCGTAGAGGAGGGTTTTCTCTCCCGTTCTTTGTTTCCATGGAATTTTGTAGCAGAATGAATATTTAAACTATCGTGGTTTTGTTGAAAGATTTAAAAATATTTT
Source organism: Lycophotia porphyrea (assembly GCA_950005105.1). Lineage (NCBI taxonomy): Eukaryota > Metazoa > Arthropoda > Insecta > Lepidoptera > Noctuidae > Lycophotia > Lycophotia porphyrea. Next base: position 6,405,796 of record OX465389.1, read on the forward strand.
CGGTAATTAAAATATGTGGTTTCGTTTTGTTTTGGTTAAGTTGAATGGGAAATAAAGTAATGATAACACCAAAGTGAAACTGCTGAGCTTAATTGAAAGCGCAATCATAGATATACGTAACACGCAGAACGTAATTTTGAAAAATTCAAAATTTTTTGAGTCTCATCAGTGCTTTTCAGCTATCAACCCTGTCTACTTTGAAACGAGGAGCATTTATTTACCTATTGAACACTACTGCGTTCAATAAGTAAATGCTCCTGCTAATAAAATACATTCTGTTTACTGAGACCCTCCAATCCGTATTTTAACTCATTGCTACACCAGTTCTACCTCGAAGGCCAATGCTTATTCCACTGTCCCGATTTGGAACAGCAAGGGTCTCCTACAAACTGTACTGTCACCCACACGTTAATGTTACCTGTTTGACACTGACTGCTTCTTTATACCTGAACCAGTAAGGCGGGTATTTGTGTCTTCTACATGATGTTGATAGTACCAAGGTGCATACGGAGGCTCTCGGCCTGTGAATAATTGACAGCGCTCGTGAAAATCAAAGCTTTGCCGCGTGTATTGGTCGTGTGGCCCCGGGCGTTACGACTCTGCTCACGATGCAACGCGACGGTTCCATATGCAAATTAATATGAGAAACACGGGATATCCCTTTTGGTGACCTAGAGGTTCAAACTCTGGTTCTTTCAACTACGGTTAACTGACAGTTGATACACTTTCAAAGATAATTTGAACAAACGAGAAAGGAAGTAACGTAGGATTAAACTCTAGATAGATAGAAAAAAAAATGTTGTTTAATTTTTATTACCGCGAGGGCTGGTTCGAAGAAGCACGGGAAAAGAGCAAATGGAAGGAATTGGGAAAGGCATTTGCCCAGCAGTGAGACAGTACAGGCTAGTAAAAATTAAAATATGTTTATTATATGCTAAAATTATAAACACAAGTCTTTTACAATATTGCTCTTATTCTATGGGCGGTCTCATCACTGATAGCGATATCTTCCAGACAACTTGAATATAATGAAAGAACTTCTGAGTGAATTCAAAAATGCGTCTAAAAACTTTTCTGGAATGTATTTTATTTTTCAGAAATATCGGTACGATAAGTTTAACGTAACAGTAAATCAACAGCAATAAATACTGTTTATTTGCAATCAGCCATCAGGTAGCTACTGTTTTATATTTTTTCAAGTATGTTCTACCTTCAATACTGTCAATGTCTTCTTCCAGTTGACATTGACCTAATAACTAAATACTGCGAAGGTTACTTGGCCTTCATTAAATTAAATGTTTACTATCAACTAAAAATATGAGGACATTAAAATTATTACACAGTGTTTTTAAAAATATAGAGGTTACTAGTGTATAAAGGTATCTTTAAATAAAATAAAGGCGTTGCATAATATACTCGTAAGCAATTTGGCTTGATAAGAAAAATAAAGGAATTTTAAATCAAAGACACCTGAATCTGGAAATCCATAGACAAAATGACAAATATGGTGGAAAAGTCAATAAAGTATAGAACTGTCAAGCTAAAGAAAAGCTTATGTCAATGGAGGTGACAATCGTTGTAGGAATATGTAACACTTCGATCGTTGTTTCCACGTGTCCGGACGTAGACCTCTATATATTTCAGTTTTAGGGTTTTGATCACAACATGAAAATGGTTGAATGATTAATAATGCCTTGGCTTCGTTAATAAAACAGCCTCCAAAGTTCAACATCCAATGTTAATGATTAATATTTAATCCAATACCAAACCGCCGAAAATAAATAGCCACCGGGTTTTAATCAGGCACTCACATAAATAAGTAATCAGCTAACTTCAGCCAAGTACCCCTCAAACGTAATCGGGCAAAGACAACCGCGATTGTTACGAAGTTAGGCACGTAATGAATATGTAAACTGAATAAAACGTATGTGTTTCAAACGAGTACTAATTTTCCTTCAAACAAAGGGAATTTTATCCCATTTTAAATGTACTCGTAACTTTTTTGTTAGGTATTTTGATGAGCATTATTATAGCTTTTAGCCTTTGGCTTAAATGGTGCGAGTTTCCAAATTAAATCCCCATATAAAGCAGGTACTTATGTTATTAGGTAGATATACAAGGTGTAAACAGACCCTTTATGAAGGCCTTAGCATTCTGTACATAAAACTAAGTATCTCTACGCAAAGATTATTGCTGGTAAACGACTTTTATGCAACACCAACTCCTGTCAAGATCGGAGACTCTACAATCGAAGTTGTAGACGATTATGTCTACCTGGGACAAACGGTCCAGTTAGGTAGGTTTAGCTTCGAGAAAGAGGTCAATCGTCGAATCCGACTCGGCTGGGCAGCGTTCGCGAAGTTGTGTGGTATCTTCTCGTCCAACTTACCGCAGTGTCTCAAGACGAAAGTCTATGTGTAAGTCAGTGTGTGTTGCCAGTGATTACATACGGGACCGAAACGTGGTCGCTCACAACGGGCCTCATCAGAAGGCTTAAAGTCACCCAAAGGGCAATGGAGAGGGCTATGCTCGGAGTTTCCTTGCGTGATTGAATCAGAAATGAGGACATCCGCAAGAGAACCAAGGTTACCGACGTAGGCCGAAGAATTGTCAAACTTAAGTGGCAGTGGGCAGGGCACATTGCTAGCAGAACGGATGGCCGATGGGGCCGTAAAGTTCTGGAGGACGACCGCGAACCATAAAACATAAAAGTCGTGTGTCGGGTCATTTAGTTCCCTTCAAAATGGTTGAGTTGAATGGTGCTGATACATGCGTCATGTTCGTGAACGGGCGCTGTCAGTTGTGACTGGTCATCTCTTGGTTGCCACGGCTTATTTGAATTAATTATTTTATTTTTGAATTGTTTATTTTTTTTATTTTTACTATGGACACTTTTAACATACACACTGCACATCTTGCTACATCGTTCTCACATAATGTACCATCTCAACATGAATGATGTAACCAAGGTTTTTGTAAAAATATACTGATTTAAAAGAGTGTCCATGGAGTTTCTTGCCCGTTCTTCTCCATAGAGATCTACGCTAGGGAATGGGCAACTACAGTACTTTCACAGTTTTTATGCCTTGTGACTGGGACTGTAGCTTCATTACATTTTTATCTTGTCGACAATTCAAAAGTGCCTGTAACTGGCCTAATTGAAATAAATGCTTTGATTTTTTATTTTTTTTGAACCGGAAGACGTTGCGTTGGAAGGCCTCCCACTAGGTGGACCGATGACCTGGTGAAGGTTGCGGGGATCCGCTGTATGCGAGTCGCACGGGACCGGTCAATGTGGCGACACTTGGGGGAGGCCTATGTCCAGCAGTGGACGTCTTTTGGCTGAAATGATGATGATGATGATGAAACGACTTTTTGATCATTAATTATTATTATTCATTGATTTATTCTATTTACACGGGGATAACGTCTGAACACAAAAAAGAGGACTTGAAACAAAAATAAACATTCATTATACCTAGGTTTATTTTTTTTTTCAATTTGAAAATGACATTGACAAATCAGTTTTCAAAATAGTTCGTTCGTTAAAGTAATTAAGTGTAACAGTTTCGAGCAGATAACAAAGCAGGTTATGCTAATACGGACTCGCCTGCCATAGAGCTATGCCCTGAGGGGTAGACAAACAATCAGGCTGAGAGCAACCGACCTCCACGCTGCTCTTGCTTTTCTATGGCTGTCCAAATAAGCGGGTTTTGATTTCATATTCGGTAAAACAAATTGTTTAATAATTAATTTACAATTTGTTTACTTTCATTTTTCATGGGAAAAGTCTTGATATTTTTCTCAGTTTCCTATTAAAACGTCATTAAATGCTATGTAGTGCTTGAAAAAAAAGGGGGATGGATTGTGAATTTATCCAAGCTCCCTGGATTCAATGGCTAACCGATGTCATCTATTTGGAATGATTAAATCAACTCAAATAATTCCACGTTTTTTCCTGAATCTGAGCAAGAAATGGTATTTTTCTTCTTCGTAACACTTAAATGGTTTTCCATTTGAGCTGCAAGCTTCTTAAGACTCATCAATTTCTATTACCCTCGCAGCTATTGAATTTCTTGAATCAACATAAATATGTCTGCACTTTATTGCTTACCGGCGCGAATACGTTATTCATATTTAGTTGGAAACGTAATACCTTCGTACTTAATCATTCCGACTAGAAACCATTTTTACCAGATATTAATTTTCTTTTATAGTACAAACAAAAGTTCAAAGTAACAATACCAAACAAAATCATCGTGTTACTATAGCCGGGCTAACTATCATATAAATTATGAAAAACCTATCTGGTTAGTTTCAACTGTGTGGCGTGTATGTAATGAATCTAAATTGTTTTATGCGCACATACTTCGACTAGAGATAAAGGTGAGATCTTATGTAGGTTGCCATTCATACGTGGTCTTTCATCTACAATTTAAATCCTTAAAGTCGTAATGAAAATGACTAAAATTTCTTTTACATCCACATTATGACACATTAAACACGTAATTACACAGTTTGCTTAAAAATTAAGGTAATTTGTGAAATGTATAATTACACTTTTCACCTCTCATTTTTATGGAAATTACAAGTATCTCTGATGACGTAATTTTGGACTCATTTATTTAATGTTGTCGTAATGAGAAAAGTTGGGTTAACAGCCAAAAGTAATGTTATCCCTGTGGTCTCCTCTTGGTAAAAATGGCCACCTAGCTGCCATTAAATCTCAACGATAATAAAACAAGCGAAAGTGTCCAAACTTTAAACAGATATTTATTGCGCGCTAGATGTACAATCAAAGGCAGAAACTTTATTGAGAGCGTCTTCACCAAAGACGTTTGAGATAGTTCATTGTTCCAGTACTTGAACACTAAAATAATAATTCGGAAACGTCGACAGCAAATCTCAGGAACCCGGCTCAATGTCATGTTGTTCTGAGAAGTCTGCCATGCTGGTATAATTCCTCGTATATCAGACAGATTCCGAGGTGGGAGTGATTGCTTCTAAATACAAGATGAAGTTACTGAGATAGAAAAATGATAAACAATCAATAAACTATTTGAATCATGAATTGTTGTGTACAGTGAGTCACAGTTGATTCGGTACTGGCAAATATAGGATACGATAGGTAAGGAGCTTTGAATATGTGAATCACAAAATACGTAGCTGATATCGTATTAAACATAAGCCTAAGTTCACATGGCTTAAGACGGAATATCATATTTCCATCTGCATACATTTCAGATTTAAAACCTACAAATAGGGTCTTAGTATTTCTCCAAGTTAAACCAACCTCCATGCGAAATTAAACTCTAGCACTTATGAATAAGGCATGAGTTCTGTTACCGCAATTAACTTTAGAGAATTCACGTTAAACTCCAATGTCGACCACTCCAGGCCACTCGTGTCTTGGTGAGCACTGAATAAATTAGGTTCTACAGTTACAGTAGTGGGGTGTAGTGGGCGTAAGTGGAAAACTAGAGTCTCGCTTTGTCGTGTTCGGATTGTCGGCTTTCAACGATTGACACCATTTCTCTCACTCGCGATAACAGGGTTGTTAAAAGGGTTGTCGTGGCAACACCCCGGGATCCGTGCTAATTAAAGTAAAGTTTTAATTAGGAGTTAATTAACTTTGAAGATCATTTTAATTTGTAATTGAGCTTTTTAAATAATATTAGCACGTTTGATAAGTTTCTCAAATTAGTGAACATGGAATGGTAAATTTCTGAACTTAAGAATTTCTTAATTTTTTGGTTAGCAATTGTATTTACTTAATTATGATTGTGTTTATTGAAATCATGGTTGTAAATCCTATCATGATTAACAGTTTTAGAAAATTAAATTAATTTCAAAATTCTGACTGTTACTACTGTAAACCTAATGGTTATATTGAGGACCTTATTGCATTCCATTGCTATTGCATAGCTATCATGCATATTAAAATTGCCTTTGTCTAGACAGCGTTTAAGAGAAATACCTGTGACAAACTCAAATGCAATTCAAATTGGAATAGGGCCAAATAACTGGTAAGACAGTACCGACTCCAATTCACAGGTACACGTAGAATGTGAATAAAATAGAGAAGAGAAGTGACTGACTAACTGCTTCAGAACAAAGAGCAACAAAATGTATATTGGGTTATTACTACTCAAACAAGTTTTGCCTGAACTACACATATAAAAATCATAATATTAATGCATTTTGTTAGTCGTTGATTATGCTTAGTGTAAGTAAAAACTGAGATAGAGAGCAGCGGTGGCCCAGTGGTAGTGACCCCGACTTACGAACAGTAAGTCGTGGGTTCGAACCCAGGCAGGTGCATTACTTTGTGTAATTTATTTCATCACCACTGTTCTCAAAAACGGTGAAGGAAAACATCGTGAGGAAACCGGCATGTCCTAGAATCAAACATTCGAAGACATGTGACATCTACCAATCCGCACTGGGCTCGCGTGGTGGATTATAGCCCATTCCCTCTCAAAGAGAGGAGGCCTGTGTCCCAGCCGTGGGAACATTATAGGCTGATGATGATGATGAAGTAAAAACTGGTGAAAGTTTAGTTGGATAGGCATTGCATGTTTGTCTAACTTATCCTGCAAATGTTATGAATATTACACACCAACCAGTATGTGCCTGTTCGTAAAACAGAAGTCAATGTACGAGGTGACGTTCGATTAGCTTTAGTCAAGCATATTGTTTCCGATAGCTAGAAAATTGCTATATTTATGAAACAACATGCATTTTACTGACTATAAGTTTCAGGGGTGAATAAACCATTATACAATTATAATATAATACCACAAGTATTGTGTTAGTACTATATCCAGACGCCAGCAGGTCAAGGTACCCGAAACTGTCAGATTTTCCTAACCAACATTGAACCTAAGCTTTAGAGATAAAGTTGAAAATCTATTAAAGAAATTTGACAGATTGTAGTAGCTTGATGTGCTGGCGTCTGCCTGACCTACTATCATTGACTCGAATGTATCCTGGTGGTGGAGAGAATGTCATACTCACTCAAATGTCTCGCTAATGGTGGCAAGTGTGAGTGTCCATGGAATTTCTTGCTCATTCTTCTAAATAGAGATTTACGCTTTGGGATGGACGCGTCGGACTACAGTACTTTCACAAGTTATTATGTCTTGTGACTGGGTCTGTAACTTAAAAGTGCCTCTAACGGTGTAATTGAAATAAATGCTTTGAGTTTGTGTAAAATTTTTATACCTAAAGATCTTTTGATACGAAAAAAACTAACTTCTTTTTAGACGTTTTTCTATAAAGGCAGATCCAAATTTACTTATAACTCTTAATATTTAGATTCTAGGATAGCTACAGGTTAACGACATGATTGTTAGGCCGGAAGCTCCGTTTTTGTTTACAAGCTGCATTTCTGCATAAGCAGTCCAAATAGTAGATCAACCCTTTAAACATAGTAATGTGGCCAGCCAAAAAAACAACGCGTGCAATAAAAGGCAACCTCGGCCAGCACTGCCAACTATCAACATTTAAACACCCAAAAAAAAAAAAACTTTAATCAAAGCCCGCGTGTCCGTAACGTCACGACATCTATTAGATAACAGGGGCCATGGTAATAGTGGGGCCCGTTGGAGCCGTGCCGAGATCGAAGCAATTGTTACCGGCACGGCCTAACGCCAAAACGACTACCTAGGTACCTATCTGTTATCAGTACCCTAAAATTATGTAAATACCAGCCTACACGTCACTATCACACTACCTACAGTCCATTCCCAGTTAATTTACCTCTGATTTGGCTTCCCTGTCTAAATTAAATTGAACTTTATTTTTGTTGTAATAAGATTGCTGATAGAGCTTGTGGCTAAATAATTAAAGCCACACGAGTCGACTTGCTAAGTTAGCCAGTCTAGGTCGATCCGTGAATAACCATCATTACAACCCGAGCTCCCTCCGTGCCTCGGAAAACACTTTAAGCCGTTGGTTCCAGCTGTCATTTGTAGATCTTTGACAGCCGTAACGAGTAGTCAGAAGCCCGAAAGTCTAACAACCAATCTTGCCAAGAGGCTAGGTTGGGGAGGTCAGATAGGCAGCTACTCCATGTAAAATACTGGTATTCAGCTGCATCCGGTGAGACTGAAACCCGACTCCAACAGTTGGGAAAGGCTATAGGCAAATGATGATGAAGATAGCTGTTGGGTCGCTGCCATTGATAAATCAGTCAAAAGCAAAGTGATCTTTATTTTCGTAACAATAAGGTTGGTGTTGGGTTGCTGCTGTAAGAGGTAAAATAACTGAGAGAAAACTGTATGACCTACATGACATGCCGATATCGAAGTGTGACCTAAAAATATCCGGAACGATGTTTTGCTCATTTCTATTTGCAGAGGATTTGTAAGGGTTAAGAGAATTTTGTAAAGGTCAAAGTTGAATCGTGATAAAATTTAAATGTGCGTGAATTTTGTTCAGGACGTTATGAAAATTGATAAATATTTATGTGATTTATTGATAAATATGAAACATAAATCTTAAAAATAAAAAACATAATTAGTATCTATAACATCAAAACCTCTTTTAGTTTGAAATAATTTTATTCAAAGTTGCGTGTAGTTTTAATGGCTTTCACAATAGACTGAAGCTCAATAATTGAACAAGCTCCCGTCTCATCAATTAACTGCACAAATACGAATAAGCCTTAGCTTTGTGCAAATTGTGTGCTAATAAAACAAAACCGATTTGATTGCACTACCCAAGTATAAATGAAGGAGTACTCTTTCACGCAAAAACTACTGGGCTTTGGATGAAAGGCACATAGATAGTTTATAACCTGGACTTACACATAGAATGCTTTTTATCCTGGTAGTACGATTCTGTGGGGCAATTACTTACCAAACTCCATGCGGGCAAAGTCGCGGGCATAAACTAGTAGTATACAGGGTGTAAACAGACTCTTCGCGAAGCCGTAAACCAAGCAATAAGTCAAACCAAGTAACTTTACTCAAAAATTAGAGCTGGGAAACAACTTATTTTTTTGGGCTGAAAAATCACGTTTTACGGTGCGACTCAATTAAACACACTCAAAACATTGTGCTGATTGATGAATTGAATAGTACGGGGCTCGTGGAGGTTTAAAAAAAAATCTTACATTAAAAATCTGTATTTAAAAAAAAAACTTGTGAAAAATTTGAAACTTTGACCCCCAATATCTCCGTAACTAGAACGTTCCCAGGTATGATCTACAACAATATCGCAATGACGGGGAGAACAAGTGCCTTCGGCTTCGTTAAGAGTTTTTTACACTCTTTATAAGGTCCAATAAAATTAGCTAACAAAATTCCACAAACGTCGGAAGATAACCTATCACTTGTCGATAGGTATACTTTCTGTGAAGTTAACACAAGAAAAACTTATTTTTTAACGAATGCTTCAAGTAACGAGACTCGGACTCGAGGAGCTTTTGGCTAAATAATAACAGCCGCTCGGGTCGATCTTTAGGTTAAGCTGTGCTGGCCTAGGTTGGTCTGTGGATGGGTGACCACCCATTACATACTGAGTTTCCTCCATGCATCGGAAAGCACGTTAAGCCGTTGGTCCCGGCTGTTATTTGTAGATCTTTGACAACCGTTACAGGTAGCCAGTGACCCAAAAAGTCTGACAACCAATCTTACTAAGGGGTATCGTATTACCCAGTACCAACTGGGTTGTGGAGGTCATATAGGCAGTCGCTCCATGTAAAATACTGGTAATATTTGGTACTTATCGATTTCGATTAACATCAAGCTTGTGAAGTTTCGCTAGATAATATAATTTGACCTTGTGTAAAGTATTTTTATATTTTCTTATACAACCCTAAATCCAGAAAAAAAAATGTCGAAACCAAATTCAGGCTGTAAACAAGCTAAGTGAAGGATACTTCGGAGTAGGTAAACCTGCTGGTAGGTCACGGGCAGGCTGCCACGTTGCAGCGCCCGAGAGCATTATACAGTTATAAATGTGTCCGCGGTGCCAAGAAACCTTGTAAGAAAACTTACTGCTTGGGGAGATACAGATTAGAAGCAGTAGCATCTCGTTTCACGGCCAAGTGCGTTCTGCCAAGTTTTACCTGTTTACCCAACTTCAACTAGGTTACTAAGATCTTTATTTGCCTGGAGGGCCTCAGTAAGAAGCAATTGGTTTCAAAGCGGTTCGTTTTTCTATATCAACTTCAGCTTACTAGATACTGACTTAACTATACAGCTTTTATACAGACATGGTCACTGACGATATCATAAACACTGAAAACGAGATATTAACCATGTTTACCATTTGTTTTGGTATCGAGCCAAAAAAAAGATACAAGAATGAGGGTAGTCCGCTTTGTCTGCTCATAAACCCACCCGCAATAATTTAAGTTTAAACGTGATCACGCTTGCAATAGCGCCGAATTCTCGGGAACTCAAAACAAAATATTAAACATAGTAAATATCCCGTTTTCAGTATTAATGATAGCTATATAGCTTTGACATAAGCTTTTCGGTAACATATCCAATCCATTTTTGAATATTTTATCTTCTTTATGGCTGATAAAATGTATCTTTATCTAGGGCTTCGGATTTATCGTCTACTATTCAAATATAAATTGGTATAGTGAAATAACTTCAAACACAACAGAAGAAAACGCGTAATATCCTTGTCATCCAAACTACTTACGTGTATAAATTGTTATTTTAATTATGGATAACAGTTTTCACTGGAAAAAAAGTGTGTGTGTGTGTACTTATGTACACGCGTTAGAAGTTATACTTCTTTTTTAAAAAAAATATCTGTCGCCTTATCTCAGCCAGCAGTAGATTAAAAATAAAAAACCCTAAAAACTTCAGGGTGTATGTTGACTAGCTAACTTCATGCTGTTAAATTAGGCGCATCGTAAAAAATTACTCTCATCATTTTTCCTTAACGCGCCATAAGAAGTATAACTTCAAAAACCTTAGGAGCCTTGAAAAAATACGTGACATCACTCATGTCACAATTGGTCAACCAAGAGTTGACTTTTAGAGGCTCCAAATTCAAATTATTTTAACATAAAAATATACACGTAAGTAGTTTGGATGACAAGGATATTACGCATTTTCTGCGCGTTTTCGTAGATCTTATCACGGATTCGATAAAAAAGTAGAATTACATTTGAAAGACTCTGTGCTTTATCTGCCAGTAACGAAAAAGTTTTAAATATAAGGAAGACTGTTAATATTATTCGCAAAAAGCCCGATCATTGATCTTTGGTAATAATATTGGAAAAACACCCCTGACCCTAGAGTAAGCAAGATGGAGAGGCTAATAGCCGCATGAAATCGTTAGTAGATGATGGGGCAAAAACGGTTTTATTAGGAAACGGGCCTGACGCCTCTGTAGTAATAATTCTGATTGTTTTCTATGAGTTTAGATTTTGATCGGTTAAGGAATAACGTTGTTTCAATATTTATGGCTTGCCTATGATAATGACGTAGAGACTAAGCGAGGACTGACGGATATAGTACATTTCTGATTTGTAAAATAAAATTTTCATGCAGAAAACACTCATTATAAAACATTCCAGCTTAATATTTTATATTCTGAAAATAAATAATATACAAATGTGGATTATGTGCAACTGAATTAATATGAAAAGCTAAACACAAACACAAATGGATGGCCACGTTAACCATAATGTAGAAAATAATATCATCATCATCATTTCAGCCAAAAGACGTCCACTGCTGGACATAGGCCTCCCCCAAATGTCGCCACATTGACAGGTCCCGTGTGGCTCGCATCCAGCGGATCCCCGCAACCTTCACCAGGTCATCGGTCCACCTATAAATAAATTAATAATAGAAAATAATATAGATAATATCAAATCAGATTCAGAATTCACTACAGGCACGAACAGGCACAATTTGGTAACTGATTCATGTATAAGATTCAAAGAAGGAAAACGAATAGAAATTGATTACAGCCGTGCTCGGCATATCTCCGTAGAATAAGAAAGCAAACATGTTTACGATCCCTGAGAATAAGATAACCTATGTAAACAATCTATCTACAACGAACTAATTCATTGAGTACATGGATTTTTGACCCCTGGTAATTTGGTCTCGGCAAATTAAGACGTAATGTTGTGTTTTTATTCTTCCATGGTACTGGTAGAATGTTTTTCTCCGCCGACTAGGTCCTTGTGTTGTGATATAGACAGCCTGTATTCATTGTACCCACTACACGTAGTGTTTGTTTTTTTAGTCTATCAAGTATCCCACTGCTGGTCAAAGGCCTCCTCTTTCTCCTTCCAAACCTCTCAATCTTGTGCGATCTCTGGCCATGTTCGCCTCGCAAACAAGATCAGATTGTCACATCACCTTCGCCTCGGTCTACGTCGGCGGTGATTTGTCCAGTGATGGACAATCCGTGTCCACCTCTCTGGGTGCATTTGTGCTACGTGGCCAGCACACTTCCACTTTAGCTTGGCAGTTTTTTGTCCAACATCTACAACCGTAGTTTAGTCATTTCAATGCATTCAAACTCAGCGCAAGACGAAGAGATCATAAGATTAGCCCATGGTTTGCTTAAATACCATTTAAAAAACCCCAAAAACTGAAGTTTGGCATACCAAAGTCTATTTTTCTAACAACATCATTATATATGACATAATCTTTCTTTGTGCAAGCTTGTTTTTTTCTTATACCAAGTTAAAACTAAGATATTAAACACATACAACGCTGAATGTAACTCATCACACCCACTCCAGCTGTAAATATTAAGCGAGCATAATAGTATGTGTGTACTTCTAGTTATAATATACCGCCCTCTCTTCACATTTAGCTTTCAGAATATGTCCCGGCAGACAGTATAACTAAAATTAAAAAAGTTCCCTTTTGCAACACCGTTTTTATGTAACGCGAATACTCGCATAATGATCCTCACAATTGAATTGAGTTTCTTCATTAAAATGTAGGAGCGCACCACGCCGAACACCGAAAGAGCCCTTCGTTGTGATGCATTGTTATCATCAAGTCACCTTTGACACATTTTCCAACCTTTTTACCTACAATATACGTTCTTAAGGTTCTTACCTGTCTCGTTTCACTAAATAACTGTATTCGTACTTTTTGTTTATCCAATTCTGTGTAAAAGCATTTTCTGCACTTTTTTGATAGCGATCTGTCTGTTTCGTGCCTTTTATTTTCAATTTTTGTGCACAAAGAAGTTCAAATCTCCAGTTTTGCACGTGGAATCGCGTGGCTTTGTAATTTCATTTTTAGCATTTGCCGTGAAGCAGAAAGAAAACAAAATGTGGGCGACGTCGTTTATGCATACCACCCACTCTTATGTCAACTGACTAAGGTTTAGATTTTTCGCTGGGAGACGAAACGTTACAGTGCGGAGTTTTACTTGTGTGCGAAATCGTGGTGGCACAAAGCTACGCTGCTTGTGCCGCAGTCTTTGAAATGCTCTGAGGGAAAATTCGCGGCAAATGAGCTTATTGTTTACACGCATGAAGCAAGGCAATTTGGGGACTCAAGTGCTTTGTATAAATACGTTTATAAATTTTAAAAGCAAGTTCATTTAATTTGTGTTTAGCAGAAGCTTAATTTTACAACGGTGTTTTAACTTTGTTTACTTAAATTATTTTCTACTCAAAAGTTTATTTCTATTTTCAAGCCACAAAACAATTATTGAAGTTTTATCAAAAGCAAAAGCCGAATGGTACAAAAACTGTCACCCTCTTCAAAGAAGAGCTTTTGTCTTGAACTATGCATCTAATAAAACGGGGATAAAAATTCGATTCAGAATTAATAGCCCAGATTGAGGAGACCGGAGTGGCTCTGAAACCAATCCAATTAACTTTTAGCGTCACTTTCGCCGTTTGTCAATAGATTTATCCCGAGATTTAATTCTAAATTGAAATTCAAACCTTCTTATTCTAAACTTTTAACTCACCGATCTGCTCAAATTAATTAATTTCAATTTTGTTTTCTTTTTCTTTTTGCATCGTGAATTTCAACTTTGTTTTCTCTATAATTATTGAATTTTAACACAACAAAGGTTTTGGTTTACAGTTAAAATGTAAACCAACGCCTTTGTTGTGTTAAATTTCTGATAAATAGCACTCTTCTGTTTATCAATAACACTTAATTAAACCTTGAATATAAAATAGGTATTCCGCTCTAAACATTTTTCATACAATACAAGTGCCCAATCACAGAGCCTTTAAGGGCCAAATATAATATCATTCAAATAATAATGGTGTTGACTCAGTTTTTCATTCCAACAGAACTCGTTCAGAAATGTCAGTCCATTTGTAAAGAATGAAATATTAAAGCGAGAGACTCGATGATTTGAAATCGGAGCTGCTATCGTACACTTCTTCTCTTGAAGATAGTGCCTCGTTTGAATGTGTTCATTGTTACTTTCCTTGTCAAGTTTTCTTTTCTGTGAGTTTACCAAAATATCTTTAATAAATTCTACCTAACTGGACTTATACCGGCAGTAGATATTATACTATCTGTTAGTAAGTTGTTTTGAAAGTTCATGACATTTGAACTTTGCGAGTCCTGAGACGTAATAGTTAATTCAGGATCAGATGGACGGACAGCAGCAACTTTCCAAAACTTTTGTCAACATCTAAGTTTCTATACTATATTCTCATATAACTCCAAGAATATCTTATCAAATCAATTGAGACATTTTTGTATCTCTGTATTTCTAATAAAACTTGTTTGATTTTATGTGCTGTTTATTTTTCGTAAAAATAAAGCAATCATCAATAAAGACATCACGTTTCTTTGCATGTCTAAACATATTATGTTACGGACATTCGCAAAAATAAAACTAGCAATTGCGTAAACAAAAGACGGTTGGAACGTGCACGGTTATAGCCGGTTTTACGGTCAATAAAAACGTATCAAGCACAATCAATGACAATCATTGAGCTAAAATGCGGAAACCGATATAGACGCCATCGCTATTACGAATCCGTGAATAGCTAATTCTAGAACCGTAAAACTGATGAAAACTTGATTTAATATAAGTCTTCCCTGTGAGTTAAATGGCAAGCCAATTCAATATTACCCAGCTATCGGTACTACATTTTCAAATCAACCCTAAAAACTGTAACTAGCACAGTATACTTGCTTGCCAACAGAAATAAGTAAGAAACAGTGTGAACGAGCACTGTCGTGCTTGCCCGAACAATGGGTAGGCCGGTGGCGTTTTCCTCTCGTAACACAAACCTTTTGTTATAGCAGCGGGCCCGATCCACATAATGCTATGAGATTACTCATTAAAATCGCCGAATACGGCCGTCCCTGATATAAATTCAAAATAAATTCTGGAAATATCAAAGGTATCGAAAATTGGCGACAAAATACGTACTTAATATTATTTCTTTGAAATTCAAATAGGGTTGGGTATTGTAACAGAAATACGATATTATTGTATTTCAAAACAACATTTTTGTTTATCTTTGATCAGTATGAATGGATATTCAATTACTATGGTTATCATAATATAGAATAAAAAATAGATCAAACAAAATATCTAAAAATAAAAATCATATGAAATGTAAAACGCTGTCATAGCGCTCCACGTCATGAAAACAGAATGAACTAAGTTATCAAACTAACCAACAAATTCAATAAATAATTCAACACATCACTCATAAAAATAAACAGTCACATGGTCTATTTAACAAATAGATCTGATACGAGTTGTAATCAAAATAATTTTATTAACATTTTCCGACTTCAAAAAAAAAACTCAACATTTTAATCTCATTTTCTAAACAAGCCTTTCATCACTATAATGAGTCAGACTTAAGGGGTGGCTTACCCCTTAAGTCTGACAAGTTAAAGTTGCACCTATTTATCAGGCATGCAGCTTAAGGGTGGGTTGAATAGGAGTTAAAGGTTGGATATTTTTCCCTGTCGTAAGTTATGAAGCGTTAAAGGGTTGGTAGGCAGGCGTATTCATTTTACAGGTCATTAGAGTAAAAAGGGTAAACAAAATTGTGGCGACGACCTTCACGTCGTTCGCTTTAAAACGAAATGATTTCTTTTTTACTGTGTTACACGCATAAAAATGAGTATTACGGAGACGATTTTATTTATTTTTGATAACGAAGTGCTTTGGCGTCGAAAATGTAGCTATTAAATGGGGTCTTATAGAGAAAGTTCGCTTTATGGTTACTACATGTTTCCCTAAGACAAGTTTGTTCTACCAACTTTCGTATATTAATATCTAAGCCCATGAATATGAGTCTCTTCATGCGAAGTTTATCTCAAATCTCAACTTTAAGCAAACACAGTAGCTCAAGATACTGGTACAGTAACTTGCAGCTTTGCAGTTTAGTTTTGCATAAATAATCAAACCGGCAATGAATAATGGTTAAGGTATGCATTATCTGCTATCATGTAGACCTATTTCGAAATAGGTCTTCTTCTCTCTCTCTCTAAATTCGTCAGTAATATTAAAAACTGCACAGCATTAGAGAAACAAGAGGGGTTAGATAAGTGGAAATCCCTTTTCAAGCGTTTCGTATTTACAAAGTGTAAACGCATCCTTCACGAAGTCGTCAACCAAGCATTCTGTACTATTAAACTAAGTAACAGAACGCAAAATTACTGATGGGCAACAACTTTTTTTTAGGGGTGAAAAATCACGACTTATGGTAGGGCGCAATATAAAGAATATGGATACATTGCACAGTGCAGGGATCATGGAGATATTTAAAGTTATAACTGTAAAAAAAACGTTTATAAAAAAGTTGAAACTTTGACCTCTAATATCTCCGTAACTAGAGGGTTCCCGGGTGTTTCCAGACCAAAAAAAAAAGACGTGTGGCACTCGGAGACTGCCGCGGTAAAGCTATTGCATAGCATTTTTTATCAACTTATGTAATTATAATTATTTATTCACATTCGTAGTGTCAGATATTGACAAGTCTAACTAACACCTAACCTAACACCTAGTGCCTACTAGGTGTTAGGTTATTTTCGTTACGGAATTTCTGGATTCGGTCTCCACGCTCAAGGCCCGCGATAGAAACTATGCAATAGCTTAAAAATATCGTAATGACGGGCAGAACAAGTCCCTTTCGGCTACGTAAAGGGTCTTTATACACCCATTTTAGAACAACTTTGAACAGAATTGCTATTATTAAGCTTTTCAGTAGCTTATTAATGTATAGGATGGGCTCCAATACATTTTTGATTAATTCATCGTCGTTATTGCTGATAGAAAATCACTTGTTTCTCAGATATGTAAAAACATAAATAATGTTTAGTGAAACGTTAAATGTGACGGCTATTCGCAGCTCATTCCTCTCAATTTTAAACCTCTTCCGTTCACAATCAATAATGTCCGTCCAACAAAACGTAAACCACTGGTACATTTCGTATAAACAAGCGACACAAGTCGGCTACCCATGTCGGGCTTAATACACTAAGTGTACAGTTTCACCGCGCGTGACATAAACTTCCTTCAGTAATGACGAACGCTACAGTTGGATTTATTGACCGCCGTCTCTTATTGAGCTCGACTGCAGTTTAACGTCGGTTAAAGTTGCCAGTTCTTGTTCGATGCGCTTAATCCCCGCTTCTTTAATTAGTTGAGAATTTCCGTGGAAAGTGGATTCGGAGTTTTGTTGTGTGACGATAGTTTAATACTTTGGAGTTCTTGAGATGGAAATCTTCTCTTGTTTCGTGAATGAAAGTTACTGCTTCCACACTTTTCTTAGTTGATTTATTTGTAGTTTTACCATAGCGAAATATGGTACTTTGACAATTTATTAACACAAATTCGCGTCCCATGAATGTTTCGGTTCTTTTAATAATATTAGGTAAGTACTTTCTTTCTTTTTTTTTTTTTTTTTTTTTTTTTTTAGGTAAGTACTTTCTCATTCTAAGTTACCACAAACCTAACTGCGTAGCCCTACTAAAATATACAAACAAAACCTTGAACCTCGGCTACATAAGTCGCTACGTAGTAGAGTAGAGGCAACCGCGCCACTTGAGCGCCTGTTGACGACAAAAAGAAGGGAAAAAAATGTCGACGACGACGAGATGACAAATACGCCATTTTCTACTACTGATGTATTTGGGTTGAAAAGTTGAATTATTTTTTTATTTTGCCTCCCACTTTTTGGGGTAGATGTTTTTTTGATTTAGTTTCTAAATGAACTTCCAGCTATTAAATTCATTTATTTCATTACAACGGTTGTTGTTAATAACCAATTACAGTAAATAAAAGAGATGTTTTGAGGGATATTTCAAAACGCTTAGTTGTCACTTTCCCGTGACCCAAGGGCTGGCTTTAACCTTGGCCAGAGGCTAAGCGTTGCCATACAACATGGCAACGTCTCTTGGGGACATTACCAGTTGACGACGTTGAGAAAATTTTTGACGCCATTTTTTTTGTTAAATTAGTTAGTTTAGGTTATTTTAATTTATGAACTGACGTGCCTATTAGGTATCGATACTAACGTCTTTAATTAATACTTCATTTGCTTGCCAGCATTTTCTGGTAGCTGTTTAAATTGAAATTCACGTGTTTTAGACCTGAAAAAGTTTAGAAATCTTGCTTTTCTACACACGACTATGTTACTAGAAAACAAATAAAACAGAGAATCGAATTCTTGTATCAGTAACGCATAAAGATACGGTTTGAGCAGTGACTAGATGACGTCATGGAACGGTGTAAGATGTAACGTCACGAGATATACATATGCGAGGCACACCGAGATTCCACATATTTAACGACGGTTTTACGGTCGGCTGGAGCCGAGCTGACTCAATGCTCTACTCGGTGGCAGACCAGCTTTACGTAACCTCTGCGAAAAACGATTACAGGAATATAAAACTTAAGGCACATAGCTCTGACTCACTGGACATGCACTGAACGTATCGTATATAATTAAAATGCAAGTGTTATTATTAAAAAGCGTTCTATATTAAAGAAATTAAAGTTTACACTACCAGAGGTCGTCGATAAAGTTGCACATAATCAATTAATGGAAAGTTAAACATATCAAATTCATTTGAGCTACTGAAAAGCTCAAGCCATCCCTGTTGAAACGTTGTAGATTGTCACTTATCCAGGTAATTTTGGAAACGTACTAATTTAATCCAAAGCGTAAAAGTTGCTACATATAATTGAAACACATTAGTACGTTTCTTGCGCTTCAACATTGTCCACCGCACGATCCAGTCATTATGTAAATCGTACGTAGAAGAGAGGAAACGTAATTTTTTTTACTTACCTACACCAAACTACAGTAAAATTACTGTTTTACTAGCACTCGCAAAAGAAATGTAAAGGGAGTCTCGTAACTTCGTAGACAAATAATAATATTATGTTCTTGCTACGTTTGTTGCCAAACCAACTTCACAGAAAACACATTCCCTTTGTTTTCTAAATCAACTTAGACCTTTAGTGAACATTAAACAACATGTGGCGAAGTAAATGGTAGAACTGTGTAAACCTCTTAATACTTTAAGGCTTAGAGAGTTTAGGAGAAATAAAATTAGGTCCTTTCCGTCTACTGTATTACGTAGTAAGAAACACTCCTTTTAAACGACTAACTACAGCCGCCTCGCTAATCTAGGAGCCTGCTATAAACTAATTAACAAGGAAAATATGACCTCGACGACACAAAACGGTATAAAAGGATTAAGCCAGGATTTGTTCAAAGTCTGCTAGCTCCTATTTAACTCTGGATAGTTTGTATTTTAGATATTCAAGGCCCAGCTTTAAAATGTGAACTTAAAACACTCCAATTACGTTCAAGGTTGAAAATCTCCACGAACCAATCTCCAGCCTTTCAAAACTTTAGTATCGAGTACCCAGTTTTAATTCAAGTTTATGTTTTTCTTGGAATTACCTAGTACCTAATTTCTGAACGACAATTTGCCCCACGGGACTGTCACAGGATGCCATCAGTTCAACGATACTACGTGATTACGGTCATTATCAACGATATATCTCTTCCTAATGGTTAATAGAGTAGCATGTTAGTAGCTTGTTCCGAGAAAATAAAATACGGATTTATCTGCGAGTGTTCGACCAGAAACGGCGGAATTTTCGCCTTATTTACGCGCCTGTGGATCCATTAACTTTACAGTATGTCTTGTTTAAGATGTTCAAAGGCTGTTTTGTTTTAAGTGCAATAAAATCTGGCCTACAAACATAACAATGATAAACAAATTAGCGGCAGCTGATTTATGAAGCCACATTGACGTAATCTCTTTGCTCATAGGATACTATTGTAAAGGCCTTTTAACAAACAGATGGGGAGTCTAATGGAATCTGCGAGTCACGGTGGTTCGCGCTTCCTAACCACGCGGGAGAATCTTGCTTCCTTACCTTACCTTCAATTAAGTTGTTTGGCTCAACACGAAAGATATTAAAAAATATAACTACAGAGTAAGTTTGTAAATGATACTTAGTTTTATTCCCGACTATTATTTAGCCATTTACGATTCTACCTCTACAAAAATATCCGAACAACTATAAACATCGCCATTGAACAACAACGTATTTCGGCAAACATAGACCACATCACTAACCAATGCAACTGTTACTGGCCGCAAACACGGAAAGCCAAAACCGCGTTTCCCTATCCTGTAATTAATGCAAGCGACCGAGCTGGCCCAAAATAATGAACATCACTATACCCCGGGCCGGTAATGGCGGCCACCATTGTACCCAGATTTATTTCACTTAGAATATCTACAAAACACAAGAAACAACTTTTGAAAGCCAATGAATAAACCGGTTTTCGGTTTTTGTTGATTAGGCTTTTATGGTGCAATAATAAAGGTAATTTTAGGAGATATAAGTCCTAAATGCGAAATGGGTTCCATAAAACGTCACGACATTATTTGCCGAGATAATGTTGCTTTGAAAATTTATGCGGCTTTGATGTTCGAAATGGAAAACACAAAGAATTATACATTAGCTATCAAAACCATTTACCCCTAGCGAAACCAAATACAAACAAACTTCTAAGCTGATTAAACCTACATAAATTAAAAGCATTAGTCCTCATAGCATCGTAACCGTTGATCGTAACATTCAAAACTGGAAGCTAATTCTGACCACAGACTACATAAAACGTGCTCAAACCGCCAGTACCTCGACGTGAACACTTTCAAATCGTTCTGATAGAACACTCAAGCTAATCCGACCGAAGCCACAACACACGGAATAGTGCCCGACCACAAAACAGCTTTGTTACATACCACTGAATTCGAACCCTAGTCAAAAAATTCAAGGTTGTACAACCACAAAGCTGACCACAAACTGAACCTGAGGTATCATAGAGAATTTTTACCACAATCATGTTCATTGTTGGCCGTGGTTCAAAAGTAATCCGTTTGTTGTCGAGAAATTAAGTTTTGGTTGGCAAATATATGCGTTATTTGTGAAATGAGTATTTATGTCGTTGTTTTTTTTTTATTTTTATTTAGTAACATGCCACGTAAGATAGATGATGATAAAAGATTATTATTGAATGTATGAATTGGAAATCATGCTCTGGATAAGTATTTAAACTTCCCCGGTTTTAAATCAAATTATAATTTTAACAGGCAGTTATACTGTGTTGTCAAAGCAAAGCTTAAATCAATTAAAATGATAGCGATCATTAAGAGGGGCTCTGAAATCTATCAAGGGACTGGTGGACCCATCGACATTTAATTTAAACTCGGGCTCTCTTTGACATTCTGGTTATATCTCTAACGAACATTATTAAATCAAATATTTTCTTTTGATTAAATACTCTTATTTCTGTAAACTCTTTGACTTTTATTTATTAACAATTTTAATTGAGCCAAATATCCATTAAGTGTGTTTCTATGTTGACTTTGTTTAGTTTCTGTAATGAATAGAATGATTTCCTTAACTATCACTGCACGTGGTTCGAAAGGATATCGATGCTGGTAATCCTGCTGAACTGCATAACGTTGGGCATGTATCAGCCGTGCGTTGACGATCAGTGTGTAACAAATAGATGCAAAATATTACAGGTGAGTAACAAAACCAACCAATAATTACAATAATATATTTTCCAGAATAATATAGGTAATGGCAATGACTAAAATCGGCTTAAAAAGTTACATCTGCAAAAGACTGAATGCAATTAAAAAAAATGTGAGCCGTCATGTGACGCCTGGCAGATGTGAAACATAGAAATTATTTTGTACAAGTATTATGCATAAAAGAACAGTACACAGTAACAGTACAGTGTATATATACCATCGGTTTTTTAATGTTTGTTATTTTTTATGTTTAATTTAAAAAATACTACTAACTAATTTGAAAATCGAACCTATAGAAAATGCAATGAAAATGAATAGATAAGTGAAATAAAACAAAGTTTTTAATAAAAAAAAAAGAATTCTGTCTTGACGCACTCACGGAAATTTAAAAAAAGAACACTGGTCATCCAGAAAAAAATTGTGGAGGCTTGTTGAAATGATTTCCTTTTGTTTTACCTTTAATTATGCGGGAACGTTATTTATTTTCCCGCTTAATTGGAATTCTTAAAATTATTACAATATGGCCATTTTTATTCATAAAATGGCCAATATTCATAAATCATCTCTTACAGGTTTTCGACGATATAATATTCGCGTTTTTCACCTTGGAACTGTCAATCAAAATGGTGGCGATGGGAATTTATGGACACGGCACTTATTTAGCGGACTCATGGAACAGGCTGGATTTCTTCATAGTGATGGCTGGGTATGTAGAAGTGTTTTTATTTTTAATGTTTGTAAAAGCTATAGGATGTAATTTTTCCAGCTATAAAATGTTTTGGGTCATGGGTTTGTTTTGGAATCTGTTGATTCTGGGTTCTATCTTTGTTTTTTTTTGTATCTATCTCTTATAACTAGATGTGAAATAGTTTTTAAAGTTAAATAGTAAAGATACATCTACTTTTCAGAGCTCTGGAATACGCACTGAATGTGGAAAATATCAACCTATCAGCGATTAGGACTATTCGAGTGCTAAGACCTTTACGAGCCATCAACAGAATACCAAGTAAGTCCCTCTTTTATTGACATATTAGATACTATTGTTTTTATTCTCTCGTATCAAAGCTAACTATAATCAAAAGAGCTTTACGCCATAGTATAGATGTTTGCAACGATGTCATGTGACCATGGTGTGGCTGACTGTTCCCACATTTTCTTGTAAACCCATGAACCGAAAACTACATGTGATACATGTGAAAATTACCTAGCTACCAGTTCTCTTAGCAAAACATCCGGCCTAATCCTAAATATGTCATTCGGGAGGATATCGGCAGTATGCTATGAATGACATGACATTTGCCGTTTGAACTAGTACCGTATGGTATTTCGTAAGCAAACCGTATTTACTGGCGTGCCTGCTACGGTTCAGCAATAAAAATCCTTGCTGTGGTTTTAGTTATAGAATCTTCTAAAAATAACCACAACTCAAGCTTTAGACATTCCTTACCAAAACAATAATATTGCATGAGCTTGGAATATGTCTATAATTATATGAAATTTCCATTACACTCGCCGCCATCACGTGAGATCGTGGTTAGCAGCACGTGATTATTTACCAAAATATAAGCATATATATAATATATGTGTTTACATAAATATACCTGCATATCGAAACTAAAACAATCAAAGGCATTTTTGACATGCCAGTTTCTAAAAATTTATTTACCCCTTTCCCTGCTTAAATATCAATGAGTTTTACAAAGATTGCCATCAGTAATAAATAAACAGCTAGTTTGCATACGACCATTTGCAAAAAGATCTCAAAATTGGTTAATTACATGCATAATAATTTTACATTACCACACATTTAATTAAATTAGCAAATTTATCAAAGAATTCTCTTTCTATCAAAGAAACCCTTATTCAATATTCATCTTTTGAACACTGAACAAACACCCTCTGCCACATAATCCAGCTGGATGGACGCAATAATTCATGCTGTTAAATAGAAAGTTTTATGATACCATTTCGTTTGCAAAAAATGAAATTTGCTTTTATTCGATGTAATAAACTTCATTGGCGCCTTTTTCTAATTCCGCGAATGTTTTTTTTTTTTTGATGATGAAGGAAGATAAATTGAACACTTAATTTGTACAATAACGGTCATCGTTTTAAACATCAATTAAAGCTGCAGTAATCATGGATCATTATTTTATTATTAGATCTAAACATCGACGTCGTAAATTTTGTTCGATCATTAATCTCTATTCATGAAGCATTATATTATATCATAAAATGGCACTCCGCTGTAGCCAATATTGGACACACTTCTAAGTCTAATAATAGATTATAACCTAACTAATGGGACCTTTTCTAAGCGAATGAAGCGATAAGCTTTAAATATGTACACCATGATCATTCCCTTATTCAAGAGCCATAATAGCAAGAAAATTCGGGCATTATTCCCCCGTAATAGCCAACCCTCGCGTAGTTACACTAAATTCTTAAAAGAAAATTACAAAAGGAACCGTTTAAAAGAAAAGGAGTGTTTTCTATAGCTATTAACAGGAGCTTTCTTGCTGTAAACCTCGGTGCTAAACTCAGGAGAGCTCTTAAAACGAGAACCCTTTTACTTTGGGTGACCCCCTCACTACCGGCTTTGTTACGTGCAGGTAATTTATTACGTGTTTATTTATAAGACCGGGCCCTTTCCAAGGAGAGTAGGTTTATTTAGGCATCAAACGAAATATTATTAACATTGAAACCATTTTATTAGGGTTCTAGGAATAATGTCACGTAAAGGACGGCAGGTAACGCTGTGTGCCTGTGACGATAATATATATACATATATATATTTGCATAATAAGTTAGTGTTTAAAATCACTTTGGAACTCCTGTCCTAATTTATTAGCTTGACGTGAGTACAACTTTAGAGTAAATATTCAGCTCGGGTACCTGTATTTTCATGATTAATTATGGCGACGAAGTTCCAATGGAGATTCTACAGATCCCTTTATCAAATCAAGCTATTCCAGAATTATTAACAAATTGTAGTGATTCCAAGTATTTCATTAGCTTCTAAAATACTCTCGTTTCTTGGAGGGTATTCCGATGAAAACTAATAATATTAAGACAAGACAAGATAAATAATAATATTGTTCATAAGGTAGGTAGGTCGGCCGATGGTAGGTTTTTGAATCAGTTTTATTTTAATGGTATTTTTTATTTTATTTTAATGAGAAATGTTACTAACAATAATATGAATCATTTAGAACCCAAATGATTCATATTATTGTTAGTAACATTTCTCATTTAAATAAATAATAAACTAACATTGACAGTAGAATAACGCATACAGATGGTCTCAAATCAAAGTAATAGTGCAGATGACTTAAATGTACCTAGATATTATCTGCACCAACATGTTCTGATCAGACAAAAGCTTTTATAAAATTTTCTGTGCCAGTCATACATGCGCTATACTTAGCATAATGAAATCTTCGTACAAAGTCGGGCTACAAAAGAACTCCATAATACTTCGGTGGGTACTTATAGAAATTAACCCAAGTCAGAATCAAGAGCGAGCGTGGGCGGCGATCGATCCGCGCAACAAGTGAGCTCGGCTCAGCAAGCCACTACGTCTGCAAGAGATTATCTTACAGTCGGCAATATGTGGAGAAAATCGAAGATAGACTTGTTAAAAGGCGTAGTAGGTAGTGAAGAATTACTTAAAAGACAAAACTTTTCTCGCATTCAAGGAACGCAATTTCTGGAAGTGATTTACAATTTAGTCGATGATTTTTCAGCGTAATAAGATTTTTGTTAGCATCGGCCAAACGAATACAACGAACGAACGCAATATACCAACCCATACTGGGCCCACGTGATATACGAGGTGTAAACGATCCCTTCACGAAGTCATCAACCAAATATAACGTAGGTACTCAAAACATTGTGCTATCCCCCAATATCTCCATAACTAGAAGGTTCCCAGGTATGGTCGAATCTAGAACAAAAAAATAATCACAATGACGGGGAGAATGCCTTTCGGCTTCGGTACGGGTACTTTTACACCAATTATTACAGCCTATTCCTTCTCACAGATTCTCACGGTGGGAAGGTAGATAGCGGCTGATTATGTAAATTAACCGCAAAGCGAATACTGCTGCCCATTTGTATTCGTATAGCAATCGGTAGGTACTAGTCCGCTAAGAAAAATAATAACTACAAAGGTTTTATCCACACAGCATCTAAGCATGAAAGACATTCCAATAATATTATTTTCCATCAACAAATTGAATTGCTTCCTTACCACACACGTTCACAGAGCTCTGTCTGAAGAACATAAATGGACCAGCAAAGCTTTCACGTTTTCTAGGAAAATGCTAATAACATTAGACTGCAGCCGTTCTACGAATATACAGCCATCTGTAGAACAAAGAGCTTCGAAAATAGTTCCCTCTTTTGACGAGATGCATTCTGGCTAAACTACTAAGTAAAGATATAAAACTAAGAGGAAACGTACATTAAGGTACTGCACAATAGTTTCAATTAAAGTTACATACACATTATGTGTCTTTGAAAAGGTTTACTTTGCGTTTACATAATATGTACTTACTTCTTCTGTTTGCTACGAAAATTTTATATCACAGTGCTCATTCTTGTTGTACGTGATAGTGCATACGAATTAGATAAGGTTCTGTTCAAACTTTAACATCAAACATTTGTATATTTAACGGCACAACTGTTGCTTTTCAAGTCCCTCCTAATGATGACAATCGTGTTTGTCGTACCGGATGACCCTAAACTACCTACAGACATTAATCAAGCTTTAATTATCGCAGACCCTTCACGTTTACAAGGCGGAAATTTGCTCTGCAAGGGTGCTCCTTAATCTACCTACTCTCTCTGTACCTGCCTCTACCTATCATAAATGTATTTACTTGTAGATTTAATCGAAATTTGGTAAGGCCGTAAGGAAGCTGTGTATTAATGGAGTGGTGTTATGTTACAATATTTTCTCAATATAAAAAGTATTTGGTTTGGGAAATGAGCTGAATATTTTGACGTTGTATTCTTCATATGAAAAATTACTGGGGCTTTATTATAACACCATATTTGAAAGCCAAAGAAACTATCCAATGTTTTGTTTTATTCTAGTGTTACAATGGTGTTTCAATTAAAAATTGGACTGTAGTTGAGGTGTGGGTCTATTTATAGCGTAGATATAATATTTGAAATGAACAATGTAAATGAAAGTTTTTGTCTGAATATGCATGATTTTAGCAGTGGACATTTGGACCGGATAGCCAGGATTTACGACAGACACGGTTGTTATCCAAAGCAACATTGCATTCAGAAACAACATTGAAATTCAATAATAAATCACGGCAGCAACGCGGACTGTCGCGCCTTCCAAACGGTTAGCATTGAACATTTGAACAAAAGACGGGCTCTAGCTAAAGTTTCGCACAAAACCCCATCTGGAGCTCGCAAACAACTGGAACAATGCAACTCTGCCGCAAATTAAATCGAGCCACGCGCTCCCGCGGTTACACATACATAGGCACTAATTTGCCCTCGTACAATTTATTGCTCCCACGTGCCTTTTTATTTCGTTAAATTGAATATACGTTTTGATTTTCGTCCTAATACGACACACGAGTCTCATCTAACTTGTTTATCAACGTTCTGTGTGAACACAGATTTCCTAACATTTAGTTCAAAAATAATAAGCTTCGCAGTCGAGCACTAGTTAATCCTCTCTGAAGTAGATACACCTAGCAATGGAACAAATTAATTGGAATCCATCTGTCCATTCGTGCGAAACTAACGCTATCTTGCAGAGCAATTTCTGCTGCAATCGTACAATAACTGAACAATTCGTCTAATTTTAGTATCTAATATAAGTCTTGTCTGACCTCACGGATAGCTTTAGATCAGCCACTTAAGTTTCCTAATGAAATATTCATCTTCATTTAGGATTTCTGGGTAAGACTTCAGTAGCAAATAATCCAAGAGATAATTCAACTACCGGCCTACTTACCTACATTATTGATTCCAGTAATTAACTATAACTGTATGATTATTCCCCTAGCTCGTGAAAGCAATGACCTCTATTTCTCGTTTTAGTAAGAGACTAACTTAATCAATTATTTTGTTTTCACAGGTATGAGAATCCTGGTGATGCTACTACTGGACACATTACCCATGTTAGGCAACGTTTTGCTGCTATGTTTCTTCGTATTCTTCATATTCGGTATTGTGGGAGTCCAACTATGGGAAGGAATTTTGAGACAACGCTGCGAATTTGTCCCTCCGCCGAATGTATTGCGACCCAAGTATGTTTCACACAATTTATACTATCATAACCAAGATGCAGTATGAGATCAGTTGTGACAACCGTCTCATACTGCCTACTCGGTATTACCGTTGATATAAGCTCATAGATGTAAGCATTTAATAGTGTTGAATTATTATTATAATACCCGATTCTGTATGACGCAGCATATTGAGTGGCAATGTTTGAAGTTTTGTGGATGAAATTGCAGTTGAAATAAGTTTTCATTTGTTCCATTTGCTCGAGAGCGCTAGTCATAGCGGCACGCCCCATTGCTAACGTTGACTGCATGCAATATTTAACGCTTACATCCTCGACGAGCACATCCATCGCTGCTCTGTACATCATTTTGACGTTTTGTATTTTCTCATTGCATATTGTTTTTGCACTATTACTAACATTTTTAACAAACGCGCATGTTAAAGAATTCCGCTTACAGTCGAATAACCTAAAGCACACTTAAATATTGCATTCCGTCAACACTCACATTAAAAGTCAAATGTAACTGAAAACACTAACAAAACCATTTCTCTATGATACTCCATTCATGATTATGTAAAACAAATTACATAAACTTTCCTACATTTCAATGGTTCTAAACATACCAACCCAAACATAGAACAACGTAGGAAATAACCGTCCTAGCTATCGTACCAATAATAGCCATTCATAATCGATACTTACAAAACATCTAGATTTAGTACAAATAGTTACAATCAAAATTCAAACTAACAATGTGGTCTCATATAAAACAATATGATTTCAGCAAGAAATGAATATCTTATTGAATTCTCATTTATGAGAGCACATTGTTGGCAACTGTGACCTTACTACAGACCTTTAGAAGTAAACTTAGGTACATAACACCCGTCACGGCTCCTCAATTTATGTTCCAGAGACCTGTCCGATTGGTACAGAGTGCGCGTCAGATTGAACTCGTAAGGATTTGCGATCAAAATTAATGTGTTTCTATTAAGAAAATTGCGAACTGTTGTAACGTGTACCTTCACACATCTGCCGTCCAGATGTGCTATCGTATTTGCTTCCCTTCACGAATTGGCAGTTTCGATGAGGCACTAGGTCTCTCATTACATGTCGCTATTTCAATAATCTCACACTTAATATTTGCAAAATTTAATTGAGAACTGCCGATTTGTTTCTGATTCAAATATTAAATGGGTAGTTCTATCAACTTCTCTAAAATATATGAAATACCGTTTCTTTTACTTATGATTTCGCAAAATGATTTAATGAACAGTGATTATGGAATTCGTTTAACATCTGTTAATGATTTAACATTTTCTACGTTCATTAAGACAATATTCTTCAGATTATCTTCATCAATATCTTCAAATTTAGGTTACTCTGTTTTCAAAGAACAAAACACCAAATAACACGTCAATTTTACATCTTTCATGATTCATTAAATAACAAAGTCATTGTTTTAACAAATAATATTCAATGTTCAGCTTCGTTTAACCATTGTGCTGTCTTTTATGTTTCAATGCTAATGGTTTGTTTCTTAGAATAAATAACATTTAACTGTTATATGAAACGCATAACATGCACTGTGGACAAGTAAAAGCTTTGCACAAGATTCGTTCAACTATTAGAACGAAGACATTTTAGTTCAATGTTGAAGACCACAATAAAAGCCTTATAGCGATAATCAAGAGCAAGCCCCGTAACGACCGGGCGCCAAATGATGTGGGTTACGGCCAGTGCTCGTGTTTCTATGTACCTTCTGTCGTTAAACGATAACGACCCAAAGGCTACTGACGTTAATCTGCCCAGCGACATTCGCCAGACTTTCCCCAGCCATCTTTACTAGCGCTACCATTAGCATTCATGGAACTGCTACTAATCCTTTACTCTTTTCTACGCTTCCGTTCTAGCATGTGTCTGCATGCACCGTGTTTCGATGTACTAGTCAATGTTTATCCATTTGCATGAGTCTTAGATGTAGTGAGACCAATATATTAGCGTGCCCTGTTCAACATACAGTAAATTTTCCTATCCAAATCAATGTTAAATCTACATACTCTGCAAAAAATTTGGAAAGAAATAGTTTATTTGTTTTTGAAGTAAAATTGTTATATTTGTTTCCAAATTCTTTGGAGGTTAGTTTGAAAATCAAATAACCAACATTTTGAAATAGCTTTCATTGTTAACTAATAGCCGTCATTAAACGCAACTATTTAGATCGATGTCAATACTCAATAGGTTACATATAAACTACCTCTAACTTGACACGACACACATACAACTTTATAAAAATATAAATAAAACTAAGAAACTCAGAGCGTATTTAAAGTCTTTATTCATGTTTCAGTATATCATTCTACTACGAGTTCTCAAAGGAGTTAGACTACATATGCACGACGCCCGAAGACAATGGGATGCACTATTGCGGAGACTTCCCTCCGTACAGATACGGAGCGCTAGTGTGCAACGAGACGGCCAAACCTTTCTCTTACAACCTGCCCACAAATACGTCGTGTGTCAATTGGAATCAGTATTACACTAACTGCACTCAAAGAGGGAACAACCCCTTTCAGGGTACGATCTCGTTCGACAACATCGGTCTCGCTTGGGTCGCTATTTTCCTGGTAAGATAACACATTTGGAAAATATTTTGCCTTCTTTTGTAGAACTAAGGTAATAATGTTCGTTCTGTTTTGTAGGTGATATCGTTAGAAGGCTGGACGGACATAATGTATTATGTGCAGGATGCGCATAGCTTCTGGGATTGGATTTATTTCGTTCTGCTGATTGTGGTTGGTATATTTATTTTTACAAAATGTATTTGGATTTATTGAAACAATCATCCTGCTCATTAATGTTCACAGCATATTACGTTACACTGATGGCTTAGCACCCTATTTCCTTCGAACCAAACATGCGTGAAAACTGCCATAAAAACAAATGACAGTAAAAAGCCTCCCAAAACAAAAACGTTACGACCACAACAACAACATTAGTTTCACAAAAACTGAAACGATCAGTCAAGCCCGCTAACGATGCCATTATCTCATAAACACATATTTGTCTTATAGATCGGATCGTTTTTCATGATCAACCTCTGCCTGGTCGTCATAGCAACGCAGTTCAGCGAAACGAAAAA
The DNA here is from genome assembly GCA_950005105.1 of Lycophotia porphyrea. Taxonomy (NCBI): domain Eukaryota; kingdom Metazoa; phylum Arthropoda; class Insecta; order Lepidoptera; family Noctuidae; genus Lycophotia; species Lycophotia porphyrea. The sequence continues at coordinate 6,437,222 of OX465389.1, forward strand.
ACGTGAGATGGAACGTATGAGGGCCGAACGTGCCCGATTCACGTCAACTTCTACACTTGCGTCCTCTACAAACAACAGTGAACCTGCTACATGTTACGCAGAAATAGTCAAATATGTTGCGCATCTGTGGAGACGATTCAAACGGAGGATGGCGAAAAAAATCAGGTCTGAATGCATTTCTTATACATAACCATCTGTCTGTATATATGAAGACAGAGGTATCTGCTGCAACCCTTTCAAATATTCGATTTCATAATAAATAACTCGCATTTCTTTATTCGCAATCTGTTCAAGATATCGCAGTTGTGCTCTCCAAAGGCAGTAAATTACTACCAGTATTATTTTCTTTCCTGAAGCTGCAATATTTATACTAATTAACGCCCGGCATTTACAATGCAAATTGAACACTGCGAATTGCTGGCATTTCTTAAAAATAGTATGAATGGATGTTATTTTTATACCCTGTAAACCCTTGTTGCTTCTCGTGGAATTTCCTCTGACCTCTGACTTTATGATAGTTATTTTTATTCGTGAATAGTTGAGATGACCTTTTTTATTTATTCATAACGTATGAAAAAATATGTTCAGGGTATATCGATATCAGCGTGCCCAGCTACAGTGGCGGACAAGCAGAGAAACTCTTCAACTACCGGCAAACAAGCCGAAACAACATCATCCTTGCTGTCCAAGAGTAAATCCACAGGTAAAATATTGTTATTCAAACATCTTTATTCAGAATCCTTTTAACAATTTGAATAAAACTCTGTCCTAATACCTTCGTACCATCTCCAACAAGTAAAGTTTATCAGCTCATTATAACATTCAAGATTACTTGGAACATTCTCATCAACCGGTTGTAATAAATTTCGAAATAATAATTCACAAAGTTCCTGTTCGTCTACGGCGTACATTCTTAGAAAGCGGGGCTTATAATAAAATATTCGTGAAGTCGTACAAAGCCTCTTCCGAGTCGAGGCCATGTATTCTATTGTTGCTAACACTGTGTTAGCAACAATAGCCAACAGTAGTCATTATGACGATTTTACTTGTTAAGCCTTTTTGACATAAGACAATCGTAATATATCACGCTATTGAGGTAATAACTTCATCGAAGCATTTGGTAACAAATATTAATTGTTGCTTCTTTGATTTGATTGATATTTATTTCACGTGTTTGTGTTTGAAAGTTCACATAGGTGTAGTTTTCAAATGTGGGTTGCAAAAATATTATACATGAGTTATTTTACTAACGACTGGTATTCTCATAAACATCAATTCAAGATAATCGAACAGCCTCTAAAAGTGCTGACCCTTACTTAAAAAACCATTAATAAATCTGAACTTGCCAAAATTCAAGCCGTAAAAATCATAAATAATTCAAACACTTTTAAAACCTTACTGCCACTCTAAACATTTGTTTACTTTTTATTATCTAAAACATTTATGCGTAGACGCTTGTAGCACGTTGCTACAGACTTGCTACGAGATTTTAAACTAGGCAAATCATTTTTTTCTGAAATTTTATTTACATTTATAAAATATAAATAAATTTTATTTAAAGATAAAATCTGTTGTTTTTTTATAATTTTTAATAAAGAAAAAAAAACCTTTTTCTTAACTTAACTTTCTGATCTAAATGTTCGACCCGTTTAAAGACCCGCTGCGGATACCGGACAGACTCAGGCAGTTACTTCAGGACATTATCTGTCAGAGTCCGGAGTCCGGAACTGGTTTGACAATATCGTTGAAGAAGTTCGTTCCCTCAATTCTATTATTCGAATTATTAATCTTAAGCCCATTCCATTCCCTCTACATCCTTGTATGCTACCTGTGCCAGGGCAACGGTGGCAAGAGTGTGAGTGAGGAGGGGACAGGCGGGGCGCCGGAGGAGCCGCTGAGCCGGCCCGGCCTGTTGCGAGTGCCCTCGCTGTCAGCCGCCGATCTTGAGGTAACACCCACCATTTTGTTCCATTACCCTGATGTATTTGATGTATTTGCTTCTAGAACTTTCTAGACACGTGTCAAAGATTTTTAACTGGAATCTTAGAAGCTAGTAAATGCTTGTTACTGGGATATTTTTATTAATAGGACTGGAGGTCGGACTTTCGGTCTCAGAAGGTCGTCTTGTACAGGGTATCCTTTGTGTTTAGTTTCGAGTTGTTGAGTATATGTATGAGGTGACCCATTCTGTGGAAGCTCAATAAGTAAGGCGATTATGATCAATGAAACAGGTGCGTAGCTTGTTTATAACAATTTTGCCTTTTGGCATGTATTTAAATATTCTGATATTCTTGATCTTGCCAAAATTTTTGATCCTGAAAAGCGCCCAAATAAATGGAGCAACCCTCTAATTTGGTTTTAGAAACTCGTCTGTAAATACGTGCAAACAAGTACTTTAATTTATTCCGTATATACCGCGTCGTATCCTTTTATACGGGTAGAAATGTAAGCGATTTTAGAAAATGATCATACTCGATGTAAAGAACCATTCGGACGACCCAGCCTGTTGCGCGTACCCTCACTGTTCAGCGCTTATCTTGAGGCGAAACCAACGGTTTATTGAATGTAATTGACCGCTAATTTGGATTGAAGGTCTATTTCTGTTAATAGTTACGGCCTATGGAAGAAATTATTAAAGGCGGAAATTGTTATTTTAGGGCTATCCATTATAAATGTTTAATGAAATCATGTTTCATTCTAGTTACCGTATTTAATACAGTACAGATATATACAGAACATACTATGTTCTATTATATTATCCCTGCCTTAAACTCCTAGTCATCATGTTAGTTTTCCCTAGAGGCACTAAGGCTACAGGTGGCTATTAAGGCAATTAACAGGATGTACGGTCGCCTGCATTAATTAATAACCCATTTTCTGAGGTGTTTGTTTGCGTACCGGAACCCTCTTAATATATAGCTACTGTCCATGAAACCCTTCATGAAGTAATGACTGACTTAGGACGTATTTTACCAATGAAATGAACGCAATCAACACAACTAAACCGCGATCAAGAGCTGCGGTCTTGAACGCGGTTTGACATTGGTCAATAATTTGCTCAGTTTAGATGTGTTGATAGTGTTCATTTCTGTAGTAAACCATGTCCTACGTCATGCATATAAATCTAAACGCGGTCATTCAATTTTATTGGAGAAATTCAGCTTGGTTATTTTGACGCAGAACGCATCAAACCTATCGCTACTGTCGCCACCATCCTTGACTCGTCGAAGGTCATCAGTGATGTTCAGCGATACCGTGCTACTGCACACCCCGAATGAACCACACGGGGCTCATCCCCACAACGTGTGCTCATCAGAGAAAATGACACAAACAGGTAAAATAAATAATCTGTACTATATACTCAAAATTACGTTATCAAAAAGATTATTCTTTTGATCCTTAATATTTTGTAAACAAAATTGACGCTCAACTAAAAGGTTTTGTTGTGTCAAATTTGTTCATTTTGTGCCACTTTGCTATTGCGCACTGTTGAAATCTGCTTTATCAAAATTCCTGATCAGTCAATCTAACTGCCCTAAATAAAACCATACTATGTGTCTACGGACACAATATACTCGTACACAATACAATCATAACTGATTAAAACTTATGTAACGCAAGGAAAGCTTAAAATAACAGTCCTTGAAATGTTTCAACAATAACCTTAGAAAACGTGAAAGCACCACCTACGCTAGCAAGAAATATCAGCTACTTACTTTACCTGTTGCTTGTACTTTACACACTTGAAACTTTCCCATCTTACTGCGAACAAACTTGTGAATACACTACAAAATACTCTACATTCAATTGTGTAATAAATGTTTAACAATTCGAATGAATATTTGTAGATTCATTGTGTCAGCGTGACTGGCTTAAGAGTCAAAGTGGTGAGTCTAGGAGACGGTAGATCTAGACGATGCTATTAGACGGGCATGTGCAATCTCTACTTACCTTCTTGCTTATTCTTCCTCTACTTCTTCATAGATATATAAGACTAGGAAAACAATCAGATAAAACCGTTTTCTGATTTTGGTCTTCGCTTGACCCCTTCTCAGCATAGGTCTAGAACTCTTATACTTTTGAGACCTGATTTACATATAAAAACCTTTAATCTTCTTTGAATTATCTATTCTACCTCGAAAGCATCTTGTTATATTCCTTTGAGAGAAACCAAAAAAATATCAAAATATTTCTCTGAAAATATGTTTCAGTTTAATAGCCAACCTAAGACTTGAGTAAAAAACGATTATTTTTTAATACTGAACTGATTAAGAAGTATATAAGTTATGTATTAGTGAAATACTGGTATGAATTTAGGTTGAGTTAAGTTGATATTTTTGTTGACATTGATTAAAACCCAAAACAGGTTTAGATTTTGAAAGTAGTTTCAGTGGGCGTGTAAACTTTCCTACAACTTGGTAAGCGGGAATTGATTCTGGGTTCAATGTGGGCATTGAACCCAGAATTTGAAATTATTTTTTTTATTTTTTTTTATTATTGAATAATAAATAATTAACACATCCTCTAGACATTGAACGATGCCAAGAGCGATAGAAGGCAAATGTCAATTATATCATGACACAAAAACCATACTAGAATTGTATATGACGTCACACTATTCAACCTACCACTAATACGAAAATCACTGGTAAAGGTCATCCTTCGCCGATTTATATAACAAGATGTTTGAGGCATTAGAAGAATTTTGTCCGTCTGTTAGTCCGTGTGCTGTAGTGACAATTATTTGGGGGCGTAGAATTCGACCTGCCGACAGGCGAAACTGCGGAGGAACGCGCGGCAGCCGGAGGAACCATGTCTTGTCAAGAACTGCTAGCGCTGTCCGGCGCGTTGTCCGCTGCACTGCCAACCGGACAAGTGGCTCTGGACTCCTTTTTCGAAGAACTTACTAAAGGCATCAGCAAGAGGGCCGGGGATGAGAAAATTGACACTAGGGTGAGTGATTTGTTACTAAAGGGTGTAAAAAGACTCTTAACAAAGCCGAAAGGAACTTGTTCTCCCCATCATTGCAATCATTTTTTTGTTCCAGACCATACCTGGGAACTTTCTAGTTACGGAGATATTGGGGGTCTAAATTCCAACTTTTTCACAAGTTTTTTGTTAAATACATGTTTTTAATGTTTTTTTTTTACTTAAGCCACTTTTACGACCCCCGTACTATTCAATCCATCCATCAGCACAATGTTTTGAATACGTTACATTGAGTTCTACCGTAAAACGTGATTTTTCGCCCCAAAAAAAAAGTAGTTTGATGTACATAATGCTTGGTTAACTAACGGCTTCGTGAAGAGTCTGTTTACACCCTGTATACCTAGTTGCTTTCAGAATAACTATGGTGGTCAGACAAAGTAGAAATGACAAGAAAAATATCTGAAAATTTTCTAGCATAATAAATAAATTTATTTATTTAGTTTGTTACAGAAAAACATTAATAACGATGATTTTTTTTTAGAGTAATAATAAAAGTGGTCATGCTACGCGTGCGTTTTGGTTATTTTTACTCCGAAATACTCATCAAATATAAAAAAAGAAAACTAATAAATATTCATTCATTCATTCGACGTTGTAAACTCAACTCATCGACACAAGTAAATAATACATTAATTATATTCACAACGCTCTTCTCAGAACGTACTGAAACTAAATTAATTAGAGTAAAACTTTTACAATTTATAACCAGCCCGCGATGTATCTGTCATCGTAAAGTCTTCATTGGAAAATTTAATAGCAACTTGTACAAAGTTGTATTTCATTCGACGCGAACGAAATACGATGATAAATTGAAATATGAATTGACTTCTATTTCAGTTCAGGATATTTGTGAACCGTTTGTTGTATGTTGTTTGAAAAGTAGTTGATATTTTTTCAAGAATTCAACACTCATGATTGACTAATCATTTTTATAACTGACACTATTTAATACTTTTAAAACTCAATTCATCAACACGCTTTCAATTAAATAAATAAATAAATTTCATTTATTGCAGGTCCGAGACCCATATAAAACAATGACAGATAACAATTCAAATCACACACAAATTATTACACATACATTATTGCTACAATCATAAATGAAACCAAAATGTCAGAATAACACTAAATAAACAAAAGAAGAAAAAAATTAACAAGTCAAAAGTAAAATTTAGAATAAATTAATAAATGTCAAAATAAAAAAAGCCGGTCTTGAAACTTGTAGTCTTTATTAAAACTTGTGACGATAATCCAGTTCTTCGCCTTCCAAATCATAGTAAAGAATGAAAAAGAGAACACTGTGAGGAAACATTATCATCATCATCTGCCTAACCTTTTCCCAACTATGTTAGATTTGGTGGAAAATAACACCGTGAGGAAACATGGACTCAAAATATAAATCTTAAATCGCCAAATTCGCGTAAGAGAAGAGGTCATTGGCAATAGCAAAACCAGAATGGTCTGGCGCCCCTATTATTCTCCTTCCAACAAGACGAAAATCCAAGTCAATACCAATAAAGTATTAAACACCGTCTATCTTTTGCTGGTCAGATCGTGGAGATAGAAGACTTCTCCTGCTGCGCGGACCTCCTCGCAGCCGAAGCAGCCGCTAAAGAAACACGCAAGGGTCGCGTGAAGAACGCGTGCGCCAACTTCTGGAACAGGATATCCAGAGCCCTATCCAGACTTAGGAAGAAGATTAAGTTCATTGCCGACCATAAATACTTTCAACAAGGTAAGATAAATTTAACTAGAAGTGTAAAATTATGTTACGAATCAGATGAGTTAGATCAGATGAGAAGGAAACTTACCTAAAAGTGATCATTTGACCAATAGCGATAATGTTGAGCCTCCGCTACTAAGTAGTATTTTACCAAAAAAAAAAAGAAGTATTTAAAAAAAAATACTGTATCTTATTTTGATACCCCTTGCACAAGGATAAAATAAAACGGTAACTTAATATGTGTAATCTTTTATTATTTGTGAGCTACTTTCTTGTAAAAAATTGTCTTCCCGTTAACTGACTGATATACTCGTATTTAGACCTACACAAAATTTAACAAGCTCTACAATATCTGTCACCGTCAAAATATCTGTTACACAATACCTCACAGCTATGATTTCCAGGTATATTATTGGCCATCCTCATCAATACGCTGTCAATGGGCATTGAATACCACAATCAGCCCGAGGAGCTCACTGTGATCGTGGAGATCAGTAACATTGTGTTCTCGGCAATATTCGCCGTGGAAATGCTGCTAAAAATCGTCGCCGAGGGTCCGTTCAAATATATCTCTAATGGATTCAACGTATTTGATGGCGTTATTGTTATACTCAGGTAACGTTCTAATGATATTGAAACGCTTCTTAATTTAAAAAAAAATTGGATTCGGGCCAATCTAAATGTTTTTCAAATATGTAAGCAGTGGTTAGCTAAGAATCTTTAAAGATTGCTTTATGATAACTGAGCGATTAAAAAAGTAATTTTAGTCACCAATAAGTCAACAAATTATTTATAATGTGAATAAATATTAGCAGGCTATTGAGTACATTTTGTGTTATGTTTTAATGGTAAGCCACATATCCATTTAATTAAAGCTCCACAAAAGCATATACCTTTTGTGTAACTCATAAAATACTGAATTGATTCAGCTCCAATTTTAATCCGGGCTTAGAAATAAAATATCAAAGAAGAATACTTTGTACACAAACGAGTAGAACCGAACCGAACGAGTATCAAAACAAAGTACTCTTTGTTTTACCAAATAACATGAATTAAAGTAAATCTATGTGAAATAATAATAATAATAATAATAAATGTTAAAAAATATGTATATATATATGAATAAACGGAATAATAATAAATGAATAAACGGAATAATAATAATATCTTGGGACAACCAACACACCGCCATCTGATCCCAAACTAGGCAGAGCCTGTACTATGGCAACCAGACAACTGATAAACATACTTATATATTTCTAAATACATACATATTATAGATAAATTATACACCCAGATACAGAACAAATAATCGTACTCATCTCACAAAGATTTGTCCTGTGTGGGAATCGAACCCACGACCTCCGTCCTAGCAGTCAGGGTCACTAACCACTAGACCAACAGGCCAATATAAATAAATAAATATAATATTCAATATAAATAAAGAACTTTTATGTTTGTTTGTTATTTATTACGAAACATTTGAATACTAGTACCACTGTATTGTTTCCATTATTTAAGTCGTGTCCTCAAAGATTTAAAAGACAATGTAAAATATTGGTCGCGATAGCTCGGTAGCCCCCACTCAGGGGTGTCCGTAATTGACTATCTGTGGTTTTGAACCCGAGCTCCAACGTGCGAGTAATATAATGGTGATTCACCCCTGTTACAAGTACATTTAGCTTCGTGAGAGAACGGAGATAAATCACTTTATTCAGTTGACTTGAATTTATAAAGCAGCCACCTACCTTGGATTTTTTATTTTAAAACCTTTTTCGAAACCTAAATGTGTATCTATTGAAGAGATAAAATATAACTTTGACCTTAGAAGGCTAACATGCTGTTTCACGTGTCTGTCTTAGGATCAAGTTCACCGACAAGATACCGGTCTGATTATCTTAAAACAGCTGTTTACCATGAATTTTCGTGTTCCCGAAAGCAAATCTGATGATTAAACACAGTAATCAACTGTTATTGCTAATTCAATGTCGGTGAGCATGGCCCTTAATCATCAGATTTGCTTTTTTGAACACGAAAATTCATGGTAAACAGCTGTTTTCAGATAATCTGACGACGTTATGTTGTCGGTGAACTTGGCCCTTAGTATGTTGGCAGCATTGTAATTTCATAAAGCAATTTAAAACTTCCCTTAGCTCTCACTGAAGACTTGTATTTTTTACGAACAGTGCATTCGAACTGGCTCATAGCGTGGGCCAGGAGAAAGACATGGCTGGCAATTCAGGGCTTTCCGTTCTCCGCACGTTCCGACTCTTGCGCATACTGAAGCTGGTCAGGTTCATGCCCAACCTGCGCCGCCAGCTCTTCGTCATGCTACGGACCATGGACAACGTCGCCGTCTTCTTCTCACTACTAGTACTATTTATCTTCATATTCAGGTAAATATCACAATTTAAATTTTACAAATATTAGTTCATACAACCACGGAGACAGATCAGGTTTTGTAAAATGAAATTTAAAGAAAAGGTAACCTAAATTAACCATAAATGATTTATCGATAAAATGCATGTAATAAAACTATAATTTAAAATGTTAGGGTTTTATTTTTGAGTTTATGATTTACAAATACGTGAAACTGCTATTTATGAGTTTCCTGAAGATACCTTTCTTTTCAACATTATTTTAAAGCCTATCTGTCCTACTTAAGTACTTAGTATCCACAATTCTGAAAACCAAAACGATTTCTTTAATTTTATTTCTTTGCTTTACTTGGTCTAAATGGGTATTCAAATTCAATATCTCACTAGGGACTTAATAGGCGTTATGTAAATATCTGTCTACAAACCTGACCTTCAAAATTCAACTCTTTATTTTTATGTAAACTCAATATTCCTATCTCACACCTGTATCGTAGCAAACTAGTAGTCAAACATCACAGCCCAGCAATCATTCATTGATTGCTCAATCAGATTTTTCATTTTTCCGTAGCAAAAGAAGATTTATTCGACTCTCCATAAAAATATGAAATTCTGAATGTTTCTACTTAACTGTCACACCCGCATCCCTTAACCTGTGCACTAACTGTGAGTGATTTCTCCTTTTTCTTTTCAATCTTATCCTTATGTGTCAATCACCTCTGTCTTTGACATTCCACCCACTACACACTGCCACTATCCACACTCTTTACAACTTTTTTCTCTTCTATTTATTATATCTTATCAACCATAGTGACTTCACGCTTTTGTGCTTTTCGTCCACTTCAGTTCTTTTACACCTGCACTCGATCACTCATCTTCTTAGAATATATAAACACACTTATTTATGTATATTATTCTATTTATCCTTTATAATTTTGTATATATATCCCTCCTTTGTGTGTGGAAAGGATTCTAGTAACCGTATTCTTATCTAATCGCATATTGCGTGGTAACGTTCAGCATCCTCGGTATGAACCTCTTCGGGTGCAAATTCTGCGAGAAAGACAAGCATGGCGATCAAGTGTGCGACAGAAAAAACTTTGATACGCTCTTGTGGGCCTTTGTCACGGTTTTTCAGGTATTCAACATTTTCAATTAAAATACCTAACAGACAACCCAGAAACAGACTGAACTTGCAACATTTACTAAACGCTTACCCACGGGTCCGTCAGCAGCCAACACTCACGCCCGTAGGACAATCCCGAATAACAGAAGGTTGTCTTGTCACGGCTAATCGACTAACCACGAGAGTACACAAACGACCGTTCACTCTGCTGCAAGAGACAATCTACTCGAACACAGAACTATACAGCTACCAAGTAACACTAACGGAGGGATCAAGCTTGCAGCACAGTGCGTTGTCAAACAAGCGTTCAGTCGCGTAACCGCTACCCTAGTATCCGCGTAGTGAGATCTAGTACCATCCGTAACCAATTGATCAAACATCATTAGTGTCACGTTCACCATGTTGTTCGTACAGTACTCCCATCAGAAGTTGTCCAGAGCACTTTACTTAGTCAGTGAGCTTGGTTGAGTAGTAGGTTAGCTTGAGGTCGTTCGAAGCCGAGTCGCGGGTTAACCTGTTCGTCAGTTCCTCTACTCCCACTACTACAACTGCACTCAGTTATACAGTATATCTATCACTCTGCATGCTGCTTCTATTATTTAGGTTTTAATCTTGAACAGCTTGGTTCGAAATTAGTGGAATGTTGTTTATTATTAACTTCACGAGCGAAATTATGACTGTGTTGTTCGAAACTTATACGGGTATACAAAGGGTTATAGGACAAAAGTTTCCACCAGTTTCGTTGTCAACCCTGGCATCCCTGTTTTTAACTTCAGTAACAATCAAATTTTCAATAACTTCCCCTTTTCTTAAACTCTTGACTTCCACTCTATAAATAACAGAAGGTATAACTCCTCTCATCTAAATTTCCTTTACTCTTTTCCATCTGCATTTCTCAGGATGAATTTATAATTTACAAAATTACTGCATTTTAATTTGAATGACTTTTGCCACGAGTAATATAATGATACAAGTATGAATGAGAGTTTTCTTTGATTATGTCTTAATTATCTTTTACGCACTTTACTTTCGCCTATTTATTCCTCCTCCGGATTATTTTTATTGCATTTTTACTTTTTATTATAATAATGAGGCAGTATAAAGAATGAAATATAATTTAAGTATTAAGTTAGTCGAGGAACTTAATTGCACTAAATAACACGATGTTAATGAAAGTAAATATATGATTTAGTTTATTAACATGATATCCGTTGGTTGTAGCGTTTCAACGGCGATAACACTGCTTAACCATTTAGGCTTTTGTTTATTAATTAATTATTACATCACATCCCAAAACAAAATCACTAGAACGATTGTTTGAAGTAAAACTAATTTTACGGCACGATATCGTGTAGATACACAATTATGACAGCACTACTAATACTGATTGTGTGCATATTACATAGATTTCCTCAATATTACGATAGCATTGTCTCTGATCATATCCTCCTTGTTGTGGCACTAACTGCACACTAGATTGTGAATCCAATAACTACCTGCAGCCCGTAACATTAGTATTATTTCATTAGTTCGTTCATGAGCGCAGGTTGCAGTGTTACCGTCTCGTACGCAACAATAATGTCGTCAGGATGACTCGGTCGCGGCGTTTGCGCATAGCGTTTTGTTTTTCTTTCATTTTACATCGACTCCACGACGAGCAGTATTCTGGGCATGTATCTATTCGGTGGTAAGTTTTGCAAGTACGTCGAAGACAATGGCAGCGAGCGGGATTGTACCTGCCCTGAGATCGTCTCGCACCATCCCAAGTGTGAGTGCGACAGGAAACATTTTAATAACATCCTATGGGCTACCGTCACCGTGTTCCAGGTAAGCCTTAAGCGGTACGCTACACTAGGCTCAGTAATAGACGGTTTATTTGCGATCCCGTTTCAATATGTTTTAGAAGATAGACTCCGCGTTTTTCTCGTAATTACTAACTGAAACTGATTGGAACTGAAAATATACTTGTCTTATTTGACACCTTTCTAGAGGGTTGTGAGAGAAGACGTGTACAAAATTTAACGATTAACATGACTGAACATGAACATAGTACATTACTAGACTTGGCACAAGCGAGAGATCCGCCGTAGTTACTTAGTAGCTCTGTATATTTTGGTAATGCAGTATAAGGAGCGCTCCGTAGTTAGTTGCATCTTGCTTAGTAGTGAATAGCATTAGGTAATGCTGAACCCTGTATACTTGTGTACTCAAACTCGCCGTCTGTGTTCCCTTTCATTACTGTGTATTAGTGAACACCGACACAACAACATGACACTTGTCAACACTACCACGCTAAATTACTAACTACATTTTTTTGTATTTTTTTACTTTAATTTATTAACATTGGAATAAAGTAACATTTTATTACACCAAAAGGCACGACTTATACAATATGACAGCACACCTTGCTTATTTTGATTTATTAAACAAATTCGGATTTTAAAATACTTGATGTGGTAGAACGATTTGCTCGGTTGAGTTGAATTCTGACTTTGATGTAAATATTTCAGGTTTTAACACAGGAAGACTGGAATGTTGTGTTATTTAATGGCATGGAAAAAACGAGTCATTGGGCTGCGTTATATTTTGTTGCCCTTATGACATTTGGGAATTATGTCCTGTTCAACTTGCTAGTTGCTATACTCGTCGAGGGGTTCAGCTCAGAGGTAAGTGTAGGGACATAAATTTATTGCAGGCTACGTAAATTTTAAATAATTCACAACGTTACCTCTCTTTGTGTAATTTCGAAAACAATTCTTGCAAGAAAAAATATTTGAATTTCTAAGAAGAGACAAATATTCTTGCATTACTTATGCTTTCATACCCCTGCCACAGAATTCCTAATCAAATTCTCATGTGTAATTCAAATGTTTTAGCGAAATGAGAGAAGGGAACGTGAACAACGCGAGTTGGCAAAATCAAAATTGTCGAGCGATTGTTTCTCAGACAATAACGAATTGCACTACGACGACTCGAATTCAGGATCACATTCCAGTGAGAGTTTTTCACAGGTAAAGTATTCGAGATACTATTTCATTAAGTCAACGTGATTAATGTTATTCCATTTGAAACCTTTCAAATTTCCAAAGTAACAAAGAATTCAGCTAACATTTGATCGAGAATTTGTGTCAGCAGAATGAAATAAAGAACTATTGGAGGTCAGCGGATGATGTACGAAAGGCTAAGGATGATGTAAACGGACATAAAGAAAAAGCCATAAAGTCACATCGTAAAACAAAGTCGTCGGTACACCATCCGACACTATGTAAGGACTGCGCGCAATCTAACAAGTGTAATCTACAAAAGGTAAGACAAAATTGATTTTATTATTTATTTTAGGATCTCCAACAAAAGGTATACACAAATCATTATTAGATAATGGAAAACACAAGGTGTTAGGTAGGAGTACTCTTTCACTTATAGGAGACCACAGCATGCACAATAATGTTAACTTAAAACTAAAATTAAAAGGATTAGGTTAGTACACACGTCACAATTAATTTCAATTTATATCAGAATTAAACAGTTCTTTTAATTAAGCAGGTATTTAGTTTTCATTACAAAGGATTATTTATTACCAAACTTAAAAATAAGATTTTAAACAGCTCAATTAGTAAACATTTTGATTAATTATGTAAATTCTTTTCAGTTTTAATTAACGACTACAAGCTCGTTTAAATAAGATTAAAAAGTACCAAGTAATATTAACTATATACATTGATAATTAAAAACTATTAAACTAAAATAGATAAACTAACAACAAACTATAAAAGGGCATCGAAAAACTCCTCCTCAACGCTGTCAGATGGTAATGTGCCCAAGAGACTGGCGGCGTTGCCACGTTGTATGGCAACACTTAGCCTCTGGCCAAAGTAAAAGCCAGCCCTTGGGTCACGGGAAGCGTCAATTAGGCGTTTCGAAATTTCCTTAAATAGGCTATGAGCACTCGGACCCCACGGCCCTAGAGTTTCAACCCCAAACGGCTCGAAAATATAGTTACCACACAGGTTTCTATATTTACGCCGCTTGAGGTTCTCTGCAGCCGCAGCGGCAGCACCAGCACAGCACGATGAGCTTGGAAGATGGGATGGCGCAAGAGTATCGACGCATGTTGCGTCCCACACTAAAGGCCTACCCATCTTCCAAGGAAACAAAGACATGCCGTCCGGTCTCTTGCCATCGTCGCGTGCCAAGCCGTTGGGTTCTAAAACAGCTGGGACGCCGACGGTGACAAGAGCTCGTCGGATAATGTCGTTTATATTTGCGTGCCGTGCAAAACGGCCCGCACTTCGGCTGCATGACAGGCCGTGGTGACCGAGGTTGTGTCGTCGAACAATGTGCCTATGCTCGACGACGGTAGTGCGTGAAGCCAAAGACCCGACTCCCACTCACCCACAGCCCGCAGGCGCGCACGCTCAGCAGTAGTAGCAGATGTGTTCAGCAGATTGCTCTGAACTACTCTGCAGAGCGGCTCGTCCCACCGTCTCTGGGAAAATGGATGGTCGGGTTCTTCAGTATTCGGGCAAGCGAGTTTCCAAGCATCGATAGCCTCGGGCATGCACGGCACATCAAAATCAATCAGTGTGGAAGACAGGATATTCCTGATTAATTTCTTAGTGCCGTGGACCGAGGATATAAAAGCCGGTAAACTAATACTGGAAATTTTGCGGACGCCGAGTCCTCCCATGCGAATAGGAAGAGTAGCTTGTGCCCAAGCTCGGTCGTCCAAAGCCACATTTAAAATTGACGTTAGAGTATGTCTGATAATTTCATCCATTTTGTCCAAAAGGGGAGTGTGCTTCCATAAAGGGGAAGCACGAAGGAAATACGTCAATTTTGGACTGAAACAGCAGTAACGAATTATTGTGATGGCCGAATGTATGTTAATTTCGAGCAATCTTTCCGAAACATCATTGAAATTTTGAATTTTTTCCTCGATAAAATCGGGAAAAGAATTTTCAAAGATGGGAGACCCAAGGAGACGAAGAGAGCTTTTTTCTGTAATTTTGATGCCGGGGGCTATGGCGTTAAATTTTGATAGAGTCTGTTGTCTGTCGGTACTGTCCGCTACATAAATTTCACATTTTGAAAGGTTGAGGTCGAGGCCAATGGAATGAAGTTCATTTTTTAGGAAATTTAGATCTTTTAAAACAGAATCTACATCGCCCCCCAAGGTTCCATCATCTAGATACCAAACGTTAAATTTGGAATTTAGCTGTCGAACAATTGGGTGAATAGCTAAACTAAAAATCACTGGCCCGAGGGGGTCACCTTGTTGACAGCCAACAGCAGATTCCAAAAGGTTGTCCCGATACAGTAATTTAGATGGGTATCTGTAACATTGCCAAAGAAAACTATAAATTTGGGGTAATTCTTTTTTAGTTTCTGTTAACAAGGTGTCCCTATTCACAGAATTGAAGGCGTTCTTTATGTCAACCTTCAGGATGACCTCAGTAATATCAGATTCCAAAAAATAAACAACTTTTTTTTCTTACACTAGAAATGAGATTCAAGATTTTATTCATCGTAAAATTTACTTTCTTTTATACTAGATTTCGATCCTAATCCTATAATCTTCTGAAATATCTTAGGAGTATAAACCTGGATTTTGTCTCATTTAATTTATCTTGGCATTTGCCTTCAGGTACCTACTTTGGTAATCCATCACTTGAGACAGTATTATAGAAGATTTATTTCATACCAAACCTTTTAAATTGCGTTCGTCAATAATCATTTGGCCGGCTCTTAAGAACTTTGGGTCTACCTCTAGTCTTAAAGCGTGGTATATTGTATGAGAATTGTACAATTTGATTGATTTAATCCGCCTACTATTTGCTTCATCTTAGGAGTCGAAAATGCGAGCAAAATGTGCTGGTACAACAGAATCTTCAGCATTACCAATGATAACGCACACCGCGGCCACACCACAAGACTCACCATCCACGACGTTAGAACCTGGAGCTTCCTTCAGGGATTTTAACGTAGCTCTGAGCTTGGAAAGATCAGCCATGTTATCCAGTTTGGACTCCATTGATAGGACTTCTGTAAGTATATTCTTATTGGTACATCGCGCAGAACTGGGATCAATAGCACAAAATGGAGGATGCCTATACTATGCCGTGCGTGTGGAACGAGGCTGCCGATATAATGATGACATCATCTTGTTATTAGAATGTTATCATTTTTCATTCCAAAATTGCATTTCGTGAACTACAGCTAGTTTGTAATAAATAATTTGACTTGTATTATTAACTACAATGTTTTCAGTTCACTTTATTTTTTTTAGTGTGCCAGCATACCTGGACTACTGAAACCACCAAACAGCTACACACTAACCCTCCACTCTGCGCAAGCTCAACTCGGAGCTGAGAAGGCCCGGCTACCTCCCATGTCTCTCGCCCCTCCCCCTCTAACCCTCGCCCCACCACCGATAAGATCCGCGTCACCTGCGCCTACGACGCCGACCACACCTAGAGCTATATCATCGCCATTGTTACCAGAAAAGAACCTACAAATCACGATTGCTAAGGACGAAAATTGTCTGAACACTAGTGATAAATCTAGTCTTCTGAATTCGCAAAAGTAAGTTAATAATATTTTACGTACAAAAGACCAAAAGTATATTTTACGTACTTATGAGAAGTAACATGGATTATTTTAATCATCTTTTAGGAACATAAGCGTAGTCAGTATGGGCACAAATGGCGAGGAGAAATGCAGGGTACAACGCAACTACAGTTGGCGGCCAAGTCTAAGAAGAAAACCAAAACAAAGAACGGGATCCGATTCAGACGCTATCATACTAAACAATGGCAGGGATCATGCTGTCTGCAATGGTATAAGATTTATTGTCACTTTATACTCGGCTTAAGTTTTAAAGTTCAAATAAAACGTTATTTTTGCATGTCATGTTTGATGTTCGATGTGCTTCATAAGTCTTTATGCAAACAATTTTATCCACTTACTTAGTTGCGTTTGATTTGTTAAAAGGATTTCAAGCTTTCAAGACCAAAGTTCGGATTTTGAAAGAAAATTCTGATCGAACTCTTTTACTTATTCAAATATGCTCTTTAAACATACGTAGCCACTGAATCTTCAAATTGGAACCACGCTACTAAAAAGAGACGGGCTGGTAAATGTCTTCATAGATGATATGAAGACATTTACCACTTATTACTTGACGTTTCATGCGATAAATGTTCTGGTCGAACCTGGTCTCCTGGCTGTGACTATGTTTTTTTGTAAGAAATTGGCCATAATGAAGGCGTGGTCTATCTAGTTATAATATATACCTGATTATTTCTATAAATCCATAAATCTTACTTGAATCTCAACAACAGGTTCGAACATCCGCAAGAACGAGCTCCTTCTATCATCATCGATGGTGATAAAGAACGACACGCAGTCGGAGCTGCCCAACAATAGGACACGCGGAGCGCTGCCAGCCGCGCGCGTTCTGCCTCCTGGTGGCCAGGCCAGGAAGGTTTCTGCGCATAATGTACCATTGCTACCTGATGTGAGTTCTACAAAAATTCGTACTGCATGAAGGACGATAGATTTATCCTATTTAAATCGGTAATAGTAGAATTTTACAATTGAGTTATTGCTAACAGAACTTACACCTTCATCCGTTTATCACCCTATTATAAGATGATAAACGATGTACAATTAACAGATTCAATCAATAGATGATTTGCTTTATAAATGACAGCACATTCTTAGTAACCGACTTCAAAACAGAACAACAACAACAACAATTTTTCGACCCAAATTTTCTGCATACTCTACTATTTGTCTAGGTATCTTGGAAGGCTCCAGAAGCGGCGTTCTCATCAGACTCCACCGTTCGACTCGACTCCGTGAAGGCTCCACCTCACAGACTATCACTCACAAACGACTACCTGACAGGTAACCTACTTCAACACTACACTTAATATTTCTGCGTACCTAGCTAGCCTTATTTTCAGGACACGGTGGTTATTGCTATCGATTAAAACAAGTAGGTGACTGACCGTACCGCCTTTGATATAATGCATTCCTTAACCAGTCTGCAATAATTACTTATCGATTCAGTTTCGAGAACGAGAATAGGTTAGTAGTCTTACCCTTTGTCTACACCGGTTATGTTTGTTAAACATTAAAATAATATCACTAGACATGCATACTTAAATTCATCTGGAATACATCAGATCCGATCATCAAAGTGATCTTCTGATGCATTTAACACCATTCAAACATCAAACGTTTTGAGACAAAACTGATTATATTACCAACATGTACACTAACCATTTCTAGGACTAACAACTCTATTAGCATGAACATACAGCACATCAACTTACTATGTACCAAATTTTCATAGGCAAGTTACGGGTATCTGAGTACGATTCATTGGTAACAGTGACATCGGTATCAGAAGTGAAGGCGAGCAACTTAGGACCATCATCACCCGTGGTGCCGGTAGCCCCACGGCCGGTGCGAGAGCTGCCCGCGCCGGCACTGCCGACTAGGCTCAATGCGCAACCACTGCCCCTGATGAAGCAGATCAATGAGGAAGTACGTAGCAGTAGTAGGATTAAGGTAAAGGTGATATTGATAGCTGGAATCAAGACAAGCATCTCGGATTCATCCATTGCCAAGCTTTTACAGGCAAACGCAGATGCAGTTACGATACGGTAAAAAAATTACATCGGAACTATTATCTTAGAAGCACATAATGTATCTTTCGCACCCTGTTCTTTCGTAAAAGTCGTATTTCAATTTCTAAATTGTCTTCTTGTAGAGTTGAAATAATACCCGTTTAATCGAAACTTGAATTATTGTGGCGAGCCCTCGCCTAGATTACCCTAGCGGGGTCGCCACAACAATTCCACAGAGTATAACTTTGAACTTTCCTTTGACACCTTCCAAAATGTTATTATAAAGTTTATTTACGGTTTTGTTTGACTTAACCCTATCTTTTCTGTTTCTGCACGCAGTTTCATGAAATCCATACACAACAGCTAAAAGTTTTGCTAAACCCGTATAATCACAAGATTTTACAAATTTTATTTTTTTCCAGGTTGCTATAAACAACGTGTGTATGTTATCATCAAGGTTCGACAGACGACAGTACAGATTCAAAGACCTTTTTCGCTTTATGGAACCAACGGGCTGCCTCAAAGAAAAAGAATTTTACTCACTGTACATCTTTTCGCCAGAGAACAAGTAAGATTTTGACGACCTCAATTCCTTTAATCCGTTAAAAGAATTTTAGTATTTTCGTAATGAAATAAGTACTTTTATGTCTTCGAGGCTTACCTAAACGAATCAGTCAACCACACAAAAATCATTACGTAGAGACTATTTTAATAAAAATGATTTTTTTTTGCTGTATCTAAGTACTGATTTTTTTAAACTATAAATCCTTGATCCAATTATATGTTTGATAATTAATATTCGTATTGATGTCAATAAAACTTAAGTTAAACCGGTACGGATTAATAGCGTACAGACTACAGACAATAGACACTGACGAAGACTTGGGTAGTATTCATATAGAGGGATCCGTGTCCGGAGCCGCGTCAGCAATTTGTCCGAACTGGTTTGGCCGAGCATACATAACATTTGATAGGATACGTAATAAAATTAAATTAGTTAAGTTAAAGGTAGTTGCTCCAAAGCACTAAATTAATGTTATTATTACCTACGCTTTTCAACATTAGCATGCGAAGATTCTGCACCTGGATGGTAACGCGTGGCTGGTTCGACAACATCGTCCTACTGTTCATCGCATTGAACTGCATCACATTAGCGATGGAGCGACCCAACATCCCGCCTGACTCTAAGGAACGATCCTTTCTCTCCACCGCCAATTATGTCTTCACAGGCGTGTTTGCAGTCGAGATGTTTATCAAGGTACGTAAACTCAGGATAATGTCCCATTAAGTATTTTAAGATATTAACGCACTAAGGTAGCTCAAGTTATACAAACTATGTTTTTCAAATCAATCAACATACAACATGAAACTGATCTGTTATCACCAAAAAGATAAGAATATTTCAGTTTAGCGGGCTACCCTTGAGCTTTCGCCTCACATCAAGTACTGCACAAAATGTCGATGTAACATATCCACAACGCAAATACAATCAATAGGATGATCAATGAAAGCATTAAAATAATTTTACCAAAATTCTTGCACAAACAAACGTTATTTGTGTATGGCGTGATCAAGTCTATATTAGAAACACTTGAGTTGATTTAGAAAGTCACCTTTAAAAGTAGTAACACTTACAAAAATGATTGCTAACATAAAGAATTCTAATAAACCAAGCAACACTACATAGCACTGAAAAGGGACATTAAAATACACATTTGTCAGCAAGGATCATGAGATGGGCCGTTTTACTGGTTTTTCCGCTGTGACTTTACTATTGTTACAATGATACTCGTTCCAAGTGTGGTTAAGACGTTAAGTGCAGTCGTTTGATCCTTCCACTAAGAATAGCTCATACTTTACTCAAGTGTTATTTCGCCTGACATCATCTATACTCAGGTTTATTAAAGCTTACATTGTAAAGCTACACTTTGAAGAAAGATTTTAATCCCCCATTTCAAAAAGTTAATACCTGGTACCAATTTAGCTTCTTGTATTTTAAAATTTATGGATTGGTTTAGTAGCGGAACAGTTCATAATTTAGTCGTAAACACGAACCTGTCCTTTTATTTGCAAAATACTTCTAACATTCAAGATAAACTATCGAATATTGTACGATATATGAGTTGAGCGGCGTACCAGCCAAGCATGAAACAGTTTGACTAGGAAACATGGTACGCTGTTCGTGTCACGTACACTCGAGCTTCGATAACTTTACCCACTTCCACCTATCGGCACTTAATATACTGTTTTGGGTTACATTTTTATGATAGAATTTTTTGGAAAAGATGTTTTGAAAGCAAATTGTGCAAAGTTTATATTTATCTAAGAAAAGTCTTACATCCAAGTGTAGCAAAACTGTTTTACTGCTTGTAATACATTTGTGAAAATTCTCGTTAATGTTCCGTGTGCAATTTAATTTGTTTCTCAAAACAGGTAGTGGCATCAGGGATGTTCTACGGTCCAGACGCGTACTTCACTTCAGGATGGAACATTATGGATGGCTCGCTGGTCATAATATCCATCATTGATTTGTTGATGTCTTTAGTATCAGAATCCAGTCCACGAATTTTTGGAATTCTCAGGGTAAGATACTTCTCAACACTCAATTAGCTAAATCTAATCTTTTTAAAATGTTGTAACGTTTTCTTTTCTTCCTTAGGTATTTAGATTACTAAGGTCGCTAAGGCCACTAAGAGTGATAAACAGAGCGCCAGGGTTGAAGCTGGTCGTGCAAACACTGCTCTCTTCATTAAGACCCATTGGAAATATTGTGCTCATTTGCTGCACTTTCTTCATCATATTCGGCATTTTAGGAGTCCAGGTGAGAGGTCTATTGAGTTACTTAAGTCACTTTAAAATGCGTTGACTCTTTACACCACGTCCTAATCAAAGCGATCGCGTTCGTGTGTCATTCACTTGTGCGGAAAACCGGAAGGCATCCTCTGTCGGCGGAAAACGTGTTCGTGTCTGTCGAGCCAAATGAACGCGACGGTCGTGTCCGCGCAATCGATCGTTTTGTTAAAATGATTGTTGTCCTTCTACCAGACATAGAGAATATTTTAATCTTGTAAAGTCATAAAACATAGGTAGTGACCAAACATGTCCCAATACCCAATTACTCAACCGGCAAGTGATGCAATTTGCGTGCATACACAATTGTACGTAAGACGAAGCCCCTGGAGACAACACGAGTCCCGTCTAAAGCCGTGTGTGATTATATCAGTTACAAGAGGTGCCACACAGATCTAAGCTGCTTTTCCCAAGAGCAATGCAGCGCAATCGGCTTAAATTGCTAATCAACTTGTTACGGCTATTGATTTTAAGCCGGTGATAATGGTAGATAGGATATACAGTCAGGTCACTTAGCAAATGGATTAGAAACTTAAATTCAAATCAAAACTATGTTTTGTCTATGACACGGCTTATTTACGAAGTGTGTTAGATAACTTAACCCGTTACCAAAATCATCATCGATATTAAAACAGAACGGCACATTAGTCTTTAGAGTAACACATTTAGACGGTAACAAACAAGAAAACATTCTAGCAATAACCATATTTCTTTCAGCTTTTCAAAGGCGCATTTTTCTTCTGCGAAGGTGCAAACATAAAGAATGTTAAGAACAAATCAGACTGCTTGGCAATAGAAGGCAATGTATGGGTGAACAGGAAATACAACTTCGACGATTTGGGCAAAGCGCTGATGTCATTGTTTGTACTGAGTTCTAGAGACGGATGGGTTAACATTATGTACACTGGACTCGACGCTGTTGGGGTTGATCAACAGGTACAGACATGACAAACTTTGTGTTATTATTGTTCCTTGTAGGATTGACCAAATCCTAAATTAAATAAAAGCATCGTTTAAAGTGTTGAACCCGAAAACTG
Organism: Lycophotia porphyrea; assembly: GCA_950005105.1. Classification (NCBI taxonomy): domain Eukaryota; kingdom Metazoa; phylum Arthropoda; class Insecta; order Lepidoptera; family Noctuidae; genus Lycophotia; species Lycophotia porphyrea. Next base: position 6,459,958 of record OX465389.1, read on the forward strand.
TTTCCTCAACAAAAAATATTCTAGAGCTCAGCTAGTACTCTAGATTTTTTCCAATTTGTCTGAAGTATTTGATGATGTCGATTAAAACCGACAGATGTTGGAAACGGTCACCCACGACGATAACGACGTCGTTATAAGCTTTTAAAAAGCTTAGAACTTACAGTTTTAAGAATTTATTTAGCAAAGTTCACAATGTTACTAATTGAACTGAGACAATAGAAAGCATTGAATATTTTTATTAGGAACGACTGTTAGTAAAATCCCGGTTTTATTAATATCAGTTTGGAAAAGATTAATAGGACTTTGTATGCAAGGTAATTGCTAACTGATAGATTCAACCACATAAGGCACTCCACACTTGCATACCTATTTAAGACCGAGACAATTTTTCATTTACGAGTTATATATAACATCTTATAACTGTACCTACATTCATAGCAAATAAAGCTCTGATTCTGATTCTGAGTTCAAAAGTTTAATATTAGCTTATCTGCCTGCAGCCAATAGTAAACTACTCGGAATGGCGTCTTCTATACTTCATCGCATTTATACTGCTGGTCGGGTTCTTTGTACTGAACATGTTTGTGGGAGTCGTGGTGGAGAACTTCCACAGATGTCGCGAGGAACAAGAGAAGGAAGAAAGAGTCAGACGAGCAGCCAAGAGAGCGCTGCAGATGGAGAAGAAACGGAGAAGTTAGTACTATACCCAAAGTCATAAACAGAGCACCTACGGGATAAAAGTGTTTGTAACCTGTATATTTTGTTTCAGAAATGCACATGCGGCCGTATTATGCCGACTACGGCCAAACACGTTTATTCGTCCACAACGTAGTCACATCTAAATATTTCGACCTGGCAATAGCTGGCGTCATTGGCTTGAATGTCGTTACGATGGCCATAGAATACTACAGAATGCCGCCGGCACTGCAATACGCGCTTAAAATATTCAATTATTTCTTCACTGCTGTGTTTATCTTAGAAGCAATCATGAAACTAGTTGCTATAGGTTTCAAAATATACTTAAAAGACAAATGGAATCAACTAGACGTAATCATCGTCATCTTATCTATAGTGGGAATAGTTTTAGAAGAGTTAGAAACTAATATAATTCCAATAAATCCGACTATTATGAGGGTAATGAGGGTGTTGAGGATAGCCAGGGTACTGAAATTACTGAAGATGGCAAAGGGGATACGAGCGCTGTTGGACACAGTCATGCAGGCTCTGCCGCAAGTTGGAAACTTGGGGCTTCTGTTCTTTTTGCTGTTTTTCATCTTTGCAGCGCTTGGTGTAGAGTTATTTGGGAGGCTGGAGTGCTCTGACGAGATTCCTTGCCAAGGTATTTAAATTATATTCCGTTTAAATACTTTTAAGAAAACGTTTTGCGTTCATTGATTTCATGTTTATTTGATAGGTCTTGGTGAACACGCCCACTTCGCGAACTTCGGCATGGCATTCCTGACGTTATTCCGCGTAGCGACCGGAGACAACTGGAACGGCATCATGAAGGATACCTTGCGCGAGGACTGCGACAGCACTGTGGATTGTGTCCGGAACTGCTGCGTGTCCACCATCATAGCGCCCATCTTCTTCGTGGTGTTCGTGCTGATGGCGCAATTTGTGCTCGTCAACGTCGTCGTTGCTGTAAGTTTCTTCAAATCAATTTGGTTGATGAATAAAAATGGTTGGGTGTCATAAATTAATTACATGCTCATATTTGACAGGTACTCATGAAACACCTAGAAGAATCCCATAAACAAATGGAAGATGAAAATGACATGGACGTAGAACTAGAACGTGAATTAGAACGAGAGGCCGATGACGAGGAAGACAGGGCACTGTGCCGCGCTCTAGAGCAGTGTATGAGCCCGCCGCGGCCGCTGAACAAGGTACCGTCCCTGCCGACTAACTTCACGTACAGCGAGCCCAAGCAACCCGCACCGTCCCCCGCACGCCGCCGGCGCACGCTGCACTCGCAAACCGCTTTGTTGCCGACGTCGCTACCGCCGAGACGGGCTTCCTTATCCCCTCACGCCTTCGGGCGCCGTCGGCAGGACTCGGCGTCCGAGCCGCCCGCCGCGCTCTACGAGGAGGACGCGCGCTTCATCGACGCCGACGACGCCGACCAGCTGGAGCCCGGCAGTCCGCCGCACCGCGACTCCTTCGCGCAGAACCGGCGCCAGCGCGTCGACAAGCGCAACTCGCTGCGCGGCGAGGAGGCGCGCCTGCTGCGGCCCGTGCTGCTAGCCGTGCCCTCCAGCCGCCAGGGTCTCAGGCTGAGCGGCCCCAAGAGGAGATCCTCAACCGAATCGGCCGCGACCGACGCTAGCACCGCGTCGCGCTCCAACCAACTCACTCCTGAATCGGTCGATCTGCCGATTACTGAAGAAGAAAAAATAAGAATAGTGATAGCCGAGAGGCGGAAGATAGATACGACGAGGCCAGAGCCAGACGATGTCGTGGAACTGTCGGAGCGAGGCTCCTAGTCCCGGCGGGGCCGGCCGCAGCAACACCATGAAGTCTACATCTAGGCGCCGCTCAAAGCGGCGTCCGGGTGCCCTCTCCTCTTCTCTTCCTCGTCTCCTCTCGTCTTTAAGTCTGTATGCTCAAGGGACAGTGAAAGTTTGAACTCGGTTGCACGAACAGTGATTACAGTGACGATTTTATAAACTAATCTTGACTTCGGTGCGTTTCAGTGTTGTGTTGTGTTGTCGATATTAACTAAAGAAGGATATTGCCCATTCAGAAGCAAACTTCTAGTTTTTCTTTCCCACGTCCGACCTAACCCTTATTTCACCATTTGCGGCCGGTTCAACTACTTCATAAAGAGACTTTAATAAATTTAGTTTAAGGTGTATAAAACATGTAGATAGGAGTTAGAACTAGTCAATTTGTTGTGGTGGGATGTTTTCTACGAGAACTAAAGTTTACTTTGTAATTTTATTATTAGTACGGTGCTTGCTGTTAAAGGTTAATTCGTTATTATTAATATAAGATTTTCCAAAGTAAACCTCAACGAAGTATTGGTTTGTAGACATGAATAGATTCAGTTTATCGTACAGCCACTGACTCGTTTAAAGTTGTGTGTGCAATTAAATCTTAGACCTTATGTAAGAACGGGTTTCAAATCATAGAATGTATAGTGTTATACAATTTGTGTAATCCAACGATTCGAAAAGCCTATAATTATTAAAATTTCGATATGGGTACTTAGTCGTGATTACTTGTAAAGTATCTGTTAGCCAACGACTGTGTAACCTCGTAGAGTACTGTTACTAGCTAGATCTTTGTCAATCTAATATCTAAATCGGAACCAAATGTTCGTGAATTGAGTATTATTCTCTTAAAAGATGAAAAATAATATTTTCTGAATATAAATGAATCCTATTTTCTTACAGAGTCATGTACGTAACTTAGACATGTAACTGGCAATACGCACATAACGGTAGAGTCGAGTTTAAGTAGATCGAAGTAGATTATGACTAACGACATCACAAAACTGATCTGTTAACATAAGTAATGCTCTATGATAGTACTTAGATTGTATCATTTTGAATGTTTAGTGCGATCTACTAGCCGTGCCAAATCTACAAGATCTTTTTAAATTAAGCGAACATTTTGTAAGAGTATTTTAATTGAGCAGTTGATATACTTAGTTGCTTGTCTTTCAACTTTTCCGCTTGTTAAATTACTTACTGTCTACTTTAGAAAAGGCCACAGAGCAAGACAAAGTAAGTTATAGAACGTAAAACTTCAATTTAAGTTTAATTTAAAGCACAAACTGCTGATTATTTTGAGACATGCCTGTGTGATTTTCTAGTTACTTACTTTAAAAGATTGTAGCTAGTTAGGGAAGTCAGCAATAAATTTTATACTTCGACTGTGCCTTTCCTATTTCTAATGTATTAGCTCGTGAAGTTGAATGTGGGTAGTCTCTGAGATTAATGTATACTGTAGGATTTGGAGTGTAGATACACTAAATTATTATTCTTGTTGAGTCTTTATTAAGTTATCGTTATGTGTCATGTGAAAAGTTTTGTAAATGTAAGACATTTCCCCGAGAAAATGAAGTTAACTTTGTGTCATTCCGAAAACTAAAACTATTCTGTTTTGTACCAATGTAATCAGTACAGCATACGTAGTGTGTACCATTTTAGCCTAATGATTTTGTTGTGCAATTTATTCCATCTAAAATGTCAAAATGATTGTTCTAATTAACCTTATATTTAATTACTTAATTGTTTGTCCTTCCACAAGACGCTATCTTTTAATTACGTAATGTCTTCCATCTTTACTCAATCTTTACCGAGACTTGAAATGGTATCGATCGAAGTTTTAATTATTAGCTACAATAGATTTCTTGTATAAATAGACATCGAGTGATTTCATGTTTAATATTATTTATATTTTCAAGTTTACGTAAAAGAATTGATTAAAAGGAATTTAGTAAAATTAAGAATAGTATTTTCGTGATAAAAGTAAATTTCGTGATAATGATGAATAATTGTTTTTCGGTACTGATCGTATAATAATTTAAGTGGTATGAACAATGTTCATAGTTGAGTACACCTGTTATCTTAGCTGGTGATCTGTCGAGTTAAGGAAGTTACGACAATGTTAGGTTGAAAAATAAATCAAAATTCAAACAATTGCGTTTTATTCCACAAGAGTTAGAAAGCCCGGAGCACTCCCAGTCACATGGTATCCCTACATTACATCCGTTCCAAGTTAGATTATTATTTTTAAGTTGTTCGTTTGTTCAGCGTCCCCGGGTAATTTGCCAGGCGCAGGTACCCACAAAGGAGAGAGCAACAGGCGAACTGAATTGAGTTTAGCAACAATCTTTGCGAGCGTCCTATCTTGTTAGCGAGCGCTTACAATCTCATTTGCATAATTCCTTGAAACGAATTTTAATGGGTTCTTTATCGTGTTGAACAACATAATGCCGTTTTCATGAAAAGATGAAGACGCTCTGGCTCGTTTCGAAAGGATTTGTTTTTCAAACAATTAAGACTGACCGATTTGGCTCTGGAGGGAATCCTGTTTGAAAATTCAGTAAAGAGGAGTAATTATTTCGGGAGTTCTCTCTTGGGGCGCTGTAACAAATTACAGAATAAAACATTTAACCCAGAACCTAGCACAAGTTTTAATTAATAATTTAATAAAGTAATAACCAGAGTTTATCAAGGTACTTGTTTTTGTTATACCTATGTAAAATATAACCTCAAAGTAGACAGTACTGACCGACCGAGAAATTAAAAAAAAAACATCACGGGGAAATATCAACTCTGTGCAGCAAGCAAGAAAGCTCATCCGTCAATGTAACGTTCATTATACGAGTAGACTAGTATTTACCTACGTTAGTATGGAAAATAAACATAAATAAAACACGCCTGTATTCCTACTTAAACCTTTGGCAAAGTGTGGCAAATGTACAACCACATTTAGCCAATTATGATTAAGTGCGCCAACAAATATATTTTGGTTCTGATAAGTGATAATATAATAAAAAATAAATTAAATATAATTAATGTAGATAGCTATATAAGTACAGATATGTTAAGCTTAACGAAAGACGAGTAGGTATGTCGAAGTCTAATAGTTTCTCAGTAACGATCTTTCGCAATAGATTATCGAAGTAGCTCTGTAGAAATTATTTTTATCGCAGTGCAAATCTTTCGCGGTTACCTGCATCGAAGTCAAGTTATATCGCAGTGAAGATCTTTCGCGGTTACGTGCATCGAAGTGTAGTGGCTTCGGAGAGACGGTCTTTCCCAGTAACGTGCATCGCAATTTTGTAGCAGCGTATTAGCATTTATCGATATTTCGTGCGTTGAAATTCCGTATTCTACTCTAAAGTCAAAAGTAAGTGATAGCCCACTTCGCCCAACAAGAGAATCGAACTAAGGACCTCATTCCTAGAAACGAGGCGGTTAAATACAGAAAAACATTGTAAATTACTTTAAAAGATACTCAAATCTAAAAGCACATAACTAACACGTGAAAGAACAAACTGCTACATGCGAATGTACAGGTTCCAGATTCTCAAATAAAAATTACAGGATATTGTGAGCAAAAAAGACTGAATACAATTCCAATTTACTGTAGGTAGATCTTGTAAATAAAAACAACTTGTTTACATTCTTGTGCGGCAACCATCGAAGAAGATGCCGTTTTCATAACTCTAATTTTGTTACATCTTTTGTGAGCGCCTGTCCGGAGCCAGCCTGACCCAAATAAAACTTAAGTTAAATGTACTTTCACCAACAGTCGTATTTTACGGAAAAATATTTGTATTTTGATCATTTGTGAAAGAACCCTCGCATATTTTGATCCTTTTTACCACCTCGCAAGACTGACCAAATATAAAATTAAAATGTCTTAATATTGTCTATTCTTTTATTGGCTACAGCCCACTTCCTCCGAACTTTGAAAGAATAGCTCAATAAACTGGTTTTATGGATGTTTTTCGTTACTTTGCCCATAACCATGTAATAAATATCTAATAACGTCAACATTAGCTTAGTTCAAAGCTCGCTTCAGAATGTACTTATTATATTACGTGGCAAACAAACAGTTTTATTGTGTTGTCCGCAAAACTCCGACAACTCGTCATTGTACGTATTTTTCCTTTAGCATTAAATTATTACCGCATTTTCAATAATATTCGTACTACAAAAGCTTTTTGTATTGTCCCCGCTTACATGTGGGTAGGCATATACAAAGGGTACAATATTTGTACGGAAAAACAGAGTTTTTTCATTCCAAAAAAAAATGCATGACTGCCCGCAGCCTGCACAAACAAACCAGAGTGTTGGCGCGATACGGTTTAGATGCTGGTGAAAAACTCTGAATTTTGCCCGTCGATATTCAACGTTTTCAGTGTCTCGGTTCAAAAAATTGATTTAAAAAATCTTAGCTTTCGAACGACGACGGTCAATTTTTTTCGTGCTTAGGCTACTGATATTTTTTAAAGTTCTAGACTGAAAAATGTTTCATGACAAAGTTTTCAAGATCGCACATCGATTTGAACTACGGAGATTGTAAGCGTCAGAACCCCTGGACCAATAGAGATATTTGATGTTTAGAAAATACCAAAACGCACTACCTTTTTGCTACTATTTAATACCTAACTTCAAATATTTACTACCTCGATGGACAGCGAAAAAACGCGAAAAGAAAGTGGTCAGACATTCTGACGTCAGGATGTCTGGACCAGTTTTTTTTCCATAGTTTGAGACAACGTCACTATTTTTTGGGGCACTTTAAAAGTGGTTCCAAATTCGCGAAACGAACGTGATTTAAAAGAAGTGGCGGTAATACTTCAAGAACAAGTTTTTCAGCGATTTTTCTTAAGTAAAGTTGTGGAGCTCCTTAGACGTAGTATGCTGTTACTTATAACAGCACACTACGTCTTTAGCAAAGTTAAATTCACAGCAGATTGTTCAAACATCGCCAAATTTCTAGTCATTAAAAATCTTGCTTGAAATTAATGTTTAAATCATTCATAGCAATTATATTTCACAATACCTACCTAACTACTGAATCTGTTAAAATTAAAAATATTAGTGCAAATAAGTGTTGTACACCATAACGTCGTATCGAATGAGACGATCAATTTCCACACCCAATCCAAAATACACATGTTAGGAAGTGGAGTTGCAGACACCAGTTTGATAATACAATACAATAGTTATGGCTGAGTAATTACGAGAAACCTTTCAATAAACACTGATATCCAACCCTAACTGTCGATCCCGACCTAGATCACAATAACATTGGTTATCGAGTGCTACCCCAACATTTATCTTGGTCACAACTAATTTGGCTGTGTTTGTCAAACAATATTCTGAGTAAACCAATCAGAGACCGCACTGAGTAACAGATTACACCTGAATAGTCGCAGAGAGGTCTGATAGTTAGGAGCGAGATTACTGATTTCCAATGTAATTGAAACCTTCCACAAACTGTTGGCGCCGTGGCTGAGCGATTGGCTGATGCGTTGCGTGTCGCAGGTTCGATGCATGAAACAAATATTTGTGGGTCTTACTGTTTGTGTATGTGAATTTAAATGTTTGTTAACGTACCCACGATAGTACAGAATAAATTTCTAGTGAGAGGAAACGTTACAAAACAATTCAAAAACGAAAATAAATAAAAGTCCTCTAGGTCTATTAATAAATGATTTCCAGTTCAGAAGTTCTCTGTTAAACAACAACTCTGAGAAATTCTTGCACATCTACAAGTTACAATAATTACCCAGTCTTCTTCTTCTTCTACCTCCTGCCTGCTGCCATGGCCCACCTGGAAGACCCTAAGCCGATTGCGAAACGAGGTGGGCCGCTGCAGATAAAATCTGGTCCGGTGGGGGTAATCCGATGAAGCCATGTGTGACTGCAGTGCCTCAACGCAAACAATGGCTCACCTCCTGTCCTATACTATGTGTGGTTCCTCGTGCACTTTGAGGGACCTGTTCGAGGCCAGTACCAACGCCGTCGAGGAGTTTTGACAAGAACTCTGCCAGAGTTATGGTCAAAACTCATTTGATAAAAAAAGGGAAATCGTCGACACGACGAAGACGAATTACCCAGTAACAACAACATACATCTTCAAGTTACAATAATTGCCCAACAACAGAATAGTTCGAAGAAGTAATTTAAAGGAATTGGCTTATTTTATTGAGTGTAAATATTGTCATGTCAACAACAATATAATAATATTTACACTCAACAATATTACTTCCCTCCGTCCTTTTCTTTGAAATGAGTAACCTCGAACCAACCGAAGTGTTAAGATTACTGCTCAAAACATTTTATTCGTAAAGTGTTGCCAATTAATCTTAATTAACATGATGTAGTGCTCCTGCCACACTGTAGCTGTCAACATCGTAATACATCATTCAAAAGTTTCTTCATTATTTTAATTCACTGGCTTAATTTTCATCCTTACATTTGATATGATACTCCCATGGATTACGGTTATTATTATGTGTCATTAGGATATGTGCAACAAGCTTCCCTCGATTTCACCCCGTGGATATTATCCCTAAGGCTACAGTTACTTATGGGGTAAAACGTATATCCTAACCCAAATCATAAATCAAATTCAAAGTCAATTTTTTTCGAAATCCGTTCAGCCGGTCGTAAAAAAAACAAACAATTTCTATGTATAATGTGTTACTATGGACTATATCTCATTGAGAGATTAATAAGGCTTTAGGATATATGCTATTAATAGGATATAATTATGTGTATTCTCACGGGGGTGCTATAGTTTCCCATAAGTAGGATCTACTTGAGTAGGTAAAAGAATATGAAGTAGTGAGTCATATTCGTTAGACTCACGAACATAATTCCTTTCCATTTTATTTATCATATAAATCCATAGTTAAAGTGATAACAACGTGGGGTATTATACATGTAAAATCAACATTATAATAACTGAAAGTCAGACACTTGATCACGTCGAGTGGGCTTTTATTAAATTAATTGAGAGAGAAATTCAATCAAGGTCCATACTTCAAATTAATCCCCACACGGCTGCTTTCAACTCATTATTGGAAACCGCTTGAAATGAAACACTGCCCAATCGCATTTCAAAGGAAATATTACAAAAGGAGTTTCGAATACTTGAAAAAGAATTTACTAAAGGAATTTTTCGGTTTCATGTCACGATTGCATCTGGCGAGGGTACTTACAACTTGATGGAAATTGTAAAAATGTCGTTTAGCTGAATTTTCGTAACAATATTGGATGCTGTCTTTTTCAATAAAGTTGAGAAACAATGTCTGTAATAATTTTCCAACAAAATCGGTGCATTCACACAATTTACGTCTTGTTGACGTTTCAAAACCATTTCGACACAATTTTCCTGGAATTGTGAAATTCTCCGTGAGCAGCTTTGCGTTGTTAGGGAAAATCAGAAAATGTGCACTTTATTGAGTGACCGAATTTTGAAAATCCTCAACCGCAAGGTGAATATCTCGTTGATATAAAATGAGGTATATTAAACTCAAACTCAAAAGCATTTATTTCAATTAGACCCTTACAGGCACTTTTGAATGTCGGAAAAACAAAGAAGGCTAAGCTACAGTCACAGTCACAAGGCATAATAACTTATGAAAGTACTGTAGTTGCCCATTCCAAAGCGTAGATCTCTATGGAGAAGAATGGGCAAGAAACTCCATGGACACTCTTTTCAATCAAAATATTATTACAAAATCTTGGTTACATCATTCCTGTTGAGATTATACATGTATGTGAGAACGATGTAAAGCCTAAGTAAAATTTCCTTTCTTAAGTCTTTTAAAGTGTTTTTATTGTAAATAAAAACATTTGTCTCCATAGAATAGAAGTCTAGGCCATTGTAGTTGAAGTATGCCAGTGAGCTTCATAAAAATTTCAAGACCAAGCAAACCGTAGCTTGGAAACAAAGAGTAGATTTCTCGTTGTATAAATAGCACAACAGTAGTTATACGTGGTTTTGCATTTTATATGAACTCCGAGAATTAACCTACCGCTTACAAATTAACCGAAACGTATTAATGTCAAAATTTCTCTAACTTTATAATGAAATTATCTTAGAGGCCCGGGGATTTGTTATAATTCAATTTTTCACATTTTTGTTTATATTATTATGTTGTCATTGTCAAGTTATGTTCTGTTCAAACAATATGAAAAAAAAGTGTGTGTGTACTTATTACGCACGTAAGAAGTAATATATACTTCTTTGGCGTATAAAACTAAAATGTTGACTAGCTAACTTCATTGATGTTGGTTTTTCGTGACGGTGTGCGCGCGCATCGTAAAAATTTACTCTTATCATTTTTCCCTAACGCGCCAAAAGAAGTATAACTTCAAAAACGTACCTTCCGTAGCCCAGCGTAGTTCCTATCGCAGCCAGCACTAGTAACATTAGAAAAAAGACAATACCTACTAATGTTTATAATATTCCAATCGCCGTCGAGGTAGACTGCCGCAGGTGGTGTGACGATCTGATCTCGTTTGCGGGGCGAACATGGCCAGATATCGAAAGGGGAGGCCTTTGCCCAGCAGTGGGACACTCAAACAGGGTAATAAAAAAATAAAAATTGTGGATGTTTCATCATCAACAGTAAAAATTACATGACTAAATTAAACATAAAAAACCTCGTAGACATTCGTAAGTGTTCGTAGATGTCCGCTACGAATGTGCTACGAATTGCTACGAGGACGCTACGAAGGTGCTACGTTACGAGCTAATGGATTTAACGATCTAACTACCGACATTTCACTGTATTGTCTTTACTACCTGTCGTCGTAACCAACAGTGCTACAAAAAAGTTAATGAAAATCTACTCTGTTAGAACCATGACAGAATTTAATGTTGCTGAACTTGATTTTTTTTATTTACCAAAAGTAAACAGAATCATAATTTAAAACCATACATTTGTTTGTAATGCTCGGAAAATTTGTAGCAAACGTTATGTCGGAGACATTTCGCTGATTGTTTTCACTCAACATAATTGTAATTTTATGAAGTTACTCGTAAAGCAACCTACACATTTTATTAGTTATTGAATTTCGGTCTTAAAAAATATCTCTTAATTACTCAAAGCAGCAAATTAAGCTGGAAGCCCGAGAAAATAAAGTCGATTGAATTAAAAAAGAAACCGCGTAGTGAACGACATTTTGTTCTTGAAATATCATTATTGAATTTAATCTCTGAGAGAATTAAATAAATTCGGTAACAGATTGCTGTGTTGTTAAATAAATTATCGGAGGATTGTTTAAGAGTCTGATTTTAGTACCTAATCATGTACCAAAGGGTATCGTATTACCCAACAACTGAGTTGTGGAGGTCACATAGGCAGTCGTTCCATGTAAAATACTGATAGATATTGTGACTGTCTGTCACGTACTCCTAATTATTAAGCAAATATCTTTGCCTTGATTCTTATTTCAAAATCACAACGTGGTATCGGCCACTTACAAAACATTATATCTCTAGTTTATGGGTTTGACAGGCTGACATGTTACCGTAATTAATAACCAAACGTTCCTTCTTTCTTTGAATTGTACAACAATATCGAACCGCTTAGAAACGCATAAATTCTCTATTTAATGGGAAACGCACTAGGGAAGAAAGCTAAATGACAGGCCAATATAATATTTCATAGAATCCTTAAGAAAACATAAAAAAAACATTCAATTACTAAATGCATTTCTCAACACTAACGCCGACATCTGGTTACCATGTTTTGGGCCGTAAGCATCCAACGAGACACTTAAAACAATTGAGACGTTTGCACAAAAACGGTCATAAACGAATTCTGGGAAAGGAGCCCCATGGCTCATCGTGCGTGGTGGTTTGAGGAGGCTGAAGAAAGAATATCGAACGTGGCAGTTAGTCTTGGACGGTTTGAGAGGTCGGGCGAAAAGTCTGGAGACGTGAAAGGGGGTCAAATTGATACCGCGAACGCGATAGGGTTGATTCGATATAAGCTATTTGAGCTAAGTTAAGAGACCTGGTGAATACCGAGAGGCTTATGTCCAAGTGGGTTATCGCAAGTGTGTGATAATGATTGAATAAGTTAAGTATAGTCGGGTTAAAAGCCTTTTTTAGAATAATCTAGTATGTGTGTGTGTTTGTTGGTGAGAGACTGGGTGAGTCCTTTATTACAATAATTATCCTAGGCTGATGATGTAATTAAAGTTCTTAAAACTACACAGACAGAAACGTGTTGCTGGGGAGTTTGTTGTGCCACTTCTTCTCCCCAGCTCCAACACTAGGAAGTGGTGAAGGGTGGGCGCTTTTGGGGCTGTCTATAGGGTTTCAATAGAGTAAATCTCCAACTCTATTGCAAAATGGTTCTTGAGTTTTGATTATTAACTCTATTATCTGATAATTCTTGAATCATGTATTCATTAGCTCTAACCATCAATTCAGCCAACTTGCCTTTTGAGTTTGGAACCTCAATTCTATTATATGACCAACCATATAGTGATTCTAGAATAATATTATGTTCATATCTCTGACTAATGATTCGGTCAGGCTGACACAAACACGAGTCTTGCAGATACGCTAGTTGTACGAAGAGAACACAATGATCCATGGGGTGGGATTGGAATGGTTTGATACCACAGCTATTATATAACCAGTCTAAGGACTGTTAGGGCCCATGACTATTGATTAGCATGATGATTGACGTTCTGCCGCTGAAAAGCCGCCCTTGTCACGTTCACCAGTTCGAAAGGACTGCTAGGGACAATGCTCACTAGGAGCATGATGCCGACGCATTGCCGCTGAAAAGCCGCTTACGTCACGTATGGAAGTGTATCTCTAAGTGCTCCAGGTGTAGATGTGAAGTATCGTGTGAGTCACGACTGACCAATTACCGATTACGCTAGCGTAATGGTTATTTACAAGAACTATTGGTTGCCATATAAATATACTTTGCATCTCCCATTGTTGTTTTACCATTTTGAACCCACTTTCAATATATATCAATAACTATGAATTCCATAGTCTGATTTACTATATCGTTCAATCCTTTCCTCGATCTAATAATGATACGAGGCATTGGACTTCTACATGTTAAGGAATTCAGTTCTCTTAGTCGGTGGGAAGGCGACCAGTCTGGGACGAACCTTACAGGGTCGCGCGGAAGGCGGGGCGCGGCCTTTTCCCCTTCAGGGAAACCGACCTTCATACTAATATTAATATGATTTAGGAAAAACGAAAATTTTATCAGCCTAGGGTATTTTAGGAACAGTCACAATATTCAGCTGCATCTGGTTAGACTGGAAGCCGACCCCAACATAGTTGGGAAAAGGTTACGCTGATGATAACTCTCAATTTCCACGGACAATCTAATATATATTTACCTACAACACCCCCTGGACAATATCATTCAAGCATTAATTTATCACTTGAATGATATTGGCGGCGGCCATGCAGAATCCGTAGTAGGAGACGGTCGACTTTATACCATTGTTACACATATGTACATACAATGCTTTGAGAGTTTCGAGTTCACAAAATGTATTAAATATTCAGTTGAACGTGATCCCGAGGCACGAAGCAAAGGTTCACTGTATGCAAAAACGTTTTGTCTGTCTGTGATTTTAAAATGTAATGTTGTGTGTCAAGGTTCTTCTTTGAAGCCTTGAAAAGAGATTTTGAACAATACAAAATGGAACAGGGATAAGGCTTTGTATCAGCTCACGTAAGAAAGTCTTATTGGGGTTTAAAATCACGGTTGATGAGTTTTTGAATAAGGCACGATAAATCTCAATCTCATTACGCTTTTACGACGTCGAAAAGTATTACTTTATTAGTAATGATTGTGGTTGTATAACTAATATCGAGAATTTTTTATTTTTTTTTCAGTTCAGCACCGAAATAAATGGTTGCTGTTTTTAAATCTGCTGGATTTAATTATGTACTACCGACTTCACTGATGGTCTTCGACTTTTCACCCTTAGGCGCTAAGTAATAAGGTTGAAAACGGCATCAATACCGACTATCATAGACGAACTGTTAACGATTAAATCATTTCTTTCAACTAAAGTAATTTACACTAACAAACTTTATTTAATACCTCAGTTACGAACCTAGTAAATCTCAATAAAGCCACATATGAAAGAGCCTGATCGATATCGTACTGAATCAACAATACTGAAACTTCTAGACCCTTGAACGCAACTTATTTCTAATCTATTCATGTGGTAGCCTAATTTACTGGAACTTCAATCTACTACCAAGACGAGAGTAAAACCCTGCGCAAGAAAACCTTTACCGGTTTAATAAGTAATGACTTCCAATCTTGTGGCCTAACATTAATCTTGACGTAAAATAAATAGTATTTGAGAGTCCAATTATTTATTCGGTTTGCAGCCATTTGTTTTGTTTCTAGTGATACTGGTTTACTTTTCTATTTAAATTTGCATTATTGTCTACCACATAATTGATTTATTTAATTCTTTAAATACACAAATGTACAGAGGTGGATTTGTCAATGCCATACGTTTTTCTAGCAACCTTTGGATGATGCAGAGACAAACTGTGGTATTCCAAAAATTGAGGATAATCACTGTCATCAAAATATGAAAGGTAAATTATTATTTTTTATTAACGGCATCTTCGTATCAGCTCTTTCGGTTTAAATAGAGAACAAACAAACTATCAAGAGGAAACGAACTATTCTACACATTGCTCGGCCCGGAGATATACTGGCATCCGGTCGCTTTTAGTTCACTACTCTATTACATCATAGATAAAAGGCGAGTCTAGTCCACAGTGACTTTGGGAAACGAAATAATGTATGTCTGACAGTCACCATTGGCACTCTGATGGTTGAGGGTCGCTATATGCATTTTGGTCATCAATACCGTAACAGTATGAAAACAGAAGTACATTTGTTATCGGTTTGATTATAAAGTTTACACGGCTAAACTGCTAAATCGATTTTGATGGGTAAATAAATATAAGTGTTCAGAAAAGTCAGGCTGTTCCGATTCAGCTGTCCTCCAATGTACCCCATAGGGGCCTTAGCATGTTGTCGCTAAGTATTTAAGTTATTATGAATCTGACTAGATGCCTTACACTCCCTTGAGGCACCCAAAGAATAGTCAGGCTAAGCACACGTTGTCGTCTGCTATATGTTATCTGGCAGGTCAACCAAAGAGGTTGTCGTCTTTGGTTGATAACATACACAAAAAAAAAACATAGATAGGTGCGTAAAACTCGGCGTGCGTGTACATATGACCAGATGAATGAATGTGGATGAAGCTCTACTACGCCTATGCACTGATCTGAAATTCCTGTCTCCCCGGGAAAATCACTGAGTTTCTATAAGATTAGGGTTAACGTAACTAAACTTTTAAAAACTGCAAAGTTGCTAATCTTCTTCCACATCACAAACTACCACAAGTTACGTAACTAAAGAACTTGTAACTGCAACTATATCGATACGGCTTGTAAATATAACCTATAACCGTAATTACAGCGGGCGGTATAACAACTGTGGGCGGCGGCAACCTCAAACAACCACTTAAGTGGGTTAATTGTACCGCCGTGAAGTCTGCAGTTATGCCGCGTTGCATTACCACCTACGCTATTAAAATAATGTTAGTTACTGGTTAAGAACATACTCCACTACTGTAGGACTAGAAAATGTCTTAAATATTTCAGTGTTAACTCCCACCAGGGAGGCAGAGATAAATAGTTTTATTAAATGAGATTAATTATTTATTTTGTGCGTATAAAATTTCAATTCTTACAAAGTTATACTTATATCAGTATTTGGGAGTATAGATAGCAAGGTGTAAAGTTCTTTATCCCCATTGATAAGGAAAGATCCTCCTCAAGAGGTGGGCCCGAGAGTTGTTGTCGGGTTCTTCTATATAGACTTACTTGCGCGATGTAGGATTAAGATGTATTTCGATGTTTAGTTCATCATCTATCTCATAGATGGCGCTGTAGTACTTTTTGTTCTATGTTGCTGTAATACTCTTTGTAATGCCGCTACAAATACATTACTTGTGAAAATACAATTTGGACAAACCTTCTATACTTAACCACTTTTACATTATAATACAATCAATAGGGCAGGAAATATTTTTCATGTCGTTTTTTTGTGCACTACACTGTAGCTCGAGCTGGTAGTAAAAATATCGTTAAATTGCAGGCGGAGAACGAAGACGCCCCATTACCTACTTGCATGCAAGTCGTTATTACTTTAAAAGTAAAAAATCCACGGATTTGACTTTGTTCGTAAGTGATTTCAATATTCAAAACTTCTATGCAGATCAAATAGATATTTGAATGGTTTGTAACCTGCAGAAGAGACAATTATATGTAGTTATTCTTCTTCTTAACGTTTCGATGACAAAAAGTTCGAATGTATGTTTGTTCTGCCCAAAATTCAGCTACGCGAACTTCGCTCGCTGATGCAGTGAAAATATCATCAAGTGCGCATTTGATACTGTCAATTAAATACTGATACAACATCATTATAATTATCTGAATTTGTAAGTACTGCGATATAGTACGAGTGTATATCAAATCAAAGCCAAAAGTGATTTTAGTCACTAGAGACATGTAGCATGACAAGCCGCAGTCCCGTCTTCCATCAGGAGTCCAGACGTAACGCTATCACCCAAACCTTGTCAATGTTCCACACATTCGCACGAAGCGCTTATGCTACATATTTTATTAGGCGATGCCAATCTATTAAGTCGTGAGTTAATAGGCTTTTTTTGGGTTAGCTCGTTCCATCGTCGATCTCATCGCTGTCCTCAGGACAAGATTGAAGTTAAGAGTAGGTATCTAATATTTTAACACTTTCAGTTTTGGTGGTTAGTTTGCTAACCACCTTTTCTAGGTTGTTTAAAAATATTTCCACGTCATCTATCGACAATGCACTGAACTATTATGCTTTTTAAAGTCATTGTTGACCGTGTGTTGTGAAAACCGCCATGATGATTAGTAAACTAGCCCCCTTATTCCTTAAAAGCCTTTTTTGGTATTTTCGGGAAATATTTTTCTTCTTAATAATGAAACCTTAACTAAAAAAATGTCAAATTGTTTTATTTATAAAGTCGTGTGATTAAAATTGTGACTGAAAGAGTTAAAAAGCTTCATAAAATGTCTTTTGGGATGCTCCACCGCGTGACAATTGCTTCATAGTGAAACCGTAGTTTTATGTGTTTGGAATTTCGTGACTGCAAAGCAAACTCTTCGCCTGACTGTACATAGATATTTCCTAGTTACCTACTTAATATTCAATGTTGTGTTGATGCGACATTAGATTTCACTTTGCTAGTCCCAAATGACGGTTAAACACAGTTAATTTAGATTCAAGAACCTGAATATACCGCAGAAACTAAACGTTAAGTTCTGCTTTCAGCTTTTAAGCTGTTAGCTAGCTGTTAGCTTCTACGAATCTTGGTTTATTTTATATTCATTTCAACCAAATCTCCATACTGTAATAACAAGTAGAGAGAGATTGCAGTTGAATGATGCTGTTTCTTGAAAGTAGATTATTATCGACTAGCTTATACCCGCGGCGTCGCCCGCGTGGAGTTCGATAATTGTCCCACGGGAACATACTACATACGACTTTTTATCCGGATAAAAAGTCGTATGTGTTAATCCAGGTAATAAACTATCTGTATTCCAAATTTCATCCAAATCCGTTCAGTAGTTTCGGCGCCTATTCGGTGTAGACTAGCTTTTTCCCGCGGAGTCGCTCCCTTTATATGCCTATGACACTCGAAGATAATGTAGCTTTCCATTATTGAAAGAATTTTCAAAGCAGTGATTGCGAAGATTACCCCTACATCTTAACTTACAAACTTTACCTCGTCCTAATATAAGTATAAGTTTAAACAAACAGAAAATATATACCAGCAGTATACCAGAGCAGCGGTGGCCCAGTAGAGCAGCGGTGGCCCAGTGGTAGTGACCCTGACTTACGAACAGTATGTCATGGGTTCGAACCCAGGCTGGCGCATTACTTTGTGTAATTTTATTTCATCACCACTGCTCTCAAAAACGGTCAAGGAAAATATCGTGAGGAAACCGGCATGTCCTAGAACCAAAAATTCGAAGACATGTGACATCTACCAATCCGCACTGGGCCCGCGTGGTGGATTATAGCCCATTCCCTCTCATAGAGAAGAGACCTGTATCCCAGCAGTGGGAACATTATAGGTTGATGATGATGATGATGATACCAGGTATGGAAACTGTGTGGGAAGCTGCACGACTGTAAACGAATCTCACTCGAGTGACTAAAGTTTCTCAATGAGTTTGAACGGTAGAGAAATGCAAAATGCAGATTTGTGAATACCTAAGCAAATACAAGGTGAACCAATAAAGTATTGTCAATACTCAATATAATTTACTTGAACAGACTCAAGCTATTACTTGAAATGTAATGAGAGAATTAATTATTATTATTATTTTTTTTAATTTTATATAACACCTGAGATTTGAACACTTACCTAAGGGGCTTTCCACATCGAGAGGGAATGGGACGCCGTCACCTCCTTCTGCGAAGCAGTCATGCTAGCGAAGGAGGTGGCGGAGCGTGAGAGGGAGAGAACCTCTCGTCCCAGCCGCCGCGGGAGACGCCCCGGGTGTCGGGAGTCACGTGGTGACTTTCGGCCACCGTAGACGCGGACCTGTGGACGGTGAGTAATGGGCTAGCTCGCCGTCCAGCCGTCTTTTGACGACAGGCCGTGTAGACGGCGCGTTCGTATTCCACGCGCGCCTCAACGAGAAGTCAGCAAACAGGGAGGGGCCCGCAAGGGCCGATGCCTGCCAGAGCTGCGGGACTGTTCGAAAAAGATACCGCGGCCCTGGAACACAAAGGGCAGGGAAGGAACATGGATGGGTTTAAGTCACTACAAGTCTGACACTCCCTTCTGCTCTGCCCGGAGCGGTAGAAGTCATTTGATGATTTCCCATCCGTAAAATAAAAAAAAACAAAAAAAGGGGCTTTCCACACCGTGTTTTTTTACGCGCCGTAAACGCGCATTTAGTAGCGATGCATCACGCAGAGGATGCGCTAATCCAAAAACGCGCGTTGTTAGCGCATAAAAATACTTTGTGTGCAAAGGCCCTAAGTATACCTAGGCCATAATGTAGGTACAATTCTGCCTGAACTAATTACTCTAATCCGATACAGAAGTTTGTGTACTTGCAGTGGGAGCCAGATTAGTTTATTAGTCTGAAGAGACGCGTCGAGAACATCGGTGTAGGCACGGTTAACTAATATAACTAAGTAATTAGTTGTATAAACTAATTTCTGTGTTAATATGCGTGGCAGGTAAACATAATTATTGTCTGTAGTTATGGACTACTTAAAGATAACAGGATGTTCTGGTGTTCAGTATCCTACATGTTTACTAAGTGAAAGTCGCCAACACTCGAACATTTCGGGGTTTACAATACAATTTTTAAATTTTTTGACAAGAACGCTTCGTTTCTTTATATATGACATACAAGCGCATAGAGATCCTCGTAAGTCTATAGCACCTAATCGCTGATAAACAGACACATTAAATAACATTTGAACCTCTTTACTTTAAATCCTTTGACACTAACCAACTTAAACGAAGATGACAGTAAAACAGAGAGCAAAATAACAAGCACAGCTGGCTTTTATAAACTACGTTTAAAGCCACGACGAGGAAACCACACAATATTTCACTTAAACCAAGAATTAAAAGGACTTTCACGTGTTCATTGTTCATTCCGTGAACTCAGGACTGTACCAATAGAAATATAAATAACACGAGTTAGAGTGGAGACAGACTTATAACACTACACGACGTCAACGAAGCGTGCTCATTGGCCATACCTTCTCGTATGTCAAGAAGATACGTTTCGTCATTTAGCCAATGAACACGAGTGAGGTGGTGTCGGGTGTTCCAAGTGTGCCTCGACCCTTAGTGTCTCGAACAAATAACGTAATAACACAAGTTAGTTGTGTTATTGTCGTAGGGATTAGATACAGGATCACGTATTAACTCGCCATCAACGACAATAGTCGTAAATAGACGAAGTTGTTCCGACAAGATATTATTATTATCTTTCTGTACTTTTACGTTTTCGTGTAGGAGAGATGTTTGATTGGTTGTTACTGTATAAAAATATTTGAACATCCAAAAAGCATAGCTAACCATATCTTAACAGATATAGCTGTGTGTTTTATCCTTCTAATGAAATTGTGAGAAGTATACTAATTCTAGAATACATAAGCCTATGAAAATTTAACCTTTGCAAAATTAATGCTTGTAATATCTTATAATTAAAACCAATAAAATCTATACTTAATTAAGGTGTGGCCGAGTTCAAAATTAATAGCACAATTAAGTTGACTAATTGATCAGGTTTGAATTAATCGTTTGTGAAGAGTTTGCCAAGTGACTAAATTCTGTTTTTATTTATTTTTACATTTAGTTTTGGAAAACCATATTTCAAATTAATTTTAAGTGTTTCATCTCTTTTAAAAAATATATGCGTGCTACGTGTTTTATAAAAAAATTGTTTTGAATAACTTCACTTATAATTATGTTGAATAGACAAATACTGGCTATTTCATCATTTGTTCCCGGTGAAAAATGAAGATACACTTGGGATTGCCAAACTGTTGCAGTTTGCAAGAAAAGAGTGAGAAAGCATTGTTTCCATTTCGTCATAGTAGCATAAATATTTATTGTTAGTTATTTAATTCTATTTATAGTATTGTTATAGGTTTTGTCTATGTATTTATAACTATGTAAGTATATTCTTGTATATTACATTTAAAAAGGTATCTGCTTTATGTTTTATGTATTCTATTTTCTCTTCTTCTTTTACACACATCTTTTTTATTATCTCCTTTCGCAGGTATGCTGGAAGAGATTTCTTTAGAAATAAGCATATTAACCTTAGTACTATTTTCTGTTTCTTTCTTCTTTTATTTTTTTAGTGTGTACATAAATTGTTAAATAAATCAATAAAATAGTCCTTTCAACTGTGACATGCCTCGCGTGAAACCATAGTATAATAGAAATTCATTGTTTCTGTTTTATACCTACAGAACAATGCACTTTTAAACCTGCTGTTTACCTACCAGTGTGTAACAGCCCCATTTCGAATACCATTTTTTTTTTCGGATGCGAAATCATTAAATGTCTTCTCCCGCTCTGGGCAGAGTGAAAGGGGGTCATACTTGTACTGACTAAAACCCATCCATGTTCCTTCCTTGCTCTTTGTGTTCCAGGGCCGCGGTACCTCTTTCGAACAGTCCCGCAGCCCATTCCGAATAACCTTGAACGTACTTACTATGCTTAATTGAAGCCGAATAACAATAAAAAGAAGAAAAAGAAACCAGAAAATGAAATATTTTTATTCAGTGTTTTTTTTTTACAATCCTAAATTATTTTAGATGAATACAACACATGAGATTATGCTTTTGTGAAAAATAAATAACAAGCAATTAAAATGACATCAGTTAACATGACACGCTCTCAAGGTTAAGATTCCAAAAACACAAAATGGTACAGTTCCACAACTTTCCCATATACAAATATTATTTCAACCCTACAGCTTAATGAAATTTCGTCAGCCCTAAACACACGGTAAGTAAGGTCAGCTTGAACTCGCATAAACGTCGATTACTATTAAGTGGAGCCGAGCGGAAATTACGACATGTCGGAGACTTTGTCGGAAGGAACCTCGCGATAAAACTGCCTCCACGTAGTGCGGAACAAATCCAGACTTTCTCAATACTACGGAACTGGGAATCTTGTTAACATTTTGTCACTTGAATCGTAACATATTACTTTTAAAATGTGTGAGTTTACAATATTTTTTCCCAATCATTTAAACGTTGTAAATTGTAACTGATTGGTCAGAAAGGGATACTAGAAACAGGGATTGATGACGCCTGTTGAACTTGTAATAATTATGTCCCATAAACGAATGCACGATGACAATATTACCACTATAATTGACTCAATAGGAGGCGAGTACAAAAGTAAACCTAC
Organism: Lycophotia porphyrea; assembly: GCA_950005105.1. Classification (NCBI taxonomy): domain Eukaryota; kingdom Metazoa; phylum Arthropoda; class Insecta; order Lepidoptera; family Noctuidae; genus Lycophotia; species Lycophotia porphyrea. The sequence goes on from OX465389.1 coordinate 6,482,481, forward strand.
AGACAGCAAGTATACAAAATGATCTGTAAACAAAATTGTTTTCAACCGTAAAAACCTAAATACCACATTATCATCACAGATTATATCCAAACAATCTATTTATTACGTGCTCCCACGTAAAGAGGTCGGCAAAACACAAAAGTCAACCGAATCTCATTAGGGCAATAACGTTTGAGAACTTCGGGGAACACGGGGAACTCGAGGAACTTGGGGAACCCTGAGCACTCGGGACGTGAATTCGTCGAATCCGCGGGTATCAGATTTTAGGTCGGAATCTATTACTGGCGCGCCGATTGCGCTCCCGTATCCGGAAATTATAACTGGTAACTCGATCGACGCTAACAGCCGACGACGGCACAAGTGGCCGTATCATGGAGTTTGTTAGACAGGTTTACGTGAGGACAGAAGGTGGGTTGAGGTAATTAATAAAAGGAATATTGATAGGTATTGTTTCAGATTTTAATGGTTTGGTAGCTTGTTTTCATAGAAGTCTGTTCATTGCTTAGTTAATGCCTTCAGGCTAGTCGCAGGTCTATCTAGGCAGTATGGTATCTTCAACTTAAACACAGTCATAATGTAAATGTAACCTACAAACATCAATAAAATTTATTCAGAAGAAAAACTACCTGAGTCCAAAAAAACTTACTGAATAACAAGACCCTTTGTAACACAGCCGTATGCAGATAATGGCGACCTGTCCCATTTCTAAAGCCACTAGGCTCACTAATGTTTCCTCTGTGATACAAAACGCTTCCGCGGTCGTCTGGAAACCGTCACTAAACCGCGCCGCGTTGCCGTGTGTCAATGCCTTAATCTTAATAATGACGTCACATCCACTCGAGTTGGCAATCGTTCTTGACAGAGTTCGATGTGTGAAATATTATCAACATTGATCTGATTTAGAGTTTTGGTGATATTGGTAATGATTTGAATGGGGGTGTACAATTAGGTACAATTCAATTCAATTCCTTTATTTCGATCATCAATTAGATCATAGCATTACGTACATAAAATTATTAGAAAAGTACAGTCGCGGCCTTTTCCGCCTGATCAGTTATAAAAGAATTCGCTTGAATCATGCGGAGGCGCCCGCCCTGCTAGAGAGCGCTTCGCGCGCGTTAGTGCAAGAAAAAATGAGCTTAGTGGTGATCAGGCGGAAGGGTCCTCGATTGTACACCTGTGCCTAACCCTACGGGGATTACAGGCGTGATGTTATGTGTAATGTGTAGCAATGATTTCTATTTAATCTTACAAATAGACACGTAGATCTGCCGTATGATATCTACCGAAAAGGAGACTAAAAAGGTAAGGTTTGCAACAAACTATAAGCACTGTTCAGGTTCCTGAGAATGGTGGTTATAGCCATTTTCTTACCTCAACAACGCACTAATATCAGCTCTTAAAGAACACAAGGTTGGTACAATAGTTAAGTTCTAGACGTATTCGCCGCTAAATGTGGCTTACGTATATTTACAACTTTGATTACACTTAAATTTTAATATCACTCATATAAAACCTAACTTTCTCATACTATAATATATAATACTAAAGAGTGGAGGAATATTGGCAAACTTTTAATAACTAAAAACAAAGAAAATTGTAAAATTTCGGAAGAGCTAGCAGCAAAATAAACCAAAAACCGTAAGCCAATAAACTAGTTAATACTAATATTACAAAAAAGTAAAATTTGTTTGTTAGTTTGTAAATAGGTGGTAATTCTTTTCGAAATTCTTTCACTAACCGGTAGCTACATTATCCCTGAGTGCTACATTTAAAACGTTCCCATGGGTTAATTACCGTTTATAACGAGAGCAAAGCCGTGAGCAAAAGCTAGTCCAAGATAAAATCACCAGCAAAAGTCGACGTGTCATCCAAGCGGTCCACAGAATCTTATGGGGACATTCCCATGCGTCCGTCCCTTGTCTATCCATTCCGTTTGAACGCCTCCAGTGCGGTGCCCATGGGTCCCATGCCATAAATATGTATGGGAAGTTTTCATCGCCCTGGACCCATGTTTGTCTTTTATAACCCTCAATTTGTACTATGTGCTTTACCGTCATAACATGTTGATAGAATTTCATCCAAGACGAACTTTATAAAAAACTATATGTGTATAGATCTAATAGTACTTACTTATAAGTAAGTTTTACTAACACATTTTGTAGACTATGGAAATAGGTCCATTGTAATCATACACACATCTTCATGTTCCTGGCTATGTGGATTCCTACAAGCTCACTGCACTAGCAGCGATTGCTATTAATGAGTTTCATATTTCCACAATTTTCAGTAGGCAATACAATTCCAGAACAATTTTTTTAATTTTTTTTTTTTTTGGCTCATCAATTTACGCTGTTAGAATTAATGTTATCTAGGCTCTTTTACCTGCTAAGTTAAGTATAATTCTGAATGTAATATAAACTCGAGTCGGGCTAAACATAAATACAAGTTAGTAAATAGTAAAGGTAAGGTAGTAGTTAGTTTCAGTGAGAAATCTCTGTTTACAGTTTACCTTTTATTTATTCAACTCATTTCGGAACGGAAGAGGGTTTATTAAAAATTTACATAAAGACCTTTCTATTCACCTCTAGTGCCCTCCTGTTGTGTTCATAAAAAATACAACTACCTACCTAGCCTTACGTAGGGAGGTACCTACTTTTTTTATTTGTGCAGGGTTACTGCCCGGTAACTACGTATCTGCGGTGTACTTTACGTTACAAGCGTCCTATTTGGTATCGAATTACCCAGAGTATTAACTGGGTTGTGGAGGTCAAATAGGTAGTCGATCCATATAATATATACTGATATTCAGCTGCATCCTGTTGGACTGGAAGCCGACCTAGTGTTGTAAGAAACTCGAGTCTTGGAGTCTTATTGAGTTATTTTTGAAGACTCGAGGTCTTCAAAAATAGCTCAAATTATAAAGTTATAAAGTCTTATAAATAAAACTTAGAGCTCAAGTCCTTCACAATTTGGAGTCTTTTGTAAAAAGACTTGAGTCCTGCCAAAAAGAACTCAAAAAATGAGTCTTTTTAAAAGAAGTCATGACTGAGTCCTCTAAATCTATAGCTGTAGTTTGAAGTAAATAAAATAGCAATGAACGTGTGTGTTTATTGTTTTATTTAGACGTTTTAACTCGCATTCACAGCAAATCGTCAGTCTTCAGGTTGATACTTTTGATAAGGTTATTTGCTTTTATGCAATTTAATTGTTATAAATTGTGCGATTTAATTTCAATCAGTAAATAAATATGGGTGAAGATATAAAATCACCCAGTATTACGTATTTTATTACACCAACTCAAGTTCTGACTCAGTCTAGCTCAAAGAACTTAAAAGACTTGAAAGGACTCAGAAGACTCATGTGACTAACAAGTTCTAGTCTTAATAATCTACTCAAGTCCCGAAATGAAGACTAAAAGACTCGAGTTTCTTACAACACTAAGCCGACCCCAACTAATTTGGGAAAACGCTAGGTAGATGATGATATCTTGTTGTTAGCTAATTTCATTGATATCACCTGTAGTCGTCGTCGGTTACCGCCATTATTATTTCTATTTCAACTTCATGTTCTTATAATATTACATAGAAGAGTCACAATTTGGTAACAAACAGACACAAATCACGTTACAGAATGAAATGTTCGTTTTCATCATTTAAAATCAATTTAAGTTTATTTTAGCAAAACTTTGATCTTGACTTAAGAAAAGGTTTAATAAAATATTATTTAGTGAAAGCTAGTTCGAATGAAGAGCTTTATTACTTAATAGGTTAGATGTTATGAAACTAGAAACTAAACTTAAAATCAGCTCTGATGAAACCCTTATAAACTTATAATGAGGTAACTTAATTCATATTAATTTTATTTTGATCAAACCTTGATTAAATATTACGAATTTTAACATTTACCATGTTAAAAGCCATTCTGTAATTTGAGGCTTTAAAGGTAAGAACGCTTGGAATACAATGAATAAGCAAGAAGGTATATAAATAATAATACCAGCCAATCGCTTTCTTTAGACATATCACACGTCAAGAACTCACATCTGTGGAGCGACTTGTAGTACAGGAAAGTTGAACGTACAACAGCGCGCGGCAAGTCACCAATGCGTTGGACCGGCCGTCAAAACTGCACTCAATGGTCCACTCTACGAATGTACAAGAAAAGCCATAGTATGGGAGGAATGGTGATGGATTGTGAAGTTTGCCACCACCATTGATTTGACAACCACGACTACTCTGCCAAGAGTGTGAGCGACGAAGAAAAAGAATTATTGTGCCACTGTTGGGCAAAGGATTCTTCTCATACAGGTATTTCTTGCTATTAATTTTATCCAAACCTGGTAATAAGACAGGTTTTTATTTTATGTACGAATAATAAATACCATGTAAACTTAGGAAGCAGAAATTAAATACGGTTTATATATATAAACCTGTATCAAAATTAAAAGTATGTGTAGGTAACTATGTGCGCATATCACAGAGTTTCTATATAAAAAGGAGTCAAGCTAGCGAGCCTAATGAGGAATTATTCAGAGTCGAGAGGGCGCCGTGGTCTCATTAAAACGAAAGGCTCTGCCAGCCAGATACGGAAGATTACGAGCATATTCTTGAGGGGAAATGTACCAAGGAAACATATACGTATGGAGGTAACTGTCTATGCCATTTAATACGTTGATATACCTGGTTCATAAAGTATGAGAATGCGAATTTAATTTGCTTTCTAGGGTTCCTTCAAATCCGGCCCTAGTCCAATCCATGGTCCGGAGCGAGAGGGAATGGGACGCCGTTACCTCCTTCTGCGAACCAGTCATGCTAACGAAGGAGGTGGCGTAGCGTGAGAGGGAGAGAACCTCTCGTCCCAGCCGCCGCGGGTGACGCCCCGGGCGTCGGGGGTCACGTGGTGGCTTCCGGCCACCGTAGACGCGGACCTGTGGACGGTGAGTAATGGGCTAGCTCGCCGTCCGTCCGTCTTTTGACGACAGGCCGTGTAGACGGCGCGTTCGTGTTCCACGCGCGTCTCAACGAGAAGTCAGCAAACAGGGAGGGGCCCGCAAGGGCCGATGCCTGCCAGGGCTGCGGGACTGTTTGAAAGAGATACCGCGGCCCTGGAACACAAAGGGCAAGGAAGGAACATGGATGGGTTTTAGTCAGTACAAGTCTGACACTCCCTTCCGCTCTGCCCAGAGCGGGAGAAGCCATTTGATGCATTCCCAACCGTAAAAGAAAAGAAAAAGGCTAATAAATAAAGTTGTTGTCATTTGATGATTTCCCATCGGAAAAAAAAGGGTTCCGTCAAAATACGGAACCTGTATAGATTCGTCCTGTCTGTCTGTCCGTCCGTATCTTCAGGTATGGGACTTTTTCCTTAAAAAACTGCAGCAGTAACTTTTTTTTTCACTAACGTACTGTTGAATGTAAATTTACCTACGAATTGGAGCTAAAAATATTGTTATTATATTTTTTGGGGCTATGGAACTCTTTGCGTATGAGTCCGACTCGCAGTCGGCCGGTATTGTTTTCGTTGTCAACATGACTGTAGGCAATCGAAGTAGGTAAGGAAGCTTGCATTTAACATAAAATGTAAAATAATTGAACAACGTCAAAACGTCTTCACTCAATCCGATTACCTATCACATATTTCTAGCTGAATAACTCTGAATTCCAACCTTCCACAAAATGGCGAAACAAGACTTTTGTTCACAGCAAAACCCACATTTGTAGTACATGTCAATATGTATTCTAGGATCAACACAGTCATTTGTTTGCGTATTTCTTGTATCAACATATTGTATTATCTACGTTCGGATCTAGCCGGAAAAAACAATGCTATCCAAAGAAATTGGACAAGCTTAAAGCAAATATATCCAGAAGATGAGATAGTTGTAAAACTACGAATCCGCACTGATCCTTATTTATGGGACAACGCGTTAGTCGCATGCGCTTAATCTATAAAACCACACGGAGAGCCAATGACAAAACTATGGCGGAACAAAATATTTCCAAACGGGGAAAAATATCGTGGAATTATCTGGTCGGGTTCAAAGAAAAGGTAAAATAACTTTATCACAGTGAAGGTGGGTCCGTCTGCGGCCGCCGAAGCCCGGACCTTAATCTATTCCCAGTTCGTCTACTAACGGCACCTGTAAACGACTTTTTTATTCACAATATTTTCTCTCAAAATGTTTCTTCGGACCCTTTATTTGGTCATTACGAAAAGTTTATAGAATGTGCTCTTGAGTTTGATGTGAATAGAGTTTTAGTGGGGAGTTTTTCGATTCTTTATGATTCAATTTGAGATTTTCCAACAAAAGAGCATTGATGAAGGATTTATTTTAAGTTTTTTTGTTTTATTCTTAGTTCTAAACTTACATTTGTATTACATCTACTAAAGAAAGTTTAGAATACAATTGAACTTTTCGCTTCAAATATTCATCGAACTTTACAAACGACAAACGAAATCATTATTTAACAATAAGCCCAACATAATGTTGTGTCCAAGTGTAAATATCTAATGAATAAAATATTGCCGTCAAGCTCAAAAATGAGGTCAACACAGGACGAATAATAAAGTAAGTGAATTTCCCCGAGGCGGGAGGGAAGTAGGAGAGGGGGGGCACCGACGGATAAAACTTGAGTTTCCGAGACTGATGGGCAAAACACGAACATCCGAAAATTGTTTTGCACCTACCGAACTTTGTTCCCCACTTCGAGATGGAAATATTGAAGTTTTTTAAGATATAATACGTTCTTGTGGAGTTGCGAGCGAGTTTTTCATCATTTCTCTTATCGAGTGTATTCCTTTTATAGACTTTTATAACTTCTCCACACAATATAACATTGTATCGTCCAAATAATTGTCTGTCGATTGTTTTTTTTATTTTGCAGACTTTATTTCGGCACAAGTAGCAAGACGACTTCCATTTGGAATCTGAAAAGACAAAGCCTCATTTATTTTCTTAATTTTTCACATCGTGGGGGAAAAATTCTTCCGACAATCTGTAGTTTTGTCTAAGTGCATTTTGTACCGTTTCCACGGTCGTCATACTGAACGTGCTGCAATAAGTAAATCATCGCAGACCTGTGCTGGAGTTTAAGCAATTGCAGCAAACAAGCAAATCTTTTTGTTGTTTTTGGGAGGAAACCTTCAAATGGCGACTGGTCTTTGGGGATAGCACCGGGGATTATGGGATTTAAAAAAAACTAAACACTAAATCCGGGTGATTTTATTGCTTAGATATTTTCAGTGGTCGCAATCCGCACTTATGTTTCCAACCTGTGACCTTTTTTTTTAATTTTAGAGCACCCTGCTATAGAACCACTTAAGTTTAATGTGGATCGTAGGTACATAATATGTATGTCTTATTTTATTTTTTTTCTTATGTTTACTTTTTATCTAATTTTGTTTTACTGTAATTAAATAATTTTGTTTTACCCTGTGCGAATAAATATTATTTTTCTATTCATTCTTTCAATCCGATTACTTTATACAGTTTGTATGTGACCATTCCCTTCATACCTGCATCGTAAGATAAAGCGATTACGTCGGTACACGACCAGCATTCACGTCAAGCTAATAGTATCAATCTGAGACCCACCGGTCAATGTGCCTGTGAAGCCTGGTTGTGACGTCATTATTGTATCACCATATATCCGTTAGAGACACGACAGATGCCGATAATAGATAGATAATGGCTTGGAAAGCGGTGCTGATTGTATTAGGCCGAACGTGTGGGAATAGCTTAGCTTAAGTAAATTGATTCGTTGATGACCAAGGATGGTTTCGAGGTTTAATACCTAGAGCTAGGGCTATACTAGAGATGAATGCATCCTAAAGGTATCCATACATGCTAGGGTATGTACCTGACAGGTTTGCCTGTACAGCTGGACAGTTCAAATGGATATCATCGGATTCAATTTTGTATACAAACATAAGTAAGTATGTACACGTACAAAACGTATCTATCTGATTATTAGATAAGTAGGTACATTATGAGATTTCTCAGCTCACAATCAACTATAACTCTGAGTTCTGTCTGCTAGTTTAAACCTAGAAATTAGCCTACATTTCACTACTAGGTCAAATTAACACATGTCTGCTAATGCAAGTCGAGTGGGTCAGTATTAAGTACAATCAGATTACAGCCAGCATCGGGTCGCGGCTCGGCCATGTTGGGCTACGCTCGACCACTGTGTAATCCATTAGCTGGCCAGTGTTGGCCATGACTTCTGAATGTATTTGGACAGATGATGAAGCAGAAATAAATTGAGTTGAGGTAGAAATCTAGTGAAGCTAAGACTGACCTCAATTTAGTTTAGAAAAGGTAAAGTAAAACAGTTTTTTGTAAAAAAAAATGGGGTTTTTTTAGTCAATGTATGCAAAAATAATATAATAGTCCTCGATTTCTGTTCATTCAGGACAAATGACTGTAAACCACGCACAGATGTGAACGAAAAATGAGTCCTAGTGATTACTTGAGTAAAAGTCATTAGGTATTTAAAATACTATTTTTATTTAATCTGTAGTTTAGTAATGGAGATAAATATAATGACCACTAAAAATAACTCTGGGACCACTAACTTCTATCACCTAAAATATCAATTGATCACCAAATTTAGTAAATGAGCACCAAATTTTAATGAGGTGGTTGATGACAAACTAGTTTTGCCTAGGCCGACTTGGGGCACCCTGATTTATTTTTTTATAAACCATTCAGAAGTAGAAGCCCCGCGAAGCGGGTCTCTGTCGACCGGTCTCCCCCGACTCATACTCAACTGCATAACAGTTCAATTTCTGGTGGTTATTTACTATTTTTGGCAATCAAAAGTGAAATCAATTGAAAGTGATTTTTTGCCGTTACATTTTACTAAATCTGGTGGTTGGTTAAACATAAGCCTTTAGTAATCGCTTGAAGTTAGAACTGTCAAAAGTTTGAATTCTTAGCTTAGCTTTCTTTGGCGGTTCTTCGATTAAATTCTTGCCTGTTGCATAAACATGTTTGCATAGGTAATTTTGGCAATAAAAATATCAGTTACTTATTCCAGAAAAAAGTTAAAAACAATGACGTAGATGCTGTAAACTGAAAGTTACTTTACAACATTCCGTGAAAAAATATCAAACTAAACCGGAATAAAAACACGCTGCGTTAAAATCTATATTTTATCGGAAAAAAGTATCGGTAAAAGGTTTACTTACTAGCTGACCCACGCAACTTCGTCTGGAATAAATTTTCCTAGTTTTTGCGACATTTTTCATTGATTCTTCGCTCCCATTGATCGTAGCATGATGATGCTAATGGGTTTCCTCAATAAATGGGCTTTACAACACTAAAAGAAAAAAAAACAACTCGATCCAGTAGTTTCTGAGATTAGCGCGTTCAACCAAACTAACTCTTCAAACTTGTAATATTATAGTATGAATCAAGGACCAGTGATACATTAATGCTGAAATAATAATTATTTCAGGTGAACTTAGCGTGACTTCGAACAATTAATATTACTGAGAGAATAACTAAGGGAATCCTCTAAAGGGGTAAACCTTGGGGTATAAATGTTAGTTAGATTGGCTGTTTTACTTTGCAAACAGTCTAGGTAAGCTTATATTACAAGCAGCGAATCATTGTGAACTGAATACATTAAAATTGCCACGTTGGTCGAGTGGTCGCAGGCGCGAAGGCTGAGCATGAGGTCTTGGATTTGATTCCCAGGTCGGGTAAAGAGTTATTGGGTTTAGTAGCAGCCACTGAGCCTGGATCTGTGCCCGGTTGATGGCAATAGACTCGCCCTAGGGGGCGATATCATTCACATCATTTCATTCTCGTGTCCTTATCTGGGGTTTATTATTATTATTTTTTTGGGGTCGGTGCAGCATGTCTTCTTCTACTCACCCCCCCCCCCCCCCCCCTATTACATGGGACTTAAACATAACTGGCGAAATGTGGGTGTACTTTACGGTACACTTCTGCGTAACCCTTCGGGGATTACACGCGTGGTGTTATGTATGTTCTAAGTAAGGCTATAAAATAAAATTGTTTAGCATAATAACATCTATTATGAGATTATTTTTTATCATCTATTGACACTCATGTGAATTAAATAATTTCTATTTAATTAAATGAAATCCTTCTGCCATTCATTTCTGGATCACTTTACATCTTGGACGGGAATAGGGCCTAACCACAGGCCTAACAATAAGGCAAACCCTTCTACTAGCAATTTAAACCCCTAAAAACTTAAAAAAACGCTTTTGACCTTGAATTAATCCTTGTGCTGTTTGCTCATTCATATTAATTTTTTTGCAAGTCATACAGCACCCAAAAAATAATGGATTCTGTCAGTCTTTCAGGACAATACCCGCAACAGCATATTTGCACCTTATGTTGACCACCGCCTCCGCTAGAGGTCGTTGCGACCGAGCTTGATTTCCGCATGGACCCAAACAAATATTTACACGACATATTTGTCCAGAATCTCATTGTTTGTGTATGTGATTTGTGATTTTAATAGAACGACACGGGTGTCCAATTATAAGCGTAAAAAGGTGATGTGTTTATTTAATCACAACCTGTTTTTTTGGAATTTTCACGTTAATTCTGAACATTTGGTTACTACTAGTATGCAGTTTTAGGTGACCTGTTAAACTGTAGATAACTTGTCAGATAGCAACACGAGTTATTTTTAACGATCGGTACTACATAAATAGATGTTTAAATGTATGGTCCTCATGAATATTTAGTATGGATGTCAAACATTTTGATATTTAAAACAACAAGTTCACAAACTCAATATCTGCCTAATCATTTCCCAACTATGTTGGGGTCGGCTTCCAGTATAACCAGATGTAGCTGAGCACCAGTATTCTACATGGAGTGACTGCCTATCTGACGTCCACGACCCAGTTAGTACTTAGTAATACGATACCTTTTGGTAAGACTGGTTGTCAGACTTTCGGGCCACTGACTACCTGTACCGTCTGTCAGATCTACAATTGGCAGCCGGGACAAACGGCTTAACGTGATTTCCGAGGTACGGGGGAAGCTCGGTATGTATGAGCGGTTACCGATTCACGGACAAACCTAGGCAAGCACGGCTTAACCTAAAGATCGACCCAAGCGGCTGTTATTATTTTGCCACGAGCTCCTTAACGAGTTCACAAACTAAATAACTACTTAAAATTATTTTTTAGGATTCGTTTTACAACTCTAATAATTCCTTTACTTATCTAAACTAATATTATAAAGAGGTAAAATTTGTTTATAAGTTTGTATGTTTGTATGTAGGGGAATCTCCGGAACTATTGATCCAATTTAAAAAAAAAAACATTGCTAGAAAGCTACATTATTCGTGAGTGCTATAGGCTATAAATTATATCGATAGGATGCATATTAGCCGGGCCAGGCGGAAAAAAATATCTCTCGAAACGGAGTTATATGCATGCGCTGCCTAAACCGTTGTATATAATTGAAAACAATGTAAGGGCAACCTGGTTCGTTTTAAATAGTTCTACAAAAAAGTCCGCGACACCATATTTCTATCTTTTATATTTTAGCAGATGTAGTAGCTTTTATGTATTAAAAAAGTATTTTTCGATATATTTACATTTGGACGATTTTTTAAACAACAAAATAATAACCTTTATATAAAAAAATGTTTTTATAATCACATGGATATCATAGAGATAAGATTTGCCCATTAGAGTATGTCAATCGGTTAATAAATATAAAATTAATAAATCGCAAAAGCCATCCAACATTTACGAACCGTATAAGAGAGTACCCGCCCGCCCGTGTGAGAGCCCACCTTTTCCACAATAGTTCAAAGTTGGAGACGGGTCTTTTTCTTCTCCAACCTTTGGCGCTAACGCTGCGGAATTATAAAAAAGAGTCTGGATAGGATAGTTCACAGCTTGCAGCAACAGCTAGATAGAATAGAATTGATGCATTGACTTTGTTCAAGGTCATTGTATCGTCTCACCTAAGAACGATACAGTCAATTAAATCAATAATATACAAATTGGGTAAGGCAGAGGTGTACCTAATAATACACCTACATTTCGCCAGTTATGCTTCCATGTTATAAGAGGTGAGTCTATTGCCATCAACCGGGTACAAAGCCAGATTCCGTGGCTGCTACTGAGAAATTCCTGATGGAAAAACCCAATGACACTACCCAACCCAGGAATCGATCCCAAGACTTCATGCTCAGCAGTCGTGCTTTCGGCCACTAGACCAACGAGGTAGTCAATTTTCAAAAACATCAATAAACTAATTTTACAAAAAGTCCCCGGTTAAGTCAAAACCTACAAATCCATTGATACAGTGTGTAAAATCGAGGATGCAGTCCACTATCCGCAAGAATTTTGGAACTCCCTTAATCCATCGGACCTTACGAACTGCTATTGAAAATCGGAACGCCTGTCGTGCTTTTAAGAAATTTAAGCCCACCTAACCTGTGCAATGGCACAATGACTTATAAAAGATAACTTAATTGTACCGACTATTCTCATCGGACCAGGAGCTGGCCAGTTGGCGCAGATCACGAGAATTCCAATGATATCCACGGACCTGCCTATATAGTTCAAGCAACTCCAGTTTCCCATAATTTGCCCTGTTTACTATTAACAAGTCCCAGTGACAAACATTCTCTTTGGTTGGCATTTACCTAAGAAAAGAATATTTTGCCCATGGGCAAAATTTTTATAAGGGCGGTTTATCACGAATTGGATCACCCGCAAATCAGATTATTTTGTTACCAGAAAATAGAACAACCTCAAAAATTCTAATCAGAGCAGTTTTAATTTAAATACCTATTTCTTTCACTTATAAAAAGCTAATATGTCGAGTAATACTTATGGGCTGTATATTCGAACTCCACGCGCACGACGTCGCGGGCGAAGTGCTAGTGTTTGATAAAACGATGTTTCTATCCCCTTTTTTTATAAGTACTTACTTATACGACGTACAAGATTCTTGGTATTACTGAAATTAAGTTAGGATTCCTTTTTTGCCGCTTACCTACCCTGAAAGGGATCTGAGCATTAAGGTAATGTAGAAATAATATTTTCGTCAAAAGCAATACCTTTCTAGTGGACTTTGAAGTTAATATATAAATTGGTAGGTACTTACTACCTAGACAAAAATACCAGATATTGAAAACATTGTCGCAAGCGCTACGGCTGACCATGATTTCCTGGGTTTGTTAGGTCAGACCAAGTATTATTGGGTTTTTCCGTCAGCAATTTCTTATTAGCTAATAAATATAAAATATTCCTAGATACTTTTGATCTGTGTATAAAAGGGAACTGATTATTAGACATCCTAGGTTTACTTCTTTGTATTGTCTTTTTTAACTTAAAGTAATGAATTTTATAAGTATGAAGTAGATAAGTAATTAGAGTTAATGTAGAACTAATCACCTATCTATATATTTTTTTTAAGTGCGTAATTTAAAAGTACATCGCTGGCTAACTGTTATAGAAGAAGTCTTTTTTTTTTCAAACTAAAACGGAACAAATTGCGAATTATGCATATTTCTATAGAACAAATATAGATCTAATTATTTAATGTATTTGTTAAAACGCAGGGTATGGTCAATCGCTAGGTACAGACACATCCCTCCGGGGATTACAATTGTGATGTTATACAATCAACCCAAGCATTTGCAGTCTACTAACAAAAACTCTTATCATACATAAATCAAAACTTTCCTCAACCCAAAAGTACAACAAACTGCACCATCTACAAACATTAAGCAATTAACAGGGTCCGAGAAAAACTGGCAATCCCACCATTCCTCTGTAAATGTACACAAGAAGTGTTTGTATACAAAGACGAGGAGCTGAGGACCAGTGATTAACGAGCTAGGTAATTTGCGAGATAAAGGTCACCGGACATAACCGAAATCGAGAAAAGAGCCGCCATCTTTTGAATCCTTAATTCGGGTAGGTTGGTACAGTCGAACAAGCTATCTGGCATACGGGCGGAAATGAGAAATAATCGAAGATCGTTGGAATTACAAAAGCAATGCTTGATATTGAAAATTGCTTGTAACTAGTATAAAGTGTGTATCAAAATAACTTTAGGATTGTATTATAACTTAGAGTAATGTCTAATTTTTTTCCATTAAAAACAATACCTTTGGCCAAATTCAAAACTATGAGCAATAGCGTAAAATACTCAAAGGAGTACTCGGAGGGTCTGATTTGGATGAAAATTTAAACTTTCATCTATACATATAATAAGACAGTAAAAAAAACTGTGTCTGTACATTGAATATAAAAAAAAAATGGGGGGTGTTTAGAAAAAGTAATAGAGCACGAATCCAAAAAAAAAATTCTGTCTGTTTGTCTGTACACGCTAATCTTCGGAACTACTCGACGGATTTGAATGATTTTTTTTTGTTGTATAGGTATTAAGTCTGGGCAACATATAGGCTATAATTTATCTTGAAAACTTGAACACCTGATGCAGAACCGCAACAGACCAGCTAAACTATAAGAGATACAAAAATGGTACCATAGCAAAAATTGTTCCACGTAATGAGCATTTTCTGCTAAGAGAATAAATTTGAAGATCTGGAACAGCTGATGTGGAACTCCAAGAGCCCAGCCACACTAAAACATATATAGGAATGACGTCTTAGCAAGAGTTGTTCAGACTGATAAGCACTCTCTGTTGACGTATAAAAATTTAAGATGTGGAACACCTGTCGTGGAGCTCCAAGAGCCCAGTTACACTATAATGTATATAGGAATTACGTCTTAGCAAAAGTTGTTCAGCCTGATGAGCACTCTCTGTTGACGTATAAAAATTGACACCTGATGTGGAAATTAAAGCTATCACTAATTTCACTGTATTTCTACCAAGGGGTATCGTATTACCCAGAACTAACTGGGTTGTGGAGGGCAGATAGACAGTCGTCCCATGTAAAATACTGGTATTCAGCTGCATCCGGTTGTACTGGAAGCCGAACCCAACAGCACTACATATTATAACACAATGTTCTCCGCCGCGTCTATCTGTCTGTTCGCGATAAACTCAAAAATTACTGCACTGTTTTTCATGTTGTTTTCTTAAATAGATAGAGTGGTTCTCGAGGATTTTTTTAGTATATAATTGTCAAGTTTTTGTACAGATTGGCTAAAATATAATGATATTTGTTGGAGGTTTTCAAAAAAAATACGCCGTCTGGGGGAGCTTTCAACGAAAACGCTGCCCATTAAGATATAACAAAATGATGAATGGTAGAATTGTACATCATATATGGGTCTACAGAAAAATCCGCGATGGCTTATGTCTATCTCTTAAGGATAATATACTATATCCATTTTAATACTTTGAAAATGGGCAAACTAGGTCCCCATGAGTTGAGGAAATGGGATCATCATGATTACTTTTGGTCGCGATAACCGACATCCACGCAGGCGAAGGCGCGGGCATCAACTAGTTTAATAATAAATGAAAGTTTATGAAATACTTAAGAAAGTAATGTTAAAGAAAATGGACTACTCGGAGCACTCACAAGAATTTACAATTACTTTTGAAACTAATTTTGTTAGCTGCATGTATAGTATTGTAAAGTAACTTGAATGCTCACTACAAGTGAATGCCCAAATTGATCATCGCCGTATACCAAATGGTAAATTCTACTGTACATTCGGGTTCCGATGCGAGCTCGGGCCAACACATCAAAAATTTAAATGAAAAATTTGGGAGCGCAGTTTTTTGGTGGTGAGACCGTCAGGATTTTCGTTTAATAATATATTTTATTTGAGTTGTTTTAGAGTTAGACTGGTACGTTGGGACCTTTCGTTTACAGAACCTTTAATTAATAAGCTACGGTATATCACTAAACCCAGTAATTATTAGTTACTTTTATAAATAACATTCCCATTTTTTTTTAATGTTATAGATAAAGACGTAAGCTGGCGGCTTACAGAAAAGTGTGGAAGAAAACGAAATGCAGTGCCGATAGCAAAAAAAATGGGATAAGGGCAGGCGAATGATGAGATAGAGACGTAATAAAAGTACCAATTTATCACACTCAATCTCTTAATAAAACAGCGATCCATTTCACCAATTTCAGTCCCACAAAACAAATCCGAGATTAGATTCGCAACGCCTTCCCCTCAGCGTTACAATCTGTATTAACACTGTAAACATTAGTTCGAAACGACTCCAGCTCCTGAGTGCACGCTTCAGTGATCTAAACCTCGGTTAACTCGTAATGATAATAAGACGTTATTTAACCGGGAGATTAGTTGCTCAGTGAGGCGGTTAACTTGTGGCAAATACAGATAGAAATATTTACTCGTAGTTGATAATTGTTTTGAATTGTATGGAGATGGATATGGTTATCAATCTTGTGACAGGATTTTGAAGATGAAATAAATTAAGCATATTGATATAGGCAGTGGCTGATTCAATTTTCTTGCAACACTAAAGCATGTCAGCATGCAATGAAATTTAGATAAATGTATAAAAAGCAAAACCTTGATATAAAATTTATTAATTGGTACCGCATGGCGAAAATTTATATTTATATATTTCATCTTCAATAGGGTAGTTTACCAAAAATCTATTAGTCCGTCAGATAGATTTTCATAAAACATTGGACACGTATTTTTTCTTTTTTCATGTAAACAAGAAACGAAGGCGATGCAGTGCGTCGAAAACTCGTGTGACGTCATAATGTCAGTACACTTTTACTGGGGCGGAGTGACGTCACAAGCCCCCACTCATGATCTTTGATGCGTTTTATCTTCGTAATTTTTTATTGATTTGTTAAAACAAAAAATAGTATACAATATTTTTCGATAATCAAACTGACGGACTAAATAGAATCATATTTTTAGTTCATAGTCTATTCAGCTTTGAATAATAATAACTTTATTAAACTTATACTTAGAAAAACCCGACAATTTCTACTTACCCAAAAAATAATATTATAGCCAGAATAACACAAAGCTTTAAGAAAATCCCTTAATCTTGCGAAAATCAGGCGTCGACAGTCATTACGAAAGTGGAAGACGAACGAACACAAAGAATACTAATGTAGAAGTTTCACGTCTCAAGTTATAAGCACAAGCCTTCGATAATTTACTTAAGTAAAAACTCAATCAATCACCCAAGAAAGTTCTTGTCTAGACTGATATAATTATGGAAGCTAATTCACCAAATGAAATTTAAATATGTTTGTCAACATTTACTCAGTAATGGAATGCATAAAATATGTCTGAAGCAAACCCTCGCAAAATAAGTTCTGTTGCCGAAAATGAAGATTTGTAGGTAGGCTTACAAACTTCAAAGTAGCCAACACCTTGGGTAGCCAATGAAAACCTAAGCCGCCTAAGCCTCAGAGAAACTAACAGCAAATTGAAGTTTTTGAAACATCTTGGTGAAATAAGAAGTTTACCTTTTACAGTACATGAATAATTTCAATCAATAAACTTAAAAAGCTGTAAATTTTCAAACAGTAAACCCAATGAAAAACTAAATAATAAATATACATACATACATCATCACATCTGCCTAGCCTTTTCCTAACTATGTTAGGGTCGGCTTCCAGTCTAACCGGATGCAGCTGAATACCAGTATTTTACATGGAGCCTGCCTATCTGACCTCCACAACCCAGTTAGTACTGGGTAATACGGTACCCCTTGGTAAGACTGGTTGTCACACTTTTTGGCCCACTGATTACCTAAAGACTGTCAAAGATCTACAAATGACAGCCGGGACCAACGGCTTAACGTGCTTTCCGAGGCACGGAGAAAACTCGGTATGTAATGGGTGGTCACCCATCCACAGACCAACCTAGGCAAGCGCGGCTTAACCTAAAGATGGACCTGAGCGGCTTTTATTATTTAGCCACAAGCTCCTCATACATACATACATACATAAATCAGTCAAATAAATCCTATAAGTATAAAGTATTTGCTTAAACTATTCAAAATGTTACCATATCTGCCTACGTAAGTAAATATATGTCCTTTTATCCAAACCTTCCCTTATCAGTCTTGTAACAGCCTAGCTAATTCATTACCTAACTAATCTATGCAGGTCAGGCAGGGACGACTTGGGGCAGGTCACGCATACTCCAATGTAGATTTAAAGATAGTTTAACGATATTAAAGATGGTTTGTTTTGCGAAAAGCCGATTCATATACCTGTAAATCGAAATACGTTATAACATAGAAAATAAATACCTAAATAGCGAGCAGTTTAAATAGGTCGTGGCCATATAATCTACCTACATATTTGTAGAACGAATTATTCGAGATGGATATATCGTTTGCCCACACTAATATATTGGAAGCAAAATATTGTGGCACGTTTATGTCGCCTGCAATTCTCTGTGACCTTATTTTTAAATCCTGGTGTTAGCCTCACTATGACAGTGAATTGAGGATTCAGCACAATGTCGGGACCTCACGTCAATTGGCTTCAAAAGCCGATTTCCGAGGCGGTGTTTAACGCCAGTGGCTTGGAAGCCGGATAATCGGCGGCGTTACCAGTAGCGTCGATAAATTATAATCCTCCTTCAATTTTAAGCCGGGGCTTTGAATCGGCGGTAAACAGTTCCCTCTATTGTTGGCTTCATACACGTCCGCAGGTAGATGAACCTTTTCGAAATAAATGTGCTCGGAAAAGCAGTTTAAAATATTCATATCATACCTACTGTGAAAAAAAGAATTCAAGCATTTCAGTTTAGAGACTATGCATGAGGACGAATTGGGGAAAGGCAACTGCTGCAAAAACAGCAATTGGGAGACAGAAGCAACACGTGCAATATTAAAGCTGTAGATATTTTTAACAACGAACAAGGCGTAACCCCGAAAGAAAGCTTGGAAATAAAATACTAACTCAAGAGAAACTTTTTCTCCGCGCAATAAAACTTGAGAATATTTTGGGGGTAAACAAAAAGTGAGTTTATTGTGCTGAGCGAAGCCGGCGAGACTATAAATCATCCGGCACCGCTGCTCCTGAGCACCTATTTGATGTAATAACAGGCAACATTATTTATTAAAATAAGGTCAGGAGTGTCAGATGTTATAGATAGGAGCGAGGGAGTTACGGTGGGCCGGCGAACCGCAACAGCCTGGAGACCATAAACAAATATGGCGACGATTTGTGAGATTAGACTGGCGGAGTGTGCATCTACATATTAAACGGTATGACGACGTAAACTCTAAGTATGTGTGTGTGGACGAGCTGGATTATGTATGAACTCTTTTACTGGGGCTATTTTGTTGCCATCTAAAATACGTCATAATATTTTGTCACCCACAATAAATATTATGACATATTTTAGATTCATATGTGACCCTTTCCTGAAATTAACGCTCTTCCTATAAAAATATAATTTAAAGCGTTGGTTTTAAAAAACAGTACCGTATAATTTCAATCCCAATTACCTACATTCAACTTTATTAGCCAATCATATCCATAGATGCTGCTCCAAAATATAAACGACCAATTTAATGCAACATGTCCGACACACTACAACAAAAAGCTATTTAATATTCGTGACAAAGCTTTATAATGAAACTATCAACCTTTCATTAATTAACCGACCGCTGGAAAGCCCCGCTTGAAGCGGTCATTTTCCACGCCATCGATACAAAGGCTGCAATTTTGCTCCAACCCCGTATGGAACACTACACTAGCTTTGTCCACAGTATCCGGTCGTTCAACAGGTAAACAAAAAGTTCTTTCTTGTTTCCTTTTATCGATACCTATCTTGATACTCTGTAAGCTTTTATATTATCGATTGTATGTACGAATACAAGGAGCTTGCGATGTTTAGCTTATGCCGAGCTTGCCTTGGTTGGCCCATGGATGGGTGACCACCCATTGCATAGACGTTTCCTTCGTGCTTCGGAAATCACGTTAAGCCGTTGATCCCGGCTGTAAATTGTAGATATTTGACAGTCGTTAAATAGTCAGTGTGTCTCGAAAGTCTTACAACCAGTCTCACCAAGGGGTATCGTATTACCCAGTATTAACTGGATTGTGAAGATCAGATAGGCAGTTGCTCTATGTAAAATACTGGTATTCAGCTGCATCCGGTAAGACTGGAAGCCGATCCCAACATAATGGGGAAAAGGCTAAGCAGATGATTATATGTACGAATATCGGTACTCGTTTTCAAAAAAGGGATATTCAATTATTGTATAAATTATAACAATGTTTTAGCGAACCATTAGCAAAGCGCTATTTAATCCTTTAACATGAATAATGGAAATGTCACGGCAAAGTTTTTAGGAACAATTAAGCTCTGTTGAAAAATATTTAAATAATCAAACGAAAGATAGTCTATAGATAATCTATTGAAGGCTAATACAAGTTTGGGAAAGGTCGGATTTAGAGTAAAGAGGGCGCAAATATTGATTCACGGCCTTTAACTTGGGCACCCTTGTAAACACTGCTGAGGGTTGGGGGATGAGCACACATTGAGGCTTTAAACAATATATAACACTATGCTGAAACATTAGTTTGGTTTATAATTGGATTATAATAAACAAATAGAATAGAATATTTTCTATTATCTTTGTATAGATTATTTTTACCGATTGTTTGTGAATGTGTGAACATTGTAGGCTTTGTAGATTGCCAAACTATTATTAACTTTTTATCTTGTATTATATTTTTTGTGTATTAAGGAGCGGCTTATTGTTGCTACGCTATCCTCCCATACTTAAGTACTAATTCTGTAATAAGATAATGTTGATATACCAAATGATTTGAAAAGGGTAACCATGGAGTTTCTTACCGGTTCTTCTCCATAGGAAATAACTAACCCGAACCGTGCACCTTTTTGTCGACGTTTTATACGTGCCCATCTAGCCCTATGTAAAATAAGATATTTTGATCATGATTTTTATTGCAGTAAAAGCCTCGTTATTCTAATGGACATGGAGCATGAATTCCTGTATTCGATTCCCAGATCGGACAAAGTGTTTTTCCATCCTTTTGCAAGTAGTAGCCACGGAACCTGGATTCATGGCCGGTTGATGGCAATAGGCTCGCCCCCATCAACATGGGACTTAAACGTAACTGCTGAAATGCGGGTGTACTGTACTCCTCTGGCTTACCCTTCGAGGATTACAGGCGTGGTATTATGTTAACACTATGACTATGACACATTACTTTGGTTGAATAAATGTGGCTTGTAGTAAAAGTCAGGTTAATTGCGCCGTGGGGCTGAACGTCGATTAATGACAGCGTGGCGAATATATCGGGTGTCATGCATTTGCCACGTTAATTGACACTCCATTAAACGTACCGGCTTCAGTTAGAACTGTGAGCATAGGTGAGTACCGAAATTGTGGTCACTTTTGTTATTTTACTAGTTTATCCCCGCGGTTTCGCCCGCATGAAGTAGTAACTGTCCCACGGGATCGAACTACCACGGGATTAAAAAAATATCCTATATGTTAATCCAGGTTATAACCTATCTGTGTGCAAAATTTCATCCAAATCCGTTCAGTACCTTTTGCGTAATAGAGTAACAAACATTCATTCATCCTCACAAACTTTCGCATTTATAATAGTAAAAAAGAAAGATATGGAGTCTTTTTTTGCGCAATAAAGACTGAATTGAAATTATGAGAATATGACTTTGAATAACTAGATGACATGTTGAGAGGATGAGTAAAACCTGAGTAACATAAGGTGGCAACGGTAGGACGGGACGAAGGATTTACACTGACCTTATTGGTGACATTTGGTGATGTTCTTCAGATAGGTCAGTTGCGTGGTACTCGCAACAATATGTGATGGCATACTCTTTATGTATATTAGACTATAATTATGACTGTTTGACGGCGTCTCAGTATTGACCAATTAACGAAACGACCGTACAAACCGTAAATATTTTATGTATTTTTTTTTTCGCGAATTAGGTTTATTTATTAATTTATTTACACTTCAAGCACAAGGTACAAAGGTGGACTCATACCATATGCATTTTCGTAGAGACAAGCGGTGGTAGGTGTATATTTGAAAATAATTTAAATTAATACGACGATATACTCAAGGATATATAAAATACTATAAATATATGGATTACGTTTCTATTCTCAAGTTATTAATTTACCGAGCACAATATGCGTTAACAACAACATAATTATTAATTACAGTCAAATATTCTTGAATATAGAGGGTGTAAAACGACTCTTAACGAAGCCAAAAGGTATTTGTTCTCCCCGTCATTGCGATCTTTTTTTTGTTCTAGACCATACCTGGGAACCTTCTAGTTACGGAGATATTGGGGTTTAAAGTCCCAACTTTTTCACAAGTATTTTGAATGCGTTACATTGAGTCTTACCGTAAAACATGATTGTTCACCCCAAAAAAAAGTCGTTTCCCAGCAACAATTTTTGCGTAAAGTTACTTAGTTTGATGTACAGAATGCTTGGTTGACGGTTTCGTGAAGAGTCTGTTTCCTGTATAAGAATTTATTTATGAACGTGGACGAGGCGAAATGAGGATGTAAAGATCGTAGCAGGTATTGTGTAGTTTCTGCTTACCCTCATGGGAAAAAGGCGTGAGTATATAAAAACGTTGAATACCTAGCTATTAATGATTAAAAAGTAAGTATAATTAAAAGTAAGTATGATTAAAAAGTAAAGAGGAGTTCGTGGCTAAATAATAACAGCCGGTCGGGTCGGTCTTTAGGTTAAGCCGTGCTTGCCTAGGTCGGTCTGTGGATGGGTGACCACCCATTACATACCGAGTTTCCTCCGTGCCTCGGAAAGCACGTTAAGCCATTGGTCCCGGCTGTCATTTGTAGATCTTTGACAGTCGTTAAGTAGTCAGTGGCCCAAAAAAAAAGTCTGAAAACCAGTCTTACCAAGGGGTATCGTATTTCCCAGTACCAACTGGGTTGTGGAGGTCAGATAGGCAGTCGCTCCATGCAAAATACTGGTATTCAACTGCATCCGGTTAGACTGGAAGCCGACCCCAACATAGTTCGGAAAAGGCTAGGCAGATGATGAATGATTAAAAAGTAACTTTCATACTCACGTTTGATATATCTTCAAAAACACAAAAGCTTTTATACAAAGTTTCGAACACATCGAATATTTCAAAATACTTTATTCACAATGATTTGATTTACATAATTATGAATATGTTTGTAACAAAAATATGTAGATGCATGGATGTAGCCTTTTCAATATTAATGATGCACTCTATATTAATTGATAAACACCTGAGTTTTAACACTTTACACACTTTTACTTTCACTTTTTATTTATTTTTTAGGTTCAGTAAAATAATCCCTATATTTTGAGTTAATTCAAATAATGAACAGTAAGCCGCACGTTACAATTACACCTCGAATGAGAGGCCAGTTTATAATGGTTTTATTATTATTGACATATGGTCTACTATACTATACCACCCTCTGGCCGTGGTTCGAAAATATATTCGTATATTTATCACATAAATCTCGAATCCAGCGAAATAACTCCTAAAAAAGTTCATAGTGCCATAAAATATATCACGAATAAGAAAATCTGACGTCCGCAAGAAATATTCATGCTAAAATTGCAAGAGCACTTTTTTGATGAAAATTAAAACTTATCCATTTAGAGGTTCCGACTTTTGCTAACAAGTTAGTTCGTATTTTGTACTTTTGCCAGAGAATATTCAATGTACCGGCAAACTTCGTATCTTACACTCATATACACCCTCTAAAATTAATTAAGCACATAATTTTACAAGTTTGATTCGATAACTTTGTGTTAACTTAACACGGCATTTTGCTGTTAACTATAATTATAATTATGTGAAAAGGTCTGAAGTTATATAGGAAATCATCATCACTTCACGAATGTTTACGTGTGCCAAATCCGCATACACGGCTATACGAGCGTCTACGAAAGCGTTGCGTGGCTACGAGAACCTACGCGCAGTACCGAGCGCCTACGAGAGCCTACGCGCAACACCGAGCGCCTACGAGAGCCTACGCGCAGCACCGAGCGCCTACGAGAGCCTACGCGCAGCACCGAGCGCCTACGAGAGCCTACGCGCAGCACCGAGCGCCTACGAGAGCCTACGAGAGCCTACGCGCAGCACCGAGCGCCTACGAAAGCCTACGAGAGCCTACGCGCAGCACCGAGCGCCTACGAGAGCCTACGCGGGGCTACAAACGTCTACAAGGAGCTATCGTGTTTAAGCTACCATCACTAGATGTATTCTGAACTAATGTCTAAATTATCATTATTACACTGATGAAAGATCTCGCACTTGCACTGAACCTACCGTTGAAAATAAAATACGCCTAATGTTGTAGAATACGAACATAAATGTATCTACAAGAGCATAAACAGAACTACGAGATCATATCTTTTGCCAACTATTTTAGAGATAACTTTGGCTTGACTTGCCAAATTGTTTTAATTGGGTTTGACGCATTTGGTGCACATCTCAACTTGTATAGTAAACTGTAAACAGAAATAACTTACGATTTCACACTGGCGACCTACAAACCCAGATTTTCACGTTAAGTTAACCCTTTGGAATATAACCCCATGAAAGCTTTGAAAGTACGTACTTTTAATAAAAATGAATGCGTCAGCGACTCTACGGATATTGTAAGAGTCGTAGCAAGCAGGTTGACTATTCGTTCAATATGGTGGAGGGTGGCAAGGGTTACAAACTTACGGATTATGGCTGGCATGGCAATACCAAGCCATCTGATGCCACGCGTACCTTGTTGTAATATAAAGTAACGCTTAAAAGTTGTAGTATAACCCGCATCCACCTAATCGCTCCACTATAGATGTGAGCGCATTCTAATAGCCTTTATAAAGGCGGCATCAACTATTTTACCCCTCCAATTGGTTTTTTTTTATTTAATTATAAATATTTCGGTATTAATCCAGACTTTTTAAAGATCATTAGCAAAATTGCAAACTATACCTGAATACAAATTGAAATCTTTTGCTTGTTTTTTTTTTATTGTGTTCGTGATTATCAAGAAAAGTTTTGTATGAAATAATATTTTGTAAAATCAACGGAAAATCTTGTAAATTTGGATGGTATTACTGTATTAAACTTTCTAAAAAAATGTTGCACCCTTTCTAAAAAAATATTGCATAAAGCAGCGCGCTCAATTTAAAAAAATATATTAAAAGGAATGTGCAAAATAACCAAAAAAAAACGGAAGGCTCGCACTTTATTTTCCAAAGCTATTAAACTACTGGCTGTTCCAAAAAAAGAATATATCATCATTTCTCGTATCACGTAGCGTCGCTAGTTTAAAAATACAAAATCATTTCTGGCCCTCATACATAGTTACGGTTATCGGCCTCATCGAGTTACTTGATGGTTGTTTTTATGTCAGGAGGGTTGGTTTCCACAAGGGTTAAATGGCGTAGGTGATACAATGTGCTAGTTTACTATTATGGAGCTTAACAGATGTCTTTTTTATAGGGTGTAACTTTTAACATCAGTTTTTTTTTTGTGATAAATTGCGAAATGTGGGCGTACTATTAAGTACACCTTTGTCTAGCCCTTCGAGGATTACAGGTGTGTTGTTATGTTATACAGGGTGTAAGGGGCAGCCCTCCACAAACTGATGGGGTGAATTCAGTATATCATACTAAGATGACCGGTACAAGAAATGATTTCAGGAATGTTAGGTTTTATTTCTTTATACACAATGTATCGTTACCGTGACAAAATGCACGTAGCGAACGGCAAGCACGACGACGACTTCAATGAACCCTGTAACTCGGCAGGAAGTGAACAGTTGATTTCACGCGTCGTTCTTTAGAGTACCTATTTCAACATCCATTATTGGATTTTTTATTTTAGCCGTATTATTTACATAAATGGAGTGCTGCGTACAGGGAATGTAATTTTCATTGAAATAAAGGTGATAAAAATTGAAAAAAAAGCCGGTGGAATATGATTCAAAATAAGGAGCTGAATGCACCCTGTCAGTTTGGGGAGGGCCGTCCCTTACACCGGCTATGAGTAATACAGGGTATTATGAGACGTGCATACTTTTTACCGGTAAAACAGACGGATAAATTGGCTACCTGTTACGTAGTATTGTCTAAGTTTTTCTTCGTGTCCTTTTTCCGTGTGGCGTCTCCATCTTCCCAACCTGTTGAAAGGACCCGATTTTATTTCAATGCTCCGATTGTGAAATGAAACCAGTAATACTTTATTTCCAATCCTCGTGTCTCAGTTACATGATATGGAGAATTTTATAAGTTTTGAACAGAATGCCATTGAAACCTTTTTAAATTAATATTACACAAAAAAAGGGTGAAGTGTAGAATGTAGGCAACTGTTATCCCTTAAATATCCCTGGCAGTAGATTTTTCGACGAATCTTCCAAGCAAGAAGTCCGTCTATAACCGAAGAAAAATAAGACCATGTGTTTCAGCTTATATTCACTAGACAATAACTGTCGCTCGTAATCCGGCTACACAATATATCATCACGTTCAACTATAACAACATTTTTTCTCGACGACAAAATTGAACGGACAGCAGCCGAATATTAAACATACCATAGACGTGAACAAAAAACGTTATAAAAAAATATCTCGCGACGACGCGTCACGTCGATATAATTCAAATACTCGTAGGCTTGTCTAAACAAATTGTCGATCGATATATGGAAAAGGCCGTTTTTCGTGCAAAATAATCATTTTTATTATTGCGCTGCGAACCTACGAATGAACAGGCTTAATTGAAACACTGTTGCGTTCCAACAGGGAGTGAATGAATGAATGAAACAAGTTAACATGTACGTGAATGTACTGACAATTTGTGTTTGGATTTATTTTTAACTGGCTTCCAAATGGAGGAGGTTATCAATTCGTCTGTTTTTTGTTTTAAACAGCATGTCAGCCGTAAACGCATTATATTAATTCGTACAAAAACCTTACTCTGAAATCAACCTGTAGTTTATATAAGGTCTATCTATTTATACGTTGAGCTCCTTGAGTTATAAGTCGAGCTCACGGTAACTGACAAATGCTTGCACTCACTAGACAGGTCCACTCAAATCTGTGTGGTTCTTTCTTCCAAAGGCCATCTCAGACACTAATCTCCATAGTCCTCATGTGAGTAAACCAAGATTATGTCTGGACTTTAAAAGAGACTATGACCTCTGAGTTTGTTTCGGCTGTTTCTTCTCAGAGTAGTCAGGTACGAAACACCGGCTCCATCTAGCTTTAAAAAACATAACGTGTAAAAGTGTTTGTAAAAACCTATTTGCAAAATAAACATCATTTATCATACACGAAATCTCTTAAGGGGTCATTGTACTCATCATTACGAATAACTTTCACTATGGGACCAAACCTGAAATCGCTAAAAAAATCAGCTGTTGCCTACATTTATTACTTGACCTGTACTTTTTTCCTGTATTAATTAAAATGCGTCAGTATTTCCACTACCTTATTTAACATGACATTCTGAAAGTATCACGTGGTTGAGTTTATTCCTAGGTCTCATCTTCAATTTGTTACTCAACAACAGTTTTTTTTTAATTATTACCGACTTCAATAAATCATCCCATTAATTCTGGTATACCATTCTAACAATTACACGTAACATAATCTCGAGATTAGATTCTCGAGTTAAACAGTTGTTGCAAATTAATTCTAATAACTATAGTTATTCAGTTTCACTTCAAAATAAATTATTCGGTTTATCTCGGCATCTTAAGTTAAGGGTTAATAGTCCTAAACTTTGTGCAAGTCAATGAAAGATACAACGACTCTTGAAATCTTAATTAGGAACCAAATTTTGGTCTTGAAGTTCATTGACTGATCAACAATTTTGATGTCTGTTTTTCATGGAGCTTAAATCAAAATGAAAGCTCTTAATTTTCATGTGGGTGAGGTAGAATCAATCATTACTGAGAATGAAACTTCCAAGTTTCAAACCCATTAAAAATTATAAGGGAAACACATTTTCGAGCAATAAACGTATATTATTAATTAACGTATTTAATAACGTGAAAGTCTTTGCCAAACTTTAAGTAGCTAAGTACAACTTGATTCGGTCGTTACTCCACTGCTGTTAAACCCGTACGATTTCAATATATCACATTTGCAAATAGCTTTATTTTACAACCAGTATAACACGAGGAATAGTGAGCTATAAATTATATGGCACCATTTCTCTTGAGGAGGAAAGCTCTCATACGATGGGATAGTTTACAGCGAGCGTCTTGAAGCTGGCACGTTTCGATAATGTTGCTTCTGTTCTAGTGTGAAGATGAGTGCAGCTGTGGGTGTACTTTAGGTATACCTCTGCCCAACCTTTCGAAGACATACAGGCGTGATGTTATATGGCTTCTAGTTGATCATTTTTTGAGTTAGTATTAAACTCAATCACAATGGAGTGTCCAAA
Source organism: Lycophotia porphyrea (assembly GCA_950005105.1). Taxonomy (NCBI): domain Eukaryota; kingdom Metazoa; phylum Arthropoda; class Insecta; order Lepidoptera; family Noctuidae; genus Lycophotia; species Lycophotia porphyrea. The sequence continues at coordinate 6,510,865 of OX465389.1, forward strand.
TATTCAAAACTGTCCGTAATAATTATCAGAGGTTACATACATCCGCAAAATATGGAAATACGTTAATGTTAGTCAATACAGGATTTTTTTTTCTATCCTCATCTTTCATACCTTCGTAGAAGCGATCCATCATATTTATCATATGATGGATATATATATCAAGTTGTAATACAAATGATCGATTAAAGTCTTCGTATGTCTTGCCGAACGAATAATTTCCATTTTGCTAAGCACTTTCTAATTTAATATCGCACGAGACAAATAATATCTCTAGGGCATCGCCGAGATAAACTGACAGTGACAGTTTACTTTTTAATTCAATTAGACTTACTCTCAAAAATATAAAAGTCTTTGGTATTTGCGTTTAAGTTAAATTAAAAACTCTTTTCGGTGGTAAATTGGAAATGATTCCTTAGCAAGTAAAATCAGAATCACTAAAGATAATGAGAAGCATCGTATTTAGAATTAGGTTTGATATGATGGGATTGGTTGACTGACTGAGTTGTGGAGATTAAATAGGAAGTCGCTCCATGTAAAATACTGATATATTAAGCTGCATCCGGTTAGACACGATACCGACCATGGCATAGGCACATGATAATCAATATGGGATTTCTTAGACAACATTTCTACTAGAATTCTTTTATTTGAGCAAAATCGCGTAAATTACAAGTTCGATAGTCAATTCAATATCTAATACACAACTTCCTCGTTCTCTCTACTGAGGATTCTCAGTTACAAAATAGAAATGAACTAATCTTTATCATTATCAATGCACTACTCTGTGCCTTGCCTATGGCGTCTGGCCATCTTCTTAGGCCCTGAGAAATTGTTAACTTATATGGCGTGATCATATTTCAAATAAACAGATACCTACTTTTCTTATGAAATCAAATGAATATAGTCTTACTTGCAGTCGGAATCGTAGCAAATCCTTACTTATACCTACTTATATTAATACATAATAATATTGTAAATGGGAAGGTGAGTTTGTTTGTTTGTTTTTTATCTTTTCACGCCTAAACCACTGAACTGATTATCCTGAAATTTTACATATACGTTGTCAGGTGTACAGTAACGGACATAAGGTACCTTTCATCCCGAAAATAAGTACTGTTCCCAAGGAAAACAAAAATATCGTTCTTATGATAATTAGCATTATAGCAGAGTACAACCCGAATTTTAAAATAAAGCGAGTGAAGCGGCGGGCAAAAGCTAGTAACTAATAAAAACATTTAAGCTAGTCCTAAACCTCAATAAACGCATTAAGAGGTGGTTGCTCCTCAGAGTCCTAAGTACAGACTTTTATGACACACAATGGATTTCAGACAACTGCATAATTACGTACTTAATCGCTGGAACAGCTGCGTTTTAGTTTGAATTACATCGTTTGCAACCTACGAATCCCGTTTCAGTCTGTGCTAAAGTATTCCATAAATCAATTTAGAACATTATTTTGATCCATTGGAAATAATATAAATGTTTTAAAATGTTGGAACCTTCGGTATGTGGTTGGAGAAGGTTATAAATGAAATCACAGAGTCCAGTATAAAGTCTTGATGATAACCAGGAGTAATTAGTTACAGTGACGTTTCTTACATAATCTTAATAGCACATAAGTTAATGAGGCACGACGAAGGCCGCTAGACTGTATGCGCGGGAAACCTTGCATTTAGCATCGTTAGCATTATTGATACCTGTAGTTCCTACTTAAAATATAACATAACATCGCGCCTGGAACTCCCGAAGGGTAAGGCAGAGATGTACCCTATATAGTACCTACAACTATATTTCGCCAGTTATGTTTAAGTCCCATGTAATAGGGGCCATCCTATCGCGATCAACTAGACACTAATCCATTTTTACCTTTAAATATTCTGAAAGCTTTATTTGCACACACGAAGTCAGCACCAATTTGTGGGTTGTGCACGTGCACGGTACCAATTTGTTAAAAAAATTTCGTCTTATATTTCCCCCAGCATAACAAAAACCTTTTTAATACCTAGATTAGTAGAAAGTAGTGTAGTAAGTAGAATATCATCATGTAAACCATCTTAAACAGCGAATTTTTTTTAAATTATATTTGCCTCTCACAGCGAGAAAACCTGTGTTATAGTATAGCTGGATCGATAAAGACTGACTGTCTTATTCTTTTAGTCTGTGTAAACATTTTTTTCAACAGCCTTGAATGTCCTACTTCTGGGCAACGGCCTCCCCATATCCTTCAGAGTAATCTTCTCCTGCAAAAAATTCTACACACTATGAACACTAAAATGGGTAAAACCTAGTTTAGGAGCAATGTTAAATTTACTGGCTTTATGATAAAACTTATCAGTAAATCTAGTGTACCTATTTATACGAATAAACTTGCTCGCTAATTTGTACAATGGCGGTAATTTCAACAGTTTAGAACAAAACTAGAAACTACATTGAACTCAAATGAAGTTAGGTGGCTGTAGGCCCACAGGGCTGGTTTGCTGATAAACTTAGGCACCTTGAAGTTTCGTGGAATACCACATTGTATGTTCTATATTTTCTACTTTGTAGCCATTGTATTTTGTACTATACTTACGCTGTGTTATATATCATATTTGGTTGCCCCGAATCCGCTTCTCCGTTTCGTGCTTATATTTCACAATTTTCTCCCCATACATTGTTTCTTACACTATCAGGGCCGACCCTCTTTCATTTATAGCCACAATTTGTTCAGTATTTATTTCTTATTTATATAGCACACAAGTAAATATGAAAGGTTTTTTATCTCGCTTTCACCGTCCCTCTCTTTCTATAGCTATAAATCATATACAGTGGGCTGGGGCACTAACGAGCGATACATCTGAGATACACCATTGTGTATGATATTCGACTGAATAACTCGACGAGAATCACGACATTTTTCGTTGTTCGCATTTGTTTGAAAAATTGACGCAAACGACACCACTGTGGTATGTGAATGTTTAAATAAAAGCGAACATATTGCATGCAATTTAAAATTTTATGATGACAAGAAATAATGGCTTACGGAAAGGTATTTTAGCTATGTGGAAAACCAATTAAAAAGTCGAAATTTGACGTCGGACAACAAATAATTTTCATTCGTCATAACATTGAAACAATATTCGGCAATATGGCGACTTTTTCTACATATTGATAGTGATTATTTTGTCTGTTTTCAAACGCAATTCGATATTCAGCGATCGTATGACTATTCTAACTTCTAAGTGATTTTTGAAATCGAAGTTTGTATTCCGAGGTAATGGCGCATGGCGTCGGTCGGGAAATGCTCATGCATAACATTCATAACAAGCCAGGTTGGCGCCAACCGCGGCTGCTCACAGGATGTTACACACATTATTTAGGTGACATAAACATCGAGTTTTTTCCAAGCATTTTCATGCAAACATTAATGTTATTTGTAGATAATGAAATAATGTAGGTGTGTTTAGGTATCAATTACTTTCGTTCCCCTATCAATAAAATTACCAAAGAAAATATTATTTTATATTAATTGCGCATGAATATTAATATTTATTATATTAATATTCATGCGCAATGTTATGTATCAAGTTATCAACTAGGTACTATGTTTTAAGGATAAAAAAAGTGTGTGAATACTTATTATGCACGTAAGAAGTTATACTTCTTTGGCGTATAAAACTAAAATGTTGACTAGCTAACTTCAGGGTGTATGTTGACTAGCTAACTTCAGGGTGTCGGTTTTTTGTGACGGTGTGCGCGCGCATCGTAAAAATTTACTCTCATCATTTTTCCCCAACCTGCCAAAAGAAGTGTAACTTCAAAAAAACAGCACACCCAAAATTGATAGTAGGTATGTACATTTAAAATAAACTACCGTTCTTCGACATTTTGTACTAAACTTTTAACGATTCACCATAAATAAGAAAACACTTAGGAGAAAATTGTTTAACTTTTGAACATATAATATTCTATTTAGTCTTCAGGTTATAGTTAGGTACTTAAGTTTTTCTTTGTCTCTAGTTTTTCTTTTGTTGTAATCATATTAATATTGGTACAAAGAGGAAAAATGTATCTGTTCTTATCCTTTTAGAAAGGTTTTATCGGATTACAGAGAAGCTTGATTATGGTAACAAGGCTAACAAGATCGACTTAAGTACCTAAGTAAGTTTGTTGTTACTATGCGAAGCACTTGGAAAATGAATAAGGTAATAGAACTACCAAAAAGGAATAGAAATAGAAATCATTTATTTGCCAATAATGTAGGTATACAGATGTGATGGTTATTTTGATGAAGGGAAGCATACTTATCGATAGTGTTGGTGATATAAACATAACATCACGACTGTAAACCCCGAAGGGTTAGGCAGAGGTCTAAGGTGTACCTAATAGTACCTATACCCACATTTCGCCAGTTATGTTTAAATCTCATGTAATAGGGAGCGATCCTAATTGCCACCAACCGTGCACAAATCCAGACTTAATGGCTCACACAATGGCTACTCAGAAATTTTGAATGGAGAAACCCAATAATGGTTTGCCCAAACTGGGAATGGAACCCAAGATCTAAGGCTCAGCAGCCGCTCTTGAGACCAATAGACCAACAAGGCAGTCAAAAAAATTGAGTGTATTCTTAAGACCGCATGGCAAAAGTGAACACAGCTGTCTATATCTTTCTCGCTCGGGTACACTCGGCGGTCCCGAGTTCACCCGATCGAGCCTTTCACTTTAGAGCGTGACGGATCAACCTTACTTACTACTTACGAAAAATGTGTGTGCGGTGCATCAAAAGAAGTTTTCACTTTAAAAAAGAGACGGTATATTTATTCAAAATATGTTGAGAAATAAGCGAATTATGAAATAACCCCGCCTTTAGTCTATGTCATCACTCGCCAACATCCGCCTAGCCTTTTCCGCCGCATCCGCATCCGCCATAGGATTTCAGTCTAAACGAATGCAGCTGAATATATTTTACATGAAGCGACTGCCTATCTGCCCTCCACAGCTCGATTACCTACTGGGGAACACGATACTCCTTGGTATGACAAGTTTTCAGACTTTCGGGAAGGACCTTTTTCAGTAAGGACTGTCCAAGATCCACAAATGCCAGCATGGGACCAACAGCTTTTCGTACTTTTTGAGGCATAAGGGGCTCTCATCATAAAATGGATGGTCATGCCCATCCATGCACGGACCTCTACAAGCGTTGCTTGGTCTTGAAGATCTACCCTTGAGGCTGTTACGTTAGGGAGGGGCCCGCAAGGGCCGATGCCTGCCAGGGCTGCGGGCTGTTCGAAAGAGATACCGCGGCCCTGGAACACAAAGGGCAAGGAAAGAACATGGATGGGTTTTAGTCAGTACAAGTCCGACACTCCCTTCCGCTCTGCCCAGAGCGGGAGAAGTCATTTGATGATTTCCCGTCCGTAAAAAAAAAAAAAAAAACAATGCAAACAGGTTTTCGAAAACAGTAGAATTGTTATGTTAAACCAAATATTGTTAAGCTTTATCGAATATGGCGATACCATAATTACAGTATAGCACAATTGAACGCCAAAATTAATTAAGGTAATACAATGTTCATTTAAAGTTTCCGAGTCACTGGCCACCGCGCCACCCGACCACAGATTATTTTGTAACATGGGCCTTAAACATGCAAACGTTTCCGAACGATGTATGCATAGTCTGAACCAATTTGCTTCTAAAGTAACTAAACGCTAATTCAACTACAAAGTTCTAGAGTGATCTTTTGGCGCTAGAATGACGTTGCGACGAGGGGGACGTTGTTCCATAAGCATAATCAGCCTATAATGTTCCCACTGCTGGGACACACGCCTCCTCTGTATAAAAGGGGATGCAGTGCGGGTTGGTAGATATCACTTGTCTTCGTAAAAATTAGGTTCTAAGACATGCAGGTTTCCCCACGATGTTTGCCTTCACAGTTTTGAGAGCAGTGGTAATGAAATAAATTATACAAAGTAATGCTGCTGGCTGGGTTCGAATTCGAACCCACGACTTCCCCTCGTACGTTGTACCGGACTGGGCCACCGGTACTCTCCGTTGTTGGCATTTGTTAAAATGTTTTGTGGGAATTATTGAAAAAAGAAGATGGTGGCTTCAGTTCTAATTTTAGCCGGGTGCAAAAAGGTTCTTGTACAGCTATCAGTAGGGAAATGAATAAAAGCGACCGTCTTTTGTTTCATATGATATTCTCAGGAATATTCCGGAAAACTTTTCCGAATCACTACACTGTAGAGAGTGTTTTCCGTTCGAGATTTAAATATTGAGTTTCATAATTTTTGTAACGGTAACAGAAAAGTACGTGTCGGTAAAATTCTTCTTTGCCAACCTTATGCTATTGCCTAGTTGTCGGTAGAGCGGTTTCAGATCTTTGATTACGTAGTATTGTTTTCAAATTAAATATGGAGCAAGAAACCATCATAACTTTATCCTTTCTATTTATTGTAAGTAGTTCAGATCATATCGCTTTCAAAACTTATCCAGTGCGTTTGTTAAAAACTTTTAACATCCTGCCAATTAAAACCAACATGGTGACCACATTCGACAAGCGCGTAGTAATTTACAACTACCCGCAAACTGACGACTCGTTAACGAGCTAGTTAAACAGTTCAGGCCATTCATTAAGTAGAAGCCAGCTTTTTGAATCCCGCTTTATTTTTCATGAATACATTTTCTTTGGAGAGCGTATTGTTACTTTTATCAAAATAAATTACAATAGCTATCTAATTATCCTACGTTCATGAAGTTTTGGGAACTTTTGGAGGCGTCTAATCATAACTTTTCCCTTTTGTTCTTATGTTCAACTGAGGTACCTATGTACAAACCCACGCAAGAGTTTCAGTGTAAAACATAGCCTTAAGAAGTACTTTCCTAATGATTATTACCAACTTCTAAGTACACGTTTCTCTGCTTATATTTCAGTGGGTTTTCGTAAATGAATAAAGTTATTTTACAAGTTTGTTATAGGTTGTTAAGTAACACCATACACAGTTGCTGGAGCCAAAGCAGGTAAAATAATGTATCTACGTTCCATTTAATTCAGTTATTTAACTGCTTTTATGTCTGTTTTTATCGTATTTTTTCATATTATGAGCAAGAGGAAGATACAAGAATTAGTGAAAAGACTAAGTGGTTCCTAAGTCAACAATACAAAGTACCTAAGTAGTAAGCCTTGCTTTTTTTCGGATTCCGCAGAGCGGAAGGGAGTGTCAGACTTGTACTGACTAAAACCCATCCATGTTCCTTCCTTGCTCTTTGTGTTCCAGGGCCGCGGTATCTCTTTGGAACAGTCCCGCAGTCCGAACTGTCCCGCAGCCCACCTAAGTAAGTCTTAGGTGCCTTAGGTGGTAGTAAGCCTTACTTATGTAGATAAGTAAGGCTCATCAGCTTATGTTTTGGAATCACCTTAGTTTTAAGTCTGTATCGCAGTAAAAAGCCTTATCAATTTAAAAACCACATCTTTCAAACAAGTCTCAAATACTATGCCGAACTAACTCAACAGGTCTAAATAGAATATAAGACGTAGCTTCCCGGGAAGTTGTAGCTAAGTCTAAGACTAACTGGAAACGTGACTAGACCCGCCTGCACGTGCCCGCGTACTGCAAGAAGGCAATTTAGAAGCATCCTGTATACAGTGGCGCCTTCTGTGCATACTGTTACGACGCCATACTTGTTTTAGGAAAGCAACTGGTAAACGTTGTGATGGATAGTTTTGTTTTACAATTTACGAGAAAAAATCTCTGATCGAAGAAGTTAATGTTTTATTTACGTTTAGGAGACTAATAACGTAGTTTAAAACATCGTTCTATTTCTGACAATCGTTTAAAGATGATAAAGATATAATAATCCTACTAAATTGCGAAAAATGCGAAGCTTGTGGGGATGTCTGGATGTTTGTTACTCATTCACGCAAAAAGTACCGACCGGATTAGGATGAAGTTTGGCACACGCATAGTTTATAACTGGATTAACATATAGGATACTTTTTATCCCGGTAGTACGATCCCGTGGGACAATAACCGAACTGCACGCGGGCGAAGTCACGAGTATAAGCTAGTTATAAATATGTTTAGTATTAAGAGCATTTAGTTAGCTGAGCAATTGACGTAAGCCGGTGTATCCCTCGTATTTCAAGACCCATCTTATGGCAATTGCTTAGCTCGGGAGATTCAGTCGTCATAACAACGACAATGGTTCAAGATGCCCATCAAATTCGTAGCCGGAATTGGCGGATCCCCAAATTTGACAGATGTACCCAATCAGAACTTTCCAATCGTCGGTGTTTATGTCAAATCATAAACAAACTTTAGTCTGCCAATGTGTCTAATGGGGTGAAGTTATTATAGGGCATGTCGACTTTGAATTAAAGCTGAGCCAGCGACTAAGAATATCAGTATTAGTATTTTTAGGCAGTAAGCCTAGTTAGGCAGTTGCCTAACTTTAAGAAGTTTAAATCTATTGATTTTGAAAAATAACTTGAATACCTACCAGTCTAATAACCTCAATCGTATTCTTTTTGAAGACGAAAACGAAAATACTTAATTTCGTCAATATTGTAAGAATTAATTCACCCATAAAAATACAAGTCTCATCCGCATCCACCTTTTCCGTCTGATAAAAATCAAATTGATAAAAAAAATAAACAGAGAGATCCGTCAACCAGCCAATAACTCCCAATGTTGGAGCAGGAAATTAAATAAAAGCTTGACAGCCATGTCGATCGAACAAGTTAGGCAATTTCGAGCACCTGACGGGGACAGAGGTCGCGCACCTAATATTGAACTTTTTTGTTCACATTTTATTCAATTTTGGTGGTGACGTTATCTGTTTGCCATATCGTGCTGACGTGTTTAATATACGAATAAGAGTAGGTAAAAACTCATCAGAACGCTTAAAGTCACCCAAAGGGCAATAGAGAGGGCTATGCTCGGAGTTTCCTTGCGTGATCGAATCAGAAATAAGAACATCCGCAAGAAAACCAAGGTTACCGACGTAGCCCGTAGAATTGCCAAACTTAAGTGGCAGTGGGCAGGGCACATTGCTCGCAGAATAAATGGCCGATGGGGACGTACAGTTCAGGAGTGGCGACCGCGAACCGGAAGACGTTGCGTTGGAAGGCCTCCCACTAGGTGTACCGATGACCTGGTAAAGGTTGCGCGGATCCGCTGGATGCGAATCGCACGGGACCGGTCAATGTGGCGACTGGCGACACTTGGGGCAGGCCTATGTCCAGCAGTGGACGTCTTTTAGCTGAAATGATGATGATGATGATGAGATAAAAACTAATGTTTTTTAGGTATTGCACTCGCACTCTAATCGTCTTGCTATATAGCATATACCTATAACATAACATCACGCCTGTAATCCCCAAAGGCAAAAGTGTATCTAATAGTACCTACACCTTGGTACACCTACATTTGGCCAGTTCTGTTTAAGTTCCCTGTAATAAGGGGCGAGTCTATTGCCATCAACCGGGCGCAAATCCAGACTCCGCGGCTGCTCCTTACTGAAATTCCTGATAAAAACCGAATAACATTTTGCACGACCTGGGAATCGAACCCAGGCCCTCATACTCAGCAGTCGCGCAACCACTAGACCTACGAGGCAGTGTAGCATATCTATGTAAGCTACCCATTTTCAGGCATACCAACTGAAGTCTAAAATCATGAAGTACTTAATTTTCAATTTGTTACCATAATATAATGTTAGTTCAATTGACCCAATAATCAAAATTAAATTACGGATCCTCAAAAAAGTTGACGAAGACAAATGGAATAACACAATTTACAAGACAACGAAATTATGTTTCTATCAACATTCGGAATGCCTGTTCTTTTGTATATCAAACTTTTCCTTTTGGTTCTGACGTAGCTGAATAACAAGTTACCATTTGTATTTACATCAGAGACGATCGTTTGTACCAAAAGGGGAAAAAGGGCAGATTTTGTTTTGAAAATTAAAAGTCCCATGGGACGAAGAGAGCGCTTCATATAAAAATAAATTGTTTTAAAAACGAGCTATACGACCTTCCAACAATGTGTGAACGGGCCTAATTCGGGACCCATCTAATGACCCGCACATCGCACATACATCCACTTCCAGAGTATACATCTAAGGGTGGATATAAATATAGCCTGCAGTATATGCAATATAGCAAACGAACAAAATAAAAAGTAAATCAGTGAAATTCGGAGCATCTCTAACGACTGCCATTATAGAGATAAGTAAAGTGAGATTACGGCCGAAGCCATGGCAACCCATTTAATGTGCCCGTATTTACGCCAGCCCGCTGTAAAAGTTTGCAATTTCCAAATATACATTTGAAATAAAGTAATACATTCATGGTACATTGTTTGAATCGTAATATTGCTCACCACACACCATAGATTTTCTTTAGTTCCTAAGATAATCTAATGTAGGTAAAATTAGGTTTGCTGTAAGAAAACCCAATTCTAGGTTAAGCTCGCCATTGCACGCACGACGACTGATCATATACAAAACCAGTTTATCCGGATCTCTTATTGTACAGAAAATATATACAAAGCGTGGCCACGTTATACTGGATAGGTAAAGCTGGATGTGCCGCCGTGTGTACATAAGCGATACTAATGCAATTTGTATGTTTATTTGTTATTTCATGTAAAATCAAGAATAAGAATAGGTATGTGGTATCAAACGGAATAGGTATGTGGGTGGTTACCAAATAAAACTCCCCACAATGAGGGCGCATGAATTCGCCGCTAGAGGCGTTCGTGTAGAGTAAGGTCTTCCGAAATGTCAGATGTCATAGAGATTTCGCGCGTTGCGTTCTTTTTTATCACGTATTTTAACTATTATTCATGATTCTGGTCCAGATTGAGCCATTTCTGATTAATTATGACTTAAAGATTTTAAGTAGCAACTTAGGATCTTATGTAGTACTTGGAGAAAGAATGATTTTTAAATGTTTCATGCTTGTTAATGTTAGGGAGAATATTTGTAAATATGGATCTGAAGTTTACACTATGTTCATATACGAAGTGAAATAAACTTTATATGAAGTTATTTGTACTTTAAAGTATAAAATAGAATTAATAACAGGACCTTACTCGATAGTGGCGCTATCTGGTGAGCTTAAAAACGATAGTCCCCATTAAGATATCAGTACATGGCACACAGAAAACCACAACTACGTGAGAAACTAATGCTATAGCTCGAAACTCGACACCCGACCTCGAGTCGAACGAGGAGGCAGCTCGACCTCGTTACTGGAACCAAGCGATCAGGAACATCCAGTGCTTTGCACGTTATTTAATTGAAATCCGATCATTGTTAGAAATTCAACTGAATATGCAATATTTGAAGAAAAATCCTGAAAAATGTTCGTTGCAACTTGAGCAGTTTTGTCTTTTCTTTCCCATTGGTAATTTATGCTGGAAACAAAACAATGTGTAACTAACCTTCGTGTCTTTGATTCGACCAGGCCAATATGAGTCGATCAGAAATTATTAAGGCTCTTCGGCTTCGACCCGTTCCTCATGGGCAAAGTTACTTCACCAAATTGTCTGGAGTGTAGTACAGTGGAAGTTACTTATCATATTTTGATGGAGTGTGTCCGGAACGAGGCCGAAAGACCTTTAGTTTTACCCATTTTAATGGATGTTGGTAAATGCAACAGTGTTCTTGCGTCACCTTTGTCAAAGGATGCAAGGGCTTTGTATAAATTAGCTAAGATAGGATTTAGATCGTAAGAAATATCTGTTTATACCGATGAGGTTATATTTTATAATCAGTTTGTGATTAAACCCTCTATAATTAAAGAAAAAAAAAACTAACCTTGTATAATTATGAGCATTTTTAACTTGGTAATAAGTGCAGTTCTTCTTTATCGTGTGGTTAGTGCCTAACCTGGTGTCAGAGTGGGCCTATGACTTGGTAATACAGTAAAGGAATGAAACTGGCCTACGAAGTCTCATCAGCACAACTTTTAATAAAAAATAATTACACGAAGCAGTTCCTACTGACTCAAGTACAGCAGCTGCTTATAATTCCTTACGACCAAAAAGTAACTTCCCCACAAAGCTGGTTAAGCAAGTGAAACTAAGCTAAAAGGACACACTACCACTTTTACTAAAAACGTTTTAAATAATAAGTATATAAAATTTAGGTGCATTTAGGTAATTAATGTAGTTTGGTTACGTAGAAAGAATTAGTTATAGAATTCTCTTTAGTAGTCAATGTAACAGGTATCAGGTAGCCTTTACCGTCAGGAGTAACAGGTACCAGGTATACAGACGTACAAAGAGTAGTATATCCCAACGTAGACAAGTACATGGCTGACCATTCTACGTAATGAGAGCGCCGAGAAATGACTCGTTCAATGGCAACAGAGCCGCTCACTGAAATTACTACAATAAACGGAATTGCATAACCGTCCACTGCCTGTGTATCAAGCAGAGTGTGTAGGCATTATCCAAGCGACACACGCCATAGAAGCCAGGGGAGTTACGGATACCCATATTCGTATACTTTCAGACAGTGCCTCAGTTCTACAATCCTTAAAGAGAAACCAAATCACATCAAAATTAATACTAGAATGTCACAATGCCCTAGAACGTGTTACGGTGCTAAACCGCAACACTGTGACACTGCAATGGATCAAAGGACACAGTGGATCACTCGGAAACGATGCGGCTGATGAGCTTGCCAGAAGGGGATCCAGCACAAAGGCCATCGGACCCGAACCCATTGTGCCCTTTCCGTTTAAGCAGCTAAGGGGCTGGCTAAAGGAGCACACTAAGACACAAGCGGAAAAATGGTGGACCTCGACACCAGGGTGCAGGCAATCCAAGGAAGCTATGCCATCCCTGGATGCAAAGCTGACCAAGCGCCTTCTGCGCCTGGATAGAGATAGCCTGCGACTGGTGTCGGGGACCATCACTGGACACTGCTCACTGAATAAACACTTCCACACCCTAGGAATCACGGATAGCCCTCTGTGCAGAGCGTGCATGGAGGCGGAGGAAACGGTGGCGCATGTGCTCCTCGAGTGCACTGGTGTCACCCAGATCCGCGAGGAGACTCTTGGTACACCAAGATCCCTCGCGGATGCCCTGAGAAGACCACGAAATATAATCTGCTTCTGGAGGGAGGTGGGCTGGTTGGAGTAACGGCCACCATGGCTCACGGACAATGGTCCACCTTTAGGGACTAAGTGCGGAAACCAAACCCTTTAGATAGATAGACCGTCCACTGCAAACTACACGCGCTGACCTAAAAACAGTCGGCGGTAGGCTTTACTTTTAGTTCCTACAGATTTTGTGACATGAGTTTATAATAATAGTTTTACAATAATACCTTACATAATTTGTAAATTAATTAGGTACTTATAATAATTAAACAGGTTATAATAGGTATACTGTTAAAGAAACAGCTGGCATTGGTTAATTGGCAAAATTACACTTGAAATTCGAAATAAAGATGTTATCAAACCCAAACTCTTACCAAACATATGCGGAACGTACCTAACCTCTTCAAGAAATTGCTTTATACGGACGGATCCTCCTGATTTCCCCATCGGCGCGTTTAATGTCACCCATGAGAGGTGATGGCGCTTTCCTCCGTCATCCGAGGTCACATCTCAAGAAAAATTACATAGAAAATTAAATTCTTCAAGCCATTGTATGTTTTATTATTATAAAGGTGCCATTAAATTAGAGACACCACGGTGACTCAACCTCGAAAGCGATGCTGACGGAAAAATTTATCGTCTGTCCTAAGGCTGCACTAAAATAAAGCCGTAAAATCCTCGCAGCTTTGCTGTGCAAAATGTCACCATTTTACGGTTAAAATATTACATTACTTTGTTGATGATGAAATGAAATTGACTTGGAGAGTTGCAACGAAACTCTGTCTTAGTTTTCTACTTAACTTACTTACGCTTGAAAAAGAGTATAAAATGGTTTTTTAAGAAAACATATTTCTTTTCCAGGTTTGTCTAAGTTGGGCTGCGGGACTGTTCGAAAGAGATACCGCGGCCCTGGAACACAAAGGGCTAGAAGGAACATGGATGGGTTTTAGTCAGTACAAGTCTGACACTCCCTTCCGCTCTGCCCAGAGCGGGAGAAGTCATTTGATGATTTCATATCGGAAAAAATAAAGGTTTGTCTAAGTTATAGAACAGACAGTACTTTTATTAGTTTTAATCTTAAAAACCACTTAGCTATCTCGTTTATTAAATAAATTACAACAGTTAAACTTGAACATCTACCGCTCTTTTTACAGAACTAAAGTAGGTAACAAAGTGATCTTAAATTGCTTATCAGCCATTGTAAGAAAACTTTCCATTCTAACCCAAATAAAACAGCACGTTCTCAAAAAGAAGTTGAAAGAGCAAATCAATATAAGAGCGGCCAACGAGGTAAAGGGATGTAACTTCGACTAAGCATTTAATCGCGAGCATTAACTAAATACAGCCCCAGTAACTTGTTTCTTAATTCATTAAAGTCGGAATACTCTTTACACTGGAAGCGCTAGTTGGCAGAGAACTCTATTACAACATTTAGATGGATATTTCTACAGTTCTATAGAAACTTTGTCTTTTATTACCTAGAGACCTAGAATTCTATCACCTAGTGGGAGTTGAGGTAGTTAGGTCTAAGACCTTTATGCACTAATAAAGACTATTGTGATTATGCTACTTAAGTAGATACCCTTGTTAACAACACTCATGAACGGAACCGATTCCAGAGGCTCATTCTTAGCTCAATTCCCCTACAAATGAGGTAGGTACTTGGCGATCCTATATAAACAAGGCGCCGAGATCGAATCAGTAATGGCAGATATTTACTCCTCAGACCACCTTTATCCACATTTGAATGTCAGCAATGGCCCCTATTTGTTTTACGATATTTATCTCTGTGAAAAATATATTTGAATGCTTACGTTCTCACGAATTAAACTATAGAAATAGTTTCAGAAAATTCGCAAACTGGAATAAATCAACGAAATCCGGTCCCAAAATCGTATTCTTTTGCTTTTTACCCATTTAGAGAGAGCACACGTGTTAGCTCAATCTAACATTCACGTTTCAAGTCCATTTTCTCTACCTCGGACCCTCAGACCTTAATAAGTACTTTAATAGTTACATTCAAGTAGATGGGTTTACTTAGTTACTTTGAACCAGAACTCAAGAATAAAAGGTCCGACGGTGGCTGTTATTCAGGTTATCTACTTATTCAGGATCTTTATTCGAAGTCATGGCATTTAAGAGGAAATGTGGAAGGTATTTGAACCATCGCTGTCGCTCTGCGAACGCGATTTAGACATTGGTGCAATATTAAGGACAACTACAGATCCGACAAGTAAAAAGTCATAATTCGAGGTTTGGCTCTCGACTATTTCCTCGTCCAATATAATTTAAAAGATATTTCATAACCTGAATAAGAAGGATATATACTGTGTCCCTATGTTTTTCTTTTTTCATGAATAGTTGTCAATTTATTTTGTACATTACGCCTCTGTTGACAGCGGTCCAAATAGGCAATTTTGAGCCCTTTGAGAATTTTGCAAAGGTTCTGGTGCTTATACAGATAATGTATCATCAAAAAGGAAAACATAGGGACATAGAAGGCGTTAATAATATATTTATTTTAAAAGGTTTATATTTATTTAACTGTAAAAAATCATACCTTTAAAGTCATAAACCAGAAAGACAACAGGCGCACAGTGGAACGAATGTATGGGAGCGGTTGGACGTAGACATGTCCGAAAAATAAGAGTAAAATTATGACAAACTAATGATGCCATCTTATTCGATTACTTAATGCCTTCATAAATTGTGGTGATGAATTTCTTCATAACTCCCATATTTCGGGAGTAATTTGAGAAAATGTGAAATTTTACTATGAAAATGAGTGTATCGAGCTCTCTCCCTCCTGATTCCGGGCTTGTTTCAAGTACCGGTCTCTAATATCGTAATGCTATTACTAAGAGCTATATTTAATACTAAGACACATAGTGCGCCAAATGTGCACTTTCTGGGATAAAAGGAAATGAAAATTTAAAAAAAAAAACGTTTTTTCCCCATTTGTATTTACTTTAAACCGCAGACAGACTTATTAAGAGGTCTATAAATATATTATATATATACAGAAATATATATTAACAAAAATATTCACAAGAACTGATGAGAGTATGACTTTTAAGTAAGTTGATAATAAATTACCTAGTTTCATTAAAAGTACAATAAATAATTAAGATGTAAGCTCTAATTTACTAAGTTACACATTTTAAAACAATAACATCATTTAATTATCTTCGTCATCATCATCATCATCAATTAATTCAAATTCAGAATCGATGTCCGCTAAATCATTTATGTTAACAAATTCGATATCACTTTTCTCAGAATCCGTAAGCTCATAAAATTCCTTAAAAGAAGATTTTTTTACAAACTTATTTCCTTTTGGACGGATACTTGTAACAAGTGGATCAGAAGACAGTAAAAGATTGTGCATAATATCTTCATTGCATGAGATACTGCTATGCTTTCGAGAATGCCCCTCTCTATATTTTCTAAAATCTTTATTTCTAGCCTCAGATGCCTCTTCGGATAGAAAACCAATGGGCACAATTGACATGTTCTGAACTATGTCTGGCCCATGCATTAAAATTTTATGAAGTGAAGAAGGCATATAATACCATGGGTATAACTCCACGTAAAGCTTAGCAGTATCAAAGCAGAACTCTCGGAATTTAGTTACGTTGATCTTCTCTCCTGATGAAATACACTGCAAGATCACACAGATTTTTCTTAAAAGCATAGCATCTATTCCGGTCAGTTCAGCAGATTTAGTGTAGTTTTCAAAAAATCTCCTTGCCGAGTTGCCATTGTTGGTGGATCCACTGCCTTGTTTCACAACATCGAGAAGTAAGCCCGTTTCTCTTCTTACAGCCTCTTGAACTCTTTTCTTCCTGTCATCAACTTGCCTTTTTGCTATATCACCCCTTACTTGCCATGATTTTATGTCTAATTTGTAGGAAATGTGTAATAA
This sequence comes from Lycophotia porphyrea, assembly GCA_950005105.1. NCBI lineage: Eukaryota > Metazoa > Arthropoda > Insecta > Lepidoptera > Noctuidae > Lycophotia > Lycophotia porphyrea. The sequence continues at coordinate 6,527,892 of OX465389.1, forward strand.
GCATTCCATTGAGCGAATCCAAGCGTGAAGGGTGCTTAAGCTATATTTATACATGTCCTCGTTTGCGTGTTTATCTTTGATTAACTCTAAATTATTAATTTCTTTAGGACAAGCCTTGCATATGTCACACACTGAAGCTGCTGTATCGGATATAATGGAATGAATTTTACCATCAATCATTGTCAACAGCAGTTGGTGTTTGACACTAATTCCATCAGTGATGGTGGATGGAGTTAAGGCTTCAATCTCTGCTTCGATTTCAGCCATCTCTCTCTGCACATTTTCTTTGGTTTCCTTTATAAACTTAAACAATATTGGCCGGCAAAATGAAGTGGAAGATGGTCGCTCGTTTTCCCAAATTGTTACACCTTTTGAGACGAGCCGCAGTGGTACAAGACTAATCATAAAATTACTAGCAAGATCGATTTGCTCATCTTCACTCGTCCTTTGATGATAAATGCTTTGGCTAGATGATCCGTCAAAACCCCATTTGCTGGTCAATACGAGCTGTTGATTGGGATCAACAGGGGTTTCTAACGACCTAATAAGTCTTCTTGAGGTTAAATCCATCAAGGCTTGTAATTTGATTTTTGCAGAGCTCTCTGTAACTGTGAGATCTTCTTTGGCCGGATAGCACTTAATTTTTTCTTTAACCAACATGTAGTAACTCGGGTATTGAAGAGCTCCTTCTTGAGTGTTGAAATCCCGAAGAGTGTTATAGCGCCATTTCGATAAGTTCATCGATACATAAAGAGCCAATGCCTTCAAAGGGGATATTTCCCGTACCTGAATTGATTTACCTTCAATGAAGGCTTTGATTTTTGAGGCCTCTTCTGGATTCTCCGTCAAGTATTTCATAACATAAGCTGTATAACTTTGTCCTGCCTTTTGAAGCGCCCTTTCGGCCGAAAACATAATTTCAGCGCTGCTACTGCTGCATGAAAGACTATCTTCAGTGCGTCTTCTTTTTTGCCGGTTACTAAGGTCCTCAAAAGATTTACGAGGACTAGGATGTGTACAAGTTGAAGCATCAGATTTAGCAGGAGAAATTATGGGCTCGATGACGTCACTTATATTTTCTGTAGAAGGTTCCATATTTTCATTCTGTAATTCCAGCCATTGAATTGCAGCCTGTAGCCAAATCTCATGTTTCTTCCGAAACTTATCTGTGCTTCTTCCAGACTGTGTCCATTTTGCATAAATGCGGTAGCAAAATCGACGACACCAGTCTTTTAAACTTGTTTCAGCACTTTCACATAACTGAACACAACTGTTATCTTTTAAATCACTGAACAAATAGTTAAAGTCGCGTAAATCTTTATGTGCGCGTGCGCATAAAGCAACGTGAATATCAAGATTTGTATTAAAATTTGGAAAATACATTGCGAGATTAGCTTGGATACAACGAGGTGTAAATCAACACTGATTTTAAAGTTACTAATAGTGACCTATTTATATAAAATCCAGGTATCCCAGGTATCCTTTGTTAAATATTGCAAGGTAATTAGTTATTGTGATAATTAGTAAATGATGCATGCTAAATTAGTGTATTAAGAGCCATTTAGTAATTAAATAATAGCAATGTTCTTATCAGTAATCATTAGTGCATCAGTTTTATATGTAAACCTTAAGTCCCTAATTATATATCCTAATTAGCTTATATCTTCTCTAATTGGCTGCTCAGAAATGTTATTGTAATAAGGTAAACCTTTAGAAAAACGGTTTTAATCAACAAAATAAACAAAAAATAAAAAAATTGTGTTATAAAATAAACATCACTCTTTATCCCAGAAAGTGCACATTTGGCGCACTATGTGTCTTAGTATTAAATATAGCTCTTAGTATTAGCATTATGATATTAGAGACCGCTACTTGAAACAAGCCCGGAATCAGGAGGGAGAGAGCTCGATACACTCATTTTCATAGTAAAATTTCACATTTTCTCAAATTACTCCCGAAATATGGGAGTTATGAAGAAATTCATCACCACAAGTTATGAAGGCATTAAGTAATCAAATAAGATGGCATCATTAGTTTGGCATAATTTTACTCTTTTTTTTCGGACATGTCTACGTCCAACCGCTCCCATACATTCGTTCCACTGTGAGGCGAGAGCGTTTGTATGGATATAAGACCACCCGCATTTCCTCTTAACGAGTGCTCTGCAAGACTATGAATAAAATTATAATTTGCGAGCAATGGCTGTCCTATCATTAGGATGAGTGTCGCGATAACCTGGATTTTCTCGTCAATATTGGGAGGCTTTGGAAGTTTACTGCATTTAGCTGCTAATTTATGTTTCTTATTCACTGTGAAGGTACCTTGTTACTTAATATCTCATTTGGTTTTTGTTTCTAGTTTCACAACTGTTGAAAAAAGAAGGGTTTCAAGTATTTACAACGTGCTTTTCAGTCTTTTATTCCCCATGCGCTTTCCCCCGAAGCCTAGCCTTAAGCGCTACACTGGCCAGCCAAAATTCGCTTCGCACGGTCATCCAAAATTTTGGCAGTTAATATCGTTTTTTTTTTTTATGGCAGCGACATAACCATATTTGATGGCAGCGAGTGGCCTATCACAATCATAGAGCTCTATTTAACTGAGAACTTGTCGTTAACCCCGAAACGTGCGGGCTGTGGCACGTACACTCTCGCAAATTCAACACCACATTTGCGATCGAACTTTACTGAAATGTTATATTGCCAGTATACATCTGTATAGTCGATATAGTTTCCTAATACCTACGTATTCCCAACAGACTGGCTTTTCAAGGATAGGTTCATTACTGTACACATTTCGGAATTAAGTATTTTGTGGTCACGTTAAGCTCCGTTGGGTCTTTTCCTTTTTGGGAATTTAATTTCATAAAGTGCTTAAGGAAACGGACCCGAAAATGGTCTCTCTAAATATTAAAGAAAGAATAGGTATTTAACATTATTGTAATAACAAAAGATCCAAAAAAGTACGTAGCAGCAATGACTTATTATAAATAGACGCGTCATGCATGAAAATCACAGCACTCCAAAACAGCGTCAAACTTATCGGTAGTGAGAAAGAACATTAAATGTTTACGGAATTCCTGTTGTTAGAGAGAGATAAATATATTTCTTTAGTTACGTTGCCATTGTGTGGTGCATGCTCAGCCGGCGCCTGAAGTAGGCGCCGGCTTGGCGCCAGCCGCCATTAGAATGCATCGAAAAAAAATAAAATAAAATACATTTTTCTTGATACTTACATATGAAATGATACTTTTTTATCTTTATTTATTGCAGAATAATTTTTACATTTCCTAAAAACACAGGATGGCATTTTGCTTTTGGTTTTGAGGAAGTTGTTCACACAAGTTAATTTAGTATTACGTGCAGCTGCGGCACTGGTTGGTACGCGACTAAAGGGACTCAGGACAATTAAATAGTCCGGGTTTTATGTTGCCACTACCGAGCGCGGTTAACGTATATCAGCGTGTCGTAGTTTATATATCATTGCGTAGCAGTCAATAAAAATAATTAACGGTGAGAAAAGTAACACAATTGTCTCTACTTAAAGCCTGCTAACGTCATTGCTTTTCCATGTCGACAACATAGAAAATAGAATAGAAATGAGGCCTATCTCAAAAACTCATCTCTCAAAACTTTATCAGCCAAGAGTAAACCACTCAAACCATCAGAGCCCTGAAGACAAATAGAATAGAATACTTGAAAACTATGCGGTCCACAATTTGGGCATAATCACATTTACATAATATCTGACTGTAACTGGTAGCTGGCCAGCTGCGGAACGCTTAGAGGCATATCACGTTACGTGGTCCAAACTTAGTTAGGCTGCGTTCATAATTAAGACGAAGCGATGAGCGGAGAGTTAAAAACGCTCTAAACCGACCATAATATTCCTGTGTTTTTTGAAAGTCCTTACAACGTATAATTGCCAAAAAATGAATGAACCAGCTGTTGCATAACTTTGATATAAAGCGTCGCAGTAAAGTTAGAATAATAACAGTGAAGGTACTGATTGCCACCCATCCATGGTAAATTTCAATTCGCTTTATAAGAGAGAATAGGAATAACCTTAAATATCTGTGAAAAACGACCTACACCAGCGGCCCAATACATATCAGTGCATAGCATAATCAGTTTATAATTTTCACACTGCTGGATCACAGGCCTCCTCTCTACGAGAGGGGCTTTAATCCACCACGCGGGCCCAGTGCGGGTTGGTAGATGTCACATGTCTTCGATTATTTGGTTCTGGGATATGCCGGTTTCCTCACGATGTTGTCCGTCACCGTTTTGAGAGCGGAGAGAGGTGATGACATTAATTACACAAAGAAATGCGCCTGCCTGGGTTCGAACCCTCGACTTACTACAAGTCAGGGCCGCCACCACTGAGCCACCACCGCCGCTGCTCTCGTAAAGCAGTGTAAGGTATTTAAAAAACGCCACTCGGCCCGCTATAACATCTACCAACTTGTAAACACAGCCTTATCCCTCACAAACTGGTCTGAAACATCCTCGAAACGTCCCGAATACGGGTCCTCAAAGTAAAGTTGTTAATATAGTTAAGAAGTTTTGTAAGTAATTACTCTTGTCGTCTTAGAATGAATCCTTTCAGAATAGTTAGTATTCCTACGTGCCACTTCTTCTTGTTTATCAGGCAGTCGGGCCATTTCGTGGCGACTTGAAAGGTCCAGCCATTTAATAGGCTCCATTACTTACCTCCAACGTAAGGTGTATTGGACGACTTAAGAGAAATTGAGGCCGGACGCCAGGTAGATCTGACGCCGATTTTATCAGTCGGTAGTTAGGAGTAGAGACAGGACGGAGCAAAACAGTCTTATGAAGGTACCTGTAGAAGTTTTAAGTTTTGGGTATGGAACACCCAAAACTTAGTTAGTTAGTAGTTACATTACAGTTGATGACAGTCGGCTAAATTGCTGGGTTCATAAAAACAGACTCTTTTTCATTTCCCGTGAACCTATTCAGTTGAACACCACAGTAATGTGGTTACAGGCCTATGTATAGATATCTATTGGTAGGTAATCAAAGAGGATATTAGCATTTAATCTGAGCGGCCTTTATCCAAAATCTCGAGCCGCAGCTTAATTAGCAAAATTAAAACTCATTCCACCATCTTCCTTTTTCAATTTAAAAAATACATCTTTAAAATTTTCGTCAAAATGAAACATCTTAAATAAATTACGTCTTAATTTTGTTATAATTACGAAACAACAAGCTGGAGAAAGATCGAAATAATTTGAAGAAAAAAATACATTTTATCAAATTAATTAAAATTCTAATTAAACTGTTTTGTTGGTCTAAGTCCAAGTCCAGGATAAATATAATGTTATCTGGGTTTTCCATCTAGAATTTCTAAACAGTAGTCTGTATTTGTGCCCATTTGATGCTATTAGGTTCGCTCCTATGACTGACATTTCGAAAAATAAGGGCATGATATTATCACGAAAAATCGAACACAAGATGTGTGTATGTCAAAGAGGAATAGAGCGGACCATGATGAATCTAAGACTGCAAGACAAATGGAAAGGCACGAAAATAAGGAATATCACTAAAGTGGCAGACGTTAGAGTAAAAACCAGAACACTAAAGTGGAAATGGACAGGTCATATGATGAGAGCCATTAAGACGGGGAGGAAGACAGGTAAAAAGGTGGGAGGATGATCTGCCCAAAGGTTGGCGAAGAACTGCTCTGGGCAGGCATAAGTGGAGCGGAATAGAGGAGGCCTATGTCGCAAGACAGCCTGACTTGATAACTGATTAGGTTTAAGTTATTGTTATTAATTAATTGTTTATGTATTAAGAAGATCAGAGTAAAATAAAGGCTATTTTTTTTTTGAGCTTGTTGTTATGTATGTACCTAATTAAAAGTCAAGACTTATAATCAAGTAAAAACTAAAAGGATGCACGCTTAAAAAGAGACACTATAATCAAGTCTTTAAGGAGGATATACATATTTAGTAGAATGTACTCCCATCCTACAAAAGGTAAGTTACCTACCCTCAGCCCATGAGGAAGTTGAAAGCTGATCCCAAATAAACATTGTGAGAGGCTTGATGATGATATAAGGAAACATCCCTAGCTACCTTCGGGATGAAGTTACCGACTCGACTTTCCATTATAATCAATATAGGTTATCATACATTATGAAAATGTTCGTAAACGTGTGACGACCTACACAAATATCGACAATATCAAACACTGTTTTAAGCTTTCCCGATTTACAAATAAACTTATATTGTCACTTACGGGATATCTTCCGTGATGGTTATTTATTTTGAGCTCCCGATATTTCGACGCTGCTGTTGCAAGCGCAATGAGCAAAACTTTTGAGTATGCTCAAAAGTAGCAGCCGGCATCGTGAAAAGGACTCCACAAAAACGTGTGATACTGTGAGTGTGTTTTGCCGTGACTTAGTGTCGAGTTCCAGTAGTGCGCGTAGCAAAAGACAAACAAAAGGGGGTTGACAAATTAAGTCCCCTCTTTGAGGAGTGGCTGGAGAGGGGCCACGGCACCCTCACCTTCCGCCTGACGCAGGTCCTCACCGGACACGGTTGTTTCGGGAGGTTCCTGCACCGAATCGGGCGGGAGGAAACGCCCGGGTGTTACCACTGTGAGGGCCGCCCAGAGGATACGGTGGAGCACACGGTAGAGGTCTGCCCCGCTTGGGCGGAGCACCGCCGTGTCCTCGTAGCGGCGATCGGCGGCGGCGACCTATCGCGTCCGGCCCTGGTCCAGTCCATGGTCCGGAGCGAAAGGGAATGGGACGCCGTCACCTCCTTCTGCGAAGCAGTCATGCTAGCGAAGGAGGTGGCGGAGCGTGAGAGGGAGAGAACCTCTCGTCCCAGCCGCCGCGGGAGACGCCTCGGGCGTCGGGGGTCACGTGGTGGCTTCCGGCCACCGTAGACGCGGACCTGTGGACGGAGAGTAATGGGCTAGCTCGCCGTCCGTCCGTCTTTTGACGACAGGCCGTGTTGACGGCGCGTTCGTGTTCCACGCGCGCCTCAAAGAGATGTCAGCAAATAGGGAGGGGCCCGCAAGGGCCGATGCCTGCCAGGGCTGCGGGCTGTTCGAAAGAGATACCGCGGCCCTGGAACACAAAGGGCAAGGAAGGAACATGGATGGGTTTTAGTCAGTACAAGTCTGACACTCCCTTCCGCTCTGCCCAGAGCGGGAGAAGTCATTTGATGATTTCCCATCCGTAAAAAAAAAAAAAAGGGGGTTTGACAAATTTGTCTGATTCTGACAAGTGATTTCCATCCACCCGCATTCGCCAGTCAAACCTCGATCATGGCGCTTGCAACAGCGTCAAAATATCGGGAGTTCAAAATAAATAACCATCACGGAAGATATCCCGTAAATGACAATATAGGTTTATAGACAATATCTTGCTTAGTTGTAAATTCCTCACTGTCGTTCTTCGACTACCCTTAGTCAGATTAACTGAAAAAGATAAAAAAAAAAGTCAAAAAGGCAAAGGTAGTAAAATAAATAACCAAGAATAGATACTTCTACGAAACGCTATGAAGCATAAAGGAGAAAGCAAACGTGATCGGCTAAGCTTGACTGGGCTGCATGCATTACCATAATCCGAGCCTTATCGATTTTTCCCGCTTCAAGCCTTTTTAATAGAATTACCTACCTACGTTAAATTTGCCGCGTGCCTCGACTAACACCGATCGACTAGAAATGTTATGAAGAAACCATGCTTTTTAAGAATAATTTTATTTATGAAAAAAGTTTTGATATTAATCCTCGAGTACCTACTGGCTAGGCCCGCAGGCCTCGCGAGGTACAGGCTCGCGACCGCCGCAGTCGGTTCGAAGTCATCTACACATAGGTACCTACTTGTTATATAATTTACTACTACTTATTTAATTACGTGTACCCGTTCTTAGTTCTTATGCCTAACACAACACTCACACCTAAAAAAGTTATGCTCAAAAAAGATTTAAAAAATTTAGCAACTTATGCTGAAACGGAAATGAAATCTGCGGCTCAGATAAGCCAAATCTTTAACCATGGTGGGGGTCATTTAAGGTTTATTCAAAAATTAAAGATGTTCTGCATGTAGTTCATCCAAAGGTTGACTGGAAGATATCGCTATCAGCGACTAGACCCCCGTTGTAATATAATTAACAATATTTTAAAACAGTTGAGTTTCAATTTTGATGTACAGACACATCAAGCTTCAACAATCTGTCAAACTTTAATAGATTTTCAACTTTATCTCTAAAGAATTAGGTTTAAGGTCGGTTTGGAAAATCTGATAGTTTCTGGTAGCTTGACCTGCTGGCGTCTGTACAATAAAGTAGGTTTATTATATTCTGTTCAATAAAGCAGATTCAAAGAAGGCTAGAACCTACCCTAAAAAAAAACAATTAAAGACCTATTCATCTTACCCATTATCGGTTCGTCATTTTTATGTATCCTGAAAAATCATCTTAGACCGCCATTAGTACCTACGGCAAAACATCGCTATTTAAATTTATTTTTACACAAAATAATCCCTAATCGCCAATATTGAGTACAGAGCGTCAAAATAAAGGCCGGGGCACGTAAAAAGCTTTCGCTTGAGTGTGCGCCACAAAGAGACCTCAGCGAATCGATCCAGCAACAGGTCCGTACCGGGGCTTTAACACAGTACCTTATAATAGGTACCTACCTACGTAAAGCGTATGCAGAGGTTTTTCAACGCTGCCTTTGTAAAGCATTCGCAAACTCGGTGAGTTGTGCATTCTACAGGGTGTAAACGGACTCTTCACGAAGCATTCTGTACATCAAACTAAGTAACTTTACGCAAAAAATATTGCTGGGAAACGACTTCTTTTTTGGGTGTAAAATCATGTTTTACGGTAGTACTCAATGTAACGCTTTTTAAACATTGTGCTGATAGATGGATTAAATAGTATGGGGATCATTAAGGTATCTTAAGTAAAAAATTGCATTAAAAACATGTATTTAAAAAAAAAATTGTGAAGAACTTTGACCCCAATATCTCCATAACTAGAAGGTTTCAAGGTATGGTCTAGAACAAAAAAAATATCGCAATGACGGGGAGAAAAGTGCCTTTCGGCTTCGTTAAGTCTTTTTACACCCTGTAGATTGAATTCTACCCTTTTAGCAATAAGAAAGGCGTTAAAAATCGTTTTATTTAAGTTCGTTCGTAAGTTGGAATCATGCGTTGCGCTTGTTTTCTGTAAGGAAACCTTCGTCCCCTTACGTCTTTAAGAGTTCAACAGGCGAAGATCCCGACGGTCCTCTACATCTTTCTACATGACCTATAGAAGACTGCCGAGGAGGTTTTGGTCAAATACATTTGAGTGAGGTAGGATCTCGCATGGGATTACTCAAACCATTATTTTTAGATAAGTAGAAACAAATCTGGTTTACTTAATTAAGGTTTTCCATACTAGCTACAAAAAAGATCTCTCAAGAGGAATATTGATCGTGACTCGTGAGTAACTTACTTCCGATCTACATTCCTCTCGAGAGACTTAAGTACCCATGTCAAGTTACAGGTGACAGAAGTTCCTTCTCCTAAATCGAAGCCAACAAGCACATTTGTTAAAATTGCATGTGCACAATTTTTTATTTTTCTTATTTTATTATTAACCCATTTATAAATAAATATTGAGATAATTTAATATTTAATTAAATAAATGAGCTTGTAACTAAGCATTTGTTTTGAAAACCTAAGAAAGAAAAATATATTTCTATTAATTTATACTAAAAAAAAAATATATATATAATAAAAAAAAATTACACAAAAAAAAAAATTTAAAGAAACAGGTAAATATCTTTTTCAAGCTAAATACATTAATTTATCATATCGATAACGAGGTAAAGTACCTCGCACTCAAATAAATAAAAAAGAAATAAATCTTAACTTTAAATAAAAAATAAATCTTAAATTAAATCCTCCTAAATAAATTAAAACAAATAATATTCTTATGAATAAAATTCTAGAATATTCAGCTAAAAAAATTAAAGCAAATACCCCACTTCTATATCAATACTAGCTGATGCCCGCGGCTTCGCCTGCGTGGATGTCGGTTATCGCGACCAAAAGTAATCATGATGATCCCATTTCCTCAACTCATGGGAACCTAGTTTGCCCATTTTCAAAGTATTAAAATGGATATAGTATATTATCGGTTTAAAGATTCTTTAATTATTCTAAAAGAACATACATTGTTCACTTGCAGAATAAATACATAACTAAGGTAAATTGTAGTCCAGTAGTTAACAGTTTTGTTAGCTTAATACAGGTGGGTACGATGTCGACATATTATTGTGAGTAACTTAATAGTTTTGTGTTGTTAGTGACATGCTCCAGTTTAGCTTTAAATAGGTTGAAAGAAGATGTGTTCCTGATATCTGCTGGTAGACTGTTGTAAAGTTGAACACCTTCGTATTTTATATTTTTCCTGCCATATTGCGTTCGCGGGGGGCGCGTCTGGATTTGGTTAGGGTTTCTTTGGCTGAATTTGGATGTTTTCGTGTTAAAGGACAACTGTGTGTGTATGGTTTTGTTAAGAATTTTTCGAATGAGAACGCAAGAATTGAATGTGTAAAGTTGATTAATGCTCATTAGTTTCGTGTTTTTGTATAGTTCGAATGTGGCTGTGTGATAATCGTAGTTGAATAGAAGTTTAATTATTTTATTTTGTGCTATTTGTAGATCTTAGAGATCCTTAAGAGATAGACATAAGCCATCGCGGATTTTTCTGTAGACCTACATAAGATATACAATTCTACCATTCATCATTTTATTATATCTTAAAGGGTAGCGTTTTCGTTGAAACCTCCACCAGACGGCTTATTTTTTTTCAACACCTCCAACATATATAATTATATTTTAGCCAATCTGTACAGAAACTTGACAAATTATATACTAAAAAAATCCTTTAGTACCACTCTATCTATTTAAGAAAACAACATGAAAAACAGTGCAGTAATTTTTGAGTTTATCGCGAACAGACAGATAGACGCGGCGGAGACACGTCATCATCAGCCTATAACGTTCCCACTGCTGGGACACTCTATGAGAGGGATTGGGCTATAATCCACCACGCGGGCCCAGTGCGGATTGGTAGATGTCACATGACTTCGAATTTTTGGTTCTAGGACATGCCGGTTTCCTAACGATGTTTTCCTTCACCGTTTTTGAGAGCAGTGGTGATGAAATAAATTACACAAAGTAATACGCCTGCCTGGATTCGAACCCACGACTTACTGTTCGTAAGTCGGGGTCGCTACCACTGGCCCACCGCTGCTCACCCACATTGTGTTATAATATGTAGTGATGTTGGGTTCGGCTTCCAGTACAACCGGATGCAGCTGAATACCAGTATTTTACATGGAACGACTGTCTATCTGCCCTCCACAACCCAGTTAGTTCTGGGTAATACGATACCCCTTGGTAGAAATACAGTGAAATTAGTGATAGCTTTAATTTCCACACCAGGTGTTCCAGATCTTCAATGTTTATACTTTAACAGAGAGTGCTCATCAGGCTGAACAACTTTTGCTAAGACGTCATTTCTATTTATATTATAGTGTAACTGGGCTCTTGGAGCTCCACAACAGGTGTTCCACATCTTCAATTTTTATACGTCAACAGAGAGTGCTTATCAGTCTGAACAACTCTTGCTAAGACGTAATTCCTATATATGTTATAGTGTGGCTGGGCTCTTGGAGTTCCACATCAGCTGTTCCAGATCTTCAAATTTATTCTCTTAGCAAAAAATGCTCATTACGTGGAACAATTTTTGCTATGGTACCATTTTTGTATCTCTTATAGTTTAGCTGGTCTGTTGCGGTTTTGCATCAGGTGTTCAAGTTTCCAAGATAAATTATAGCCTATGTTTTGCCCAGACTTAATACCTATACAACAAAAAAAAATCATTCAAATCCGTCGAGTAGTTCCGAAGATTTGCGTGTACAGACAAACAGACAAACAGACAGACTTTTTTTTTTGGATTCGTGCTCTATTACTGTTTCTAAACCCCCCACAATTTTTTTTTTTAATATATTCAATGTACAGACAGTTTTTTTACAGTCTTATTATATGTATAGATTAAACCCTGGAACTAATTCTCTCTCACCCTCAGCAAAATCAAAAGGAGTACAATTAGTTTCAGCTAATCTTGATCTTATTCAACATAATCTTAAAGGAAATATTAAAATAATATATCATATAATTTCTTGATAATAAAAAAAAAATAATATATTAAAATCCATAATTGTAATAATTCTAGATATTAAAATTAAGGCTAATCTAACTTTGTAAGAAATAGTTTGAGCAACAGCTCGTAAACCCCCTAATAAAGCATAATTAGAATTAGAAGATAAACCAGCAAATATTACAGTATAAACCCCTAATCTTGTACAACATAAAAATAAAAAAAAAATCCTAAATTAAATTAAAATAATAAGGAATTAATAGCCAAATTATTCATGATAAAATAAATCTTAAAATAGGAGAAAAATAATAACAAACATAATTGGAAAAATTAGGATGAGTTTGTTCCTTAGTAAATAATTTAATAGCATCAGAAAAAGGTTGCAAAATACCTATAAATCCAACTTTATTAGGATCTTTTTGAATTTGAATATAACCTAATACCTTACGCTCTAATAAAGTTAAATAAGCAACTCCAACTAAAACACCAATAATTAAAATAATCAATCCAATTATAATTAAATAAATATCAAATATAAACATTACTATCTATATATTTAATTATATATTAATGAATTCTAAAATCATAACATTTTTTCTGCCATAATAGTGTTACGTCGGTTACTTTACGAGAACATTCTAGATTACATGCGAGTCTCGAATGATCTACTATTGAACTGTCTAAGACGACTCGAGTCTAGAATGTTCTAGTATAGAAATTACTAGAAGATTCGAGAGAGTTGTGGAACCTTCTCGAAGGACAGTATTCACTATGGAACTGTCTAGAACATTCGAGAAAGGTGTCGAAGTTTCTCGAAGGATGACGTTCCATTGTGCCACTGTGAGAAGGTTCGAGAAGGATCGGTTGACCTATAAATAGCCGTCATGTTTGCGGGAGCAGGCAGTCTGATTTTGGCTACACAACGAAGCGAATCGAAGTGATTGAGAAGTGCGATATTTAAGTGACTAGTGATCGATAGCGTAATTGTAATTAAGTTTAAAGTGTTTTGTGTTAATTAAAGTTATTTGTTAATTAATCGGTGGTAATTAATTTATCCCATACCCAGCTCGTAACAAATTGGTGTCAGAAGTGAGGGATAAGTTATGCCGATTCTACCAAAGGACGACACGGACGGTATCCGTACCAGGAGTCAGCGACAGCAGGACATGGACCAAAGGCGGTTTGGTGATTCTCCGACACAGACACCGGGTGGTGTCCAGCCTACGTCAGAGCCAGTCGCTGGTCCATCTGGGGTTCCTCCAGCATCCGTGGCGCCAGATTTGTCTGCTTTAATGATGATGCTGCAGGAGCAGAATCGTCAGTTGCAGGAGCAGTTTCAACGTGATAAGGAGGAGCAGGCTCGCCGCCAAGAGGAGCAGGCTCGCCGTCAAGAGGAGCAGGCTCGCCGTCAAGAGGAGCAGGCTCGCCGGTTAGAAGAACAGTTGAGACAGGATAAAGAGGAGCAGGTCCGCCGCCAAGAAGAGCAGATGCTCCTCATAAAGGATCTTCACGCCACATTTGGCAAAGACCTCAAGGTGATGAAGGAGCAGGTTCACCAGCATGAAAATCGTATCTGCGAAGCCGAAGTTCAGATTGCTGATGTGAAGAAGGCTTTAGGTGAACTTAAAGCTGGAGACGGAATTGTGGCTTCAGTGGTTGCTGCACCTTCAGCACGTGGTTTCAAGGTGCCGCCATTCGACGGAACATCTTCGTGGTCGGCCTATAAAATCCAATTTGAGGCTGTTATGAAGGCGAATGGGTGGACCAAAGCGCAAGCAATGACCGCGCTCACCTTGGGCCTCCGAGACCAGGCCCTCACCATTCTTGAGGCGCTCGGCAAGGATGTAACCTACGAGCAACTGCTGGAGGCGTTAGAGTCCAGATACGGCGACGCGCACCTGGAGCACGTGTTCCGTGCTAAGTTGAAGGATCGTGTTCAACGTAGTACCGAAAACCTACAGCAGTGGGCCCTGGAAGTGGAAAAGCTGGTTCGGAAAGCATACCAGTCTGCCCCTGCACTTATCGATGGAAATCTGGTGCAGGCGTTCGTGGATGGAATACGGGACCTAGAAGTTAGAGCCGCTGTGAGACTTGGGCATCATGAGACACTGAAAGATGCCTTGGCCCATGCCTTAGAAGTAGAGGCAGTGAGGCAAGACCACCGAACGCACCGCGTCAGGGAGGTTGTAGCATCACCTGTACGTGACCGCTCGCATGGCTACAGCCCTAGATGCTACACTTGTGGAGAAAGGGGTCATCTTCGGTCAAGCTGTCCTAAGCGCATCACACCGAGAGAAGATCAGCAGGGAAGGGTGGCTGAAGTGACTGCCCAGCCACAGCAGGGAAACGAGTAAATGCCAGGACTGAGGGGCGGGTGCTGGCTGGTATTGAAAGAGCCCCGAGGATCTTGATCTCGCAAGCACATGACGGGAACAGCCTGACCATCAAAGGCGAAGTCAACGGAACACCATGCAAACTGACGTTGGATACTGGAGCTTCTCACACGGTCGTCAGTTCTCACCTAGCAAGTCAGTTTCTTGGGGACTACTTCAATAACCACGACCGTATACAGTTACTAACAGCGACCGGTCAGCACATAATCGTCCGAGGCAAGAAAGAGGTGGAGTTAAAATTAGGTGACAGAATTTACCAGCACTATGTCATCGTGGCCGACATAGTGGACGATTGCATCTTGGGCTTGGACTTCATGCGGAAACATCGTTGTGAGATCGACGTTGATCAAGGAGTATTGAAGTGTGGTTCAGAGGAAGTCTTCATGGAAGGTGCACCATCAGGGAAAGTGTACTGCTTGAAGGAGATTGTTCTTCCTCGTAGATCAGAAACGATCGTGCCAATTAGTTTACCACAGAATTCTGGACGCAAAGATCGAAGTGTTCTGATAGAAAGGGTGACCAATGACTTTCCATGGAAAATGGCACGTACTCTGGTAAAGGCCACCAACGTCTCAGCAGTACGCATACTGAATCCAAGTGACAAGGAGCAAGTGATTAAGAAGGGCACGCTGATCGGCACTTGCGAGGAAGTAGCTTGGATGCGTCAATTGCAAGATCTGCCTACCGGTAATAAAATTCGTAGTGCAAATTTTGACGTGTCTACGCTTTTGGAAAACTGTGACTTAACTCAACGAGAAATGGACAAGGCTATGAAGATGTTACTTCAGTACGCCGGCATTTTCTCTACAAATGATGCTGACATAGGGAGAACTGGACTCGTTCAGCACAAGATTAATACAGGTAACGAGTTACCAATCCGTCAGCGACCAAGAAGACTGCCAGTTTCACGGGAAAAAGAGGTGGACACCATGATTGAGGGAATGGTGAAGGACGGTGTTATAGAGCCTTCATCCAGTCCGTGGTGTTCTCCTGTGGTCCTGGTAAAGAAAAAGGACGGCAGCATGCGCTTTTGTGTGGACTATCGACGACTGAACGACGTCACGAAAAAGGACAGCTACCCACTGCCTAGGATCGATGACACGCTGGATACGCTGACTGGAATGAAATGGTTTACCACGTTGGACCTGAAAAGTGGCTACTGGCAAGTGGAAATAGACCCCGAGGACAAGGAGAAAACTGCATTCTCTACAGGAAAGGGGTTGTGGCAGTTTAAAGTTATGGCGTTCGGATTGTGCAATGCTCCCGCTACGTTTGAAAGGTTGATGGAGCAAGTACTTGCCGGATTGATTGGAGACGCATGTCTTGTCTATCTAGACGACATAATCATCGTGGGCCGTACATTTGAAGATCACCTTAAAAACCTCAACCGAGTGCTGTCGAAAATCCAAACAGCAAATCTTAAGTTAAGTCCGAAAAAGTGCTCGTTTTTCAGACGACAAGTAAACTTTTTAGGACACATAGTTTCGGGGGAAGGTGTTCAAACAGACCCAGAGAAAGTAGTCGCCGTCAAGGATTGGCCAGTTCCGAAAGACAAGACACAGGTCAGAGCATTTTTGGGTTTGTGCTCCTACTATCGAAGGTTTGTCAAGAATTTTGCTGACATTGCAAAACCCCTACACAGACTCACTGAGGAAAAGCGGCAATTCTGTTGGGACGAGAACTGCGACATCGCATTTCAGGAGTTAAAGAAGCGTCTGTGCAACACTCCTATTTTGGGATATCCTGACACAGAAAATGACTTCGTAGTTGACACAGATGCGAGTAATACTGGAATTGGGGGCGTGCTGTCTCAACGGAAAGGAGACCGGGAGGTTGTCATAGCTTACTTCAGCAAGTCTTTATCCAAACCGGAAAGAAATTACTGCGTTACGAGACGGGAGTTACTCGCCGTAGTAAAGACATTGCAGCACTTTAGTAAATATTTGCTGGGACGGAAATTCCAGTTACGAACTGACCATGCTGCATTGAAGTGGCTATTACAGTTCAAGAATCCAGAGGGGCAAGTGGCAAGATGGATTGAACTGTTACAAGAGTATGACTTCGTAACTGAACATCGCAGTGGAAGAACTCACGGTAACGCTGACGCCTTGTCAAGAAGACCTTGTCCTGAAGACTGTAAGCATTGTGCCAGGCAAGAGACGAAAGAAGTAGTGCCCGTGAAGATGCTTAGAACGGATCTCAGCGATGAATGGAAGGAAACCCTACAGCAGGCTCAGCAAAAAGACACGGACATCAAACCGATCTTCGAGTGGATGAAAGCTGGTGCTCCTAAGCCCAAGTGGAGTGATGTGGCAGCGATGAGTTCCATCACGAAGAGTTATTGGGCACAATGGAACAGCTTGGTGATCCAGGATGGAGTCTTGTGCCGTAAATGGGAAAACGCTCGAGGAGACAGCTATCATTTACAAATGGTTGTCCCTAAAGCCAAGGTACCGGATGTTTTACGGCTCTACCATGATGGATGTTCAGGAGGACATATGGGGGTAAAAAGGACTCTTTTGAAGATCCGAGAGCGATTTTACTGGATCCACTGTCGAGATGATGTGGAGGACTGGTGTCGCAAATGTACGAGTTGTGCGGCTGTGAAAGGACCCCAAACACGCAGCAGAGGTGCTTTAAAAGTGTACAACGTTGGGGCCCCCTGGGAACGGATAGCATTAGACGTTGCGGGTCCATTTCCAGAAAGTGAAAGCGGGAACAAGTACTTCATGGTTGTCATGGATTACTTCACAAAGTGGCCAGAAGTCTTCGCCATTCCTAACCAAGAAGCTACAACTGTCGCTGATAAATTGGTTCAGGAGGTCTTCTGTCGTTTTGGTGTACCCTTAGAAATACACAGCGATCAGGGAAGGAATTTTGAATCGCAAGTATTTCAGGAGACTTGTCGATTGATGGGTACTCACAAAACCAGAACCACTTCTTATCATCCACAATCTGATGGAATGGTGGAACGATTCAACCAAACGTTGGAGAGATATCTCGCAAAAGTCGTGGAAAGCAGGCAAAGGGATTGGGACAAGCACATACAGCCGTTTCTTCTGTCCTACCGTAGTGCAGTTCACGAAAGTACGACTGTGACACCAGCCTTCGCGAACTTTGGAAGGGAATTACGGTTGCCTGCAGATTTAATCACTGGGACTTCCCCTGATGCTCCACGCAGTGTAACAGATTATGCGAATGACTTGCGTAACAAGTTGAATGATGTTTATGAGCATATCAGACAATCCGGCCAACAGATGTCTGAGAAGATGAAGACCCGTTATGACCGGAAGGCAAACAGTAGGGGTTTCGAGGTGAATTCAATGGTGTGGTTGCATAACCCAGTGCGGAGCAAGGGGAAGTCTCCGAAGTTGCAAGGAAAATGGGATGGACCATACAGAGTCGTGACTAGGATCAACGATGTCACCTACCGAATACAGAAGGGTCCACGAGGTGCGCCTAAGATTGTCCATGTAGACCGATTGGCGCGATACTACGGGGCTAATGATGCTCGGGACGAGCATGTCTAAGGAGGGGGCAGTGTTACGTCGGTTACTTTACGAGAACATTCTAGATTACATGCGAGTCTCGAATGATCTACTATTGAACTGTCTAAGACGACTCGAGTCTAGAATGTTCTAGTATAGAAATTACTAGAAGATTCGAGAGAGTTGTGGAACCTTCTCGAAGGACAGTATTCACTATGGAACTGTCTAGAACATTCGAGAAAGGTGTCGAAGTTTCTCGAAGGATGACGTTCCATTGTGCCACTGTGAGAAGGTTCGAGAAGGATCGGTTGACCTATAAATAGCCGTCATGTTTGCGGGAGCAGGCAGTCTGATTTTGGCTACACAACGAAGCGAATCGAAGTGATTGAGAAGTGCGATATTTAAGTGACTAGTGATCGATAGCGTAATTGTAATTAAGTTTAAAGTGTTTTGTGTTAATTAAAGTTATTTGTTAATTAATCGGTGGTAATTAATTTATCCCATACCCAGCTCGTAACAATAGTAATATATATATATATACTAATTAACATTATTATTAGATATAAAATATTTTGAAATATAATTTAATAAAATTCAATAAAATAAATTTAATTTCAATATTTAATCCTTTCAATATTTAGTACTAAAATATTTTAAATATTAAAAGATAGAAACCAACCGGGCTTACACCGGTTTGAACTCAGATCATGTAAGATTTTAATGATCGAACAGATCAAAAATTTTAAACTTCTCCATTTAAATTTTATCTTAAACCAACATCGAGGTCGCAAACTGTTTTTTTTATTTGAACTAAAAAAAAAAAATATGCTGTTATCCCTAAGGTAATTTTTTCTTTTAATCATTAATATTGGATCATTTAATCACTTATATGTTTTATTTAAAAAAAAAGTTTTACTTATTTTTCTGTCACCCCAACAAAATAAATTAATTAATTTCAATTCTTTTTTACTAATAATCTTAATTAAATTATTTATAAAACTCTATAGGGTCTTCTCGTCTTTTTAACTTATTTTAACTTTTTAATTAAAAAATAAAGTTCTACATTTAAATAAGAGACAGTTTATATTTCATACAAGTCATCAATTAAATGACTAATGATTATGCTACCTTTGTACAGTCAATATACTGCAGCCCTTTAATATAAAATCAGTGGGCAGATTGATTGGATTGA
The DNA here is from genome assembly GCA_950005105.1 of Lycophotia porphyrea. Taxonomy (NCBI): domain Eukaryota; kingdom Metazoa; phylum Arthropoda; class Insecta; order Lepidoptera; family Noctuidae; genus Lycophotia; species Lycophotia porphyrea. The sequence goes on from OX465389.1 coordinate 6,547,161, forward strand.
CTTTATATTATTTTCAAAAAGACATGTTTTTGATAAACAAGTGAATATAAATTTTAGCCGAATTCCTTTTAATTAATTGTCTTAAAAATAATATCAATTTCATTTAAATATCAATTTTTTTTTTATTAAAAAAAATATTTTATAAAATTTATAAAATTATATTAAATTTTATTTTAAATGAAATTATTTATAGTAAATTATTTTTTTTTAACAATATAAGTAGAGTAGAAGAAAATTGTGCATTGTACTTAGGTGTTGATTTGATCGAGTGGTGGTCCAACTTAAGCCAAAGAAACCAGGGCCGTCTAAAAGCTGGTTGGATTGACTATATTGTCAACGTCACGGGAGACATCTGAATGAGGGAAGTACGACGGAACACGGAAACCAAGAAGTGTGACTGAAGAAAGGGAAGGCCTATACCCAGCAGTGCATGATTCGGGGACGTACATAACGACTGATCAAGCTATACAAAACCAGTTTATGCGGATGTCTCATTGTACAGAAAATATATACAAAGCGAGGCCACGTAATACTGGAAAGGTAAAGCTTGATGTGCCGCCGTGTGTAACTACCTACCTAACTTAATCTTGGTAGTTCTTCAACACCAATAAGTACCTACCTATAACGAACGGCGTAAAAACCTTGGTTAGTAAATGTATCGGTACATACAAAAAGTATCTACCTAAATAATTCCCGGTAGCTATCTATCAGCGAAGACAGCATACAATCAATACAACCACAATGTAGCACTTTTTGCCAGATGTTCCTAATCTCGCTTAACGACTACCGACAATTGATTGGACAAAATCCTATTAGATTGTGGGCTTACACTTTGACTAATATATCACAGGATTACCTGAAGCATCCATGGACATACCTGATGGATGGATTACCCTTAGGCACCTAATTTAATATTAAAATCTAATTGATTTTTAAGTTCCCCGTTTGTTAGGGTTCCGTACCCAAAGGGTAAAAACGGGACCCTATTTTTAAGACTCCACTGTCCGTCTGTCTGTCTGTCACCAGGCTGTATCTCATGAACCGTGATACCTAGACAGTTGAAATTTTCAACGGTGATGTATTTCTGTTGCCGCTATAACAACAAATACTAATAATATAAATTATTTAATGATTAAAGGGGGCTTCTATACAAGAAACGTAGATTTTTCGGTTTATGGTACGGAACCCTTCGTGCCGAGTCCGATTTGCACTTGGCCAGTTTTTTGTATTCAAACCAAAAGCAAAGGTTAGCGTAGCTGGTAGCTATTTTAACACGACTACGGCTAAGCAAAAAGGAGGGTTATTATCTCATTAAATGTTTTTATACCTGTACCAAGCACTCGAGAAGCATAACGCTATCCGCTAGTTCTAAAATCTATAAAAACAAATTACTGTTTTCAATCTAAGGAACCTTACCGCCAATTTCTCCCGCTAGAGGGCACATCATTAAAGTAACCACGTATCACAGACCTGTAGCTGCAAATTATAACAGTTATAACCATGCGAGAGGAACTAAGGGTGTTTTAGTACTTATACGCTCTTAATTCCTTCATTTCAATCAGATGTACCGAACTACCGAACCCTTGAAAAACTGAAATTACTGAAAATATTCTATCCTATGTTGCTAGTGTAACATCACGCCTGGAATCCCCGAAGTGGTAGGCAGAGATGTAACTTATCTACCTACATTTCGCCAGTTATGTAATACCACCCCATTGCCATCAACTGGGCACAAATCCGAACTTCCTGGCTGCTTGACAAATCCCTGATTGAAAACGCCATTAACACTTAACAGGATTACAATCGAAGCCAGGACCTGATGCCCTGATGCTCGGCAGTGTAGCGCTTACGACCACTAGGGTTAACAAGGCAGTCAAGGAAACTCGTCTGCCAATAATAACCATAAATAATAGGTTAGCCTTTCAAAAAAAAAAATTGATCGCTGATGTAAAATTGATCTTGGAATAGTGCCATACGACTTTCTAGTAATTGTTTTTTAATGATACTAGAATAAGTTTATCAAAAATAAAGATTTTGTTATAAAAAAATACTTTATTTTACTCACATCAAACCTGGTAAAAAAATGTATTTAGAGAGTGAATTTGAAATAAAGGTTCCTACTAATTATAGTAAAAATATGCTTAGTTATCCGTAAGTTATTCTATTAATTCAAAAGCAGAGAAAAATCTTATGGGATTAAAGGGATCCGATCCGATCCAGATAAGATTTTTCCAAATGCACAACATTTTGGTGGCATTATCTGTGCTCAGCTTACACCACTTAACATATTCACAACTACACAAGGTATTTTTGTTTTAGTTTATCCTGTACTTTATGACTCCTGGGAAAAAGCTTCACCCATTTCGAGCCTCAAATTATTGTTACCAATACAAAAGACAACCATGAAATGGCACTGCTAAATGAATTGAAAGAGGGTACTTATAAATAAAACATAGTCATACCCTTAATTAATTTTTACTTAATTCACTTTAAATAATCTTAACTTAATTCAAATTAATTATGGCAATTCAATAGGTTGGTCAAACTCAACAGCCAGTACATCTGGAGTTCTAAGCAGGGCTGTAGAAATTTGATAGCGAGCAGGGGTCTCTAGATCTTTGAAAATGATTTCAGAGCCATTTGGATGCCAAGCAGCAAATGTTGCATTTAATGTTGTCTTCTCATATGTCAAAATAGTGCAGGGTTTACCTAGGAACAATGTTTAATACTTTTAATTTTGTACATGTATAACACTTTTTGAGGTTATCTAATTTTTTTTTATTATTTAAGCAAGACTTCAATCATAAAACCAGCTAGTACTGTGTTAAATATGAAGGAGACAAAAATATTGCTCAAAAAATCGTTACAAGTTATCAAATAGGGTTTCTTTAATTGCATAAGTTAAGTTACCGCTTAATTCCCCAACCGCTTTGAGAAATAATTCCCGAAGTGTTGCTCTGGCTTCCTGTTCTTTCAGTGCAGGGTCGGTCACTTCCTCGGTATCGGTCATAATGAAAAATTTAATACTTCTAATTATTGGAAGGAATGGAGTGAGGCCTTTGCCCAGCAGTGGGACAATATGGGCTAGCTATAATATAATATATAATTATTTACAAATATTATAAACATGAACACGGATTTGTTTACTTTTTCTGTTTTGTTTAATACAACTGTCAGACCTATACCGTGACACTGACAGTGACAGTCTCGCTCAGAAAGTCAGGATATTGCTACTGTAAAAAACTTTATTCCCGGGAAGCCCGCGAAATTCATTTTTTTTTCTTTTTTGCAATTTGCAGGTCAGTAGTGTCTGGTTGCCCACGCACAAAATTTTAAATACTAGGTATCTCTATGTTAATGGTCGTGGGACCATTTTCAAAACTAATAAACGTACAATGTGATTACTAATCTGATTAGCTAGCAACCACCGTAGTCCACTACAGTATTAAAGCCCCCACTTCCTTCTGAATACTCTTTCAGAAACCATCTTATTACCTCTTTCTGGACCGGCCTCTACCGTGAATATCCTCTCGGTATTCTCGTTATGTTTTTAATGGTTCTCCAAAAGATCACTATGATTAGGTCCTGTCCCGACCTCTGCAGTCGACTATTACGGGAGAAAATTGCCACGAATCTTTACACCCATGAATTGCAGTGATCTCTGGTTAACTCGACGCTCGTGGTTGGCTAACGAGCGACATGAGTAGAAACACTTACACCTCTGCCTATTCATAACATCACGCCTACGCCGGCGGACATGATATTCTACACTTTAGCAAAAATATATATTTTATATGACCCATTCTATAGCGACGATATTATTGGAAACTATTGGCCCGCAAAGGTTTTTCTCATAGTGTTTCTCTGTATACTTGTAAAAAGTAGGTCCGTAATTTTATCGCAGTGTTACATTTGCGCAAGTGGAATCGTAGACTTGTCTTCGTTTCTCTTGTTGTTGTTCTAAAAATGAATGAAGGGTCAAATAGGTAGGTATATTCCGATAAATAAAAGTCAAAGATCAAATTAATGGTTTATTCCTTCAAGACATACGCTATCAGCTCAATCCCAAACATACACAATAAAATCATGTTAACATTATTACGAAGAAGATAAAAAATTGTTTGATAAATACCTGAATGGCTCCTCAGAGGAAACTGGTTTACAGAAAAAAAGACAGTGACCTTCTTAAAGATAGAATATCAGTGGTGACTACACTGTTACAAATATTTAATATCTTATCGTAAAATATAACAAGTCCATTCGTAATGCGGGACTTTGGGCTACATGCATTTTATTAACCAATAGTTTTGGTGCTAACATTGAATTTCTTAATGATACGTGTGACTATTCTATGTCACCTCGAAACCGATGGTCGACTGTAGAATTTTCTGGAACGCCGTTGCGCCTCGCCTCTTCTGTACGGGTGCTTAATTTCAAAAGTACCTCTTTGATAGCGGTGGTAGCAGCGATCCGCAGGTCTTCGTCTATGGCTTTCCAACTGAAAAGTCCATGGAGCAAGCTAGTAACAGGTACTTAGCAGCGGGACAATATAGAACTGACTTGTCAATGAGTAAATTCATTTTTATTTACAGAAACTAACGAAATAAATACATATATTATGCTGAATTATTTTCGTTAATTAATAATGATCACATTGGCATTTCATTTCTCTTTGGATGTTGGGGATTAGGTTAATTCGAAGCATGACATAAAGTTTCCTATTTCATTCAATGTCTGAAGGCCTTACACTTTCAAGAGGACTTTAAAAACTTGATGCCACGCGTAACATTATTCGGGTACCTGGAAATACACAGTAGATGATGTGATAACAGCATCTATAATGTGATACAAAGAGCACCTATGTGTAAGCTCTAAAGTCTGCGTAACATGGCCTTTTATTATTGTGATTGCTATGCAACGACAATATGTAGTTAGAACTTTACATTTAAATTCATTCTAATCGCCTATTTATAATATCACATACACGATATCAATTAAAAACATTTCAAAACTAATGACATAAACACCTTCTTTTCCAAGAAGAACGCAATAACCTAACAAATACCTGGCAAGTGCAATCAGCACGAGTCAACTGGCGACAAATGACGACGTCGAAACATAACATGATGAAATACCTCAAAACGACGGCGAGGCGAACAGCTCGTCTGAATGGACCTTATTGGTAGATCGCTTTCGTACTCTAACACCCAACAACACATTAGATGTGAGAGAGGAATGTACGGCGATCAACAAATAAGTCTCCTCCCATTGATGGCTCTCGGCAACTATTCAAAATACCAATCAAGTACCTGCCAAGTCCGTCGGTGTGACGACAACTATCGAATCGAGAGTGCAATGGGTGTCATTACTCCCCATAAGTTTGCCATAAACCGAAGTAATATTTTGGTATGCTACACATATGCTGTAAAACAACAGTTTTCACTTTATTACTTGTAAATGTCTCAACTTGGGGAGAGGAGGTAGTGTCAGTGTGGGTAAAGGTGATAAAAAATGTTGGTTAACTGTTGTCATATTGTGGTGAATGGGGATGGGGTAGTATGTAGTCATAGATGCGGTACCTGGACGCTTCGCACTGGTAGGGATTGAGGCGGAGTGTTGTATACTTACCGGTTTCAGGCGCATTTGTGATACCTCAGTCATTAGCTAGTGGCGGTCACGTGAACGCCGCCGCGGCCGTTCGTGGGGGGATCCTGCAACAAAAAAGGTTTAATAAAAAATTATATACTGGTATCTGTTGGTATCTTCATAAGACACTGGATGGAAAGGTAACCATATGCAACATGTAAACATAGTAACCTTGGGAAAATTGCGGTTTCGTGTAGCCAGATGAGGTTCAACCAGAACCCATGCCTTTTTCTCGTTGAAAGTTAAAAGTATAGACTGTTGGCGTACCTATTTTAATAAATAAACATACTACATAAAGCCGAGGTTAAAATATTAGTGTTACAACAGTTTACAGCTGTGCATGTCTGGATATACTGACTTCTCTCCTTGCGGTGTTTGCGGTCGCGGTCACGATCCCGCTCTCGCTCCCGATCCCGGTCCTCATGACGGCCGGTCTTCTCACGGCTTGCGCTGAAACAATGGTTGTCATTTTGTATAACAAGCTTTTTCGTAGTGTGTGTAATCGATTAATGTCTGCAAATTTAAAATAAAACTACTCACTGGTGACGATCCCGTTGCTCCCTTTCTTTCTCGCGTTCTCTATCCCTGTCCCTTTCCCTCTCCTTTTCCTTTGGCTCCTTGTCCTTTTCTCTTTCTTTCTTATCGTTGTTCTCTCTCTCTCGCTCGCGCTCAGCTCGGTCGGGCCGTTCACCGCGTTCCCCGCGGTCTCCTCGCTCGCTCCTATCCCTGTCTCGCTCTCGGTCGCGCTCCATTCGCTCCCTGTCACGACGATCAGACCCGAGGCCGCCGCTGCGAGCGCTACGCTCTTTTTCTCTCTCCTCCCTACGTTTCCTCTCTTTCTCTTGCTGCTCCTTTTCGCGAGCCTCGTTCATCTCTTCATAGGCTTGCCGTAGTTTAAAGTAGCTGTGTAGAAGAAGTATTATGGATAAGATTTAAAAGAAAGGACAGATTTTAGAAGAGCTAGACCTAAATGCCAAGGGAATATCTGAATTTGTTGATATAATTAACCAGTACATAAGTATGAGATTAGTTTTTGATTTTTGTAATCAATAATATTATTCATTTCTCTTACCCAACATGTTGTTTTCCAGACAGATGGTCGTCGATGCGTTGCTGGGCGTCGCCGACGATCAAGAACGCGCCACAGACAGGACATACTTCCATCTGCTTCTCCTGTGCTGCCGCAAGCTCTGCCGTCATGGACCAGTGGCTAGAAACAGCAGCAATATTGTAGCGCTAAGGCCCATTTCCACCACCAATCATTAATTAGATTACATTTTGCAGTTAACATGTTTAAAACATCATAAATAATGTCTCTGTCATCTTCTTGACCTTATTAGTGATTTACAAAAAAGATTTGTGGTGCAAGCATGCCACCTAAGTTCCACAACAAAAACATTTATTTGGTTGAGATTTTTCATAGCAAGAGAATGAAAAGAAAATCCTTGAAAGATGGGAGGATGATTTAGAAAGGGTTATAGGTGAAGGGCACACAGAGCCTAAAAGTTGATATTTATCATGTTTTGAAATTACAAATACTAAAATAAAATTAAATATTTTTCTTGTCAAAAGTTTCCGTTACTAATTTATCCAGTGAAGTTTTGTACCTGTTCTCCTGTTGCTTCAACAATTGTTCCTTCTCTTCTTTCAGTCTATCACAGAGTTTCATAAGACCTTGTGCTTGCTCCACGTCGCCACGAGTCCCAGCTTCCTCTGCCTCATGGACTAAAGCCGTTATCTTTTCTGATAGCAATTGTACCTGTAGAACAAACAAATTTTTGTTATGTTTAGTAAGGAATACTTTGAAGAACTTCTGAGAAAATATTTTTAGTACAGTCAATGCCCCGTTTATCTGACCCCCCCTTCCCCTCTTTGTAAGGCAGGTCAATTGGTCAAGTAATGTAGGGTACTGACTACATTTTAAGAAAGAACAATTTACCTGCTCCTGATTCTTCTCAGTCTGAGCTTGTGTCATAGGAGGGCCATCAGGCTTAGAGTTCATCAATTCCAATCTTTGTTTACCTTTCTGGATTTTACCTGAAAACAGCAAAATACCATTGTAGGAAACAGTCAAATAAGATTAGCTACCAACACACTGAATCTGGAAGATACCATAACTCTGTTCGTACTCACGTTCAACATCATTGATCATATGACGACAGAATCGTAAGAATTCTTCCACATATTGTGCCTTCTTGTATGAAGACTCTGCTTTCTCAAAGAGCTCTTTAACTTCATCATCGTGCACCTTTGGGCAGGCACCCAGGTCAGCTCTAGTGTTTACGAACAAATCGTGTGGACAGAACTTCACCATGTAATATTTACAGTACTGCAAAAAATAGAATGCAATTATTCCATTTAATATTGGTGATCTTAGATTGTTTGCTTGGTGTCCCGGGATTTTTATTTTACTTCATAACATAACATCACACCTGTAATCTCTGAAGGGTTAGGTAGAAAAGAGATGTATCATTCTATAGTACACAAACTTATTAAGTATATAATTGTTTTTTCTATGGCCTGAGCACCATCGTTTAAGAGATAAGCGATAGGAGCTCCAATGAGCAAAGAATCGGCTACCATCAAAGAACTAGACAAGCAAAGCATTTCTGATTCTGAGTGTACACACAATGACTGATCAAGCTGTACAAAACCAGTTTACGCGGAGCGCTCATTGTACAGAAAACATATATACAAAGCAAGGCCACATTATACTGCAAATGTAAAGCTTGATGTGCCGCCGTGTGTATATTATCATAAATGCATACTCAACGTACTAACGTACCGTAACGTACGTAATACTCTTCCAAAAATGCTTAAATTTATTGTCATTTTTTTTTATTACAGTTTAACATTTTTAATTCTAGCTTCATAGTACTAATGGGCCCTGCCCCAAAGTGGGCCACTAATCTGGGGAGATAAAGCGTAATCAGCTCCTCTTGAACACAAGCGATTACGGAGCCCCAATAGGACATACCAGACCTTCTCTCCTGCCCATCATGTACAACTTACTACATGCTCCAGGAATGGAATGAGGACAAACCACAAAGCTGTCCAGGTTGGACAAAACCTAAGTCATCGATTCCAGAAGAAGCACTAATTATTTGCAATAAATTGGTAACTACCGAGCACGAGAATCATCAGTGACAGCAAATGCCATTAGTCGCAACTGATGGCGTGGGGCTTAAATATAACTGGCGAAATTAAGGTATATTCTGCCTAACCCTCCCGAAAATACAAGCGTGTTGTTCATAACGAAAATATATCCGAATAAATTGAACAATATGTAGCATGGGCTGAAATATTATGATGGAAGATGGAACTGCTAGTCTTAATAACCTAAAACTGCTATAGAATACGAAATTGATAAAATCTGCCGTATCGTCTCGAAATTTTTTATAGACAGCTATAATGCTATCGGGTCATGTACAACATTATTGCAAAATAAATAATGAAATGACATCGACAATGTTACTAAAAATGATCTAATGATGATCAGATGAATTACCTCAGGATCTTCCCAGTTCGGCTTCTTGATTTTTTCATTTGGATTTGTATTGCGATGTCTGCCCATCAACTCATCGAGCAGCTGAGCCGCCGCTAGCACCGCCATTGTGGCAACTTAAATAACTAATATTAAATTGAAAACTAACAACGTGTCTTATAGAATATACATTACACCTTTATTGCAATATTATTTTAATTAAAACTCGGTAAATTGCGTAAAGACAAAACAATTTTGCCCTTCAACCTAAGCTGTATTGTCTATGACTGACCTGCTATGACCTAAGCCATGGAGAAGAGAATTAATATTTTTTTGATTGAATTTCTGAGGTGGAGTCTCTATTATTTGGGATTTCTGTTTGTTTCTGTATTTGTGTTTGGGACCTTAGTTATTATATCGTAATATACCTAGCTAGTTTTTTTATTTTTTTATAAAAATTAGTAATAATGTTAATTTATTGAACAGTCAATTTTTGTGTGATTATTGTTGCCCTACGAGTGGGACATAGCTGGTCAAAATAATCAACTATTTAAGAATTGTACCTACCTATGATCCACAATAAAATATTTTGAATTTGAATTTGAATTAGTCTAAGATCTTTCCAGCATGGACTTAGCATGGCTTTACTTATAATAATTTGTGTTTGTGACTACACAAATTATGTTTAATACTTCTTTAAAAATGAAGCTGAAGCACAACATGTAACTCCAGCTATTTTCCCTAGGTAAGCATCATATTAAGAAACTTATCAAAATTTTCGCAAGCCCATGGTAATAAAAGCGAGAAACTCGGAAAATGTGTGTCAAGCTACCCGAAAGACAGATTCAGATTTTCCCAACCAACCTGAACCTAATGCTTTGGACGACCGAGCTTGGGCACAAGCTACTCTTCCTAATCGCATGGGAGGACTCGGCGTCCGCAAAATTTCCAGTATTAGTTTACCGGCTTTTATATCCTCGGTCCACGGCACTAAGAAATTAATCAGGAATGTCCTGTCTTCCACACTGATTGATTTTGATGTGCCGTGCATGTCCGAGGCTATCGATGCTTGGAAACTCGCTTGCCCGAATACTGAAGAACCCGACCATCCATTTTCTCAGAGACGGTGGGACGAGCCGCTCTGCAGAGTAGTTCAGAGCAATCTGCTGAACACGTCTGCTACTAGTGCTGAGCGTGCGCGCCTGCGGGCTGTGGGTGAGTGGGAGTCGGGTCTTTGGCTTCACGCACTACCGTCGTCGAGCATAGGCACATTGTTCGACGACTGACGTAGATTTATATCTATGGTAACGCCATAATATTGTCAATGTGTCATAGTCTAGTTTCTAAATATGTAAGCTAATTTCTTTAAGTAGAATAAAGCCTTAATTTCCGAAAGGCTTTGCGTTTTCCTTATATCAATTTATTCTACTTAAAAATAATGTAATATTAACGCTATTCAAAGCTTTCAATAACAGTTATTTTCGCCGATGTCTAACGAAAAAAAAAACATCTGACATACTGGAAAAGAATCAAGACTCAAAAGTTACAATGGCCGTTCGACCAACGAAATATTTAAATCCAGATAAGTTTGATGCTGATCCGAGTGACACTGGCGCGGAGCTCCATTGGAGTCACTGGTATAATACGTTTAGAAATTTTATTTCCGAAGAGGTTCCAGATTCTTCTCCAGAGTTGAAACTGAAGCTACTAGTGAATTACTTAGCGCCAACAGTTTTCGCATTAATAAAACATTGTACAAATTATAAACAGGCTATTAAGATTTTAACGGAAACCTATGAAAAACAAAAAAACCGTATCTTGGCACGTCATATTCTATCGAACAGACTTCAAAAACCAGATGAATCTATATCCGATTACATTCGTGCTTTAAAGCTGCTAGCCCAAGACTGTGACTTTCGTGCCGTATCTGCTGAAGAATATCAATACGAATTCATGTGTAACGCATTCATATCGGGCTTAAGTTCTCAAAAAATCCGCCAAAGACTTTTGGAGAATATGACATTGACATTCGATGAAGCTATAAATCAAACATTGACGCTTGAGAGCGCTGAAAAGAGTTCCCTATCTTTTTCTACTCCAAACACAAACTCATTGCTGAATGCAATCACTTCTCAGAGGAGTATTAATATCAGTGAACCACAAGTAGAACAACAAAAAGAGATCCAAAATCATTTAGCTGCTTCTACTTCCCGTTTTTATGGACAAAAGAAACGACGTTGCTTCTTTTGTGGCGGGAACGTCCATCAACGGATAAAATGCCCTGCATTCCATGCGACGTGTCAACTTTGCTCAAGAAAGGGTCACTTTGCTAACGTATGTCGTAGCAGTAGCGTTGGTGGCTCGACGTCAAATGCGATTTCTGAAGAGACATCATTAAACACTGCTACCATAATCGCAGCCTCTCCGGGAAGCCTTCGAAAGGCCACTGTCCCAGTTTCAATTAATAACTACACTGCAGACGCTCTCGTGGATACTGGTAGCTCAGTGAGCTTTATTGATAAAAGCTTAGCAGAGACATTGGGTCTAAAGAAAAATCATTGCAACCAGACGGTCACCTTAGCGTCGTTGAATTATACTTCTATTGTAGAAGGTTCGTGCGTTGCAACTATAAAAGTCAATAAACACGTCTACAAACAGAAGACTTTGTTGATCGTGAACAACTTATGCGCTGATATTATCATCGGTCACGATATTCTGAAAACACATTCATCAGTTGTCCTAAATTTTGGTGGTAAAGACGAACCCTTGAACATAATATGTAACGTCATGGAAGCTGCTGTGCCCCCTGCTTCGATATTTACAAATCTTTCACCCTTTATAAAGCCCATTGCAGTTAAATCTCGAAGATATAATGAGGAGGATGAATCATTCGTAAAACAAGAAATAACAAAGCTACTAGAGGATGGTGTCATCAAACCTAGCACTTCGCCATGGAGGGCTCAAATTTTAGTCGCAGGAGGGGGCCATCATCGCAAACGCCTAGTGATCGATTATTCGAGGACGATCAATAGATTCACTGATCTCGATGCTTATCCATTACCTAAAATTGAATTTATCATTTCGAAGGTATCAAAATATAAATACTTTAGTCAAATCGATCTAAAAAGTGCGTACCACCAGGTCCCTATATTAAAAAAAAGAACAAAAGTACACCGCTTTTGAAGCTTGTGGTAAGCTATACGAATTCACACGTATTCCATTTGGCGTCACTAACGGGGTAGCCGCGTTTCAGCGTACTTTACAATTTATTATTGAAAATGAAAATTTAGAAGGAACCTACGCGTACCTTGATGACGTCACTGTTTGTGGAGGAACAAAAGAAGAACACGATAGAAACCTGCGTGATTTCTTACAAGCGGCTGAGAAATATAAACTTACCTTAAATAAGGATAAATGTACTTTCTGCGCAGAGACAATTAATCTCTTAGGCCACACAATAAGCGACCAGACTATCAGACCAGATAAAACAAGGGTTCAACCTTTATTAGATTTACCTGTTCCAAAAGATGCCAAGTCCCTCAAAAAGGTTTTGGGGTTATTTGCTCACTATAGTCCATGGGTTAAGAATTTCTCACATAAAATAAGACCCTTGATTGACGTAAATAGTTTTCCACTAACTAAGGAAACGATTTTTCATTTCAACGCTCTTAAAACTGAATTAGCAGAGTCAAGTCTTAACACGATTGATCATAATGCTACACTTACGGTCGAAACAGACGCCTCAGAATTTGCAATCGGGGCTATTTTATCACAAAATGAACGACCTGTAGCCTATTTTTCACGTTCATTATCTGCACCCGAAAGACGTCATTCATCAATTGAAAAAGAAGCTTGCGCCATCGTAGAAGCGCTCCGTAAATGGCGACATCTACTTTCTGGAAAGCATTTCATCTTAATAACTGATCAACAGTCTGTTGCTTTTATGCTCTCGCATCACACAAGTAAAATAAAAAATGAAAAAAAAATAGAAAGATGGAGACTCGAACTTTCTTGTTTTAAATATGACGTCGTATACAGGCCCGGAAAACTCAATTTGGCGGCGGACGCTCTATCTCGTGTATGTGCTCACATAAATACAAATAATTTAGCCAATCTGCACAACGCTCTTGGACATCCCGGTATCACGAGAATGACACACTGGGTTAGAACCAAAAATTTGCCATACTCCGTCAATGATATTAAAGCTGTAACGTCATCATGTAAAATATGTGCTGAAATTAAGCCACGATTTAATAAAAACCAAGGAAGTCTTATAAAAGCAACGGCCCCTTTTGAACGTCTAAGCATTGATTTTAAGGGACCAATACCAACAAATACGAAGAATAAATATATATTAACTATAATTGATGAATATTCAAGATTTCCGTTTGCCTACCCCTGTCCAGACGTGTCAGCAGAGTCTGTCATAAACAGCCTTAAGGATCTTTTCTTTATGTTTGGAACCCCACTATTTGTTCATTCTGATAGAGGATCTGCGTTTATGTCAGAACGTGTCCAACAATTCTTGCTGTCTCTGGGAATTGCTTGCAGCCGGACTACCCCCTACAACCCGCAAGGAAACGAACAGGTGGAGCGCCTGAATAGCACTTTATGGAGGACTGTACAACTTTTCCTTAAATCAAAAAACTTGGATGTAGCTTATTGGGAGAAGGTCCTTCATGAGTCACTGCATGCAATTCGGTCATTGTTGTGTACATCCACAAACACCACTCCTCATGAACGGTTATTCTACCACCCACGACGGTCAATGAATGGCCAATCAATCCCATCATGGCTTTCAACCTCTAGTACCGTCCTCTTGAGAAAGAATGTCCGACAATCAAAATATGACCCTCTTGTAGAAGTGGTCGAGCTTTTACAAGCTAATCCTGCGTATTCATTTATAAGATATTCTGACGGTATGGTAGGGAATCTACCGTTTCAAATAATCAATTAGCTCCTTTACCTAATGACGAAGACAGTATCTGTGATGAAGCACGTAGGTGCTTCATCACAGATACTGTCTTCGTCATTAGGTGCCTGTAGAGGCATAGAAGCTACTCAGCGAGAGTCTGAAACTCCTCAAGAATCTGAGGTTGCTCAAATCCAACAAGAGGTGGCCCAGGAAGAACCTGGCATAGACGAGAGGCGTCACTCAAGCAGATCCCGGAAACCGCCGGGCTACTTGAGAGACTATGTTTGCGATATATAAAAACCCTGCTGGGAAGAATGACGTAGATTTATATCTATGGTAACGCCATAATATTGTCAATGTGTCATAGTCTAGTTTCTAAATATGTAAGCTAATTTCTTTAAGTAGAATAAAGCCTTAATTTCCGAAAGGCTTTGCGTTTTCCTTATATCAACGACACAACCTTCCGCCTCGCTGTTTCTTTACGCCTTGGTGCCGCTTGCTGTTCTCCTCATCGCTGTCACTGCGGCGAAGCTGTCAATAACCTCGGTCACCACGGCCTGTCCTGCAGCCGAAGTGCGGGCCATTTTGCACGGCACGCAAATATAAACGACATCATCCGACGAGCTCTTGTCACCGTCGGCGTCCCAGCTGTTTTAGAACCCAATGGCTTGGCACGCGACGATGGCAGGAGACCGGACGGCATGTCTTTGTTTCCTTGGAAGATGGGTAGGCCTTTAGTGTGGGACGCAACATGCGTCGATACTCTTGCGCCATCCCATCTTCCAAGCTCATCGTGCTGTGCTGGTGCTGCCGCTGCGGCTGCAGAGAACCTCAAGCGGCGTAAATATAGAAACCTTTGTGGTATCTATATTTTCGAGCCTTTTGGGGTTGAAACTCTAGGGCCGTGGGGTCCGTGTGCTCATAGCCTATTTAAGGAAATTTCAAAACGCCAAGTTGATGCTTCCCGTGACCCAAGGGCTGGCTTTTACTTTGGCCAGAGGCTAAGTGTTGCCATACAACGTGGCAACGCCGCCAGTCTCTTGGGCACATTGCCAGCTGACAGCGTTGAGGAGGAGTTTTTCGATGCCCTTTTATAGTTTGTTGTTAGTTTATTTATTTTAGTTTGATAGTTTTTAATTATTAATGTATATAGTTAGTTTATCCTAATAAATTATCACATGCTTGAGAGATAAAGTTGAAATCTATTGAAGAAATTTGACAGATTATAGTAGCTTGATGTGCTGGCGTCTGTACTAATCATAGTAGTAGAAAATTACGGTAAGTTTCACAAAGTTTACGGTTTGTACAATGTGGTACAGACGCCAGCACATCAAACTACCCGAAAATATCAAATCCCAATAAACCTTGAACTTAATGAGTCAGCAATAATGTTGAAAATCTATTAAAGAAATTTGACAGATTGGAGTAGCTTGATGTGCTGCCGATGCTGTCTGTACTACTTATTTTTACGATAAAATAAATAAATTACCATTGACCACTTTAAATTGGCCCACAGAGTAAAGGAATGGACTGACCACACGAGAGCCGGTAATTAGTAAAATAGTAACTGATAGTTCCATGGTCATGTTGTCATCATCAGAATGAAGGTGTCAGTGTCAGATTATCAGATGTCAGTGTCAGTTAATCATTGTCAGGCGTAATTCGTTTGAGATTTTTATTTAGGGTGTGTAAAATCAACAAAAGAATAGTGTTCATGTAAGTTACGTTTACGTAGATAGTTAGGACTTCACAATAAATTGTACACATGCCTAGTATAGCACCTTAAAAATGGGTTCCTTATTCGGTAAACATAAAAAACCTGTAAGCAGAGTGACTGAACAAGATAAGGCTGTTCTTCAGTTAAAACAACAGAGAGATAAGTTAAAGCAATACCAAAAGAGAATAGAACTTAATCTCGAGAAAGATAGACAACTAGCTAAGAAACTTTTAAATGAAGGGAAACGTGACAGAGCGAAACTACTTTTGAAAAAGAAGAAATATCAAGAGAACCTTCTACAAAATACTGATAATCAATTGGAAAAATTAGAGCAGCTCACTCATGATCTGGAGTTTGCACAAGTCGAAGTCCAGGTACGTATTTTTCGATTAACTGTAGCAGTATTGATTCAGCAGTTAAGTGTGACAGTGTATGATTTTTTTTAGAACAAGACTACAAAAGTTCTGTCTGGCTACCTCTATGCCTAACATCAAACATGCAATAACAAACTGTCAGACTTATTTTTGTATAATGTAATTATTAAGTACTTACTGTGGTTTTAAAGCAGACTTAACTAAGGTTTATCTCAACATTATGAATTTTTCTTCAAATAATTATATTCTATTTTGTTTCAGGTGCTTGATGGTTTGAGGACTGGTAATGAAGCTCTTAAGAAGGTGAATGAAATCCTAAATATTGATGAAATAGAAAAGATTTTGGATGAAACTAGAGAAGGTATAGAAAAACAGAGAGAAATAGACGACTTGATTTCTGGACAACTTACTCAAGAGGATGAGGATGATGTTGAAGCTGAACTTGAGGCCATCCTAGACGTGGAAGACCAGTTGCCAGACGTGCCAGCAGACAAGTTGCCTGAGGTCCCAGAAGAAAGAGAACAAGAAAAGCCCCGAAGAGCCAAAAAAGCTCCAATGAAAATTGCTGCTATGGCTTAATTTAACTTGTGCAGATGTATATAAGCTTTAAAGTATAATATATTTTTGAATCAGTCCAGTTTTAATAGATTTTTCATTTACTTTGGTATTGTAAATACAAATATTAACTTAGTAAAAAGGAGATAGTTAATAAAATACTTTTACATTAACCTTACTGCTTGTTACATAGGTCAAATGCAGATTAAATCCATTTTATTTTCATTCCATTTCAACTTTTTATTTTGTGGTTGCTTAACAAAAGCAGCTAGTCAGGTCAGCATTATCTGACATGCTCCTATCCTTACTGTCACTCAGAAACATCATTTCCTAGAGTGAGTAACAAGTGTGCTGCCAAACACAGGCCACTTTTAAAACCCTCCCTCCCCTTTTGTGATACGTCGTGAGATTTTAGGCCACCCCTCCCAGCATCACTTTATTTTTTATTATTGGAAAAATCGGAGAGTTTAGAATCTTATATAAAAAAAATCGAATTGAGAACCTCCTCCATTTTGAAGTTGGTTAATAAAAATAAGTATTTTTTTCACAATCCACTTGCCCTGGTTTTTACGTGGTCAGATAAATTCAATCCGATATATAGTGTGTCAGGTTAATGCCCATTTCTACCAACACTAAATGTCACCAAACTGAATGCGTTATTCCTTTTTCACCAACACAAAGTGACACCTAACGGAATGCCTAATGTCCGTTTTCACTAACACTAAGTGACACCTAACTCGATGCCTAATATCCGTTTTCACCAACACTAAGTGACACTACGATCGAGATTCGTAGAATATCTACATCACTAGCTACTTCTTCGTTGCTATAGAAATAATTACTATGTCTTTGTCGTCGTAGAGAGTCAAGTCTACGGGTCGCCCCATGCTCAGGCAGAAGTCATGTCGAGTTGTATAGAAAGAGCTTTGTCTATTATTGCTAAAATAGAGATGGAATTGGTCGTGCTACGCGTGCAGGTACTCTCCTGGGCCATCTCGAACCAACCTTCGTGATGCGCGGCTACCATTGAAGCGGACGTCAATCGTCGCCTCGCGCATCCTCGCGTATCGGTCGCACATCCTTGGGATTCCTCGAGGATACCCGAGAACGCGCGTACAAGTTCTGTTGTGCTCATACTACCATATCCTAGTTTTTCACGTAGGGTCGCGTTGACGCTCGTGTCCTCTTAGGGTCAACTCACACCGAAAGAGCAGCGAAGCGCAGCGACCCGCTCGGTAGAGAAGACGCGCGGATTCCCGCGACTTCTCGAGCACGCCCACGATGAATTCACGGGTCGCTCTCCTATGCGTAGTTCACTTTCAACAAAACTCGAGGAAACTTGTGTGTATGCAGTGAAAATGGGTATAATAATCTTTTCTTCATCCATTTCCATCACTTCTGTATTCGTTGCACTGCAAGGAATGCTCGCGCGCAACAGACGGGCGTGAGGGGCGGGATATTGCCAGCGGCCGCTCGCGACAGCTCGCGCATTCTCGGGACTTCCCGCGACTTCTCGCGCAGTCGCACGGCTCCGTTTATGGAATTCGCCGGAATACTCGCGGCGCCGCGGGCACCCGCGCGAATCGTTCGGGTTTCTCATGCGATAATAAGTATTATCGTAATGAAAATTCATATTCATTCATATTCAGTAAGATAAAATTCATATGACACTGAAACTGCGCTCCGATTCGCTGCCCTTCGCCGCTCTTTCGGTGTGAGTTGACCCTTAATGTCTCACGATTTCGAACTTCTTACGTTTCTGCTCTTGGTGTGAATTGCGACCTGAGGAGGCTATAAAAAAAAAAAAAAAAAAGGAGGCTTGAGGCTGAGCGAGGATTTTGGCATTCTGCCTGAATATACCGTTACGCGACGCTTTCCGTTTTCACACAAATCGACAGAAAGTAGTAAGCGAAAAACATACATCATGGCCTATGGGTATACCTTTAATCACGTGGAATTTAAAAAGGGGGGGGGGGAGGGTCTGTATAGCAACAATCACGTGTTTGAACGTGCGACAAACACGTGTGTTTAATGTATTATTATACAGTGTGTCAGGTTAAACGAGGGACAGACTTTAAGGGAGTGTAGTACTCATGAAAATGAACAACTTTTAAGGCGCGGATGCAAAAATATGAAACAAAAAAAAAACTGCGGTTACCTACATTTTGTCCAGTTAAGCGAACATATAGATATAGGGCGGCTGGTTTTATTTCCTTGATTTCAGTGTTGGTCTCTTAGTAAAAGTTGTTCATTTTCATGTGTACTACACCCCCTAAAGTATGTCCCTCGTTTAAGCATTGAGGTAGGTGACCATGCACATGATGTTATATAAAAGCGTTGTCTGATAAAATCTTTGCCTACACGGCAGAGATAAGAAGATATGCTCATACAGCATTCCTTTCGAAGTTACTTCCATTCTTCTCGGCCTAAAATCTGAGGAGACAGCGATGGTAGGACCCCGACATGTTTTTAAAATGGGTCAATAAACACAAAGAATAGTAATAAATCTAGGTCCGATGTGATGTAGACTATTTGATATTTGTTGAGAAGAAATGTTTCTACCCCCAAATATCAAGTACCGAAATAATTGTCGTCATGCTTAACGGTTTGAAGAGTTGTCGGCGACGCTAGAAATCTTTCTCCCATGTTATTTTGTCGATTCTTCCGTGTGTTTTGTGAATAATAAATAAAACCAGTTTCCACGGTGGTCATGCTTGTAGTTTTAAACCGGTTTTTTTGCAACTATAGTCATGCTACGCGTGCTGGAAGGATATGGGGACGCTTTTGCCCAGCAGTGGGACAGATGAGGCTACTAATAATACGGATGGGAAAACGGTCCTATTTTCAATACAGCCAGTAAATTGCGAGATTTTTCCATTGTCTCAATTGACCATAAGTGGCAATAAGAAAACAACAATAGTTTAGTTTCATTTTTTAATCTCATTCATATCAAATTACTGAACATAATTTAGATTTTAGTACATACTATTGTGTCTAAGGAATTAGATTTCCAATAAAATATAAATTAGCGTGGCACCATTGATGATAAGTTACCCTTTGGCTGTGATTTATATTATCTCAATGAGTCATCGCACCTTATAAAGAAAATCTTTCTACAACACGATTCTGAATCGTATATTCCCAGCTTTCCATAAGATAACAGTTATCAATCCAGCCAAATATTAACATAAATGATATTTTTAGTAGTCTTAACTTTTCTACAGAATACATCTATGTAATTAGAATTATCTATGTACACGTAAATACAGGCTATATTATAATATTTTATTACAAGCGGTGTGTTTACAATAACCACGGAAGTGATTATAACACCACTTCGCGTGCTCGTAGATTCACTAAGCTAAGCGATACAATCACCGTATATTACCTCTATACACATTCTTATTTCAAAAAAGTTATAACAGATATCACACTTGTACTGTACATACATGGCAAAGAATATTATTTATCTAAGCTGGACTCAAGGTAATATTTAACATAAGGCATATCCTATTGGAAATGATTGCCCGAAAAATATATTTTTTTGGTTTTAATAACCAAACGGAAGTGTAAATAAATTTTTGGGAAGCTGCAAGAGGGTTAGCATTTACTTTAATTTATACTCTCGCCTTGATCTCTGGTCCCTATTTCGTAATTCGAGTAACTCATTTTATTATGGTTTATAAATAAATTGAGATTTCACATCAATCCCGCTCAAAAAATGGGTCCCACAATAAAATAAAGAAAAACAATTATAGCTCCATCTAGTTGTTTTTGAAAAAGTAAATCTTACCTGCACATATTTTACACTCATTCTGGTATAATCGATCAAAAAGGAATGTAACTCTATTCTTTAAAACATGTAAGTTTATAGTAATTTTTAAAACCCACAACAAGACATTATAATAATGCATATTTTTACACAAAGCAAAAATTGGTTATGTGCATTATATATGAAAAAAAAAATATGTATCTGGTAACCACTAAAACCTAACTGACTAAAATTAATAAAGATGTAAATCAGTTGTGATATAAAAGTACTGACTGAAAAACAGAATTGCCTATGACTAATCACAGTATTTTATCGAAAAATAAAATAAGTTTATGCTAATAATGTTGAACTATGTTGATTGAAATAACAAGTGATATTCAAAAATACTTCAAATCTATTTAAACATGACTGTACACATTAATTAATTAGTAGCTGTGAAGTATGAATAAACATAACATTATTTTTACATGGCTCTAGTTTTATATACAAAAATATATAAATAATATCTATATTGATATTTCGAATGGACATTAAATATAAATATATTCAAGGCTAAACTCTTGCATCTGTAAAACTTCTATCACTATGAATTTGTTAAATGGATGATGATTATGCACCAGAATACCTACTAAGTTACGGAAAAAGTAAACGGATTTATTTTGGATTTCACGGTACGGGTGATAGTCATCAACAACTTTTCTAAAATCCAGTAATCACTGTTAGTTCATTTAGTCTTTGTGCTCTCACTGTCCTTTATATCTCTAGCTAACTGAGGCTGTTTGGGGTTAGCTGTGTCAGAGACATGTGTGCGCGGCTTCCTCCAGCGTGGGCAGGGAGAGGGCCGTATGCTAGTAGTTGACGGTGACGGGGTGGTGCGCGATGGTGCCGCCGGCGTGGTGCGTCACGAACGTGGGCGCCACGCCCGCGCCCGCCGGGTTCACTGCGCCCACTGCGCCCACTGTGGCCACGGTAGCCGCGCGCACTTGCTGCAAATAATACATTCCATCATTTAGTGTCAGCTTAGAGAGCTGCATAATAATTATTTACTACATACCAAGCATTTAGTAACACAAAAGAAAACGATTGAAAAAAAAACGATTGTTTAATGCTGCAGGCTAGAAAATGTTGTTTATATAGGTGGAAACCTTACTTGATTATTCGTTATCATCACAGTTGGTGTGTTCGGTTGACTTTGTGCGACATTGTTCTGCTCTGCTGGTCTCGTTTCGACTGATGTCCTGTTACACAATAAATTAAATAACAATTACGGTTACTGTATTTAACTAAAAAAACATATTCACAAACATAAACACGGAAACACCAAACTATTTAGTACAAAGAATTATACAAACCTGACTTCATGTTTCCTTTCAGTTCGTTCTGGCTCGACTTTGATACACTTATTATCAGTACAGTCTTCTGTTTCAGCGGGCGCTTCGCCGGTCGCGGCGCCTTCCGCCCATTCGGCGTGTGTGCGCCGATGAGACACCAAATGGCCTAAATAAAAAGTTCATTTTAGCCTAACATCATCAGGAAACTTGTGGTATTATAAACTTGGTCATATTAAAATGATGGATACATACCTTTACAGAGGAATTCCTTAGAGCAGACTTCACATCGGTACTGCTTATTGGCATTAGCATTGTTCTTGTTGTGCGATCGTTCATGGAACAGTAGGTTGCCTTTCAAGGGGAAAGACTTGCCACACTCGCCGCAACTGAATGGACGCTCGCCACAACTGTGCGACCTGACAATGTTACATTTCGGTAAGTTTCATAATTTATCATAATTATTCTTGGTATTTATAACAAAAGTTTGAGGTTAAGAATTAAAATAATATTAGAATTTATAGCATAAAATAAAATTCCCGTATTGTTATTTTTTCTCCACTTCCTTTTATAAACTGATGAATAAATTTATTTCTTGGAACAATAACAACATCATACCTGTAATCCCCGAAGGGATAAGCAGAGGTGTACCTGATAGTACATCCCTATTTAGCCAGTTAGGTATTTTTAAGTCTCCAGTTCTGAAAATTAGTACTTACCTCATGTGCGTCACAAGGTGTTCCTTCCTGGTAAAGTGCTTGGAGCACACCTTGCAGACATGTGCGGTGTCGCCGGTGTGCTGTTTCAGGTGATTCGTCAAATGTTCCTTACGTGTGAACGTCTTCTGGCAGAAGTCGCAGCGGTGCGGAGACTCACCCGTGTGAATTCTGGATAGTAAAAATAAAACAAATCGATTTAAAAAGTTCATACATTTATTACTATTTCTAAGTTTTCTACATTCACAACACTCATTAACTAACACATTACCGTGCGTGACGGACAAAGCAGCTAAGGGATTCTACATGAAGTGGAGCGCCGTTGACGACTCGGCAGTTAAATGACTGCAGTAATATTATCCTGGATCGATGTTTAATCTGCCATGATATCGAATCCATAACGGCAAACATCTCGAAGAATAAGTCAAAATTAAATAACATACCTGACGTGGT
This sequence comes from Lycophotia porphyrea, assembly GCA_950005105.1. NCBI lineage: Eukaryota > Metazoa > Arthropoda > Insecta > Lepidoptera > Noctuidae > Lycophotia > Lycophotia porphyrea. The sequence continues at coordinate 6,570,121 of OX465389.1, forward strand.
TGGTCAAGTGTTCCTTCCTGGAAAATGTTTTTGTGCAGAAGGGACATTTGTGGGGCGTTTCTCCTGTGTGAAGGTTCACGTGGTTCGTAAGGTGCTCCTTACGAGAGAACGACTTTGAACAAAACGTACACTTGAACGGAGTCTCGCCCGTGTGTTGCCTGCAAACAACATGAGTATTAAATCCCCGGTTGCTGTTTTAATTCTCATTGTAAAAATTGCAATATTTGATTATTAGTTACTGTTGCTGTTAGACTATTATCTTTTCTTGCGGGAATCAGTTCGGCGCGGCATAATGTTTTGTAGCCAGCCTTGATTGAAAGGTTTAAACGCAATCCAGAAGGGTTAATGCAGACAGACTTCGTTCAAGCGTTCCGAGGTCTAAAGCCGCACTGTGATACACGCAATAGCCAATATGTATTAAATGATGGAACTGTTCATACATTTTCTAAACAATGTTATGGGTGAAAATGAGGCTCACTCACGTCGCCGGCACGCTTGCTTTACGAAAAGAACGTAGGGTGTACACATACCGAATGTGGTTAACGAGATGTTCCTTCCTGGTGAAACTCTTGCTGCAGTAGGAGCAGGCGTGCGGCGTGACGCCGGTGTGCTGGCGGATGTGGTTGTTGAGGTGCTCCTTGCGCGCGAAGGCCCGCGGGCAGTACGTACACTTGTGTGGCGTTTCTCCCGTGTGCTGTCTGCGCAACAAAGTACATTCCGATTCCTTATTATTAATAACATGCCAATTAATACTACCGCCAAAGCTACCGCAAGAGGAAGGGAACGGACAGAACAACAAAAATCATCATCATCATTCTCCTGTACAACCCAAATCGGAATGCACAATGCTGTGCTACATAATGTAAGAGAAACTCACACAAATGCCGTCTGAGAATAGTCTCGAGATACTGAATTGTAAGGATCGGTTGTGGTAAGATTTATATAAATATAAATCTCGAAGACCTTACCTTTTTTATATTACTGTTACAAAGGAGATTTATACTATTTTCATGCGACTATGTTAGAGACATGCTTCTAAAGCAGATGGGAGGTAATCAATCTACGACAGACGGTCTATAGTACTGCTTACTGTGGCAACATTGGCAGTAGATTGTAGCACAGCATTGTATGTTAATTAACTACGATTATACTATTTAGTTAAAAGGAAATAAATTGGCATATTATTATAATAACAAGTAGTTTGCGGTGAGAGTATACTTAGACACAGTTTACAATATAAGCCAGACTTCATTACAAAAATTCTACTACTTCTATTAAAATCATAACCTGGCGTAACAACGAGAATATTTCATCAAACCAGCGTGAACAAATTGCGGACGCAGCTCAGGATACTGCACTCAGACAACTATACTAAAATATCTGTCAAAGTTCAACTCTTTAACTTGCCTATACCAGTTTAGTGTCAAACCTTTACCCCAGTCACGAAGTACAATTGGCATTACTGTTCATATCATACCTGACGTGGTTGGTGAGGTGTTCCTTCCTCGTGAAGGACTTGGCGCAATAAGTACATCGGTGCGGCGACTCGCCCGTGTGCTGTCGCACGTGGTTTGTCAGGTGCTCCTTGCGAGTGAAGGATTTTGTGCAGTACGAGCACTTGTGTGGGGATTCGCCTGTGTGCTGGCGGACGTGGTTCACTGGAAAATTGTAGGACGAGATACTTTAGCATTGCAGTGAAGTAGCTTAAAAAACTAAAAAATAACAAGAATAAGTTAAAACATGTTTTGAATAAGTTAGGGCAATATAATTGGAACAACTATCACTACATAGTACTATGTACTACGTATGCTTAGATCTTTAAAACTACGCAACGAATTTTGATGCAGGTTTTGTTAATAGAGAGTGATTCAAGAGGAAGGTTTATATCTACATTGCACCCGTGCGAAGCCGGGACGGGTCGCTAGTACATTCATATTAGTGCTAAATTTGCCTCATCAAAATATTATAAACTATATATGAGATAAAGGGCTTGCGAGATTCTAAAGTGATCCTATTCGAAAACATCGAAGATAAAATAACCTACTAAATGATAAAGAAACAATTAGCGTTAGAAGTCTCCCGAAGGACACTGCTGCCTAACCCTTTTGTGATTATAGGTGTCATATTATGTTATGTGGCGCAACCAAAAAATCGTATTACCGAGGTGATCCTTCCTTGTGAACGCTTTAGGGCAGTATCCGCACTGGAAGGGCGTCTCCCCAGTGTGCTGTCGTACGTGGTTGACGAGATGTTCTCGCCGGGTGAATGACTTGCTGCAGAAGTTGCAGCGGTGAGGCGACTCGCCCGTGTGCTGGCGGACGTGGTTCAGGAGATGCTCCTTACGCGTGAACGTCTTTGAGCAGAAGTCGCAGCGGTGCGGAGTCTCTCCTGTAATGGTGAACGGATATTGTTGGGAATGGGTTTGATGTTAGTTCAGATAAACCTGAACATTATGAGAGATCTGAAATCATCAACTTAATGACAAGTGTTAAATTATCTTTGTTTGTAATGACGATTGTTGCCGACGACATGCGCTCGTGTTGTATTAAAAACACGCGAGATTTATTATTTTAAACCGTAGTAAAGTTATTTATTTTGTTAGTTAGTTATTCATGCTACCCAGTTAATTAGATGTTGATCTGATTATAACTAAGTAACATAAAATCACATTGCAATAAAAGATGGCGATAACCTAGACCAGATGATTACTAGTAAGGTCGATGGCAAGCGACCGAGGGTCCGTAGTCCACTTCAACGGCCGGGTCGAATTCGCTCATCGCTGGACTCAAAACTCTACGATGCACTTCACAATGCCAAGGATAGGCACAGATGGCGAAACATCTTCAAGTAAAAGATGGCTTCACATCGGAGCAACACGACACGAGGAGAAAGTTATTAGATGGTAAGTTACACACACACACACACACACATACATACATACAAAAGTTAAGTAACACAAAATTCACAAGCTCAGTCTTGTGTCTTTTGTTAGTCACAAACAAAGATGGATTAGAATATTAGGGTAAAAAATCTGAAAACTCCAAGCCTGACACCAGGAGCAGTCCACAGGGTCGTACAGTCATCAACACAGGAAACTAATTAGTTTGGGAACAGTACCTGTTTCACTGGCTGCGTAATCAAAGCTATACTAACCCGTATGCCACAGTATGTGATTGGTGAAGTGTTCCTTTCTCGTGAACGACTTGCCGCACAGTTCACATCGGAACGGAGTATCGTTCGTGTGAGATCGCATATGGTTCACTAAATGCTCCTTCCTAGTATACTTCTTGCCGCATATTGTACAATGGTGCGGCGTCTCACCTATTTGGGTGGAGCAGAAAATAAAATGTTAACATTCAATGATGCAACTATATTGCTCGAAACATTTAGTTTGTCTCTAGTTTGAAAATGAACATTAATCTCCCGATTGAGTGTTAGTAACAAGCTTAGTTCGGTGGAATTGAAGGGAGATGGTATTAGTCAAAATTGAATTAGTTACACAGTTAAACATCAAATGTGTTGTAAAGATAGTTGAATCATTCAATCATTATTTTACTTTCTGCACCTTTGGACCAGCCCATGGTTCTGGTGCAGGCTTGGGTATTCCGTTTAAAGAAAATAAATAATGTTACAAACTAAAAATTCCGAAATTACGAACATCATGAAAACATTTTGTTTTAACGTCTCCACCCACTATCTCGGTCCGTGATCTGACCGTAAGGCTGCGTTTTCACCAGAGCTGAGCGAGGATGCGGAGAGTGGATGCGTAGCGAGGGATGTGTGGAACTAACCAATCACATAGCTAGAATACCTCAAGCTGTGAAAAAGAAGCGATATTATTGGTTAGTTTCACACACATCCCTCGCTACGCATTCTCTCTCATCTCTGGTGGAAACGCAGCCTTACGGAGCCGTCACAGTCACAGAAGTTTCTGTCTGAGTTTGTTCTTTAGCCGTCGATGTCTGGCCACAACGCGGTGGTGCACCGTACTTTACCCGTTCTGACGTCCGCAGCTAGCGGAAGACAAGCGCGGGTCGAGAACGTGGCGACATGCGTTAGTTGTGCTGATTCAGACGGGCCAGGATAGTGAGTGGAGCCTTAAGAGTGTGCATGCTAAAAGTTGGCGACATCACAAATAGCCGTCAAATATTTTTCTTTAAGAAACATCGCTCTATTATGCACTAAACTAATGATTGTGAAATCAATAATAACATTGATTTAAGAATATCGATAAATTAATCAAAACAGCGAAACATTTAACAGCCATGGGTCACATTGGCAAATATCAGAATAAACCTTCATAAATAACATTGTGTTAGTAGTTTCACATAATTAAAATAAAGGGTTTTTCTTTGTTCTAACAAATCATTGTTTTTTTGCTATACTATTAACTTTAAGTCATTGTGTTTTTTTACAGTTGATGAAAAACAGAAAAGAACGGCTTAAACAATAGCTTCCAATTATATTGGAGTATGTCTATCACCTGATCAACATAAAATGGGTTCAATAGCAGGTGGTTTACCCATACGCCCATTGAACGCAACAGCCAACATGTCGACAAATCGCATGTGGACGTTGAAAAATAAAAACACGTGCACACTGTTATCAGCATTTAAAATGTCAATAGAACATACGGAATTCCATATCAGTTTGCAAATCAATATAACCGTTTATCGAAGAGTTTAACATACCTGTGTGCCACATAACATGGTTCATGAAGTGCTCTTTTCTTGTGAAGCTCTTCTTGCAAATGTCACATCGGTGGGGAGTTTCGCCCGTATGTTTTCGTACGTGGTTGACCATGTGCTCTTTGCGGGTGAAAGTCTTTGCGCAGAATTCGCATCTGTGTACGATAATATCGTATTAGAATAAAATTGTTTTATTTTTGTGTATCAAATTGATGGATTCTTAATTTCTTAAGAAAATCAATAGCATAATTAGACATTGTAGTAGAAATTACAGCCGTACAAAATTATCTACAAGTGGGCTATTGAATACGTAAAACACTAGCGCCGATTACCACAACAAAGACGACTATCATTAGCGTGTTTATCACCTGAGTATTGAGATGACCTGATTTGAGCAGATTGCTCACTGGCCGCAAATTTTACAAAGCCATTATTTTTCGAATTGGTTTGAGCTGCTTACCTGTATGGAGTTTCTCCAGTATGACTTCGAACATGATTGTCCAAATGTTCTTTACGGGAGAAAGTTTTGTGGCAAGTGGTGCATGCGTATGGCTTGTCCTGGGCCATCCGCTTGGCGTGTCTCTCGTTCGGGTCTCCGGCTAGGTAGAACAAATGAAAGTCAGTTTACAGTAAAGCTAATGAATCAAAACTATTGAGTCAGGTAAAGGAGACTTTTTCTTACCAAGATGGCATTTTCCATGTCTCGACAATTCGACAGGATTAGCGAATGCAGAACCACACACTTGGCACGTGAACGGTTTACTTTCGCCGTGATAACGCCTGTACACAAAATATTTTCATTAAATTTTACAATACTGAATTAGGCGAGTAAATTTGATTTAGTATGTTTGTTTCAATACCTATGAACAATAAGTTGGTATCTGAACTGGAATATTTTCCCGCAGATGTCACATGAATGGTGGCCAGGGGAAGATTCCGCTTCAGACATGGCTGCGCTGGTGCCGGCTTCCACTTCTACTTCTACCTCGCTTATTACCTAAAAGAAACATAATTGTTGTTAGGTCCAGTGGGACGAAGGATTTTGATGCAGAGACCTCGTTATGTTACCGACGAAGAAACATGTAGGAAAAGAATAACAATATTGGTTGCAAAGTAAATCATATTCATTAAAGATTTATTTCATAGTCTATTATTTAAGAATCACTAAAGCCTTAAAATCTGCTAAAAAACGAAGAGCTTAGAAAATCCTATTTATCTTCGAAATTCATCAACCTCTATTTAACAATATTGACAATGGTAAACCTGATCCTCTATGACATTACCGTGCTTTATAGGACTAATATGAAAAATTGAAAATAGCCGAAGGTTCATATTCGAGTGACGGACGCCTTATGAAATATGCAGTTAAGTAAATAAGATCGTTAGTCTGTTTATGTTACACATTGAGCCTTAATCAGCCTTACCTTTGCTTGCTGCGGTTGACCTTCCGCATTAAGTTTCCCAAACACTTCATGGTAAGCCAGCAGTTGTGACAGATCTTCCACATTGACTTTATACATCGCGTGAAGGTCATGCTCCGACGCGCCGGCTGAGATCTTCACTACTGCACCTTCCATGCCCATGGCTCCTACACTCTGTGTTGATAGAAATAAGACATGAAATCACGGCAAGTTTATTTGCTAATGAGATTTCAGAGTACAATGGCGTGCGATTGGAGAGGCCTAGGTCCAGTAGTGGATTGCCGAATGTTTTGAGAGAAAACTGCCCATGCATTATGGCTGTTTCCACTTAGTTAAGAACGAGATAAACTTGCAGGAATTAGCTAAGATTACGCGGAGAAAATGTGAGGATTTTAACGGTTTGATAGATCTAATCCTGCAGGCACGTCTCGCCTCCTCTCAGTGGAAATGCAGCCTCAACATTTGATCCACAAATAAGTTACCAACCTTCAAGTCAATCCCCTTTATATCCTTTATCTCAGCTGGTATAGCAAACTGTGCAGTCTCTATTTTGTTAGCACTCTTCTCATCCTTGACAATCAGAGGGTCAGCAGCACTGGCTTCAATAGAGGTAGTACCGTCAGGGTTGTGGGTCACTAGAATGTTCGCCGGCTCACCGGTCGCTTGTTCTATGCGTACTACGCTGTCTATCACCTAATAGGACAAGGAGGTATGTTTAGGGTCGGGCTATAACTATTTCAACCTTTGTCAAAAGTTTTTGATGGATCCAGGGGTATGTGTATGCAGCACTAAGCAGGTGTAGATGGTTCTCACAGCTAGTCAACTTGCTGTGTCTATGATAAAGTTCCACACGCCAGTGGTCACGAAAACAGTATAAGCTTGCCTGCTTGCCTTATATTCTATTGGAATTCCGTACTAAGCTAGAACAGTTCAAGGTCAAGTGTTACCACTTACATGCTGCTGCTGGCAGGATGATGAATGCAATAAAAGTTGACACAGATCAAATCAGATAACCCTACCCATAGCCCAAGGATGAGACCAGGCACATCATGTGGTTTCATAACTCCTTTGTCTACCTAGTTTACCATAGAATTCACATTGATGGATATCTTAGAATTATTTACAACATGAAGGTTCAATGAGAACAAACAACATTACAGCAGGTATACCTGTTGTCCCACTATCTGTTGCAGCTGGTGCACAGTCAGGGTGTGATCGTTGGGCATCTTGATGGCCTCATGAAGTTCTTCCTTGTCGACCATCTTCGTGCCGGCGGGCTCCACCACAGTCACTATGCCGTCTTCACTAACCGTCAGTTGAATCTGTTGGTGATATATCATGTTAAAAATGAATCCCAACTTTATATTTTTCAACAATAAAAAAGGTAAATATGCTGCAACCACGTGTGTAAACTAAGAAGAAAACGTAAGAAAATATATTTTTGTATTTTTGAATTTATCTAGTGAAATTAAATGGCCAAAATAAAGCCCAACAATAACTTTATTGAGGAAATGTCTGAAAAACGTCACGAAAACATTGTAATTTGCAGTTTTAATTGACATGTCACATGAGTTTAATTTGGAATGTTGCTTTCATGCCTTTAGTATTATAAAAATAAAATAAATAAGAATCAATCCGACACATTATTCCTGGGTGTTCTAGTCTAGCTAACAGAGAGTACTTGCATAGAAACAACCTCGTTGCCAGGATTATCCACCAGCAACTTCATTTGAAGTACAACTTTGTGGAATCAGAAGTGCCATACTATAAGTATGCGCTCGACCCAGTTCTTGATAATCGTAATATCATGTTGTATTGGGATCGACCTATCACCACTGGCAGGACTATTATTGCCAATAAGCCTGACATTGTGGTGATAGATCGATTGGAGCGTCGTGCAATGATTGTTGATATAACAGTCCCTCATGACGTGAACCTCGTGAAAGCAGAGACAGATAAGCAGTTCAAGTATCTAGATCTGGCTCACGAGGTTGTCGACATGTGGGACGTAAGTACAGCAGTCATTGTGCCGATAGTCGTGTCGGCCAATGGCTTAATAGCCAATAGCCTCGAACCACATCTGAGGAGGCTCTCGCTTGGCTTCAGCTTCAAGTGCTTGAATCGTTCTGTTCCCAATGCTGGTGGGCTAGTATATTTTTAAATGTTTTTTTTTTTATTTCAATACTTTAAAATGTAAATAATATGTGTAAAAATAAATAAAGGAAAAAATAAATAAAACAAGTAAGCGAAATTCTCAGCTGTTAAATAAATAGGTGGGTATTGATAGATAAGTGATGAACTTTATATTGAGATGTTTTGTGTAAGTATAACAAAACCAGCAAGCTAAATTAAATCTAATGTCAAGCTCCAGTTAAATGTCAATTTGATGAAGCATTTGCAGAAAGAGTTATGTAAACTTGTACAGTGCATAAGGCCAATATTACACCAAGACACCATGACCCACCACTAAAACTGTATTAATTTTGTTGGTAGAGCAACCCTGGTTGCGACGCAGTGGTGTTTTGGCTTAAATGTGTGTGGTGTGTATGAGAAAGAAATTTTGGTCGATCTTACCTCACTGACTTGCTGCTGCATGATGATAAAATAAAGCAGCATAAAGTACACAAATATTTAGTTTACAAGTGCATTATAATACAAGGAAGCGGATTGGAGGAGAATAGCCAAACTTGTTAGAAGTAACTAGAACAAACCTGTTGGTTGTTGTGGTCTGGTCGCGCCTGCGCCATCAATTGTTGCTGCATTATGTGTTGAGAATGGTGTCCCTACAGGGAACAAACATAATGTTAGATTTCAGTTCATTAAGCTTGAAACATGCACCTACTAATGCTTAGGTATAAAGACTTGCAGAATATCAAAAGAAAGAAACAATTTTTTTTTTCTTAAAACATAGTTTGTGACAGAATTTTGAATGATACTACAATGGAAACCTTACTAGAATATGAAACTTCATTACCGTTTTGTGTGTTAATTGTTTATCATGCACATCACAATGAACTCTATTGGGAAATTGACGTACATGCATTTTACATCAACTGAATAGATTATCATTACAATACCTGAATTTGAGCTACACTAATAAATAAAGAGTAAAAAGATGAATAAAAGAGATAAGAATGATGAAATCAAGACTTGTAGATTATTAATGTTTAACTCGAAGCATCATAAAGGCTTCTTTATTTTTCTAATCAAGTTAAATTAACATGTTAAAATTTTTTACTAAATCATGCATAATTTAGGCAGCAAATTTATTGTAGATTGTTTTTTGTGATTGGTTTAACTTCAAGATCTGCATCATGGCAATCTTATATTAACTAAAATCCTAATTAAAAACTAATAATATATATAAATAATCTCTCTACATCACACAATCTATGTACTACACAACAGCAAGGTACGGTTAGCATTCCCGCTAGTAAAGGGAGTGTGTTACCACGTCATTTACCATATCAATGTTATGGTGTTGTACAAACTCGACCCGATTATTGGGTACCTGCTGGTGAGTGGCCTGGCCTGCACTAACTGACACCTGGGCATTGTTGCCGGAGTTCTGGGCAGCCACCAGCTCAGCTTGCTGCTGACTATGGGCCACAAGAGCTTCTGGAACAAATGTTACTCTATTAGTTTTCAGTTTTGTGAACAAAGTATGTTTTTCAGACAGGTTTTAATGTCAGGAGTAAGCTGACACACAAAAATAATTGATGGTTGAAGAGGGAGAAATGATAATCAGTCAGAAATGATATGAAAAAGAAAGGAGTAAATGATACCGCATGATGTCTGGCAGAGAAGTCCCCTACCAAGCCAAACTATTAAAAGTGACAATATTTTTGTAGTTTTTGCAATACAGCTTTGATATTTTTTCGATATACATCTGATCCGCTTTCCGAACAATGTCCCCTGACAGCTACCACTTAAGTTTGGCAATTCTTCGGGCTATGTTGGTAACCTTGGTTCTCTTGCGAATGTCTTCATTTCTGATTCGATCATGCAAGGAAACTGCGAGCATAGCCCTCTCCATTGCCATGACTTTGACTTTGGGTGACTTTATGGTTTCTGATGATGCCCATTGTGAGTGACTATGTTTCGGTCCCGTTTGTAATTACTGCCAATACACACCAGTAATAGACTTTTGACTTGAGTCACTGTGGTAATTTGGATGAAGAAGATACCGCGCAAGTTGACAATTTCTTATCATTAAATCACAATTAGGATCTATTCACTTATGAAGAGGTGTCATAAGAGTCATATTTCTTTATTAATATTTTAAAAAGTTAGTCCAGTGAAAAGGGGAGTTTTTATGGTCATACTAATAAATAGTACCTCCAGAAAATCAAGATGATTTCCACAATTCTATGCTATTTAAAACATAAAATACTAGCGTCAAGCAGTTCAAATCAGTAGTAAATTAAAATATATTGAACCAATGACATTTAGCTATAGATTAAAAATAGCATTTTTAATTGCGAGACCCACTCATGACAATCCATAATTTGTTATTAAAATATTATCTGTTTAGATAATAATGAAAGAGTTATCCAATATTGACACACATTGGATTGATTGAAGGTCATTCATACAGACTTGATTATTTATTGTACTTCCTAGATACGTTGAGTTATTTAAAAAAAAATCTGTACATAATATACAGATGATCTACTATTCCCATATCAGTTAAAGATTATGGCCCAATACTTCTTGAAACGGGAGTCCTGTGTCCCCAGCAGAATGAACATTATGGCTGATTATGTATCTGTCTATGAATAAAGAAGACTTACCATGAGTTTGTCCAGATTGTGTGGCAATGATCTGTGAGACTGGTATCTGCTGGCCACCAGCAGCAGACACCGTGACTTGGGACTGGCCTGCATGATGCCCAAGTATAATATTTGGATCACCATTCAGTATACTTGCATGAGCTTGACCAAGATCCTGAAAACTCCTAAGATTTAGTGTTTGCTGGTTATTGGGCTGTTCCAATTGTTGAATTTTGTTGTCTGAATCTGTATTCAGTTAACTTTTAAGAGAAACATACACGTAAAAAGCTTCATAAATAAATCAAACCAGTCATTGAATCCATTAGGTTCCTTTCTAGGAAACTAACTTGCTTTTTTCAAATTATACTAGTTCGCATCCTATTAATTTAGATGACTGATTCAAACTGACTTGTTAGCTCCCTATTTCTTTAAATTCCACAATGTTTTTATTATAAAACTACAGAGACATGCATAGTTGTCTCATAACTTCTTATAATTAAGTATGGTATTTTGTTGTGTGCAGGGAAATACCACATGTAGAAGTAAATCTATATTTTAATATTGTTATCTTCTTCACTATAGAAAATAAAATATTTTTCAACGAAATTAAACTTTTTTCACACACTTTTTTTGTGGCTATTATTACAGCTTACATAGGACTTGTAGAAACCAAAATAAATAGTGATTCAACTAAGTCAACAAGGCAATTTACATAAATTAGGTTTGGCATGTTCAGTTTAACAATGAGACAATTACAATTATTTTGGTAGCCTGTTTTTATGCACTCATCCCATAATGAGTTGATGACATTCTGACCTTTAGCAAATGTTAAATAATTGCATGACTTTTTGTAACATTATTCATACGATATTTTTTTGTAAATATCACTGAACTCACCTGAACAGGTTTCCCATTTTCTATCCTGGCACCGGCAGGCAATCCGTACACAGACACTTGCGGAATCGGTCCGGGGAATAAATTTGTAAACACCCAATATTTCGCGACACTAGACAAAGCAACGTTCACTGCTGCTGAGTTCACTCGTAAATCGGTAGCAGATGTCGTGGCAGGCAAGTTATTCTGCTGTTGCTGCTGGGTGGCCTGAACTCTTTGGCCCTGTGACTGCAAAAGTGCAAACAAGTAAAATTAGTATCCCAACAAGAATTAAAAAAAACGCAAAAAAACTAACAAACCAATCGCACCTCAGAACTTCCCGGGGGCTGGCCACCACCCGTATTCATATTGTGGTGATCCTGATTCATATTTAGTCCTTTTATAAGTGTCTATCATAAACTTTCACTAAATTATTTACAAATATACAACATTTTCTAAACTTTACGTATCGGCATTGTCATAATTTGACTGTCAACGAAATGGAGGCGCGGGGGACGCGACGGGCCGCCATTATGAAACTTAGCACACAAAAACATTTTCTTCTGTGGTCTCCAAAACAAGTCTTATTTATTCAAAACATGTATGTCGTCAAGAGAAGAAAATGTACGTAGTCCAAACACTCATAAATTAAGATAAATATTCTTTGGATCAAATTGAAATAAAAGTTTGCAATAAAACACACATTTCCTATCTTGCACATCAACGAACGAACGAAAGTTTTGTCACGGTCGCAGTGGTACCAACGTAAGGATGTAGTAATTAACGACTACTCGAATTAAACTGATGTTTAAATAAAATGGTTTAGTTTTTTTTCTTGTATCCAGCATTACTACACAAATACAATAACAATACGATAAACAACTAGAAACCTGACATAGCAGCGAAATAAGATTACTTCGAAATTCGTCTTTGAATATTTCACGATAGATGGCGTAGTTACAAAAATGCTGCCACAGTCCTGACAACATACCGCTACGAAACAGTATTGAGTATGAAAGCGTTCAAAACTGCAAAAGAAAATCTTCGTTCATAACTTATGTTTATCACTACTTGAGTTTTTTTTTTTCAAAAAGCCCGATTCTACACGGACATTGTGATGTGGAGGAATGAGGAATAAATTATGGATGTGGATAGTTATAAGAAGAGAGGCAGGCCAAAGAAAATGTGGATGGATTATTTAAAAGTTAACATATGCACCTAACTAAGTAATGATAAGAGAAGATAAGTTAGGATTATTTTTGTGCTTTTAATTGGAGGCCCTCAGCACTTGTGAACACGGGGCCCTTGTAGAATGCACCACCCGGATGTATCCACCCGCACAAGTTAGGTTTTCTTTTGACCATTCAAACACATAAAGATGTTACATTGGCGACTCACGTATACCTAAGAGGGCTATCTATATATTAAAGAATTTATTTTAGGCAAATTAGACGGCATGCGGCAGTGGATGCGCACGTGTGCGTCTAGCGAAGTATGCTACGCACACATGGAAACAGCTATGCCTCGGATACCAGGAACAAACCAACATGACCAAACAAGCTAAGGACCGCCCGTTTCGAGATTTATATTGATTTTTAGCATAGCATAAAACAATTGTTTTAAACTAGTATTTTACTTTTAAATGGTCTAATTATTTTTTTCAAGCAAGGTAAGATCGTGACCTTACTTATTAAACACTTTTTCTTTGAATTTAGATTATATCTTCATAGATCAAAAATATCATTTCGGACGAAAAAAGATCAGTTTCTCTCTGTTTTACGGAATTATTTTTGGTGTATTTCTGTATGAAACATAAAAAATGGAATTAGGCATTCCAAAGTACAACACTCAATTGTACCATGGACATTTTAATATAATATAATATTATTATATGTTTATTGTAACAAAGCATCAAAGATGCCCAAAAGTAGAATTTTGTGAAACATCCTTTGCAGAGACAAGGTTTTACTCATGGGGGTACTCATGTATGTAAACAAATTGAAATATTTATTTAAAACATTCCCTTTTTTCCCTTTTTTTATGTATGGATGTTCAATTTGTTTACATACATGAGTACCCTCATGTATGTAAACAAATTGAAATATTTATTTAAAACATTCCCGAGAAAAATAATCAAACTTTCTCAGGCATACTTTTTTTTTTAATTTTGTGGCCATATTTAAACCATAATCACACATCCAAACTCGAGTAAAACACTCAAATACAAGGAAAAATGTGATAGCCCTCTTAAGTAGCGAGCTAAGCGATTTCGACGCCTTGTAATTTTGCATTATCTTAAGTTAATCATTTTGCTATTTGGTTAGGGTAAGGGGAGGAAAGGACAAGAGCTGACCTTTGTCCGAACGTGCGTGTGGCCATGTTAACTGGTAGTATACAACAGCTATACATAAATAAGTAGGTAAAATAGGATATAGTTTCATTTCTGCATTACTATTTTCTAAATTAGAAATCGACCGCGGAATATTCTACCATTCTTTATCATCCACAGCCGATATTGGTTTTTTAATTATTTTATCAGGCGACTTGCGGCCAAACGCAAGCCTATACCTACTTAAAGTAGATAACAAAAAAAGCGGCCAAGTGCGATCGGGACTCGCGCATGAAGGGTGCCCGTGCCATCGTAGTAGTATATTGAACATTCAACGGGGCTCCCGTTTAATGTTTAATTTATTTTTTAACTAACTTTTAAAAATTATATTATATTACTTGTTGTTATAGTGGCAACAGAAGTCCACATTCTGTATACATTTCAACTGTCTACCTATTACGGATCGGACGGATGGACGGACAGCGCGACTCTTCACGAAGCTGTCAACCAAGCATTATGTACAGACGCCAGCACATCAAGCTAGTAGTAGCTTGATAGAAATTTGACAGATTGTAGAATCTGTCAAATTTCTATAATAGATTTTCGGCTTTATGTCTGCAGCATTATGTTCAAGGTTGGTTGGGAAAATCAGACAGTTTCGGGTAGGTTGACCTGCTGGCGTCTGTACATCAGACTAAGTAACTTTACGCAAAAACTAGTGCTGGGAAACGCCTTTTTTGTTGGGCTGAAAAATCACGTTTTACGGTACGACTCAAAAATGTTACTATAAAAACAGGTATTTAAAAAAAACTTGTGTAAAAGATGGAACTTTGACCCCCAATATCTCCGTAACTAGAAGAATCCCAGGTATGGTCTATAGCAAAAAAACTATCGCAATAATGACGGGGAGAATAAGTGCCTTTCGGCTTCGTTAAGAGTCTTTTTACACTCTTCATAGTAATAGGTCCCGTTGGTTACCCTTCGGGTAAGGTACCCTAGACACATGCAACTGGAGTCAGTGCCGGTTATAGCATCACAGGCCCCAAAGGGCCAAAATTATTTCTCGGGCAGAGTGCTAGTCCCACAAAGAGAGCTCGAAAATGTTGTGCATTTCACTTGGGATTTTCCACAGTTTTATTTGTTCATTTCAGAGAAGACGAAAGTTTGTCGTCATGCAGAAAAGCATATACCTACCTAAGAAAAGATGCAGGAAGTATGTACCTCATTATATCATGACCCCCATTATGGGGGGTTATGATACTCCCTCCCCTCCCCTGGGTCCATCCTTGGATACACATTGATAGGTACTTATTTGCCAGTCAAAAACTTAAAAACCTATTTCTGAAAAGTGGCCCACCTACTTCCATATTCTAATCTTTATTAGGTACCTAGCTAAGGTGCATGTATTTCTGGATAGAGAGCCCGGAAACCGCAAATAAGACATTTCGCTGTGTTTGGAAAGTGGGTCGCGAGCGCAGCGATGACGCCTATTTATATTTTTTACTTCCTTTGTAATTTGTCAGTGGGTAACCATCAAGTTGGTACGTGTGTGAAAGCTTAAGAAACTCTAAGATCGCGACGGGCTTGCGGCTTTTATGCCTTGAAACCATATTTTCTACTTCTCTGGGATTATTATAGTGACTTCTACTTAAAATTCAGGTATCGGGTATTTCTTGCAGGTACCTACATCCTTACTAATCCTTACTTAATATTATAAACGCGAAAGTTTTTATGTATGGATGTTTGTTACTCTTTCACGCTAAAACTACTGAACGGATTTGGATGAAATTTGGAACACAGGTAGTTTATAAGCTGGATTAACACATAGAATACATTTTATACCGATAGTATGTATGATCATTCTCTATTATTTCTATCCAAAATCAAATTAAAAAATAAAATTCTGAAAACAAAAATGATGACCGATTTCAATATGGCACTTAAATCTTTAGTAGATAAAAATCTTGGTAAACTCTTGTTCTCAAATGACCCTGACCTTGTAACTGAACTGTTGACTGAGAAAATTTCGGCATCATTACGAGAAAATACTTCTACGACTACTATACCCAAAAGTAAATGGTCTATTTTAAGATGTATTAGAAATAGAAACTGGGTGCAAAAGAATTTAAGAAATGACCCACTTAATAATATATTTAAAAAAAAGTTATAAAAGATATCAAAAATATTACAAACAATTAATTAAAAAACTAAAGCGCAGGTACGAGAGAGAACAATTAGCAAATTCTACCACAAATAGTAAGAGACTTTAGTCAAATATTAAAAACATAACTCATATGAAGCAATCTAATGCGGATAGTAGTAAACTTTTAGAAGTAATAGTGTCGCCAATTGACGCATCAAATTCAGTCAATCATGTTAATGAGTATTTTGCAGGAATTGGTAAACAACTTGCAGAGAACATTTTGCCAGATATTAGATCAGATGCTGTATGATGAGCAGATAATACTCAATTGACATCATTTGTTCTCTTGGAGACAGACATAGACGAGGTACACTATTTGCTCATGAATTTAAAATCGATTTGTGCTCCTGGATGGGACAATATTCCAACAATTTTTTTTCAAAGTAGCTAAGTATGAAGTTCTTCCAATTATTGTTCACCTAGCGAACTTGTGCTTTAAAAAAGGTATTTTCTCTAAACTCTTGAAAAAATCTACTGTTACGCTTGTGTACAAGAGTGGGCCCAAGGATGATGTTGGTAAATACAGGCTTATATCAGTATTACCTTCCTTATCAAAAATAATGGAGAAACTACTAAAAAAACGATTGCTAGAGTTCCTTCATAATTATAAAATACTAGCTGTTGCCCGCGACCTTTAAAAAATCCCCTTTATTATAAGCACTTCCCTATTTGAATCGAATTTTGTTACCAATTTCAAGGGTTTTTTTTCTTTGCACGGAACCCTAATTATTTATCTAAAATAAAAGTAGCCTAAGTTACTTCTTGTTACTTCAGGTATCTGCCAGTGAAAGTCCCGTCAAAATCAGTCGAGCTATTTCAGAGATTAGCCGGAACAGACGAACAGACAGACAGACAAAAATTGTAAAAAATGTTGTTTTGGCCACTAAACAACATTTTTCTTCTTCTTTGCCCACCTTGGCAAAGAAGAAGAAAAATTCGTTCTTGGCCCACCTTGTTTCTAATTTACATCAATGGCCTATGTGGTTTGGAGGCAGGTAGGGCCCGGATCTTTTCTTATGCCGATGACACTGCCATGGTCTTTATAGGAGAAAATTGGCATGCCTTGCGGAGGAACACAGAAGTTGGATTATCTAGAGTTGATTCCTGGCTAAAAACTAATAACTTACGCTGAATAGCCAGAAGACTATCTACACATATGTGTTTTTCTTTAAGGAATAGAACTCAGCCGGATACTAATTTCAGTATAAGGATACACCAGTGTCACAATATCTAAGACACAAATTGCGTTTCCCCGACGATCGAAAAGGTAGAGAAAATGAAATACCTGGGTATTATACTGGATCAGCGACTCTCTTGGCATAACCACGTTGAACGTATATAGTGACCACTTAAGAAACTTAGTCTGGATTTTCAAAGTGTTAAAACATGTTGTATCAAAGAATTTAACTAAACAAGTATACACTGCTCTAGCCAAATCTGTCCTAACCTATTGCTTTTGGTTTCCTTTTTCTCACACCCACACTTTCATATACACACGCACACACATATACACACACACACACACACACACACACACACACACATACATACATACATAAGCACGCACACACTCCACACACAATTTTTGTTTATTTATTTTTAATTCTCTAGTCTAAGTTTTTGGTTAGTCTACTTTCTTTTTAATTATTAATTAACAGGTTTTGTAAAATGTTTGCGCTTAAATATGGGAGGTAGAAGACCTTATATATATGTTATAGGTATTTCCATACTTAAAAGAAGCCCTCTACAATGTGTCTGTTATATATTTGTTTTAAAACTGAAATGGTCTAACATAACTAACAACTATCATAACATTATATATCTAACATTATCATTAACATTGAAAACGGGACATTTATCATGATAATATCCCGTTTTCAGTGTTAAAAGAGACGAAATGCATAACATGCATATCGTCGTAACTAGAGTACCTACTTACTTAACCTCTGTTGCTATCACAACTAGATTTGTAGGATCTGATTTAGGTACCCTTGGCCCATTGGTTAGCAGATCTGAAGAATGACGACTAAGAGTTAAACGTTAGAATTTTTTGAGTTTTTGTAAGGTAAGTTTTAGGTTATGGTATAAGTAAGTTGTAGGTAAACCGCAAAAAGTGGAAAGTGGCAATGCGTGGCTAGCTGGCTAGACTTATAGACTTTACAGGTAGGATAGAGACGACTATGAGCTAGGTAATTGACACTTCACACTTGTATAAAATAACGGGTTAATGGTGTGGATAAAAACAACACATAACCATTCTTTTCTCTAATAAAGGATAGGTACTACCTGTCCTCGTATGGGTAGGTATGTATTGTTGGATTGTTTTCCAGAGATCCAACGAAGCCGATGAAAGTGATAAACTATAGATCATTACTCATGTTTGATAAATCAACGGTTCATTAATTAGGTGAGTGGAAACGCCTAATCTGCAGTTTCAGGCACCAAACGTAGAAGTACTCGTATTGAAGACTCAGATTGACATTATTTCTAGCTGTTTTCAAATACACGAAATCACAAAAAAATATTTGTCTACGTTGTAGCCTTCATCATTTGCTTAGCCTTTTTTATGGGACGCACAGAACTGGGAAGTGTGGCAGAAAAATGTGGCGTGATTCCGGGCTGATATGATGATGATGATTACAATCGGACGGATGCAACTGAAAACCATTAATTTTTAAGGGGCGCCCTATCTGCCCTCCACAACCAGTTACCCACTGGGTAAGAGAGTGGATAAGAGACTTCAACTACCCGTTACACAGTCGAAGATCTCGGTCCTGCCCTTATCCTAATTTATTTGGGGTAGGCGCAGCATGCCTTCTTCTTCTATGCTTCTCTGTTACTTGTCATCTCAGCTGTCACCTCTCAATGACACGGCATATAGGTGCTGCCAATATTGAAACCACATAGGCTAGGTACTAATATACTGATTATGTGAGTGATCAAGCGTAGTCCAATTTGCATATACTAACATATACTAAAACTAAGCTTATTATCCCCTAGAGCACACTAATACTATAAAGGCGGAAGTTTGTATGTATGTATGTTTGTTACTTATTGTAACTATTGCACTTTTTTTGGGCTGGCTTGGTTTTTACATTAAACTTTAGCTGCGCCCGTGGTGAAAAAGTTTGTACACAAACTGAAACATAGAAAAAAGAATGACATCAAATCAAGAACATTTTTTTCATGTTCTTGATACTTTGCACCTCCTTATACTTTTCACTACTCTACCCTACCCTACCTACCTACCTTGTTTGAATAAACAACATGTTGAATTTATGCTGACCTAGTGCTTTACCTTGGTATAGTGCGCTTGAGCCATATAGTGCGATTTTTTTGATAAGATTATTATAGTCTACTTAAAAATAAGATTTGCTGTAAGTAAAACACCCCCCTAACCAAGTAAAGCTTTCCTTTGCAACATAACATGTCCAGAATTAATAGAAAAACATAAAAAAAGAAAGAACAGAAGAATCACCTCTACAGCTACCACTTACCAGCTACAATAGACACAAAAGAAGATGATGATTTAGAATGAGAAAAAGATTTCGAGCGGAAATGACTGAATGATTTTCCATGGGATTTTGTCTTTTCTTGAGTAAATTTTGCGAAAACCTTAGCTTCTGCATGGACTGAATAAACTCGATCTCGTGTTTTTGTCTCTACAAGCTGAAACAGTTAATAATGAAACGAAGTGACTAGTGATCCGCTAATTAATAAAATTCTCATTAGGCGTGCGCTAATCGGATTAATAAAATCGTTATTATAATTAATTTTAGTCACGAATAATTAATATTAAAATAAATAAATTATTATATTAGCAACAGCCATAATGAAAAAAGCATGTCTCACGGAATGTCGTGAAATTTTGTTGATGAATGTAAAAGGTAATATGAAAAGATAGGTGAAGTTTAATTAGTCACGACGCGACGCTAGTTTTAGATAAGGCGCAGTCGATGTAGCCCTGCTGTGCCTCCCTCCTATTTCTGTTTGCAGGGTTTAAAGTAACCTGACAATCGAGTCGGGGTGCCACTAGTCCCGAGCTCGCTTCGCTCGCTCTTGCTTCCTATTTTCTCATTGCTGCAATGACCCGATAAATAGTCGCCCATGTTTTTTTTATTGACCCGATTAATATAATGGGTGTGAAAATATACTCACGAAACCGAAGGGCACTTGTTCACCCCGTTATTACGTCCAGTTTTAGGGTTCCATACCTCAAAAGGTAAAAAAAGGAACCCTTATTATTATAAGGGTTCAGGAATTGTCTGTCCGTGTGTCACCACCGATTTTCTTAGGAACGGGTGGACCTAGCAAGTTGAAATTTATACCAAATACTGAAGTCTATAGTCCCTATTAGGTGTATAAAAATCAAGGTCTTGAGTCAATACGATAAAAAGATATGGGCAAATTTAGATTTTCGTGAAAACTTGTAAGTTTTTTATTTTTCAATTACAGTTCGAGATTAACTGAAAGTAGCCTATAGGTTTTGGGTCGAAAACCTATATGGTAGTTCCCGTTCCATGGTAGGTTATATGGTAGTTCCCGTTACATGGTAGATTATATGGTAGTTCCCGTCTACGTCATTGTATTAGGCGGATGTAGTGACAAAGTATACAACTACACCGTTGGCTAGCATTAACTGCGAACACAAATGTGATCATCTCGGAAGTACAAAAAAACCAGTTTTCACAAGAATCGAAACTTAACTGTTTATTTAGGTTCATTTGTAATAAATATAAAAATTTACTGTACATGGATATGAACTACACTAGATTATTACCAAGTGGACGACATTATGTATTAAACCTTGCAAGATCACTATTAAAAGAAGTATTATGTTGAAATGATCATTTCCAAGTCTTTCAATAGAACAAAACATTCAAAGTACCTAAATGTAAAAAGTCATTTGAAAACAAAAATGTACAGGTTAACCTGTACATTTTTGTTTTCAAACAGAAGACAAACAGTAGACTCTGACAAACATGTACTGGTCAATAAATTAGACGATAAGAATCATACAGCTGAAATAGAAATAGAAATACCTACGATTACTTTTTTTGGTAGGTAAAAATGAATATATTATGCACCAAAATATTGCAGGACTCCTAGCAAAATCAGACATCAGTGTATGAGTATATGTATATGAGTTATTAGAAAAAAGTATACAAGTGGACTTAATTTGTATTACAGAGCATTTCATGATGGAAGGCTATAAAGTCCATCTCAATATACCTAACTACTGTTTAGCAGCATGCTTTAGTCGCAAGGAAAATAAAAGAGGTGGAAGCACCACCTCTTTTATTTTCCTTGCGACTAAAGCATGCTGCGTACTCAAAAAAATACACCAGTCTGTGCCATTTTCTGCGACATGACACAGGCATTTGACATATGTCTGGTATAAGAGGAAACATATTTAATCTAACGCAATCATACCTACATGACAGGAAACAAACTACGCAAAGTAGAATAAATATTGAGCTCCAAACGAGAAGAGATTTTCTCGTCATGCGAGCGTACTGTCCCTCGTGGAAGTCCCTCGTGGAATTCTGCAAGGCAGTATACTCGGACCACCCCTGTTTATACTCTATATTAATGACTTCCCTAAATCTATTAAACATCCCGTGACAGTGCGATAACTATACCATGCCATAATAAGAATACATATGAAACGGACATAAAAATACTTTAATTGAACGGTAACGTGGATGAATAATAATAATTTGAAAATTAATTTAAATAAAACTTTGATTATGCACTTTAGCCAACGATCATCATAATTCTCTAATCTTGACATCGAATATAATAATAATAAAATACAGACAGGTAATTCTACAAAATTTTAAGGTCTAACAATCGATAGAAACGTAAATTGGAAAGCGCATATTGAGGCTCTAGCCAAAAGAATAAGCAGTGGTGCGCATTATACAAATTATCACGTATCCTAAATATAGAAGCGCTATCTATTAACGGCCTACTATGGTTTGGTTGAATCCGTTATTAGATATGGCATTATCTTCTGGGGTAATTCAACCGATATCATATGATCTTTAAAAAACAAAAGTGCTGCTTGAGATCTATGTTTAATCTTAAAACGATCGATAGTTGTAAAAAGTATTTCACTAAATATAATATATATAACATAACCTTTACTTTACATATTGGAAATAGTAATGTTCGTGAAAACACATTTGTTTTCTCGTATGGCCGACAAAGTTCCAAGAAATAGACGTGATGATAGCAAACTATGTGTACATACATCAAAAACGTTCTGAACTTATGCGCAAGAGTGTTTTTGCACGGCACCAATTATCTATAACAGATTGCTAAAAGTTGAAAGGGCAAACTATGCCTAAACATTAACAGACAATGAAATTGTTTTTGGACAAGGAAAATAAATAATACATTATAATGTAAATGATTGAATATAAGGTTTAACTGTAACTGATATTTTATGTTAAGGTGTAAAAATTTAAAAACCATTGTTCCATTAATAAAAATTATTTGTACTTCAAATATTTGCACGCCATGAAAAATGGCAAACATGTCGTGAGCCACTCTTATCTAAGATCTTGCATGCATTTATTATTTTAATTCTGTATGCATACGCATGTTGGAGGAAATAAAATTTCTTATTCTTATACTGTTGACCTAGAATCACGAAATTTGGCAAGAAGTCTTACAGCACATTTAAAGGAAAAAAATCTGAAAACCGCAAATATATAGTTTCATAACAAAATACCTACAAGTTTATACGGAACCATCGGTGCGCGAGTCCAACTCGCACTTGGCCGGTTTTTGTTCTGGAGCATACCTGTGAGAACCTTCTAGTTACGGAGATATTGGGGTCAAAGTTCCAACTTATTCACAAGTTTATTTAATACAAGTTTTTAATGTTGTAACTTTACTTTAAATACCTGCACGAACCCCGTAATATTCAATGCATCCATCAGCACCATGTTTTGAGTTTGTTACATTGAGTGAAACGTGATTTTTCACCCCCAAAAATGTCGTTTCCTAGCAATAACTTTTGCGTAGAGTTACTTAGTCTGATGTATAGAACGCTTGGTTGTGGACTTCGTGAAGGTTCCGTTTACACCTTGTATATCTATACTTCTACAAATACTTATCTATTTAAATATTATAAAGAGGAAAGATTTGTATTTATGTATGTAACGAATAAACTTAAAAACTACTGGACCGATTTGAAAAATTCTTTCAGCAATGGATAGCTACATTTTCAGCAAGTAACATAGGCTATATTTTATCCCCGTACTTCCACGGAAACGGGAACTACGCGGGTGAAACCGCGTGACGTCCGCTAGTTACTGATAAATAGAAAATAAGGAATTATATGAATGTGTAAACAACAACGTTCGCCACAGAATGGTAAGTTTCAGAGACTTATTGATAAGTACTTAGGTAGTTATTACAGGTATTTTCATACAAACATTCCTTTATCCTACGATATCAGAATACTTATTCACAGATACAGTCATTGGTAAGATTCAGAGACCTATTCATAAATATTTAGCTAGGTAGAGGTACATTTACATGTTTTTTTTTTAATTTATTTACTCCATCCATTACTCCATTCCCACGATATCATAAAACTTAGGCCTGCGCAGACCAGAAACAATTTTTCGGCGAACAATTTGCAACAACCAATGAACGTCAACCAATAGATGAAAAAACAACACAACAACCAATGAACAGAAACGGTCATTTCTATACGGCGGCGGACAAAAGTCCCTCGTCTACGCAGGACCTTGTTATTATTACGGAGTATTCCCATTTGAGCACCGATTTCAAGAGCACCAATGCTTAGAGCCAGAGATATTCCATTTGATAAAAAGGGAAAATCTCTGGTGCTCATAAAATCGGTGCTCAAATGGGAATACTCTGTTATTACTATTACGTACGCAGCTCTATGACGTTGTACTTACACATTTTTTTTAACAATATCTCTTACGTAATATATTTTGTGATTTTGTAAAAAAAAAACAAAATAAACTACTAGGTACTCATAACTTAACCTAACTATTTGCTGATTCAATAAACCCTCTATACATCCTCATCAACTCATCACACCTGTATTCCCAGGAGGGTAAGACAGAGGCGTATCTACCTATAGCTCACCAAAATTTAGATAGTTAGGTCCCTCTATATTTGTTTTATGTCCCACGTTAAAGTGGGGCCCTATTGCCATCTACCGGTAACATATCCAGACTTTTGTCTGAAATTGAGGAATTCTCGAAAAAACCCCAATAACAGTTTTCTCCATCTGGGAGTTGAACCCACAACGTCATGTTTATTAGTGCCACTTACAACAACTAGATCACGGAGGCAGTCAAATTCTCTTGATATAAAAGATTTCTTACATTTTGCTACAGGGCTGGCCATGTAGCGCAAATGCACGCGGAGAGGTGGGCAAAGATCGTCACTCACTGGACGCCTTACGGAGGGAATCGCCATCGAGGTAGACCGCGGCGAAGGTGGTGGGACGATCTAATCTTGTTTGCGGGGCGAACATGGGCAGATATTATAGCACAAGATAGAGAGGTTTGGAAATAAAAAGGGGAGGCCTTTGCCCAGCAGTAGGACACTTGACAACACAATGGCGTTATAAATGATAAATGATGTTTATTTTGCAAATAGGTTTTTACAAACACTTTTACACGTCATGTTTTTTTTTAAACTAGATGGGGCCGGTGTTTCCTACCTGACTACTCTGAGAAGAAACAGCCGAAACAAGCTCAGAGGTCATAGTCTCTTTTAAAGTCCAGACATAAACTTGGTTAATTCACATGAGGACTATGCAGATTAGTGTATGAGATGGCCTTTGGAAGAAAGAACCACACATATTTAAGTAGACCTGTCCAGTCAGTGCAAGCATTTGTCAGTTATCGTGAGCTCGACTTATAACTCAAGGAGCTCAATATAAGTAGCAGAAGACGTAATCAATAAATCAATTGAACTAATATCGTCATCCTTTGCTGATCATAGGATTCTCCCCACTTGCATCACAACATGTGCCTTCTGTATCCGGCCTTCACGTCAGTGCATCTTAGTCCATCTTGATTCCATCATGTGAGTACTAAACCTAGCTTCAAAGATTCATTTTGAAATTTTCGATATGAGACAAACTAGGTACTTACCTACATTATAAACACGAATAAAAATAAAGGAAAATAAATAATGCTAAATATTTAAATAAGTGTAATTAAATACCCACCGGTTTGTCTTAGTATTTTTTAAGCATTGTAATCTAATATTTTTCAAGATAATAACTAGGTACTAAACTAATTAGCTTCCACTGATTACTTATTTATGTAATTTGAATTCTGTAGAAGTGTAGACCAGTACTAATCTAAGTAAAATAAATGAGTCCCTTTTGTCATTCAGATATTCAAATACCTAACCTAGTTACCGTAATTTTACAGTTCCGCGGTAAACTTCAAAAATTCTAGCAAATAAGAAATCGTTCGAACCCCACATCTAAGGTCCTCAAGCCATTTTTTACGTAAACACTTCGCCAAAACGAGTTATGTAATTACTAATTTGCTAATAGACAGTAATTATTCAATCAATTTAATTCGCCAGCCTCGAGATCAAACTAAATAAAAAACAATGCCAAGATTATAAGGTTCATATCTCTATCAAGCTCACTGAATCACTTATGTACCTTTTATTTACTATTTTGTCACCAATAGGAACGGATTTAGGACTTCCGTGGGCGCTTATATTACATTCAAAATTATAGACCTTGTACACCAGGACATTACGTAGGAAATCCTGGAGCAAGGATATCGTGATAGCCCCTCGATCTGTGTGAATACGTCTACGCTGAACGTAGTGGTATACGTCGGAACGAAGCAAAATACGTTTTTAGTCAGTAATAACAGCGAAGCTACACGGACCGCGCGCCTTTCCTCTCGCGTGCCGCGTAAACGTTTACGTCAAGTTAAAAAAACTTTTAAAAAATCGTTTCGGGTTTATTATTGTAGACTATATCGTGGAAGTGTTGCATTCAACTTTGTAAGGGAACTTTATGTTTTTTTAGCTGTTATCTCTCAGCTTAATCCGATTATTCACTCAGCTGTCATTTGTTTTGATTAGGAAACGTCAGTGTGCGTTGCCGGCCGGTCATCCATTGCAGGTATGTACACTTTAAAATATGTATTGTTCAGAAAAAATAGCCACAATGATACACACTAACACGCGTATCACGGAAAGTGTTGATAATTCTAATCTGGTAGTTGAATTTCTTTGAAATTAGGTAACGCCTGACATGACTATCAAGTCATGTCAGGCGTTAAATCTAGGAAGCTGTTGTGGCTTTATACCACAAAATAAAATTGTTCAAGAAAACTCACTTTATTTATTTATTTACTTTCATATTGTCTCGGTCTGAACTCTAAAACATTAAAAAATTATGTCAAACTTCAATATTTTGTTTTCATAATTCAAATAAAATTGCATTTGACATGCAAAAGAACAATGTTTATTTATCTATATAATAAATAGTAATATAAGTAATCATACACGCGCAATATAACAATGGTTTGTTTATCTACCTACTGTATCGATTGTGGAAATAGAAATGATTATAGAACTGTACTTGGCAATTAGGTATACTATTCTTATTTTAATTGAAAAAAATATGCTGAAGATATGATTGATATGATTTATCAGAACATTCTTCATTTATTGGATTATAATTTTTTCATTTGACATTAACTTGATAAACTAACTATATACATTAATAATTAAAAACTATTTAACTAAAAAAAATAAACTAACAACATTCTTCATTATTCTATACACTTTTTATTAGCACTAAAACATTGAATAATAATAAGTTGTTTCACTGGAAATTACTTTGTTCATGTTTAAGCTTCGGCCTAGGTCAATGGCCGAGGTTCACATTCACACAAATTATAGTAAATAATTAACTAAAGGATCGTGCAGGTCAGGCATATTATCTACTTATAGATGGAACACTATTTAAAACCAGGCTTTTATTTAAGTAACTTAACTTTAAACCTCATCATTTAATTAAAATTATACACAGAAACTTGTTTAAATAAGACCTTACTCAATAACAATTTTTTATCCGTAACAACTATAATTTGATAAAACCTTATCAAATACTACACAATTAAAATTTATTAGTATTATTTTATACAAACAGATTTTCCTGCAGTTGAACGATTCCCGCGCAAATGACCATAGAGTTTCAACTTTTATGAACAAACTAAAAAAAAAAAGAAAAAAAACAAGTTTTGTGGCACGGAAAAATCGGCAAACCTGGCCTACCGGGAATCGTGTTTGTGTTTTTTTTTGATACTATCAACCGACCTTTTTTTATCAGCTGTTCCTAAAAATAATAACAAATGTATGTAAGAGAAACTCCTTTCGGGTCATACATATATACTCGTCATGTGAACAGACCCAACGTGGTTTTATTTACAACTTTTCTATCGTTTTCTGAATGTGCCTTTTGTAGAGGAAAAGTTAGAACGGTACTGGACATTTACAGGAACAAGATATATGTTTTTGTTATCAGAAAATAACAAACAAAAGTGTTGAGGGTTATTTCACTTACTGTGCTACCCGATAACAGTCTCATTGTGCAGTTTAAATGAAACAATGCAATCTTATATAAGTGCAAAAGAAACTAATGAAAATGATTATTATTCACCTAATTAGTAACAAGTTGTTGTTCATCTAACTTTATACACAAGGCTCCATCCTTTTTTGGGCTGCGGGCTGTTCGAAAGAGATACCGCGGCCCTGGAACACAAAGGGCAAAGAAGGAACATGGATGGGTTTTAGTCAGTACAAGTCTGACACTCCCTTCCGCTCTGCCCAGAGCGGGAGAAGTCATTTGATGATTAAACACCCGTAAAAAAAAAAAAGGCTCCATCCTTTTGTAAGTTCCAAAATAAACATAAAATGATTACCAACCTCACACAAAACGTTTAATAAATTTAATTTAAAAAAATGTACTTTCTTCATCATCATCATCCACAGCCTGACTTTACCCACTGCTGGGTATAGGCCTCTCTTGCTTGTGCCTATACGCTCCGGTGCCAGCCTCATCTGGGATATTCCCGCGTTGGCAACAATGTCGTCTGCCCATCTCGCCGCCGGACGACCAATAATCTTTCCAGTCTTTGACAGCCATCGGTCACAGCTTTACTCCACCAGCCATCATCGCGCATTCTAGGTGTCCTGCACAACTGCATTAGAAAGTCTAAACTCTTTACTACCGTCCGTACCTATTGTAGAACAAAGGTGAGCGCTCCACTAAGAATCAAAATTATCCCATAAAGGTTTTAAATAGGGAGTGCGTGTGTGTGTGCGTGTACGATAGGGTTTCCCGTCGGGAAAAAAAATACGAATTTCTATACAGACTTTCAACCCTTTTTTTTTACGGATGGGAAATCATCAAATGTCTTCTCAAGCTCTGAGCAGAGCGGAAGAAAGTGTCAGACTTGTACTGACCCATCCTTGTTCCTTCCTTGCCTTTTGTGTTCCAGGGCCGCGGTGGCTCTTTCGAACAGCCCGCAGCCCTGGCAGGAGACTTTCAACCCTCACTTTATACACATTGAAAAAAAAAAAAAAAAAAGCCAGCACCTCTATTCAATCGAAGATCAGGTTACACTAAATTGTCACAGTCGGTTAGTTTTAGTGCTCTACATTCTCTACTCGCATCTTTAAACTTAGATGGTATGTTGCCCCGTGCACCTTTAAGACCTAAGTAAGACCTCCGACCTACTAAAAAACTGAACCGTTGATTGCACAATCGTCTGCGGTGATCTTTTTAAACGAGATTTAGATGCTCATTAAATTTAACGTGAACTGTAACAAATTAAGTTGATTTAGAAATACTTGATAATTTTTCGATTCCTCATTATTACGCCATACTTTTCTTATCACAAATAAGTAACTATCACTGCAAAGCATTGGCAGCCTAGTGGTAACGGCCGTGCGTTTCGTACGTCTTGGGTTCCAACCCAGGCAGGCACATTGCGTAATTTATTGCAACACAACTGTTCTCAAATCAGTGAAAGAAAACATTATGCTGAATCCGGCATATCCTAGAACTCATAATTCGAAAACAGGTGATATCCACCAACTGGGCAGAGTGTGAGGATCCGTGGATTATAGCCTAGTCTAGTTCTCGCAGGGAGGCTGTGTCCGAGCAGTTGAAACGTTTCAGGCTGCACTTTCTAAACTTCCTACACACAATGAGAACGGTCTTTTATAACAGAACTAATACTTTTTATACCAGAACAAAAACAGCTCTCAATGTAAGGCAATTTGTTTATAAATTCAAAAAAAACCTTGCGTGTGGACAAACTAATAGCAGCTAGCGATTCAAATTGCAAAATAATGTAACACAAATAACCGGTTCACACTTAATACCCATGCAGACACTGGTTTTATTATATCTAAATGCAATGTCTAGTCGACAAGACAGGCACTAATAATATAATGTATAGATTTCCATACAAACAAGTTCGACGAGAACATTGTCAGGTATTTTATTAAGGGACGCCAACCAACGATTACGCGTTTAGCGTTGTGTGAATTGACCGCTAAAACGGTTCTGCTAGAAGTTTTCCGTCAGTTTAAATTAAACCAGTTTCGTTAATCTTTACATGGCCATATTTTATTCTCATATCTACAATGTGTAAACGAACCCAAGCATTCTGTACTATTAAACTAAGTAACTCTACGAAAAAAATATTGCTGTGTGAACGTTTTACGGTAGGTCTCAATATAATGCAGTCAAAACATTGCGGTGATGGATGCATTGAATAGTAAGTCTTGAAACCATTTAAAGTTACAACATTAAAGACTTGTATTTAAAAAAAAACTTGTGAAAACTTGGAACTTTCACCCAAATATCTCCGTAATTAAAGGCTCCCAGGTAGGGTCTAACAAAATAATGATCGCAATGACGGGGACAACAAGTGCGTTTCGGCTTCGTTAACGGTAATACGTCGTAAATTCGTAAACACTTGTACCTATGTGTCATGCAGTTTTCTAGCTGATGTAATTGTATAAAAGACAAGCGGACGTCACGCGGTTTCACCTGCGTAGTTCCCGTTCCTGTGGGAGTACGGGGATAAAATATAGCCTATGTTACTCGCTGGTAATGTAGCTATCCATTGCTGACAGAATTTTTCAAATCAGTCCAGTAGTTTTTAAGTTTATTCGTTACATACAAAAATACAAATCTTTCCTCTTTATAATATTATATAGTATAGAAGTATAGATAACGATAAGTAGTTCACGTAAAGAATGCATTTCTTTCATCCTTTAGACCCAGCAAAAATGGCTCTTTTACTATCGCAAGTTCTCAGACTATAAACGTTAATAATAATTGGTTTTGTCCAGTAACCTATTTTTCTTCCAATATCCTGGTATTTCAACGTCATATATTTTGTACTGAACTCCGCGGGAGAACTAAAATGACCGCAATAAATAATGTAGAGTCAGCAGTATCGAAGGACAAAAAGTAAAATGTCTTGTCTTGCTAGATTGTTCGGAGGAATTAGCTCATGTTCAGAAGTTATCGGTAGACTACGACGATTCGACGATTTATTTGACCGAAATGCATAGACTCCTATCTACGGGGCTTAATTTTGACGTCGTAGGAATCCCACTTTTGGAGTAAATCCATTTGTTTTTCATGGTTTCTGTATTGATTGGTATAACAGAATGGATACAAATTACAATTTTCTTTAACCTTCTACTGGTCGCATGAGTGACGGTTTAGCATGAGGGTATGGGTCTGATTCCTAGGTTGGGTTATTGAATTTTTCCGTCAGTCAGACAGTAGCAGCCAGAGTTTGGATCTAAGCCCAGGTGATGGCAATAAGGTCGCCCGTTTTTACATGAGACGAAAATTTAACCGGCGAAATGTTATGTACTGTTAGGTATACCTGTGCCTAACCCATCGGGGATCATGTTATATTTTGACCATCTTATCTGCTCAAGGTTAAAATACCAGCCAGCTAGCAAAATTGGCAACGGATTTTATTGCCCAAGGAAGGTGTGCAAAACTCACATACCAACATAACCATTCAACACTTGTGGAAGCCATGAAAAAACAACATTGTTTTTTTTTCTGTCTGTTCACCTTTTACGCATTGTTATCCAATATGGCGTTATATAAAGAATTAAACATATAATTTTGTTAGTAGAAGGTCGCCGTGCACCGGTTGGAACAGCTGAACAACAGTAATAAATACCTCTGCATTGTGGATTTAATAGTGACTGGGTGTCGAGGTTCGCAGAACCTGCCTGTCATGATAATAACAAATACATGTATACGATTTTTTGAAGCTCTCCTTAGGCGGTTGGATCAAGGGCCTGATTCAGAAGGCAGTACTCCTCGATACGGCTCGCATTGTGAGGAGATTCCTGTCTCTGGAGCCCTAACCACCGGTAGCTTGGACTCCTGACACCGGCGGCCTACAATTTTTTATATTTTTAAATGTTTTTGTTTGAAAAAATAAAAATGTTAAAAATATGTATGAATAAACTGAATATAAGTACATGTATGACAAACATGTGCAAGATATATTTTTTTACAATGGGTATAAAAACTATGGAGGAGCTCGTGTCTAAACAATAACAGCCGCTCGGGTCGATCTTTAGGTTAAGCCGTGCTTGCCTAGGCTGGTCTGTGGATGGGTGACCACCCATTACATACCGAGTTTCCTCCGTGCCTCGGAAAGCACGTTAAGCCGTTGGTCCCGGCTGTCATTTGAAGATTTTTGACAGTCGTTAAAGTAGTCAGTGGCCCAAAAAGTCTGACAACCAGTCTTACCAAGGGGTATCGTATTTCCCAGTAGTAACTGGGTTGTGGAGGTCAGATAGGCAGTCGCTCCATGTAAAATACTGGTATTCAGCTGCATCCGGTTAGACTGGAAGCCGACCCCAACATAGTTGGGAAAAGGCTAGGCAGATGATGATGGGTATAAAAACTATGCCTTGCAATTAAATACTACCCCCGGAATTTCAGTCAAGAGTATGAATAGTAAAAAAAATATTTTAGTAATTTATCTACAGTTTAGTCACACACAATAACATTATGTTATATCTAATGGAGCGTGATATTAGAAATGGAATTAAACAGATTCAATTTGTATAAAAATAAATAAGAGGATTCAAGAAAATAAAACAATAGAATTGCGACAACAACGACAACAACAACATGTTGCTTAAAAACTGGCGGTGGTTTTTTTTTTAAAACACCGAAATCAACCCACAGGGGTCCCCCTTTTTGTTATAGCGGCTATAGTCGACTATCACACTCTGTGGAAACAATAGTATTACGGCTCAGACGATACTGCTCTGTCGGACGGACGGGCAGACAGCGAAGCATTAGTAATAGAGTCCCGTTGTCACCGGTTGGGTACAGAACCCTAACAATGAACAAATAAGTCACGATGTCCGATTATTGCGTTATGTACAAGCAAGAATAATCAAAAGTAAGTAATAAATGATAAATTCATTAGTGCGTTGCAATTTCATCGGCCGAATATTCCGACGTATTTTACCGTAAAAATAATTGTTTTTTTTTTATAAGCTAGCTCGGTTTGTTTCAGTAATACCATTGCGTAATCAAAAGCATATAGCTGGTTACAATGGCACCCTGGTGGACTTATAAACATGGCGGCTTATTGTTTACAAATTGCTGCATTTCTAGCAATTTTACGATCGTTCGATGCATGATTGTTCTAATTATTGAGAATTTTTTCTTGCTCTCAAATTCGTAATATCATAACGTTCTGTTATTTTTTAAATTATTTCACTCTTAATTTTCATCCACGGTTTTAACTGTAAATAATTCTACACAGAAATGGGCCATAATATGTATGAAACCTTATGGTCCTAATCTTATGATTGATCGCATTTGTAAGCATGAAACAAACTTGTAAGTAATTTCAAATTACATAAGCAAGCGATAACTGAAAATCCAGTAGGAAAATGTGTACTTTTTGCATTTGATATTTTTAATGGCAGTTTTAACAACGAAACTGTAGCACGATTAATGACGGTAGTTCTAATAAAACACCACAACAAAATCAGTTGATACTGACACTTGGCGGTCCCAGATTTGTCAACTTAGCTTAAACATCATCAGTTTCCTAACCTTGTCCCATTCTAATTGGGGTCGGGGCAGCAAGTTTTATTCTTCTATTTTCCCCTGTCATTCTTTGGTAAATATTCCAGCCATTAAGCATTGCAGATTTTTTTCTAATTACACACACAAACGCAACCATCCCACCGCGACAAAACAAATGAATCACTCTGTGTATCATTAACTTTGTTTCTGCATAATGACAAAGCTGTAATAATGGGGTAGCATATCAAACTGACTATATTTTTTCATGTTCCATTTCCGACGAGAAAATTGTGGTGTCTATGGTGCAATTAGACCTTCTTGGTAGTTGCCCACTTAGTATCGGATGACATGCTACATCGAGAATGAGAAATGAGCTCTATTATTCAGTTCACTCGAACATTACGACAATTTCATACTTAGGTCTAAATTAGTACATTTGCTACACTTGTTTTAACAAGGCTTTAAGGTTTCATTTTGTTTCCTTGCAATAAAACGAGGTAAGCTTAAAACTATTTTCGCTTGTGGCCATGTTAGGGCTTAAATGCACTTGATCGTTGGCGCTCGATTACCGGATGTGGGCGTTTGGATTTGACGTAACATTTAATTTCGCTCAATTTTAAACAAGGATTGGAAGAGATTTTTCTTATACTTCATTTTATTTTCTGCTGTTCCACAAATCAGTGGAGTCTCACCATTCGTAACACCTTCGAAAAATAATTTTACCTGAAGCATATTTCTATTCTGATGGTCATCAATATTTGCAATAAGCTCTTGGCAATGAAATGTTGATCGTCGATCATATTCGAGATTCAAGTCAACAGTTCATATTACTCATTGATTGCAAACGACATTACCGTCATCAGTTTAATGGCATCTCGTCTCAAGTATGCAACCTACTGTGTAAACGATGAATATCTATTTCTATCGTCTCGTATTCGTCTTGTGCATTATCATCATCATTCTCCTGCCCGTATCCTTAATTTATTTGGGGTTATGAGTATGTCTTCTTCTTCCATACTTCTCTTAAACTCGACATCTCAGCCGTCTAGCCATATCTTCCTTTACACAGTCCATCCAGCGTATTTTTGGTATTCCATTACTCTGATCCATCCATCCACTCTGATCCATAATATGTTATACATAATCTATTAATTTCTTTTGCTCTTAGTCTTGTTATATTTATTGTTCCAAATATAGCGGTAGGCAAAACGACTAGTTATCGGTTTTCATAAGTGCTAAATGGCAGTTATGCACGCATCCAGTGTCTGGCAAGATGACTCTTATGTGATTTCATAACTGCCACTCGCTGTTGCTAAGTCAATAAAATTATTATTAAAAGTACTCGTTTGTATAGGAACTTTTAAATAACAATTCTTTTTTTTTGTTGATGCATGACTGATTTTAATTAAAACTCGAACTGGCTGATTTTGCACTTATTAGAATATGGATTTGTGTCTGAGTTGGTTACATGTAGGTAGGTTAGATAACTATTTTTAATAACGTCGATTGATTTTCAGGCCTTTTTCAACAACAACAACAACAACAACATACATTTATCTCAGGCAACTTTGGCCCACAGATATATACCTTACAGACTAACATCATCATCATCAGCCTATTAATGTTCCCACTGCTGGGACACAGGCCTCCTCTCTTTGAGAGGGAATGGGCTATAATCCACCACGCGGGCCCAGTGCGGATTGGTAGATGTCACATGTCTTCGAATTTTTGGTTCTAGGACATGCCGGTTTCCTCACGATGTTTTCCTTCACCGTTTTTGAGAGCAGTGGTGATGAAATAAATTACACAAAGTAATGCGCCTGCCTGGGTTCGAACCCACGACATACTGTTCGTAAGTCGGGGTCGCTACCACTGGGCCACCGCTGCTCTCATACACATCATACAGACTAACATACATACGATAAACTACAAACAGCTTTTCAGATTTTGGGCAGATGTTACGGCGACTATTGCGAATGTTCCACCGTTCATACCAAGTGGATCGTCTATCTCATTGAAGCGATGCTGCAAGATCATTGAGAAATTTCCTTGGGCTTATGACTATGTTGCTATTGATTAGTCAATAATTTGACTATAATAATACTATAAAGCGGAAAGATTTGTGTTTTTGTATGTTTGTAACGAATAAACTCAAAAGCGACTGGACAGATTTCAAAAATTCTTTCACCATTAGAAAGCTAAATTATCAGGAAGTAACATAGGCTATAAATTATATTTATGTCATGCAAATTAGCCGAGATTATCACAATTTCTCCGGACGAAGTCGCGGACGAAGTGCTAGTTCTTTATAGGACTCTATGGATGACTCAGCAATGTTTAAAGTCAACATGCTTATGCAACAAGTTGTCAAATCCAGACACGTGCATTATTGCCTTTATTAAGCTGGACATGATTGATGTATTTTTATAGTTTCTTTCAATTCAGATATTCTAGCAAAATGGTGTCACTCTCACGTCGAGATCAATACTTGTATTCATAGTCAAAGTTTTCGAACACTTGAATAGTCTCGAAACCGATTACGATGGTACTTATACAATTAGCTCCCAGGCCGCATGTGTTTGTTTTAACAATGAAAGAAAATGTGCGAACTACAAGGGTTTTGTCACACCTGTTCGTTACGCGTTTTCCTTAAATGCGCATGAGTGCATGTTTACCTAAAAATCAAGTATAACCGGAAATTGCAAAGTTATGACCTAGAATGTTTGTACAAGATTGTATTTGTTTTATATAGGTAGGTTTTCTTCTTTTGTTTTATGCTTTGTTCTATTTCAAGATTTTCGAATAGGCACAACTTACCGAATAAATTCAAAAATGGAACAAAATTTGTATGAAATTATCAGCCAAGTAAGTTAACGGGTACTTAATCGCAGGTGGCGATGATTTCCCGTGCGAAAATAAAAAAAATTGTAAAAACAGGCCCTACGCCTATTTGTTGTTTTTTTATCTTGTCTGGTAATTCCATTAATGTTCATGTACGCAGTGCCCTTTGTTTTGCCCATAAGTAAGGTTTATCATCGATTTAATATATCGAAACGTTTTCTGCATTTATAAACTTCAATACATTACGTGTGAGTAATCAATTGTGGCACTATTTAAATCAACTAATACTTCACTGCCTCGTTGGTCTAGTGGTCGCAAGCGCGACTGCTAAGCATGAGGTCCTGGATTCTATTCCCAGGTCGGGCCAAGTGGTATTGGGTTCAACCATCAGGAATTACACAGCAGCAGCCACGGAGTCTGGATTTGCACCCGATTAAAACATAACTGGCGAAATGTGGGTGTACTATTAGGTACACCTCTGCCTAACCCATCGGGGATTATAGGCGTAATGTTATGTCATGTTCACTGATTCGCCTTCTTCCTTTTTTATCGTAGGGAATGCTCGGTTCAACTGTCACCTCGAACTATCATTCATAGCACCAGAAGACTCGTATAATATCAACTACAAAATTACAATGATTGTGTAAGATTATGTAGTAAATAGCGAAAAGTAGTCAGACACCGGCTGCCAAGAAACCGTAGGTTGCCGCAAATTGCTCAGAGATTGCCAAACCATTATAAGATTACAAATGAACAGGTTAAGGGCTATTTCCTTATCTAAAAGTGTTTGTGTAAAATATAAAGTTTTACATAGGCGACTAGGACTACTTACTTATGAAATTTGTAGGTGAATTTGCAATAATAATTGGTTGGTGAAGGTCGCGGTAATGCGGGTACGCAAGTAGCACTGGATTGGTCGCATAAGCAATCCTTATTGGAGACACGGCGGCACATCAAGCTTTAAATTTCCAGTATAACATGGCTTCGCTTTGTATAGATTTCACGGACAATGAGAGATGCGCATAAACTGGTTTTGTATAACTTGATTGGCCGCCGTGTGGACACCTATGTCTAGTATTTGACGGCGATGGCTAATTTGATTAGGACAAATATATGTAATGTGATAGATACTCACGTATCACATAGGATAAAATCACGCCTGAAAAGAGGGAAGGGAATCCTTGAAGGGTAAGTCAGAGGTCACGCGTCATCAGCGCGCAGCGTCAGGTGTGTCAACCTTGTGTTGCCATCTGGCATTATGCTGAGCTGGGGCCCTTTTGGCATAATTAGTTCTATTTGTTTATTTATTTTATAAAAATGTAAGGTGTTTTTGTTGTTGTTTTGATTGTCAAATAAACACAATTTTCTATCTTTCTTTCTTTCATAGTGACGTATTCTCCAACCAACCTTAAAATTAGGCCTAACTGAAATTACGATAAAGCACTATTATTTAACAAAAAAATATCGGCAATAACTTAGCTATTTCGTTATTATACAATAGTAGCGTAAATTGACAAAAAGAAAGTTACATTGGGACAGATTCGGCACGAATTTTGTGGTCACGGTCAACTGGCTGGTTGTAGACAATCTTTTGCTCGCGGTTTTGCCTAGTTATGAACCTAATTATTAGTTACATGAACTTAATGTTTTGAAAAGAGGCTGTAATTTATAACGTTGTAAGTCTGCCAGTACGTTTCGTCTTGAATCGACAATTGAAATAGTTTAGCTGTATTGTTTGTAGTTTTTGTTTGATCTATTATTTCGTCGCTATTCTATTTCCAAATCGTTTTTAAGCCCTTACAATGGTCGTTACGCATGATTGCTTGGACAATCTGGCTTGGTACTGCAAAGGATTGAATGGTTTTGAAATAAAATGCAAAATGATAGTTGATTACAGTACGATAATAGTTTGATTCACAATAAACAAACATTAGGATTGGGGTGACCATTGACCAATGTTTGTGTATCGTAACTTATCTACGTAGCAGTAGGTAGTCTTTCAATGACTGCAATTGATAAGTCAATTTCTACATTCAATTTACGATCTAAAAGTTATTTACGAATGTTATTGATATTTGTTAATCCAAAGCAACTCTCTCAAAATAAAATCTGTTTTCTAAGTATTTCTTTGTTCCATTAAGTCAGTCCGTAGCATAGCCAAATGTTCTAATAACAAGTTATCGACAGTATTTGTAGTAGATACCGATAGTTACGATAATGTTTAGATACATTCTCGTCTTTATGTCAATTCATTGAACTGAGGTTTTTACACCGTACAAGTAGCATCGCGTGCGCCGATTACGTTAACGCCTCGTGTATTACGGCTTCTTCCGCGGTTTAACACGATACTTTGATTTTAGGACTAAGTGGATCTTATATCAGATGTAATGATTATTAGATACGTGGTTTATGAAGGGATTTTGGCAGTTTAGCTATCAAGACCTTCCTATCAGTCAATAATTTATGGTCGTTGGTTCAAATCCGGTTCGAAGGACCAATCTTTAGAGTATTATCTAAAGGTTGGTCCTTCGAACTGGATTTGAACCGGATCTTTTGCAATTTTTAGGTATTTTAAGCTGTTAATTTAAATATAATGATTGCCTTCAGTCGGAGTAATGCAATCAAGGTTTTATGAAGTTAATATTTAACACTCAATTGAGAGTGTTTATTTACTTTGCTTATGTACATTATTTACAAACTATAAATAGAATAATAATAAAAAGTTGTAGTAGTATCAAAATGGGACAAAAATTATAGGCTGTCAAAAATTTCGTCCATATCGCTATCAACAGGAAAAGTGACCAGAACGCTTTTTATTTGACATAGGGAACATGCAATCTGCAGCTATTCCTAATTTCGAGGCACTTTCTCACTTCGTTACCAATTGGATTTTTATTAGAATCATCAATCAGATAAGATGTCAATACCGGAAATTACTCGATTTACATGTCTTTTTATATCAGCGGATTACAACATACAGAAGTTTTAGAAATTAGGACTTAGTGTCATTGGTAAGTAATAATTGTACTCGAAGTCGAATTGGGTATCTTCTGTCTACTTCTCATTAGACTTCCTCGAATTTCTCTATGTCTGGTACTGATATATTGCCAAATCAATCCTTATTCATTGTTGCATTTATATGACAGTCGTAAATCTTCATAATAAGTGAACTATCAATATACTTTACGATAAATGTGCAGAATTTGTCCATTGTGAACAAGAACCATTCAGCTTTTTATGATTTACAAGTATTTGTTAAACATGACGAATCTCAATGATGTCAGCTGTGATGCTATGGACTTCAAGAAGCATGACCTCCATTTACTTACCTATTCTCTAAATATTCCGTGTGTAGGCTGTTTAGGACAACTTTACGAACGTGACATTGTGAATTTAGTTCGTGCGTCTATAATTAGCTAGAAAAACATATTTTCATAGTATTTACTGCAAACGGAGAATAGGTAATTTAAGACAATGATACATTTCGAGAAATAAGGTGAAAAGTTCATCCATTCATCCTCCAACCAGGTGGATGGTAATCCGCCATAAATAGGGTTTAAAATACAACAAATCCTTCTTACTAGTAAGACAATACAGACGTTGGCAAGGTTTTAGAAAATTACACTTCAACGAAGCAAGTTCCAGGTAAAAAATGCTTGTTCACATGTTCTGCGAAATTTACCGAAACCAATCTGCGTATATTAGCAAATTCTTCTCACTCATACTTTTTTATCTCATTCAATCAAGTCCAGTTACACGGTCGGCTCTTTCCTCAATAATCTGTTTCTAAAAACAAAAACGCCATTACGACGTCCGTTACAAATCTCCTAATAAGCAAAGAGTTAGTTAATGAATCAGCTGCAGTCTCTTTCTAAAAGGCTTAAAGGTTTTTCAAGACTTTACGGGCGTTTCAAATGGATTGTTTGCCGTCCGTAATGCTTACGAGTAACGTGTGGGAAAAGGGTAAATTAGAAGTCAGATAAAAACTGGATTAAGCAATTTATGTAGACACGAGCGAACGCTTAATTTGCAGGCTTTTGCTTTCCCAGTAATCTGCATTTTAGAGTGAGTGGCGCTAGTTCAACGAAATAGAAAAGTAATGGATCAGACCCAGTCCATATTGGAAATAAGATCTTGACAGTATCATCATCATCTGCCTAGCCTTTTCCCAACAATATTGGGGTCGACTTCCAGTCTAACCGGAAGATTTTGAAGATATAATAAGAGTAAAAAGACCGTTAGCGAATTAAAAATGCACTGGGATGAAAGGGATATCCGTTTCTATGCACCTGACAACGTATATGCAAAATTTCAGGATGATCGGTTCAGTAGTTTAGGCGTCAAAGGTAACAAACAAACTTACTTTCGCATTTATGATATTATTAAGTAAGTATGGATTCATGTTTAGGCTTGAAATACCTCAATGACCCTTGTTCTATTCAATGCATCCATCACCACAATGTATTGAGCGCGTTACATTGAGTCCTACTGAAAACAGTGATTTTTCATCCCGGAACAGTAAAGTTACAGGAAAATATATAAATGCAGTCTATATGTATACAACACATGTAGGTACAGATTATGAGAAACCATAGAAATATTAGATAATTAAAAGTTTTCGTGAGCGCGTAACATTTTAATGTTGTCATATTATTGTACCTAATCGATAACAGAAGCCAATAGTAGTAATGAATTTGACGTAAACAACAGCACAATTGACATTCAAATATAACTAAACTTACATACAATAAAAGAGCAATACGGTTCAGAATCAAAAGCATAAAAAGCCAAAAATATCTGTCCTTCACACTATCTAGATATACGTACAGTCAACAAAAAATAGAGGCAGCAACTTTACCAATTTCAAAACTATATTGAACAAGTGTTTGAGATCGTCTATTTCGTGAATTTCTTATTTCAGTAGTTAAATACCTACATTATTTATTACAAGCCAGATTTAGAAACTACGGCAGAACAAGGGCTTTCCCTTAATTATTATCATCTTTAAAAAATGCTGGTCCTGTCTTTATCAGTTCAGCTAATTCCGTTTATTCGTCGACGCCTTGATTGATAACAATGCTTACCGGCTGCTTACCATCCACTTACTATCACTCTGTATCTCATAACAATGGTTCAAAGTCAATGGCAATGACATTGTAGACTCGCATCCATTCGTCGAATCCTTACCGCCAACATTATTTTGTTAACTTGAGTAAGGTACGACGATATTCTAAATATTTTTATCTTTCCAATGTAAATATTTA
This sequence comes from Lycophotia porphyrea, assembly GCA_950005105.1. Taxonomy (NCBI): domain Eukaryota; kingdom Metazoa; phylum Arthropoda; class Insecta; order Lepidoptera; family Noctuidae; genus Lycophotia; species Lycophotia porphyrea. The sequence continues at coordinate 6,611,661 of OX465389.1, forward strand.
CTGGAAATCACACGAAGTCTATTGAATTAAATAGCTGGAGGTTATATCTCACTACTTTAAGTCTTTATTGATAGAAAATGATGGAAATAATAGAGGTGTAATGGGAAATGCATTCTGTGTTATAGTCATTGTGTGGTACTACTTGTGAGTCGTACATACCTAGTTATACATAGAACACCATAGCATTCCTGTTAGCTTTGAAAATAAAATAGGTTTAAGGTTATACACCCTGTATAAACATCTCAAGTATTCAAGATATTATTAGAAACGGATAATAACGTAAACATTACATATTGTTCTTCAGGACTATTCAGATTCTCAGGAACTCTATAATAGTGCTGATTGGTAACATGAAACAAAAACAAACAGAGAACAATTAGAGAAAAAAAGATAGATAAATAAAGATAGATTCCACCCAGTTACAGACAAAGGAAGATATTATGTATGTATGAACTTTGAAAGAATCGTTGTCATCATTACAAATACCTATTCGTTTGATTTACATTAAAACAATGTAAGAATTAAAAATATATGCGTTTGAATAATAGGTTTATTCGCCTACGCCACCGTAGAAATTATTCACAATTTGAGACTCAGTCTTTCAAAACATCATATTATTATGAAAGTCAACAGTTGTTTCTTACAAAATCTAAGATCCATCACTCACTTCCTCAACTCCTTCAATATAAGATTTATTTCTTTTAGAAGAGTGCGTGTAAATTGTCTGTTTTCACACAACGTTTATCATATTAATGTTGGCAATGATTTACAGTTCATTTCATTTTTTACTACTTTAATTAATAATACAAAATCAAAACTCAAACTCATTCTTTTGATCAAAATAATAATAAATATCAATAACCTAACCACCGCATCGCCGCATCACCGCATCGGTTATTATCAGTGATCGGAGTACGTTCACAGAAAGAATAACATGGATAAGTCATTTTCCCGGAAAGTAATTCCGGTATTTCCGGATCCAATTAAATATTGTTAATGTTGGTAGTGATACTATTACTACTCAATTCGTTTAAAGGAAGGCACCACCGGTTAGTGCACCACCCATGATCCTTTGCTCTGATTGGTCGTTGGGTTGTGTCAAATCGTGACTGCGTAACGTTAAAAAAAATATGAACAATATAATAGTGCTCATTTTAATACAATTTCTACCTAAGTTCCGTTTTTTTTTAATAATCAACCTATTCCGAAAATCCGGAGGAATGTCCATATTAATAAACATACATTTCGGATCAATGACCCCAATTCAATCTACCTACTCCGATCTATGGTTATTATTAAACAAAAATCTGCTGTTTCCTACAAAAGTGCAATACCTACACGGTCAAAATGTATGGAACAGCTGGTTTTTTTTTGTGGTAACCATTTTCCACCCTGTATTTTTAACTTTTTTTTTTTTTAAATCTGTAAAAATTTAAAAGATGTGTAAAATAAAGAATATACGGAATAAATATCAATAATAGTCTAGTGATCCTCAATTCATCTTCATTTTGATGCTCTATCTTAGTGGCTTGTACATCGTACAGTAGGTATAACGGCACGTGAACTTTGAACCCATAGACAAACACCACGTCAGCTCACATCAATGTCAATAGGTATTAACGAATTATGTAACTTGTCGCAAACTTATGCAAATTCTTTAAATTTTTATGATCAATCACATTAATCGAGTCGGCCTATCGGAATCCACTGCTTGACACGTGCCTCTCCTAAGTTTCGACACAACAGCCGGTGGTACGTCATCCATATCCAGCCACCTTGGTCTTGGTTGTAGGATACGATCTAGTGGTCAGACGAGTGGAGACTGCGAGAAGTGTGGCTTAGAATGCGCACCACTAGATGAAAATTTTATGGCAACAGTTAAAAAAAAAATTCGCAAGATAACGTGGAAAGTATAAATAGTATTTGTATCTGATAGAGACAACTTGAATAACAGACGCCATGTATGGTATGCCAATACCGACAAATAACATCGGTAAGGTGAACAGCCAATTGTAGTTATCGGATAAACATTATATACCTAGCTCTTACAACTATGGAGCTTTCCCGGGGGCAAGAGCAATTTGTCTGGACAACTCACGTCCCTGTTTACTTCGTCCACGAACTTGTTGGCAACACAAACAATAAAATAGCTGCATTTATAAGTGCGTAGGTGAACCAAGATTAATTTCTCACGACCATGTCGAAACACGATAGTGATCGCGAAATAAGATGCGAAACTTTTTATTAGCCACGTTTTTGTCTTCGTCTTGGCTCGAGAACAATGTAAAAAGATTTAGCCGTGGGTGTTCATAACGATAGTAACGGAAAAATCTACGATACTTGTCGTGGTATATTGTGTAGTAATTTTTTTACTTGTATGGCATACATTTTTATTGTTGTCAAATAAATCTTTCTGACTTTTAGTTGTTGCGTTGAGATTGAGACACGCAGTGTTAATTTTTTTATGCTTTTAACTTTCATGGTTTGTTCACGTTCACGAAAAAAGTCCTTATCAAGTATTTCTTCCAAAGAAACCGTCAATGTAGCCCTGAAATCATTATCATCATTTCAACCGAAAGTCGTCCACTGCTGGACATAGGCCTCCCCCAAGTGTCATCACATTGAACGGTCTCGTGTATCTCGCATCCAGCGGATCCCCGCAACCTTCACGAGGTCATCGGTCCACCTAGTAGGAGGTCTTCCGGTTCGCGGTCGCTACTCCAGAAATATCCCTGACAATGAACATGACAATGTAAACATTCTACCACTGTATCTGTGACTAAGGAATAATCCAAGCATACCTAGGTAAATTAAAATTCTAAAAAGACCTCACACAACACGGCTACTTTATTTTATATGCACATACTTGACGTGGTTCAGAGAACTCAAAGTGATCGTTTATTGGATAGAAGCTGAATTCTCACTACAAAATCACAGCGGAAAGCATTTGTAAGTAGTACTGTGAAACTACAAATTACTGATGCCAGTATGCAGGGAGAAGATAGTATATCTACATAGTTTTGCAGTGATGTTGTAAGATTTTTGCAAGTTTTGTCCGTTTAATGCCGCAATAAACAAGCTTTGCAGGTGATTTGGGAGGAGGCTAAATAATAGATAGTGTCAACGACATCCACATTTAATTAACTATTGTACTGTTTGTTTTACCAAACATGAAAGAAGATACCATTTATACCATTGTTTCCTTTTGAGTCTAGCTCTTCATTTCATTGCTTCCTAGTTATCTTCTTTAGTCTGAAGATAAAAACTATGCAAAACAGGTCCCAGTTGCATTAAGGCTTCGAATTCAAGGTATTTGAACTTGTTGTTGAAACAAAACTGTCTGCACCAACATTTAAATACAGCCAATCATTGGTGTTAGCTCCCCAATCATCGCCATTGCTAATTTTAAGTGCGCAATAGTAGTTAACATTGGCGCAATAAGCGCGTTGCTCTTTCCAAACTGTATTACTGTCCATTTCTGTTGCGTCTCCCTTCAATGACTATTATTTGTGAGTCCAGGCACGGGGTCATTTCGATACAATTGATTCATCGAGACACTCTTAATGTTCTCTCGATAGCTCAGCTATCATTTTCGCTGAATACTAACTAGTTTTAAAGATTTATGTGTGGTGTGTGTTGTTTTTTATTAGTGCGCTTCCGGTATTTTTTTCATTTGAGCGAAGAGATTGTGCTTTGTATGTGATTGATAAACTGAATTGTGTTTAATACCGAGGACATTAGCAGCTGTTAGCAATTTGGTCTATTTTTTCAAAAGTGAATTTAGAAGAAGAGATCGTGGTTTCTTTGGTGCTCCGCCTGAATGGACTTGTTGCATTCTATTGGGTATGTATCTATTTACAGTATGGCCTATAATAACGAAGAAATAGTCTACTAGAGGTCTGGAAAATGCCCTAGGTTTAGAAACCGGAGATCCTAAAAGTCAGTATTAAAGTCAATAGTAGCCATATTTATAGATATTTTGATGGGGAAAAATGGAATTAAAGATTGAAGACTAATCTTTCTGAGAAACTATCTTTATCAGATACTAGATACCAAGATCGTATCCGCTGTTATAGTAAAAATAAGCTTTTAAAAGTAACACAGCACAGCACACACACTCACACATGCGCACAGCACTGCCGTCATAAGGAAAAAGGGCACAACTAACATTTTTTTTCGAAATTTCTTAAAATCGCTTTGCAAAATGGTACTCGTAAAATATCAGAAACCATTCTAGATTTAACATAGGCACATGCACGATAACGTAAGAATGTAAAAAAAATAACAAAAGAAAATATATTTATTTACCCTACACTTAACAAAGGTATGTTGTTAATGCAAGGAATACTTTTCTTGGCAAATTTAAAACTCCAGAAACATTACAAGTTTTTAAAAATAGGTTGGTGGTACTTAAGTTTTTTTTTGCACTCAGCAAATAATATTATTTTTTAAGTGCGCCCTTAAAAAAATTTAATGCTTATGAATAGACTAATTTGCAAATGAATAGATGGACTGCGTTAAGTACTTATTCGTTTTATTTGCATGTTTAAAACATGCGCACGCGTCGGTCGGCATAATGAGACGATGTTCAGTAATACAGCTGTATAGTTTTTGATGCATACGAGTAAAAGCCGGTCAAGAACATGTCTGCAGTAAAATTATAGATTACGAGTGTGACTGACTTCAGAAATGAGCAAAGTTATGGTAATGAGATAGATATTTCATTTAATAGCCAGAAATTGATTAGAACATAAAACAAAACAATACATAGTTTCTCATGTGCGAATAGGCCACCTAAGGTGACCCTCAAGTGTCATCAAATATCACTATAGTGAAAATATTATCTTACTACCACTTCGCCCGCGACTTCCTCCGCAAAAAGTGTGATATCTCGGCTAATATACATGCTATAATTATAGTTTATAGCATAGAACACCCAGGAATAATGTAGCTTTCTGCCAGTGAAAGAATTTTTCGAATTGGACTAATAGTTCCGGAGACTACCCCCGACATACAAACTTACAAACAAACAAATTTTACCTCTTATTAATATTAGTATTAGTATATATATATATATAGTTTAATAAGTATACATAGAAAAGACTAGCAGACTCAGAATTAAACGTCACTGAAAAGCAATGGTTTTTCCAGACTTAGATATAATTAAACAGTGTATGTATAGGTCGGTACTCTTCCCAGTTACAAAGGTACAAAATGCGATAACATTTTCCTTATGGTATTTGTACAAATAGCACAAAATAAAATATCACAAGGAAAATCCAGCTAAAAATAATTTTCAGATATTCATTCCCCATGTGTTTTTCAACACACAGTCCATTCAGTGATTACGTTTACATTGACTTATTGACTCCCTACGAATGGCGTCACCCACGTCGGCTTTACCTCAATATAACAAACTACGAAAATAACAAGGTTTCTGATTAAGCCAAGCCCTGTATTAAAACGAAAATGACTAAAATTTCTTGACCGGTGGCGAAATTCGGAACTAACCATGAACATGTACTGCATTTGACGTTTTTTTGACAGTTCCCGTTACTATACAAGATATACTGGACACTATAATTTCTGATATTCTATACGGAAAGTTGTCTGTAAAAGTTAATATTTAATTAACACGAGGAAATTGCGTAGGTAGATACGAGTAGTTTGTTTGATTATGAGCAATGATTATGTATGTACATACACATTATCTTTACAGCTCTTCTTTGTCACACTTCTATATCTAAATACTTAGTTAAGTATATATAACATATACCGTTGATCTTTGAACGTTGCTGTTACAGACAGTTTCAAGATCACAATTAATGTAGAATATGTAAATTAGGGTAAATCAGGGGTTTTAGAAATAACCGTATGTAATGTATCCATGGAGGTAGCTCGCAAAATAAAATGTCAAATTAAAAAAAATGCACGGTACAATCAGTGAACTTGTCCCTCTCCTGATGTATCCCAAAGTTGGAACTTTGATATATAACCAAGTCTGGAAAATATGGCCGGATATATGCTCCTTATAGTCCATCTAAGATTATATCAGCAAAAAAAAATACCAACCGTTGCACTTGCTTATCATCCAGTGCAAGGAAGCGGTACACATAAAATTAATTTAAAAATGTTTGCTTTACTTTCTTTGTAGCGTAAGATTCACGTGTGTATGTACTAGGGAAGTATGTAGATGGGTTAGGAGATCATGAACGACTTACTGACATCTATTTACAGCAGGTCAGTGGATGATTACATAAACGTGATAGTTCATATTGTTTGTAGCATGATTGCTGTACTTATATACTACTTATGTCTTGTTTTCTTGCAACACGAGATCTGACTAATTTCGTTTTTAGGGTTCCGTACCCAAAGGGTAAAAACGGGACCCTATTACTAAGACTCCACTGTCCGTCTGTCTGGCTGTCTGTCACCAGGCTGTATCACATGAACCGTGATAGCTAGACACTTGAAATTTTCACAGATGATGTAATTCTGTTGCCGGTATAATAACAAATATGAATTATTAATAATTAAAGGGAATACATGGTATGGAACCCTTCGTACGCGAGTCCGACTCGCACTTGTTAGATTTGACTAATTCAAACATTAATCGTTTTAAATGAGTTTGAGGCCAACCAATCATATATATCAAACATTAATTGAAAGACATTCATGCAGATTGAACCCGAACTGTCGACTTATTTAAGATACAAATTATTCATATAAAATACTGAGCTGCTGGCAGAATTTTTCAGCAAGCATAGTTTAAATAATTGATTTATCAGACACAATGTTAAATTTGGAAATCTGTAATGAAAAGAGTAAAATATACAGTCTTTATTTACAGTTTGATAATAACATTTACACTTTTTATCCGTCAGGTGCACGAGTAGAATGTCTACTTCTATTATTTCTTATCCTAATTTTGGTCATTGCGCTACTGTCATTTTTTTACATTAACCTAAGTTTGTCTTTCGCCTTCCTCTTTTGTTTTTAACCCACGGTGTAATGCAAATGCTGTAAATACTTAGCATTTTGTAGGTTATGTTTTTTTCTAAGAGTAAATAACTATAATTTGATATGTTTGTACAAGTCACGTTTGACTTGACATTATAATGACGTTTAATTGGATTTGACAAAAATGGACCTGACAATTTTTAATAGACTTACGAAAGACAGTATAAAAAAAAAACTATGATAAATTAATACGAAAGACATTATTGTACTAAATCTATCACAAAAGTAAATATTTATTGGCGTAAGACTAGGCAATTTAGTCGTAAGGCCTTCCCTTATGGGTAAATAAAAAAAAGTTATGCTGGACACCAGTAAGTTGCTGTTCGGTCTAAATTGTTCCATAGCTAATAGAGTAGAACACGTCATTACATCCGTAATTATTGAAACACAAATCACTTGTAATATGAATTAAAAAAAAATGACTTCGCGGTGCGTGACTGCGGTAAGTGAAGGGAGAACTGTGTCCGACGGAGTTTAGTCATAGTAGTATATATCTAGTTTTGATATCATGTTGTTATATATCCAGGTTTATACATTCTAAAAGAGACAACTGACTTCTGGACGGATCGGAACGGATCTTTTCTTTATCGTGTGGCTAACCACACACACCAAAAGTTTGACACCAGGTTTGGCACTAATGCCTAACCTGGTGTCAAACTTTTTATGCCGCCCATGGGCCTCAGACTTGGCTTTACATGCCGTCAAGAAATATCTCTCAGGCAAGCTGTTTTCCTTACGATGTTTTCCTTCACCGAAGCAAGTGATAATTATACAATACGCACATGAATCCGAAAATCACAGATGCGTGCCTTGGGTTCGAACTCGAGACCTATGACTTGGCAGTCCGACGGTCACACCACTAGGCTATCTCTGCTATATGCACTGATTTTTTGATGATTATGTTTTATGATTCTAATAAATCAAGAGAAAAACCTCAAAAACCCCAAAAAAGACTTAATGTGAGCGATTATTGAATCTGGACAGACAAAATTTATCTGTGTATATTTAATCCCGAGTTTATTTCGATCCTTCATAAATTGCCCCAGTATAAGTTCACATTTATCCGTGCACCAATTAAGTTACTTTAATTGACATCAGCACCAGTCTCCAATTTGATTAGTAGTAACTCTCCCTCTCTGGCGTCTGTTTGTAATTTCAAAATAACACCTTTTTATTGAATGCTTATAAAAGTTTATACGGTACTTTTAACAAAAAAACATGGTTTTATAATTTTTGTTTATCTGCCTGTATGTTTGTTCCGGATAACCTCCGAAACGGCTTTTCTAATTTTGACGGGACTTTTACTGGCAGATAGCTGATGTTATACAGAGTAACTTTAGAAAAAGGAATTGGGTTCCGTGCAAAAAAAAAACCTTGAAATTGTTAACAAAATCCGATTAAAATAAGGAAGTAATATTTATATAATAATTTCACGCGGACCAAGGTCGCGGGCAAATGCTAGTACAACATGAAACTTCGCATCGCTATATTAAGGAGGTATATCCGGTTTTTCACTGTCCTTCATCAGGGCAAAGGTGTCTTCTCATACAAATAAGGAACGAGCATTAATCACTACGATTGCTCATAGTAAATTTACGATTTCAGACTCAGAAATCCAGATAACATCAAGATATTTCTCTTCGTCAGTCAGTGATGTCTCAGAACGATTTAATAAATCGAGGCATACTTACTTCATTTGACAATGCCAATAAAGGTTTCAGAAAAAAAAAAAACAATAAAATATCAAGCAGCATTATTTCTCAGCCAGGGTCAAGCGATATTGACCTTAAATGAAACCGTATACGTTACCTTATTGCGATAATGAGATTTTAACTGGAGTGCAAGTTAGCAGTGTTTATTGGGGCGCTCTCGATTGCCACGGCCATGATTGATGCCAGCCTTAATGACGGGATGGGCAATGAATGTGGAAGCTTGTTTAAGTGTCTATTGAGAGGGGGTAATGTGTTTATATTGAAATATAATATTCAGTTTGTTTTTAACGGAGTGGATGATTGCCTGAATTAGCGAGAAGAAGCACACAATCCAGAATAATAGAAGTTGGGGGGGGGGTAAAATAGAGAGGGACAGTAAAATATGGGCTAATTAAAAAAAAATTAAGGGACTTGATTGTTAGCGCCTTCAGGCTTGGTGATTGAGTTGAGACTTTTTCTTTGTTTATTTATTTGACAGAAACATGGTTACAAAGGTGTTCATAACATTACACAGTGCTACATGTCTCACCGTTTTAACGGTGTGTGAAATAAATTTATAATTACATGTATTTACAATTAATATGATGATGATACCTACAATTAAACAATTAATTCAATATAATACAATAACCATAGACTTAAATGATTACTTATGCCAATATTTGGATGCCAGATCAATAGAAAAGAATTCACAGGGGCATTTTACAAAAAAAACTCGTGAATTGAATAAAAACATTCGCGCAACAACCAATTCCGTAGTGCCGAACCAAATTTCTTAAAGGGCAGTTGGGTAATTGACTTCAGCAGAGCATTGTAGATTAGGGGAGCCATGCAGATACAGCTCTTTCGGAAGAGTTGCAACTTAGGAACAGGTATCTAAAAAACCATTGGCGTGTCCTTATCACAATTTATATGTGGTCGTGGCAGGTTGTAGTCTTCTTCCATACTTCTGCCTTTCTAACTATATCATCCTGCACATGTAGTATATGTGGCGTCACTATTAAATAAGTAGAAAAGTGGCAGTGACAATATTGTGTGTCAATACGTAATGTTACATACATAACGTTACACAAAGTAAATTCTAAGTGTAAAGTCCGAATATAAAGGGTGTAAACAGACTCCTAACGAAGCCGAAAGGCACTTGTTCTCCCCGTCATTGCGATCCTTTTTTTGTTCTAGACCATACCTTTCCCAGGTATGGTACTTCTAGTTACGGAGATATTCGGGGTCAAGTTTTTTTTTAAATACAAGTTTTTAATGTAAGATTTTTACTTTAAACACCTTCAGAACCCCTTTACTATTCAATCCATCCACCAGCACAATGTTTTGAGTGCGTTACACTGGGTCCTACGGCAAAACGTGATTTTTCAGCCCAAAAAAAAAAGTCGTTTCCCAGCACTAATTTTTGCGTAAAGTTACTTAGTTTGATGTACATAATGCTTGGTTGACGGCTTCGTGAAGAGTCTGTTTACACCCTGTATAAAGTTCCTCTTACCGGTTATTAACTCATTAAGCAAACGCACTTCAACAAACCGAATATTGATGTTTACATGAAGAAGCCTACAATTGTCGTCTCTTACATTTCACAAGGCAAAAGTATATTAGCTGTTACATAAGTGATCTTTCCTCATAGCGTCTACGACCTCTCGAACTTTAACTTACCATTGAACAATTTAAAATCTTACTGCCAACAGAATTAGATACATTTTCAATCGTATGTGTAGTACTTTTAAAAATGTCACTGAGTTCTCTGGGCTGTTTAAAAGTTTGTAAGGTAAACTTCGTGCAATGCTGACATACGCTAAAAATATACGCTTTCGACTAAGCAATTAGTATTTGACCGTTGTTGTGCTGTTTTTCACATGTTATTGTCACTCTGTGTCATGTCATGATTTTCGGTCAAATATTTGTGTAGTTGTCTTTTGTTTTATTCGCGTGAGAAAGTGTTACGTCAGTAGGAAGTAATGTAAGTTTGTCTGAAGGTCATTTGTCTGGTTAATTTTCTGCTGATTTTGTTTTTCTTTTAATTACTGACGCTCTGAGAAGCGATTATTGTAACATGCATAGCATCACGCTTTTGATTAGTTGATTCTTTATGAGTTTATTTATTTTATTTTCTTCAACTTCCGACTAATATTACAAGGTTACCTAATGCGATAGTGTACACTATAAAAATATATAAAATGTAACTAATCACAGAACAATGGCATAAAACAACGACGGACAAAGGAGTTATTTTCAGCTATAATAGAATTAATGTTTTACTAAATAAATGTGATTTGCATTATACATCACGGGTATTTTCGGGTTAGGTAGTGGACAGGAACAGGCGGCTTACAATGATACACCTACCAACCACAATTTAAAATGTCAAGAACACGATTATGAGATAGCAATAAAAAAACAAAAGAACATCGCTTTCAGTGTCATGTCATTGTAAACTCTATGGCATGACATTAACTTACGTATTTATTTTAAAAGCAACCTCTTTTATATTTTTGATATTGTCGTTGACCAAGTTATTGCAAAACTTGTTTATTTAAAGACGCCAGCACATCAAGCTACTACAATCTGTAAAATTTCTTTAGTAGATTTTCAACTTTATGGCTTAAGCATTAGGTTCAAGGTTGATTAGGAAAATTTGACAGTTCCGGGTAGCTTGATGTGCTGGTGTCTGTTCATTCATAAAAGTTCAAAGGAAGGGTGTAAATGAGAATAAACAGATACGAAAGTCAGATGTCTTCAATGATAAACAGATGAGTACTAATGTTTTTAAATAAAATTTACAACATTTGATATCAATTTTATGACTGTACATTGAATAAAAATAACTACATTCATGTCTACATAAACATACCGACATATTTACTACTATCAAGGTCGGGCAAAATCAGGAAGATTTATTTTAAAATCTGTTTCTTTTTCATAAGGTCTGTTATGATAGCTATCTTTATCATAGTATTGAAGAGTCGAGGTCATTATTCTTTGTAATCCTTTCCATTCCAAATTTGATTTTTGTCTACCTAACAGCGAATCGCCGTAGACCGAGACGAAGGTGGTGCGACCGTCTGATCTTGTTTGCGGGGTGAACATGGCCAGTTATCACACAAGATAGAGAGGTTTTGCAAGGGGAAAGGCCTTTGCACAGTAGTGGGACTCATGACAGGCTAAGAAAAAAAAAACAGCGAACCTCGCCAATCAAACGGAACGCGATCAGCATATCCACGTCAACTTTCAAGAGTTCAGTGGCTGGGACTGCGTTCAGTTTCATTCATGACACCGCTCTAAAAGGAAATGCAGATAATTCAAGTTTCTTTACAAAAACAAAAAAGAGTTAATACTTGGCTATGAAAACTGGATTTGTTCGTTAACGTAATAGTAAGTGTAATTAGTGATTTTGCACGGTCGGCTCGCCTTGCTCCGATGACATATTGGCCAGTCAACGCTATCGTCTCAGGTACGTCATGCAGTAGGGATGACAAATCTTGGCTTTCGAAATAAACTTTCCTAATAAAACTTCAACTTGTGTAGTCAACCGCACATCAGTGTTTTGTGATAATGCTTTATGTTTCCCCAATAAAGAAAATGATCAGAAGCCCAAGCACGAACAATTTCAAAGTCAAAGCATTATGATTATAATATATGGAATACCGAAGCACCTTTCTTAAGAAAGGAAACACAGTAGGTATTTGAAGAAACTATCGCTGTCGTTCTGAGAGCGTGAATTCGACATTGGTGCGATAAAGACAACTATAGTAAAAAGTTTGGACCTCGATTATTTCCTCTTCCAATATACGTCCAATTTAAAAGATATTTCATAAACTGAATAAGAAGGATATATACTGTGTCCCAATGTTTTTTGTTTTTCATTAATAGTTGCCAAATTTATACACTAGGCCTCTGTTGACAGGCGATCTAAATAGGCAATTTTGATCATTTTGTAAAGGCTTATACAGATTACGTATCATCAAAAAGGAAAACGTAGGGACATAGAAGAGATTGTTATTTATTTAACTGTAATAAATCTAAAAGTTATAAAAATAGCTTTAAAGTTATAAACCAGAAAGAAAACAGGCGAGAGCGTTTGTATGAAGAAAAGACCACCCGCATTTCCTCTTATATATCAGTCTAACTGGTACGGATAACCGGTTACACTTCAACTGACTAATCTGTGCAGGCGGAAGAATAAAGTACTAAAATAAATGTACCAAGTTTGACATAACGATGCATTTCTTCTTAACATGCAGCGCCACCTTGAACTGCACACTTGAAGTGGTCTTACACTGACAGATATTTCAGCATTGAAATTCAGAAAGCCGTAGCCACAATTGTCTGTAGCGGTTTGTAGTTGTTCGATACTGATGTCATTTCAACGTAAATAGAATTATGACCGATTGAAAAAATATCGATGATTTATCATTGTCGAAGTCAGAATGATGCTGTAATCGCTTCGAACTATAATCTCCGATACTAGGCAAAGCGGCTCCGTGATAGCTAGTTAAACAAAAATCCGTAAAATGGATTTTAATTGATTAGGCATGGGTTTATTATTTCATCAACGGTTACAACTGTTGTAAGTAGAAGATGAATTACATATAATTGTTTAAGAGTCAATTATGAATAGATTGAATAAAAAAAATCTTTTATTTTGACGCAGTCAATTTTAAGATGACAGCGAAAGAAACGTAGGTAAAGATGAAGAAAAAGACGTGTGATGATATCCTTATTAACTATGTACTTATTATATGTTAGTCTGTAAGGTATATATCCATCAAAGTTGCCAGAAAATAAATGAATGTTGTAGTTGTTAACAGGATTGGGGAATAGACAGAATGGTAGTGATGTCATACATATCCTACAGACAGTTTACCCAATGATGAATCAAACTTGTGTTTTATACGAACATATCTGTGCCTCTAGTTAAAAGGGGTATAAGTCCTATTAAATAATAAATCTGTATGGTACTTATACCCCTTTTTACTAGAGGCACAGATATTTTCTTTAACAGCATTTAAAAACAACAATGCTTATATTAGGTTTGGCCGTGGCTTCATATGAAGCCATTAATATACCTTTTACTGAAATCCGGGAACGAAAGACAGACAGACCGACAGACAAGAGTTACTTTTGCATTAAAATATTAGTACCTATAGATAAAAGTTCAAAGAGTGACATCCTTAGCCAGTGGTATTCATCGGCGCGGGCGCAAACCGGGCGAACAACTTTCGCGACTCGTCCCAATACTGTTGTGGATTCGTGAACTGTTACGTCACTAACATCTGCCTGTGTTACTGTGTAATATTAGTCCAAAGACATTACAATATAAAGCAATACCAGATATCTGAAGAATTGAAAGTGGAAGAAACTTTGTAAATGTCGCTTTTTGGTTGCAATCCACTTGTTGAATCTAGCTAGCAAGCAATCGGCGCTGGAGTCTTAGTGATTGTGGCGAAATATACCAGTTCCTAGTGGACATCAAACTCGGGAATATTATTTAGGGGTTCATGGACTGGTTGGATATCAAATGCGAATAACGGCGTGTCCCCACTGACAATGACCCACCCACCTTCCATTTTGCATCACCTGTCACCTGCGCACTTTTTTAACTTTTGACTGCATTCGTGAGCCGAGTTACTTAACTTAGCTGAATTTGGGGTCAAACACATTGTAACTTTTACCTTCCATGCGCTAAGAAGAAGATGAAAACCGCCGTTCAATGTGAAGCTCCGCTAAAATGACAGTCATCAGCCCGTGTCAACCTATCCGACCTCTTCGGTGGCTCCTAGTATCTTGGTTATAAAACTAGAGGGCGCCACTCAGATCCTACTCGTTTTCATTTCTGTTCTATGAATGATGTTGAAATTCTAATGTGTTTATGTTTGGTGTAACTAGTTGGGAAACATCAGTGCGTCACATGCGTTTGGATTTTATCACGAAAAGAACACAATTTCTTCACGTTTTGTCGTTTTTAGAAGCTATATTAAAGTCACTACAATCATCTCCAAATTCAAATACTAAAATCGTCTTTTGTGTGACATGCAGACTTTTTGGGGAGCTGCTAATCTTCAGAAATAACTGATTTTCAGCCTCTTCGAAATAAATTAATTCTTTGCTTATAAAAAGTAATTATATTTAGAAAAACATATAAAAAACCGGCGAAGTGCGGGCCAGACTCGCGCATGAAGAGTTCCATATGTACCATCCTAGTAGGGAGCCCTTTATTTTTTTTTATTATTTTTTGTTATAACGGCAACAAAAATACACATTCTGTGAAAATTTCAACAGTCTACCTATTATGAACCATGAGACGCAGCCCGCTGACAGACAGACGGACGGACAGACAGCGGAAGCTTAGTAATAGGGTGCCGTTGGTTACCCTTCGTACGGTACGGAACCATAAAAAGCTATCCTTTTCCACTGATTAGAAGTAGCTGATACTGTAACGAGATCCATTATGTTCAATGCAAATATTACGATTTTATCATAATGATTACTTAGCTCTAGTTGTTAATATCATGTCTAAAGTGAAGCTCAAACTGATCTAACTGATTATTTAAGTTTTATCGTTTTGGCTCTTGTCGATAAAATAAATCTTAAAATCCACTTGGCAATAAACATTTACACGTGCAAGGTATTACCTACATACTATGCAGTCGCATTTAATCATAGGGTGTTGCATAATTTTATTATGTCTAAATAAATCACTGACTTTACATGGCAACCTTTCTGCATAGTGACTGTTATCAAGTAATACTACAAAGTCATCATCTTCTGCCTAGCCTTTTCCCATCTATGTTGGGGTCGGCTTCCAGTCTCACCAGATGCATCGAAATAGCAATATTTTACATAGACCGACTGCTTATCTGACCTCCACAACTTAGTACTGGGTAATATATACCCCTTGGTAAGAGTGGTTGTCCGACTTTCGGGCCACTGACTACCTGTTACGACTGACAAATATCTAAAAATGACAGCCGGGACCAACGGCTTAACGTGCTTAAGTAATACTATAAAGTGTGAATTTCAAAATGGATGTAGGATCTGGTACTTTAAACTTAACTGAATAAATGTTGTCAGTTCTGCTTAACCCTTCCGGGATTACAGACGCGAATGGAATAATATGTTAAGAATGATATTATGGCAGCTACGCACACAAAATAAGAAATTCAGAACACAGACGGCGAAAGCATTGCCAGGGCTGCGGGACTGTTCGAAAGAGATACCGCGGCCCTGGAACACAAAGGGCAAGGATGGTTTTAGTCAGTACAAGTCTGACACTCCCTTCCGCTCTGCCCAGAGTGGGAGAAGTCATTTCATGATTTCGCATCCGAAACAAAAAGACGGCGAAAGCAATGGTATTTGTATATCCAACTTTGGCCGAAAAACTCCGAGCACAAAGCGGGCATGTCAGAACACCATTGACAAAATTGTAGGGTATAGCTCATAGCTGTAGGTGGTCTAGCTTTAAGACTTTGCTAGCCACTTGAGAGCACATGATAGAGCAGCACACCAAAGCTCTCGACAACCACCCTAGAAAGCCATCGATTGCAGTCGCTGTGGCTGAAATCGACTAATCGAAACTCTAGATGCAATGTCTACTGAAAATCATTAGTTCTGTGACTAGCCTAGTTATGAAATGCGAGTCTGAAAAGATTATTAACTATGATGTATGATGACTGCTTCGTTGGTCTAGTGGTCGCAAGCGCGACTGCTAAGCGCGAGGTCCTTGGTTCGATTCCGAAGTCGGGCAGTGTTATTGGATTTGTCCATCAGGAATTTCTCAGTAGCAGGCGCGGAGTCTTGACTTGTGTCCGGTTGATGGCAATAGACTCGCCCCCTAATACGTATATGGGACTTTTATAACTGGCGAAATTTGGGTGTTCCTATTAAGCTATTGCATAGCTTCTATTGCGGGACTTGAGCGTGGAGACCGAATCCAGAAATTCCGTAACGAAAAATTCCGTAACGAAAATAACCTAACGCAGGCACGTAGTGTCAAATATTGACAAGCCTAGGTTATTATTTTTAATCTACTGCTGGAGCTAGGAGGTTAGGTTGTATAGGTTTTACCTCTGCCGTACCCGTCGGGTATTGCAGGCGTGATGTTATGTTATGATGTATGCGCTATAATCAAATGGTTAACAAATATTTTACATTGCTAGATATAGCAACTAGTCAAGTTTTCTCAGAAAACCACGTCCACTCGAAACCTTACCTATATTAATTACAAACGTGGGAAGTATTACGAAATGGTTTCCTATTTAATTGAAATGTGAAGTTTCCTTGAATTAGCATTATCTTGATTAGAAGGTAAGGTTGAGAAGCATCCGATTTTAAAACAGTCTTTTTTTGGTTGAAAAAATGCGGAGTGAATCTGGTTTTGAACCTTCAAAGGAACCTTGGGAATGCATTTACATTTTTTAGTTTTATGAAGCAAGTGAATAGCGTACAACCTAATCAGAAATAGTTCGTTTACGATCCAACTTTATGCTGTACACTTGCAAAATTTCTATTGCCGTTCAGCAATAAAGTTTTAAAATTTTATATGTGAACTCAACGCTTTTGAACAGATTGGTATATATTTACAATGCGAACTTACGGTATGGTACTAAAATGTTCATGTAAAAACCAAAAACTATTGCTATTCAAGTAGATGGGCTCATGAAACTATGATTGGATGCAATGCAGTTATTTTGGTTACTGGCTAATATGACATTTCACAAAGAACAGTAGTTTTAAAGATCTCAGCGTACATAGGGACAGACAGACAGCGGCAACTTTGTTTTTTATTATGTAGTGATGATATAGGTATCCAGACAGCCATGACCTGACAGTTATAGAAAAAGCTGTTACGGGGTGAGCGTAGGAAGACTTAATCAAATATCTATGATAATGTCCCTGTCTTGATTAATCCTGACCATTCCGAAGTGCACTTTAAATAGGCGATAATGATGATTGTTATGATATTGACGGGATGTACCTACGTGTAGTCACTATAAATATGATATTTTATACAAAAACTTTGCACAATAAAACAAACATTCTTATACTCCATAATACAGTGAAAAACACATATATACCTACTGTCTTTACCGATAACTACAAACATGACGAAATTTTATACACGATTAAATAATAAATCTAACACATCTTTTTTCTGCATATCTATCATTCTTTTTCTGCATAAAAGACTATTGTAATTTTCTAAGTGATAATGCAACAATAGCTTTCAGCAATTGGACTCCACAATACATTGCGTCATCAGGAGATCATAGGTACATAATTAACGATTCAATGAAGCCCCTCCACTTCGCTTTTATGATAGAATGTATCAGTTTTGTACAGGCGCAAATCAAGCTACTACAATCTGTCTTTATTTAAGGTGGTTGCGTCAGGGTAATTCGCGAAATTCAAATTTTCTTACGTTTTTTGCCATGAACCCTATTCAATGAATATTTCATGAAAAAGTCATTCATTAGGGTTAAATGAACTTATAGGGTTATATTGATGATTTTCATGATTGTAATTCTGTAACTACATACGTGTTACTGGCTCGACTCATTTTTCATCAACATACTGCCTGAGCTGCAAATTGCAAAAAACGTAAAAAAAAATTTCGCGGTCTACCCTGACGCAACTACTTTAAATCTATTATTTGCATAAAGCATTAAGTTCAAGGCTGATTGGGAAAATTTTCCAGTTTTGGGTAGCCTGATGTGCTGGTGGAAAGCAATTAGAGCTATCACCAAACCGAAGTAAGACACAAAGCCAGTCATCAAGGTGACGCCATTCGCCAATCAAGTGTCAACGTATTACTTCTGTTTGTTTTTGTTTCAGACATGTTTGAAAACTGGAAGTTTGGTAGCTTCATCTTTGGTTTTTATTTAAGAAAAAAATCTAGCTGATACATCGAATAGACAGCAATACTGCTGTTCAGCTACATTTTTCAGGTCATTGAATCTTAAAGTGAAATCCAATAGTCTGATATGGACGAGTTATTTATTTTCTTCTTTATTATTAAAGGCATAAAAAAGGTTTTTTGTGTATGTTCGAAAGTTTCATACAAAACTTCATGCATTTTATCCACAACTTTCGAAACTTTTCCAACTATTAAGTATTATTCATCAAGTCTAATCTATATCAAGAAATAACGACAGAAAGGAGGATGACATGGCGAGTAATAGAGAAGTATGGAAGAAGAAGACATGCTGCGCCAACAACCAATAAATTGGGATAAGGGCAGAAGAAGAATCTCAGAGTCTATCTCTATTACAAATCTCCGCAAATAGATTTGTTCTTCACTTTTTTGTTAAGTATGTAGTGACGTAAATTCATAAACAGATCAAATATAAACTTTATATAGCCCTAAAACAACAAACTCACACAAATCAATAAACTGTTGGATTTTAGATTGAGCTAAAAAAACCAATCACGTTATGAATCACAGAACTATGTGGGTCAGATCGAAAGTCGGCAGATTGGGATTTATTAGAAACGTTAGATTTGACAGCCGGTGTTCCAGGCAACCTTGCCCCAGGGCCGGCGACAATCGGCATCTCGTAATAGCCGCGCGCCATGCGTGGGCGCACGATCTTTCTCTGCTCACGGATTCGCTCAAAACACTCCACTCTCGCGCACACGCGGATCGGTTTTCACCGCCCTTTTTTGATTTCCCGTTGAACATCTAACTTCCTTTAAACAACGGTGATTTTGAAAATTTTGCCGATTTTCGTCAAAGTACTGTAGTTGCGATCCGCCGACCGGGTCGTTCAAACGATTATAGTCTCTATTTACAAAAATATATGTGCTAATGTGATTGTGTTAGTGAAGTTGTGCAGTGATGAGGTTCTTCCAGTTTTGTTTAGTGTTATTATTTAGGTTAGTATTTCGGGTTCAAATATTCGTGCAATTCCTTATCGTAAATGTTGGAATTTCGTTATGGTTTGAAAATGACTGTATGTTGCATTGGTAAAATATTGCATTAGAATGTGTTTATGAGATGCATATTTAAAATAGTAACATTACAATGTTTGTCAACTGACAGATTATTATGTCAAAATGTCGCGTTACTTTGCCATGTCGCCAAATAAATAATAATCATAACGTGACAACCTTATGAAGTCAGTCAGAAATAACTATTTCTAAGAATCAACTTATCTGTAAATTCAATATTTGCAGTTTTTATCAAATTACTTACATTAGTTTTGAAGGAAGTTGACTGAAGATAGTTACAAATATTTTATTAAATAATCAGTAAAGACCCCCTTTTCTAAGGCCTCTTCTACTGGCCTTTAAGCTGTCATATTTTTTTTTTTTCTTAAAATTCATTATCAGTCTCCCTTATCCCAATTTATTTGGGGTTGGCGCAGCATGTCTTTTTCTACCATACTAGGTACTCAATCACTCGTCATCTCAGCAGCCACCTTGTGTCTAGCCATATCATACTAAATCTTCACACTTGTTTTCTTAAAACTAGTCTACTTTAATTCTAAAAGACACAGTTAGTCCAAGAACAGATAATGAGATGTTAATTTATGCATAATTTCTACAATATTACGAATTTGTTGTGACGTGTGGAGTCAAACCCGTCTCCGACCTTGCGAACCGGCAGTCCGGCACAAAACCGGTTATATTACATCACTTAACACTAGGGCCATGCGATATATTTGTACTAGATTGCAATCTTAGCTCAGTTTAGATAGTTACTTATTATTGCTGCAACTTATTTGTCTATGGCGTTTACGGCCTTATGGATGCAACGTCTGTAACAAGATGATCATTTGTATGGCGATGAAATTAGGTAGAGTTGTTGCTAATTTTTAATGTCAGTAATAGATCAGTACTAGTTAGTTAATGGCAAAGCGAAACGAGCATTAAAGGATCGTAGCACGAGGCGTTTTATAGTTTCCAGTCCTACCTACCCTCATGGGAAAAGGCGTTAATTTATGAATGTATAAAGGGTGTAAAAATACTCTTAAAGAAACCGAAAGCCTCTTGTTCTCACCGTAATTGTGATTATTTGTTTGTTCTATACCATACCTGGGAACCTTCTAGTTATGGAGATATTGGGAGTCAAAGTCCCAACTTTTTCACAAGTATATTTTTAAATACATGTTTTTAATGTTTTTTTTTTACTTAAGCCACCTTCACGACCCCCGTATTATTCAATTCATGCATCAGCACAATGTTTTGAATGCGTTACATTGAGTCCTACGGTAAAACGTGATATTTCACCCAAAAAAAAATCACTTAATGATGTTTGTACATAATGCTTGGTTGACGGTTTCGTGAAGAGTCTGTTTACACCCTGTATGTACAAATAGAATTGATTACTGAAATTCAGCATTGTTCTGGTCTGAATGCGTTATAGGTATTATTATATATTTAAAAAGTTAAAGTATTTAAGTATTATTATACTACTTAAATACTTTTTCTTAAGTCTATGGTAGATGAGATATTTGCTTTTAAAGTCGTCAAAATTGTGTCTCCCTTCTAATTACTGAAGTAGGAAGAGGAAAATTCTGAAAAAAAATGTAGGTTTTTAGAACGTTAAAAAAAAGGTTACAGCGAAAAGTGTTTGAATAAAATTGGATTATCTCAAAAACATTTTTTTGAGATATAGGGCTTTTTCGTCAAACTGCAGTAGTAACTTTATTTTTCATTAATATGTTATAAACAAATTTAATTTTGTGGTTGACTGCAATGAATGATGAGCGTTAAAAATATTGTTATTATATTGTTCGGTACTACAGAACCCTGTGAGCGCGAGTACGACTCGCGCTTGGCACGAGTAATGATGTACATATAATAAACAACAATTTGTTAGCATAATTTCTGTTATTACATTCCCTTGACATAATACTCAAGGGAATAATACATTATTGGCCTTAAGTTTACAAAGGTCAGTATGCCTTGGAATTCGATCTAAATTCTTTGGGTTTCCTTAAATTCAAATGTATTCCGGACAAGGTCTGTAAAAAAAATGTGAAATACTTTAAAAAGGCATGACATTCCTTGTCATTAAATTTAATACACCTTGTTATTAATTTTGTATAAATAACTGCTAATTACTGCAGTGTAATCATAGTCTTTAAATTTAATTTTATTAAAAAATAAGCTTTCCATAATAAAGAGATTATGTTAATGGATAGCAAAAACAAAACACTGCACTTACTGCTTTTGTTTTTTCAATAACTGACTAACTAGCGGTCCATTTAGATCAAAATATTCTATGTGGAAGAAACACATAGAATATTTTGATCTAAATGGACCGCTACACCGCTGCTTGTGTTTACATTCCTTGCATATTTTATTTCTCGAAGCACTTAAGTATCTCAAAGGAAGGACTGAGCAATTAGGAGGAAGTTTTCAGCACTGTCAGTGGTACAAGTTGGTGTTTGATTTTGAAATGTTTTTCGCTCTAATGACCGATTCAGTTCCCGAGCCTCTCCTTAATGGCGGTTGATGGCCCGACTTATTGACATTTCACTAAAATGTATAGGTTCTATAGTCAATTTTAGTGCTGGCCCACAATATTTGCTAAAGCTATTAGACGTTTCGTTTTTAATGTGTTCTGATGTCATTGTATATTTGCACAAGCGTTGACTTTTCAAATAGAGAATGTGACTCAATACTTGACATTATACTAAAGATAGTTCGATGTGTTATGCTTTAGTACTAATAGTTTTAGTATAGGCATTATGTTTTCTTTCCCTAAATTATGTATTGTATAGTAAAGGGGCCTTTCACCCTACTTCAAATTAGTGTGCTGTTTTTAGAATATTTACACATTTATAAGTAGAAACTATTATAGATAAATGTCTCCTTCTCTTTGGGCATAAATTCAATTCGATAAAGTCAAAAACAAAGGGCAATGTGCAATGGTATATAAACAATACATACGTTACCCGCGCTCTGTAGTGGCAACACAAATGTGAGGTAATTGCCGCAAGTCCATTTAGTCGCGTTCCAACCAGTGCCGCAGTTGTACGTGATATTAAAATAACTTGTGCGAATAACTTCCTCAAAAAGCAAAAAAAAAAATGCCGTCCTGTGTTTTTAGGGGATGTAAAAATTATACTGCAATTGTAAAAGATAAAAAGTATCATTTCATGCGTCATCAAGAAAAAAATATTTTAATTTATTTTTTCGATGGTTTCTAATGGGGACTGGCGCCTGAGGTAAGTCTCGTGCCGTGCGTACAGAATGGCAACGTGACTAAAGAAATATATTTATCTCTCTCTAACAACAGGAATTCCGTAGATGACATTTAATTTTCTTTTCCTTTCTTCGTGCACTCGAAAACAGCGTAAAACTTATCGGTAGCTAGATAGGTACTTAGGCACCTATCTAGCTACCGATAAGTTTTACGCTGTTTTCGAGTGCCCTGATGTTAATGCATGACGCGTCTATTTATAGTACGTCATTGAAAATGTGTCATTATTTCAACACTTATTCTGAATCAGTTAGAACTCACATATTTAAATAGGCCTCACCTGTTGTTACTAAAGCAAATAAGATGGGAAATAATGAATGTCCAAAGCATTGTTTTCGTTGAATTTATCGCACATTTGTCGCGTTAAATATCAACAGGTGTGTTTTCAATAGGAAAATAGAGTTCTTGTAATATATGTGTTTAGTTACAATTACCACTTAACAATACCCACATTACATACCCAAGCCAGGGGTCTTTCAAGGTCTTGTAAACCATTTTGTGACGTCGCGTCGTCTACAGCAAGCTAACTTGCGACATGTGAGGTAAAGGTTCACTTCTTTAGTTGAAAACGGTGAGTCAGGATTTTCCTGTTGCCAATTTTTAGTCCTAATTTCAGAGTTGAGATTGTGGCCGGGAAATGGTGATAGGCTCGCTCTTATGTAGAGGAATAAACTTATTGTGAAAATTCAAGTATGTTTTATTAATGTGATGTTTCTTTCTTTGCAGGAATTTGGGCTCAGCTTTACATTTTTGCTGTAGGTGAGTAAGATGACAAAAGCAACATTTCTGAGTAATAATTTTTCTTAGCTATATCATAAACTTTCACATTTTATGCGACCAATAACTGTTCAAGTTAGGTTTTATGCGTAGACGTTGAGATATGTTTAAAAACAAAATCTCAAACGGAATTGAGACACATTTGCATTTATTTTCATATTTTTCAATGTTTAATTTTGTGACAGTTGTCAATCTTAATCTTAATCTGGACCGTGATTAGGTACGATCGTCAAATGTTTCAGTGATTGTCATAAAATGGTAAAACACAGAAAAATACGAGTAGTGTAGTTCTCCGCAAGGTCCCTTAGTACCATACAGTACTCTGCCATGCCAAAGATCGTCTCCGTCTCACAAAGTTAGTTCGATAGCAATAAATTGATCGTAAGTGATACAGTTAGGGTCATGCCGTGAGAGACCGCGGTGATTGTTCCACAAGGGAGGAGTATCGGCCTCCTTGTGAACTGTCACAGTCGTTCACATGATCTTTAGTTTTAGAGGTCAAGTTTGAGCAAATTGTTTCTTTATTTGATGCTGGTTATTTTTTATCTGATTTTCCAAAAACTAATGTACCTAGTAGTTACAGTTTTTCCACAATTTTGTTACGAGATTATTGAACACTGATTTTAATAGTTATGAAAAGTCAAAACTATATTAACTGTGTAAGGACTGTGGAAAGCAATGTATTTAGTTTGTTTTAAGTGCATGATTATAAAAATGTTTTCCATTATTTTCCACAGCTAAAATAATACCGCGTCTCATCGATTCCAGGATCATAAAAAACAAATTCTCATAAAAGACAGCCAAATGCTAATTTAATCTGACAACCCTAAAAATATTAAACCATTTAAATCCACATGTGGCCGAAAAACAAAACATATGAATGATATACACGTATATACAAAGAGTAGGTATGTACGTAGAGTTGAGATATCTCATACTCATATTATTTTAGTCTTCAATAAGCTCATTTCCAATGTTATTTTAGCCGTTAAACAGCTTACGTCTTTCCGAAACTGAAGCCACGTAATGGCAATAAATTATGCTAAAATAGTTTTAGTAGCAAAAACACATAATGTATCTGTATATTTTGAGGAGGAAACTATTCTAGATTAATAGTTTGTTAACTGTTTATGCAAAATCAACAAACTTAATTTGTGTAAACGACTTGGATATACTTTTTTTAATTTGGTCTTTTGAGACGCATTGTTAATTTGAGTCATAATTATGTCTTAATTTTTTAATCGGCTTGATATTATTTACATGCGGCACCTCAGTCTAATCCCTTTGAGAAAACAGGTGAAACAGGAGTATCATTAACATAAGTTAATGATATTACTATGTCATGTGTAATTCCCCTCTTAAAAGTAATAAAGTCACGGCTAGAAATATCAAAGAGACATACGGAAACAGCTTATATGATCTTCATTTTGCGGCAGAAACGAACGTGGGACTTCCACCCACAGATTTTGTACGTTCGCCTACGACAAGAGTATCAATTTTGTTACAAGAAATTGGTAAATAGGAATACCGGGAAAAAATATTAAAAATAAAAGCAATTCCGGAACAGCATACAAAATGCCAATTAAAGCGGGGCAAAGATCTATGAGAGCCAATTAGTATCACTAAATATAAAGGAGTATTTCAATTTTGACATTTCTAGAACTTCGCATTAAATGTTCACTGCGTTCAAATATTATTCGGAGTACCAAAAACAAAATGTCTCACAAAACTGATGAATAATAAAGCAAGACCAATGACAATAAAGCAGAACAAATGCCAACAGAATCATTCAAATGTAGCGATGTAATAACAGCAGATAGGATGTAATTGTGAAATACCCGGTACCTAATACATCTGTGGCCATCGACATAAAATCGGTGGCCACAAATTGCCCGCGTATTATGGAAAGTCCACAATTATACGTATGAGTGCGCTATGACGACAACGACTTTCCATGGCTGTATTCAAATGAACGGAACGGAACGAACTGTCACAATGTGCAGCGGCCATCTTTGATGCTTTCAAAGCAAATAACGGATTCGACGCTAAATGCTGTGGAAACAATGTTTTTTTATGGAAGGTTTGACAACATAACGTTGTTATGAATTTAGCTAGTGCTATGTGTTATGTAAAGTTGTCATTGACATTTTGTGCATCAAAATTATTTAAATATGCATGTGTAATTTTTTTGGGGTATAGTCCTTGTTAAATATAAACTGAATAATAGGAAATCTGGATCAGTCTTCAAGAATAGCACTCGACAAACTTTTCACAAGGAATTACGGGGTATTCCTACAACCATTTTTGAGCGCAACCAACTAAGCGCAACTCAATTATTCCTCGAAGCGCAACCATTTTAACAATTTCAATTTATGAGCACAACTTATGGTTGCGCTTCGAGGAATCATTTAGTTGCTCTTAGTTGGTTGCGCTCAAAAATGGTTGCGCTTTGAGGAATACCCTGGAGCTACGGGAATTACTTGCCAGAGTCTTGACGGTACAAATAAAAAAAAATATCACGTCTGTACTGCTGTACTGGTGTAATATTTTTACTAGCGTCCCGCCCGTGCTTTGCAACTGCAAGTCACCACCTATCGGGACCAAACCTATCCTATATTTCAAGCTAAAACTAACCATACACATTTACAAAATTCATCCAAATCGGCTGGGTAGTTTCGAATATAAGCGTGTAGATATGAACATAGTGACACGTGAGTTTTATATATTATTAAAGATTGTTATACGGGTACATAATATTAGTTTTTTAATTTCTTCGTCGCAGTTCCGCGCGAAATCATAAGATGGCAATGACAGCTAATAATCACAATTTTAAATATGCAAAAGATCATTCAAATAAGGTTATTGACATTTTATGTCACAGTTGCTTAATAAAATGTCTATTAAAATTAGGATTTATAGGCGCTATAACTCCAAATGATTACTGAATATTAATGCTATTGCACTGTAAACAAGATGCATTCTATTATTATCATAAACTGATAGCGTAAATATTCGCAGATATTGAATCTGCATAATGTCATGATTTCACATTGCCCTCATGCTAATTTTATTGTTTTCTAAACATCTTTCGACATTGACTTGTATCTAAGTGCTGTGTTTGGTCTTTTGAAATAAATCTAGTAATGCAATATTTGCGTAAGTTTTAAAACTTAAAGGTAAACTTATCGCGTGTTTCACAACCACGTAAAACAATACATTTCGTTTATTTGTAATAACTTTTATTCGCTTACATAGTATTACTATCGGGTATTTTTTCTAGAATAGAAAGACCACACACACCTGGTTAGAAACAAAAACAGCAACATCCATTTATTTAAGGCTACTTTGGTCCATAGATACATACCATACAGACTAACATATATACAGAGTGTAAACAGACTCTTCACGAAGCCGGCAACCAAGCATTATGTACATACTCGTACTTCAAAACTAAGTAATTTTACGCAAAAATTATTGCTGCTTGTTTAATTTTTTTAGGGTGAAAAATCACGTTTTACGATAGGATCTGACATAGCACAAGATAGCGAGGTTTGGAAGGAGAAAGGGGAGGCTTTTACCCAGCAGTGGGAAACATGAAAGGATAAGAAAAAAAAAATCTAGACGCATCATCATTTCAGCCGAAAGACGTCCACTGCTGGACATAGGCCTACCCCAAAGGGGGGTTTATCATAATGGCTACCCTTGGCAGGCGGGTTGGCGATCGCAGTTTGTTACAAAGGCACAGAGAACGCTGATAAATGTTAAAAATTGTATCAACATTTCATAAATTATTTTTAATTTAAAAATTTTATTTAGTCTCGTGTCCTTCCATAATAATTATGTTGTTATTTGCAACATTTTTTAAACTTGAACTTGAGTTACCTATTTCAAGTTCAAGTGAAAGACTAATTACATATAAATTAAATAGAAAACGACTTTTATATTCACATGTACATTGCAAACATGTTATCGTTTTATAATACTTATTGTATCAATAATTATATGTCGTACATTATTGTAAGTGGATTTAATTTACGGCCCCTCATATTGTATGCACGCTTAGTGACATTCCTAAAAACAAGCAGTTATTTCAATATCAAATTGATAGAATAAGATATAATAGATTTTTTTAATACTACGTTTTGCTTCCCCTGAAGTATTTCATATTTAATCAGTGCCTTGCCTTTCCTGAAAATCTGTAATAATTTACTTGCGCGGTATTGTAAGCTGAGCTACCAAATGTAGATTTTTAACATGTTCTTAGATGTCACTCAATGGGCGGTCTTATTGCTGTAAACTTGGCTTGAAAGTGAAGGCAAAATCGATTGACTATTGGTTGTTTTCTCCCGCTCTCCAAGCTTATTATGTAGAACTGGCGGAGCCTTATTCTATGTACATAGAAATTCGTCGCAAGAAACCCCATACGTCCCCAATAATACGAAGGGAATCTCCTGGGATCATAGAATCTACTACTTCAAAAGTTTGTACTTATTGCAACGTATTGTTGAATTATCAAATGCATTGTGCGTGTGTTATGCAATTACACCACTAATCGAGGTGCTGAACTGAGTTAGAAACTTTTAATGACGATTTAATCCGCGTTTAAAGTCGCACCATTTTTTTTATAAACTTACAATATAACGAGTATTTTTACATACTGGTACGATATTACCTAAGTTAATTCAATGAGGCGCATACTGACGTAACAATGAACATACCAAACCAGGATGTAAAGCGTCCGCGTGTTCCGCTTCCTTAGATGCGCTGTGCGCAAGAGCAGCGCACGTGCGAATGTTATTACAATTCTGCTTTAATAAATAAATCAAATTTATATTATTTATGATATTGCTTTTCATCAGATTTTAATTTGTTTTGAATTTTACACGGTTACAGGCGTGAATTATTAGGCCGCGTTTATTTGATACGAGTTTCGTTGCGTCTACGCAAAACGTAATCCACGCGTTCGTCGCGCGGAATCCGCGTACACATTTTCTGCAGACCGCTCTGTTATAGGAAAATGGGCTCTATTTAATTGAACACAACATTCCTAATCCATTAAACCGCGTGGCGTTCGCGTAAATAATGTTATGGATGGATGGATGAGTGTAAACTTACACTCGTCCATGAATGTACCAGAGGGTGAAGGTTTGTGCTTCGTTTGACTGCACCTTTACTTATTGTTTTGGCGAAACTAATTATATTATGTACGTGTGTGCAACATACTTGATAAGTGTTGATCAATATGCAGTAGTGAAATACAATGTTCATATAACAGAATGCTTCATAAACTGTTTGTTTGGTTTGCTAGGAATAGATCAATAGGTGACCACTGTACCAAAACCGTTCAAAAGATTTCGTAGAAATCTGGATTACATCAGAAAATAATTGTGATTACTTAAACTTGTTACTAATTTGAAAACAATCTTTAATTTGTCACCGGCATTGCGTCAAGATGACTTCGTTCACCAATACATTTGCTATGCTTGGTTAAAATGATAACCTTACATTTTTCAGTGTCAAAATCTGTTTCATTTTCATGAGAGATCTCAATAAAAAGTGCGAAAACGATGTAAAATCCCCTTACGGTTACTGACTTTTCTCGTAAACCTGTAGTCTAGTATTTTATCGGAACTAATCAAATTTATATTACCGTATTATTTCTTTTCCGTGGACCGTATGAACTGATATCACGGCGCGGGCGGCTCGTAAAATATTGTTTTATTACTTACTGCCTGACTTAATTTTCATCTTATTTTGTTCTAGTTTTTTTTTGTGATAATATGCTTGTTAGGAATTTGCCCAGCAGTGAGACAGAACAGGCTATTAAAATATATATATACCTATATGCTTGTTAGAAATCCTTACCTTAAGTAGTTTTGCTGACTGTTAACCTCTTTGTAATCTGTAAACTCATCCTCCTCCTCAAGTTGTACTCCTTATTACTGAGGGTCGTGATCCTCCCTTGTAAACAGTTTTCCCTGACGATGTTTCGCCATCTCTGTCTATCCTTGGATTTCTTGGTCAAGCGAAGCGCATCTGCAAACTACATATTAGAAATCATATCTTCGTTCATATCATATCTTTGTTTTTTCCTATTAGGTTGAATTTAGTTAATTACATTCGTACCGACATGAAATCATAATGCTTCCAGACAAGAACATACAATTATTACTCGAGTTATAATTCGCACGTAATTGTTCGACATCTTGATCTAACGTCAGAACAGTGGGTCACGGAGCATTCTGCCAAATCGTACACGCACAAAATATGCGGTGGCATTCAAAGGGACAATCATATCTGAAAGATTAAGCTCGGTAACACCGTAGATTTGCAGCGTTTACAGAATAACAAAGACAGCGATGCTAACTATGCGAAGTTTTTTTAGTTAATGAGGGCCTGTGAGTTTAAGCGTTGCTAAAGTCTGATAGAATTCCAAGCACATTGTCTGTGTGTACATTGATATTAAAGGTGGCAGGGACATCGACATCGAATACGGTTACCACTTATTCGTATGTTCGCAAGTGTTGTTTAAAATTCACGTGTTTATAAATTTTATTATTATTATTATTCAGTATATCATTCTGGACCCCAATAGAAATGTTTCATCGGGAATTTTTTTTAAAATCTGCTGTTCCATCCATTTTGACTTTGATTTTGTCTTTTTTTTAATAGCCGGATGAAAAATTTTTGTGTCGAGGTTCAGAATATATATGTTACGGCTAAACTTAACCTAACCTAAGTTTAGCCGGCTTAGTTTATATTCAGACCTACCTTTAGCCATAACATAATATACTGTATAGGTACTTACATTGAGCAAAAGGCAATTGTAGTCTTGTTTCCAAAGTATATTTAGTTGCATTGGATTTGAAGCTCCAAAGTGTTTTTTATCGCATAATTTAAGTTGTCGCATTCATTTGTTAATACGATCTTGATAAAATAATGCCGGATACACCTAACCTAATTTTATAGAGATTTGTTACGCCACCAACTTTCTGCTTGCAGTGTAGCTCAGTCTTTATATGCGGCTTAATCACTAACAGGATGATAAATAAGTGCGATCTCGTGTTTATATTTAGTTGCGTTTATCCTCACACCACAACGCGTTACTCGTTTCTAAACGATATACACCGATATCTATTTAAATAATATATTGATGTGTCTGTTTGTAATATCAAAATAATTACGGCACTTTTAACAAAAAAAAAACATTTTTTTTTATTTCTTGTCTGCCTATCTGTTTGTCTTTCTATCTGTTTGTTCCGGCTAATCTCCGAAACGGGTGGACCGATTTTGACGGGACTCCTGCCCTTATCCCAATTTATTTGGGGTCGGCGCAGCATGTCTCCTTCTTCCAAGGAATATTCGTGCAAAATTTGAACAGGATCTATGCAGTAGCTTTTGCGCCAATCCGGAACATCGATTTGGAATTTTAAGATAAAAATATTTTTTATATTTTTTTTTGTAAATGAAATTTGTAATAAAATTCGTTCCAAAAAGGGAAATCATGTATTTTTATAATAATTTCACTCAAACGAAGGCCGCGGGCAACAGTTACCTAGTCATACATTATTCTTGGCTCTAGTATGAATGCGCTAATGAAAATTCATTGCAGTTCTGGGTCACGGTTTCGTGTTCCCTACTAATACGGTTCAAACCTTACCTTCTATAAGTGCCTAGGTAGGGGCCATGGCTCTGCCAACAGTTTGAGATAGGAAACTCATCCTCCTTAGTAGGCCTTCATATTAATAAATCCCGCACATTTTGTACATTATTAAGATGTTGTTCAAATGAAAAAGTCATGTGACTTTCACGTACAGATGTGTTAACAACTTTGGTTATCAATAATCACGAAATATAAATTATTATTAAGTACCTGCTCTCAGTTACTGCCCACTTTATATTCACATAATGTCATAATTCTGATCACCTTTGACTGCATCTTAAATAACTGATTTAAAAAACATTGAATTAATTATTGTCAACAAAGGAATACCATTAATATTAATTTTGATTAGTGTAGATTCTTTGAGCAAGCGGCCTGCCATTATGGCATTGAATAAGAAAAGTTGAAGTGTTGAAGTCCCTCATTGGTCATCGCAACATCGGTGCAATAGGTACACAGGCATCGTCCAACTGCTGCATGCTATTCCAGAGCTAAAGCTGGGGGCTTGTAATGGCTTACGTTACAATTCGTAAAATGGTCACCAAGTGACCACTGATCAGTGAGTGAGTGAATGAGTGAGTGAGTGTGTATTTTGTGTATATATCTTTTAATTTCGTGTGATCTAATAAAGAATAAGAATAAGTGACAATTCACAATGTTAACTTCGTCTGTGACCATTTTAAGAATTTTAACGCTATTCATATTGTTATCCTGATAAAGCGGACACCCAGGTTGTCTAGAGCTGGCCACATCCCGTTAGTGCTCTTACAGTTTCCACGAGTAGAGGTGAATATTTCCGAAAAAAACATGTAGATATGGACGCAGAAATAATCTAAGAATGTACTATTGACCTTCTACCCAAGAATAGAAGGGGAAACTCGTGGATAAAAACTATAACGCCCGAGCAGCCATGGGCTTCGAACTATTGATATACTGTTGTGGACATAGAAACCGATGTGTTTTCGCTAAAAAATCTTAGTACCTAATTGTCCTGTAATTTTAACATAAGATTTATTTTTTGCTTAGAATGTGTTTTGATAAAGTTAAATATAAAAGTTACAGTGAGAAAGTTGAACAGTTCGGACTTTATCGATTTTCCAATTAAACGTCAACCAAAAATCAGTCTATTTAAAATAAGTTGATTAAGCTATTGTGTCACGAAAGCACATTCTTACTTACCAGTGTATTTTCATCTTCAATCGTAGCCTAATATGTATAATACATAACATACATCACGCCTGTAATCCCCGAAGGGTTAGTAGCAGAGAAGTACGCAATAGTACACCCACATGTTACCAGTTATGTTAAAGGCCCATGTAATAGAGGGCCTATTGCAATCAATCGGGCGCACATCCAGACTCCGTGGGTGCTACTGAGAAATTCCTGATGGAAAAACCCAGTAACACTTTGCCCGACCTGGGAATCGAACCCAGGACCTCATGTTCAGCAGTCGCGCTTGTGACAACTAGACCAAGGAGGCAGTCCTAATTTAGGGGTATTCCTTAGGGCGCAACTGTTTTTAAGCGCAACCAACTAAGCGCAACCAAATTATTCCTCGAAGCGCAACCATTTGAACAATTTGAATTTGTGAGCGCAACTAATGGTTGCGCTTCGAGTAATAATTTAGTTGGTTGCGCTCAAAAATAGTTGCGCTTTTAGAAAAACCAGGGAGTATTCCTCAAAGCGCAATTTTAATAATTTTTAAATTTTGCTCTATACCTACTTATTACGGCTTTGCAATAACATCACTAATTCATCTCGACACTACAGATAATCCTGCTCAATAACAAATAATATCACATATACGGCACATATCTAAACGTCTTCGGGAATTACCAGTCAGTTGACACCTGTAGCGTTGCGTGCCAATATCAGGTCACACGTTTACAATGTTCACATTGTCAGTTACGTTACGACCACAGAGTGTACTGAGGCAGTAATTTGTTGAGACAGTTGTATTGTCTCTGTTCTCCTGTTTTGATAGGCGTACGTAATAATTTGTGAGGTTATATGGGACGTTTAATGTGGTTTGCTATTCTGTTACGGCTGTGGCTTGTTTTTCGTGGGGAAGAAATGGCGATCGGATTAGTGTTGAGTGTTTCTTTGATTGGGATGAAAATGTTATGTTATTTTTGAAGTGAAAACTTCTTTAGTGGCGTTGTGCACTTTTTTGGATAGGTAAAAACTGTTGACCTCGCGTCAGATCGTCAGATCGAATCGGCGGCGCAGGGTGCTTGCGCGAGTGTGCGTGTAGTTTAAGCTAGATGGCGTTGTTTCGCGTTTTCACTTCTGCCGGCACTCCGGAGTGCAACCCGTTGTTTTTTTTAAATACAGAGTTGAAATCGATCCTATTTTGTAGGTACCACTGAAACAAAGACTTCAAATAAAAGTCTGATTCAATCAATTAACGTAGTGAAAAGATTGGAAATTAATTCTAAATACCCTGTTGGTAACTCGTACTTTACCTAATTACTTTAGCCCACTTTTACTTGGTACGTATAGCGCTATCCCAATACTGTATTATACGCAGATAAGCGTGGAATAAGCACACAGCAACAAAAAGAAATAAAAAACAAAAGAACACATAATCTGAACTGAACGGACTCGGCGAATTCATTACTGTTATTCTATTCTAGACATTCAAACGATTTGCAACGGTTATGCAAGCCACGGGTGACCGTGAAGCGTAAATAAAACAATTATTAAACAAATTACTATTATAATAATGCGTAAATACAAGGTGACTCACATTTTGGAAACAGCGTCAGACTATTTAGTTACGGAATTGAGATGATCATTGACTTGATTTGCAAAGTAAAAGACTTTTTGGGACATTCTTTGCATATATCAAAACCAAATACCTATATGAAAATATTGCACGCTTTGAATGGGAATTACTCCATGATAAGAGTGTAATACTTCTTAATTTGTTCGCAGTTTTTATGCCAAGTCGTAAATGTGGCAATCTAGTGTGTCTATGAATGTATGTGTCTTCATGAGCGTCTTTCAAAAAGTGCAAGCGTTGTAATAAGTATTTCTGATTTAATATAAGGCTTAATTATTTATAAGAAATTACCTAGACACGGCTGATGAAGAAAATTACAACTACTCCTCAGCTCGGCCTGATTAAGTGGCTGACCACCGAATTAAATCCTAAAACACTTCGTTTTAAAGGGTAATGAACTCATGATGGTAGTTAATTATGGAATTACAATAATTTGTGCAATAGTTGTTGTATAACTACATCTCTACTAGCTTCATCTAGTGAAAATAAACACCAGAAAGAATCACAAAAGAAAACAGAGATTAACCTGATAGAAGAGCTAGCTCGAAGAAACACCTACTTCCCGCCTCCTCATTCATTCTATTTTTGCGTCAAAAAATATCTGTTTTGTCAATTCCCAGCGTTTGTTATCGTAGTTCAACTATTCCATCAACACGTGCATATTTTTAATGTTTATAATTGTAACTCTAGGTCAAGAGCTTTACGATAAAACGTTTTGGCATCACGCCATGCCGCGTCCCATCGTTTGTGTGACTATCTCTTTCTTTGATACGTGTTTGGAGAGTGAGTGAAAGGGAGAGAGTTACGTCTTGTAGCTCATTAACAAGCGTCATTCAAAGTTATTTTGTAATACAACAGATTTGAATGTGTTGAGTAGCTGCCTGAGATGTTACTACGGAGCGAGTACGTCTTATGCATAACATTACTGCAGTTCAGCTCGCAAACTACAGCCGCGCCTGACATGGCTCCCTGTGGGCCGTACAAAGGAATTGGATTACATCTGACTTTAATAATGTATTTGAAGTTTTCAGGATTCAGTGATGATTTAGGGAATCGTGTGACTGTCTTGATTTGACTATGTTTTTTGCATACCTATTTCACTTTAGTGTGCTGTACCTGTACCTAATCTTCACGAACTGTTGCTGATCCATAATTACATAGGTATGTCGCTTACCTGACTACAGCGGAGCAAAAAAGAAGGGTTATGCCATATGTATTTGCTCTCCTGTGTTAAGCTTTTATTGCATACTACTGGCTACTGGCAAGTATGAAATGATGAGCAATAACACAATAATTACCAATCTCTATCTTATCTCGGAGATTTAATATAACTTATTACTGCTTCCAAGTAACACATGGTGACAAGTTTATGAAACATGAAGTGAGGAAGAGGTCAAATGTCTTGTGCCTCCTAGTAGCGGTCGCGGTTAGGATTGCGGCATCTAACCTTGCATTTATGAGGTGCCAGTTGGCAGGCCGAAGCCAACGTTTGCGTAAAATGTAGTTCCTACATGTCATAAATAAAATATAAATACCAGCCCATTTATTTATTTATTCGTTTATCCTCCACATATAGTAATTATACCAATGTAGGCAGCAAAACAATAAGTTATTCTGCTGTTTTTCATCCGTCCTGTGCGTAGTGGACCGTGGACAACGAACGGGAGAAGAGACTGAAGAGTGGGACAGTTCCCAGTGTTCCCACTGCAGGGCAAAAGTTTCTTCACGCTTGCTCCATGAAGATTGAAATAAGAATGTGTAGCGGCACTACAAAAAGTAGGTACTACAGCAACATAGTGCAATAAGTTCTACAGCGCCATCTATGACATAAATGGCGAACTAATATCAAATTCCTAAATAATATACCTAAAGAAAAACCCGACAACAACTGTCGGTCAGTAGCCCAATGCAACACCCGTCAGGACCACAGGACACCCGTAGGATCCTCTCCTTTCTATGGGTGATGAAGAACTTTACACCCTGTTCTCAATACTCCCAAAAATGTAAGAATGAAACAGAGGCAGAGAGAAAGTGGGCTGCGGGACTGTTCGAAAGAGATACCGCGGCCCTGGAACATAAAGGGCAAGGAAGGAACATGGATGGGTTCTAATCAGTACAAGTCTGACACTCCCTTCCGCTCTGCCTAGGGCGGGAGAAGTCATTTGATGATTTCCCATCCGAAAAAAAAAGAAAGAGGCAGAGAGGAAGCGCTAAATAGAGAAGAGCGTAATAATATATTTTTTCAAATAAACTAGATAGAAATACTAATTCAGGTTGTTGTCGCTGTAACGTGTATTTAGACATAGAAGTCTTGAGTTACTCATAGGCAAAGTAACGTCAGTAACAGCAGACTATTGCTGTAGATATCAAATCAATAACGAATTCCCGGTATTTATTGAAACAGGGAAATCCCTTTCGCTGTGTGGGTGTCATATTTACTTTGAAACAGATTGAAAAAATAATAACAAAGACGACTTTTATAAAACACGTATTTTAAATGAAACACGTGTTCTGTCATTCAATTTTTCTGTAGGTATTTACAACAACCGGTTACACAGTGTAATTTTGCGTGACTATAGAAAAATCAAATATTAATGATACATGAAATAGAAGGGAGGTAGGTACGTCGCTTGTTGATTCGACCTACGATAGCGTAGTGCCAGTCATCATCATTACTTCGACATCTGTATAATGAATGCATAAGCACGTCCACTTCTGTAGCTTCGCTATATGTTTTGATCAAAGTAATCTCGCTCACTTATAAACTCACAGGGCTCTTAAATAAACTTCTTTTTATAAGGTAACTAGAGATAGATAGATGGATTAATATGCTTTATTGTACACCATGACAAAATGAGAGAAAATGTACATAGGTTATATCTTTGCGGGTGTTCCACCTGTTAGTGGAAGGATTCCATCATTATCACCAATCTTTCGACGGAAAGCTTTCGGGCTATTTATCACTAAATTGAAAAGGTGTTCTTGCAACTACTCCTGGATGAAGAGCTAAGGGACTCGCGCATTCACTACAAGTATTAACTTTTTGGATTCTGAGTGAATGGGAAGCTGCAAAAGTACCTAAAAATGACGATAAAAATACCGTTTCCTCTCTCCTAACCTGATTCAAAGTAAATACAACCGAACTTCATAAAATTTTAGGATACATATAAACGAATGGAGCCATTGGTTATGTACAGTTAATAGTGATGACTCCTACGAGCATTACTTTATCACTGTTTTATGAGGAACTGGTATTTTGCACACAGTAATAGTTCAAATAGAAGTATTTTCATTAAATAAATAAATAATATATTGTAGCAGTAGCAGACTGTAGACTGCCTCGTTGGTTCAGTGGTCGCAAGCGTGCTGGGCATGAGGTCCTGGGTTCGATTCTCTGGTCGGGTAAAGTGTTATTGGGTTTTCCATCAGGAATTTCTCAATAGCAGCCACAGAGTCTGGATCTGCGCCCCGTTGATGACAATAGGCTCGCCTCCTATTACATGGGACTTAAACATAACTGGAGGAATGTGGGTGAACTATTACGGTACCTACACCACTGCCTAACCCTTTTGTGGATTACAGGCGTGATTTTATGTTAAATTATAAATGTAGCATATTTTCAACTTAATATTTGGCTACAGTCAAGCGCGATGGATGCAAAATTGTCATATCTAAAGTCATACAATTGGCAAGGCACGCATTTTAGCAGCACATTAGCTGTTTGGTTCAGTTTCCAATCCGTTCAAATTATGCGTATGCACGAACATTACAGCGAAAAAAAACTGTTATTTAGGAATTCTTTCAACGTTAAATAGTAAAAATTTTAATGAATTAGTTTCGGACATGTTTCTTTATAAAATGAATGACTAGGATAATAAAATAACCGTTTTGACCAGTCTTGATGTTGTTATACGCACAAGAGTACAGCGTAATAAAATTAATGTATTGCTTTATAAAACCGTGGCTAATGCTCCTATAGATTGTCCGGACACGATTCTTGCAGTAATGCTGAGTTTAAAGGGTGTAAACAGACTCTTAACGAAGCCGAAAGGCACTTGTTCTCCCGGTCATTGCGATCATTTTTTTGTTCTAGACCATACCTGGGAACCTTCTAGTTACGGAGATATTGGGGGTCGAAGTTCCAGTTTTTCAAGTTTTTTTTTTAAATACATGTTTTTAATGTATTTTTTTAACTTAAGACACCTTCACAACTCCCGTACTAGTCAATCCATCCATCAGTACAATGTTTTGAATGCGTTACATTGAGTTTTACCGTAAAACGTGATTTTTCACCCCAAAAAATCGTTTCCCAGCAATAATTTTTGCGTAAAGTTACTTAGTTTGATGTACATAATGCTTGGTTAACGGCTTCGTGAAGAGTCATTTTACACCCCGTAGACTTATTTTTAGGGTTCCGTACCTGAATGGTAACCAACGGGACCCTATTACCACAGATAATATAATACTACTACTATTATTAAGCCGCCGCTGTCAGTCCGTCCGTCCGTCCGTCTATCTGTCTCTTAGCGGACAATCTTATGAGCCGTAATAGGAAGACAGTTGAAATTTTCACAGGAAGTGTAGTGCTTCTGTTGCCGCTATAACAACAAATAATCTAAATAAAACAAAAATTAAATGGGGCTCCCCTACTACGATGGTAGGGACTTTTCATGTGCGAGTCTATTTTTTTTTGGTATTCCAATCTTACCATGACACAACTTCATGATTTTTAACGCATTAATTGTTTAGTTTATTGGAAAAATTACCTATTTAAAAGTTTCCATATCGCATGGAAACCACAATCGTTAAAACATCATTAGTTATTTATTATTCTAATTATTTTACAATGAAATTGACGGAAACAATACCGTTACTTTAATTGGAATATTTAGAATATTTTATGTATGTTAAAACACATTCGGAGTTGATGACCTTTAATAATTGGAGAGGCACCTAAAGAAGAATTAAAGCTTATATATATTACGGGACTAATTTGCATTAAATGCTAAAACTTACTAGGGTGTGGTGAGATGAGCTTACTAAAAAAAGCCGACGTTCAGTTTATAACTATACAATACATACATACATACATACATCATCGTCATCTGCCTAGCCTTTTCCCAACTATGTTGGGTTCGGCTTCCAGTCTAACCGGATCCAGCTGAATACCAGTATTTATATTATTTATGTATGTATGTGTAGTTTTGTACATACATATTATTACATAAATATAATTGAAGTGTATGTTTGTAATATCAAAATAACAGCTTTTTACTGAATGCTTATGAAATATATGCGGCACTTGTAACAAAACACATTTTTTATCAATTTTTGTGTGCCTGTCTGTCTGTTCCGGCTAACCTCCGAAATGGCTGGACCTATTTTGACCGGATTATTACTGATAACTGATGTTATAAGGTCTAACTTAGGCTGTTTTTATTTTAGAAAAATAATTAGGGTTCCATGCAAAAACATTAAAACCCTTGAAATTGTTAACAAAATCCGATTCAAAAAGGGAAGTAATATTTTTTTTATAATAATTTCAGCTATAGTACAACATAAAGTTACGCTTGTAATCCCCGAAAGGTTAGGCAGAGGTGTAGCTACCTGAAAACAGCACACCCATACAGAAATAAAACATAGATTGGTAAAGTAAACCCTTACCCTAGAACTTTTATAGCTAAAACTAATTAACCCGATTCTGCTAATGGCGATTCTTAGTTCAGAATGTCCTAACTTTTGTGCGGAGAATGGTAAACATCGGACGAGCGTCAGAACACGTATGACCTAATAGCTTATACTTTCGTTATCTTCATGAAAGTGACCGTTAGTACGTCGCGTACGTACCTGAAAATAGATCGATTCCTTATAGATGTAACTTATAAGGAGAGGGAGAACGGCGCACAAACGCTTACTACGTATTCATTATATTATTCTGAACCATAAACATGTATGTACATGTTCCATCAGGCGCGAGGGGGGTGTTGTTTGTAAGGCCTACAGATAGTTGTTCCGGGTCTGGCTGTTTTTGTATGTGAGTTTAAATGTTTGTGAACGCACCCACGATACAGGAGAAATCCTAGTGTGGGGCAACGTATTTAAAAAAAGAAGAAGAAAGATCATAGATCTCAGCCATCGCTTTTCATCATGGAATCGGTCAAGAGCAGGCCCATCATGTAATAAAAAATAAAAAAAGAACCCTGCGTAGAAATTTTTCATTTTGCATCACCTAGGTATGTCTTTCTCATAGGCGTATTCTTCAAAACTGCTCTCTGAAATCCCGAATAGAGAAAGCATAAACCTTCATAAATTTTAGACACAAAATCTGATCACCAATCAGTCGTGGAGATACCTGCAGTCCCCTATGACCGTTTGTTGTATCGGTCTAGAGGTTTAGCCTAGGGAGGAGGCCAATATTCTCGAATGGTCCTTATGAATAGAGCAAAAGAGTACAGCATGGTTACACTATTGCTGTGAGACAATACGCCCACCCTATTTATCTCTAGACATGATGAAAAATCGTTCAAAATTAAAGGCCAAAATAATATATTAAGGGAACTACATGAACGACGATGCAGTATAACAGTAACAGATGATGTAGAACACACAACTCTGCATTGCATTGCACATAATTTTGTTCAAGCAAGTTTGGTTTAAATGAATGAGACCTTAACCTTTTGACTGCCATAGCATAAACACACGCGCGTGCCCTCCACGCCAAGCCACAATGTCACCTATCATTGTGTCACATATTTGTGTCATTTGGCGTACGCTTGCTTGTCACGTATATGTGACACGCAAGTATATATGACTATGGTGGTCAAAAGGTTAGAAAGAACAACCTTTTAAAGGGCAAAGTGTCGCTTCTTGTCTATCTAAAATATCTGCTTCCTCAGATATTTGCCCGTAAATTGAGTAGCCGAGTTCCAAGTAACGTAGGCGAGTCAACGTATCCCTATTAGTGATTTCATGCTACGCTCCTTCCTTTTTAATTCTCGGAGTTGCGTCCACACCGCTAATAGGGACTAAATTAATAATACATAATTAATTGGTCTTGTTTGTTTACGTTATAGTCTGACAACCAGTCTTACCAAGGGGTATCGTATTACTAACTGGGTTGTGGAGGTCACACTGGTAGTCAGCTGCATCCGGTTAGACTGGAAGCCGACCCCAAAATAGTTGTGGGAAAAGATTAAGCAGATGATGTTTGAGTAAGTTATAGGTATGTCGGATCGAATTTTATTACCCACAACAATTCGTAAGGCATGATTGCCAACTGATAAGTATATATGTTTTCCTTTGCTTCTGTGTTCGGTATAGAAACAGTAATCATATAAAAATCTTCGAGTACATTCTACGGCGAAACCATGACAATACCACCATTTGTATTCTCAAGTTCAGGTTAAATTTTAGGGCATTCAACCAAAATGTTTCGCCGTGACATTGATAGCGATCGTTTCATATGTGCGCATCCGTGAAACTAGTGTACATTTGGATGCGCCGCACACTGCCGGTGGCTTATTAACCGTCTGACATACTTGTGGACTGCAAACATCTGAATGTAATTGCGATGCTACGCATGGACTGATGCTACTAGAACGTAGAAATTATACAATTGTACAATTTATCATTTTGCCTTCGGTATCCTAACTTCTTAACTTTTATTTATTTATATTTATTTTTATATAATAATATTATAAATGAAAAAGTATGTTTCTTGTTTGTTACCTTTACACGCCTAGACCACTGAACCGATCATCCTGAATTTTTGCATATACTTAGTTAGGTGTACAGAAACGGACATAGGGTACCTTTCATCCCGAAAAAAAGTACTGTTCCTGAGGAAGACAACAATAACTTTGTTATGAATTGATTTTCAAATTCTAAGTGAACGCGAGCGAAGCCGCGGGCAATAGTTAGTAATACATAACTGCGATAAAGTGACGACACGACGCCGCGCGCCGCATGTAAACGGCGGAATCATACTAATTGCCTGCGACATATATAATAGCTTAATTTTGGGTTAAATTAAAATTCAAAGTAACAGGATCAAATAAATCATTTTT
Organism: Lycophotia porphyrea; assembly: GCA_950005105.1. Lineage (NCBI taxonomy): Eukaryota > Metazoa > Arthropoda > Insecta > Lepidoptera > Noctuidae > Lycophotia > Lycophotia porphyrea. The sequence continues at coordinate 6,653,899 of OX465389.1, forward strand.
TCTGATAAATTGCCATCCTTTCTGCAACCACCACCAACCAACCACAAACCAGTTTCTGAAACTAAATAATGGAAAATCTGGTGGAATGTTCACATCACATAAATACGCATCTGCCTAGCCCTTTAGCGATTACAGGAGTGATGTTATGTGTTATGCAATGTTAAACTAAATTACTTCCGGTCTTTTAGTTTAACATAATATGAATTTGTTTACTTTGTAAATAACTAAAGACACAACATTACTTAATCATATTTAAGTTCTAATAACAACATAATATTTTGAACCGAACCTTACTTCGAGTATAAATACTGTCTATCTAATTTTACTCTGCTGCTAATTTTATATCGATTGCTACACATAATACGTTTTGCTTATAATAAACTAGCTGATGCTCGCGGCTCCACCCACGTGGATGTCAGTTATCGCGACCAAAAGTAAGAGATAGACATCTGCCATCGTGGACTTTTCTGTAGACCTATATAAGATACACAATTCCACCATACATCAATTTGTTATATCTCAAAGGGTTGAGGCAGCGTTTTCGTTGAAAACTCCCAGACGGTTTATTTTTTCCGACACCTCCAACAAATATTTACTTGACAAATTATGTACTTAAACCTTCCTCGAGAACCACACTATCCATTGGTGTAAACAGCATGAAAATCGGTGCAGAAGTTTTTGAGTCCTAACATAACATCACGACTGTAATCCCTGATGGGTTAGGCAGAAGTGTATATCCAGTTATATTTAAGTCTTATGTAATAGGGGGCGAGCCTATTGCCATCAACCGGCCACAAATTCAAACTCCGTGGCTGCTATTGAGAAATTCCTGATGGAAAAACCCAATATAACTGCCCTGACTGAGACCTATTTGGTTGAAATTACTGCAATGTTTCACGGCGACAAAAATAACTAAGTTTATTGGTAGTGTGCACTATCTATGCAACTATTGCTATCTTTCTACACGCTCGTGTTAGAAGGGTCATGAAGGGTCTCGGGGTGACAGGCTCACCATTTGATTCTTCCAAATTCCGATCTTATAGGGACAGGGCTGCGGGACCGTTCGAAAGAGATACCGCGGCCCTGGAACACAAAGGGCAAGGAAGGAACATAGATGGGTTTTAGTCAGTACAAGTCTGACATTCCCTTCCGCTCTGCCCAGAGAGGGCGAAAGTCATTTGATGATTTCCCATCTGAGAAAAAATAAAAATGAATAAAAAGGGACTGTCCCAGTTAAACTGCTGTTTGATTTATTGGTAAGTAAACATCATTGAGTGCTCTTATTTTGATGGAGAACAAAATATACTTGTAGAGCAAGTCAAGTAATCATAAACATAATAATTAAAACTCGTAATTCATTGGATTCTTCTCTTCCATAAACTCTACGTTAATTAATTAACAACACAACCTCAATTATTACCTTCTCAATCCATTTCTGCTCGACATTAAAACTCATATCACCAATCGGAAAAAACGTAATTAAATTACCTTTGGTCGTGTTAAAAATTAACACGGCTTGGTATAAAACTACTTACGAGTAGCTGTTGGCACGACTTAACTCATTAGCAGCTAATCAGCGCAAAGAGGTGTGATTAACTCTCTACACTACCTTTAGATACGGTTAGTTAGACAAATTATAATCTGCCTACAGATGGGATTACCATTAATCATCTATATGTTCAGAGACTGGAACTGAAAATATGTTGTGTCTGAAGAACCAACAACCATCTTCAGGTTTAACTATTAGCTACTTTTAGTTTTTTTTTGTACCTCAGTACGGTAGATTCTTTTTGTGGAATCACTATCGAACAGATCTATTGAATGCATTAGGATCAATAGTTTGGCTTAGTAAGTATCACCTAAAAGCTGGTATTGTAAATATGACCTACCAGTATCTAGGAAATACTTAGTCAGTTGTGTAATGTTTTGTTACCACTGATTGCAAATAACGAGGTAGGGTCCCATGTGATAAGGAGCCCCTAACGCCAGTCATTGCGCAAATGGGCACTATTCCAATCCAGAACTACTTACAATGCAAAGCGAAGTGTCTAATGCTATAATTATTAACGTATATATAGTAAACAGATTCAGCAAAAAAAAAAAGTTAAGTAGTGTAAAGCTTTTTTTTATTTATTTTTTTATTTATTCTGCATACTTTTTTTCTATGTATGTTAGGGCCGATCGTGGATGTTGAAGCGTACGTATTCGAAATATTGTAGCTTATTCATGTGTAGGACGAAAGTACAAAATAGAATTCAAAGAAACAATAAAGTTTCCTAAGGTCTGTGAGACAAACCCATTCGTAAAACCATGAATAGAATTAGCATAAATATTGTTTCGCGTATTACAAAATTCGACATTGTCAATAAGAGAGGCGACAAAATAATACGAAGGTTTGTGTCCCGCTAACAAATTCGGCTTTGATTTAACAATTACCTTTGTCACAGCACTCGGGTTCGGTGTACCACTGTACACCATTGTGTAATCGTCCAGCCAATGTCATCCATTCATATTTGCCCCTTTGATCTTGTTCTAGTTTAGTTACGCACAAATCGACACAAATAGGTACACGTCAGGATGTGCCTATTATGAATTGATTACGGTAGTTATGTTTTTGTTATGAGATAATAGAATGGAATAAGTTTAGGTAGGTATATTTGACATCAGGAGATTCGTGGAGATTATTATTATTGCTACCATATTTAATGGGGTTTTCTTCATAAAAAGATCACTCACAGCTCACTACACAACACTCACTCACTCACCCACTCACTCACCCTCCCTCCCCACTCTACTCGCTCTCCTTACTCTTGATAACTTATCGCTTTGAGTAAATCTGCAACCGTCATACTTCAAAATACTTTGTATAAATCCATGATTTTATGAAACTTTTTCATTTAAATAAATCAAACTCACAGAAGTAAAAGTGATTAATTAAAACACAATCTCCAAGATTATCGATAAGACTCACAAATTGCATCGGTCGTCTGCGATCTATAAATAGCATTTGAAATTCAATCATAATATTAGCTGATTGAAGTAAAGAGTCAAGCGCGAATCCGGTATAAAAGAAAAACACGTAAAGAAAATCTTTAAAAAAGTGCGCTTGGACTTTTAAAACAGTCACTCAAAAAGTAGGAATGAGGTGGCTTTGAAAGAACCTCATTTCCGCCCGCGAGTTTCTCAATACATTTCATTTAAATACTTTTTCTTAGACTAAACGGTGTGAGAGGTTTTAATTTCGCACGTCGCTATCTCATGCGAGGAGGGACAAGGAAACCCTCTCTGCAAGCTATTCAGATGCTAACCTGCTTCAGGTTTCATTGCGAAGCACTGAAGCGCGAGTGTTTTTTAAAGCTAAGCTAACTTTATTAGTACTAAATATTCCTTTTTCTTGGAGACATATCCAGTGATAACTTTGGTCTTATATCATAGTTTTGGTTTGAGTTTTAAGTCTGGATTTCTGAAAGTTTAACCCAATCTTTTAAAATTATTTTTAAGACCAGTTCAGTTTATTTAGATTTAGAATTTATGATTTATTTTACCTAAGTCTGTTAAAAGTAAAGGAGACCCAATTATAATGTACTTTGACCTTATATAGCTTCCATAACGAATTGAAAACCTTTTGTATATTTAAAAATAAGTAGTACAAACATTCACATCCAAATATTATTTGACACTTAACATCTGAATCACCTGTGGAACAACCGGCCTCTATTACACAAAGTTATGCCGAAATATAAATAGACGGCCAAACGCTCTCACTCCCATTCCGTTTAGTTGACTTATCGAAAGATCCAACTTGTGCAAAGTCTATTGACATTTAGAGCTAACTAGCTCTAAATTTGATAGTACCAGTGATTAATAAAATGTTAGTGTATTAGGAATGAAGCAAGTGCATTTTGTAAGCACTTGTGCCGATTATTGCACTTAAAATTGCGGTTAAGTGATGTAACTCACTCTAATCAAAGCGAATCGCTTTCTTGTTTGATTTCATTTTGTTATTTCGCTTGATGTAATTACAGCCAATAAACGTATTGATTGGTATAAGCTGCTAGGTATTGTTAGCGCTAAGACCTATTGTATTGTATTGTATAATGGGCTGGTATATGCAAATCCACGTCCAAGCGCGTATTTTGCGTGCGGGTGGGAAAATTCATTCGATCCACCCCAACTCCCGGAGAAAGGCCAGCAACGCCTTGATGTTGCTGACAATCTCGCGGAGGGTACCTGGGTTACCGAAGTACTTTGCCCTGTATGTTGCAACCACTCGGCAGTGCAGAAGCACGTGGGCTGCTGTTTCGTCTTTCTCCATGCAGGCTCGGAACAGGGGGCTGTCTGTGACTCCTATGACAAAGAGGTGTTTATTAAAAGAGCCGTGACCCGTAATGGCTAAGACCTGTTATTGATGATATATTTGATGATGTTTAAGCCTACTATCGATCATTATTTTTTTCTTATTTGCCCTTGACTTTTAGAAACCTCCAGATTCTAGTATTAGCAGTGCTGATACCCTAATCTGATTAAATGCGCACAACCATTCACCAGATCATTTTACACAGGTCATGACGATCAAAGAGCATGATCATAAATAACGTTTTCTGCTTATGAATTGTCTGCACGAAAATGTCAGTTATTAACATAATCTTAAACTGTGACATCGAATAAATATTTGTTTTACAAAATTAACGTTGCTTTATGAAATAACCTATGTGGTAATAAGAAATATTTGCGTAGAACAGAATTAATCATTGAAATAGGTGGTTGACTTCGATGATATTTCTCGTGGTAATTTATTCTGAACTACATATTTCACGGGTTTTAATGCATCCGGTTTGCCTTGATGCACAAATATGCGGTAATATCTATCAAGGCCGGTGATAAAATCACATTCACCACAAATTGTACCGGCTAATTACCAAACCAGTAGTGATTACAAAAACTTAATGTTATTGATTTTATTAACTGTTAGGTATGAACGTCTGGCTTCATGCAGTATTTGACTAATTGCTTTGGTGATGTAATTAGGTTAGGTATCTTTTACTGATAAGGATTCCGTATTGATCAAGGGTAAAAATCTACCGACAGCTGGAGATCACGCAACGCTCAGTGAGAGATACCAGACAGATACTATGTTAAGATAAATGTGATCCAAAATGATATTAAGGCCAGCAGAAGGATTTTTCTTACTCGCATGTATTGGGAGAGATAACAACAACACAACCAAAAGAAATTGGCAATCTATTTAAAGAATATTTGCCTTAAATAATCTACTATTACCTATAAACTAGTTTTAATGATTAAAAACTAAGATTTTATTTAGGCAAGAAAGAGTTAAGTAACTATTTTAAAACAAGCAATCCTAACATACCGACCTGGTTAAAGAACATCAATTTAGTTATTATCACAATATTTTGTCGAAGGGGTTAATTTGTCTAATTTGACGAACAACGAACAATTAAGTCGTCAAAGGATTAGTTATACTTAGTTTTTAATTACCCCTAATGACGTAGAGTTTAACAAGCGATGTGATATAATAAAGCGGCTGACACATTTTTAATTATATTCTCATTGTTAGAGTTACGGATATTCAAATATATTTTTTCTTATATTCTTTCTGCAGGCAGATTGGTTGTATTGAACAATTACTCGGCCTTAAATAATTACTATAATAAAGTATTACGTGCCTATATTACGGAGATTCTATTAGCTTTTATAATGGTTTTATAGCATCGGAAATACCCAGCATTGTTGAATGGAATCGCTTTTTAATCATTTGCGGATGAAAGAAACATAAAACAATAGTAATTAAGTGCTTATTCCAACATAACTGAGTCAGGCTGTCATCGAACCATGGTTTCAGGATTTTTTATCGATTGATCAGCAATCGAGCAGTCAATGAAAAGATAGCGGTTTTCTTATGCCTTGAAAAATTGCAATTAAAGCGATAATCATATAATTTTCGGTTGATCAAAAATCATCACGTTCTCGACGATTATATCGAATTCTCCAAAATCACAACGTGATGTACGCTATCATTTATCGACGCAAAACGATTGGAATCCACGAAAAAGATAAGGAAGGCGGTAACATTATGCTACCGAGTAATTTTTAAGTACCAAATTATCGTTTTGATTATTTTGATATTTTCGGAAATCGTTATTCAGATAAGGTTTGGTCAGTCGTTGTGCGCTGATAAACTTTTCCTTTAAAATATTAATAGTACTTGTTATTTCAGATTAAAACATTCCTAAATAGTAAGTAAAGACTTAAAACTATGTTAGGAAAACTTATCTAAAATTAAAAACTATTGGCCTGGCACCCGTGTGAACACTGTTCCAGTACCGTACAAGAGGGCAATCAACCCTATCTAAAATGGTGTTTAAGATACTGTTGGTACTGTCGTGCACTCGAAGCATCAGGTAGGCTATCCGTTTGCGTACATTTGTTTTAAAACAATTAGTTCTAGTCTCAGCAAACATTCTTGATGCGCTATAGTAGCGCGGCAGCCCCAGTAGCATTCTAAAACCATTATTATACTGAACACGTAGGGCGTCTAGCGATCGACGTGTAAATTCCCCCATTCATTGGCCCTGGATCACAGAATTTGGAAATCATGGGGAGAGGCCTTTGCCCAGCAGTGGGATGACACAAGCTAACAGTAACTTACTCGCATATAAATAAATAAAGTTCTTTAAAATTACTATCCATAGGTTAATATTTATATAAATCCTTCTACCAAGCGCGTAGGCAGCGGCTACGAGCTACGTGCTACGAGCTCCCATGTTTATGCATCGCTACATTAATTTAGGGAATTCTCTTAGAAGTGCTACGAGATTTTTGTGCAACAATAAAATTATATTGCACCTAATCTTCTTTAGAGTGTCCATTGCAATCTAAATGGTGTCGGCCCAGAACTGAGCCACCAGTTTGGCGCCTTCAGTAGCGTCCATCAGTTCCTGTAATGGATATACAAGAGGACACCCAGGATTAGGACAAATATTAAGTGGCTCACCGTTTGTGGTACAGCCTCACATTTGCACTTCAAGGCAAAGTCATCATTGAATCGCGACCTGGGCAGGTTTTCCTCGCTGCGGCCAACCTGAGTTCCTAGTCTATTGAAAAACTTCCAGGTTAGCCCTGGCAACTCATGTCCAGGTGGGTAGTGGAACGTAGTATTCGATGAAGTAGTTTGAAAATCTCGCAAACTGAAATAATTTTATTACTAGGGAGCGTTTTAGAATAGATTGCAAAACTTATATTTACAAATCAAGTAAAACGACCTCAAACCACCTTTTACTGTTGATCAATTGATTTGGCTTATCTGGCAGTATATACCGGTATTCACACCCGCGATCACTTGATTAAGTATAGAAATTTTGTTTATTTTATTCCTGACTGCCTCGTTGGTGTAGTGGTCGCAATCGCGTCTTCTGAGCATGAAGTCCTGGGTTCGATTCCGGGTCGCGCAAATCGTTATTGGGTATTTCCATTAGGAATTCCTCAGTAGCAGCCGGCAATGTAACAAAATAAAATAGGCTCACCCCCAATTATATGGCACTTAAACATAACTAGAGAAATGTGGGTGCTTTATTTCAACATTTTTTTAGTTCATAATTTTTAAGATTATTAACTAATCATTAACTAACTTCTGATTTTAACTCTACCTGCTACCTGATAAGCCAACATAAGGATATTAATCGAAAGTGAATAATGCCTTTATAAACTTTCCCGGTTTTATATACAAAACAAGATTAAATTAAACAAGACTAAATTGTTCAGGTAGGCGTTGCTTTAATATTCTTATATAACGCTCTACTACAGGTTCATAATTGGTTCACCGCGAATAATTTAGTATTAAATGGGAAAAAAACGAAGTGCATCAGATTTGCTCTACCGAATGTCAAAAGTAGTAATAGTGACATAGTATTGAATCAAGAGAAACTAGAATTCGTCGAAAAAACTGTTTTCCTGGGGATCACGCTCGACTCAAGCCTACAATGGGGTCCGCATATAACATCTCTTGCAGGACGGCTGAGTTCAGCAGCATATGCTGTTAGAAAAATCCGTCAATTTACTGATGTAGATACCGCGAGGCTGGTCTATTTTAGTTATTTTCATAGTATTATGTCTTACGGTATTTTACTATGGGGACGGGCTGCAGACATCGAATCTATATTTATTCTGCAGAAAAGAGCTATCAGAGCCTTATACGATCTACGTAGGCGTGACTCTCTAAGAGAACTGTTTAAGGAAATTAACATCATGACAGTACCTTGTCAATACATCTATGAAAACATCATGTACGTTAGGAAAAATCTGCATTTATTTAGTAAAAGAGGTGACAGGCACCACTATAGTACTAGAAACAGGGACGAACTAGTACAGCCAGGTTTTAGGTTAGCTAAAGTAGACTCATCTTTCATGGGGTACTGTTTAAAATGTTACAATAAAATACCTCCCCACATTCTTCAACTAAACGAGACGAAATTTAAATCTTGTATAAAACGCACACTATGTAAGCAAGCATATTATAAATTGGGGGATTACATTGATGATAAAAATGCTTGGCTCACTGCTGGTCCTGCTCCACAAGCATAGGGGCAAACTAATTTATTACCATGTGAAGTTATTGTGGAAGCTGCAGAAGATTGTAATAATATCTTTGCATTGTATAAATTCAATCTCTTAGTATTATATAATTGCATAGCACATGTGTGAGTACTATGTACTGTAAAGCTACCATTTACATTTAGTTATCTTTCATTGACTTGAATTTGCCCTGGTGGCTGAGAGAATGTCATGCTCACTCAAATGTCTCGCTGATGGTGGCGGGTGTGTCGGGTCATTTAGCTCCCTTCAATATGGTTGAGCTGAATGGGTCTGATCCATGCGTCATGTTCGTGAACGGGCGCTGTCAGTTGGGACTGGTCATCTCTAGGCTGCCATGGTTTATTTTAACTACTTACTTTGTTTTTAAATTGTTGATATAATGTTTTACTCTGGACGCTCTTAACATGCACGTATTTCTACATCGTTCTCACATATGTTTAATCTCAACATGAATGATGTAACCAAGATTTTGTACAATATTTTGATTGAAAAGAGTGTCCATGGAGTTTCTTGCCCATTCTTCTCCATAGAGATCTACGCTTTGGAATGGGCAACTACAGTACTTTCACAAGTTATTATGCCTTGTGTCTGTGACTGTAGCTTAGCCTTATTTGTTTTTCTGACATTCAAAAGTGCCTGTAATGGTCTAATTGAAATAAATGCTTTTGAGTTTTTTTTTTTTTTTTTTTTTTTATAATTATTATGATTAATTGCTCCAACTTTCATAAATTGGGTCTTGATAACTGCATAAATTAAATTAAGAAACGTGGTCATAGACAAAAACTATATAATGTTATTTTCTCGACGAAGTTTACGACTAGAAACATAATAGCTTCAAGGTTTTTAGTATATCGATTGCATAATAATTCATTAAGAGGGATCGTCAGGGTATCCCACGAATTTCGACTTAAATACTCTCTTTTTTTGTAAAACTCACTGCTTTTTTACTTTGAGTAAAATTTCAAACTTAGTTCACTAACGTAACGTAAACTTTGATAAAATTGTTACTAAGTTATAGTAGTCTTTTAAAGTATCAATAAAGCTCTATAACATAACATCACGCCTCTAATCCCCGAAGGGTTAGGCAGAGGTGTATTTTATAGTACACCGACATTTCGCCAGTTTTGTTTAAGTCCCATGCGATAGGAGGCGAACCTATTGCCATCTACCGGGTGCAAATCCAGACTCCGTGGCTCCTACTGAAAAAATCCTGATGGAAAAACCAATTAACACTTTGCCTGACCCGGGAATCGAACCCAGGACCTCATGCTCAGCAGTCGTGCTTGCACTAGACCAACAAGGCAGTCAATCTTTATATGCTCACGAAATAGTTTTATTTTCAGGTTACATTGAAGGAGTCAATTTAAACATTATCTTTGTTGCGCTTCACCAATACCGTTGTTTACCTACTGACGAAGTTTTTGGGTCCCCACCCCGGGTTGGGTGTATAGGTGGCAAGGTAGCAACAACAAACGATGCAAGTACACAAGCTAATCGTATGAAATCCCATGTTTTCATCAAATAATCATTAACTCGGCTTATTACCTCGTTCAACTAATCTCGTACATTAACAATCATGTTCGACCAATCATAATCAAGTACGGGGGAGCTAAAAACCACGGACCGTTGTTCTCTCGCAGGAAACAATTTGTCATTTAGTTAGCGGTAGTAACTACATGGACTGATGCAGAAGATCTATTCTTGGAATAGACTATTAATGACCCGGGCATGTAACTGCTACAGTTTCATAGTTTAGGTTTGTAAATACAGGGTGTAAACAGACTCTTCACGAAGCCGTCAACCAAGTATTATGTACATCAAACTAAGTAACTTTAAGCTAAAATTAGTGCTGTTATTAAAGCCAAAAAAGTCATTTACTTTTTTTTCTGGCTGGTAGGACTCTATGAGTCCCCCTTTAAATTATTGTGCTGATGGATGGATTGAATCGCATGGGGGTCGTGGAGGTGTTTAAACTTTTAAAGTAAAAATCTTACGTTAAAAACATGTATTTAAAAAGAAAAAACGTGTGATTAAGTTGGAACTTTGACCCCCAATATCTCCGTAACAAGAGGGTTTCCAGGTATGGTCTAGAACAAAAAAAAAATCGCAATGGCGGGGAGAACAAGTGCCTTTCGGCTTCGTTAAGAGTATTTTTAGGCCGCTGCCTTGAATTTTGCGGGCAACGGGGCGGCGGCGGTGGCGGCGCCGCATGTCTGGAGTGCACCACTCGTTGCCCGCTCCCGCGCCGCTGTTTTCAAGAACCGTTCCATTTAAATGTACGCATAAGATCCTGCCGCCCCGCTGCCCGCAAGTTTCGAAGCAGAGGCCACTTTCATGCCGTGGAACAGCTTCGTGGATATTTGCAATATGTATATCATCATCATCTCTCAAACCTTTGGCTTCCAGTCTTACCGGATGCATGCTGAATACCACTATTTTACATGGAGCGACTGCCTAACCTCCAAAACCCAGTTAGTTCTGGGTAATAGGATACCCCTTGGTTAGACTGATATTTGCATATGATTAAAAATTAAATAAATCATTGCTCTGTGGGCTGTGAAAGTGGTGATTTGAAGTTTTCACCTGTCTTCCTTCTGCCTTAGAATTGCAAATCTGAAATGTCAAGATTGAGAAACCATCTCACCATCTTTGCAAATAAAGCATTCTATTCTATTCTATCTAAACACATAATTGTATTTCATCTTAAATCTTCAAGTTTATTTAAAAGTCCAATTTTCAGCTAAATTCATGAATTTACTCGTCATTGCCCTTCTTTTATTTCTTATATAGTGTCATTGTAGCGTAAGCGCAGGAATGCTAGCTACCGACAGTTGATGCTAATGCAGGTTCGTGGCAAATTGCTTTATTTGCTGCACTTTGTTAATCAATTTACCTAGATGACGCTGTCAGAAATGTGGCTGTAATATTATTATGTACTTTTTTATATCTTAATTGAGGAATGAGGGAAACTAGTTGTCTAATGACAGTGAGTTTCCCTCAATGAATGAGATTCATTCATCGGTGCCATGGCTTTGTGCATTCCGACATACACATTCATTTCAAATCACGTAATTATCTTTGTCAACTGACAGGTATCAGATGCATTTACAAAACACCTTCACGCCAATCCGGCTCGAAGGACCATGAACAGAATTTCAAGGTCCGAAGGCGAGATCAAACAGACTCTTATGGCTTAAAATTCTCTTCAGTCGTGGTCTACATTTTGGATAAGATAGCTTTTTTTAATTATATTTATTCCGGAGAGTGATGCTGCTAAGATTATTAATGATATGGCAATGTGACGGTGCTCCACTTTTTCTTTTCTTTATACATAGGTTCTGTTACGTTGGAGCAGGCAGAATAAAAGTCCCTTAAAAATAAAGAGTTTTTAAATATGTGAAGCACGTTAAACATCTTTCAAACATACACCTCAAGCTGATATGGAATAAGAGCAGCATGTGTTCGATGATGATAACACAGGTGACAATAATCAATGAACGAAACACATCGACAAAATTAGGCTTTCTCTTGTCTGTGTGTGTGTCATGTATATCCGTAATATCACTCAATGCATTGGGAAACCTAGAGAGAGCCTTTATTTATTCATATGCAGGGTAATTATAGGCGATCGGGAAACTGAGTTACTTTATTCAGCAGCCGAAGTTGTAATTACCTTATATAAAATTATTTTTAAACTAAATTAGTATTTTCAGAGTCTTGTAAAGTTAAGAGAGTCAATACTTTTATGCCAAATATGTGTAGAGTACTTACATTGTAAAAATTCGCTTTTGGTATTTATTGATAGTTATGGTTCAAAAACAAAAAATAACATAGATAAATATGATAACGGCACTTACGTACTGGTTTAGAGGCTTATGCCTCTTATCTAGCTATAAACTCTACCGGGCTTTTGATACAGACGTACAAATATTTTGTCAATAGCACTCTTTTTTTTTGGATAGTCATGATAAATGATGATAGGAATAATAGGTACTACCTATCTTCAGTCACTGCCTCTCAACATCACCAATCAAGGCTACTGGAACTGGTACTGGTGGACTTTCCACCCTGACCTATGGATAACCACTACATTATCCAAGAATCTGACAGTCTACAAATTACTACCCCATAAGGTAAACTAAGATATTATATTACCCAGTAGTTACTGGATACAAGGTAGGTCTTCGAACCCAGGTCGGCCGGAGCAAGGACAATCTCTGCAGATCATGGACGGCTCAAATCTCAAGTGCGTATACGGCGTCTCCCCCCTGACAATGGCCTATAACCTGTGCACTTGAGGATCTATTTACTGCATCAGTGAGCGAGGTTCGCGTGGCTGAGTTTTAGGCTAAACACATTTGAACCTTTTGCCATCGATACACTGAAAAGGTCAGATTGCTCCATGTAAAATACTTGTATATTCAGCGGCACCCAAGCAGACAAGAAACCTCTAGAAGAGCAAACTAGGTGATGATAGTTGGTAGTACAAGTTATAGTAGAATATCCAGTTCACCGCACACCTTGACAACAAGAATCTTGTTCAAAATTACATCCTGCTTAATGAGAACCCGGGTTACTATGTCGTATGCTCTAGTTGCATAATCTCTTTCAATACTTATTATTAGTGTTGATAGTATCACAAAAAAAACTTCTATAGATGCATCCTAACCACGCGAAGTTTTTTCATTGTTATGAACTGATGTGGGAAAATAAAGTAAAATGTGAATGGGTTAACAGCTGTTTCAGTGAGCTAAATAAAGATATAGGTTTTTGCGTGCATAGACAATGTAAACTTCTGTACTAAAATTCATACTAACGTTACTCTGTCTGTCTGTTACATTTGGCAAACTGGTAGATCAAAGTCAGAGTTAGGACATAAACAGGTATATTCTTGTGGGATAATTTCCAACCTTCGCGCGAGCAAAAGCTAAAATTATAAAGAGGTTGTTTGAGGGAAACTGATCCTAAACTTAAATGTCTGGAGAAACTAATAATATTACTTAAACTCACTGGTAGAAAACAGACTGTTAATGATTATGATGAATATGTTAATGATGAATATGATTTATGTTGCAACAAGAAACATCACGCGGTCGAAGTCACGGGCAAAAGGTACTCAACCATGTGATTGCTTGTTATTTGTTAATTACTCTCATCATACTCGAATTATGAGTAATTATGGACTCCTGATAGCCTTTCTATTCAAGAGCGCAATCAATCATTGATTGTCCATTCTACTCGGAGCCTCCACTTGTATGTAAACAACGTCGCTTTTGAATGACTTATGTTTGCTAAGCCCGTTCCCTACAGACAGACAGACAGACAGACAACCTAGTGATCGGAACCCTAAAAAAGAAAAACGGTCGGTTAGAGTAAAATATAATTGTTGTGGAAACGATTTTGGGCTCCGTTTTGCAGCAATAAGCCAAAATATTACTTAAGTTTTCACTTCCCTACCTAACTAACTTAATAAACATACGAGTATATGTTTATTAAGTTAGCACATAATCCACATAGTAGTTTCCACAGACATATCCGTAGCTATAATTGTGACACGCACGCCATGAAAAACTGTCCCATTTCTCACCGGTGATTTTCCTTGTTATTGTTTACCGTTGATAAGTACATATGTGTACATAATAGTATGTGATTGTGGTAATAGAAATGTATATTGTGCTTGCTCACTTACTTGGAACTGGACACTTTTACGTTTCTTTTCATGTAGGGTCAAGGAACTCAGCTTAGATCCTTACCTTCCTGGTATGTTTTCCTACGCTGTCGTAAATAACTGGTTTAGTACTAGAATAAAAAATAACATGTATACAATAAATAAAATAATGGTACCTAATATAAGTATCGGTCTCTGACTTCGCAAAGAGCCGAACTTTCCTTGATTTAGAGACCTATAAATATTCTGATTTTATTTTAAAATATCCTTAATGTGTTTTACTTGCGAGTCCCAATTCACAAAATAATATTTACCTCAAACCTAAAGTAACATAATATCAGTTAATACATGAAACCTTGAAATCATCAAAACAATAAATCACGTTCATTAGCTTCTGGTTGTAGGTTTTTCATATCAGAAATAAAGCAAAGTTGCCCTTCAAGATACAATCAATTTCACGATTAAAGGAATCCAATCAAAATGCATATCTGTGAAAAATCGCTTGTGTTCGTACCGATTATTATTTCTGTTTGTACACGTACGGCAATCAAACTACGATTGAATAATTGTAGAACGATTAGGGGCATCCATTATAATGAATTACACTGAATATCATTTATTACATTGGCCAATTGTGCTCGTAAATGTCAATTACTTTATGAGTTGTCGTTTTTGTAGTAGGATATAAACTAAAACGTGTAAATGTTTGTTTATTTGGTATTAAGTGCCAGTTTTAAAGTAATTTAATAGCTTTGTAATTATGCGTTGCCTAGCGGCATATGAATCTTTTATTTGTAAAGTAATTTGCTGATTGCTATTTTAGTGTCTATTTATAATAAATTCATGTTCATATTTTTTACACTTTGAAAAGTTACCTCTCTTCGTGCAAAGCCAACTAGATTACGAAAATAGAGACTATTTCAGTATTTATTCTGGGTACGTTTACGTTTCTCAAAATAACTGACAACAAATTTTCTGAATTCATCAACCTGTTATTCCAAAACTCGTTTGCTAAACCCAACTCACGTCAAAACCTCACCATATATATTCTAATAACCAGAACAAAATAAACATTAAAATGACAGTATCGGTCAGTAATAGAACTATTAGTTTGTCGTGCGGAATCACGGACATTGCACGCCACTTCTTTGGCGGTTAAACGCCATCAGACCACGTAAACATTACGTGGCGGGTCACCAGCAACATTGGAGTAATGACGGTTCATTACGAATAAAATATTGTATTTTATTGTTACTTTAGAGATACATTACATTGATGGTCGAGAAAACTTGGAACCAAAATGGAAAACTTCTACATAACATTATTCTGCATTCTCTGTAGTGTTAGGTAGAGCTTTATCTCATTGACACATGGGACTAACGTATATCTAATGAATGAGGGTGTTCATTCTCTAGATATGTTCAGCTAAGTCCCAGGTAAAAGAGGGTGAGCCTATTGCCATCGACCGGGCCTTTTAATGCTAGGATTACATTTCAATATTGGCAGAAGTAAAAGATTGTAAATAAAAAAGGGAATCTTGTAGGTAACAATAACGTCTCAAATTGCCAATACTTTAAGCTTTTTATTATTGAAAGAAAATCGTTTTTTACAAATTGTTATCATAATCATTATTATTTGAGCCGGAAGATGGCCACTGCTGGCCTATGCCAGCAGTGGCCATCTTCCGGGAAGGCCTATGCCTTCCCTAAGTGTTGCCGGATAGACCTCGACTTATTATGTTTCCTGCGTCCAGCCACAGAATATTATATGTAATTACTTACTAAAATATCATGTGAAGCAGCTGTAAGTATAAACAATTCACGGATCTCTAAACCGCAAACGTTGACTAATATGCGATCTCGACGCCAATGTTATCAGCTGTAGGTAGTTTGCTATTGTTTATCCCGTGAATGCCTAAGGTGATCATTGCGTGTTCCAAATACTTATATTTTATGTTTGTATCCATCTGCTTCACATTGTTCGGCATTTCGCGAGAATTTTCCGTTTTTCTTTTATCTTATATAACTCGGTTTATTATCTACATATCTCTGCAAATATTTGATATCTTGCTAGGCTAGATAAACGTTGGAATTCTTTGTGTATCTATTGTTTTAATTATGAGTAGGCGTTGTCGTTTGTAATATTTTAGTTATTTGCTTCTCTTTATTTTCTATGTTGTAATTGAGTCATTTTCTGAGTTAAGTTCTTTATTGTTATTATGGGGCTCTGAAAGACTTCTTAGGAAGCGATTGTACGCGGTAACTTAAGTTTATGAACAAGGATTTCAGTAGGTGACGTTTTAATTTTTGTGGAATTGCGAAAGAAAAAAAATAAACCTGCTTTCGTTTCATACCTTTACAGCAGCTTCAGAAAGCCTATCTAAGATTATTTTGTATGACACAATTACAAAACACGTGAGGAAAGCGTCTCTGGACGAGTCTTCGTAATCCCACACAATTTGCGACTAATTTACCTGTATGTTGAAACCGAGTTATCGAGGACAATGGTTGCCCATAATGCACGGCTGTATGCACCCATCCGCGTAATAGTGATGCGATCTACCACCGTCAACCACCGTCTCGTAACCGCTCACGTCGCGGTTGTGCAAATCGCTTCCCATGGGCTTTCGCATTAGCTAAGGAGGGTCGCAGACTTCAGATTTTGCGATGGCGACTTTATTATTAGGTGGCGTCATGTCTATGATCTAGTTTAGAATGTTACTATGCTACTGATTATGAATCCTGGTAAGATATGGTTTATTCCCGCCTGCCCCCACCAGTCTGTCCCCACTGGTGGCAGTTGCAAGTATTTGTCGCATCTACCACCACTGGTGGTGGCTGAATGCGTTCACTGGTTTGTGCACTGGTGGCAGATGACACTTAAATTAGTGGAATCCTCCACCCTCTGACTCCAACAAGTATTTCAACTAACAAATAGAAAGAAGGATGGCCTTTCTGGGCCCAGCTGTAACTGCTGCCTTCAATATTTGTTTTAGATGTGTTATAAATATAGCCAATTAAAACAACTTCTGTAGTTTCTCTAAAGCACAACCTGTACCGTGTACGATTTGCAGGAGGTTTCTTTGTATTTGTTATTAATGTAATAATTAGGTACAATATATACCTCGCTCGATAAAGTAACAATTAGGCAGGAATTGTCAACTTAGATTTCATGATTGAGGAAAATTTTAATCGATCGTTCATTTCAATGTGTTATCGTTAATGACGGTCAGATAGACTAGTCGACAAATAACACGATTTAAATATTCTGTGAGGTTTTTAATGTTTCTAATGCAAATCATTTCTGTATAATCCAAATCTGGCAATGTGTGCACTGCCTAATCCTCTCAAGCGTATAGTGACTTGCAAATTATGTGCTACGAAGTCTTTTATAGGGATCCCATCAACGAGGTGTAAGACCATCTTTTGTTTCAAGTAATTATAGTGAATGGCAGATTATAAGTTATGGTTTATCAAGAAATTACACAGTTCAGTGACTTTTCACACTACCTTCTTCAATAATTATAAATTGTGTCTCGACTCTAAAAAGACTTTGAGATTGAATTTTTTCGATGTATCTTCTGAGAGTAGCCAGATAGGACACAGTTTGTGTTATTTTTTGTCAGGTATATTTAATACTAGGACTTCGCCCGCGACTTTGTCCGCAAAAATAGTGACAGCTCGGCTAATATGCAAGATATAAATATAATTTATAGCCTTAGTAAATATATTCGTGGGTGGTACGAATAATGTAGCGTTTTGCCAGTGAATGAAGTTTTAGAATTGGATCATTAGTTCCGGAGATGACCCACAAAGTTGAACACAAACTTATAAACAAATTTTACCTCTTTATAATATTAGTACATTTTTACAACAAATAAATACAGCATTTACTTCATAAATCATTGTTTTAATCCAAACAAAACGGCAATTGACCACAAGCAAAACATTAAAAACCATTTAACAACCCGCTCCACACATAATCAGTTCACCGCGTGTAATATGTCAATACGTTAATTAAGTTGAAGTTGTGAACTTATGTAAATAAAGCCAGCGCATGAACATACACCTCCATACACAACTTGGATAATTGGAGCCCTTTTGTACGCTGCAAGTCTCGAGTGAGCTGCTCAACCCTTGACGTACAATTCAACTTGTTTTTTAATTAGCTACGCACTAGTATTCAGTTTAGTCACTATTATTAAGGTTTTTGTATGACTAGGAAAGAAATTCAGGGGGTTTATCGGGATATCTGTGGGCTTCGATAACGGGGTGGTAGGAAGTGTAGTGTATCTTTTTAATAGATATGTAAACACTGACACACAAACAAGAAGTTACGTAGTCAGTTGTCAGTCACCACATTTAGCGGGAAGTTAAGAAGCGTTCCCAGGGCTGGGACCTGATCACCTGAATGTAATGGTGAGGCTGTGACTGACATAACCTAATTGTGTTAACAGCTCAGCTCTAGATAATAAAAGCTGTACTACAAACGCGGAAGCCTTCTTAACCTTTTTTTTCGCATGGGAAATCGTCAAATGACTTCTCCCGCACTGCGCGGAGCGGAAGGGAGTGTCAGACTTGTACTGACTTTAACCCAACCATGTTCCTTCCTTGCCCTTTGTGTTCCAGGGCCGCGGTATTTCTTTCGAACAGTCCCGCAGCCCAGGCTACTTAGCCTTACTTCTTATTTAGGCAGCCCTGTAGCCATTTTTAGCAAATTCAGGGAGAAGAAGTGCTTATAAGTCAAAAGGTCGGGTTAATTAAATAATATTCCCACATGAAGGTTCAGACTTGTAAAATAGAGTAAGAATCTAAATATTTCTCACACAAAAAGCCGCCATACAGTAAAACCACAAAATAGTTAACTAGGTAGAGAAGAAGCGAAAAAAATATGTTTTCAAGATTTTTACAAAAACACATTTAGGGCCGATAAAGATAAAAAACATTTTCAAAGAAACGTGGGGTTTTGATAGGTAAATTACAGCGTGACCTCTTTCGCTTTAAGAATAGATCGATCATAACATTATGTGCACAGTCATGATTCGAAATATCTAGGTTTTGTTACAGTGTTCAGTTACAATTGTTATGAAACGATTTTAATTCTATAGTAACACCTATTGATCATTATAGAACTATTTAATCATAGTGGATATCATGAAAAAGCTCTGGTAAGTCAAGGGTTTGGAATCAGCCTGTAAGTACAGTCATGAGCATTAATGCTCCTTACATTTATGGAAGTTTTTTTTTTGTACAGTCAGCCTATGAGGTGAACTGGGGTACCCAATTGATGCAACCCACCGTACGTATATGAATTTCATGGTGTTATTCACATAGCAGTTGGTTTGTAAGGTACTGAGCTCGAGACTGTACATATCCATGCAGCTTTCACTGGGAATATTCTCAGTTCAGTACTTGTGAGAACGCTCAAAATCAAAATCCTGGTTCTCTGTTCGTCCCGTATCCAGGTCCGTGTTTGACGATATCGTCAATATATTGTGATATACTTGTAACAAAATCGGGAAGACCAAATACGAAATTCAGTATAAAAAATATACGCATTGCTATTATAAGTTCTATTGATTTCCTTCTTGTAAAACGACATTTTCAATTATAAATGAATTATTTCAAAACTAATCGTTTGATGCGATTTGAAACAGATTGTAACTTCTTCTAATCGACGATTAAAATCACCGCACGAGTAACGAATCATATCGAATGTATTATATTTCAGGCGATAATAAATTAGACTTGAATATTTGTTCTAAGCCTAAGGGCCTTGTTATAACACGATTTTGGTACAAACCTTGTAACGTGAGAATCCTGTGAACATTATGTTGCTATTGTATCTTGTACAAACAAATAGGGCACTGATACGAATATAGTTCAATCGATCTGATGAAATTTGTATAGAATTATGTACAAACGCCAGCAAATCAAGCTATCCGAAACTGTCAAATTTTCACAATCCATTACCACCAACGATTTAGCGATTAAGTTGAAAATCAATTTTAGAAATTTAACTAGATTGTAGTGGCCTGATGTGCTTGCGTCTGTACCTTGAATTTTAAGTTTTATTTTAGAGTGGGTATGTAATCACAAGTGAAGTTGCACGTTTACTTCATATAAATGATTGTATTTACATTATATCAGGCGCATATGAATATTTACACAGTCTCAAAAGCGAACTAGCGAAGGTAAATGCTTCAGTAGCTTTCAGAAACAATTATTCATGTTTTACTTCACGGAAACTGCAGGGAAATTCTGAAAAAAGTCATTACAGATCTCACTACTGTATGCGCAGTAAAAATACAGTTTTAACTTTGACCGTGCAATTACGGATGTGAGTTCGATAGGGAATTTTTGCAGAATACCCCGACCAGGTGCGTTCCGGTACATCCATCCGGTTTTCCAACCAGTACGGCTGAATTTATATTTTTTACATAGAGCCACTGTCATCTGTTGACGGCTGGAGCCCTGAGAGGAAGGCTAATGAAAATATAAAAGATTATGTGATGATTATGAATTTGAAAGAAAAGGGGGTTGAATGATGGAATAATGGTTGACAGGGAAGAATTGAAGAAGAAAAGTCTTTCGCCGATATCAAGTAATTTGAAACAGGGGCTGGAAGATGAAATTGATGAGCCACTATTATCCGTAACAAAATGAAGTCAGATTAGTGTAGATTTTTTTTTTCTGGATATCCTTTTTTATAAGTCGTACTTAGCTGTTTTTGGGCGCTATACACCGTGATTTTTTAGTCGTCTGACAAAGGTGGTCCACTCAATGTATCCGACATAAAATAACTCTAAGCGTCTTTTTTTACCATTAACTAAGATAATAGGTACAAAGAAAAATAAATAATACATTAGAATTATGAAACATCCTGTTAATAATGTTTACGTATCAAACAGTAGAACATACCTAACCATCGCACGAGTCGAGTAGATCGCCGCTCGCAACAGAATGTTTAAACTACGTTATGCATCATAATATTCATAATAACGAATAATATTTTTTTTTTATCTCTTAAATACTACTTTTTTTTTGTTATGAATGTATAGTAGTCATTGGATACATGAAGTGGGCTGCCGTTGTCAGACGACTAAAAAGTCACGGTGTATAACAAAACATCATCGTATTCCAGGAAGGGTTAGGTAGAGGTGTGTACAGCACATCCACATTTCAGTTATTACTGAACTGTATTTTCTAAAATAATTTGCCAGGTGACTGCACACAATCTGATTGTTTTCCTCGCGTACCTTTACACTCGTAACTTCAATACGCGAACTGGAAGAACTTTATAGAGTTTTGTTAAAAATACGCAATACACAGTATTTCTTAAATATCTCAGCATCTGTTGCCGATAGCACGAAGTTTTCAAATAGTGCTGAAACACTTTTTTTATTTTTACATTTTAGAAATGGTTGAAAAATATGACGGGCATTCAACTTGAAATTGATGCTATAAAATAGTAGACTACTTTATGCATTTATAAAATTAGTAGCGTAGATGAGTTTGCAGTTTTATAGGGGATAAAATATTAAATATTTATTTATTATTCACAAACCTACGTTTTTCCTGTCCTATACATTTATAGATCTTTGACACTCGTTACAGGTAGTCAGTGACTCAAAAGTTGATAACCAGTCTTACCAAGGGGTATTGTATTACTTAGTACGTACTCATTGGGCTGTGGAGGTCAGATAGGCAGTCGTTCGATGTAAAATACTGGTAATCAGCTGCATCCGGTTAGACTGGAACCTGAGCCCAACATAGTTGGGAAAAGGCTAGGCATTAATAAGGGACGTGGCCAATTTCTTATTAACTTTTTAGATGCTTCCTTTAAATTTCGGTTTGGATGCCTTTTTTGAAGTGATAAGCAATTGAACCTTATTTGTTCGGCGACCGTTTAAATAAGATATCATTATCATTTCAGCCGAAAGACGTCTACTGCTGGACATAGGCCTCCCACAAGTGTCGCCACATTGACCGGTCCCGTGCGACTCGCATTCAGCGGATCCCCGCAACCTTCACCAGGTCATCGGTCCACCTATTAGGAGGCCTTCCAAAGCAAAGATTTAAATTTTTTTCAAAAATTTCCATGAACAAAATTTCCGCGAACCGGAATCATCCATTTAAAGTTAATTATAATTAATTAACTACTGGCTTTTAAAAACAAAATATCTGATAATACATTATCAGGCAAAGTTCGGTATACCTTAATGATAAACAATCGGCAATGATACCGTGATGATAAGGTAATGATTATCACGTTTACAATCTTATCGAATCTGATATAATCAAATATCGAATGTCAATGATTTTGAAGTTCTTCAAAAAGAGATACGGTTAACAATCTTCAGTAATTTTCACCAAATATCTTTAACTGCAGGTAAACATTGCAGTTAACAGTTAGATTATATCACTTATCAACAAAGGATGTTACTTAAATGTCTACTGAAGGCGTGTACAATCGATTCGGCTGTCCGTGATCAAATCTGTCATTAGCTGATGTGATTGTTTAACTAAAATAACGACAAGTCAATGACCTCTAGATAAATATTTTGATAGTTAGTGGACACATATGTTATTTCTAAAAGGCAAGCGCCTTTTAGGGCAGATGGAAAAAACCTTTTGTAACTTTGCTCTTGCTTTTTTAAAGTTTTCGGTAATTAAGATTCATGCTGAACAAAGAAAAAATAAGTAGGTACTTTATAAAAGTTTCGAAATATTAGTTAATTACTTAAAAATATTCATTCTACACAAACCAGTGTAAGCTAATATTATATAATTATAAATGCACTCAATATGTACTTACTAGTTCTCAAAAACGCTCTAATTAAACAAGCATAGTTAATGACTGTCATCAGCGCGACTCGTGTAACAAGGTCATTACAGGTCATCAGTAAACGCATTACTGGGACTGACTATTACAATGTAAAATGTAAACAGCGAGTAATTGTAAACATACGTCTAATAAATTGCTGCTTGTCTTTGGGTATTATTCTAAGAAGCAGTATGTGTCATGGCGAGAGCGTATGAATTGGTTCTATAATGTATTATAGTCTATGCGGTCTTACGATGCATCAACGACAATACGAAACGTCTACGGGGGCTGCGACTAAAGCACAGGCCATACCGCCAGCTAGCGAGCGAGCGAGCCGGGCGAGTCTCTTTTCATACTTCGTTTCGGCACTTACGTAGTTCGCAGCGTGAACCAAAGTATTAAAAGAGGTGAAACGATGCCTCGCCCGGCTCGCTCGCCCACTCGCTAGCTGGCGGTGTAGCCCGCGTTTAAGGGGCGCCTTTAACCTTCCTAACATCCAGTGCTCACAGATGACAAATATTTCAGTTTTACAGGTTTTACTTAAATTCAATACTTTGTCATTCGACCGATTCGCTTTATAAGCCTGAAAACGGTCGACAAGAGTAATGTCACACGTGCAGTGTTTTCATAATAATCATACATTGACCGTTAGTCGCGTGTCTTTATCCTTTTTATTATAACTTAAACCTTACTTTGTCGCGATTCTTAAGGTTAAGTGATTGAATACTTGCTGCACTGCTCTGCTATTTCCAACCACTGTAACCCATGAAAGCCAGAATGCATTCCAAAAAAGACGATTCAATATATTTATTCCCGTAACACACGATCTCGCTACAAAATGTGCAATCATACGTGGTAGAAGTGAAACCTTCAAAAATGTTGACTTCAAGATAAACACTGTATTCTTCCTATCTCATTTTCTCCCACGTTAAATCTTATGAATTCATGTGTCTGTCTCTTTTTACTGTCGTTTTTTCGTTTCATCGACTTTCAAATCACAACCATGCTAAAGAAGTTTACACTTCAAAAACTGCGGAGGAGCATGTTGAGTACGAAACATTGTGCATACAGGGAAGCTAGGCAGCAAACGAAACTGAAAAAAAATAGCCTGCATCCGAGCTTAGAAGCCTATAATAAGCTTACAACCATCCCACTGCTGGGACACAGACTTGCTCCCTGTTAGAGGGACTGGACTGGACCGTTAGTCACTATTCGCACTTTTCATTGGTAAATTACATACATTCTACAAAATAGAAGAAAAAAAAAACAAAATTGTCATCACCGAATTGGCAACGGACCGCTGTATTTTAAAATATATTCTTAGGAGGAAATTATAATGCCTGCCAGGGCTGCGGGACTGTTCGAAAGAGATACCACGGCCCTGGAAGTGGAACACAAAGGGCAAGGAAGGAACATGGATGGGTTTTAGTCAGTACAAGTCTGACACTCCCTTCCGCTCTGCGCGGGAGAAGTCATTTGATGATTTCCCATCCGAAATAAAAAAACGATGGAAATATTATTATTGGAGCTGCTACAACCGCAGCCCTCCCTTATCACGGGATATTACGGTATTATAAAACTTGATTTAAGCTGATAAAATATTATACTTCTACTTGTTATCAAATTGGGCTAGCTGACAAGAATACAAATTAAAAAATAGAAATAATATTAGATAATTATTTTATCAGTGCTATTACTAATATTAATTCAACTAGCTATGAACGAAACTACCGGCTACTTTTTAACTGACTTAAAAAATGGTTATGTATAACACCAGCATTTTTTTTCTTGTATGTTTACCGATTTCTCTGTGATTACTAGTATTTTTTCATTTGGTAGAAGGTCGCGCGGTGGTCCCATATAAAATAATGAATAATTGTATTAACTTTGCTTCGGTACTATGAGGTATTCGGCAATTATGCATAGTTTTTTTTCTTCGTCTTGATATGGATGATGAGGTAATAGCTTCTATAATAGGTACAATGCAAAATTGATACATGATAACTAAACACAACTATACATATACAACGTGTAACGTTAAATGCGCAAAACTTGAAAATAGTTTGATCAGAATATCGAGCAGAATCAATTGAACCACTTTTTAATATAGGTCACATTTTTCAAATAATCTTCATTAAATACTTTGCCCTGTCTATTTATTAATAGGGCGCAGCGGCCCAGTGATAAACCTACCTACCGACTCTTCCCTTGACAGAGCGTCGTCGCAGATGCAAGAAACTATCAGAACTGCCAGTAAAACTAAAACAACACATAAAACCTTTATTTTTAGTACTTTATTTCTAGTACTGGGTAACACGATACCCCTTGGTAAGAGATACCACAGCTAAAAAGGGTAAAATAAAAACTTTTTTGCAAAAAAAAAAACTACTTCCTACTTCTTGCGGTACACGAACGAGCATTAAAAATAGGATAGGTAATTTCTATTACAATAGTCCTTATATCGATCTACTTTTGGAAAACCCTCTCTCTCTCGGAATCTCTCTACGATGAAATAAAAATAAAGAATAATAAGATGGAATGAGAGAAGAAGAGATAAGAGTTTAGCAAAGGTAAACAAGACAAACATTGGAAACTGTGACACACACGTCCGCTAACCACAATAAATTAGTAAACACTCATTAGTCACCACATAACTGGAACATTATTAGTAATTGTCGAATAATTAAGAACTATTAAACGAATTATAAACCGTTTGAAAACTGGTGGGTGACCTGTGGAGTGTTGTGAGACTCCGAGTCATTCTTATTCTTATTCTTTATTGCACACAAAATTATTACGAACAAAATTACATTTGAGATTTTCAAACAAAATTACAATATATAGCTTATGTACAACGGCGAGCTTAACCCAGAATTGGATTTTCTTACAGCAAACCTTACCTTGATTGCGAGATTTGCAGAAGAGGATATACCTACGTGCACAAACAGTACATTTAAAAACTTCAATTAACTTATTTTACATTAGGTGCAATTATGATAAATTTATGCTTTACTAGCTTTTTTCCATGGCTTCGCTCGCGTGGATGTCGGAAATTATCCCATGACAAATCACATCACAATCATGAAAAATATCCCACAAAAAAGAATAATACACACAAAATTATGACAAATAACTTATATCATAATTTTGTGTGTATTACTCTTTTTTGTGTGCAATAAAGAATAAGAATAGTACATTTCCATGGGATAATTTCCGACATCCACGCGAGCGAAGCCATGGAAAAAAGCTAGTAAAGCATAAATGTATCATAATTATTTCTATGACCTTTTAGGATTTTTGAAGAGAAAACTTCTTTAGGCGCGTTGGGCATTTTTGAGATGGGGAAAATCAATTGAACTCGCGTCACCTTTAAACGACCTCTTTTTCGTCGCAGAGTTACCCGTATTGCTACATATTACAAGCCCAAAAAAAATACAGTGTATAGTCAAATGTATAAGTAAAAGGCTAATCTGCTAGTAAAAAAATAATCCAGAATCTTAAAAAAAAAAAAACACAGTGACAAATCACATCACAATCATGAAAAATATCCCACAAAAAAGAATAATACACACAAAATTATGACAAATAACTTATATCATAATTTTGTGTGTATTACTCTTTTTTGTGTGCAATAAAGAATAAGAATAGTACATTTCCATGGGATAATTTCCGACATCCACGCGAGCGAAGCCATGGAAAAAAGCTAGTAAAGCATAAATGTATCATAATTATTTCTATGACCTTTTAGGATTTTTGAAGAGAAAACTTCTTTAGGCGCGTTGGGCATTTTTGAGATGGGGAAAATCAATTGAACTCGCGTCACCTTTAAACGACCTCTTTTTCGTCGCAGAGTTACCCGTATTGCTACATATTACAAGCCCAAAAAAAATACAGTGTATAGTCAAATGTATAAGTAAAAGGCTAATCTGCTAGTAAAAAAATAATCCAGAATCTTAAAAAAAAAAAAACACACGGCACGCCCGGAGTGGTTGGGTTTTTTCCTTACAGTATAGTAGGATCCACTGTCCAGCTGTCCTACAAAACTAAAGTATTCAAATCAGGTACACGATAGATAACCTACTGGTGATCTTAAACTCTCACAGATTCAATATGTTAGTCAGACGTGAGCTGGACTTTCTTGGAATACCGACCAACTTTCACGGATTGTTTAGTACATGCATACATACGTACAGCTTATGTTAAACCGTGGATATTTGTTGGTACGACCGTTTGATTTACGTAGGCGATACTCTCACTTGTTTTGTTGAGGATAGTAAATTCATTTAAACTTGGCACGTTTTTTAATTTTTACTTCTTTTGGCGCGTTAGGGGAAAATGATGACAGTAAATTTTTACGATGCGCGCGCACACCGCCACGAAAAACCAACAGCCTGAAGTTAGCTAGTCAACATACGCCCTGAAGTTAGCTAGTCAACATTTAAGTTTTATACGCCAAAGAAGTATACATTCTTTCGTGCGTAATAAGTTACACACACACTTTTTTTTTGTTTTCGATGTCGTGAATGAAGTAGTTAATTTTATGCAACCCTAGTTTATTTTCTTCATCCTAAAGGAAAAGGTCATTGTACTCATCTGCTACTCAATACATCTCTGTTTCGCTTAGATTTTTTGCTTTCTAATTCTGGTTTATAATGTTCCTGCAGTAATGACACCGATACCTTCTGCCGGAGAGCCCAGGGTCGCCCTGAGGACCTAATGACCACTAGCCAATACGTGGTTTTAGTCATTAATAGCCCTGCAACAAATATAGTGTTTCTTATCCACATGGATTCTTGTCATCAATCCATACCTTTAATGTATGCTAATAATAGGTTAGCTGCCTTACGGTCTCTCCTCGACTAAAGTACCGCTTTCCCGCAGGTCAACGCCTTGTGCGTATGGAAACGCATTATTTTATTATGATTTTCCTTTCATTTATGATCAGTTTAGAAATTTTATTATAGATTATTAGTCTAGGCTACACTTTCATTATTCACATAATTTATTAGTTAGAGCGTATACACGGCAACATGTCAAGCTATAAATCTCCAGTAT
Organism: Lycophotia porphyrea; assembly: GCA_950005105.1. NCBI lineage: Eukaryota > Metazoa > Arthropoda > Insecta > Lepidoptera > Noctuidae > Lycophotia > Lycophotia porphyrea. Next base: position 6,682,061 of record OX465389.1, read on the forward strand.
AATATGACCTCACTTTGTATAGATTTTCCGTACAATGAGAGATCTGCTTATATTGGTTTTTTATAGCTTGATTGGTCGGTGCGTACCTACGGAATTTTTATAGTTGTCATCATCATCTGCCTGGCTTTTCTCAACTATGTTGCGGTCGGCTTCCAATCTAACCGAGTGTAGCTGAATACCAGTAGTTTACATGGAGCGACTGCCGATCTGACAGTCTTCTTTGTGTAACTAGGTAATACTGAGTGACACATTCCATTTTTAATTGCTGATGGGCATACAAAACTGTGCTAAAATGTTAATGTATTTTTTTTTAATTTTTTTTTAAGTGTCGAACTCTCTGTGTTGCCTCCCACATTTAACTCGTCTGCCTTCAAAGCAAAAGTGAACAGGTCATCATCTATCGCTTTCCTTCAGGCGTAATCAAGGTCAAGAGCAGGTCCATTAAGCTTTAAAAAAATATATGATACTAGCTGACCCGCGCAACTTCGTCTGCGTCACATAATGCAATTAAATAATATTACAATTATAAATAGAGATGTAAGCTATCCAATCTTTCAAGTTGGATCAAGTTTGATCCAACTTGAAAGATTGGATAGCTTACATCGCACCGTGTGTAGTTACACACGGTGTGCGAATTTCATTAAAATCGGTAAAGTAGTTTAGGAGTCCATCGCGGACAAAAAACAACGTGACGCGTAATTTATATATATTAAGATTTATAAAAAGTCTCTATGGCATTTATGTAGTTTTTACGGAATTCCATAATTAAAACTATAAAGTAGACGTGTTCTTTGTATTGTCTCAAGCTATTGGAACTATTGAAGTTCAAAAGGTAACAGTTGTCCTAGAAGAAGAAACATTATCTTTTAAACTACATAGATAAAAGGCCTCTAAGTAAATATTTGTCGTCAGTTTAATTATACAAACACACTAGATACTAGAGACTGGAGGTTTTTCTTTCAAGGCATTCACAGGATAGTCTGGTTGAGCAGAAGCCAGCCTCGTAGGCTGACCTGCAAGATGCCACATCGAAGAAAAAGAAAGAAAATCCCAAGCACACAGGTTTATTTTTTTTAAGATTCTAGATTCGTTTTAGAAAATATTTTTGGATAAGTCTTTTACTTATACATTTGACTATACACTGTATTTTTTTTGGGCTTGCAATACGTCTAACTCTGCAACGAAAAAGAGGTCGTTTACCGGTGTCGCGAGTTCAATGGTTTTCCCCATCTTAAAAAGTCCAACGCGCCTAAAGAAGTTTTCACTTCAAAAAGAAAAGCTAGGTACTAGTTTACCTCACCTTTGCGAAGGTGCACTAAATGCAAATAAAACGATATCACCTAATTGTTGTAAAAAATGATTGTTATCAAATCAACAGCTATTTACAATTATGATTTATGCTTGCCATGTAATATTTTTATACCTACGTAAATTATGTAATAATACAACATTTCGCTAGTTGACAAGGCTTTTGCCATCAATCGGGCACAAACCCAGACTCTATGCCTTCCTGACCCAATAACACTATACCCAACCTGGGAATCGAATCCAAGACCGCTTGTTCGGCAGTAGCACCGTTACCACTGTACCAACGAACCTCGATAGTATGAATCGTTTTATCAAAATCATCTCTCTATCTGACGTAATAAAGTAATAGGTATAGTATAGTATGTAATAATCTCAAATATTACTTGAGTAAAGTACAACACACGCAGGCATTGAACTTTGTTCCGAGCGGAGAGGCGTCATGTTTCCAAAACGTTCTATTTTGCATGCATTAAGTACAGTACACATGACACCGCATACTCGCAAGTTTTGCAATCAAAGCCTATCATATTGTGGTATATATATCTGCCATGTATATCAACCAGCTTTTATTTAGACATATTGTATTACTAAAAGGTTTTTCTTTAAAATTACGATAGCGTACGAGTCTGGTAGAGGTCACATATATAACGTTATGAAGGCAAGTTCTAACAAAATATAGTTACTATTCTTGTATGCTAGAATTTTCTCGAATGTACTGTTATTTTTTGGAATACTTACGACCATCAATGGCGCGAAGGGGAAAGCATTTTGTGGAAAGTACCGGTAATGAGCGTGAAAAGCTGATTAAAATACATTTAGTACAAGTGTTCTGTGTCTATTATCGTTTAAATGCATTGGAAAAAAATATATAGAATGAGAATGGTCACGACATTGACATTTTACTGCTTATCCTGTTACAAGAAGGTTTTGATGTAGTTCACGTCGTTGGCTTTACCTAGCTTTGCATCGTTTAATTAGGTTACCTCGCCGTTATTGTAAAGATTCATAGTTTAATCCCCCTTTTATCGTGTAAACTTTATGTACAAACAACCTTGTGTAAGAAGTGCAAACTGTTATTTCATTTTTAGGAAAATAATAATTTTCCTTCCAAGAAGATTGTTATCTGAGAACAAAGGTGTTCCACCTCGCGTTGCAGAAGATAAAAATATTAAGAATCACAGATAAAAAAGGTTGAATTTTTTTATGTGTGTTTCTACACATTTTCTTGGTCCACGTGCTTGCCCCTAACGTGTTGTTATTGTTTGCAGCGTAAGCGGGTGGGCGCGCGCGCGGTGGCGGCGCAGGCGGCGCGGCGCGCGCGACTGTAAGCGCTCGCCGACGCCCGAGGATCATGCGCGCAGTCCACACGCGCCGCGCAACACGACCGCGCGCACCATGCTCAACATGAAGCTCAAGGAGCGGCTGGCGCTCGCCGTGAGCGCCTTCCTCGTACTCTTCACCCTCATGCTCGTCGTAGACCTACAAATGGACTACGGCATATCCGGACACAGAGTGCCCCTACACGGACGCGTCAACATAGCGGACACAGAAGATAAAGGCCGGTCAGCCTACATAGAGTTTCGGAAGCGGTTCCTACAGAAAAGGTTGGTGTTGTGGTTTAGTGGCATTTCTGAGAATTGTTTTGCTTTTTGTGTGTTATGTGACAACATCTGAATGGACGAATGTTTTGCAATGTGAAATCTACTAACGGGTACGTAAAGTGTTCAGTTTGTGACTTCATATGACTTTATTTTATGAATGAAAACATCGTTTAATTTTATTTATTTTAAGCGTAAAGTATACATTCATATCCTATTCTTCAGATATAAATTGTGACAGTTAGGTAATTTCCACACAGACTTCTCAATCAAAATTTATCTTATCAAATACAACAATGACCCTTTGATTACGTTGGCAGATGAGTTGAGCGCGGTACATATTAAAATAATTTCTTTAAAAACGAGTTTTTAATGACTCCAGAATAGTTTCTTGATCGCCTAAGCATACCAAAAATTTGAACCATGTACAGTAAGGAAGAATAGATTTAATTTTATTGCGCCTAGCCTTCACCATGTGATTCATATCCAGTTAACTTTGACCACTGTATTTAACAGTTATTTATACTTTGTGGTTAATTTAAGAGCATTCTGTTAGTTATTTATGCGTATTGTTATCTTATGTTATCGTCGTGTTTACTGGTTTGACAGCGTCTTTATAGATAAGACTGTGTTGGACAGTACCTATCGTATACTAGTTATTTTAAAATAAAGCCGAGAAACTAGATCAATATTGTGTGCGTAATGAAAATTACTTCGATACATGATATTAAAATGATTTATAATCATTAATTATATAGTGCGAGTCATCGTTATCGATGCAAAAACGGGTGTTATGTCTACGAATGCAGAACTCGTAGATTAATAAGTTTGTCGCTCAGGTTGCAATAAAAATAAAAACGAAGTAAATAACCAACATTAGATGTTTATAATTCCACGGCGCACGTTAATAGTTCACTAAGAAAGACTATAACAGGTGAAGGCATGTAACTTCGAACCGGCATGAAAAGCCATATTTTTGTAAGTTTTGTCAAAATTAAAAGTATGTTTTGTGTCTGTTGCTTGTCAAATTGTCCTAATAGTTTCTTGAAATATAAAAGTTAGTAATAAATAGCCTGCATACGTAGGACGTAAGCAGGTTCCATTATCAGATTCAGAACACTACAGTTACACGGAATGGCGCAAAAACTTCTGCATAGATCCTGTTCAAATTTTTTTCAGATGTTAGGCTATATATTATCACACTATTTGCTTAAGCAATATTGCATTATGTCCGCATTCTTCAATTATTTGACGTTTCAGCCATCACGTGCATAAGAGCAGCTATTTTAAATACATGTCGACGGAGAAAACAGCCTAGCGGTTTCATAATCACTCTGTAAACTATGGGTCGCATGTTTAAACCTGAGTTAGTACTATTTTCACTTTTTGTGATTTGTTTTAATATTTTTTTTATGCAGTGATATTTCCTTTTTTATATTAAAATCGTTTGCATTTCTATTTTTCTCATTTTTTCCTTCAAAAAATAATGGAGATAAGTATGGAAGAAGGAGACATGCTGCGCTGACCTCAAATAAATTGGGATAAGGGCAGGAGTATGATGATGATGATTTCTCCATTAAGTTTTTCAAAAAATAGTAAAGCGAACAGAAGTCTGATAAATTCATATGTTGTTGCTGTGCAAAAACTTTGTTGTGCTATTTGCAAATTATCAATAATCTATATGCGACATGCGTATAGATTATGGAGAGTTCTTAAATTTGTTTTCGAATTTTATAGATTTTTGTTGCTGCCATTTTTGTACATTTTGATTTTAAGTCGTATGCTATACACAATTAATAAGAAGATACTTTAAAAATTATAAGCCAGACCTGTTAATGTAGATAGTTTTAATTTTTTATCGATCCGCGAGATGTTAGAGAACTGATACCGCAAATTGCTTGTAGTTGTTGATAAAGTGGTTGGAAGCCAGAATGAGATACTAAATTGCATCTATTTGCTATCGATCATAAAATTCTTTTTAGAGTGCCGAAGGCAATCTAAATTGATTCCTTCAGAAATTCACTATGAGTTCCTTTAATACTTAAAACAAAGATGTACTAACAGGTTTTAGTTTTAATTAACAGTAAGTCAGTTTATTAGTAGGTATATTATTTAAAGAGGATGTTATGAATATACCACAAACTATGCCTTCTTTTTGTTAAATAAATAAATGTGTCCTGCCAATGCCAAAAGAAAACGCGGTCACGTGAGCGAAGCCGTGGGCACAGCTAGTCACAATAAAAACTATTGTCAATATTTATTCAGATTGATTGTTTTCCTGGAATCGATAAATTCTTATTGATTGCAGCTATTGAAGATATTACCATTTTGTTTAGTAGATAATATAAGTTACTAGGTATCTGTAACATTAAAACAGCTGCATACTTATTTATCACCATAAAACCGGCCAAGTGCGAGTTTGACTTGCGCACCGAGGGTACCGTATAAACTTGTAGGTAGTTTGTTATTAAAATACATATTTGCGGATTTCAGATTTTTTCCTTTACATGTGCTGTAAGACATTGCTTCTTGCCAAATTTCGTGATTCTAAGTCAACGGGAACTACCATATAGGTTTTCGACCCAAAACCTATAGGGTACTTCCGGTTGACCTAGAATTGTCAATTTTGGTTAAAAGCAAGGTCTTACAAAACTAGTAAAGGGAAAATAGCGTATAATAAAAAAAATTAAGGTAAGTTTTGGTACTTACAAGTTTTCGCGAAAATCTAATTTTGCCCATATCTTTTTACCGTGTTGACTCAGGACCTTGATTGATACACCTAATAGGGACTATAGACCTTAGTCTTTGGTATAAACTTCAACGTGCTAGGTCCACCTGTTCCTGAGAAAATCGGTGGTGACACACGGACAGACAGACGGACAAGAGAATTATCTTATAAGGGTTCCTTTTTTTACCTTTTGAGGTACGGAACCCTAAAATAGGAAAATATTTGTTTTCACATTCACTGTTAGTCCGACTATCCGCCGTTAATAGTAATAAAATAATAATCATCTCAATTTAACTGCCAATCAGTTACTATTTTTTTCTGTTGCTTAAAATCGTATAATATTCCTTTTACTTCAATTAATCTTTTCTTTCTCTCTTAATTACTATTATTGCGAACTACTTCTTCCAATGATCTAGTTTCACTGTCATGAAATAGCAAATGTCTCAATATCAATATGTTGATCTCAAGTGAGGTGAAAATAAATTAAAGACAATTGAACTCTATTATATATTTGATCTGTTTCTATAAAAGCAAATGACAAGAAACAATATTATTAAGAGTATATGTAGAGTATAGAGAGAGTGGGGAGAGTAGGTTTATGTTCATCACTGGCTTGTGTAGTGTACACAATGGCCCAAGCTGGCTAGAGTTTAAGATAAATAGGTTACTAAATATAGAAACTACTGTTAATGTTGTTGACATTATTCAGTTTTTCTCTTACCTCGAAAATCTATAATAGCCATGTCAACAATTTGATTTAAATAAACAAACTTTAACATATTATACTCATACTGTACTAAATAAATTATTAAACAAAAGGTAAGTACATAAAATAATAATAAATGGATAAGTAAGCACGACTTGGTTTTTACGCAATTAATGATAGACCACACTTAAAGCGAGAATAATGATGATATTTGAAGTAATTTGTTTTGCGAGCTTAAACACCAATTTAATATATATTCCTATTCCTGCACGTATGCACATTCCTAATTTATGCCTATGTATAAAGACTGATAATAGCGAACTTGACTGACCTTTACAGTTATTACTTTGTCTACAACTATTTGTAAAAACATCTGCTTCATTTGATATCGAGAATTTATATTCTAATACATCACAAATACATACGAGTATAACGGGTGTACACAGATTCTTAAAGAAGCCGACAGGCACTTGTTTTCCCCGTCATTGCGATCATTTTTTTGTTCTAGACCATACCTGGGAAATTTCTAGTTACGGAAATATTGGGGGTAAAAGTTTCAAATTTTTCACAAGTTTTTTTTAATGTAAGATTTTTAAACACCTCCAGAACCCCCGTACTATACAATCCATCCATCAGTTTTGAGTGCGTTACATTGAGTCCTACTGTAAAACGTCATTTTTCAGCCCAAAAAAAAGGCGTTTCCCAGCACCAATTTTTGCGTAAAGTTACTTAGTTTGATGTAGGTAATGCTTGGTTGACGGCTTCGTGGAGAGTCTGTTAACACCCTGTGTACCAGTTAAACAGATAACTTTGGTTAAAATCGCAACTAAATTGCTTGATTGATTCTAAATTCTCTATCATTTCACTAGCTACCTATTCTACTCTACTATGTAACTTCTATTGTCGCTCTACTGGGGAAAGGCCTCTTCCACTATGTCAAACAAAACATATATAAACTTAGTGACATTAGCAAAGTACATCGAGTTCAATAACATAATTTTTCGTAAATTTATCTTAATGCAAACAACACTAGAACTTGTGTACATAATATACACGTTATCAGCACATTCTAGATGCAAAGATAACAATAGTAATTTGGGCATTATCATTATCATGGCTGTTATCTCCAATCGATATGGTTATCAAAAAATTCTTACTTAACACGGTGTACTTACTTACTGGGTAGTGCCCCCCTATTGCATACGAATAAAACATAACTAACTGGTGGAGTAAGACTGTATTACATCTAGAACTAGTTGTTGCCCGCGACCTTCGTTCGCGCGAATCAGAATCAGAATATTTATTTGTGAAACTCAGGTAAACAAACATACAGCATAAAGGTCTTAGATTCATTATTATGAGCGCTATGTTTTGCTGTGAAGGCGTACAAATATTATTGAGAACAAAAACAAACAAAAAGCCAACAGGAAACGCAAAATAAACCATAATTAAATACTAAATAAAGAAAATTAAACCCAAATTTAACTAAAAAGAGAAACAGATGTCTTAAAAATATTTAAAAACATTGTAAAATGCGTACCCTACAAGCTAAGATATACAATTTACAACACACTAGTCAAGCCGCATCTGGAATATCTGATCCAAGTATGGGGACAAGCTGCAAAAACTAATCAACAGCACCTACAACGAACACAAAATAAAATCATCAAAGTCCTCTTCAACTAAAATTACTCTACTCCTACAGAATTACTCTACAAAAAAACAAAATTATTTAACCTTCAACAATTCCATACATGCATGACTATCCGAAAGATCCTTAAGACCAACATACACACAAATATTTCCTTCACACAAAAGACTCATAGATATAATACACGTAATCAAGACGACCTAGAAGTACCAAGAGTGAGAACCCTGCATGGCAGGAAAACTATACAGTATGATGGGGTTCGGCTGTACAATAAATTACCTTAAAAAGTCAGAGAGTGTACAAGCATACCTACGTTTAAAAAAGGCATAATTAATTACATATTAGATGCTTCAGTTTAGTTTAGTTTTTTATTTTATTTAGAACATATGTTTAGCGTGAACTACTTTATATTTTAAGTATACCTAACTAATTGCTATTTTAGAAAAGTTCATACGGTGTTTCAGTTTCTTGGATGGCTTGAACGTCGTAATGAAAACTACAACCTATTGTTAATTTAGTTAAGTTTCTCTATTAGTGAACTGTAATTTGTTCTTTGAGAAATAAATGTCTTTAAATCGAAAAAACGTTATTATAAAAAATATTACTACGCTTTAAATCAGATTGTTACAAATTTCAAGGCCTTTCATTTTATTTAAACCGATTCCTAATTATTTTTCTAAAATAAAAGTATGTTAGACCTTACATTATTAAATATGTGTTTTTGTTAATTATGCATTCAGTAAAAAGCTGTAATTTTGACGTTACAAACAGACATTTTAATTTTATTTTCATGTATAGATTATCTACGCCTGTAGTCTGATTCTTATTTTTTATTGCACAGAAAATTAAAGATATACACACAAAATTACAATACACAGCGTGGCGACAATCGCCGCGCTGTATATTCTTTTGAGTTCGATAATAATCCTACAGGAACATACTATCAAGATAAACAGTATCCGGGTTATAAACTATCTGTGTTCCAAATTTCATCCAAATCCGTATTTGCGTGAAAGAGTAACAAACATCCATACATCCATAAATACAAACTTCCACGTTTATAATATTATAAGTAAGGAAGTAAGGAGAGATTAGCCCTTTACCTTATGATACAGGCGTGATGTTTTTATTTTTACACAAAGTTGTTTAACCAGCGCACATCGGGGATGATAGGGTAGAGCATGTTATCTTTTTTTCTTAACCCTGTATTGTCCCACTGCTGGGCAAAGGCCTGCCTATAGCCTTCCACTGTTTTCTCCGTGTGGTTTTCTCCAGCCAATCTCAATGTAAATACAATTGTGTAACGAGTGGTAACAAAATACAGATTCCAATGTTTATAATTCGACCACATGGCATCAAGGGTTCCTTCGCAGCAATGAACATTCTAATCTGACGGCTATAACGTTTTATTACTGATGCAGGCAAAACTGACAAAAAAAACTCCTCATATTTTTTCTATAACGAGAGGGGCCCATTTGTATACCCATCCAATGGCTGCCCATGACCTTTAGTAGGTCGTATGGCGGTCTAATGGGCACCCATGATAGTGAACTACTTTGTTATAGTCCGTAGGCCCCACACGCACTATGGGTACGTCGATTTAGTGGGGCAACGACACTGCTAAACTAATAACACTGCTATCTTTGACTACCTGATAAACAAAGATAAACTATAAATAAATCTTGATAGCACTGTAGGCACAGGACCTGAGCCGTAGACTGCTGGATTTTTGAGCCAGTTCGATTCCAGGATTAGCAAAAAATAATATTAGTATAGTCTCCAGATCTAAATAAATAGATACTTAATTGTTCCGGATTTGGGTATTTTACATAGTGACATTAAAATTTAAATTAATTGAAACAGGAAAAAAAGACCTAGTGCTAGATCATACAAGGTGTAAACAGACCCTTCTCAAAGCCGTCAACCAAGCATTCTGTACATCAAATTAAGAAACTCTAAGCCAAAATTATTGCTGGGAAAATATATTTTTTTGTGGTGAAAAATCACGTTTACGGAAAGGCTCAATGTAACGCACTCAAAACACTTTGGCGATGGATGCATTGAATAGTACGGGAGCCAAGGACATATTTAAATTAAAATCGTAACATTAAAAACATGTAGCCAACGAAAACACTTGTGATAAAGTTGAAACTTTGTCCCCTAATATCTTCGTAACTAGAAGGTTCCCAGGTATGTCCCAGAACAAAAAATGATCGCAATGATGGGGAGAACAAGCGTCTTTCGGCTTCGTTAACGGTATTTGTACACCCATTATATGTACGAATATAGTGATCATCTTTATCTGGGAAGTCGTCTAACCTGTTTCATAGTTCAATCAACCTCAATATAGACTCTTGTTTACTGTTTCTTGTTCATCCTGTCCCACATAAAGGATTATTTTGATTAAATTGTTGTTCATCAAAATAAAACAACTACAGCCTTTTGTATGGGAAATCTTATTATTTGTAACATTATTCTTGTTTGTCGTGTTAGTGTTCGCATTGATAAAATAATAATTGATTCCATACAAGCCTTAAGAGTGTGTAGAAGGACACGCCACAGTATTCGTGTAGCTTACTAAATAGGCGGTATTAATGGCGATGAGCTGACAAGTTGCCACATACCTACTAATCTTAATTTTAATATTTTATATTACTGTGCCTTAACAGGGTCCATAATTGTTCTTAGCTAAAAAGTTTGATAATCATCATTATCTAATTTTCCTTCAACGCCTGTAGTCCAAGAAGTCCTATCAGAAGTTGCTAACTGAACCGGATCTGTCACTTCCCAGCTACCGTTGGTATTTTTATTGATGCACATTATTTACTTGTTAAACATCGATCGCCAAAATGATCTGTATTAGGATATTATAAGAAGTTTATTTGGATGATTATTGGTGAGTTCTTGTCAACTTAGCTCAGATAATATGGCCATTGTGACTGTGTTTGTGATTTAGTATATTTCGTAGGAAAAGCAATAATACTGTAGCGCCACTACAAAAAGTACTTCAGCAACATAGTACAAAACTATAACACCATCTATGACACAAATAAAGAAGTAACATCAAAATTATAAATCGCACTAGTTATCCGCGACTATAAAGGGTGTAAACAGACTCTTAACTAAGCCGAAAGGCACTTGTTCTCCCTGTCATTGCGATATTTTTTTTGTTCTAGACCATACCTGGGAACCTTCTAGTTAGGGAGATATTGGGGGTCAAAGTTCCAACTTTTTCACAAGTTTTTTTTTTTTTAATACATGTTTTTAATGTAAGGTTTTTACTTTAAACACCTCCAGGACCCCGTTACTATTCAATCCATCCATCAGCACAATGTTTTGAGTGCGTGACATTGAAACCTACTGTAAAATGTGATTTTTCAGCCCAAAAAAAAAGTCGTTTCGCAGCACTAATTTTTGCGTAAAGAAACTTAGTTTGATGGCTTCGTGAAGAGTCTGTTTACACCCGTATAAAAAACCCGACAACAACTGTTGGGCAGTAGCCCACCAGACTTGACCAGACACAACACCTGTCTGTTCCGAGGATCCTCCTATGTTTCCTATGAGGGATAAAGAACTTTACACCCTGTTCTTCGTACCCCTATAATACTATCTTATGGGAAGAATGAAGTCACACATTCAACATTACTTTTAATTAACCATAACATCACACCTGTTATTAGCGAAGATTTAAGCAGTAGTGTAACCCAAAGTACACCCACATACCCTAACTCATGTAGTACTTATAACGGTATTAATATTAGCATTTAAATGCACTTAGGGTCATCAAACTTTGAGATGTAGATCCAAAATTGATACTTAGTATTTAGTAGGTTGATTTAAAACTTTGAGCTAGTTTTGATTATATTTATGTAATAGTACGTACCTTATCATGTCTAGTGGATCTAGATAACTATATCGGTCAAATCTAAGAGGCTTGGCCATTTTATATTATAAGTACTTTCAATTTTGTTTCGAGTTTAAATATTATAACTAAAAATTGCGCAACTACTGAGCGCGTCTCTGGCCTTGAGATCCCGGGTTCAATTTGTAGGTCGAGCAAAGTGTTATTGGGTTCATCCATCAGGAATTTCTGAGTAGCAGCCACATAGTCTGGATTTGCGCGTGGTTGATGGCAATAGGCTCGCCACCAATTACGTGGGATGAAAATATTACTGGCGAAATGTGGGTGTACTATTAGGAACAACTCTGTCTAACCCTTCAGGGATAGGCGTGATGTTATGTAACTAATAAGTAGTGTTGATCATGTAGACCAGCAAATCTAGCAAAAGTAAAGACAAAGCTTGCTGAATTTGAAACCAATAGGAACTTGCGCAATGATAACACTAATTTCAACGTAACGGCTGTTTTTCTACGTAAGTCAGTCTATAGAAATTATTTTCATCATCGTCATCAACTATCAGCCCGTTGCTGTCCACTGCTGAACATAGGCCTCCCCAATCGATTTCCAACGCGTTCGGTTCAATGCCACCTGCATCCAGCGACTCCATGAAGTTTTAGCAAGGTCGTCGGTCCATCTGGCAGGTGGCCGTCCCACGGTGCGCTTTCCAATACGTGGTCTCCACTCCAGTATCTGTTTGCCCCATCGGCCGCCCGATCTTCGCGCTATGTGGCCTGCCCATTGCCACTTTAGCTTGCTTATCCGCTGGGCTATGTTAAATTATTTTACACACATATAATTGACCTTCCTGTCAATGCATTTCTTTTGTTCTACTTAAGAACGAAAGAGTTTCTATAATACAGATGATATAGTGCTGCATGGTGCTCATAATCGGAACTATAAAGCAGCCAATCGCCATCATATTTTATCCATTCAATTTCCTCAGACAAATACGTAAAGGTTTACTAACAACGCCCTTCTCGCAATGTCATCCAAGCGGTATAAGTACGATGCTACAATATACTAGAAGCTGACATATTTGTTATAAAAACAATCCACAGCTGCGCAAATAGGTTTGGACAAATAAAATATGATGTAGGTACTCATAGCTTTTCATTTAAACAATGGTAGTTGTGTGTTCAGTAATAAAATATTACAAATGGTTACAGCACGTCAAAAGATGCTCATTGTTATTATTTATTATTGCACCTTCTTGTGTTAACATAGTTTACTTAGTTACATCGATTTAAATGTCATTTTGGTTTCGTATAACGGAAAAAAATCTGGCTAAGTGCGAGTTCGCACTCGCGCACTGTGGGTTCCGTATAAACTTGTAGGTATTTTGTTATTAAACTACATTTTTACAGTTTTTAGATATATTCCTTCACATGTGTTGTAAGGGGGTTCTCACACTGCCCCGCATGATGCAGCGTAGCGCGTGGATACGTGTTCTTCCGTTGCTTGTAAGTATCTCCGTTTGTATGGAAAACACGCACAGTCTAACACACAGAAAATGCATCCACGCGCGTTCATGCGGATCACGCGCATACACGCGGAGAAACATGCACCCCCGCGCGTAGGTGCGGGGCGAGACGCAAGGTATGGCACACCGAATCCCGCAGTGCCGCGCGTGATTTTGAATGGGCGTGACGTGTGTGTTTGAAAATGGATCTCGACTTTTTCCTCCTTCAGTAGTCGACCAATTTAAAAGATATTTTATAAACTGAAGAAGGAGGATATATACTGTGTCCCTATGTTTTCGTTTTTCATTAATAAGTGCCAAATTTGTACACTAGGCCTCGGTTGACAGGCGATCTAAGGCGATTTTCACACTGCCCCGCATCATGCATGATGATGATGTTACCCAAAGCTTCTCTTCTGGCGTAATACAAAGACGAAAATTTGTATCTCTTCCACTAATACCTGTTCGAATTTTGCTGAGCAAATAATCAAAAGATGTTGTTGACATACGCGTGTAGTGAAGAATTTCTCTTCATATTTTCTAAGGTCCCAATAATTTTGAACAAATGACCCATTTAAAGATCTTGTTTGTAAATAAGGTTGTACCCAGTATCTTCTATAGGCACGATTTCTTTTAATTTGACCGTACAAAAACCAAACAGTTAGTATAACGGCAGCGTCCTGAATGAGTTCCACACTATTAACCATTTTTATCAAAACTATCGTGATGCTCAGTACTGCACGACCACCACAGAGAACGGCGAATAAATGAGAGCCGCCGTGCGTGAATCTACAAAACGCATCTACGCGCGTGAGTGCGCAAAAAACCCGCACGATGATGCAGATCTGCACTCCCGCAGGAACGCGCGTAGGTGCGTCGACACGCAATATGCAGCATGATGCGGGGCAGTGTGAAAATCGCCTAAGACATTGCTTCTTGTCATATTTCATGATTCTATATCAACGGGAAGTACCCTATACATTTTGATTCCCTTGAGAGTGTCGAAACATACTTTTTTTGCGGCATAAACGGCCGTATCTTTGTTTCGCGTTAATTTAGAAGTTTAATTTCTTCAAGGGACTGTTTTAATTTTCTTGATACCTCAACGCGTTCCCGAGATAAAGTGTATTGACATACAGACGGACAGACGAACAACAATGTGATCCTATAAGGGTTACGTTTTTGCCGACTGAGGTACGGATCCTTTTTTAGGGGTCCGTACCAAGTTCAATTCCTACGACTCGCGTTTTATAAAAACGAGTCAAATGTTTAATTGATAGAAATTATGTTTATAGCTAAGTCTCTATCCATCTTTCATTTTATTTTTATCAATGAGTCACATCATCTTAATTACACCATAGTTTTTGGACACGAGCTTGATCGATAGACTATCAATGATATCTTAGTATGGGAGATCCTTTTATCAGGTTTTTTTATACTTTTTAATCCTAGCTTATATATCCGCCACTGTAATAAATCCACATTAGGCAAGTACATTAGTAAGATACCAAATAATACCAATTACAATTATCTACAAAGACTCCGGATATCAATTAATTAATTTATGAGAACTTAGTCACTATTGAGCAAAAATAAATTTAAAAAGAAAACCGGCCAAGTGCGAGTTGGAATCGCGCTCCAAAGGGGATACTATAATAAACTAATTTATATTAAAAACCTTATACTACATAATTCAGTTTAATTACCCAATAAGTTTTGATTAATTTGTGAAATCGCAAAATATGCAACATAAACGGTTATATCGTGTGATCACGTTGACTTATAAGTTAGATTTTTCACTGCTCCAAGGGGTAGTAGACCAGAGTATATGATATTAATTTCAGCTTGATACGTCCACACGAGAATCGAGTTGAGTGGCCTGCGATTAAGGAGGCCTATGTCCAGCAGTAGACTGCTATAGGCTGATGATGATGATGATGACGTCCACGCGCTCCTAAGAAAAAGGGCCTTGACAGACAGACATCAAAGTGATGCTATAAGGGTCACTTTTTGCCGACCGAGGTACGGAGCATTAAAAAGATAAAAATAATAAAAAGACCAACAATTATTTATATATCAGAAAATCTCTGTAGAAGTCGTAATTAATACTGGAGAGCATAAACTACTACTTACTAAGTAATCCGGTGGAACTGATACATAAGCTAGCTTATGAAAAGTTAACTTATGTATCAATTATTATTTCATTAAGGTATTACTTTACTTAAGGTATTACACGACAAAGAAGTGGCTCGACGCACCGAAAACGCTTGGAAGAGCTATTGGTCGATGAAGAATCTAATGAAAGGACGCCTTCCACTTTCCCTCAAAAGAAAACTCATGGACATGTGCATCCTGCCCACCCTCACCTATGGAGCGCAAACGTGGTCATTAACGAAACGTCAAAAGTCTGCACTCGGGGACTGTCAGCGAGCAATGGAACGAAGTATGCTCGGGGTCAAAATTACTGACCATATAAGGAACAGTATACTTCGTTCCAAAACACAAATTGCAGACACAGCCGCTAAACTAAAATGGAACTGGGCAGGCCATATACGCCGCATGTCGCATCAGAATTGCGAAAATAGCCACAGTTTGGGTTCCGAACAACAGGAATCGGCGACGCGGCAGGCCCAGAAGGAGATAGCGCGATGAGCTGAACTGCTATCTAAAGGATTGGGCTGAAATGTAGACAGAGAAAAATGGAAAAAAGGAAGGGAGGCCTTTGCCCTGTAGTGGGACACAACAGGCTCATAATAAAACATATTGCTTTTTTCGCTATGCCTCTCCATAAGATTAATA
The DNA here is from genome assembly GCA_950005105.1 of Lycophotia porphyrea. Lineage (NCBI taxonomy): Eukaryota > Metazoa > Arthropoda > Insecta > Lepidoptera > Noctuidae > Lycophotia > Lycophotia porphyrea. The sequence continues at coordinate 6,698,211 of OX465389.1, forward strand.
GGACACTAGTATTATGACATTAGTATTAGCTAAAAACAGGTAGCTATCCAATGTGTAAACAGTAGACCGAGCCAACTGTCTGTGCGTTGATGTCTTCTCTTGAAGAAAACAGATGAGTATATAATGAGCCAGTATTGGCATCAGCAATTGGGTCATGTATCGGTCACGCTGGACACAAAAAAGATATAATATAACTAGCTGACCCCGCAAATGTTGTTCTGCCATATAAATTATGGTGTGAAATATACTTTACGACCTATTTTCATACATACCAAATATTCATCAACAATTTTATAAAAATCGGTCGAGCCGTTTCGGAGGAGTGCGACCACAAACACCGTGATACGAGATTTATATATATATATATATAACTAGCTGATGCCCGTGGTTTCGTCCGCGTGGATGTCGGTTATCGCGACCAAAACTAATCATGAAATTTTGATCCCGTTCCCGCAACAAAAACTTGACAAATTATGTAATAAAACCTTCCTCAAAAACTTTTTATGGATGTACATATCTGAAATAAATGAATAATAAATAAATAAATAAAAACCACTCTATCCATTGATGAAAGCAGCATAAAAATCGGTGCAGGAGTTTTTGAGTTTAACGCGAACAGACAGCCAGACGCGGTGGAGGACTTTGTTTTATAATATGTAGTGATAGTGATTATGTAGATGTCACTCCCGCCATCTCCGAAGCTCTAGGCAAAGTTGTGCCTCATAATAAAAATGTGGTTGTATGTTTTTTAGTGATGTTAAAGTCCCATGTAACATAAGTCCCACGGTTGCGAGCTATCAACGGTGCTCAAATCTAGACGTGGCCGCTACTGAATAATTTCTGATGGATAAATGCAATAGGTAACATTTTGGCCGACCTGGGAATCGAACCCAAGTTTCCTTGTTCAGCAGTAGCACTTGCGAGCACTCGATCAACGACACTGTAATAATCACAATTTAAACAAATTATATGAGGAAACACCCAAACAATAAACATTTTGGACAGATTATTGAAGGATTCATTACGCTTGCTTCACGCATTGGATTGAATAACATGGTTGATTTATTATTATATTCGTACTAGGCACGAACTAGGTATCTATTTATAACCAGGGTAACCACAAAACTTTTGTGGTTTCTAAAATAATGCGCGTGAGTTGACGATTAGGGTCCAGTCCGTCTGTTGTATGGCCTACAAGTAGTTGTTCCGGGTCTGGCTGTTTGTGTATGTCAGTTTAAATGTTTGTAAACGCACCCATGATACAGGAGAAATACCTAGTGAGGGACAACGTTTAAAAAAATTAAAATAAAATTTTTGGAGCAACTATTTCCCTTTACACGACTGCCCAATAAAACAACCTATGCTTTCTGGATTCTATTCAACATTTATTCCATTGTGAAATAATTTGCACTAATATTCAAATTATCGAAACCAGTGATACAAACAATAAATATCAACCTTCACTGCAAGTTCATTCAATATGTCACAATCTAGAGAAGTGTGAAAAAAAAATAAAACATAAACAGCTTCTTTATCTCATTAGTACTTTTAACAGTTGATATGTGAAAAAAAATATTGGTACATTATAGATACATACTAGATTACACAATCTGGAACAAATAAAGTTTTTTAGTTGTCATTGATCTACTTCATAAAAGTCTGAGGACTGAGGAGGAGAAAGTGGCGCCTGTGACTAAAATGTTTTGTGGTAATCAGTTATCGTGGCATGGACATGTGATGCGGAGGAATGAGGAAAATATAGTGATGGGTTAGTATGAAAGTAGATGGCTATAAGAGAAGAAATGATGCATGGACTCAGTGAAGGATGATATTTATTTATTTATTTAAGGATCTCTAACAAATGATATATACAAAGCATTGTTAGATAATAGAAAACACAAGGTATTAGGTAGGTGTACTCCTTCACTTATAGGAGACCACAGCATCCATAATAACGTCAACAAATTAAGCCCCTAATAATTAAATAAATTAATGTTAATAATTTTAATACTTATGTTTTAAGAAATATGTAAAAATATATAAAAAAATTGTGTATATAAAATGAATAAACGAAAAAATAAATTATTGTAGTTTACGAATGTTAAAACACATACAAATAATTTCAGTAAGATATTGGAACATAGAAGAATAAATTAAAAAGATTAACACTGACGTAAATTCTAATGAAAACAAAATTGAAAAATAATCCTAATTAAAACATAATACAAATTTAAAAAATATACAATTCCTAACATTAAAAAAAATTTTGAGAGTTATACGGTGTGGTGAGCTTACAGGATAAAAAAAAAATAATAATAATAATAAATCAGGGAATACTTCCTAGTAGCCGACGTGGGTATGCACCGAGAAGTGGTCTCAGTGGACAAGGGCCTCACCCCGCTCTCCCTGGCTAACGAGAGCTGGCGCAAACCTAGAGTATTAGACACTAATGACCGCAAGGAGGTATGGCAGGGCAAGGAGCTTCACGGACGTTTTTACCGGGCCCTACATGGGTCCGATGTAGACTTCTTAGCGTCCGTATCTTGGCTGCGCTTCGGTGACCTCTTCGGGGAAACTGAAGGTTTTGTCTGTGCAATAATGGACGAAGTTATGATGACGAATAACTATCGGAAATACATTGTGAAGGATGGCACGGTTGACATATGTCGGGCATGCCACCGTCCGGGAGAATCGATCCGACACATTATTTCTGGGTGTTCTAGTCTAGCTAACGGAGAATACTTGCATAGACACAACCTCGTTGCCAGGATTATCCACCAGCAACTTGCTTTGAAGTACAGCCTTGTGGAATCAGAAGTGCCATACTATAAGTATGCGCCCGACCCAGTTCTCGATAATGGTAATATCACGTTGTATTGGGATCGATCTATCACCGCTGACAGGACTATTATTGCCAATAAGCCTGACACTGTGGTGATAGATCGATTGGAGCGCCGCGCAATGATTGTTGATATAACAGTCCCGCATGACGAGAACCTCGTGAAAGCAGAAAAATATAAGCAGTTCAAGTATCTAGATCTGGCTCGCGAGGTTGTCGACATGTGGGATGTGAGTACAGCAGTTATTGTGCCGATAGTCGTGTCAGCCAATGGCTTAATAGCCAGTAGCCTCGACCAACATCTAAGGAGGCTCTCGCTTGGCAGCTGGATCAAGGGCTTGATTCAGAAAGCAGTACTTCTGGACACGGCGCGTATTGTCAGGAGGTTCCTCTCTCAACAGCCCTGACCACCGGTAGCTCGGACCCTGTTCCCAATGCTGGTGGTCTACTATTTTTTATATTTTTAAATGTTTTTTTTTTATGTAGTTTTATATTCAAATATTAAAAAATATGAAGTAATATGTATATAGATAAATAAAGGATATAATAATAATTAAAAATTCAAAATGTGATATTTAAACAATAACGAGTTAAAAGGCCAAAGGAATTATATGACCAGCAAGGAGGTGACTGCTGAGATGACGAATAATAGAGAAGTATGGAAGAAGAAGACATGCTGCGCCAACCCTAAATAAATTGGGATACGGGCAGGAGAATGATAATGATCTACTTAATAAAAATCGTAAACCGCCAACACTAACTACTGGTTCTAGAAGAATTTTGAACAAGAAATACCGCGGCAGCACTAATGAAGTATTTTTAAGGGAACGTACGACATGCTAGGTATTTTTAACGTATTGTTTTAAATACCAACGTCAGACACATAACGTTAGTTAGTTATTTCGCACACAGACAGTTGACAATGTGTTCGTAAAAAAGTCATACAATAGGAAATATCGCGATTATATTGTCTTATTGAGGCAGAAACAAAAAACTGTTGGGTTTTTCGTTAATTTTAGTTGCGCAAGTACTTATCTTATGTTGTTATTTTTAGTTTTAGTAAATTAGATGATAAGGTTTTAATTAAGTAGTGGAGACACCGTGGCACTTAGGTACCCACTTTTTCTTTCGTGTCGGCTATACAAGGTGTAAACGGACCATTCATGAAGCCGTCAACCAAGCAATATGTACATCAAACTATTGTACGGTAAAATTTAATGTAACAAACTCAAAACATTGTGCTGATAGAGGTATTAAAATCATGTTAAATCTTATGAATTTCTGTGTCTGTCTCTTTTTACTGTCGCTTATTCGTTTCATTGACTTTTTAATCACAAGGATGCTAAAGAAGTTTTCACTTAAAAAAAACTTGTGATAAAGTTGGAACTTTGACCTCTAATATCTTCGTAACTAGGCATAGTCCTGAACTAAAGTTATATTTACACCTTATAAATGATCTTTCTGTAAATGCGATTCTATTTTCTTGTACTGTACCATGTATGTGTTTGTTTATATCTTGGTATTTTCTGGGTACTAAGGCATTGAAAGTTCCAACTTATTCACGTTTTTTTTTATGAAAACAAGTTACACACACTACACAATAAATGTTACAAATATAGCTTTAAATACCCACACGACACCAGCACAGTTACAAGCATATTTTAACTGCACTACTGTTAATAGTCTTCGCCTTTTAGTAACTTTAAAGAAAAACGAATTTAAAAGATTAACACAGCATAAATATTAATTACAAGCTTCGATTACGAGACACGAAACTATCCGCAAGAACATTTGCTGGCAACGATCCAAAACAAATCATCGATCTCATTAACATCACGTAACACTAATACTATGTAGTTATGATATTATCTCTTAATGTTTTCGTGGAATTAATAAAAACAATTACATAATAATAATTATTATTTGCTCTAACAATGTGTTTAGTTTTTTGCGTAGTTATTAAATGCGCATTGGTCTTAAGGAGAGGGGATTACAGAAACGTATAACCCCACAATACTAACTAAATGAAAATATATTTTTTAATAACCGCTACACGTCACTAGAGAAAATATTCTTCATGGTAGGAAGAATACCAATCAGATGATCACAATCACCAATCAGTCTGATAACCATAACGACTATAGGAAAGTCTCACGACCGTTCATTAATGAACTTACGTACGAGTATTCTCGTAAAGAATATTAAAAAAAGAAATAGTTGTGTAGTGATAATTTAACGTGATAACGTCATAAGAAAACATTGATTAAAAATTGCATACTTTTATGAATTGAATTGAGTTATTATCACTGAATTATCATTATTTTGTATAATACATAGATGCGTCATAAGCCGAACGCTTAGATCGATCGTGCGTCTCTATCGCTTGTTCTGCGCTCTCGCTTGCACGCTCGGCTCAGGCGGAACGTGACACTTTTTCGTGCGTGCAACCGGCGTTCATCCATTTATAAGACGTTATCACGTCAAAAAACCATTTCGCATAACATGGTACAATATTAAAAGCTAGTAACAAAAAACAATGAGTGTTAAGCGCTAGATTTTCACATATTTAAATAATTAAGTTAACAAAATTATTATGTTTAACAATAATTTTGAAAGGAAGTTTGAGGACAAGAGGTTTGGTGGTATTGGAAGTTTTGGAAGTTTGTGACTGTATAGTATAGTTAGCTTCGCCCGCATGGCGTTTGGTAATAGTCCTACCGGATCCTACTACCGATACCGGGATAAAAAGTATCCTATGTGTTAATTTAGGTCATAAACTATCTATGCGCCAAATTTCACCCAAATCCGGTCAGTAGTTTTTGCCTGAAAGAGTAACAAACATCCTACCAACCATCCATCCATCCTCACAAACTTTTGCATTTATAATATAATATAGTGGATGGAAGTAGGATTTAAACAATTTTAACTGACGTTTTGGAGGAATTTTCCTGTAGCAAAATATTTACCTGTAACTAGATATTGTTATTGTACCTAAATACTATTATATGACTACTCATACAAATATACCTCATGACCTCAATAATATGAGTGTTACTAACGGCGATCTACAAAAGAACATAAGTCCGGGTCCGGGCTCGCATTAATTAATATTATCGTGACGTATGAGTTCACAATAACTAGCAAATGTTTTTAAAACAATTACTTTTTAATTTGTTTACAAAGATAAAGGGTGTAAACAGACTCGAAGCCGAAAGGCACTTGTTCTCCCCGTCATTGCGATATTGTTTTTGATCTAGACCATACCAGGGAACCTTCTAGTTACGGAGATATTGGTCAAAGTTCCAACTTTTACACAAGTTGTTTTTTAAATACATGTTTTTAATGTAAGATTTTTACTTTAAACACCTCCAGGACCCCCTTACTATTCAATCCATGTATCAGCACAATGTTTTGAGTGCGTTTACATTGAGTCCTACTGTAAAACGTGATATTTCAACCCAAAAAAAAGTCGTTTCCGAGCACAAATTTTTGCGTAAAGTTACTTAGTTTGATGTACGTAATGCTTGACTTGGTTGACGGTTTTGTGAAGAGTCTGTTTACACCCTGAATAAGTTTTTAAACTGACATGGTCACTAACATTAGGTATCATTAACACTGAAAACGCGATATTGATCATAATATTTACTATTTGTTTTGAGTTCCCGATATTTCTACGCTATTGCGAGCCCCATGAAAAGTGGTAAATATCTTGTTTGAAGTGTTAAGAGAGAAGATGGGCTGCAATTTCTCCATAAAAAATTTGATGAAATCAACGATTCGTATTCCCCTTTTTTCTTCCTGAATAATGCCTCTAGAGCTATTATTTGTTTTTCAAATGAAGGACTAGTGTAGACGGGTCCCTGTCATTTTTTTCAGCAACTAATAAGTTAAGTAAATATGACCCTCCAAAATTGACAAAAAATCACCCATTTTTACGGCTGTAATTAGAGGACTCTAACAGTTTGTAAGATAAAAGAAATTGGTAGGAACCTAGACAAACTCTTTTTTAAAATTGTTATGTTAAAAAATAATTTAATCGCCGAATTTTTGAGGAGAAAAAGGGGAATACGAAACTTCGATCTCGTCAAAATGTTTGTGGTATAATCGGTCTGAGCTGCACCTGTCCCTATCGCACTCTACGGGGGCAAGCTTGACGCATGGCGACGGCAATAGTGTCCGCCCTATAGGCCCGGTCTCCTCTTAATGATAATGCTTCAAAAGACTTTTGATTATTTGACATTGTAGTACATAATACATATAATAAATAAGCATAGTATTTCTTACATGCCATAAATATTAAATACTAGCACTTTGCCCGCGACTTCATCCGCCAAAATTGTGATAGCTCGGCTTATTTGCATGATATAATTATAATATATAGCCTATGTTACTTCCTGATAATTTAACTTTCTATTAATGATAAAATGGTTAAAATCGGTCCAGTAGTTTTTGAGTTTATTCGTTATAAACATAAAAAATACAACACACAACAATTCTTTATAATATTAGTGTAGATAGATATAAAATGATCGGTAAGTATTCTATTGACACTCTTCAAATTATTTTAGTTAAAACAGGGCTAGAGCACTCCTCTGGTGGGCTTTTACTAAAGATTGCTGCTGTTATTGTCCTATGTACGTTTGATTACACCCACGGCTAACCGTGGCCTAAGCCAATCCAATCAAAATCCACACTCAATTACAGATGAAATTGAAATCGAAAAATCACAACTTAAGTACACACTAGGCACTCGTTTGTTGATTACAATTTGAGCTCAGTTGTCGAACACCGAGTTCATAATGATTACATCTGCAAACAATAGCCCACGCAATCGCAAACACTTGAAGTTAACGTTAAAGAGTGATTTGGACCGGACTCGAACCTCGATACTTTCAATAGAACGAGACAATACACCGAGCTTTAACCTAAATATTCAAGTGTGTGATTATTTTCAACAAGTTTCGTTATTTACTTTGTTTAGAAGGCTATTTGTGATATCACTTGGCAGTCACTTAGTAGAACTGGGTTAAGTATAATAACACATTAATTCATAAATATGCATCAAAAGTGTGTTGTTTAGTAGCCTTAAGGCTGTTTTCTTACAAATTTGTTAGTCCTACTTTATTGTTTTTTATATCTAGCCTGTGTAGTACCGTTGAACCGACAATTACCACTATTGAGTCAACGTGTTTGTTCTAGATTTTTGCGTAAATTACTAAGTGCTCCGAATCTTTTATGAATTAGAAAATCAACTGCAATAGAAATTAAATAGTTCGTAGACGTTGGCCTGTAATAATCGTAGCGGTCTACAGAGGAGGCCCGTTCTCGTAGCGCTCGCGGAAGCGCTACGTCTAGTTAATGTCTAAATTGACGCTCGATGCCTAATGTAATCATTAATAAAGTATGTAGTCCTGTCAGTTGAGCGACTATTAAAGTTGAGAGATCTTCACACGAGTTCAGGACGACCGAAAAAAACTCAGCAACTTTTTATTCTTTTTGCTTAAAACTATCATTATACCAGTTATTAGTGGCCAGCGTGGACTAAAAAAAAAATATAATCACACTTCAGCTGCTGTCAGCCCGTCAATGCCCGCTGGGTACGCCAACCAGTGAGGAATATATGTGCCTACGACGCTATTAGGTCAGTCAACACGTGACGGATTGCCCACTGTCGCCGGTCAAAATAGTGTGCACCGGGCCCTCACTTTGTTGGGGTCAATGGAAAGTATGAGCAGTAATAAAGGGTGTAAGGGACAATGACATGCTCACTGCTACGTTCGTGCTAGGGGTCTATGAGGGGGAATCATGTGCTGAATCCACGGTTACAAGTTGTGCGTGGTTTTTGCCGTATTGGGCGTATAAAATAGAAAAGAAAAAAATAAACGCTAGAAGTTACCCTTATTAGGTTAACTAACTCATTACGACTTTATTTATATTAAATCGCGTATAAACTCAGTTCCTAATTATAGATGTATCGCTTAAGCTCAAAGCTTACTCGATAAAACCTGCATTTCTGAAAACTTTTTCAGATTGTTCATGAAAAATAAAGTATTCGTAGATATATCCAATCAATAAGACATCATAAGACGATCCACCTCATAAATGATTCGAAGAATTTTGTTCAATCAACAAACCGTAACAATATCAGCCATTATATTGTTAAATAGACAAGCTTAACTTATTAATAATGCCTTTCAATTATTTGCCTTTACAAATATAATTGATAATTCTAACAATAAGCCGATACGAGAGAACGAATCATTATTTCAAAGAACATTCGTTTTTGTGTAAGTTTCAATTTCATTGTGTTTCGTTAAAAGCCTTTATTAAGTCCAAATAATAACTCCGTACTTAATAATAAAACTGGAATCACTTGAAAATGTTTTTAATATTTCAGCTGGTCTTAACAAAAGTAGTAATATTTTTGGTGCTTTTGATTGTAAAGACTTTAAGTAAGCTTTGTCTGAGTAATTAAGTATGGCGGTACTGTTCTTGGTATTGATGTTAATTTCCTTATTTCATCCAGTGAATTGTCATTTCTGGAATCTTTTTTACACTCAACCAAAAGGGCGATCGCTCGTCCTCAAAATTAAAACACAGAAAAAGGCTCCGGTCTTCCAAAAAAATAAAAAATCAGTTGCGGACCAAAGAAATCCTCCTTGTTCTGTCAGGCTTCTCTGTTATTATTTTTTTATTTAATTGAACTCCCACACGATTTCAGTTGCGGTTAAAATAAATAAGAGACACTAAACTTTTGCACGCTACATAAATGAAGCTATGAGTCTGTGACCATCAGCACTTACACTACGCGGTACATATTATGCACTTCCCAGTAATTGTTCGCCTGTGACCTCGCATTTGTGCTAACAGGAGTTGCAGAATCACTTTTTCCTGCAAATAATTCCCACGCTGATGTAAAACTTAAAGTTACCAACTTGAAGAGATTGTCTGCATGGAGCCATTTACGAGTCCATGTGAAAGGAATGGCCGACATGTTCCGCGAAATATCTTAATAACTCAACCGGCGGATGGTAAATTCGCGTGGACTCACTCGACATTCTAACATTCGGGAATTTTGAGAATCTGGCGTTAAGAATTTTAACAAATAATTTTAATTGGAGAGATATCTTCCACACACAATTAAATATTGACTATTTCTTAAATCTACACACACAAGCTCACCTGTTTGTTACTGTACCGAACTTGACACAGTTATTTTCTTATTCTTTTTTGAGGTGTTAAATTAGTGGCTCGAAGCGATATTCAATTGAAAATAACCATGTAACTCAATGACCCTTTCTTCTACCAGCAATGGCAGCAACGGGTCTCGAGAATACGAGCAGTCAGCTCCAAGCGAGACGAGCGGAGGGGGCGTCGAAGCCGAGCCCCGCACCCCTGCCCCTCCCACGGACCGCTACGAAGACCTGCAGAGGATCATCTTTGCTCAGCTGCAGGGCAAGGCTGAGGAACACACGGTAGTCATCCCTCCACTTCGGGATCTTAACGTCCTGAGGCCGGATAACCCCACTATTGGAGAGATGGAGGACTTAGAACCTAGGTAAGGGTTTGTTAGATATTAGTTTGATGTTCGGAGTGAAATGTATGCATGATGCGGCCTGCTGGCTTGGAGATATTGTAAAAATATAAAAGTTGTGACATCCTTTCAGCAACGAATATGGACTGCTTGGTCCATAAAACAAACATGGAAAGAATTAAGTAGACGCGAGACCTTTGGCAAACCAATTCATTATTCTGAACATGTCAGTTGTGTATTGTCTCAAAGTGTTCTCAGAAAAAAGCAATCAACATAATATTTTAATCGTTTAGAAAATTGCGCAGAAGTAAATACCAAAATAAAAGGAATATTCAGTCGGTTAAGAAATATTAATTAAAACGTTCTGCGAAAAACGACGCGAAAAGGACATTACAAGGAAAATTCTCTAAAGTTGCCGACAGCTGACATCCACAAGTACGATTTATGTAGCACGCCGCGAGTCGCCAAATTAAATTGTTAGTTACTTCGTTATTACCGCAATTAAACTTTGATAACTCGAACATTGCTGGAACAACTGTTTACATATTTCCTCGCGGCTCCGGTTCCGAATGGCCACATAGTAATGTTATATGTAACACGTCACTTCACATTCTAAAGGCGATAGCTTTTCATCCACCACGAATGCCCGCAGAGCACTGAAGTATGCATCAAAATCAAACAGGTAAGTCGCGGCCGGCTCCGGCCTCCACTGCTTCAGGTAATTTCACGAAAGCAAATATTAGGCCAAATCTCATAGGGCACCGTGAAAGCAATGAAAAGAATATCACATTCCGTTCGCGTTTAGGTACACTATCAACAGGATTTCGTTTGATACAAGACTATAAAAAAGGATCATATCATACTTCCAGCGCAGAATGATTCTATAATACGAAACAGACAAGCGACCTTTCTTTATCTTGCGAGGCAAATTTCACAAGACCTACAAGGAATCTTATTTAAAATCCAGTTACGGGGTCCCGCCGAGATAGGCGCGGGTCTTTGACAATAAAACTAAATGGAATGAATGCATGATGGCTTCCTTAAAACGCCGCTCGTGATATGACGGGACCTGTTATGACCGAATTCATGTATCATGTAGAAAGGGTTGCGTTGATACATGGAAGATTTGGCATAATTTTTTCAAAATTGCGATCATCTACGTAAATATGAGAGGAGATGAACATTCATTGTTTAACACGAGAACGTTTTCTTTTGTTATGAATTCTTTATATTTTTGGTCGCCGTGCGCATAATAAGCTCAGATAAAATGTGGAAGTAAAATAGGTCTTCGTGTTCGTTTAGAATCAGGAACGTCCACTTGTCGCGAGCCGGAGCAATCGAGTTTTTTGAATTCCCTCTCGACGCCGGCACAATTCACACCGAAAGAGAGTCAATAAATTTTAGAATAGCTGCCGGCTTGATTTCTAAATGCAGGTTATCGGAGCATGCCACAAATCGAAAACGTTACACGTACGCTCCTTAGTATTCAGTTCCGTGCTGCGTGGTGTCGCCCGGAGTCTCACACCTCCCGCTAGTAGGCAAATCACGTCCACTTATGTGTTCCACGCAGCCAAAACCAACACGCCGCCGCTGCGCCGCCCGAGGAAAATCTTCCATGTAAATCTTGACGTTAACGACCAGGTTTACGGGCGTGTGCGAAAAATTTCAAGTAACTTCATCGATGACGTACCACGCATCGCTTTTGTCTCTTATGTTTATGTTCAATTTAACAATATTTATATATAAAATTGGGTCAGTGTCTACATCTAATCGATAATGCTAGTAGCTCCAATTATTGACTTGTTGTTAGGCATATGCGACTACTATTATTAATGCATCTGGATCATTGGTTTGTTCTCCAATTTAAATCCAAACAAAAGCCCGAATGCCGCATAATAGATAATTAATGGAAATTAATTTCGTATAATAATACCAATCAATTTCTATTGCAGCATAAACGCTTCTAATTTGGAAAGGTTCCAACTGAAGATAGCTCAACACGAATTGTATGAGAATGCCGAACAGCTAGTGGAAGCCCTCCTCAAAGATATGGCCACTAACCCCATCCTACATGTAGGTAAGTTTACCTTTCAAATAAATTTTACCTCTTAGATTAAAATAATCAAAACAAAATAGAGATAAGCAAATAGTTTGTACTAGATTTCAAGCTTACTGATTTTGAGGGCACTCAATTTCGCGTATTTGAAATTACTTTTGTACATTTTTATTCGTGTTATTTACATTATTCAACATTCATAAATGAAATCGATTCAACTATCGAGTGAGCCCTGATCTCAATTTAAGTATGTCTCGCCATAAAATATTCAGTGCACCGTTGATCGGACTTAGAAAAGCAATTACGTTTAGACAGACAACCTTTACGCCACCCTCACTCCGACTGGACATTCGATGCCTACAGTTTTAATGTATACATGCGGTTGTTTACGTCTATTTTCAGATATAAGTCAGACTTTTGTTGAAATGTTGTTTTTATGATATTTAGAAAACCTAACATAGTTTTATATTATTTCTACTTACGTATTTTTGTCCCATCACTCTGTAAAAAATGATTTTACAAAATACAAAGACAAATCTAAATCTTACAATAATATGAAAAATACGAAAGATGATATTAGCATATATATAAAAGCTGAAGCAGGTAGGTATGTATATTAAATGAGGGTGGGTCTGCAATCAGTTGCGGGGTTAGCGGTCCGTCGGACAATAGTGCCACAACAATCTCGCCCTTTACTTCCAATTGGGCTTAAATATTTAAAACACTTAAATGGATTTCATTGTTGATCCGACTTTATCGTATCTACACATTTATTTTTAGTGACACCAGTACTCGATAAATGCGATAGGCGACGTTCTAATATCATCTAAAATACTAGTTTGAAGGCTGAATTTAAATTTCGAAAGGTACTGGGTAGGTACTTGATACTACGCACTTCGAAGCTAACAATATTTTATTTTCGACAGAGCAAAAAGAGGGAGGCACGCAGTTGAAACTTATTATCGACTACCCTAATGGCGTCCAATCTCTCTTCAAGCCGATGAGGTAAGTTCGACATCGAGCGTCCATAATTTATAGTTTTGCCTTTGAGTATCCGTCCATCATCTGTCATGCCTTTCACAGATACGTAAGTTTTATTTTGTTTGGTAAACAAGTTGGGTTGAGAGCAGTTTGAAGTGTTCGTGCACGCTCCTGAAGGAGTTGCCACAACTTTCCTGTCACCTTGTTGGGTGTGCTCGTTCTATTCACAAAACTCTGAGAATGTTCTTTCGTGCGACCGGCTTAGCGGCTTGCCCACACTGTTCTCAACTACAAGTGCTATTGAAGTAGTGAGTTCGACAAGTTCAGTTACTTGCGTACCATTGTTAAAGTTGATTGTGTTTTCTATTCAGTACTTCGCACCTGCTTATGTATTTACTAAAGCTTTTAGACCTAACTGATGCAGTGAATTTATGTAAAAACAACTTTATAACCTCTAGATATTTCAAAGAGTTTATGTATAAACCCGACTACATACGCACAACATTGCATATTCAATAGTCTGTAATGCTATCTGATACAATTTTTGACGTGACAAAGAATACAAAGAGCATTCCCAAAAATGTACTCGCGGGAATTTCACGAAACTCCCGACAGGCCTGTATATCGAGTATCAGACGTCTTACCACTTCGCTTTTATTTTTAAAATATGGATTCCATATAAAATAAAGATAATAATACTGAAGGTGTCAAAAGTAAAGCGTATAATCGTAAACAAGTTATGTATGCACATAGTTTTACATCTGTTACAACATTGTTCTCTAAAGCAACATTCGATTTCAAAGGCGCTAAAAAAACAAAACAATATAAATTATTCTCGCCTTGTAATACTTGAACATCGGCAGACAGCTAACTTTTCTAGCGGACTGGGTAACTTTTCTAAGAAAATTATAGACTCGAGGGGTTACCCCGGCGACATATCAAGAGGCCCTCGTGGATCTTTCACGATTCGCAAGGGCGCGATAAATTACGCGACAGTCGGTGGTAACCCTTCCCTATACGAGTATCTATTAGTTTTATCACCTTGACTGCCACTTCTGTACAAGTGATATATTGTACCGGGATCCTAGATCAGCTAGCTTGAGTAAAAATTATTTAAAATTAGTAGAAGCTATTTTATGTCGAAAAGGTAAAGAGGACACGGAATCTAAACCATTTGTTAGTAGCCTTTTTAAATTGTACTATCTCACTTACGAGTCGCACTGAGGATAATAAATCGGAAGACACTCGGTGCAGTATATTCCCGGGATTGCTCCTATCTAACCAGATTCACGATTTAAGAGCCACTTTAATCGTTTTGTTTCCGAGAAATTGATTAAGCACCCACATTCGACTTATTAGACACTAAAAGAAATTATACCTCCATTTGTTACTGCGAATGAGTAATTTTTCCATTTTAAGTACGTAATTTAACATTTTTCGACGTTATAAATTTATTTTAAAGGACAGGGGTCCCTTATCTTCAGGAGTCGATATTTGATATTTCTCTTTAATGGATTTATATTACTCGGTTTCAATTTACGTCATGAATAAGTACCTGCCAAGAATTTTTGGTGATATTATGTTAAAATTTAGCTTTTGGTGTTTTATGCTTTTTAAAAATTAAGATCGATTTCAATATTGCTTTTATATAGTTTGTTGTTAGTTTATTTATTTTAGTTTAATAGTTTTTAATTATTCATGTATATAGTTATTTTATCCTAATAAAAACATACTTTTGAAAATATTGCTTTTCAGGTCTTGAAATTAATTAAAAATAAAAGATTACATTACTTTATCTTTTGAAGATCGTGTTATTATTCCTTCTTTATCGTGTTTAGAAGATAAAAAACTCTTCTACGTCGTCAGTCTAGATATTGGTACAGCTTATGCTGCAAATTGATTAATGCAGATTGTCATCAATGGCCGTTAAAGTAGGGAGCCGGGCCAGCTCCGTGCTTTATCTATTTAAATCTTCTTAAACCCTGCTCTGTAATATCTCGACACGAGCATAACATTAAAGATAAATCGGATGTTTTGTAATACAAATAACATCCTCCCTTTGATATTTTTACGACTGAATTTGAATTTACCGTTGGCTTTTGTTCACAGATTTGCCAGAGATGTGCAGACGCTACCGAATCATTTCTACTTTTCTGATTACGAGCGGCACTATGCTGAGATAGCCGCGTTTCACCTGGACAGGTAGGTCGTGTCATACATTATTGATGTAGGAACAACATACAGCGCTTTGATTGACTCATCCGATAGAGTCATTCTTGTGGAATTCAAAATTATTAAGCGTGGGGTTTAAATGTTTACGCAATCCTTTGTCTTAAATGTGTGTGTAAGTTTCCTGCCTGTTGATGTATCGCTTGACAAGAAAACTTGCATTTAGTAGAAACCTCTTAAAATCGAAAGAGCAGTAGCAGCCTTTTATTGTTTTACCAGCTAGAGCTGACCCAATCTTATATCGGAAACTAACATCCTTATTTGCTCACCACAATGTCCACGAATAGAGGTGACGCTAATCTAAATCATGTATTATCCAGGGTACTCGGTTTCCGTCGCGCGATGCCGGTTGTGGGCCGAGTCCTCAATATGACGACAGAGATCTACGATGTGACTGAAGGTGACATCCTCAAGACGTTCTTCGTCTCTCCGGCGAATAACTTCTGTTTCCACGGAAAGTGTTCGTACTACTGCGACACTGGTCACGCGATTTGTGGCAACCCTGATATGCTTGAAGGGAGCTTCGCTGCGTTCTTGCCTACCTCCGATATCGCTGAACGAAAGGTTGGTTAACTTGGTATTTTAGTTTGAAAATTGCATTTTGTACTTACAAGAAACTAATTAGAAGGTTCTATTTGCATCGTAATTCTATTCGGAAATATCGTATCCAGCGTTTTTATGGTTTTTGAATTATCCAGGTAGGTACATGTTATGCAGAGATTATCAAATTGAGCGTGTTTGAGGTAACTAGGTACATTGTTGCGTCGGCGTCAGCGATGTAATACTTCACTCATAATGCACGGTTCCTTGCTATTACGGCGTGCATTTTATAAGGCCGATCAAATCTGTGTTTACAACTACGAACTGTGTACATAATTCTACGTAAACGAGTGATGTATGCGGGTTTTTTAATTAACAAGCTTTTCACTGAAATGGATAGGTACGCGGAGTTAAATGAAATCCTGAAAACTTATATTGCAACGAGCGTTTTCATAAAAATCTCAGTGAATAAATTTCATTAGTAACTTAGTATGTAATATCAGTAAATTCGCAAACATCCAGAAAGTGTAAAAAAGGAAAAATATGTTTGTACTCTTTTTCTATTTTGGGCACAACGTAATCTGGTGTAAACTGCACGGTTTAGTACGATGATACGCTCAGAGGTTCACCCATCGCACATAAAGGAAGGGTTTATGGCCTAATAATTATAATTTAAAATAATAGTTCCGTGGAATTTGGGTCTTATTTCTGCTTAGCATTTAAAGCTTTAGGTCTGTAGAATTTTATAATAACTACCTAGCCAATGCCCTGAGAACGGTGACATGTATTAAGGTCACAGCACACATATCAACTCGGAAAGAGATCGTCACCGTATCAACCCGAGCGATTCAGTATTCTTTGTATGAAACTCCCTTCTGCAACGCACTCTAATCGGAATCGTAACGTAATCCTCTCGCCTCTCAGGACAAGCTCACGAACGGCGAGCCGTATGCGCGGCGTCGCCTAGCCGTAGCCGATTCGACGTATCGGACCTACTGATCCACTTTGGTTACATGCTTACGTTAGGTTGACGCCTAACCTGGTGTCTAGTATGTTTAGTGCTTATGTTTATTCCTTCTATTTGTATTTTTACCGTGCTTGCTGTTTAGTGATCCTTAAGATTTCTACTATCTTATCTGTGTCTACCCGTGAGAACCTGTAATTGGCTCTGTGTCACTTGTACTATTTTTATTCATCTATTTTAGCTGTTGGTTCTCCTTTAAATAAATAAATAAATTAGACGGCGAGGCGAAAGGCGATACGGTGACGATGCCTTTCCGAGTTAATATGTGTGCTATGACCTTTAAGCGGACATTATTATAACGCGTAACCTTCATAAACACATACTTCAATAGCTTTAAGGTATGTCAACTTGTGAGGTCCTGATCTTGAGTATGACTGTTATTACTGTTTACTGCAACTTCGAAAACCGGAGTTCATACCTACCTAGTATCTTAAAAAGGTGATGGTTTTCTTATCTTCCGTCAAATCGGCACTAATTTGTAGAAGAATATTACACAGCCGCGGTAAAAAAGTAAACAGATCGACTACCCAATGTGCGTAGAATAATATGTATATGTCTTTTTATAGCTCAAGGTTTACTGTGTTTCTGCAGTGGCATCATATTAGCTCTAAAACAGATAAACCAAGGGGTTTGAATTACTCCCTTCCACTCCGCCCAGAGCGGGAGGAGTCATTTGATGATTACCGATCCGAAAAAAAAAAGAATTAAATGGCCTGCCTAACTCACGCCATTTTTAATTTTTGTTCAAAACTGCGGTCACACAAGATACCTTTATTAATCGATTAATCAATCGATAGCTGGTATCAATACTAACAACTTTTGTATGAGACAAAATGATCTAATGCGTCACGTTTCCGAGATATTTTATAAGCTATCAAAGTTTACGTCCATTCTCTGATGGTTATGCTTCTTTGATTCGATTAGCCACGTATAAAACCTGTATCAATCAATGGTGCCGATTCCCTTGTTTACAAACTAAACCAAATTTAAGTTCAGTGCATCTTTTTATTTCTATTTCATTAAGAAAAGGACAGGAGATAAATTTTAGTTTAGTCCTGTCAAATTAACCAGCGCCTGACACAAGTTTAGACGTGATTAAAAAGTTAACTACTAAAATTACATCAAATTACGTCAGGTGCTTACTAATTTGACAGGACTAAACTAATATTTATCTTTTGTCCTTTTCATAATGAAATATAAAGAAAAAGATGCACCCAACTTAAATTTAGTTTAGTTTGTGAACAAGGGAATCGGCACAAATAGCTGATATCAATAAAAACAAGTATTTTACAAGATAAAATTTTCTAAAGCGTCACGGCAGGCGCTTCATACAAAAATACTTCATAAATAAACTTCATAATTGTGTGTCGTCTACAGGTGTGGCGGCATCCATGGAGAAGGTCTTACCATAAGCGAAGAAAAGCGCAGTGGGAACTCCAATCTGATTATTGCGATACTGTAAGTTTTTTTGATTTCCTTGATACTTTAAAATGTCCAAATGATGGACTTTGCAGATTATATATTATATTGTGCTTTTTATCTTATTTATAAATATAAGAACTTTTAGATAGATTAATGATAAAGTATTAAATGGAAGATATCAATTTTCACCAATATCATAATCGGAAAACTCCCTGATACATTCAATTTGTTAAGTAGAAAAATATTTGAGGGGTTGTGGCTCTTGTTCCGGTCGCCATTTTTGTCCATAATGATTATTAGAAATAATATTTTTATCGGATTTCATTATTTAATTTGATCTGTTTCAAAACAGGGCTTATACATATTAACTTATACTTAATAATGTATTTTTAAGACTACCCTGCTCCTATTTTTGTATATTCACATATTCTTGTTTAATTGCACTGCTTTGATAAGGAACGGGAACCGGCCTACGGATATGCGATATCCGCCATCACGCACTGCGGCCGCTTGGCGGATTACGGGCTGCTTCATAGAGTCTAGGCTATGTCCCAGCATTTAGAACATTATTGGCTGATTTTGTTTTTTTTCTTCTAGATTCGCACAACTCCTCCATATGACTCCGGTCGGCGACTGCTAGACCTTATGGACATGTCCATCTTCGACTTCCTCTCCGGGAACATGGATAGGCATCATTATGAAACCTTCAAGTTCGTATAACTCATTATTAGAATTATCTGTATGCACATGCCACTGCATCGATAAAGGAGAAAGGGTGATTCTTGTATTAGCCATTGTAAAAATAAATCTAGTTCTAATACTAAATCTCGGTTAATCATCGTGAGGACATCAATCTTCCAAATGACTTTTATGGTTATTCAATTTTGAAAGAAACATGGATTATATTCGCAATGCTCAAGGTTCTTTTTGGCCATGGTATTGGTAACTGAAAGGCAGACACCTAGTATTTAAGTGATGTCTCAATCTTATTGCTCACGCGACATTTTACATTGCTTATAAATCTACATTATTTCGAGCCCAACCGGAAAATCGAACGAGAAGGTCGTTTCCTTAAACCGTTGGAGACCAATTCCGTTCATACTGGAAGTGAAACAACTATTTGTAGTAAAGATATGCGTGGTCATTGTAATGCAGAATGTCAAGTTTTGTAAGGCCATAGCCTAATTAAGATTGTTGTAACGAGTGTTGTTATTACAGAATGTTCGGAAACGAGACGTTCACGCTGCATCTGGATCAAGGGCGAGCGTTCGGCAAGGCGTTCCACGATGAGCTGAGCATCTTGGCACCACTGCTCCAGTGCTGTCTCGTGAGGCACACCACTCTCGCTACGTTACTGAAGTAAGTTACAGTGAACAATTGCCCAAAAATTTCGATTATACCTCTGTCGGTTCTTTAATGTCCTTTAATCGTTCATTTATTTGTTTCATCTATTATATAACGGGTCACTAATAACTAAATAACATTATTTACCCAACCTTAAGAAGTGTATTTTTATTTGCGCAGATACCACAATGGTGTGGCGCTATCAAAGGTCCTCCGTGAATCATTGAAAAAAGACCCGGTGGACCCGGTACTGTGGGAGCCACACCTCCTCGCCCTCGACCGGCGCATCGTCATCATCCTTGATGCCATTAGGAAGTGCGTCGATAAGATCGACAATCCCCTACAGAATGAGGTGAACGTTTTCGTATGACCGCTCACACTATCTATTAAATGCTACGGGACTCATAGAAACGGTCTCATGAGTTGAAGTGTCTATGTGATATTATGATTGTACGGACTACAAAAGGGATGGTGCAATCAGTGAAATGACTTGCTAGTCGAACTCTCTCATAATCCGTGACTTAAGACAAACTTAGATATAAGAAAAGTTGTAATCAATGCAAAAACGTATCATTATCATCCTTGTCTTTGGTTCTGTCTACAAGACTTGTATTAGACGTAAGATTTTAGTGCCAAAGATTGTCCAAATGAACTTTTGAGATATACAGAATATATTTTAGAACCATTCCACTGGATTTTGATAAGCCATTGTATGCCAAATATATAGAGGAATTGTAAATTCATTTTACTTACCACATCGGCGGTGAACGGTTTCGTTGTTTAAAAATTAACAGTATTGAAGAATTAGTGTACGTAGATATTATATTTTATTTGTTCTTTCTGTATATTTTGGATAATAATATTTTTTATGAGTATTTCTGAGCTCATACGAGACTTATGTAGAAGAGTGTGCAATGTTACTGTACATACTATTAGTAAAATGCAGTTTATTTGTAAGTTTAGTTGTATTCTATATCTGCTACACTATTACTTTTTGTTGTGAATTCTGTTACCATAGCTGAAAGCTCAAGAAGAGACATATCATAAATAAGCTCCGTGTGATAAGCACAGACGTGGTCTGATTCTATTTTGTTAAGTTTTTATTTGAGGCTATAAATCAATGCAATCGTACATGCTCTTCTATTTTGTACTGCTTGTGTACTATTAAGATTCTTCCTAACATATTTCTCGTAGCTGATCTCATTTTTCATAACACTGAATGGTTATCATTTCATTTAGCTATAAAACATACCTACGTACTA
Source organism: Lycophotia porphyrea (assembly GCA_950005105.1). Classification (NCBI taxonomy): domain Eukaryota; kingdom Metazoa; phylum Arthropoda; class Insecta; order Lepidoptera; family Noctuidae; genus Lycophotia; species Lycophotia porphyrea. The sequence goes on from OX465389.1 coordinate 6,719,442, forward strand.
ACTATTTTCAGTGACAAAAATATGAAATCCTACGTAGCTTTTACTTACTGTGTTGCTTTTACTTTGATTAAGTAGTCTTTTAGTTAATTTGAATCTGTTATAAGTAGTTACGATAATCCTGGCAGTTAAGATGAGACCTATATTTATTTAAATCGTGGTTTTAGTGTAAATTAGTGTTTAATATGGGGCGTGACTGTTACATATACCGGGGGTTCAAGGAGTCGACTTGCCAAAGACGTACCTAAAAATTTATGTAAAAATGTGTTGTATAGCAAAATGTGATGCTTGAATGTATGTTTCTGTTGATTGTTTATAAATTAAAAGGTTACATGATTCCAATGGCTGTGTTTCATTTATAAATGTACCCAAATAGAAGGAGACACAAAAGAAAAAGAATGACTAAAATTATTATTCTATATTGTCACAAAAGAACGTAGCTTCGTAACCACGGACCGACAAAACAAAACCAAATTATAAACATGTAAAATATAAAAGAAAATGTTGGGTCAGCGTGCCGTCGACGTCTCATAAAGATCACATAAAACTGGAAACACAGATACGTCCGTCCCCCATAAAAACTGGAATATGAATAGTACGGATATTTGATACAACGTTTTACGACTTTATGGCAGTTTGTTGTTTATTAAATATCTGCGTCGAGTGTCTTTAAATGTGGATCTCTTCATCATTGTATCGTAATGTGGGATGAGGTTCGTGTGTCTTTTTAACTGACAACTAAAGAGGAGGTTCACAAAATTAGATGTATTACGTTTAAGTGTGTAACAGCTTACTAAAAATCCTTTGCTTATTTATGAGCTTTTTTATGTATACCAGAAGAAACAGATATCATAAGCATAATCAGCCTATAATGCTCCCACTGCTGGGACACCCGGCCTTCTCTCCATGAGAGGGAATGGGCTATAATCCACCACGTGCGTGGGCCGAGTGGGGGTTGGTAGATGTTACATGTCATCGAATTTTTTGGTTCGAGGACTTGCCGGTTATCTCACGATGTTTTCCTTCCGTTTTGAGAGCAGTCGGTGGTGATGAAATAAATTACACAAAGTACTATTGTTTGTAAGTCGGAGCCGCGACCACTGGGCTACCGGTGCTTTCCAAGAAGAAGAAACAGATAAGTACTTTATTATTATTTAGATGTAATAAAACTGAAGGTTGAGGTTACTACATGCGAATCATCATCATCATCATTTCAGCCAAAAGACGTGACGCCTCCTCTAAGTGTCGCCACATTGACCGGTCCCGTGCGACTCGCATCCAGCGGATCCCCGCAACCTTCACCAGGTCATCGGTCCACCTAGTGGGAGGCCTTCCAACGCAACGTCTTTCGGTTCGCGGCCGCCACTCCAGAACCTTACGGCCCCACCGGCCATCTGTTCTGCGAGCAATCTTTGTTTTGCTCGAACCACATGCGAATGGTTCGAGCAAAACAAAGTTAAAACACAGACACAAATCGGAAGAGGCTTCTATCCGGTAGTGGATAGTTACATTCGTAATTAGTTAGTATTCTTTTTGTAAATGCGGGACAGAAAGGTCATCGAATTTCGACTGAAAATATAAACAATGTAGCCAGTAGTTGCAACTGACATCGGTTCAAATTCGTAGCAATCTAAAAACCTGTATCTATCGGATTTGAAATATTGTCACCGTAAATTAAAAAAAAATCGACATAACGAATATTTTACTAACAAAAACAGTATTTTAAATTGTTATTTGCATGTTTCAGGTATACCTATGCCCCAGGGCTGCGGGACTGTTCAAAAGAGATACCGCGGCCCTGGAACACAAAGGGCAAGGAAGGAGCATGGAAAGGTTTAAGTCAGTACAAGTCTGACACTCTCTTCTGTTCTGCCCAGAGCGGGAGGAGTCATTTGACGATTTCCCAGAACGGGAAGAGTCGCGCACCGAGGGTTCCGTATAAACTTGTAGGTATTTTGTTATTAAAATACATATTCGCGGTTTTGTGATTTTTGTTTTACATGTGCTGTAAGACATTGCTTCTTGCCAAATTTCGTGATCCTAGGCCATCGGGAACCACCATATAGGTTTTCGACCCAAAACCTATAGGGTACTTCCGGTTGACCTAGAATTGACAATTTTGGTTAAAAGCAAGGTCTTACAGCACAGTTAATGGAAAATTCCGAATAATAAAAAAAGTTGAAAATTAAGTTAAATTTTAGTACTTACAAGTTTTCGCGAAAATCTAAATTTGCCCATATCTTTTTATTGTTTTGATTCAGGACCTTAATTTTTTATATATCTAATAGGGACTATAGCCCTCAGTATCTGGTATACAAATCAACTTGCTAGGTCCACCCGTTCATCTTATAAGGGTTCCTTTTTTACCTTTTGAGGAACGGAATCCTAAAAATGATTGGATATACATATTTCATTACTTACACTACCATCGAAGTATACAGCATCAGAAAGCACATTAATTGATAATGTTCAACCCGTTTCAGAATGTATTTGAGAGGTATTAGTGTAGTATGATGCGCTTACGACACATCCTTATGGGACACAAAATTTAAATCAAATGAAGATTTGAAAGATAGACCACATCTTAATTTTTTGTGAACTTTGTCACTGCACACTGATAGTTTCCTTAATTCGTTATGGTATTCAGACTTTACGTTCTGATAACATATATAGAGTGTTTACCGGGAAATGCATAATTATTTTATTTATTTTTATTTTACTTTATTGGGACATTTAACAGTTACACATTACAGAAAAAAAAATGACAGAATACGCTATGAACTAAATAAACGTGTAACCCACACCAATATCCGCGAAATAATAATTAAGGAAAATAGTTAAATGCGTGCGTAAAATTACAGAAAATTAAGTAAGTACTCATATGTAATTTAGGGATAATAGGTATTGGATAGCTACTGTAAGGATTCAATAGCCATCCTTTTGAACTTAAAGTGTGTAAGCGCGAAAATATCAAGTTCGATAAAAAGTGTGTTATACGTATCTACAATACGTCGGAGAGGCGCCCGTGCGCCAGCGTGAGTTCTACATCTTGCAGTGTGGAACAGCCGGGGCACGCGCGCCTCTCAGCGCATTACAGTTCTAGGTACAATGTAACATAAGCTATTAGTAATATCAGGACAATCGAATCTGTTATTACACAGACCATGCAGCATCATGGCCATCAGTAAGCTGCGTCTAGATTCCAAGCTTTGAATTTTATAACGCTTTAATAATAGAGTGTATGGTAATTTTGATTTAGTGCATCTGTAGTGCATAACACGTAAAAATTTCTTTTCAACCATTTCAATTCTTTGTACATAAACATCAAAAATGGGACTCCAAATCGGTACTGCGAATTCCAATTGAGAGCGGACCAAAGCTTTGTAAAGAAGTAGAAACGTAGACGGTCTTTTAAAGTCATTAGACGATCGCATAACAAAACCAAACATACGATACGCTTTGTTGACAATGTTATCAATATGAAGATTAAAGTGCAATTTCGAGTCCATTAAAACCCCGAGATCTCGAATGTGGTCAACTTTTTGCAAACGGATACCATGAAGACTATAATCAAATGTTATAATGTTTTTTATATAACTTATATAACTCATTCGGACATTCAACAAAGAGCTAAAAGTACAAGGAAATTTGAATTACGGCTGTTCTTTGTCGGCTTGTTATAATAAACCCTTGCTTTGAGAAATAAATCTGATTTTCTAATTAAGAACAAACATTATCGTCTCGAGAAATTTCTTCTAAGCGAAACAGCTATATTAAAGAATTATTTTCATAATTGAAAGGCGCCATCAACTGGGGTAGGGAATTATCGTGAAATTCGACGACAGTTGTCGACACTTTGCTTACAATTTGGAATTTCCCTTGACTCCTAATAGTAAAGACCTCGACCGCTTCACAACGAACCGCGATATTTTTAATTATTAATATTCATCTACATAATGAGCTTTCAAATTGCTCGAGAACATTGAATTAAAATTGTGTTGAAAGCATTGTTGAACATTTCATATAATTAATTTCGAATTGTTCCGTGGCTCTCAATCCCGACATCGCTGTTAAGAAGTTAACGGCTAGAACTCGGGACGTTTGTTTTTTCTTCGTAATTAAAATAAGCGTAGACGCAGCTGCAAATAATTGAATCGCATTTTGTGAGATGATTTAAAGAAAAACGAGGTCTGAATCCTGTTTTCATTTTAGGTCAACATAACCTTGGAGTTTTCATTCATAATTTAATATTGACATTAGTGACAAAGTGGCTGATCATTCATTCACGTAATTATGATAACATGTCAATTGATTATGTAACTCAAGTCAATGACTCAAGCTTAGACTCAACATTAATTGCTTTTATCCAAAACAAACCTTTAATGTCTCATTTGTTTATAAGTAACCCGATGAAGTATTGACTTAAGGAAACACAATGTATATTCTTACAACAACTACCTGTGCAGTTTAGTTAACATTGAACTGTTAATCCTAACCAATATTATAAATGCGAAAGTAAGTTTGTTTGTTTGTTTATTACTTTTTCACGCCTAAACCACTGATCTCATCATCCTGAAATTTTTCATATACGTTGTCAGGTGTACAGAGACGGACATCGGGTACCTTTCATCCTAAAAAAGTATACTATTTCCGAGGAAAACAACAATAACGTTCTTATGATAATAGATGGCGCTACGTTTCTTACTAGTCATGATTGAATTATACAGGGTGTAAACAGACTCTTCACGAAGCCGTCAACCAAGTATTATGTACATCAAACTAAGTAACTTTACGCAAAAATTAGTGCTGGGCAACGACTTTTTTTTTAGGGCTGAAAAATCACGTTTTAAAGTAGGACTCAAAGTAACGCACTCAAAACATTGTGCGGATAGATGGCTTGAATAGTAACGGGGTCCTGGAGGTGTCGAAGCCGCGGGCAAAAGCTAGTTCACAATAACATTGAACTCCCCACACAAAGTTCAGTTGTTTGCAGGATGTTCGGGCTATCTGTAACATGCACTACTGCTCTACGGGCGCTACCGGCAGTTACTCTGTGTTACTAGTCGTAGTCTGTAACCTGTCGAACTGTTTAACTGAGATAGCTTGCATCTGATGCCGTTACTTCATATCGCCCTTACCTATTAGTAGTTAGCAAGTGTTAGTGTAGCATCTACCTAATTATACATTATCTTAATTTACTGGATATGATTATTTTGAGGAAAGCTTTGTATGGGATTTAGAAAATATTTATTACATTAAATTAAATATTCATAAAATAAAATATTCATATATTTTCCAAGGTTTATTAAATATTAAGGTCATATTATTATGTTTTAAGGTCGGAGAAGAAAAGCCCAAATATTGCGATAAAAGCAAGAACATAAAGCATTATTTCGTTTTAAATTTTTACATAATATCACGCCTGTTATACCCGAAGGGTTAGGCAGAGGTGTACACTTACATTGCGCCTGTTATGCTTAAGTCCCATGTAATAGTGGGCGAGCCTATTGCCATCAACCGGGTACAAATCCAGACTCCGTGGCTGCTACTAAGAAATTTCTGATTGAAAAACCCAATAACAATTTGCCCGACCCGTGAATCGAACCCAGGACCTCATGCTCAGCAACCGCGATCGCGACCACTACACCAATACTAGAAAAAGTAGATGGTTTTATTGTTGCATTTGTACTGTAACAATTAAATTCTATATACTCAGTACAACTAACAAACCGTTACGTCACACATTTCAAGGTCGACCATTGAATAAAATTTCTACAAACCATCGACAGATTTACCCAACAATAGATACGTATACACGCAGCAACGCACGCTTTTATTACAGCTGTGAGGCTTGTCCATACAACAAGGTCCACGTTACCAAATCGAGTGATTTATGCGTGTCCGATGCTTCGACGTTAGGCGCCTAGTACGCTATTGTTTCTCCACGATTTATCGCGAATGCCCGCACAGGAGTCGCCGGCACAACAATTCACTTGGACAACAACAACATCGTATGCATTGACGTCACTGAGCACTACGAGGACCTATTGTTGGCGCTGTGTTCCTAGCTATTACAAATGAGCCATGAGCTGGCAATGACACGTACGGCAGTTTGTCATCGGTTCGGGTTAAAGAGGATTTGTTATTTTTTAATGAAGGCTGTCTTTGTTTGAACAGTATTGTAGAAGACAAAGCATAAAGGTCGTGCATAGATCAATGTTGTGGGTGGACGTTTAATAAATAGCGGTTGTGAAAAGTCTGTTGGTATTATTAAAGTCGGCAAAAATCAGTGACAGCAGTCTGATAAAATATGATGTTGTCCATATTTTCCTCACACCACATAAAGTGAAATATTATACTTATACCTACTTGCAAAAAAAAATGTAATGCAATCAAGTCATTATCATTCATCATCATCATTTCAGCCGAAAGACGTCCACTGCTGGACATAGGCCTCCCCCAAGTGTCACCACATTAACTGGTCCTGTGCGACTCGCATCCAGCGGATCCCCGCAACCTTCACCAGGTCATCGATCTACCTAGTGGGAGGCCTTCCAACGCAACGTCTTCCAGTACGCGGTCGCCTCTCCAGAACTTTTCGGCCCCATCGGCCATCCGTTTTGCGAGCAATATGGTGCCCACTGCCACTTAGGAAACCAGTATTACTCAATACTAATTACATACAATATTAATTTGTTTCAACTAATTAAAAGTGGTCACTGTGAAGTTAAGTCTCCTTCCTAGGGTTTCGTACCCCAGGGATAATCAGCGGGACCATAGATGCTGTACGTCCGTACGTCTGTCTGTCTGTCAGCGGGCCGTTTCTCATGACCCGTAATAGGTGAACACACTTGAAGTTTTTACAGAATGTGTATTTCTGTTACCACTATAACAACAAATAATAAATTAAAATTTAAAGGGGGCTCCCCTACCGATGGTACAGAACTCTTCATGCGTACGTCCGACTCGCACTTGGCCCGTTTTTCTTATGATTTAGCGTCACTCGATCATACCACTTTCAATATTATTATTTCGTGCACTAGATTTAGAAATAACTCGGCACGATAATGTCATAGGGGCCCTCAGGCTATACCTACACCGTGTTACTACTTGGTTTAAGTTCACTTATCAAATAGAGGAGAATGGCATCAACAGTAAATTGCAGTAAACATTCAGGCATTCTAAACGACGTTTCCATTTTTGGGTAGGTAGGTACCTTTCAAATGAAATGAAATAAATAATGTTTACTTGATTGTCGTCGTTGTTGGACGAGCTTGTAGCTAAAATAACACCGCTCGGGTCGATCTTTAGGTGAAGCCGGGCTTACCTAGGCTGGTCTATGAGTGATCACCTATTACATACCCAGCTTCCTCGGAATGCACGTTAAGCGGTTGGTCCTGGCTGTCATTTGTAGATCCCTGACATTCGTTACAGGAAGCCAGTGGCCCGAAAATCTGAAAACCAGTCTTACCAAGGAGTAACGTAAACGAAACCCAGTACTTACTGGGTTGTGGAGGTCAGATCGGCCGCTATCTGACCCCCACAACCCAGTTAGTACCGCTCCATGTAAATACTGGTATTCAGCTGCATCCGGTTAGACTGGAACATAGATGACAGCTCCAACATAGATGGAAAAGGCTAGGCAGATGATGACCTAAGGCGCCGCGCGAACGCAAACGGGCCACCGGTGGTCGCCACCGGTGGCTAGCGACAAACTGTTTTAATTATTAATAAAACGTTTTATATAGAATCGCCGCACACGTGTAGCAAATGGCAACCGCTCGCGACTCAGTGGCCGCGACACGCTACCACCGGTGGCGAATTATGAATAAATACCGACCACTCGTGGGAGCTACTGACCACCTTCGTTTACGCGGTACCAAAGGACGTGACGCGTGACAGCCACCGGTGGCGGTCACTGTCGGCCCGTTTGCGCGGAGCCTACAGATTACTGTCCTCATCACTATTTCAGAACAGTGGTACTTACAAGACGGGGGCCAGTTCGGATTTTCCATTGGCAAAATTGACGAAGTTTCATCCTCTACTTAACTCCATTAGGAAACGATTTTAATCCTTCCTTAATGCTATTATTCGACAGTAGAGGAACTATCTAACTTTTCATGCTTCTGAGCCACTAACTGAGCCTAGTAATTTAGAATTATTTAGAATCAATATCAGCACACTGTACTTGAAGTAACTACTCACAGTTCCTTTACCAACTAGGAACTATAAACAAAAGGAATCATTGACTGACTTCCTTATTTAATAAACGAGTTATGATTTTACAACAAAACCGTTTTATTGCACTCTCGTTTTATTGAATAAAAAATTATGGCATTAAAACTCGACTGTTTATGCTTTTATACTGGATTGAAAGGTTTTACAGAGTTGTGTTTTGAGCGACCAACGGCGGGCGCTGTGATACAAGATGGCCGCCCCATGATTTATAAAGAGCATAAGGTCAGCCTGTAAATACCGGTACTGAAAACTTTGCAACGGAAATTCGGAGAGACGGTCCTGTATTTTAAAGGTGGGAAAGAAAACTACCAGCACCCGTAGCCTGACCAATTCCATCTTTTTTCTACCAAGCATAGACAAAGCTCTTTCTATACAACTCGACATGTCTTCTGGACGAGCATGGGGCGACCCGTAAACTCAAGTTTCTACGAAGACAAAGACATAGAAATTATTTATTTTTGCCCACAGTTCATTGGGCATGTATATTCAAAGTAACAATTGGAAAATCGATTTCTCGAAAACAAGCGGTGGTATAGTTCGCTGTGGCTGGTTGATAGGCATATCGTACCTTCCCAGCCTCCTGTAGCCTTCTGTCCTGCTTTGTGTGTAACTCCAGCTACACTTTTGAAGCTAATGTTGACGCATTTCATTTTGGTCCAAGTTCGTTGACACGACTAGAAGAGGCCAATTCGATTTACAACCTTTTTCAAAACAAAGTGTATGTAATGGTGCGACGCCGAACAGATACTCCTGTAAATTATTTTTCAGTTGCGTTGAGGCATGCCTAGATAGGTCAACAATCAGAACCGAAATGCCGTTTGCTTTTTTCTATCCCATAAATAATAATTGGCCGCTTCGATTTGTTGATTTATGGTTATTAAAGATATGTAGCAGTGATAACACGCACGGTTTCAAAATTCATTTACATGGAAATGTGGACCCCTGATCGATATTATGGCTATTGCTATTGCGAACCTCAAATTGTCTATTATGGTAATATTGTGTGTTTTTGTAGTTGGAATTCAGAAGCACCTATAGTCATATAAATCCCCGATAACAATAATTTATTTTGACATTTCAAGCATTGAGTATAGGTACTCATTAGTTATCCTAAGTGACAATATCATAAAAACTTATACGGTTACACTACCCAACACACTGGCTAGGTGCCAGTGTGTTGGGTAGTGTAACAACTAAAAGAAAAAAAAACCATTCCACGTTTAAAATATCGATTTCTCTGATGCCATTATTCATAAAAATTATGAGCTATAAAGATAATGATGTATCATTGGGAACAAAAATCGGTGGAGACAAAAGTTCCCCGGTCCGGTAGCGCCGCGCCGGCCGGCAATTTATGGTTATCGGGCCCGTTGCAGATAGCCGGGCAAACGGATGAGTGTCGGACCAAACGGGCGCATGCATTATTCTTTGAGCATATTCCAAATTAGAGCACGTATTTGTCAAACTAGCATTTTATGGTTAAAATATTTATGACAAATGGGCTCCGATTAAGGTACGTTCTAGGTCTGTCGTTGTACCTAAATGTTCATTTTAATTAGTTGGTCAGCAAGAGTAAAAGCTTTTTAGTAAGCTTTGTAGGGTTGTTTGTTTTGCACAAATGCTAACATGTTAGAAAAATTTAATTATGTGAACCTTATTAGGTTTATATTTCTTTTCTATTAACCAAAACAATTCTTTACTATTCATACGTAGCTTGAATATCATCACCACAAGATTTCAAAGTAGGTACGCACAAACACATCTTCTGTTCAAGACATTTTTCAAAAAATATTCCACTCTCCAAAGTTGACGCGTTTGAAGAAAAATATAAAATTTATGGACAAATTATGTATATCCAGAGCATCGTATCTATAACCAAATAAATACATAGATACAGAATTCTTGAGATGGAGATAATATATGCCGTCGCATATAAATCGGTAACAATATGGATATACATTTACATAGATTTTCTTGGTCAAAATGTAAACTTGATATTTTCTGCTTTGCAGTCACACTAAAATAAGAATGGAATGAATGAAACAACTAAGAAATTGTGCTCCATCATCGAGTGTATCTCAAAACATAAATGTATGGAGAGTGTTACAGTCAAAGTTGATAGATGAAATTAGAATTCAGATGTTAACATAATCTGAAATATGGCTAGAGCTTGAATTTATAATGATATTCTAAAAAAAATTAGAAAAATTACGTAAAATGGACAACAACCGCAAACATTATATTAGTGAGAAACAAATCATTTGAGACGCAGACAGTCGAATTGGTGATGCAATTGGAAGCTTGAACATAATATGATGTTTCGGCTTCATAAGACTTGAAGCTAAGAGGATGCAGAAGCGTTTAATATATATTTCAGTCCAATTAGTTCTGCAGACAGTGGCCCTACTCTGCAGGTTGATACCAAAACCATTAGAACTTGTGGTAAGCTTACAAAATGAAAGACGTAACTACTTCATTTTTGGGAAACAAGTATTTTTGTTGCTTTTTTGTCGTATAGCTTTCTCACGAGAGTATTTTCTTTGGTAAAGAATAGATCTTGCATAACCTTACTGAAGTGCAGAGTTCAATCCAAAAAGAATCATCAAAGTCATATCAGCGATGCTAAGTACTTCCCTTTCTTTTTCGACTTGCTACCAAAAGAAAAATATATATGTGCGTTTAATGATACCGACCGAACTCGAACCGTACTCCGAAGTATGTATATTCAATCCAAATTTACAAGTACTTGCAGAACGCAGTAGTTCTCAGCCGAAGATATTCATGATGCAATTAAATTATGCACGGTACTGAGGGCAAGTTCGGATTGGTTTGATCAAATGTGGGCTACCTATGTTTGCATTTCATTGGCAAATGGATTCAGTACTTGCCCGCACTGTTTGCCAATTTCCACCTCGGCTTCTGATATAATTTCGACAATTATTTTAGGGAATACGGCTGGCTTCCTTATGCTAAAGTATTAATACTCCTAGTAACTGGTTCCTAAATGCAGTAAAATTTATTCGGAATGGCTGAGCCTATTTTGGTTGTAGAGCTTTTAGCTTGGAATATTAAGCGTCTTTTATGTTTTTTCTTTTATCTTCGAATGCAAAGGAATATATTTATTTAAAAAGAGAGAATATTGAGTAAGTGTTTATACTGTGCTTGGAACATAGTAATTAGGCTGCCTACTGCTTTTGCGGACAAAGCAAGTGCGCCGCTGCCACAGAATACATTTTGCATGATTTATTAGATTTATTGAGACATTAGAACTTCTTGAAAAGTGTTTTAGTTGTCAATCAACAATTACGTTGCTACAACAATAGGTAGAGTACGATTCCATTAGTTATTACTTAAATTAATCATATAAGAAACCCAAAATACAAAAGTAGGGCTCGAATAAAATACTTTTAATGAATTAATTATATAGTTGTCAGAATATAGCCGAAATAGAATCAGATTCATTTGCTGGAGGCCCGCTCGCCGGCTGTGGCGCATTCTGAATATTTGAGAATGCCCGAAAACAGAGCCATACAAACACAATACGTAGGTATGTGATGCGTTGCTATTATAAAATGACTTGTTTTATTGTAGAGACAAAACAATAACGTTTATGATTCATGCATTTGTTTTAATGCGAAGGAAAAGTAAGATTTCATAATCTTACTTTTCCTTCGCAACAAAACAAAAATTTACTCACTTTATTAGTAATGCATATACACGTCACTCACATCACGTCACGTGATGGTGCCTTACAATTATGTACGAACCATAAAATTTCAGAACCCAAAAAAAAAATCGAAGAAGAAAAAAAAATATTTTTTAATTTTGGCCGTCTGGGTAAGTTCAGCATATTGGCTTGGTAATTAACGTGTTAACACTAGTTGAAGTGTTTCATTTGAAGTAGTCATTACTACTGAGATGCAATGACAGATATCTTCTAAGACTAGGGCCTAGTAAGTATGTCTTTGCATAAAAGTCAATACATTTGCAATTTTCAGGAACTATTTCAGCTGAAAAACTGATCCACAATCCTTAAATAGCATTATCATTACTAACAATGTTATGTGTTAATTCGATCCCTCTATTTCCTTTATCGTGGAATAATTAACCAGGTGCAACCAGATCACCGCGCTGGCGAACACATCACACTAATTGTTCGTGTCCCTTAACCGGAAACGCTATCTAGTACGAAGTTATTTTGGTTATGATTAACTTACATCAAAATAATAACAACACTTAAATGCTCAAAGATAGTTTATTGGTTCAAAATGCAAAAAAACTAAAGACAGTGTACTTCACACCACAAGCGTGCTTTGCCAATATCATATACTTGCTATGTTATTTCTTTTTTTAGTTACCATGCCCGATTCTTCTTTTAATTCTGTGATGTTGAATTTCAATAAGCAACACAACGGAACAAATCCCCCACATAAAGATCAATGCGTAAAATAAAGTGCTAATTTTCGACAAACTTATTCCCGTTGGATTTAATGCATCATTATAACCTTTTCGGTTTAAAATCCATCTATGGTTGTTGCCATCGCTTAGTAGATTCTCAATAAACCCTGCTTCAACTAGGCCAGAAATGACATCGTCTACATCTTTAGCTGCTGGCCATCCAGGGCGCATGTAGAAACTGGCACCCGTTGAACTTATACGCTTCTCTAAAATTTGAATATACGATTCTAGATCCCGAACCAAAGCCACATCTGTAGCTAGAAGAAAGTTTTCCCCTTCAAAGATACGTCTAATATATTGTCTCAGTTCGTTCATTGGTATTACTTTGTAATTATGTTCCAAAGGAGTGTCTTTATAATAATCAACAACCACTTCAACTCCGCCATAACCATCCACTTTAGTTACTGCGTCTTCAATAGACTCAAAAGGTGGCTCTAAGTCTAATCTCTGCAATGCTTCGACCAGGTCTGCTTGATAATCGATCCGAAAAACGAAACAAAACCAAATCCAAAGGACGAAAAGAGAATTGAGCAGCCATGACTTCGTAACGAACTTCGCTGACTGACCCAACAATATGATGAAGGATTGAAAGAGTATGCGGTTGCTTGCATTTGTCAAATTAAGCTTACGTTTTCTTACTAACATAGCTGTAATGACAAATGAAATATATACTAATACGTGTATGTAAGTAAAATTAGTTTTATCTGGAATAATGAGTTTGAGCCAGTCAGAGACTTCTCGTTGCCTTCGTCCAACCCAACGGATATCTACGGTGTGATAAGTATGAGATGGTAATGTGACGGTATATCTTTTCTCTGTAAGAATGTCAGCTGGAATTAGTATATCAGCTTTTTCAGTAGCCAGATCACCGATAGAGCCTGTTACTGTCCCATTAACATATGATCCAAATACACTGTTTTTAGAAGCAGAGGTAACTTCTAATGAGGCGTTTAATTTAGTCAGCATGATCATAAGTACTTTCCCATCGTAACCACCAACAGAAGTAATTGTACCGTTTTTCATTTCGACCGTAACGTAAGGGAAGTATTCTAACAAAGCGGTTCTGATGGGACACTGGTAGAAGTTGCTAAACTTTTTAGGAAACATATTTTCGCCATACTTTAGGAAGATTGGTGTGTAGTTCCCGCAACACCCATCACTGTACGGAAAGAACGTCGACAGTGTTACCTCACCGGTCTCATAAGCACTTATCAAGATCAAGTCGGCCTGATCATTCTTCGAAGTCACTTCAATGAACTTCGATAGCTCATCATTCGTCTTAACAGCGTTTTCCAACACAAGTATAAAACGAATAGGGAACCTTATCACTTCATTTATAAGCTGCATGATAATCTCATAATCATCTAACTTATTTGCAAAGTAGATAGTTTGTTTGAATCCAACAGTTTCGTTGATATCACGAATTTTTGTATCCATAGAAGTAGACCAGGGACTGAGGGCGACGGAACCGGGGTAGGTCTTCAAATATTCATTCACATATTTGGAGTCATTCAATTTCCAAATGACCGTGGTTGTAAAGTGATGAATGTAGTAGGTGCTTGAGATGTTCACTGCTGTCTTTATGAGCTTTGATGTTGCACAACAAGAAGAGAATAGTAACTGTAGAAGAGATAAAATTGTTAAAACGCGTATCATTATTCACTATTGAGTTTTTACATGAAATAACCACTGCTATAACTCTAGAGTATGAAAACTCAAGTACCAAACTCTCCTCGGTATGTTTCAGTCTACTTTTATAGCGTGTCACCTTATCATGGCGGAAAAGTGTATAATTTATATTGTGCCCATCATAATTATTACATATGTACATACATCAAAAGCTATGTACTGTTACTCTAGTTTTATTTACGCTTTTATTAGTAATTTGTACAGATTCAATTATATTGAATGTAAACCTAAAAGATTGCTTGAAAGATACGCTTTATTTGTTAACAAACAGACAAATGCTGACTTGATGGAGAGACGGTAAACATTGGTTATAAGTATAATTTAATCGAACGTACACTAATGGGTATAAAAATACCCTTATCAAAGCCGAAAGGTAAGGTTTTTTGTTCTAGATCATACCTGAGAACCTTCTAGTTACGGTAAAATTGGGGGACAACATTCCAACATTTTCAATTTTTTCTTAAATACACGTTTTTAATGTTGTAACTTGACTTTAAATACCTCCACGACTCCCGTACTATTCATTGCATCCATCAGCACTGTGTTTTGAGTGCGTTACCTTGAATCCTGATGAATATCAGCCCAAAAAAATGTTTGTTTCCAGCAATAATTTTTGAGTAGAGTTCTTAGTTTATATTTCTTTTTTATCAACCAAAACAATTCTTTACTATTCATACGTAGATACGTACAAACACATCTTCTGTTCAAGACATTTTTCAAAAACTATTCCACGCTCCAAAGTTGCGTTTGAATAAAAATATAAACTTTATGGACAAATTATTTATATCCAGAGCATCGTATCTTTAACCAAATAAATACATAGATACAGAATTATAGAGATGAAGATAATAAAGGGTGTAAACAGACTCTTGACGAAGCCGAAAGGCACTTGTTCTCCCCGTCATTGCGATCATTTTTTTGTTCTAGACCATACCTGGGAACCTCCTAGTTACGGAGATATTGGGGGTCAAAGTTCCAAGTTTCTCACAAGTTTTTTTTAAAATCCATGTTTTTAATGTAAGATTTTTACTTTAAACGCCTCCAGGATCCCGTTGCTATTAAATCCGTCCATCAACACAATGTTTTGAGTGCATTACATTGAGTCCTACTGTAAAACGTGGTTTTTCAGCCCAAAAAAAAGTCGTTTCCCAGCACTAATTTTGCGTAAAGTTACTTAGTTTGATGTACATAATGCTTGGTTGAAGGCTTCGTGAAGAGTCTGTTTACACCCTGTATATGTCGTCGTATATAAATATAACCTTACTGAAGTGCAGAGTTCAATCCAAAAAGAATCATCAAAGTCATATCATCGATGCTTAGTACTTCCTTTTCTTTTTCGACTTGCTACCGAAAGAAAAATATATATGTGAGTTGAATGATGGATGTCCAACAATATAATGTTCACCTCCACCCCGTACTCCGAAGTATGTATATTCAATCCAAATTCACAAGTACTTGCAGAAGGCAGTAGTTCTCAGCCGAAGATATTCATGATGCAATTAAATTATGCACGGTACTGAGGGCAAGTTCGGATTGGTTTGATCAAATGTGGGCTACCTATGTTTGCATTTCATTGGCTAATGGATTCAGTACTTGCCCGCACTGTTTGCCAATTTCCACCTCGGCTTCTGATATAATTTCGATAATTATTTTAGGGAATACGGCTGGCTTCCTTATGCTAAAGTATTAATACTCCTAGTAACTGGTTCCTAAATGCAGTAAAATTTATTCGGAATGGCTGAGCCTATTTTGGTTGTAGAGCTTTTAGCTTGGAGTATTGAGCGTGTTTAATGTGTTTTCTTTTATCTTCGATTGCAAAGGAATATATTTATTTAAAAAGACAGAATATTAAGTAAGTGTTTATACTGTGCTTGGAATATAGTAATTAGGCTACCTAAGTACGTCGGTGACACAGAATACATTTTGCATGATTTATTAGATTTATTGAGACATTAGAACAAGAACAAAGTAATCATGCTTTCGTATTGTCACCGACCAGAGATTTAGCTATTAGTGTACCGATATGAAAAACTTCTTAATTTTAGGAAGAAGTTCTTGAAAAGTGTTTTAGTTGTCAATCAACAATTACGTTGCTACAACAAGACCGAGTACGATTCTATTAATTATTACTTAAATTAATCATCCAAGAAACGTTAGCAAACCTCATTACCCAAAATACAAAAGGAGGGCGTCATGTGATGGTGCCTTACAATAATGTACAAGCCATAAAATACAAGAACCCAAAAAAAAATTGTTGAAAAAAATCGAATAAGAATTTTTATTTTGTCCGTCTAGGTAAGTTCAGCATTTTGGCTTGGTAATTTAAGGTATAACACTAGTTCAAGTGTTTCACCTGAAGTAGTCGTTACTACTCAGGCACAATGACAGATATCTTCTAAGACTAGGGTATATCTAGTAAGTATGTCTTTGCATAAAAGTCAATACATTTGCAATTTTCAGGAACTATGTCAGCTGAAAAACTGATCCACAATCCTTAAATAGCATTATTAATACTAACAATGTTATGTGTTAATTCAATCCCTCTATTTCCTGTAACGTGGAATAATTAACCAGGTGCAACCAGATCACCGCGCTGGCGAACACATCACACTAATTGTTCGTGTCCCTCAACCGGAAACGCTATCTAGTACGAAGTTATTTTGGTTATGATTAACTTACAACAAAATAATAACAACACTTAAATGCTCAAAGATAGTTTATTCGTTTAAAATTGCAAAAAAACTAAAGACAGTGTACTTCACACCACAAGCGTGCTTTGCCAATATCATATACTTGCTATGTTATTCCTTTTTTTAGTTACCATGCCCGATTCTTCTTTTAATTCTGTGATGTAGAATTTCAATAAGCAACACAACGGAACAAATCCCCCACATAAAGATCAATGCGTAAAATAAAGTGCTAATTTTCGACAAACTTATTCCCGTTGGACTTATTGCATCATTATATCCTTTTCTGTTTAAAATCCATCTTTGGTTGTTGCCATCGCTTAGTAGATTTTCAATAAACCCCGCTTCAACAAGGCTAAAAATGACATCGTCTACATCTTTAGCTGCTGGCCATCCAGGGCGCATGTAGAAACTGGCACCCGTTGCACTTATACGCTTTTCTAAAATTTGAATATACGATTCTAGATCCCGAACCAAAGCGACATCTGTAGCTAGAAGAAAGTTTTCCCCTTCAAAGATACGTCTAATATATTGTCTCAGTTCGTTCATTGGTATTACTTTGTAATTGTGTTCCAAAGGAGTGTCTTTATAATACTCAACAACCACTTCAACTCCGCCGTAACCATCTACTTTAGTTACTGCGTCTTCAATAGACTCAAAAGGTGGCTCTAAGTCTAATGTCTGCAAAGCCTCGACCATGTCTGCTTGATAATCGATCCGAAAAAAGAAACAAAACCAAATCCAAAGGACGAAAAGAGAATTGAGTAGCCATGACTTCGTAACGAACTTCGCTGACTGACCCAACAATATGATGAAGGATTGATAGAGTATGCGGTTGCTTGCATTCGTCAAATGAGGCTTACATTTTCTTACTAACATAGCTGTAATGAGAAATGAAATAAATACTAATCCGTGTAAGTAAGTAAAATTTGTTTTATCTGGAATAATGAATTTGAGCCAATCAGAGACTTCTCGTTGCCTTCGTCCAACCCAACGGATATCTACGGTGTGATAAGTATGAGATGGTAATGTGACGGTATATCTTTTCTCTGTAAGTATGTCAGCCGGAATCAGTATATCAGCTTTTTCAGTAGCCAGATCACCGATTGAGCCTGTTACTGTCCCATTAACATATGATCCAAATACACTGTTATTATAAGCAGAGGTAACTTCTAATGAGGCGTTTAATTTAGTCAGCATGATCATAAGTACTTTCCCATCGTAACCACCAACAGAAGTAATTGTATCGTTTTTCATTTCGACCGTAACGTAAGGGAAGTATTCTAACAAAGCGGTTCTGATAGGACACTGGTAGAAGTTGCTAAACTTTTTAGGAAACATATTTTCGCCATACTTTAGGAAAATTGGTGTGTAGTTCCCGCAACACCCATCACTGTACGGAAAGAACGTCGACAGTGTTACCTCACCGGTCTCATAAGCACTTATCAAGATCAAGTCGGCCTGATCATTCTTCGAAGTCACTTCAATGAACTTCGATAGCTCATCATTCGTCTTAACAGCGTTTTCCAACACAAGTATAAAACGAATAGGGAACCTTATCACTTCATTTATAAGCTGCATGATAATCTCATAATCATCTAACTTATTTGCAAAGTAGATAGTTTGCTTGAATCCAACAGTTTCGTTGATATTACGAATTTTTGTATCCTTATAAGTAGACCAGGGACTGAGGACGACGGAACCGGGGTAGGTCTTCAAATATTCATTCACATATTTGGAGTCATTCAATTTCCAAATGACCGTGGTTGTAAAGTGATGAATGTAGTAGGTGCTTGAGATGTTCACTGCTGTCTTTATGAGCTTTGATGTTGCACAACAAGAAGAGAATAGTAACTGTAGAAGAGTTAAAATTGTTAAAACGCGTATCATTATTCACTGTTGAGTTTTTACATGAAATAAATACTGCTATAAGGCTTGACTATGAAAAGTCAAGTACCAAGCTTTTCCTCGAATTTTATAGCGTGTCACATTATCATAGCAGAAAAGCGTATAATTTATATTGTGCCCAGCATAGTTATTACATATGTACATACATCAAAAACTATGTATTGTTACTAGTTTTATTTACGCTTTTGTTAGTAATATGTACAGAATCAATTAATTGAATGTCAACATAAAAGATTGCTTGAAAGATACGCTTTATTTGTTAGCAAACAGACCAATGCTGACTTGATGGAGAGACGGTAAACATTGGTTATAAGTATAATTTAATCAAACGTACATTAATGGGTGTAAAAACAAAGCCAAAAGGTATGTTTTCTCCCCGTTTCTGCGATAATTTGTGAAGTTATACTTCTTTTGGCGCATTAGGAAAAAATGATGAGAGTAAATTTTTACGATGCGCGCGCACACCGTCGTGAAAAACCGACACCCTGAAGTTAGCTAGTCAACATTTTAGTTGTATACGCCAATGAAGTATAAGTAGTACACACACACTTTTTTTTGTTCTAGATCATACCTAAGAACCTTCTAGTTACGGCGAAATAGGGGGTCAACGTTTCAACATTTTCAAGCTTTTCTTAAATACAAGTTTTTAATGTTGTAACTTTACTTTAAATACCGCCACGACTCCCGTACTATTCAATGCCTCCATCAGCACAGTGTTTTGAGTGCGTTACCTTAACTCCTGATAATTTTTCACCCCAAAAAGTTTGTTGTTTCCCAGCAATCATTTTTGCGTAAAGTTCTTAGTTTGATGTACAGAATGCTTGGTTGATGGCTACGTGGAGGGTTCGTTTACACCTTGTATGATTAAGTAGGCACCATAGAAGTATAAAAAACAGATAGGCACCTCATCATCATCATCATCATCAGCCTTTTAATGTTCCCACTGCTGGGACACAGGCCGGGGAGGCCTGTGTCCCAGTCTATGAGAGGGAGTGGGCTATGATCCACCACGCGGGCCCAGTGCGGATTGGTAGATGTCACATGTGTTCGAATTTTTGGTTCTAGGACATGCCGGTTTCCTCACGATGTTTTCCTTCACCGTCCATTCCGTTTTCCGGTAGGCACCTACTTTTGCTATATCTGTTTTACCGATAAGTCGTCAGAAAGTCGTCGCAATAACCACAGAAGTCAAAGTCCCATATTGTTTTATAGTGATTTATTGTAGAAACAAAATCTTCACAATGTGTATATACTATCATATAAAAATTCAAATATACGTGTTATATTTAAAATGTATTAGACAGTTCAAAAAATATTATTAGGCAATTTTTTTTTCGTTCAATTTGTGTTCGTCTACATGACATGTTTTGTATCTTTCATTATTTTATGTTATGTGATACATGATTTAACTTAGGCAGCATATCAGCTTCACGTAAATACTTAAATATACGGTAAATAACAAGTTTTATCAGATAAACTATATCAGAGTTACAAACACGACGAATAAATAAGATTAAATAAAAATCAGATTGCAAGCAGACTAGTTTTTTCACCCATAGCGGTTAATGTTTCGAAAGAATATTCAAGGATCTCAAAGATTTTTAAGTTGTGTCAAAAAGTGCTGGAAAAGTTTATGTTATGCATCAAGCTTTACAGTTACTATAATATGTTTTCTTTGCATCATTATCAAATAAGCCAGATGAAGTCAAAGGCATAGGTCAAAGACAATACGTTAGATTTCGAAAATTTATGATTTTATAATAGTTTAAATGTATATGTACTTAAGAGTCCTGTTACATTTTTTACTCAAATTCACGATTTTTGACGGTGTAATTTTCAGCAGCAGTAAGATGTTTTAATTATTTGATAATGAATAACGATAGTGCCATTCTCTTTCTTATAAGTTAGAGTTACACATTTTCATTTTTCTTTTCGTGTAAATTACTATAAATATTTTACGAACTCAGTTTGCAAGAAAATCCGTTGGCGATGGAACTTTGACGCTCAAATTCACATTATTACATTCAATTCTTACGAAAGCTAAAATTACTAAAAGATAAGTTCAATGTTTTACTTGTTTATTGGAGCTCTAGAATTTCTTTAAATTCCTTAAGAGTTCACGGAAAAAATCGTAGAGAAAGCCTAATTTAAGCCATAAATGTCTTGATTCAGCGTCCATTATATTCCAAATAAACGCAATTTTATCAATTAAACTAATATAATATAAAACTTCGATCTACAATGAATACGTTTCATTACTTTTCGTTTTTCAATATAATAAGACAAAATTACAATAAATAAAATTAAAGTACTATTATATTCTGCGTCAATTTAGCTCGCTCCTCAGTCTCGCGCAAGCGCTTGATGAGGAACATCGCTATTATTATCGACTCGTGTACGCCGATCAAATTACAGCGTCAAAAATCATGAATTTGCGTAAAAATGTAATAGGACTCTTAAATTATTACAATTCTATCGAGGTACAAATAATGTAAGAATAAGTCCTAAAAATAATTTACTTAATTAATCAGTTATGGTCCAATATTGATCTATGATGCAAGTTTTACCGTGCATTTTTTGAGGTTATTTAGAAGAAAGTGATTCAATATTGAACCATTGCTAAGTTTCACTAAAAATATGTATAACTGACATGGCCACAGAAGAAAAGAGAATTGAGCAGCCAAAGATTTTGGTTCAGTGATGTAACCTATACTATTAAATGTCCATATTAATCTTAGTTTTTTGGTTATGGTCTCTTAAAATCAGACGTGTATAAATTCCTTTCAGAAGGCTCATATGTTTTTATTTCATATTTGTGCGCAGTGAGAAATATCTTGTCATAATATCGAAAACAATATCTCATCATATTTAATATGACTCAAAAGTATTACAAAAAGTTGAAATTTCAGGCACTGCTTGTTGTGGCCACACCTAATATTAAGTTGTAAGTGTTTTAGCCTCCGCGCTGCGTGAGGACGGCGTCTACGAGAAGGACGGCTCCGTTGATGATGGCTAGGGAAGCCTTCGCCAAGTTCTTGTCCTTGGCGTCGCTCTTACCAGCGTGTTGCCATCTGGAAGATAGACAGACAGGTACAGATAAGTAAACGAAAACAACTCTTAATGATCTGATTTTTGAGTTCATGAAGTTTTAAACAGAACATTATCGTTTTTTGTTTGACCCTGTTTCAGATGTAAATTTTAAAAGATTTCCAGCAATTTAACGATCACCGAATATATGTTGGTATAATGGAGGCTATCGCGCATGAATGCGCCGCTAGAGGCGTTCGTGTAGAATAAGGTCTTCCAAAATGTCAGATGTTATAGAGTTTTCGAGCCTTGCGTGCTTTTTTATCAAGTATTTTAACTAATATTCATGATTCTGGTCTAGATTGAGCCATTTCTGATTAATTATGACTTGAAGATTTTAAGTAGCAACTTAGGATCTTATTTGTTAGTACTTGGAGGTAGAATGATTTTTAAATGTTTCATGCTTTTTAATTTAAGGGAGAATATTTGTAAATATGTATCTGAAGTTTATACTATGCTGATATACGAAATGAAATAAACTTTTTATGAAGTTGTTTGTACTTTAAAGTATAAAATAGAATTAATGACAGGACTTTACTCGACAGTGGCGCTATCTGGTGAGCTCTAAAACGATAACCCCCATTAAATGCTTTCCTGGAAATCCATTGTATCAAGAGCATTATGAAAATATTTCTAATGAATAATTTGTTTGCTTACTTGTCAATAATCAAAGCACCGCTGGCGACGAACAAGGCTACACCGACCAGTGAGTAGAAAATGTCAATCCGTTTGTGCGAAGGTGTCTGCATGACGTAACCTGGAACATGACGTCATTATCCATTAGAGCACGCTATTCTGCATTATTAAGTAGTTTATAAAATCACGTAGGATGTAGTGCACAATAAGTGGCAACAGGTGTTCTAATCGAGCCTATGTTGAAAAAAATCAGTGCCCAGAAAAAAGAGTGTTTCTTGACTAGCTAGATAGTTCTTCTATGATTTTTTACTAAATGCTGACGATTCGGTTTCATACATGTAATATCAGTCATGCATAAATATAACAATGACTAATGAAATGATACATAAAATAGTGGTGCCAGTTTCTGACACGAGTCAGTCATTGGTCTCTTATCAATAACCAATGACCTTGACCTGTCATCGTTCACTAGATAGTACTTTAACAAGAGACATATGCTTTTGGCAATAAAATTGGTTATCTACAATTATTTTCTGTCAATTTATTACACAACATAACATCACGCCTATACTCCCCGAAGGGTTAGGCAGAGGTGTAGCTAATAGTACACTCACTTTCGCCAGTTACTTTTAGGTCTCATGTAATAGGGGGCGAAACCATTTCCATCAACCGAGCACAAATCCAGGCTCCGTGGCTGCTACTGAGAAATCCCTGCTGAAAAAACCCAATAACACTTCGCCCGACCCGGGAATCGAACCCAGGATCTCATGCTCAGCAGTCGTGCTTGCGACCATTAGACCAACGAGGCAGTCAAATCATTTATTTTGTAGACTCAATTCGTTAAGAGTTCAGTAACCCGTCAAGGGAATGGTACAAGCGGGGGATTCGATCAAATTCCGGTTCTTACCGGCAGCGGCTCCAGCGAAGATGATGAGGTAACCGACGAAGGTGCCGGTCACCAGCATGCCTGTTTCGGCATCAGAATTGTAGCTGTGGTAGTGGAGGGCTACGCACGAGCATGTCAGCGCCTGAAATGGAGGAAAAACTTTATGTAGATGATATGGTTATAAATTCGACTACAGTTAAGTTAAATGATTTGTTGGTACATGAAAAGAAGTTATAGGAACGAGTCAACCATCTTAGTGTTATAAAAATTAAAGGTATAAAAATAAAGCATCGGTGGTCATTCAATAGAAGCTTAAGACTAGATTGCTTTTGATCTGTGACACACCTCCTATTGCATTTGCGAACAAACGCATTTATTATAATAATTGAAGTAGTGGAGTAGTGAACAAACAAACAACAAATATCATCTTCATTCATTACTAGTCGTCCCACCTCACGATTCCGTAATGGCGTGGTAGTATATCCTTCTGACGTCATATCACGCGATTCCTCTAGCGTGTGGTTACGAACCACAAATAATATCGCAACCAGTTCTGGAGCGGTGATGTCATACTAAACACGCAATATAAAGCCGAGGTCAACTGCTCGACACCTTGGGGCCTTGTCTTTGAGGATGAACATAAAATAAGGTCGACTGTACTTTCAATGAAATGCTTGTGTTTTGCGTGTTGATTAATTGCTTAAATAATATTTTGATCAAAAATGTTTCTTCATTTTCCTTTAATTTACTATCATATTAATTTACATTTTTCTTAAAAAAACATAAGAAAATAAAACAACAAAAATTTTAAAAATAGTTGCCCACCGGTATCGGGAACAGGGCCCAAGCTAGGGCTTGCTCCAGAGAGAGGAACCTACTAACAATACGAGCTGTGTCCAGGAGTACTGCTTCATTTTGTTTTAATAATGCGATTAAAAACAGGAAAAGGGCAACCTAAATGAGAAGATGGATAAACGTTTTCCAATTTCCTATTCATTGATATTTGAACTATTTTAATTCTAATTTATAATACGGTTTATTCCACTTGACAATAAAATTAGATATAAATAATGCGCAAAATACATTCGATATTGTAATCCAATCGTTTAATCCTCTATTGATTTTATTGTTGAACAAGAATCAAAACATGAAGTTAGTACTTAAGAGCGTTAACGACTGACGGCGTTTCATACAAATTTTCAAATCGTTTTTTTCCGAAATTATTGAACCGATATTAATGAAATTTTATACGCATATGCAGGATACATAGATCTAAAAAGTTGACAGAGGAATTTTCGAAATGTCTTTTAAAAAAAAGATAATAAAAAGGAAATAATAATAAAAAGGAAAAAAATTGTGTTTCTATGAAAAAATTAAAATTGGTCTAATTTAGCAGTAACACAATTTTTTTATCCTGCTTATGCGTATGAAGTTTCATTAAAATCGGTCCAACCATTTGGGAAAAAAACGATTTGAAAGTTTGTATGAAATGCCGTCAGTCGTAAACGTTCTTAATCTCATCAGAGATTTAATGCAATTAATTAGAATGAGGAGTACGCTTATGTGTCCTAGTTATCGTTGTATAAATTTTTTTTTTTTTTTTATCCTTTATTAAAAAGAACCCCGTTCTTAATAATTAATTACAATCTAGTCTATAAGACTAATAAGCAATTTAAATCTAACTTAATTTTATACATGATGATAACTTAAAACTTAGAATAGTGTCCTTTGTACTTTACACAAGTCCGTTCCACTTTCTTTGAGTCTGAATTGATGATTAAACACTTTGTTCATGTGTTGTTATGTGTGTCACTGTCACTACTATTTCTACACTTTTACACTACCTACACTAACTCAAAAGGTTTTGTTCGTTTTAGTCTACGCACTATATTTGTTTGGTCTAACAGCTGAATCGCCTCGATGTTCACATGTTGATGGAGTCGTTGTTCATGGGCCTCAGCATATTTTTGTATAATCTTGGTGACGGGTTCCATGTTCAGGTCACGATGGAGGTCGTCATTTCTTATATACCAGGGAGCATTGACTATACTCCTGAGTACCTTGTTCTGGAATGTTTGTATGATTTTATTAAATGTACTTACATTTATACACCTACTTACTTTTAGTCTTCATTTTGTATTATTATTTTAGATCTATTTGTATTTTGTATATATCGTGCATAGTAATTGATAAATTAGCTAGTTATTAGTTTAAATATTAACACATTTAGTTGTTTTGGTATTTCTTTGACTCATTTCATTATGCTACACAGTTATAAATAGTTACCATTTTAATTGTGTTGCGAATCGGTTTCTATGACTACATGTTATGTTTCACGTTCTCGTTTACATACCTACAAACTTAAAACTATCATAATATTTTTTCAATACCTTCCTCGAAAATAGAATGTATTTCACACGCGTGGATTTTTTTCATTTAACACAACGCGTGCGGAAATAAATATTTCCACAGATAATTCCTATAGTCGACTGATTGTTTTTTTTTAAATATCGGCAAAGTTATATGCGTCTTTACGGCGTAAAAATAATTTTTAAATACCTATTGAAATTGTGTTTAAAAATGAAATGTCATAAATAATCATGATTATATAAAAAAAAAAAATTACTTTTATGAAAAAATTTACATTTATTTGAGTTCTAAATTTAAAAACATTTAAATTTTCTATTTTTCATATTAAGCTGTTGAGCGGCTTGATGCCTTTGCTTCAAGCTGGCGAAGCAAAGTCATAGTTTCCTAATACATAACAAAAACATTCATATTCATGACAAAAATTTCTTCGAAAGTGTATTAAACAACGTCGTCTGATACACATGGACGTCTCTTACTACAGTTCTCAGCTCCATAACAGCCTCGCCTGTGGTTCGGGTGTAAATTCCGGTTTTTTTTTTGTGTTCCAGGGCCGCGGTATCTGTTTCGAATAGTACCGCAGCCCTGGCAGGCAATTCCGCCTCGAATGCAATAACAAAATTCCCCACTGATATTAAAAATGTACTATTTCATGAAATGATTACCCCGACCATGAGGTCGTGGGTTCGGTTCCCGAAGAGGTCAAGGAATTTCTCAGTAGCAACCACGGAGTCTGGATTTGTGCCCGGTTGATGGCATAGGCCCTCCCCCTATTACGTGGGACTTTTAAACATAACAGGCGTGATATTTTGATATTGTTGCCTAAAAGTAAGGTTTAATTAAAAAAAAAAAAGATAAACTAATTTGTAATTACACACAATTTGAACATATTTCAACATAGCCGCTCCCAAAGGAACCTTATCAACATTATCTTATCTAAAAAACTAAAAAGTGCTTCATTGAGTTCAACTTCAACATTCCATATTTTCATTAATATCTTTGAATGATGGAATTTCTTTCTTAGAATCAATTTTATTATTATTATCTACTATTTGTTTTATTTTTCTTTATTTACTTAGGGACATTTATAATTGCATGCGTATGTCAGTCCCATCGTACCATAAATAAACAGTCTTCATTGTTCATAAATAAATCCATACTAACATAGATAACTGTTTACGTGTGATCGGAATAAATGATAAATGATGTTTATTTTGCAAATAGGTTTTTCAAACACTTTTACACGTCATCTTTTTTTAATACTAGATAGGGCCGGTGTTTCGTATCTGACTACTCTGAGAAGAAACAGCCGAAACTCAGAGGTCACAGTCTCTTTTAAAATCCAGACATTGGTTAAATCATATGAGGACCATGCAGATTAATGTCTGAGATGGTCTTTTGAAGAAATATCCACACAGATTCGAGTCGACCTGTCCAGTCAGTGCAAGCATTAGTCAGTGATCGTGTAGTTCGACTCTAAACCCAAGGAGCTCAACGACACGACGATCGATACCAAAGAAAGGACATTTGGGTAGGACGCATAAAGTACTCAACTGCCAGAAAATAGTGAAACTAAACTAAATCGTATTAAAAAAATACATATATGACCCACATAATCCTCATATTTACAGTATTAAAATAATACGACATGAAAAATTAAATAAAGTCAAATAAAAAATAAGGTACATAAATACAAAATAATAATACCATACTTGAAAAAGTAAATAATGTCAACTGAATCGAAATAATGTCATCGTGTATATAAAAATAGAGGAAAAAAATATATAAAATGTCAAACTAATAAAAATAGAGGGAATAAAACAACAATAATAAAAAATAGGTAAATACAAATTCAATTCAAATTGGAGCAGTTCAATCCCAAGCTTTTTTGTCCTCTATATAATATATAGGCTGACTATATTTTCCTAAACTTCGGAGAACAGTGACAGAAAGTGGAGACTTCCTTACTTATTTAAGACTTTCTCGAATTCGGGGAAAAAAAATGCCGTTGTAAGGAAGTCTCCACTTTCTGTATCTGTTCTCGGAAGTTTAGGTAAATATAGTCAGCCTATTCCGATCACTGGTTATCACCATAACAGCCTGATGAGAATGAAAATAGACATAAGACTAGGTCATCTCAACCATTTGTCCAACCATTCCAATGTCAGATGAGCCTAAACAATTGACACGGATATTTGCGGCCCTTTAGAGGCCATGTACACACGGCGGCACATCAAGCTTTACATTTCCAGTATAACATGGCCTCGCTTTGTATGGATTTCCCGTACAATGAGTGATCCGTATAAACTGGTTTTGTATAGCTTGATTGGTCGTCGTGCGTACAAGGAAAACCGTGCAGCGAATTTTGCATGATAAGCCTTACTGTAGGATCACCTTAAGTTGCTTTATCAGCATTACTGCTATTATTAACTCGCTGTTACCTGCGCCTTTCATTAGCGTCAATTTATTATAAAAAAATATTACTTCCCCTTTTAAATTGGATTTTGTTAACAATTTCAAGGGTTAATTTTTCTGCACGGATCCCTAATTAACTTTTGTTTAAGTTAGACCTTATGACATCAGCTACCTACCAGTAAAATCCCGTCAAAATCGGTCCAGCCGTTTCGGAGATTATCCGCAATAAACAGACAGACGGACAAAAATTGAAAAATAAAGTGTTTTTGCTCTAAGTGCCGTAAATATGTTCATATAAATATAGTAAAAAGCTGTTATTTGGATATTACAAACAGACACTATATTTTTTTTTGCATAAACTAATCAGAGCATCGCAGCTTCTATTAAAAAACGACTCCGGGAGTGCCGACAGAAGTGAACATTTTTTTTTTCAAATTCTAGTTTATTTTTAGAAAACATTTTTACCTAAGGCTTTTACTTATACATTTGAATATACACTATATTATTTTGGGCCTGTAATAAGTAACAATACGGCTACCACCGCAACCAAAAAAAATTTTTTTTCAACGTTCTGGATTATTTTTAGAAAATATTTTTGCATAAGCCTTTTACTTATACATTTGATTAGACACATTTTTAGCAATACGGCTAACTCTGCAACAAAAAAGAGGTCGTTCAACGGTGCCGCGTGTTCAATTTTTTTCCCTATATCAAAAATGCCCAACGCGCCTAAAGAAGTTTTCACTTACAAAAATAGAATGATCTAGAAATCATGTGTCACGTGATGGAATATTTTTTAACGAAGTGCTTGCCGATACGAACAATCTAATTTGTAAACACGAAACACATAAACAGAAGGTCGAGGTTACGAGATTACCTTGACTCATTCAGCATATATTGGCAGAATGACTCACACTAAATTGACGCTTTTTGCCAATCTTTGTACCTCTCATGTCACTGTTTAATTATTATAAAACCATTTCGCTCGTTCAATTCCTAAAGAAAGCTGCTACTCTATAAATTGTGACCAAATAGTTTTATAGGTTTAATGACATTTATTTCCCTTAAGAGTCCTATTACATTTTTTACGCAAATACATGATTTTTGACGCTGTAATTGGATCGTTGTCACGACACGTGTCGATAATAATAGCGATCTCCAGAAGATTACAGACGCGCGAAAATGTCGTGACAGGTCCTTCCTCGTCTAGCGGTCGCGCGAGACAGGAGCGACAATATATAGTACTTTTATTTTATTTACTGTAATGTTGTCTTATTATATTGACAAACGAAAATTAATGAAAATTATTCATTGTAGATCAAAGTTTTATAAAATATTAGTTTATTTGATAAAATTGTGTTTATTTGGAATATAATGGACGCTGAATCAAGACATTTATAACTTAAATTAGGCTTCCTTTGTGATTTTTTCCGTGAAAACTCAAGAAATATAAAGAAATTTTAGAACTGCAATAAAAAAGTAAAATATTCAAATTATCTTTTGGTAATTCTATCTTTTATAAGAATTGAATGTAACAATTTGAATTTGAGCGTCAAATTTCCATCACTGGCGGTTTTTCTTGCAAACTGAGTTTGTAAAATATTTATTGTTTAAACGAAAAGAAAAATGAAAATGTGTAACTCTAACTTACAAGAAGGAGAATGGCACTATCGTTATTCATAAACAAATAATTAAAATATCTTACTGCTGCTGAAAATTACAGCGTCAAAAAATATTAATTTGCGTTAAAAACGTAATATGACTCTTAAGAACTTAAAAATAACAGAATCACTTCTAATGAGATCCAGAGTTACTATCATCGCGTTAGCGACGTTTAAGGGTTTTTGGACTCTTAAATAATTATGTTAATATTATCTCACTTCTTTATAACTTCTGGTAAATCATTGAACAGTTGTGCTTCCTCCACTAATGTTTTTTTCCCGTAATTAGTCCGTGCACGTGCCGTCATTAGTTGGAATTTATTTTTACTTCTTGTGTTGTATGTTATTGTTTTTTCATTAAGTTGTATGTTTGATTGTACAGAATTATATCCTTCTAGAGTCAACCTACATCACTATACTATATAACTAAAAAAAAATTGTAATTTCTACTGAGTATTTATTTCTACTAAAGATTTACCAGTACCAATAGATACATAGAAGCGTTAAATAGTACGGTGTCGAAAGTGAAAGCAAATGTATTCATTAATTCAAGTACATCCATACATATTATTCGTGCAACGTATAAATTGCATTGCTTAATTCAGAGTGAAACTGTTTCTATACAGTAGGGTAGCTAAACACATAAACAAAGACAAATAAATAATAATAGTTCTATTGTTTCTTTATTGGAATGGATTGGTATTAATATGAGATCTTCAGTGACCGTATGGAATCTGATTTGTGCAAATCAGCATTAAATTGGTCTAACTTTTTATCTTGTAAACAAATATTGCTTTACAAGACACTAGCTTATGCCGCCACTTCGCCCACGTGGAGTTCTATAATCAATTAGTTAAATATCCGTACATCCAAACATCGATACATCCTCACAAATTTAAAAACTCCTTACACAACCGAAACCACACTACAAACTTAAAAAAGTCTTCTGAAATGATTGATATCAACCAGTATTTCTCGAATCAGGCTTGTTTTTATTGGTACTTAATTCTAGTCTTACCGTCCGTTTATTAAATGCAATCTTTTCCTTAATCTATCAAGATTTTGTAGAATTTGATTAGAATTTGTAGTTTTGAACACCTTTAGTAAGTTGGACATCAGTGCAACTTACTAAAGGTGTTCAAAACTACAAATTGTTTAAATACATTGTATACATGAATCTTTATATCGTACGCATTGCTGAGTTCAGAGTCATCTCTCATTGATTCATAACATAGTCATACCATAGGTACTTGCCGTTGCCAATAATTTTCTATGTATTTTCAAATATACATTTTATTGTTCATGATTAAATGACTAATAGGTACAATTTTGCTTCTATTAGCGGAACCAAAGCTACTTACAGTTATGATGAAGCACTACACGATTTACTTTTTATGAAGTCATAACTTGGAGAAGCGAATTGATGGCTTCTAAATGGCAAAGTTTTTTCAAGTAAGTAACAGAAAGTAAGTGTACAATAATTCACTTAAGACATTGGCAGAATAGTCGAGATTGGCTTTGCTTGCCATATTAAGAAAAACAACAGTAGCGTTTTATCTTTTAAAACTCTATTGAACATGACATTGGCAAAATGCACAAACCGTGCGAAGCCAGAAAAAAAAAGACTATTGTTGCGTTGATATTATACAAAGTGTAAACGGACCCTTCACGAAGCATGTAACCAATTCTATACATCAAACTAAGTAACTCTACGGAAAATTATTGCTGGGAAATCACTTTTTTTTGGGGTGAAAAATCATGTTGGGCGGTAGGACTCAATGTAACGTACTCAAAACACTGAGGGATGCATTAAATAGTACGGGAGTCGTGGAGGTATTTAACGTAAAGTTATGACATTAAAAACTGATGAAAAAGTTGGAACTTTGACCCCCAATATCACCATCACCGTAACTAGAAGGTTCCCAGGTATGGTCTAGAAATGATCACAATGACGACGGTGAGAACATGTACATATCAGCTTCGTTAAGGGTACTTTTACACCCATTATTGTCATTGATGGGCGTGGGCAGGACACTTGGCTAGACGCGAAGATGGCCAATGGAGCAAGGCTTTGACCGAATGGTGGCCAAGGTTAGGCCATAGAAACCAGGGCCGTCCTAAAGCTCGTTGGGTTGACGACATCGTCAAAGTCGCGGGTAACACCTGGATGAGGGACGCACAGAACCGGGAAGTGTGGCAGGAAAAAGGGGAGGCCTATACCCAGCAGTGGGTGATTCCGGGCTGATATGATGATGGTGGTGATTGTCATTGATCAATAATGAAAGCCCTTGTTGACATGCCGAGCCTTTATGGAAGCTTTCAAGAAATCAAGAGTATCAGCAAAGAAAGTCCTCGTTCAACAACTAGATTCTCAGAAGACACTGAAACTATCCGGCAATTTGTGTGTCCTACTTTATCACTTAATCCAGTTTATCTCCCAGTCATAATTCTAGAGTATCATGTGATGTTACGTCAGCAACAAACATGTTACCCATAGGATTAACTGAGATAGTGACTATTGCTCTAATTCTTTGAAAAACGAATACGGTCATCATTCCGGTAACAACAAAAAAATAATCATTCAAATCGGACTTCTTTTTAAAAAGATAGGCCATAAATAAAAAAAAAAAACATGACGAATTAAGAACCTCCTCCTTTTTAAAAAAATATCTATCATCTATCGCAAATGTGGTGCAGATAATATAAAATTTCCGTTTTACGGATTAAAACAACCAAAACTTAAGTTTAACAAATTTGGAATTTTTTATATCGAGGTTTAAAATAAACTCAGTTGTTAATACAGTTGAACTGAACGCAAACAAATGAACTGCCAAGCCACAGGTGGTCGAAGGCAAATATTTTTCGCACATTTTATGAGATATTAGTATAAATAGAGCAAGTTTTCCATTTGTAGCTAGTAGCTGTATAAAGTCAGTCATCACTTTTGGAAGCGATTTCACTTCTAATAGCGACCATGGTTGTTGTATGTTGTACAAGGTATGGCCATTTATAGCCGAAGACTGGTCGACTTTCGTCTTTGACCGTCCTGCCAGTAGAAAACGAGTACTTTTACTTTTGTAGGTAACTATTTCATACGAAGCAAGTTTCAATAATGAATATTACTAAGTACGTCAGCTATAATAATAGGTAAAATTGCATTTTCTTTAATATATGCAACAGCATTATTGTTAAAATAAAATATGATGTGTTTTTCGTGACATTCATTTAAATTTATTAAATGCAGATTATTATCACTTATCACCTACTCGTTATCGTTAAGTTAATAATGTAGAAATAAAATAAACGATATGTTTAAAAATATGCGATTAAAATAAACACATAGGTACTCGTTTTCTTTAATGAGACCATACAGGGTGTAAACAGACTCTTCACGAAGCCGTCAACCAAGCATTATGTACATCAAACTAAGTAACTTTACGCAAAAATGAGTGCTGGGAAACGACTTTTTTTTTTGGGCTGAAAAATCACGTTTTACAGTAGGACTCAATGTAACGCACTCAAAACATTGTGCTGATAGATGGATTGAATAATTAGGCGGTCCTGGAGCTCTTTAAAGTAAAAATCTTACATTAAAAACATGTATTTAAAAAAAAACTTGTGAAAAAGTTGGAACTTTGACCCCCAATATCTCCGTAAGTCGAAGGTTCCCAGGTATGGTCTAGAACAAAAAAAATGACCGCAATGACGGGTAGAACAAGTGCCTTTCGGCTTCGTTAAGAGTCTGTTTACACCCTTTATACATATGTGCATTATGGTACATAATCATAACGACGCCATTAATACAGAAATATCGAAAATGTCGTTCGCGGTAGCTAAACATAATAATGTTCTTTTTGCCTTTATTTTAGAAAAGGGCGAATACATGACGTCATTCACTTCGGTGCACCCCATAGCAGTCTATGAAGCATCTGTATCAAATACTAAACGTTTTATTGTCACACCTACAACCCTACAATCAGTAGTAATAGTATATCTGTATCACCGTCGTCATAATGACATTAAAACAATGAGAGGCTCGGTCGTTTTAGCAGCAACGTACCTAACGCTAATGGACTACCGGCAAATAAAAAAAATTGCTTCCTGTATTCGTGTGAAGGTTATCGTATTTCTGAGATCATGAGAATCTAAGTATCCAAATGTTCAATATTTACATAAACATTCCGTCTAGTTTTGGCATTGTTTTGTTTCGGTTACAAACGATGTGAAAGAAGATTAGGATCCAGATATACCATCGAGCTAACTGGATTACTGGACTCAGGCACCGAGGACCTTAAAAAGGTAGCTGGGTTAAATTGAGTCTATTGATAACATCTTGTTTCCGCCTAAACCTCTTACAGTAAAGTAAGTAATCACAAACGAAAACAAACACAGTACGCCGATAAAATAACAATTCATTATTGTCGATAGCGGAAAGCATTTAGGTATGGATAAGGTGAACGCTAGATCCAGGGTCGTACCGTGTCGTTTAATCAACTTCTATTAGACCATGACCCGTTTGCGTGGAGTGGCGTTCTGTTGCTTGTGTACTTACTATATTTTGAATACAATGGACGAAAATGTTCATCTATCTATGAGGTAATCGCTACAATGTTTAGAAATGTATAATAAGTAGGAAGCATTTTCACGCTAATTCCTTCTGTCATCACGATACATGTTCCAAGTCAATAGCTTCTTTCAAAATTAACGTGTTGATGTTCCATTAGGCAATCGTTAAACAAGTTAGAAGTTACATTACTCATGTCGGAAAACATAATGATTTCATATTTATTTTTAGTTTGACTTTTATCGTTTGTTTATACTCGGTACTGATCGTCACGGTCGTCGTGGTTACGATATCCGGAGATACGTTTCCGAATACAGAAATATCTGGCTAACATTAAACAGCTTTCAACGTGTCTAATTAAGAAAAGATCGATCTAAGAGTTGAAAAGGTAAGGACCATGAAGTCGCAAAGATTAAGAAGGAAAACTGAATATAAAAGATGGCAAAGCCACGCCCCACGTAGGACCGTACCTACTTAGGTGTGAATCAATTGACTGACGCTTCATAAGAGAACGGACGGCAAGTGTTGATACACCAACACATGCTTATGTCAGGCCGCTAAGAATAGCCGATGGACACTGATGTAATCCTGTGATAAGCAATTCGAACATTGTTGACTCAAATTACTCGTGTCATAAACTATGAGGATAACGTCTGAAGATATACCTACTTCAATTTAAGGCAATTGAGGCTAGTAGTATAAATATGTCTTTATTTGTTATACTTATTGTAACCATACAAAATAATTGTATTTATGGAATTGACATAATGGCTTGTTAAAGTACAGGTCGTGTCAATGCTGATCGTAAACAAAAGTTAGTTTAGTATTAACATCTTTATCTATTTTGAACAGGGTGTAAAGTTCTTCATCCCCTATAGAAAAGGAAAGGTCCTCCGAGCAGACGGGTGTTGTGTCAAGTGGGCTACTGCCCGATAGTTGTTGTCGGGTTCTTTTATACTCTTAAGTCGCGGATAACTTTACTTGCGCGATGTAGGATTTTGTTGTTTTAGTTCGTCCGCTCCGTCATAGATGGAGCTGTAGTACTTTTTGTTCTATGTCGCTGTAGTACTTTCTGTAGCGCCGCTACAGCCTCATCAACCATTACAATGTTGAATTATAAAATAATATTACTGCCCGCGACTTCGTCCGCAAAACTTGTGATAGCTCGGCTATCACAATATACATGATATAAATATAATTTATAGCCTATAGCACCGACCAATAATGTAGCTTTCTGCCAGTCAAAGAGTTTTTAGAATTGGATGATTAGTTTCGGAGATTACCCCCTACTAACATACTATACATATTATAAAACAAAGTCCTCCGCAGCGACTGTCTGTCTGATATCGCGATACACTCAAAACACCGATTTTCATGCTGTTTTCACCAATGGATAGAGTGGTTCTCGAGGAAGGTTTTTGTATATAATTTGTCAAGTTTTTGCATACATTGGCTAAAATATAATGATATTTGTTGGAGGCTTTTGTTCGCGATAACCGACATCCACGCGGGCGAAGCAACGGCAACATAATAAATATTATAAGTATAGTAAATATTCATATAGCTTTTAGTTGCTTCAGTCACTAAACCAGCCTCAATTGAATGCAACTCGTTCCATTTCGGTCTCAATTGTAATATTTCCCCTTCTCCATCCCTTTCATATGTATGGTCGATGAAAGTGAAAGAAGGCAACGCCCTTTGTATCTTGATAGCGTTCGGCTACTGTTTTTGTTAGCGTTCGTTTACGACATAAAAGATTTTATTTATTTTTAGATATTTTCTCTTTTGATGAGACATCGTTTGTAGGACGGTAGGATGTACCTATCTATGGATATTGTAAATTTATCCTTAATTCAGTACTACGTTCATTGTCCGCCTAAAAGTTTGCTACATTATACACATATTGTAGTTTTCGTAAATGATTATTGGTCTGAAAGAGAATTGGAAACTGTTTTAAATCCTACTTCATACATACTTCCTAACATACGAAAAAAACATTCTAATTTCAAGATGTAGCTATTTATCTTGGCTAAGTATTTACTTCATGCTTGTACGTCTACGTTTAACATAAAAACGATAATATTGCCCATTATTTCACAAAATTCGTCAAGGTTGAAGGAAATGCTGCATAACAATACAGTTTACAAACATAAAATGAGATCATTCTAAATTCGCCGACTTAAACTTAGATTTACTTACGACGTATTAAATAAAATTACTATTAGGTACTCTCCCTTCGGGGATAACAGGTGTGTTTATGATAAATAAAATAAAAATAATTACCAGCTCCAAAAACTTGACAATAGACAATCTGCTGATCGACATCGTGATTCACTTCGAAATTCAAAATAACACGATGTTTGTAGGTTATGTTTACACTGAAACACGGGCGTGCAATGTAGAGTCGCCACTGAGACTGCGCCGTGAGCCGCGCCGGGGGATTGAAGGAAGCGATGAGCTCATACTGCTGTGGCCATCGAGTTTATCAACGTAGGAAAAACGTAACGTATAAAAAAACCAATGAAATTCTTACCCACATGGCCTAACCGCGTACGTGACCAAGTATTGCACCTTGAGGTACTACTATATTTTGTGAAGGATATTGTTTACCTTAAAAAAGGTTATTACATCTAGCAATGTTACAATAAATTGCTTAGACTTGAAACCTTTGTTAAGAATGGTTAAAATAAGGTTTCCTTTGATCATTCAGTTCTTCACTATTATTTTGTTAATCATAAATCAGCATCATATTAGGGACCATCAGTTTATATAAATTTAGAACCTACATAGACAATCTGTTTATTTTTTATAAACATTTTAACTTTTTGCTTTATCTACCTCCTTCGCTCACTGCAAGACCTGGATCGTATAAATGTATTTCATGGCAAACGTAATTTTACTCCTTATTTCCCCTAAGATGACATCATTTAGGTACTCGTGAAAATCGATATCGCGTTCGACTTTATTTCAACAAAGTTTTTAACGTATATGTATGAAGAGTTGCCTTGACTCACAAAAGTTATCATCGGAAATGGTTTAAAGATAGCAGTGTTATCAATTCACATAAAGCGTCAACGGTATTTCGATCACGTTTTGGTCTAAGAAAACGAAAAAAAAGACAAAAATAAAGAAGACAGTGTAAAAGAAGATCACATGCTGCGCTGACCCCAAATAAAATGAGAACAGGGGGTTACTATGATGCAGTTATAATTCCAGTGTGGGAAAGAGACAGATCTATACAGGTCGTCCATCTCTTTCTCACACTGGAATGACAACTACTTTAAGACGTCATGGTAGGCCACCAGGACAGGGGAATGATGAGGATGATGACGATGCTGATTTCAGTATGTAATGCTTTTACGTTTTGAATGTTTTCCTACGCTACGGTTGAATAGGACCTTTTTTTATTTTATTTTTCGGATGGGAAATAATCAAATGACTCCTCCCGCTCTGGGCAGAGCGGAAGGGAGTGTCAGACTTGTATTGACTAAAACCCACCCATGTTCCTTCCCTGCCCTTTGTGTTCCAGGGCCGTGGTATCTGTTTCTAACAATCCCGCAGCCCTGGCAGGCATCGGCCCTTGCGGGACGTACCCACGCGCGCCTCAAAGAGATGTCAGCAAACAGCCCCTCCCTGTTTGCTGACATCTCTTTGAGGCGCGCGGGTTGAATAGGACCTTATTACGTAAAGTTTTATAACGACCCTGGCATTAATTTGACAATGATTAGTGTAACTGTTAGTGGAAGTAAATAAACAATCCCACTAGCTTACGCTAATATGAGCAGTA
Source organism: Lycophotia porphyrea (assembly GCA_950005105.1). Lineage (NCBI taxonomy): Eukaryota > Metazoa > Arthropoda > Insecta > Lepidoptera > Noctuidae > Lycophotia > Lycophotia porphyrea. Next base: position 6,757,822 of record OX465389.1, read on the forward strand.
ATAATGCAAATATTTGCTTTGATGACTAACAAAACCAGTCATTCGCATTGTTGAAACGCTTTAACTACTAAATAGCTATGTAATACTTATAAATAGTAAATACGAATCCTAGCGTTTTGCACTACGTTCAACCAATTGTGTTTTATACGTACTTTGTATTACACAGTCATAGAATCCAAAATAGTTGCCTACGACATGCATGACATCACACAGCAAGGCGATTTAAATTCTACGAAATCATTATTATACATAAAAACAGTTTTAATTATATGGTGAAGGCACCGTATTATTTTTGATAATTTATGGGGTAAACACGTAAGTTCTTAAAATAATAATGATCTGTACCACGATCTTTAAGTACATATAATGACAAGTGTGTGCAAATCTCGTTTCGTGTTTGTTTGATGTCGATTCTTTCCAAATTAGCTGAAATATTATTACGAGGATTTCAAGTAGTCCACTTGTGTCTTTCGTATTAACTTGTGTTAAATTAGATTATTGTTACAAAAACTGGAGTCTGTTGAGCTAAAAGATACACTAGTGAACTGGGTTCCAGGTTTGTATGTAATCCAAGTTCTATGAGCATGCAGAGATTATAGCTTAGCAAGCATAATAAGTTCTGTAGTTTCTTGTAAGCATCTCGAAAAAAATGGACTATTGATGATAGTGCATGTAATGTGCAGTTTGTTCGAAAAGAAGAACGTTTTGCAGTACGCGAAATCCTTTCAACGAAAAGGATGGTAAACATATTATGCAACTTTTTAGTATCGATCGATCCTACAATGTATGGGTACACAATTTATTTATTGAACCTCCAATGTCATAGTAAATTAATACCTTCCTTCCACTTTTACTAATAACAGTCCACCACAACTTTGTCCTTCGATATCTGTGGGAACTCTGTCAGCTTGCGTATTGCATTCCGTTCAGAATCGATATTCAAGAAAACGTTATATATCTAAGTAAGGCGTATAGCACACTTCTTTGATAAATTGTCTCGCTTTGGGAGAATTCACACGTACCACAACCACACAAAAACAACAACACGTGGGCGGTCACTGATTTGTATGAAAATGAATAGTTTCATTTACACGGACCACATTTTGCCGCCAAATTCAACCGTGTGGGCGATATTGACCACATCGCAACCAGCAGCGACACCGTGCTCTAGCGGCCGGCCAAATCGCATACACTACGTTGCGTCGACGCGAGGACGCGCGAGCGTCCTCGCGCCCTTCGATGTCTGTCTGCAAACACTAACGGCAACATTACCACATCGCAACTACTAGCGACAACGCAACCACATCGACATTTTGTAGTTTTGACAACGCAACGGCAAGAACCTGCAGCGACACTACACGTAACCACCGATTCTCCATTTTTTTTTTCGCTACTATTGATGCGGTGTGGTTGTGGTACGTGTGCATTCTCCCTTATAGTCATGCTTTATCTATTGCGACCAGTATTTTTTCACTGCTATTTTTGGGATGTTATTGTTGGAAATGCATCTCCAAATTAAGGAAAGTTAAAAAACAAAAATAAAAGTTACATCGGTAATGATAGACTTTATGATGGGTAGGTACTTAACTTACTGAGGTTATTGAATTTATTTAGGACAATAAATTAAGAAATTAATGATGTCTGGTGTCTGTGATACAATGATTTTTAATCATTAGTACAGGCAGGAAATTGAAAAAAAAAGAATTGAATAATAATTGACTGTTTTCGAATTGTTTTTGTTAAGCTTTGTAATTACTCACTGAATATTTTCCTCTTTTTAATTAGTTGTAAGTAAATAAGTGCTAATGATTAATTTTATGTTATGCTTTTCCTGTAGGCGTAGACCTAGTTGAAAAATAACCGTCATTAATAAATGAGATCATTGTGTGTGTAAGTCTATCATAATTTCGTCGGCTTTAAAGCGCTTTGTCATTCTTTGACTAATTAAACCAGTGAATCAAAATTTATCTCGTGTACAGAGCATCTGCAGAGTATTTGCGGTTCGATAACAGTATCCACAACCTCAATCTTTTTAGTAGTCGGTTAAAACGATACAGATATGGGTTATTTGATACTAATATGCAAGTTAAGTTCTTGAAGTTTGATATTCTTATTTCTACCTGAGAGCAGGTGTTTAGAAACAGCTGCCGTTAACATTTTGTGCCATCCAGAAAAAAACATTGGGTATTTTATTCTATTATATTTTATTTTATTCGGACTGTTTTTAATTCAGTTCCTTTAGTGCTTACTCTTTATGAATGACTTGATATAAAGTACCCTTAAACCTGTGTAATATAATTTCTTAACCTATAGGGTGGTGTTTTAATCACATCCGACAATGAGGGTGCTTCTACCAGTCTACTAAGCCATTTTTTTTTATGGAACTCATATCTAGTTTAAAAAAAAGCCAAAAATAGCCGCTTTAGCAGAACCATAATAGGATAATAATATAAATCACGTTAAAATTCTAAACATGGTCATAGACGCCGTTTTGACGGCACGATTGGCGCAGTGGCTGAGCGATTGACTGCTGCGCTGCGTGTCGCGCGTTCGGTCCCCGCACGGAACAAATATTTGTATTACCTACAGATAATTGTTCCGGGTCTGTTTGTGTATGTGAATATAAATGTTTGTGAACGCCCACACTATACATGAAAAAATCCTAGTGTGGGGCAACGTTTTTTAAAACAAAAAAAATATCATAAATTGTCACTTGGGGACCATTTTACGAATTGTAGCGTAATTCATATTATTAAGAGGTACTATAGGGCAGGCGCGTGCGCAGGCACGGGCACTCTCTGTTCCTTTACTTTCATTCTGCTTTAGCGGCCATTTTAGGCCACCTTGCCGGACGCAGGTCACTAAATCGCCAACCTGTATAAATCATTCAGGCACGATAGATCGATCTACAGGTCTATTAATGCATCCGAAATCGTTCAAACGCGGCTAAAATTACTTCATCAAACGTAATGTTCTCAAGATTCTAAACGTTACGCCCTTGTGTAGGTACCTTTGTCCGTATGAACACAAGTAAATGAGTTATTTGTTCAACAATTATCACCGGTTCGACGCAACATCTTTATTTTCGTTCGTACGTTTCAAAGTACTCTTTTAATTAAGTCTAACTTGCTAAGGACTTCAATGACGGAACCATCGGAATGTGTTGTTTGAGTAATTGGTTATGAAGCTGTGTGGGAGGTATCCGGATTTGGATTGGAGGAATTTTAACATTTTTGAGTCAAACTACTTTACAGGGAGTAAGCTGGTGAATGCGTTACGTTACGAGGCAAACGGAAGTTGAAGTTAGTGAAGATAAAAAGAGAGGGAGAGTTTCGTTTTTGAAAGTGACCGACGATTGTTCGGCATTCTTCAGTCGTGTGGTATAGAGCTCACTCGTTTTTTTTTATTATGTCACCTTTCTGCCACCTTCGGCTTTGGCCAAAATTGAAATCTTTGTAATTGCACGCTGCAACAGAAAAGCTTGAAATTTATGATTAGGTGCTTTTTTTTATTATATTCAAATAACATCAACACTTCCGATCTAATCATGTACCTACACACGTACGGCACGTAAGAAATCCAAAAGCTGTCTTTTAGGCAAATACTTCACAACTTTATATCGGCCGTGTTCTTTATCATTCAAGTAACCAATAATAGGGTTCCGTATCTCATAAGGAAAATCGGAAGAGATTATAGGACCACTCATACACTAAGACAATAGAACCACTTCGTTGTCCGTCTCTCTATCTATCTGTCTGTCAAATGCCTTTTATTCAAAAGCACGTTGTGGTTTCAAGTTGAAATTAGTATCAAATACTTAAAGGGGTTACAGTCACTTGGAGCTGTAAAAAAATCAAGCTTTTTAGTCAACGCAATAAAAGAAAGATTGCCTTGTATGTCGCAAATTTTGCTCATTCGTAAGTAAATCAAAACCTACAAGGTACATACCTTCTTCCCGATGACCAAAAATCATGAAATTTGGTTAGAAGCAAGGTTTTATAACTCAAGTAGATACCTAAAGAAAAAATCTGAAAATCGTTTTGGTTATATCACGTCGAAAATTAAACGTGACGCATGGGAGACCATTTAAACGACCAATTAAATTTGTTCTTTAATTCAACTTATCTGGAGTACTTTGTGACCTGATTTTCTTGATGGATAGACCATAAACATACAAGTTTTTACAGAACCCACGGTGCGCAGACTCAGACTCGGACTTGTCCGTTTTTAAATAATTTATTGGATATTTAGAAAAAAACCATCTTAGGTAACGACTTGCTTATAGCTCTATCTCTTGATACACATACGAACTACAGCGGGCCATGTGCGCTGCATAACCGTCAAGCTGGCGTTCGTATTAGTTCAGAATATACCCGTAAGAGGTCTCTAAAACAAACAACTAAATGAAGCTTTTTCTTTCATCTAAATAGAAAATACACACTAACATGGCAATCAATACCATTCAACTGGTTAATTCCTTTAAAATTTTCATATTTAATCATACGTTAAGTCCAGGTACAAGTTTGAAACAGTAAAAGAAAACAAAACGGACTGTCCAGAGGTGGTCCAGACTCAAAAGGAGCTACAATTGAATACGGGAGGAGGTCCAAACTTTTTAAAATTAAGTAGGTACTAATCCAATATAGATTTTGCCCGTTTAATTAGGTAGATACCTCTCACCTTACCAAGCCCTTGAACATGGCGGAAATATCCCATAAATAAGCCTGTGACGATTATGTCAATCAATGGCGTTCCCCACAGAATGTCCGTTAATAGATTGTGGCAGGAGAAAGGTCCCGACCTTTCTCGCTGCCATTGTCTATGTAAAAGTTTTACAACAATGTGCTACCAGCCCACCTACCTGCCTACCTGCGCCCAGTCACTTGTAGTCAGAACACACTAATAGTTACAAACTATTGGGAAAAGGCTTGACAGATGATAATCATGTTGATAAAATCTACACAATAAAACACAACATTATTCCAGCACCCTTAAACATAACTTTATTAACAATTTATGAGCATAACTTCACTAACATGGACCATTCTTGGGGCACTTGCCAATAATGCTGCCTTCTTCCTTGTGCGCTGAGCATATAGCGATGATCGCATCGATGAGGAGCAGCGAGGAGTTCGCGAGGGCGCAGATCGCGGCAGCTTGCGCCATACTCTTGCGATCATGCGGGGGAAAGGGGCGCCAGGAGTGCAGAGTTAGACCGCCGCACAGTGCGAACAGAACGCTACCGCTAGATGACCACCACGCGTCCACGTAGGCGTCTGCCGCCGCTGATACTGCTTCGCCTAGTAACAGTTCAGTACATGTATTATGATCCTGTTTTGAGCTTTCACGGCTTAAAACTAAACTTATACTGTCACTTACGGGAGATGTTCTGTGATTCAAACGTAGGGAGCTCAAAATAATGAATAATCACGGAAGATATCCCGTACGTGACAGTATAAGTTTATGTATTATGATCTCTGACATCACCGTTAGCAAGCTGAACTAACAATAGTAGTATGTCTGTAGTAGGTCCGAAAGCCGTTGGGGCTGACGAGAACTGAATTGGAGAAAACGTAACGGCAAGCGTAGCGTAGAACGCCCCCTAGCTATAGGGACTGATAATCATCATAAAAATGCAACTGGGACAGACTGAACATGGAAGGTGAGAAACCAAACTTCGTGGCATAACCTAAGGAGGCAATTATTTTCAACAGTAGCTCCTCCAGGTCGCTATCGCTACGTACTGGTTGGACTAAATCTGAGTCATCGATTCGATAAGAAGAAGCAGTAGAGCAGCTCCCATGAGTTTAATTGTGTAGGGATTAAGCAATAAAGGGTTGGTGACTTACAATGTGTATGATTATAATAAGTTTCCATGAACTACTGATAAATCCAATCAAGAATATAGTTTATTTATTCTTTTAAAATTAATAAAGTATGAGAGAAGCATTTGATCTTAGAAGAAGAATACTGATATATCTATTTATTTATTTATTTATTTATTTATTCAATGCACAATGTACACATCCAATTTTACACGCTAGGCTTAAAACTAGTGAGTACATGACCCTGTTAGGGCGCAGCAAGATAACTTAAAACTAATAATATTGCAGTGTCTATTTAGATCAGTAGGAACTTAAAAACATTAAAAATATTATATTAATTAAACTTATATCTAGCCTTATACATAAAAAAACCTATATTAAAATTAACACATACATATATATTTGAACTCTATTTTAACATTTTATCATCTATAAATTCTTCGATACTATAGTAACATTTTTCTAAAAGCAATAACTTTACCCTAGCTTTAAATACACATAGTGTTCTCGTGGACCGTATATTTTCAGGTAATTTGTTGTATATTTGTATGCTTCGATATTCTGGGCTATTTTTGTACATTTGTAGTCTAGGTGCTGGTAGAATTAACTTAGTTTTGCGGCGCTCATTCTTGTCAAAATTAAATAGTTTCATGTTTTTTTTAACAAAAGTGGCTATTTCTAATATATAAATGGAGGGCAGAGTTAGTATTTTTTCTTTTATAAAGTGGGGTTTGCAGCTATCTCTAGGTTTTATTTGAAATAATATTCGCATGCATTTCTTTTGTGCAATAAATAAGTCATTAGCATCTACACTGTGTCCCCACATGATGATACCGTAGCGTAGCCACGCATAGGCATATGCGTAGTATGCAGACAGGGCACAGTGGGTTTTAGTATTTGATTTGAGCACATTAAGTCCGTATGAAAATTGTGACAGTTTTATTTTAGTTTTTTCGACATGTGTTTTCCAATTTAAGTGAGAGTCTAATGTAATACCTAATAATTTGAATTCTTTAACTTCTTCAATTTGGATAGTGTTTGTTATATTTTTTAAGTTAATTTTTTGTTTTTGGTAGGGTTTAAATTGTATGATTTTAGTTTTTTTGTTGTTTACTTCAAGATTGTGATTCTGAAGCCAGCATTTTACTAGGTTAAAAGTTTCAATAATTTGGGAGTTATATTGTTGGTTGTTAGTAGGGCTTTTAAAGAGTACGGATATGTCATCAGCGAACAAAACACATAGGTGGTCACATATTTTTGGCAGGTCGTTAATGTAGATAAGGAAAAGTATACATCCTATTACACTACCTTGTGGAATAGACCAGTTTGTGGTTAGTATGTTCGAGCGCACGTTTTGTAACTCGCACGTGTCGTCATCTAGGTGTTCTATCTGTACATACTGTTTCCTATCAGCGAGATATGATTTTAACCAGTCAAGTGCGTCTCCCCTGATGCCAACTCCATTTAATTTTGTTAATAGTATCGAGTGTGATACTTTGTCGTAGGCTTTGGTCATGTCAAGCAGAAGGCCTATTGCATAGTTTTTGTCTCTGATATATGTAAGTATTTCTTGTGTGTATTTATAAACTGCTAGAGTCGTTGATCGGTTTGTCCGGAAACCAAATTGGTTGTTGTCAAGTATATCGTATTTTTCCAAGAATGTACACATACGTTTAGTAACTACTTTTTCAAATATTTTTGAGAATGCTGGAAGAAGTGCTATTGGTCTGTATTGGCTAGGGTCATTAGAACTTCCACCTTTTTTCAGTATAGGTTTAATTATTGCTATTTTTAGTTGGGACGGGAATGTTTTTTCCTCAAAAGATTGATTTACAAGGTAAGTTAGCAGGGGGGTGAATTCTAGGATACATGCTTTTATTAATGTTGGGGGTATCTCGTCGATGCCACAACTGTGTTTGTTTGGGAGGTTCTGGATAATGTCAAATATCTCTTTTTCTGTAACAGGTTCTAGGAACATAGAATTAATGGCGGGCGTAATTACTGCATGGTCTTTAGGTGTTAGCGAGCTGTTGTTTTGCGTGTCAGGGGAGCCTACGGAAGCAAAGTATTGGTTGAACGTGTTTGCAATAGTGTAGGGGCAGTTTATTATGGTGCTATTTATGTTTATTTTCATGTTTTCACTGTGAATATTTTTAGGTTTTTGAGTTATGCGTTTTATTATATGCCACATGGTTTTTGTTTTATTTTTAGATTTTTCCATCTCTTGTGAATAGTTTTGTTTTTTAGAAACTTTTACACATTTTTTGAGAATTTTAGAGAACATTTTGTAATGATGTTTTAGTACTTTATTTTTTGATTGGTTTACTAATGATTTTAGTAGTCTTTTATGTTTACACGATTTATTTATTCCCTTGGTTATATAGTTTTTATTTTTTGTATTCGTTATTTTTATACGTTTTAATGGGATAGTGGTATTTAGAATTTCTTTTATTTTATTTTCAAAGAGGTTGTAGTTGTCGTTTATTGTATTATTAGATATTAGAATATTTTCCCAGGCTATGTCTCTTAATTTAAGTTTGAAAGGTATGTAGTATTTTGGGTGATTTGTTGGTCGAATGTGTTTATAAACAGGTTTAATTCGTGTCCTAGAAAACAGTTCAAAGCTATAAGTCACGCATTTATGGTCAGAGATTCCTTTATCTTCTACAGATACAGATACATTTTTATTATTTGTAAAGATTAAGTCTATGCAGGTTGATGATGTGGATGTTTCCCTAGTTGGTTTATTAACAATTTGATGTAGATTATATTCAAGCATAGTCGCCATGAGTTTTTTATAGTGCTTGGAACTCGGGACTGCATTAATATTAAAGTCACCTCCTATTATTATATGTTTCTTGTAGTGGTGTGATTTTAGTTTTGTGAGTAACAGTTCAAGAAATATAAAAAATTGGTCTATTTTACGGTCCGTTCTGTACAAAGTAATGAGAAGTATGTTAGGTTTTATTTCTACCGCACAACATTCGATGACATACTCTATAGTTAATTCGCTAAGGTCTGACCTCTCAGTAAACGCAGTTCCAGTTGGCAGCAGGATGGCGACGCCACCGCCGCGGCGCTGCTGGCGACAGTATGCTGCAGCGATCTCGTAGCCGTCGATTTGCACGTAAGGGTGTTGTTTATCGGTGATCCAAGTTTCTGATAGGCATACAGCTTGGTATTGTTGTTCTTGAAGTAGGTTTTCTAGTAAATGGGTCTTGTTTTTTATGCTTTGTACATTTTGAAGTATTAAACTGTATTTAGTTTCGAAAGGAACGATCTGCTAATTTGAGAGCAGAGTTGTTCCTGAAGGAGTTGTTGAGGTCGGTGTTGTTAATTTGTGTCATAATTTCTTTGTTGGTAACCGGGCTTTTTTCGGGTAGGACCGTGGTTTGTGTATTTGGTGAATCGTTTTCAATTTCCATCATATTTTGTACTTGGCCATTTATTATGAGTTCATTATTTCTGATTACTGCATGGTAGCCCTGTTTTCTTGCTTCGTATAACATTTTCCTTAGATTATTTCGTTTTTGCAGTGCCTCATTTTCCAAGAATTCGCCAATCGAAGCCCCAGATCCCTTAAGAAATTGTCTATTTTGTAGGATGTATCTGGTCATTTGTTTGCTAGTTAACTCTATCACGATTGGTCTGCGATATCCTTGTTTTCCTAGTCGTGTTAGTTCATCAATATGTCCTTCTAAATTGACGTTCATATTATCATAAAAAATGTGTAGGATGCGGTCATAGAGTTCGTCTTCTGTCTCCCAGTTAAATTCTTCAAGTCCATATAAAACTAGTTTCTTAATGTTGTTGTTATTATTGTAGTTAGGTTTAGAGTTACATTGGTTTTGTAGATATTTTATTTCACTGTTTAGGCGGTCGCATTCTTTTTCTAAATCATTTATTTTCCCTGTTAAATTTTGTAAATCACTGCTTATTTTGTGTTGTTCTGTGGTTACATTATTAAGTTTGTTTGTAATTTCGGTGCTTAAATTTGCCATGAATTTTTTTATTTCTTCCTGTATAAGAGATTTTAGTTCTGTTTTGATTACTGTGGATATTTTCTTTTCGTTGCTCTCAAGTTTTTTATCTAAAAGTCGGCTGAGTTGATCAAGTGTGAAAGTGGGCGCGGATGCTCGTTCTAGGCTTGGTGGCATTGCCTGGGTGTTTATCGTGTCTCCTAAGAGGCTCACATCAAAAGTGGATAGTTCGTATAGTGAAGAGTCGTCACTATTCTTCCGTTCGGCTGATGGTTGTTTGTCAGATGAGGTTGGTTTTCTCAGAGTGACGTTAGGATCTTGCGACAAAATTTTATTATTTCCTGTTGAAGCAGAGCAAGCTGGAGTGTTTTCATTATTTCTTCTTGGTGTTTTGGCGGTGCAAGCAGGACACTTCCATGCTTTCTTGAAGTCAGAAAGTCGTTTTTCGGAGATGTTAGCACATTCTAGGTCGTAGTTTTGACCACATTCGTAGCAAACAATATATTTTTTATTGGATATATCCTGGTGACATCCTTCGCACTTTAATACCTTGCCTTTGCTTTCCATGTTTGATTTGAAAGTAACTAGTGCTGCCCTCTGTTTTTCGTAATAGTAAGCAGAAGTGTTTTTTTTCGGCAATAGATGGCGCTGGGTAATCGATGGTTCACAGAGTTTAGTCCGACGGATAGATAGATGACGTAATGAGTCTGATATTTACGCAAGTTATTGTTTTGATATCACAATTTTGAATTTCTAACTGATATTATTACTTTTTGAATAAAGTTATTTTTAGCACTTACGACATTGATTGTAATCCTCGGGCACTAAGTACTCTCAAATTATGTTATAAAACACTGTATAATAGTTAAAATCACTTCGTAATGTTAATTTTCTTCTTCACTATTTAGTTTTGTAAACTTTCCCCGTATTTTTTTTTGGCATTAATGTTTTTGTTGGATAACGATATCACGGCACTATCAGACACTTAACTTTGTTTTTACACTGTTTTGATGTAGATTACGCTAGTTTTACTTATTTTAAAGATATTAAACTGTGGAGCTGATGTTTACTTTGCGCAATAGCGCCCTCTTACGTGATAAACTGTTTGTAAATAACACACCTACATAAAGGAAATAAGCGTACAAAATAAATAAATAATCTCGTTAAAAGCTAGTGGGGAAAATGACTGAAACACACCACTCCACAAATATAGATAAAGTTCAGCTAATTCGCTAATGTGCCGCCTACGTCCAAATATGTTTACGTGATAAGCCGCATTTATACTGAACTTAGTCTACAAGCAATCATCGAGATATTCACCTCGTTACACGCTGGCTTCTTCATCGTACTCCTCCGAGTCCAAGTATGCCAAGCTCAGGTCAAAAAGCATGAAAACTGCGTTCAAGATAGATATGGCAGCTCCCAGGAACGCTGCGTTGGAGTCACCAGTTCTCGGGTACGGGGCGGTTCTGATCCTGGCTGAGATTACAAGGCCCCCAGTCACGGAGAACAAGGCGACCCCGAGCATACCAAAGTACATGTCTTGGACAAGATCCAGCGGCGCGAATAACATCTCTCCTAGAATGTTCAAGTTTCTAAGACTGAGATACATTAGCTGCGGAAGCGCGGAGCAATGAGCGGAACGACAGATGAATAAACAAACTAAACTTTTCTCCGTCGCCTTAGCAAACTGTTTGTGAATTTAATTAATGCCACGTAGAACACAAAGGTTTTGATGTTACTGACGGAACTGCTTTCAAGTTTTTTTGGTCAACTTTTTGTAAACATTGTTAATGCAAGATACATACAGAAATATCTTCGCCTCTTCCTTTTAAAGAAAGTTGCAGTTTGCAGTGCAATGTTTTAACTCTATTTATTTATTTAATTTAGCTGTTGTCCGCGATCTGCGCAAGCGTCAAATTTTTCGAAAAAATTTACTTCCCTATTTGGATTGGATTTTGTTAACAATTTCAAGTGTTTTATATTTTTTCTAAAATAAAAGTAGCCTTAGTTAGTCCTTATAACATCAGCTATCTGCCAGTAAAAGTCCCGTCAAAACCGGTCCAGCCGTTTTGGAGAATAGCCGGTACAAACAGACAGAAAAACAAACAAACATTAAAAAAAAACAGTTTTTTGTTATACGTACCGAATATACTTTCATATGCATTCAGTTGAAAACTGTTATTTTGAAATTACAAACAAACACTTCAATTTTATGTATTTTTAGTATTAAAACGTTAGAAATGGAACAATTTAATCCAGTATAAATGCGGCATTTCTGCATTGAATACTGTATGCTTTTAAACTACGATAAAAACGAAACTACCCTAAGAAATAGATGAATAAATCTAATTGACGAAGAAATTAAATAAGCTAAGGTACTTATATCATTATTTGCGTTAGGATAATCAACATAAATGTTCGAATTACCCCAAAAATTAACCACTTTCAGTAAATGAAACATACTGCAAGTTTAATACTGTATGAAAGTTACAATACAAACGGAATATTAAAGATATGCGAGGTATGTTCAGTCTACAATCAGTCGTATTGAACGACTGGGACTATAAGACGGTAACTAGGTACATTCTCACCTACGATCTCGCCGGAGAGGACCACCACATAGCCGACGTATGTGCCAGAACATAGCATAAGTGTGGGCACGTCTGTCAGGTCGTAACTGTAGTGGTGTAGCGTTAGACATGCCACTGTTAACATCTGGGAAGAAGGAGGGTGAATCTTGAAATTCAGCGTATTCTGTTGATTCCCCTGGCGCAATTTACTTGATTCCCATGCCCACAAAAATGCAATTTCTCTATTTCGGAACCAGTCTGCCAAAAGTGATGCCTACTATTAGTTTAATGTGTTTATTATTAAGTTAAATTTTATATTTTATTATTGCTTGTAAAAAAATCTTTTCAAATAAATTGCGCCAGTGGAATCAACAGAGTACGCCAAGATTCACCCAGGAGTATTTTAAAAAACTATACCGGCCTGTGCCATTCCGATTCCTCAGTGACCCACTTTGGAGCAATACTACAACCTAGGGCAATCTATGTGTCCATCATGCACTTTTGATTCATTGGTTTGGTTGGTTCACCCTGTGGAAGTAAGTGAGCCAATAATGTGGCTCACAATTTGAAAGAGGCGTAAATGCGTGGCCTACTAGTATTCTTAATGACAGCCCTGAATCAAAAGTGAGTAAAAGCCAGTTACCTCCTAACTGACGAAATGTGAAAGTATTAAACCCCTCTGCCTACCCTGTCAGCGAGTACCAAAAGCGTGAAATGAAATCCGTTACTCTTATCTAACCAAATAGCAAAATGAAATTGCAAGTTCCAAAATGTGTGCCCCAGAGATGCATTTATAAACTCCACGAAGCTACAGTTCAAAGCTTGCCTTTGATGACACCATGAATATGCTAATACCTACTTGAACTCTCTGTTTCTAATTATATTGTAGATTGCAACCCCTGTATTCGACCAAGATGTAGTCCGAAGCCTTTCTATACAAGAATGCGCCGAAGTTTTGATGCAAGCTTGCATTAAATAAGGATATTTAACAATCTAAGGCTTTTCTTTCCCACCGCCAGCGTTTAGCAATAAGGAATAACGAATAATAAAAACAAGTTGTTTGTTTGTTCAGTCCAGAATAGTCAGCAATTACTGACACGAGACCAACAATCTTTTGTACGTTTCTTACGACAGAAAATAGTCACCGGACAGGCCTAGTAAAATTATTGTTTACTTCTTATAATTAAATTATTGTTTACTTCTGGTTCAGGTACATGCATTCTTTCTGAAGAGATGGCACATTACATTTTAGGTTTAACACATTTTGTTGTGGAGTAACTTACCAATTCACTGAGTTTTATTAAGCACGTCGGTATTAACATTATGATATACTTTTTTATGAAATTGTAAACTACAAGATAAAAATTTCTATAATACCAATAACACGATTATTTAAATTACATTACACCCAAACTTGACAGTTCAGCAACTGTGACGTCGGTGTGTGACATTTTAACAAATAATAAACAAATGTCACATAATATTCAAAAGAGTTTCAATATCTTAAGGTTCTATTATAAAAGTTTGGCTGTCGGTGTTGAATAAAAAAAAGCTTGTAAAAAGGGAACTAACTTTGTCGTAAGCCCCGACTTGAGTTAGCGTGATTTAACTACATATAAACAGTTTTAATGAATGTTCATGACATAAGATTATTGACGATTTTACTCTTCGCCATCTCGAAGAAAGTTGAATAAAATACAGCTTCATTTTGGCTTTAATCGACTTCTTATAAGCACTAATGAACTGGTGGATTAACAAACTAATTGAGCTCTCATACCTAATGCCTGTTAATTATTCTAAGCGAAATCTTTATGCAATGCCTAAACAATGCCTATGCACTGTTATGTTTACTACTTACGAAGTAACTGAGCCAAGCAATGAGAAGGCAACAGTGTGTTTAAACATTAATTTCTTTTTCACCAAGTGTTACCTACTGATAACTGGTAGTAAGGAAGAACTACGTCATCGATGCGAGATACTTCACCCACGATAGCAAATAAATCAACACACAGTAGCATGCTGTGAAGATACGCTTAACAAGCCTGCATGCTATTAAAACTTGGCACCAAGCCAACATAAAAAAGCCGCTTCAACATCTTCATCCATAACACAAAATATAGCAGTATTGTAACGCACTTCGTTGGTATTAAATACTAATTTGAACAGTTACATCCCATTCCGTGACTGTCGAAAGTTCAAGGAGTCTTTGTGGTAAGAACTGCTTTTATTCCGTTTTCATTACCGTAATAACGATGCAAACAAAGAACCAATCGTCCCTTGGTATTTGTGAAACAATAAAAGTTTGAAACGAAAAATAAAAGCCGTACACAAATGTTTATGAAATTGATTGTTATTTTGTTTTTATTTTACTAAGGAAATTGTGTTTAGGTTTTGTGATTATGTTGTACTAGTATAATGATTTAATGATACACACAAAATGTATAAAATCATGAACTCCTGAATTTGCAAGTTGGAAAACCGTAGTTACCGTTTTTCCATCAGAATTTTTCTCACTAACAGCCTGGAGCCTTGATATTTAAAGTTTAATTATTTATTTGTTTTAAGGGTTCCGTCCCTCAAAAGGAAAAAAAACGGAACCCCTATAAAATCACAGACTGACGGACAGACGGACAACAATGTCCGTCTGTCCGTCTGTCTGTCAAGACCCTTTATCTCGGGAACGCATCAGGTCAGGCTCAGGTCTACAGTCCCTTGAAGTTGAAAATCAAACTTCTAAGTTTACGTAAAAAAAGATACGCCCGTTTTTATGCCGCTAAAAACGTAGATTTCGACGCTCATAAGGGAATCAAAATTTACAGGGTACTTCCCGTTGACCTAAAATCATGAAATTTAGCAAGAAGCAATGTCTAACAGCATAATTATGTAAAGGAAAAAATCTAAAAACCGTAAATATGTAGTTTAATAACAAAATACCTACAAGTTTATACGGAACCCTCGCTGCGGGATTCCAACTCGCGCTTGGCATTATGAGTCCGGTTGATGGCAATAGACTCGCCCGCTATTATATTTAGGACTAAAACATAACTGGCGAAGTGTGGGTGTACCATTGTAAACCCCTAAAACCCTTCGAGGAGTGACAGGCGTGATGTTTATTTGTTTGTAAGTTTGTATGTAGGGGGTAATCTTCG
This sequence comes from Lycophotia porphyrea, assembly GCA_950005105.1. Lineage (NCBI taxonomy): Eukaryota > Metazoa > Arthropoda > Insecta > Lepidoptera > Noctuidae > Lycophotia > Lycophotia porphyrea. The sequence goes on from OX465389.1 coordinate 6,773,349, forward strand.
GAACTACGATACCAAACGATACCAAAAATTCTTTCACCAACGGGAAGCTACGTTATCCCCACTTGCCCGTGTCATAGGCTACATTTAAAACGTTTCGGGAGCGAAACCCCGACCAATACCTAAAATAAATGACCTTTCATAAACTGAATCATTCACGTTCACTTGCCTTTAGCTGCCTTATTTCCAAATAACTAAAACATACTAAACTAGCTACTACACTTCAATATTTAAAACTGTTTATGTAAAAAGTGCGTCACTGCATAAACAAGGCTTTGTTTTTCTGTAAGCGTCTTAGCTTGCCTGTTTTCTCGCCCACGCTTTCGACACAGTAATAATACAGGGTGTAAACAGACTCTTCACGAAGCCGGCAACCAAGCATTATGTACATCAAACTAAGTAACTTTTCGCAAAAATTAGTGCTGGGAAACGACTTTTTTTTTTGGGCTGAAAAATCACGTTTTACAGTAGGACTCAATGTAACGCACTCAAAACATTGTGCTGATATCAGGATGGATTGAATAGTAAGGGGGTCCTGGAGGTGTTTAAAGTAAAAATCTTAAATTAAAACATGTATTTAAAAAAAATACTTGTGAAAAAGTTGGAACTTTGACCCCCAGTATCTCCGTAACTAGAAGGTTCCCAGGTATGGTCTAGAACAAAAAAATGATCGCAATGACGGGGAGAACAAATGCCTTTCGGCTTCGTTAAGAGTCTGTTTACACCCTTTATAGCATCTACTCATACGTCTGAAGGGCGAGCTGTCTACAATTGCCAGCACTGAAACGTGAATTTTTACGGTCCCTTATTTTCGTGCGTGGGTTTACACGTAATAAGTAAGCCTAAGCCTTCTGCCCACGGATTAGCCTTATTAATATGAAAGTATTGCGCCATAGATAAGGTGCTTTATATAAATGTTTTTTGCAAATGAAAGCCTGAAACCATTGATTGTCTAAAACTAACCAGGTGTTTACTACTGTACTGACGCCTGAATGGTATTGTCAACAGGGCGCTGTAATTGATGACAAATATTTGTGAAATTGTATTGAAAAACCAGACGGTGTTAGTTCCGAATTTGGCCACGCGCATTGGCGCGTAATTAAGTCTACTATATTATACTATATAATAATATTATATAATTATACTAGACTAGCTTTTGTCTGCGGCTTCGCTCGCGTTAATTTAGAATTTGACAATCAATTCGGTTTGTGTGTCAAGACACGTGGCGCCATCTATTATCATAAGCACGTTATTGTTATTTTCTTCGGGAACAATACTTTTTTTTTGGGATGAAAGGTACCTTATGTCCGTTTCTGTATACCTGACAACGTATATGCAAAATTTCAGGATGATCGGTTCTGTGGTTTAGGCGTGAAAAGGTAACAAACAAACTTACGAGTACTTTCGCATTTATAATATTTATAGAGTAAGGAAGGAAGTAAGGATAAGAATAAGGATACGCCAACACATCGCAGAGGAAATGTGGGTGATCTTTTTTCCATACAAACGCTCTCGCCTGTTTTCTCTCTGGTTTATAACTTTAAAGCTATGGTTTTTTACTGTTAAATAAATAACAACCTCTTCTATGTCCCTGTGTATTCCTTTTTAATGATTCATAATCTGTATAACCACTAAAACCTTTACAAAATGCTCAAAATTGCCTATTTAGATCGCCTGTTAACTGAGGCCTAGTGTATAAATTTGACAACTATTAATGAAAACGGAAATCATAAGGATACTGATCCTTCTTATTGAGTTTATGAAATGTCTTTTAAATTGGTCGAATATTGGAGGAGAAAATACTCGAGAGCCAAACCTCAAATTATGACTTTTTACTATAGTTGCCCTTATCGCACCAATGTCGATATCACGCTCGTAGAGCGACAGCGATAGTTCTTTCAAATACCCACCATGTTTCCTCTTAAAGTATAGTAAAGATGCAAATTCATGAGTGCGGCATCCATCATTAAATTTATACAACTTGAGCAGAATAGTAAATAACTTAACCATTATCCTTTTATTTTATTTCCACTTAAGTGCAGAATTTAACATAAATAAATACAGGTGAGCATGTATAATTAAGCTTACCTAATATGCATACTAATTAATATTGGTTGTAATAGAAAACTCCAGTGTACATCGTAAACTAATATTGTAGTAGAATAAGAATGTCTTATAAAAAATAATTACGTTATCGAAGAATTTGAGAAAGACCGTTGCGTAACTTTGAAACAATAAAAAAGTTAAAGGTGGTGTGGGCGTAGCTGTGAGTATAAAGGGTGTAAAAATACCCTTAACTTAGCCAAAAGACACGTGTTGCTATATATTTTTTTGCACTGGAACCTCAAGTTACGGAGATATTGGAGGTCAATGTTCCAAATTTTTCACAAGTTTATTTTTAAACACTAGTTTTTAAGGCTTATAAATTAATAACTTTACTTTGATTAATTCCATGATCCGTTTAATATTCAAAGCATCCATCGACAGTCGGTTCAGGTAGTTAGCCCGAAAGACTGACAACTAAGAGCGGTATAATATTACCCAGTACAAATTGCTTGTGGGGCTCAGACAGGCAGTCGTCCCATGTAAAATATGTATTATAGTATTTAGCTGCATCCGGTTAGACTGGAAGCCGACCCCAACCACCCACCACCACCCAGTTGCGAAGAGGCTAGGTCGTAGATGGGGTGATGCAGAACTCGAAATAACAAGAGACTTGACTATAAATCTAGATAGATGTTGACCAGGGAAAGGATAACAATAATAACAGTTTTACTTTCAGCTTCTGTAATAATCAAACAACATTCATCATACCGATGATTGGATTGTGCACATTTGCAACTTTTGGTACGCATTTGAACTCTGGGTAACAGTTAATATTAATTAACTGTCGCACGTCAAATACGCGCTTGGACGTAGAGTTGCGGCACCAGCCCGTTAAACAATAATTAACTTAGTATTACAAAGATTTTGTCTGGTCACTTTTAGTTTACTCAATTACTGTATGGCCATTTCACACGGCATTTTCTAGGTACTTCCAATTCTTCTTGAAATCTTAAGCACCAGTAGCGGAGGGCGGGGCGCACGGGGGGACTATCGCTCTTGTGATATTGACGTTAAAAAAGTGCTTACATCACCTAATTTGAATAAAACACTTTTGATTTTTACCGGATTCTGTGCTGGCCCCAAAGTTTTTATGAACTTCTTATTCATGCCTGCATAAGCTTGCCATTCTACTACTTTATGAAACACATTGAACTCAACCAAGTTTTGCCAAACCTAAGTTTTACTCTAGTCTAAACTGTGGCATGAATGTAATGCTAATAAGTTTTGTGATATTTAAGATGAATTAACTTTTATATGTTCTATTTATTTATGGCAGAATTTAAGGGTTTTTTTTTATTTAAAACATAGTTAGTATTTCTAAAAGAACTTACTTACGTGTGGCATCTAGTGATATCATTCGTAGCCTTCGTAGGCCACGTTGCCGCAAGTTAAATTGCCTTTAGGGACAAATGAGTAAGTTAACAGCCATTAGATACTTTCGCAGTTTATATTATTTTCATTTTTGTGATGAGGTCTTCCATGAAATGAGGTATTACATTTTTAATTTCTCATTTGGCCGGCAGATTAGGCTGGGCTCCAAAAAGCCCACCAGAGACCGGAAAGTTAATACAGTTTGCATAGAAAAGATATTGAAATATCACACTTCACCTTAACAGCAGGGTGTCAGCTTAACATTAATAAAAAGGAAATTATCCTCTTTTTTGTAGCGTTCCCAAATAAAAGTCTTTTGTTTATTTTCGTTCTAAGTTTGAAATACTTTTGAGGTTACATCTCTGAATGAAATAGGCTGGCCAAATTGGCTCGAACTATTCTGGGACAAGACCCCAAGAGGTCACATACATAAAATCACTTCTGTAAAGAAAACTGCGTGTTTCCGAACCTTTTCGACCCTATTGTGGAAACTTCTCGAAACAATCAAATTGAACGCTTTTATGAGCACCTAAAACAATTTCTTCCGAACAGATTAGTTTTCTTTTGTTTCCCATTCATAAAACTTTAAGGTCGAATGTAAAAGCTGCCTAAATATTGTAATTTCCAAGTAGGTAGAAAGTTTGATTCTTTAAACATCATAAAGTCGGGTTACCTACGGCGGAGTTAGTCACAGTTATTGGAAAGTGGTCTATAAATATAAATATACTAGGCAAACCTATAAACTTGATCTTAAAGCATGATAACTTTTTGTAACTTTTTTACACTTGACCCTATTTTTCTGGCAATGGTGGACATCGGACATATATGGATACGTGCTAAGTTATCGAGATCCATTTCATGATATCCCCGTAAGTGTGTCTGTGTGTGTATTTCATATCGTCATGCATTAAATGCATATATGATCCGATTCTAAAATTGCGCTTTTTGTTGCCATTTTCTAAAGTAATTATGATAATGGTAAGTCAGAACCCCATTGTCTGGAAGCGGCTGTGTTTTTGCCAATCAAAGCTTCATTGTGACTTCACCCTTAAAGGAAGCTGCAGAGATACAATGTAACGAAATTACAATAACGTTCCCAGCCGCAGACGGCGAATCATAATCACAAGGTTTAACGTCCTAAGACGTCTTGATATCGTCGGCAACCACTATTTTTCTTACAAAATTACAGTTTTTACTGACCACTTTGGTTAAATCTAGATTTTACTAGTTCATTTCTAGTAGAAATTATTATTTGAAATCCAATTGGAGTATCTGCAGCGTTGATTGCATTCTCGGAGCGCTTCTGATCGTGAGCGGCGAGAGTCTCTGGTTACCCGATTGTCTTGTCTCTCTATTTTTATTATGATTTGTGTTCATTGAATCTTCGTTGTCATTTATGGGTGCACTAATTTATTTTCAATACACTTTCTCGAGAACTGGTTCTTATCGCACTACGATTAGGTTCAACATGCAATGTATTTCACACACGTGGATTTTTTATATTTTTCCGTACACGTGCAGAAATAAACATTTCCACAGATGACTGTAACCGGCGGTGATTTTTTTTTTTTAATCTCGGCAAAGAGATATGCGTCTTTACGGCGTTAATATTTTTTGAGTATTTAAATTGTGTTTATAAATAGAATATCATAGATAAACATGATTATTTAAAACAAATATTTACTTTAATGAACAAATTAATATTTATTTGTGTTCTAAAATATTTGAATTTTCTATTTTTCATATTAGGCCGTTTAGCGGCATCATACCTTTGCTTCTTCTTTAACCTGCCGAAAGCAAAGCGCACAAAAAAAGGAAATTAAATCATAGTCTCCTAATAATTCTTTACGAAGATACTTTTGGTTCTAATATTTTATTTCTTTAAAAGTGTATTGAAAACCTTGATACGCGTGGGCATTTGTTACTGCAGTTCTCGGCTCCATAGCACCCTCACCAGCAGCTCAGGTGTGAATTTCGCCTCGAAGGCAATAACGAAGTTTCCCCACTTATATCAAAATGTACTACTATTTCCAGTATAAACAATTAAAAATGCCGCAATGCTGGCATGCAGCTGCATCCAGTTAGTCTGGAAGCCAACCCCAACGTCATCATGGGAAAAGTCTGATGATAATGGCCATTAACAATGTATCACACGTGAACTTCGTTAGAACTGAAAGGTTTTTATTTACATAATGTCGTCATCTCATCATCACTTTTCGCATTTGTGTTAGGGTTGCGTTATACTTACATGGTTACTAACAAAATCACCATGCTGACTGAAAGAACAGTAACGTATCTAAGTAGAACTGCCCACACACAACACACACACACATACTCACACAGCTACACACACACATTCAGTACACATACACCCAACTAGACACACATCCATATAAAGGGTGTAAACAGACTCTTAACGAAGCCACAAGGCACTTGTTTTCCCCGTCATTACGATCATTTTTTTGTTCTAGATCATACCTGGGAACCTTCTAGTTACGGAGATAATAAAATAAAAAAGCCTTTAATTCTACCATAAATAACATCTTAAACATATAAACTTGATTATCATAAATGAAACAAATCAAATTATCATTACACTATCAACATTTCCTTAATTCCATACAATTCATTCGTATCATTACATTATTTACATTACATTAGGAACAATCCATTACCATACATTACATTATCGACATTACATTAATTCTCTGACATAATTCATACAATTGCATTATTAACATTACAATACATTACATTCATTCCCTAACATTCATTCATAACATTACATTAATTTGATTACATACATACATTACACACATTACATGTCATTAATTTCTTTGCATTAATAAAATTACATTACATTCATATATTACACTATTTATGTTAATTTATGGAAGTCGCCTCTACGGCGTAGGCCTCCCCCAGTTTTCTCCATTTTTCCCTATCTCTAGCTTGTCTTCCGCAGTCCGGTCCATATCTATCTTTAAAAACATCTTCCTAGCGCATTCGCGGCCTTCCTTGCTTCCTTTTTCCATCTCTAGGCACCCATTCCACGAGTTTTTTAGTCCATCTTTCATTTTCCATTCTGCAGATATGTCCTGCCCATTTCCATTTCAGACTTCTTATTCTTTCTACTATGTCCGTTATTCTAGTTTTTTCCTTATGTCCTCATTAGTGTGACTCATTTCACAGTTTTTTAGTCCATCTTTCATTTTCCATTCTGCCGATATGTCCTGCCCATTTCCATTTCAGACTTCTTATTCTTTCTACTATGTCCGTTATTCTAGTTTTTTCCTTATGTCCTCATTAGTAATGACTAGTACTAACAATCTCAGACCATCCATTCCATTTCAGACTTCTTATTCTTTCTACTATGTCCGTTATTCTAGTTTTTTCCTTATGTCTTCATTAGTCATTACTAACTACTAATAAGGCCTTACTACTTAGTAATGACTAATGAGGACATAAGGAAAAAACTAGAATAACGGACATAGTAGAAAGAATAAGAAGTCTGAAATGGAATGGATGGTCTGAGATTGTCAGATAGAATGCTATCTGACAATCTTATGCCCAACATGCTTCTCTCCATTTTCCTTCGCATGACACCGAGTTTGTGCTCATCTTCTTTTCGTAGTGACCATGTTTGGCATCCATATGTAAGGCATGGAAGGATCGCTATTTCATATAACTTACTTTTTAACTTCATGTTTATCTGGGTGTTCTTCGTGATTTCTTTAAAACTCCAGTACTTTTTCCAAGATATTGCTATTCGCCTATTGACCTCTTTTTATGTATGGTCTTGGAATGAGATGGATTGTCCTAAGTAGATGTATTCCTTAACGTATTCTATCCCTTGCCCATCTACAATCATTTGAGTTTCCGAACCGTTTGTTAAAATTTTAGTCTTTGCAACATTCATCGTCAAACCTACTTTCCTGCTTTCTTTCGCAAGCTCCTGCAACATGTTCTCTAGTTGTACGGGTTCTTCCGTGAACACAACGATTTCGTCTGCGAAACGTAGGTGGCTTAAATATTCGCCGTCGATTTTTACGCCTTTCCTTTCCTAGTCTAAGTTTCTAAATATGTTCTCTAGAACCGATGAAAATATTTTAGGTGAGAACGGGTCACCCTGCCTGACGCCTTTTCTATGGCAAAAGCCGGTCCTTCCGATTCCAATTTTATTTTAGCAGAATTGAGAGTATATGCTATAAAGCAGCTCCACATATTTTATGTCTATTCCTTGTTCGACTAGTAACTTCCATATTGCGCTATGTTCCAGAGAATCAAATGCCTTGGTATAATCTATGAAGCATAAGTATAAAGTCTTATTATATTCCTTGGCTTCCTCTACTATTTGCGTGACAACTTGGATGTGATCGGTCGTCATCTAAAGGCTTTGTCAGTCTATTTAAGAGTATTTTTGAAAATATTTTTTATATGTTAGACATAAGGCTAATTGGTCCATTTCTGGTTGGCTTTTTGTTTTAAACATACTATTTATGAATTAAATGTTCTTTTCTAAAGCGAACTCGATTAATTTCTGCCCGTGTCATGACCTTTTTCCATGTGAGTGTTTGCCGAATACCGTTTCGTCGCCTTGTTGTGCTGTTCCGATTTGGGCATTAAAATCCCCCATAATAACGAGGTTTTTTGCATTTAAGTTCTCTAAAGCTGTTTCTAAGGTTTCATAGAACTCGTTCAACTCCAAATCTTTACATAATTCAATAGGCGCGTAAATTTGCACCATAGACCACATGACATTATCGGACATTTTCAACTCAAGGGTGGCAATTATATCTGAGTAGGAGTGAAAACCGACTATGTTATTTTTGAGCTGCTTTTTTATTATAAATTCTACCCTACTCCTACCATTTCTTGCCTTATTATGGTATTATATAAAATCTGTGTATTCTTCTATATTTTCTTCATTTCTTCTTGTTTCGCACAATCCTATTACGTCCCAAACTAGTTTCTCAATAGCATGATTTAGCTCTATAATTCTTGTTTCGGAGAGTAAAGTTCTAACATTTAAAGTCGCGACACATAGGTAATTTGGTTTTTCTTTGTTTCTTGCGTTATTGTTTGGGGGGGTTTTGGTCGTAATCCTCCACGGGGACCAGCCGGCTTGGAAGATAGTTACGGAGATATTGGGGGTCAAAGTTCCAACTTTTTCACAAGTTTTTTTTTGAATACATGTTTTTAATGTAAGATTTTACTTTAAACACCTCCAGGACTCCTTACTATTCAATTCATCCATCAGCACAATGTTTTGAGTGCGTTACTTTGAGCCCTACTGTAAAACGTGACTTTTCAGCCAAAATAAAAAGGCGTAAAGTTTCTTAGTTTGATGTACAGAATGCTTGGTTGACGGCTTCGTGAAGAGTCTGTTTACACCCTGTATACAGCACACACACACACAGCGGCTCTTATTCAGTCTTTTCTTCACAGTAGTATTTGTGATTTGTTTTGCTGTGTATAATGCATTAACGTATTGATTCTTATTACATTTAGCACTCATATACGTACTTAGATTTATCGATTGATATTTCTCATCAGGCATTACATTTAAAGTGCACAAATACTCAGCTGCCGCGGGCGATGGCTCAACCCGCTCACCTCAGATATTTCAGACTCTCTGCCATGATATATTGAAGTGCAATAAGATGTAATGATGATCCTAATGTTGTATGCTCTATCGATTCCAATGAAGATTTTATCACTGTGAATCATTTGAGACCTTTAATCAGATGATAATTTTAATTTGTGTCGTTTCAATTCGGGCTTTTCTGGGAATTTAAAAATGAAATCATTTATTTGTGTGTTTGATGGTAAAAGCCCTTGAATGAAATTTGATAAAATATAAGTATATAAGTGCGCGGTGTTTTATTACTTTCAGTATTTCTTTTTATGTTATTTGTACGTGTAAGAGTGTCTTTTTCATTATATCAATATTTTTTCAGGACCATGAAAATATTATCTGATTATGAAAACGCATGACATCGTAACAGTCTTTACATTGTTTTCAGTTTTTTTTTCAGCTACCAAATTGTATTTTTTTGTACGACGTGTGTACAAAAACATACAATTTGGTGCTAAAATGGATGGTTCCCGTGTTTGTTAAGGTTCTCTCTTTGCTATATAAGGTCAGACTCAGTAGGGATCTAGGTGTTTCCACTTAGTGATAATGACAGTCGATCATAAGGTAATAATCTTGTAATACAGATCATGTCAAAAGCTAGCGGTGATCGAGGCCGATCTTATTATCTCGCCGATATTAGAGGCCATTTTCAGGTAGCTAGGAGATGCAATAGGTGAATCACAACCTGGGGGGCTTTGGACAGATATTTATGTTTATTTTATGTAAGATCTTATAGAAATTGTTCTGTTAAACATCGACGTGCATTTTTGGCTAAAAATTACAGACAACTAGGTAGTACAAACAACATAACATCACGGCTGTAATCCCCGAAGGGTTAGGTAGAGAGCCAACTAAACTATGCTACCAATCGACGATATGATATAAACAAACAGTTCACCACTGCTGACGAGTAGGTCCTCGGTTTGAATCAAGGCTCCCATGGATTTTCTCTGCGCATTTAAATACGGGGAAGTAAAGTTCTGGAGTAGCGACCGCGAACCGGAAGATGTAGCGTTGGAAGGTCTCCCACTAGGTGGACCGATGACTTGGTGAAGGTTGCGGGGATCCGCTGGATGCGAGTCGCACGGGACCGGTCAATGTGGCGACACTTGGGGAGACCTATGTTCAGCAGTGGACGTCTTTCGGCTGAAATGATGATGGTGTAAATATGGAGGTTATAAGAGAAAACATTTTGAGTTACCGTTACCTCCTAGAAAAAAGATCGAAGGGAAAATAAATTAAACCTCCACCAGCCTGTATCCGGCCCCCACAGTGGACATCACAGAAGTCTCCTATTTGTTGGCCAAACCCACAAATAGAGGAGGCTTCTGTTCCAGGAGTAGAAGCACATGAGGCATCGGCTGATCCTGATTACATATACCTATTATGTAAATGATTTGGAACTTCGTATATAGTAAGGTACATAGTCTCCATCCACTGTTTGCCTGGGGCTTGTACAATATCGTCAATCCACCGGGCAGCTGGTCTACCTCTCTTCCTAGTGCCTGATGGGCCCTTCCAGGATGTTATCCTGGTGGTCCTTCTGTTATCTGTTAGTCTGGCTATGTGTCCAGCCCAACGCCATTTCAGCTTTTTGCAATGAATCAGACCGTCTGTAACTTATGTCTTATTTTGAATTATAATATGGGGTCTTTTTTGAATTCTTTTGATTTTTAACATACTCCTTTCCATTCTTCTTTGACACGTCCTGATTTTTGCTTTCGCTTGATATGTAAACTTCCAAGTTTGGCTAGCGTAGGTTAATGATGGCAATATGCAGGTATCCATAACTTTTTGCCTAATTTGATCGGCATGTCACTTTTCATAATTTCTTTTAAGCTCCATAATTTTTTCTAAGTATTCGAAACTCTCCTTTCTATTTCTTCTTCTTTTCTTTGCTTCTTAAACGATAATTATTTACCCAAGTATATATAGGTGTCGACGTACATAGATAATGGTCAGTTAATTTAGCCACGTAATGTTGGAATAACAAAAATGTATTGTATACTACTTGAATAAGTAGCTCTTTGTCTTAAATAAAACGTATACACAGTCATGACCTCATTGAGTAGTCTGTACTAGTCTGTAGCGTGTAGCTCAGTAGAACACACACACCTTCCTGAAGGAACTTTATTAAACATTATACATATAAATTAAACTTATGTCTTTCATTGGTCCTGAAGGAACTTTATTAAACATTATACATATATATTAAACTTATGTCTTTCATTGGTCTAATAACCTAATACGTAATGGTTGAAAACACCGGTTCCCGTCCGATCACCGAAATTTAAGCAACATCGGGCGCGGTCAGTACTTGGATGGGTGACCGACTGGGAACACCGCGTGACGATTACATTTTTTGCAAGCGTTAATGCAAGTTGGTTTTGCTTATTTTCGCCTTAATGTGTATATCCTCATTTTCTTTTATTTTTTCGTGTTGTTTTCGTACATTATGGTACAAGTGTGTAATGTTGGTCATTATCGCTGAGGCGCCATTGGTCTTAGGAGAGCCGAGGACGGTAATTATCAATACACACGTGTATCATACGACGTTTTTCAACACACTTGTGAAGAAAATAATACTAAAACATTTTATTTAGTAGATAATAAGTTTATTTAGAGAAACAATTAGTAAATCTGCAGTTAGTAAAATTGTAATTAACTGTTTTTGATGGCCATGGTTCACTATGTCTTTTACAGTTATATTTGTTAGTTCTTGTATCCTAAATGCACCAGTTACACCAAATATGAAAGCAACCTGAAAAAAAGAAACAACAATTAAGTTCAACACACAACACAGGCTGAAGTCGCATAGATATTTAAAATTAATTTAACTAACCTTAGTAGCCAGATATTGGTTTAATTGGTTATCTGGAAACGATAAAACCTTTGATTTCTTGATTCTAAATCCATCGGATAATCTCTTTAGATAAGCTGACAAATTACAGTATGTTTTTAAGTCCACTCCATTCTTTGTTCGGACTGTACTTTTTAACATTAAGTATAATCACCACAAAGAGCTAGGTTTGCACTTAGAAGATACATCTTTAAAGTACGCCATGAACACATTTTCTGAAAAAGACTGAGTATTCTTGTTGTTTTGCCATTGTATGAAATTTTGGTATGCTAATAGATATCAGGTAGTAAACTTCACATCTTTTATCAGGCGGTGTAACATAAATATTTTTTTTATAACTAGTACTTGTAGACATTTTAATGAATAAATAACTATAATTTCAACAGTGAAAACGAGTTGTGAAAAATGCTTCGCAATAGCGGGAAAAGTTAATCAGTTTTCCTATGCGCGCGCATCTAACAATAGCAATCGACCATAGACTAAAAGAATGACGTTTCTTTTTTTTTCGTTTTTTGCGGATAGCGTTTATCCACGTACAAATGGGGAATTCAAAGTTTTCTTTATTACAAAGAAAACAAAAGTTATATTTGAGTGAAAGTTTTATATATTAAAAACGTACATGTTGAAATTATCTATTTAAATACGAAGTTGAGTGAAATGAGCAAGGAATAGGTACATTAATTTATTTGTTACTATTGAACACGATCTTTTTTGTATCGAAACTTTTTTAAGAACAAATCAACTCAACCAATAAAATAAAAAAGCCCTATAACTCACTTGTGAATAATAGCAATGAAAAAGTCACAGTTTGATTATAGGTGTCATTATGTGCCTAATTGCGGTGAAATTAGAGCCATTTTATGAGCAAGTGTGTTGAAAAAATATTAACCAACTGGTTTCAAATTCGCGGTTTCCGAAAAATGTATTCTTGTGTCTACGGTGCAGTTATTTCAGTTCCCCTAGTATAAATTAGATAAATAAATGCGCTTTACAACATGGCGTGCTACAGTAAACGCATGAACTTTAAGAATGTTCTGTTTACCTTATGCAAGTGGAGTCAACGTGATAATTTATAGGTCGCCTGTATATCACGTTAATTAATTTAAGCTAAAACTCTCATCATCATCCATCATGTTTAGTTTCGTTTACACCTACCGTCGATTTTCGAGTTTGTAACCAATCACCAATTAAAATCTGGACAAAACGCTGCCCGCATTTAATATCTTTAATATTGTACGGCTACTTGAGTATTACGGGTTTTCAATTAAAATTTATGATATCAATTAGATTTTATAGGTACATCTCTATTGTTCTGTTTATTTCTACGGCAGTGTCCTGTTTTTCTAAAGTAATACAGTGGAAACAACATAATTGTAAATACCAAAAAAAAATATGGTCCACATTTCCAAAATTAAATTGGTTCCTCTGTATGCGAAAAGAAATACCATTGTTAAAAACCTGATATAATTACCTGTAATCTATACTATTATTATTACATAATAAAAAGCACCTAACCAAGGCACAAAAACTGAAAAAAAACAATCCTTGTCCATTATCTTCCGTTCTACACTAAAAAAGCAATTATTTCGCAAGGAGCTACCGACTCGGGCGCAGGATCGGACCAAGATCATTTTCAAGTAATAGTCGTTGACGCGAGAGGAGCGCAGGCGCACTACGGTCACGGACTCGAACTTCAATGCTATGTGACATTTACACAAAACCAACGTTTTACCACCCACTAGTTTGAAATTGAAAGTTCCCATCGGCAAAACCAACAATGAATGGGTACACCTACTTTCATTTATTGGGAAATGGGAAGCAAGGTATGGTTTTAAAGTTCGCTAGACTTTAGTGGGGTGACGCGGACGGCTTAGATTATTAGATTAGAAGCTATTGGATATTTTAGGGGCATTGGTACTCTGGCCACTTTCATTCTATGAGACATATTATTGAACCTCTAGGAACCTCTTCAATACAGTTATTTTATGCCAAGTGTTGAGTCTGTGCCTCATGTCTCTGAAATGCTGTGCCCTACTGAAAATGTGGGAAAATGCCCATTCTTAGGTAGGTAGAACTTGCTAACTTAATTCCAGAAGACAACGGGAACAAATTTTAAAATGTAGGTACGTTTTTCCAATTCAAATACGCCAGGAAGTAGTTAATGATAGTAGTTCCTACGGAAGAAAAGCTTTCTAAGAAAGGAAGTGAGCTATCATGATAAAGTTGAAAGTAAAAAGGTACTAGATTCATTATCCAACTTTTATAGAGTTCAGGTAAGGCGTTAACTTCGCCATTTGCATTCTATCTTATTGCAAAAGTTAAGTTCATCCAAAGAACTGTGTAACATATGTTTGTTTGCGTCGCAGTCAAGTTTAACTAGAATCTAGATCTAAGCACACCGGCACACACCTTAAAACAAAGATATATTAGACTATTGTAGATATCAAGCATCTATTTATGTATATATTTTACAAGCGTCTGACGCTCTGATGTTTGTCATAAATCGTGGCAATGTACATGATTTTCCCATGCAAACATCCAGTCGATTAAACTCCAACATATTAGAACAGTCACACATCATATTCGTATTAGTCCAATATGCGCCATTAAGAAAATATTAATGGAAATATCTAACGCAACTTAATAACGAAGTTCTAAACTTTCGCAAGTGCAAAGTATAGTGGGTGCTGCAACGAGTTAGCACATTATAATGACCCATATATACACGTGCAGGAACGCTTAGTTCTGTGAAACACCTAAGGGGGAATTGAAAGGCTTTGAATTTTGCTTAGGAATACATCCGTAAAGGGAATTCCAGGTTAACTAAATGTTTGTGAGCTCTAGGCGTGGAGCAATAAGGCGCGGATGCACTCGCGATACCGCCGGAGCACGCACAAGGTGAAGCAACCGAGAAAGGGCAAATCGGAGCAATATAAAACGAGGCACATCCTCGCAAACAGTATTCAGCAAACAGCTGAACAGCAAAGAGCGCCTGTTCACTTGTACAATAATAATTAAATACACCAGACATGACTACTTCACTGGTAAGTTCATGAAAATACGGTGCTCCTCCTTGCAGCGTTTCTTGTTTTAAAGCACAACGTTTTTTAAATCCCGGTTAAATTCAACTTAGTCTGAGTTTAATCCTAAAGAAAAGTTTTTTGCCTGAAGTACATCATTTAATTAGTTTTTGTTGTGAATCATCTGAAATGGTCCGGTAAATAATGTGTAATTTTTGTCCGAGAGTTTTTCCATTATTTTTTAACTGAAAATATCATGATACTTATCCCAACAAAAAAAAGCTTCTCAACTCTTCTTCAAAATTTAGATTGTGGAGATTTTACTTTTATAAGTTCTGCGCACCTATAAGCACTATATTATATTCAGTTTCTAACACTTCTTTCTTTTCTCTTTCAGTTGATCTTCTCAATGGCGCTGGTAGCGATCGGATCATGTGGTCGTCTAGAGCCTCAGTACCTTCCCCCACGGCCTGGTGGTGGGTTTGGCGGCGGCGCAGGTAGCGGTGCCGGTGGCGGCGCTGGTGGGGGCGCAGGAGGTGGGTTCGGCGCCGGCGGGGGTTCGGGTGGCGGCGCCGGGGGTGGATTCGGAGGATCTGGCGGATCCGGCGGATCTTTTGGCGGTGGAAGCGGCGGCGGCAATCAAATACCCATTACGAAGTTTGAGAATGTCAACAACGGCGATGGAACATACCATTTCGAGTAAGATATTTTCAATTTTCTGATTTTTGGGGTCAGTGCATTGCGAAGAAACGATTTAACACCTCCACCGATCTTTAGTTTGCGGAGAAAGTTAAACCATCTAGCTAGTCCGATAACACATATTCGTTTATTATCAAAGCGCCGCAAGGCTCTACTCTTAGCACCCACGAATTTAATCGATGCGATAAAACGTGTCTCCATCCCCCCTTACCCCTTTTATCTGTACTCTTTCCAGTTACGAAACCGGCAACGGCATCTCAGCGCACGAGAGCGGATCCCCAAGTGCCCAGGGCCCCGAAGGCCCCGCAGTGACTGCCCAAGGAGGCTTCTCGTTCAAGACCCCTGACGGCCAGCAAATCTCACTCACCTACACCGCCGACGAGAACGGCTTCCACCCAGTCGGCCCGCACCTCCCCACCCCCCCTCCGATCCCCGAAGAAATCCTGCGGTCCATTGAGTTCAACAAGCGTAACCCCGGATCGTAAGTACCATATTAATCTAGTTTTGTTAGTTTAATGGTTTCTGTAGTGCATTATAAAGGAGTCTGCCCACTACTCCGTACCATACCATGACCGTGCTAGGAACGTATCATGCATTCTTGGTACTGAAAAGTCCAACCGTTCCGTTAACGACTAACACTGCCGTGTGAAAGGGGTGTAACATATCGGCATCGGCAAACAATTTTCGCCGACAATTGTTGACGCTCCGTGCATGGCACCATGGTACGATCTCGGATCTGTGTGTCATATCATGCGTTCGACGTGTAAGCTTTATGCTGAAGTGCTTACATATAAAACTGTTCCCAAAATCAAGAATAAGCTTTCTTCTATTAATACTCGTAATTAAAGGACCCACAATAAAATATGAACAGTTTTTATTAGAAATTCAGACTTTTTAGTCTCAATTTCTAAGTCATGAATGAAGACGTCTTATAAAAGAATGGGCTATTTAACAAGGGCAGTCTTATATTCTTGAAGACTAACTTATATGCTAAGATCTAAGGCTGTACCCGTTACAAAAAGATTAGCCTCAGACTTCTTAAACTTCGTGAAAAGGTATAAAACTTCATTGGACTCGAAAGTTGCGTTTCAAAAGTGAAATAAAATGGTCTGAGTGTCCTGGCATTGAAAAATATACAATTGCCTACCTTACTGCACTAAAGTACCGTCGCTTACAAACAAGTGTTTAACTAAAAGTAGAAAGTTATTTTTATCCAAATTTAATTCTGCATGTTGTTTTTAAATGGATATTTAAGTTTATCTAAGTTAAACGGGAAGACACAAAAGTCCAGAGAGGAAAATTCAAGCTCATAAGTACTTATCTGCATTTTACATCGTTAGTGCTTCACAAAGTTTGTGATGTTATATCAGAATAAAATAGAATAAACGCATAAATTGCTTCAAATATTTCGGTAATAGTAGGTAGAAGTTTTCCGATTTATTCGATAGGTCAGTCGTAAAATATCTCGGTACCGCTAGTTCAGTGCGGTACGGAAGAAGAGAAGAAAAATGCACATGAACAACACAACCATACAGACTAATTGTATTCTTCTCCTATTTTCAGCGAGGGTTCCTACAATGGCGGCGGCAGCGGTTCCGGTTCAGGTGGATCCGGTTCGGGCAACGGCGGCAATGGAAACGGCTACCACTATTGATCTCACTCTGTACTCACCTAGTTAGTCGCTTAGAACTCGCAAGCAAACACGCAGGGACTTACCGTAGACAAGGTTAGGGGAAACAGTGCTGTGGAATCTTAGAAAGAGAATAGCACCAACCTGGAATAGATAGATTTTAATAGGTTTTGTACAGTATCATCTGCTTTGGTGATAAGGTTGAGAATCGAAACAGACTTTGGTTCCGAAAATGATGAAAAATAACTGGATAAAGGAAAGTATACAGATGATTATGAAAGACTGCGTGAAGAGAATATCATCGTTGCTGAAGGCTTACATAGCTAGGCTACAAACGATAGTAAACAAATGAAGGTTCACCAAAACAAGACTACAGTTACTATTGAAAATAGGTACTTAATGGAAGATGTGAAAACACGCACAAGGAATGTTAAAGGTCGCCTTTAGAAGGGTAGTCCAAGTGACCGCAATCATGTACTACGTTTGCTTGCGATTTCTAAGCAATTTTAGCTAATGAGGCATCGATCCGACGACGACCGCTTGAACTGGGGAGGACTGTGATACCACGACGAAACTCGCACTGTTTATTTATTTAGTAAATAATTATAGTCTTTCAATGTAAATAGGCATGTTGTATGAATAAACGTATGTTTATGTGAATACTTATGTTTTTGTTTTTTCTTCTATGTGTACAGGGTGTAAAAAATCTTTCACGAAGCCGTCATACTTTACGCAATAAGCAAGTGGCCTCCATAAAGCAAGCGTGATTCTTTGCCATTTTGTCTAATGTTATATAGATAGAGCAGCGGTGGCCCAGTGGTAGCGACCCCGACTTACGAACAGTATGTCGTGGGTTCAAACCCAGGCAGGCGCATTACTTTGTGTAATTTATTTCATCACCACTGCTCTCAAAAACGGTGAAGGAAAACATCGTGAGGAAACGGGCATGTCCTAGAACCAAAAATTCGAAGACATGTGACATCTACCAATCCGCACTGGGCCCGCGTGGTGGATTATAGCCCATTCCCTCTCAAAGAGAGGAGGCCTGTGTCCCAGCAGTGGGAACATTAATAGGCTGATGATGATGATGAGTTATATATATAATGGTACGGAACCCATCGTACGCGAGTCCGACTCACACTTGGCCAGTTTTTTATTTCTATTTCTAACTAAGTTTTGGTCTTCATACCTAGTTACGTATCTACATATTTTCTAAAATGCAGCGGTGTGGTTTTCTAGCAGCCATTCACATACTACTAAGACAGAAGAATAAGCAATAGTACCACTACAGGTGGGGTATAAGCTGATAAGATCAAGGGTTCAGATCCTAGCCTCATAGAGTATTGTATCCATATTGAGTAGAAGAAAGAGTATTGTGACGAACTTACCCGTGTTCAACAAGTATTTTGAAGTCTATATGCTGTTCATTATTAAGTAATATTTAGCAGAATAGGTTTGGGTGTTAGCAGGATAAGATTGTATAATTTAACGGTAAGATTGTAATCCCAACCCAACACCCAAATAGTTAGTCGATTTTATTTATTTACTAGCTGACCCGCGCAACTTCTTCTGCGTCACATAATAGGAGGAGAGAGGGTTAGAGGTCGTAGGCAGCTATAACACAAAAACTTTATTTTAAAACTGCGATATCTTTTTCACATCTTCACTGTTTTGAGCTAACGTGAACCCAATTAAAACTGTCTATTTACATCAGTTACTCAAAATATGCCATATTATTAAGTTATTCCAGGGTTTTCAGTTATTGTTAGTTTGTTTGTTGTTTGTTTTGTGTTATATTATTGTTGTTTAAGTTTAAGTTTTTGTTGCTGGTGTTGTTTAGTTGTTCTTGTTGGAATTTCTCAGTAGCAGCCACGGAGTCTGGATTTGCGCCCGGTTGATTGCAATAGGCTCATCCCCTATTACTTGGGACTTAAACATAACTGGCGAAATGTGGGTGTACTATTGGATACACCTCTGCCTAACCTTTTTTTGCGGCGGGATGTTATGTTAGGTATTAAGTTATTAGCGCGTAGTAATACGTAATTAGATTAAAGTTTGTATAGGTACATAAGCAAACAGGCTGAATATGATTTCGCTCACTACAGTGCTATAACCGAAGTGCTATAAATGTCTTCAACAGAATGTACAAGTTTAGTGCAGTAATATTTCACCTCAATTATATCATAAATGCCACACTTAATGGTGGGAGGTTGGAAGCTAAGATAATAAATATAATTATTACTCCTAAACTGGCCACACTGCTCCCGCAACGCCCGCAAGTCGAAAAGCGGTAACTCAACCAATGTATGTTTTTCTTAATACTTCTTTTTAATGTTGCTTTAAAATTCAAGTTACTTTGATTAGTATTTCTGAAAAAAAAACAGTTTTTTTTTTTTGAGATACTACTTTTTGGCTTACGAGGCCAGCATATACTCGTAGCTTTTAAACTATTACAAATTGTCAGATAAACGCTGGTTTACTATTACCTACTACGGCTGAAGATATTTCGGGATGAGCCTGTAATTTGGCAAACGCAATGCGTTGTAATTAGAATCACAAGTACCAATGTATGCAATTCATTGGTGTAATTCAGCAAGCCCTCATTATGAGCGTTATATTATGTACCTACTAACATAGATCTTCAGAAAATTGTTAATAACACATATGGATTCTGTCCGAAATAAATGAATTATTATTATTATTAGATATTGAAACCCAAACCCACCCTCCTAATTTAGATAATCACACGGTAAAAGATACTTAAGATAAAAACATGCTTAACTAAGCACGTATCTAAAAAAACTGTTGTTTCTTACAAAATTGCAATACCTACAGAGCTAAAATGTATAGAAAAGCGGATTAAACAAACTGGCCGAGTGCGAGTCACTCAGAACATTAGGCAAAAACGGCAAAAAAATCACGTTTTTTAAGTTAATTACTTATTTTTAAAGTGAATATACAACTAAATATTCTGTGAATATTTCAAGCGTCTACCTGTCGCCGTTATTAATATCGAGCAAAAACACGGCAAAAAATCATGTTTGTTGTATGGGAGCTCCCCTTAAATATTAATTTGATTCTGTTTTTAGTATTTGTTGTTAAAGAGGAAACAGAAATATCTGTGAAAATTTAAACTGTCTAGCTATCACGGTTCATGAGATACAGCCATGTGACAGATGTACAGACAGACAGACAGAAAGACGGACGGACAGCGGAGTCTCAGTAATAGGGTCCCGTTTTACCCTTTGGGTATGGAACCCTAAAAAATGCTGATGAAGAATTTCTACGAGGGAATTTGTTCGGAATGATGTATAGTATGCGTGTAGTAATCGAGCTGTATTTTAGTTTAGTAAACTGTCAAAAGTATGTTGGAAATTAAGGATTGTTGATAATGGAGTTCAACCTACACAATGACATTTGAAATAAAGTTTCAAGGGTCTATTTTTAGAAAGGTTACCTTTCCATACAATTCTGCAAGCTATAATTAACAAGTGTAAAGTGTTAACACCCATATCAATAAACAACTCTAAGTAAAAGTAATAACTTAAGTTACGATTTTTTATTTTATAGTAATTGATTGAAGTTAGAAAAGTCAAAAGTTAGAATTATTGGCTTTGCTTTCTTTGAAGCTTTTTACTACATTCAAATTCTTGTTTATTGATTAAAAAATGGTTGCATAATGAATTACTTCAACTTAACTATAGATACAGATCGCGGGACGTAAGTTGAACCAAAATGGCGGTCGTCCGCGCAGGTACATTTATGGATTGAGACCAATTGAGACCCGAAAATGTGTGTGCGTGTTACAAGCTCGCGGCACGTAAGTTGACCTTGAATGCGCAGTAACACATTTTCGGTTCTCAATCGGTCTCAATTCGGCCGCAATCTGTACCAGGGTAAGTGTATAAACTGACGACACTAGTAAAATAATATAACATCACGAATCACGGCTGTTGCAACTTTATAGGGTGTAAAAAGACTCTTAACGAAGCCGAAAGGCACTTGTTCTCCCCGTCATTGCGATCAATTTTTTTTTTGGCTCTATACTATACCTGGGAACCTTCTAGTTACTTACGGAGATATTGGGGGTCAAAGTTGCAAGTTTTTCACAAGTTTTTTTTATAACATGTTTTTAATGTATTTTTTTTAAGTAAGACACCTTCATGACCCCGGTCCTATTCAATCTATCCATCAGCTCAATCTTTTGAATGCGTTACATTAAGTCCTGCCGTAAAACGTGACTTTTCACCCCAAAAAGAACGTCGTTTCCCAGCAATAATTTTTGTGTAAAGTTACTTAGTTTGATGTACATACAGAATGCTCGGTTGCAGGCTGTTTCTTAGAAAGAACTTTGAAATAAAGAAAAAACTCAATATCCTTCGGCACGACCTAGAAAACAAACTTAAGACCTCATGCTAAAGTGTAAATGACTCGACCACTATGGTAGTCGTTTAGTAGGGATAGCATTGACTGCGCGGTTGGCGCGGTGGCTGAGCCATTGACTGCTACACTATATGTCGCGGGTTCGATCCCCGCACGGTACATATATGTATTTTTATGGCCTACAGGTAGTTGTTCCGGGTCTGGCTGTTTGTGTATGTGAGTTTAAATGTTTGCAAACGCACTCACGATACAGGAGAAATTCCTAGGTGGGACAACGTTTTTTTATATAATCATCATCATCATCAGCTTATAATGTTCCCACTGCTGGGACAGAGGCCTCCTCTCTATGAGAGGGAATGGGCTATAATCCACCACGGGGGCCCAGTGCGGATTGGTAGATGTCTTATGTCTTAGAATATTTGGTTCTAGGACATGCCGGTTTCCTCACGATGTTTTCCTTCACCGTTTTTTTGAGAGCAGTGGTGATGAAATAAATTACACAAAGTAATTCGCCTGCCTGGGTTCGAACCCACGACTAACTGTTCGTAAGTCGGGGTCGCTACCACTGGGCCACCGCTGCTCTCAAAGTGATTTTAAAATAATTAAGTAATAAAAATGGTTTCATTGTCAATGTAATAAATTCATCATCGTCATCTGCCTAGCCTTTTCCCAACTATGTTGGGATCGGCTTCCAGTCTTTACCGGATGCAGCTGAATACCAGTATTTTAATACTGGTATTCATCTGGAGGCGGATCTGTAGGTCATGGAGCGACTGCCTATCTGACCTCCACAAACCAATTAAGTTAGTACTGGATAATACGATACTCCCTTGATAAGACTGGTTGTCAGACTTTCGGGTACTGACTAAGTATCTGTAACGACTGTCAAAGATCTACAAATGACAGACGGGACCAACGGCAGAACGTACTTTCCGAGGCACGGAAGAATCTTGGTATGTAATGTGTGGTCACTCATCCACGGACCAACCTAGGCCAGCGCGGCTTAACCTGAAGGCTGTCCCGAGCGGCTGGTATTAAAAATAAATTCGACCTCCTAAATAAAGTTCCTATAAACTTAAGTAAAGCTTAGAAAAGTTTGTTAATTTAATTTTATCCAAAAGGACTCATTTCAAGCCGTAAAATAGGACAAAACAGATGAAAGTTTGGACTTCTGAAGCATTATTGTATTACAATAGTATCAGGTTCTAAGGAGATGACGTATATGTAAGTTTCGTTGACCCGCTCTTTGTCGACCTATAAAGCTCCTAAGAAACAAAAGACGCCACAAGTAAGGAACAAGGAGGCAAAAAGGAGGCTTGCAAAAAGGAGGGTTGAATCGAGATTGTTCAAATTCAAATACATTTATGTTTATTCGTGACACATAGGTAGGTAAAAATACTATCAAAAATAATATTATCTGAACCACTGAATTTTTTTTTTTGCAAAACTTAAAGGAATTTCAAAATGAACATTCAGAGGTATAATATGTCTTGCGGTCGAGATGTCTATCGTGATTCCATTAATGTGCAAATTCAAAATATTTACACATTTAACGCTCGTTTTTTAATTACTCATTCAACATTTTTATTCAAAAATTACTTTGATGCGTTCACATAGAGTAAATTAAGTAATTAATTAGATCTCCGAACACATGAATATGTTGCGAAACCCACGCTGCAAGTAGAAACATATCCTAAATGGTCCAGAACGTTCATGCCCGTTAACTACACATTAAAATGTTTTTATCTTGTGAAATGCGCGATCCAGCGGAATATGGCGCCCACGAGAGCATCAGGCATTGTTGATTGCAGCTCATTATGTAACCTGATTATACAGTATCTGTGAGCTAATCTTCAGTAGTCTGTTATTTTGTAAGATACAGTTTAGACGTACCTTTAGTTGCAATTTAGACGAGGGATCTAAGATTAGTTTTCTGCATAGTCGTTTGATGTTTGCGATTAAGCAAAGCTTATTGGAACTGTAAGCTGCGGCTTGTTAGATCTTCGCTAACGAGAGAGGCTCGCTTTTTTTGCCTCAGGGAGAGTAAAACGGCTGAAGCCATTAAGTAATGCCAGGTGTTGATACTTAGCACTAAGTAGCTGATATCGTCGACAGACATCTAGTTAAGTATATGAGTTATAAATAAACTGACTCTCAGATTGCCTTAGGTAGCTCGGTACCTTTTTTTTTCGGATGGGAAATTATCAAATGACTTTTCCCGCTCTGGGCAGAGCGGAAGGGAATGTCAGACTTGTACTGACTAAAACCCATCCATGTTCCTTCCTTGCCCTTTGTATTCCAGGACCGCGGTATCTCTTTTCTCGCAGCCCTGGCAGGTCGGTACCCTTACATTTTTCCAATTTGATTTCTGTTTGCTACCACAGATCCGTTTCAACCCCAAACGCGCAGAACAACGCAGGCAACACAAACATTTGTTTACTGCCTGGGTCAAACCAGCGCTCCGCACGTAAAATACATCACTCGATTACTGTGTTTATTGGGTTCGCAAATTACATGGTAGTTTTAACATAATACCTTGACTTTACTTTTTGTTATTGCATTGAACTAAGCCCCCGAAATTTAATATCTGACACTACTATCACCGTTTTCAAAACCGACTCCGATGTTCTAATCACGATGTCTCTATTTATACTCAAAAATAGTCTAGCAGCATCCCTCCTAACATTTATTACAGGTCAAATGCGTAACGTCCAACTGTCTAGCCAACCGAACTCTGACCTTGTGCTCTCGCCACAGAGTTCTAAATTATATGTGTAACCGATCCATCCTTGAAACACTCATAAACGTCAAATAAAATCATTGTCTGAATTTGGTGTTGGTACAATCATCGCAACGGCGGGGGGTGGCCTCAATGGAATGCCGAATGTATCAAACTCATCACAAAACTGAATACGCCCTGACTGATATCGAGCAAGGTTCTTGGAAGGGTAACAGTAATATAAAAACACTCTTAGTCTATGCAGATATCATTCAGACAATAGCATCCTACGGAATAGCATCTCGACTCAAAATAGTTGAATCAAAGAAATGGCTGGATTAAAGGTAAGTAGTTCAATACCATAGCGATGTAGATTATTGAAGCTACACCATTTAATCAGAATTAAAAAACCAGCCAACTGTTTTGAACGTTAATTATTTAAATATTTGATCATTTTGTAATTACCAAAGTTAATTTTATAAAGTAAAATAATGCAATGATTTAATTTCTTATTACTAACACATTGATTTTTCATTTTCAGATCGTTTCAACCCTTGCCCTGCTGTCCGCGGTTTCAGCGGGTCACCTGGGGCACCTCCAATCCTCCTCGGGATACAACGCGTTCGGCGCAAACGCGTACAGTGGTGGTGCCGCATTCGGTTCGGCATCGGCCTACAACGGCGCTTACGGAGGAGCGCAGATCCCTATCCTGAGATACGAGAATGTGAACAACGGTGATGGCACCTACAGATACAAGTAAGTAAATGAAGCCATCCGTGAAATTCTGTCTAATAGTGTGTTGTAATAATATAAATGTCATCCAACCGCTGGGCACAGGTTTTTCTTTGCCTTGGCGTTTCATAAGTAATCTCCCCATCGTTTCTTAGGCCAACCTTAGCAACGACAGTCGTCATCTGACACCATCGACTGTCAGGCTTTTCCGATTTTACATTGTAAATCAAAAATATTATCTTATTCATTTATTGTAATTTACAGCTATGAAACTGGCAACGGCATATCAGCGCACGAGAGCGGTGCCCCGCGCGCTCCCGGCCCCGATGGACTTGCAGTGACCGCTGAGGGAGGGTTCTCTTACCGCGCTCCCGACGGCCAGCAGGTCTCGCTCGCCTACACCGCCGACGAGAACGGCTTCCACCCCGTCGGCTCGCACATCCCCACGCCACCACCCATCCCAGAAGCCATCCTTCGGTCCATTGAGTTCAACAGGCAACATCCTTCATCGTAAGTTTTTTCCTGAAATGCAACTTGTAGATCTTATGGTAATTTCAAATAAGATTCCAGTTTTCTCATTGAGTTTTTTCTTATTTGTATAGACCTCTAATATTTTGTAAATATTTTCAGCGGCGAGGGTTCCTACAACCACGGTCGCTACAACCAGGGATACAACTACTAATAGACATCAACGACCGACTGCGGCTGACTACGGAACGATCTAGCACTTACAGAAACTTATTGTTTTAAGTGCATATCTATTTATTCAGTATTAACTGTTAATTGTTTTTATGGGCTTTAAAATAAAGTTTTAAGAAGGATCAAACGATATTTTTACTTTCCACCAACTTAATAGTATTTTTTGTTTCAAAAGTAATATTTTTTAAAAAATTTACTTTTCACATAACAAAAGCCTCAAATGAATCGTGATAAAATATTTTCATCATCAGTGTTATTGACAATCGGTTTGATATTTATCAGAACATTGATGTTTTTATGAAACACCCAGTACCTCGCGACTTCGTCTGCAAAAATTGTAATAACTCGGCTAGTATGCATGATATAAAAATAATTCAAAGCCTATAAACACTCACGAATAATGCAGCTTTTTGCCAGTGAAACAATTTTTAGAATTGGATCATTAATTCCGGAGATTGCCTACCCTATACATATAAGCTTACAAACAAATTTTGCCTCTTTATAATAATTATGAAATATTAGTATAGCTAGAAGTATCTAGGACTAACGATCTGCACGGGCTTCATACGGGTGCCAGTTACTAATGAAAAAAATGAGAAGTGTGCTTAGCAAAAAAAAAAACTTTCACACAAAGTTTGTCAATTACGAACCTAAAAAAAAACAGCCATATTGGTCGAGCCGTTCTAAAGTCCTTCAAACATGCAAAATAGATTTTTATTTTAAACGCAGTAGGTAACTAATTGTGGAGAATTCACAGATTTTGGCATGTTGTAATTTTGCTAGGTATCTGAAATTAATACCATTTTCATAATGTTATTATTAAACATCATTACAAATCCATTGGTAAACGTATGATTCAGAATCACCCTGCACGCAGCAGTGCTGCCGCGACACTCATCCCCATATAATTTATATAAGCTTATATGAGATAACATTCCGAGCTATGCAGCAATGTCGCGGCAGCAATGTAAGCAAAACACCTTAGTGGCAGCACTGCGGCCACAGCACTGCTGCTTGTTGCCGAGTTCGGAATCATACCTTAACTTTCAACAGTATGCCATGCCAAAGTATTTTAGAGTAACACATAACATAACATCACACCTGTTATCCCCGTAGGGTTAGGCAGAGGTGTACCTAACAGTACACCCACATTTCGCCAGTTATGTTTTTTTTTAAGTCCCATGTGATAGGGGGCGATCCTATTGCCATCCACCGGGTACAAATCCAGACT
This sequence comes from Lycophotia porphyrea, assembly GCA_950005105.1. NCBI lineage: Eukaryota > Metazoa > Arthropoda > Insecta > Lepidoptera > Noctuidae > Lycophotia > Lycophotia porphyrea. The sequence goes on from OX465389.1 coordinate 6,800,434, forward strand.
CCGTGGCTGCTACTGAGAAATTCCTGATGGAAAAACCCAATAGCACTTTGCCCGACCTGCGAATCGAACCCAGGACCTCATGGTTTTTAGGTATTCTTATTTATATTAATACCTAGGTATTTTATTACATGATATGCCACACAAAATTTAGTTACTAAGTAACTTAGTCCCCTTGATACCTAATTAAGCAAAGTCACCCTTTCGGGTTTCTGACTACCCCTAACCAACAGCTGCCTTAGATCTAGGAATATCTAGGACCTCTTTTTTCGATGAGTAAATCCTGGATGGATGTCCTCCGCCCTGGGGAGAGCGGAGGGGTCGGCGAGACTGACTTAAACCACACCGGTGTTTCCTCGCACACTTGAGCCGGGAGGAAGCGGGATATAATGCGACTTCCGCTGTCTCGGACTAGTTGCGGCCCGCTTTACCTGCGGGCCTCGTCCCGGGGTGAGTTAAGTGAAATAAAAAACCCTCCGTTACGTCTAAGAGAGGCGCGCTTGGAACACTACACCCCGCCATCTCGGGTCCAGTGTGATGATGATCAGCCGGGACCTAGGACTACATAGTGTCTAAGCCACGGAATGGTCTCGGTATTTACTGGTTGATGACTTATTCAAGACTGTCATTGACAAACATGGAACAACATAAATTAACCTTAGTCAGTTACTCCGTGCACCCTACTGTTAAGGGGACTACCCCTTAACAGTAGAATAAGCTTGTTGTAATCTATGTCTGTTAGTAAATTTTTGACAGTCGTGTCTTTACAATCTTGTTGTTATTTTTTTAAATCTCAGCAAACTAGCAAAAGAACGCGTGCCTTTATGGCCTAAATACTTTACGAATATTTCAATTGTGAACATTATTATTTATTCATCATTTATCCGGGTTCTAAATTCAAAAATATTTAAATTTTTAATAATAGGCTGTTTTACGGCTTCATATCTTTGCCCGTCTTTCAACCTGTGAAGGCAAAATGCGGCCAAAAAAAGCATTTTGAATCTTAGTTTAATAATGATAATGTCAAAAATACTTTCGTTCTATTATTTATTTCTTCGTAAGGGTATTGAAAAATGTAGTTAGATATTTGTCACTGCACTTCACTAAACTACATCCACATTTCGCTGTTATGTTTAATTCCCATGCAATAGAGCACACCAGCTTACACAAGTCCAGACTCCAATCTAATACTGAGAAATGGAGAAAAAGCTCGATTACATCTTACTCGACTTTGGAATCGAACCCAAGACTCAGCCGCAGTAGTTTACTTTCTTATTTGTAAACATTGTAGTTGAAACTGCATGTATGACATAGTTGCCGAGATAAAAACTTAGTTAAGAGTAACGTAGGGTAAGTAAGAATGTAACTATTAACTGACAAACCACTACTATTTGCAAATAATCTGATAAAAGAAATAAGAAGACATGGTAAAAAATACATAACAATAACCCCAAAATTAAAGAGAAAAGTTTTATTCACTCATAATCTTTATTTACAAGATACAAGAACAATAAATACATTTAACAAAAGTGATGCTCATGAAAATAATAATATAAATGAAAGCGAATAGTTCACAGGTCCCTCCATAGACATGAGCCGCAGTCAGTCTTAGATGCATCAGTCAATATCAGTTAGTAGTTGTATCCGTTGTTGAAGTGGCCGTTGTAATAACCATCACCGCTGGAGACAGAACAAAATAAATGAGGAATATAGAACAAGCTTGGACATAAATAATAAAGAACTGCAAGATGACATTCAGACAACAGATTTTTTAAGCTCCAAGATTCAAATGCCAAAGTGGTGAGGCTCCATACAATTTAGAATTTTAGATAGATGGTATGTTGAAAACCGTTCCCTACAATTTGAGAGAGTGAAAGGCTGAAAATATGTAGTTAAACGATTTTATAGCACGCCCGATATGGTGGGCTATGAACCCATTGTTGTAATTGGACTGCTCAACGCGCCCATCATACGTGCCTTTTGCGGTTACTAAAGCCTCTGGCGGTAACGACACCACACCAACACCATTGCAACAGATGTGTCAGAATGCAAGGTTGAAAGTTCATTTGAACACTTGACAAAGGAACTAGCTGATGTAGTGGGCGGAAAAGAAAATAGTAATTGAAGTCAGCAACTTTGACCTCAAACCATTTCAATATAGTTCTTGATAATTTCGAAAACTTCACAACAATCTGTGATACAAACTGCAACAATGACAAATTCTTATTTATCGGTAAATCGGGCAATTTAACTGCCTACCAAAGAGGTCATAGCTATAAACAGCATAGCTACAAATGCACCATGATCCAGTGACCAGTCAAGAAAGACTTCAAGAAAGTATGGATGCCTTTTACACACGTCATGCATGACTGATGTTGGATTTTTCAGTAAATACTTACGATGAAGGATTTTGTCTGTTCTGCTGGAGGGAGCGGAGGATGGCTTCTGGGATGGGTGGCGACGTGGGGATGTGCGAGCCGACGGGTTGGAAGCCGTTCTCGTCGGCGGTGTAGGCGAGCGAGACCAGCTGGCCGTCGGGAGCGCGGTAAGAGAACCCTCCCTCAGCGGTCACTGCAAGTCCTTCAGGGCCGGGAGCGCGCGGGGCACCACTCTCGTGCGCTGATATGCCGTTGCCAGTCTCGTAACTGTAAAAAATTGATAGAAAAATATTGAAATGCTAAAGCCCATTCTCCTTTGGTAGAATAATTTCAGTTTAAGTGCCTTCGGATTTGCGAATGTTGTATGACGACAATCAACTCTGCCTATCGCAGTCCAATGCTGGACATAAGACCCCTCGCAAGCTGCGTCATCGTGTCCTTCACCTTTTTTCTAACATTATTGTAGCCGAACTGCTGCGTTCAAACTGTTCCCATTTTCCTCACCTGTATCTATAATTTCCGTCACCATTTTTCACGTTTTCGTAACTCAATATTGGTATATGTGCGCCGTAGCTGCTGGTGTAGGCTGATGCTGATGCCGCAGCCGTCGCTGAGCTGTATGCGTTGGTACCGAACGCACTGGACCCGGCGGAGGGTTGGAAGTGGCCCAAATGTCCTGCTGACACCGCAGATATCAGGGCTAGGGTTGATACTATCTGAGAACGAAAAAAAGTTTACGAGATAAGAGTAAGACCCCTTTTGGGACCCCACTTCGCGCCAAATAGACTCTTTTCTTTAAGGTCAGAAAAGATTGACGAAGCTGTGACTATTATTTGATGTGCCTGTGACCTTCAAGCCAAAACGGCCCTTTCCCATGAGGGATTCTTTTTCATAAAAGGTCTAGGTACCCAAGACATGGTCAAAATAAAAACTGTTGCAAGAGCACCATCATATTGGGAATCAAAGCACATTAAATAAAAAGTTTGATCTTGAAGTTCGGATTGCAAAACAAATGAGTGGCTCTACGTGCGGTATCTTACCTTTAGGCCAGCCATTTTGATTGATCAATTTTGATTTACTTTTTTAGAGATGTTGTTCAGTAGAATGCTATTGACTGAATGATATCTGCATAGACTTACAGTGTTTTTATATTGATGTTACCCACGAAAAACCTTGCACGACATCAGCAAGGGCGTATTTAGTATTGAAGAATATTTGGCACTGGAATTTGGCATTTGAATGAAGCTACCTCCTGCTGTGCCGACGCGATCATTGTTACAAATACGTACAAGCAGGTTGATGATAGCTGTGATATATTTCACGAACGGTCTAAGTTAGGCACACCCATTTTGTTACCTTCATCTCAGTAACCCAAAATGTTTATACCTTGTCCTCCGGTGCCTGTGATAACCACACAGTTATGTACTTCTGCCATCAAACAAGGTGTTTTCTTTACAAAATGCATTTTTTGACGATTTTTAGACTGACGAAGTAAACTGGCAGAAATCCAAGCTCGAATTTTCACGATTATCGGAAAAGATGCTTATTTACACTTCTAATTAGCCAGTAGCAGCTATAGTCTTGTGGTGTGACCGTCGGACTGCCAAGTTATAGGTCTCGAGTTCGAACCCAAGGCACGCACTTCTGAATTGTTTGATTAATGCGCGTATTTTATAATGATCAATTGCTTCGGTAAAGGAAAACATCGTGAGGAAACCAGCATGCCTGAGAGATATTTCTCGACGGCATGTAAAGCCAAGTTAGAGGCCCATGGGTGGCATAAAAACTCTGACACCAGGTTAGGCACTAGCCACACGATAAAGAAGACGAAGAATTAGCCAGTAGCGCAATTACATTATTTACGTAATGGCCATAAAGTCGCTATCCCAGAGTTTCTTCGTGTAAACTACTTATAATTATATAAGTCCACAGTTAATCGCAGGTTCTCGGCTCTCGTTTACCCCTGCCACGCAACGTTGATCGTGCAAGCAACACTTAAGAAGAAATGCAGGTATTTGATTAAACTATCGCTGTCGCTCTGCTAGCGTGATTACGACGTTGGTGTGATAAGGACAACTATAGTAAAAAGTTATAATTCGAAGTTTGGCTTTCGACTATTTCCTCTTCCAATATTCGACCAATTTCAAACATATTTCATAAATTGAATAAGAAATATATATACTGTGTCCCTATGTTTTTGGTTTTTCATTAATAGTTGTCAAATTTATATACTAGGCCTCTGTTGACAGGCGATTTAAATAAGCAATTTTGAGCTATTTCTAAAGGTTCTAGTGCTACAGATTATGTATCATCAAAAAGGAAAACAAAGGGACATAGAAGAGGTTATAGTATATTTTATATCGAGGGACTAAACGAAGTCATAATATACCAGTGGTGGTTTGAAACCGAGGGTATATTAAGTTCCGGGGGGAAACTCCGCTGCCGCGGCAAATTGTCGCGCAGCAGACAGACTTCCGGCGCGATCTCATGGCAACATGGAGAGAGCGACTATCGCAACCCCGTGCAGGGCACGCCACAATAGTGGCGATAAATCCCCTCTTTGAGGAGTGGCTGAAGAAGCGCAACGGCACCCTCACCTTCCGCCTGACGCAGGTCCTCACCGGACACGGTTGTTTCGGGAGGTTCCTGCACGGAATCGGGCGGGAGGAAACGCCCGGGTGTTACCACTGCGAGGATCGCTCAGAGGACACGGTGGAGCACACGGTGGAGGTCTGCCCCACTTGGGCGGAGCACTGCCGTGTCCTCGTAGCGGCGATCGGCGGCGGCGACCTATCGCGTCCGGCCTTGGTCCAATCCATGGTCCGAAGCGAGAGGGAATGAGACGCCGTCACCTCCTTCTGCGAAGCAGTAAAGCTAGCGAGGGAGGTGGCGGAGCGTGAGAGGAAGAGAACCAGCCCAGCCGTCCCAACTCTCGTCCCAGCCGCCGCGGGAGACGCCTCGGGCGTCGGGGGTCACGTGGTGGCTTCCGGCCACCGTAGACGCGGACCTGTAGACGGTGAGTAATCGGCTAGCTCGCCGTTCGTCCGTCTTTTGACGTTCGACAGGCCGTGTAGACGGCGCGTTCGTGTTCCACGCGCGCCTCAAAGAGATGTCAGCAAACAGGGAGGGGCCCGCAAGGGCCGACGCCTGCCAGGGCTGCGGGCTGTTCGAAAGAAATACCGCGGCCCTGGAACACAAAGGGCAAGGAAGGAACATGGATGGGTTTTAGTCAGTACAAGTCTGACATTCCCTTCCGCTCTGCTCAGAGCGGGAGAAGTCATTTGATGACTTCCCATCCGTAAAAAAAAAAAAAAGGGTACATTAAGTTGGCGTTTAGTCTCGAGGTGCAAACTGTACTTTTCACTTTGAGTGCGACAAAAATAGTCAATTTAATACAAAAACATTATTAAGTATTCTTCATTTATTACGAATTTTCTCTCTTTTTTCGTCTTAGTACAAGGCAAATTTATAGCCTGTAACGTGGTGTCACTTTCGACATCGGTCAGAGTAATATTCACCAGTTCTATTCTTCTGCATGCACCACTTATACCGAAAATCAAGGCAATTTTATATAGGTACCTAAATAAAAAGCATGGTTATATAGGTAGGTACCTAAACGTACCTTGATCGCCAAGTATTTTTCATCGGGAGCGTTCAAAAGATTATCTATTATGTCTTTTACTCTTTGCTCAACTTCAAACTCTTCACTGTCACTGGACATTCTTAGTTCTATTTAACACCGAACAAACGAGAACGGTCATTTGTGACCCAGGCCCGACACGAAAGACACATATCTCAGTTTTATTGTTATTTAAAATACAGCTAAAATATATATTTTTTATATTCAAAATTAATGGCTAACACCAAAATTGTGCCTTATGTTTTTGTTCAGGGGATTTTTTTTTAATACCCCTTTTTCAAAAATCTAATGATGCAGTTCAAGTTTTTATCAAAATCGAGCTCGAGACTTCTTTGAGTATTTTACTCTATTCCTTATAGTTTCGGATGTGGCCATCCACGCCCACTTAAAAAATCACCCTGTATAGTGTTCTACTAGAAATATTTTAACTAAAATGGACCTAAAAGGTTGATGACTGTCTATTTTTGTGTTTTTATTTAAATTGTCGTCATTTCAAATATATATAATTACTATTCAAAAAAAAAATATTTCAAAGTATTTAGCCTGAACAAAATCAAACGGCAATATAGAATAGTGTTAATTTATTTCTGCTATATTTAATATTACAAAATAACTGAGATACGTTCGTTTTTTGTCGTGCCTGGGTAAATTTTCTATGGGTCGTGACAGTTCTTCTTTACACTCGCGGCCAGTTTTTTTTTCTAAACTCAATTTAAAACACATGGTGCCACCTTCTATGCTGCGGAAAAACTATGGAACTAAAACTCTCAACATTTTCGCAATGAACATGGTCCACACTCCACAGATAATTATATATTTATACTGGCTGTTTAAGTTTGTCTATGAAGGAAATTAAAAAACGTATTACTTTTTACTCCCTAGGGACTAGTCTTTACTTATACTTTACTCCCGCTTCGTATGGCTATATTGGCGTACTTTTAGAGCATGAGAAGTGAAAATGATATTTATTTAACAGTAAAAAATCATAAGTTTGAAGTGATCAATCAGAAAGAAAACAGGTGAAAGCGTTTGTATGGAGAAATGACTCACATTTCCTCTTAAAAGAGATCCGTAGCCCTCACAACAAAAATGCCCCTCGACACTTGCTCGAGCCAGCCCGCGATGCAGAGCCAGTTTTAAATCAGTCTCTAAATAATGATTTCATTCAGATTCAGCCTGTCCTTTTGCTGCCCTCACCAGTGACGGCCTAAACCGAGGCGCATACCTCACTTTAGCGCGATGTCGCTTAGTTTATAAGTTTTTCGTTCCTGACTGGAGGCCTTTCACTCAAGGCATCCACAGGATAGTCCGGTTAAGTAAAAGCCTGACAGAGTAACCCGCGAGATGCGATAAAAAAAAAATAATAAAAATGTCTACATTCACCAACCATCCAAGTAAGGCAAATTGAGTATTTATCTCTAACCTAAAACAATTAAGCTCACTCATCCTGCTGAAAATCTCGCATCTGGAGAGTAGCAATGGCTATCCTGAAGGTTTTTAAACGGACTCACACAGCGGATATTCATAGATGACTCCACCCTGGAACACTTTATATCATTTAATATCCGGTTGTCCGTACGTTATGGGTACTTAAGGTGTCGAACTCATTGCCAAATTCAGCATCGATAGATTAGCATAGATTCGCTAGGAAAAAGAACAATAAAGTGCTGTATTTCGTTATAATGATAATAAACTCTACCTCAACAAAATAAAATCAATATTTATCGACAAAAAAGTCCAGACTTTATGAAATATTTACAATAAAAATAATCTTGGCCATATATGTAGAAGAACATATCGGGAACGTAAATGAATAATTCAAAGAATCTCTTCGTATACAGCATTTCTTAATAATTCGAAATACTCGTAAATATTTTTGAATATTGTATAGAAAACCAGTAATGATACAGTTTTTTAAGCGGATTTGAAAATCTCTTTCTCTCTTTTGAAAATCTAAAACAGGTAAGCGTGTCAAAAAAATAAAAAAACCGTTTATACAAAGGAGATCGGGCGGGATCGGCCTAAGTGGCGTCGTCGGAGAACGAAGCCTAAATGTTCTTGAAACTGATTGAACGAGTATCCTTTTTTGTGAAACCGTCAAAAAGATTGCTTCATGGAAAAAAAAATATTCATTGATGTTAAAAATGTATAAAAGAAATGTCTCTATTCTTCAGTGGACAAACGTCTACAACGTCGAGCATGACGACATTTTTTGTTTTACTCAAAACTAGAAGAAGAGATGAGGAAGAACCACCGTTTTCGTCGTTTTCGCTCAAAAAATGTCAAATAGACATCATGATCATTAGACCTAAACAAGATTCGTTTTATTATTATTCTTGGTGTTTATTGACCTATATTGATTTTAAAAACATGTCCTACCGTCGCCGTCTCCTCACTTTTTAGGCCGAGAAGAATGAAAGTAACTCCGAAAGGAATGCTGTACGAGCATTAACCGGGGCTCTTGTTGTGTACGGCCAAGATTTTACTAGAAAATGCTTATTGCCCTTTCTCACCAACACTAAGTTACGCCTAACTCAATGCCTAATGCCCGTTCTCACCAACACTAAGAAATACCTAACTCAATGCCTTATATCCGTTTTCACCCACACTAAGTGACGCCTAACTGAATGCCGTTTTTTTTTTCTATTTTCTGATGGGAAGTCATCAAATGACTTCTCCCGCTCTGGGCAGAGCGGAAGGGAGTGCCACACTTGTACTGACTAAAACCCATCCATGTTCCTTCCTTACCCTTTGTGTTCCAGGGCCGCGGTATCTATTTCGAACAATCCCACAGCGTTTGCTGACATCTCTTTGAGGCGCGCGTGGAACACGAACGTGCCGTCAACACGGCCTGTCGTCAAAAGACGGACGGACGCCGGGCTAGCCCATTACTCACCGTCCACAGGTCCGACCTAACTGAATGCCTAATTCCTGTTTTCACCAGCTCGAAGTGACACCTAACTCAATGTCTAATGCCCGTTTTCACCAACACTAAGTGTCACGACGTCGTAAAATATCTAGATCAGTAGCTACTTCTCCGTTGTTATGGAAATAATTTCTATATCTTTGTTTTCGGCCAGAAGACATGTCGAGTTGTATAGAAAGAGCGTTGCCTAGAATAGAGATGGAATTGGTCATGATACGCGTGGCAAAAAAATACTTTTATTTAATTTCAATTTTCGTGAAACTTGCAGTTAGCTTACTTGCCATGATTGAGGGCCCCAGAATGATGTACCCTATCTCCGAATTGTGCACAGCAGACCCCCCGTACCCCTGGCCGTACCCCTGGTGGTACGGTGGGTGTTTTAAAGTTAAACGATACCACCAGGTAATGTAGGTCGATTTTAGGGGACGGGATTTGAAATTAAGACCGTCTTGCCCCATTATTACAAAACGCATTATTAGGGGTTTGTGTTATTAAATCGGCTTGAAATAAATTAATAGGTACTAACGGATAATTGTTCTCTATTATTTGTATGATTCGAACTGCTATATTTTCGCATAAAGACAAACTTTCATGAAAGTAAGTATATACAGGGTGTAAACAGACTCGTCAAAAAGCCGTCAACCAAGCATTATGTACATCAAACTAAGTAACTTTACGCAAAAATGAGTGCTGGGAAACGACTTTTTTTTGAGCTGAAAAGTCACGTTTTACAGCAGAACACAATGTAACGCACTCAAAACATTGTGCTGATGGATGGATTGAATAGTAAATGGGTCCTGGAGGTGTTTAAAGTAAAAATATAACATACGAAACATGTATTAAACTTGTGAAAAAGGTGGAACTTTGACCCTGACTGTAACTGAAGCTTCTCAGGTATGGTCTAGAACAAAAAATGATCGCAATGACAGAGAGAACAAATGCCTTTCGGCTTCGTTAACACACCCTTTATTGGTGCACCCTCTGCCGAAAAATCGTGTCATCAACATGAAAATTAACATTATTTTTCACAATAAAAAGTATTTTGTATAAAACAAAATAAATACAGAAAAATATCAGAGCATCACTTTGTTTATTAAAAAAATACATCTGGCATATAATATTAACATTACATAAAATACACCATTTAATAAATAGCAACATTGTTATAATTGTACGTTATTTCGATATCACAGTCCACGGTTTGAGGTACGGGATAAGAGAAATGGTAGGTATACGTCATTGCTCTTATGGTACGGGTAACAATTTTCAAAAAACAGTTTCAGTAGTAGTTACGTCCGCCGCCACCACCGTTGTAGGAGCCACCGTCGCTGAAAATAAAAAGTTAACATCAGCGGAGCTTTAAAGGTTCGGTATTTTTGTTTCTTTGAAAAAGGAACCATTGTATATCAACAGTTTGGTTTTGAATGAAAACCTCTTTTTGTATTCGAAAGAGATCAAACTCAGGAGGTATTCTTGAAGCATTAGAAATCAAGAAATACCTATGTACGAACGCCAACAGGTCAAGCCGAAACTGTCACATTTTCTCAATCTACCTTGAACCTAATACTGTAGCAATAAAGTTGAAAATATATCAAAAAAATTGGACAGATTGTAGTAGCTTGATGTGCTGGCGTCTGTACACGTAGCCAATTTTTATAACCCTTTTTTTTGTTTCCTACTTATACTTGTTAGAAAGCTTAGCTGACTCATGATGTCTGTATTCCTTGAAGGGGAAGCTTTCACTGAGAGGGAAAACTGAATAAAAAAAGCGTGTTGATGATAAGTGACGCGAGGAGTTCTTGTAAGTCTGAGCTCTTTATTTACCCTCTCAGAAATCAGGCATAGGTACTAAGTAGCGCTCCTAATGATAGTAGAGGTGCATGTGACGGCACGCTTGGCACAGTGGCTGAGCGATTGACTGCTGCGCTACGTTCGTCGCGGGTTCGATCCCCGCACGGAACAAATATTTGTATGGCCTACAGATAGTGGTTCCGGGTCTGGCTGTTTGTGTATGTGAATTTAAATGTTTGTGAACGCACCCACGATACAGGCAAAATTACTAGTGCGGGGCAACGTTTAAAAAAAAAAAAAGAATGTGTGACTGTGTCCAGCTACATTTCGCCAACTGTGTGATTTCAAGTAATGAAGCTTATTGCCATTCATTGTATCGGTAACAAATCCAGACTCCAGGGTCCTACTGATAAAGTCCTACAGGATGAGTGACATGTGGCCCGCCCTGGGGGTCGCAATCGGTTCTTAACGTTAAAAATTTACATACATTTAGAAAGGTCTACAACCAGTCTCTTAATTAAGTACAAAAACTTACGATGAAGGATTTTGCCTGTTGAACTCAATGGACCGAAGGATGACTTCTGGGATGGGTGGCGGCGTGGGGATGTGCGAGCCGACGGGGTGGAAGCCGTTCTCGTCGGCGGTGTAGGTGAGCGAGATCTGCTGGCCGTCGGGGGTACGGAACGAGAAGCCTCCTTCAGCTGTCACTGCGGGGCCTTCAGGACCCTGGGCCCGAGGGGAACCGCTCTCGTGAACTGATGTGCCTTCGGGAGTGTCATAGCTGGAATAAGAATGATTAGGAATTGAAAATTGATGACAGAATTAGTAATTTAACAACAGTATACTATCCTGCAGAGGTGTAAGAGATGCTCATATACACATACACCCGCATACAAGGGACCGAACACATAGTCAGTCATTCCAAACATTATCATTGTCTAGTTTATATGTAACGTACCTAATACTGGCTTTGATATATCCAAGCTCTACTAATATTATAATTGCAATGAAGTTTATTGGATTTCGATAAAATTAGGCACACAGGTAGACCTGCAGGGCATGGTCGGATAAAGGATACGTTTTACAACGATTGTATGTTCCCGTGGGATAACTTCCGACCTCGAGGGGAGCGAAGACGCCAATCTATTTACTATATCTTGCTTCGATGCTATCGATTCTATAGGTTAGCATAAGTGCTTCTTGCAAAACATCAGTCATATGCATTGCACTAGAATTTTAATGGGTACGTGTAAGTAAAGAGTTTCCCACGATAGCTAAGAATGCTATCTATATCTGCCATTATCGAGACGCATCGCAGTCAGGCTGTAGCCAGAACCGACACATTGCTAATAAGTAGCGCGCACACTCTTAGCTAAGTATGTATGTATACGCTACAGGGTGAAACGATTACCACGTAAGTATTCAGTACATCATTCCTACAAAAGAGCAATTAATAAACTGACAAAATATATGGAACAGCAGGTTTTTTTTGAAGATCTCGAAATTATCGAAATTATGGGCACCAACACATACGATTTTTTAAATTACCAATTTCTATGTCCCACATAAAAAAAAATAAAAAACAAAAAAAAAAAAAAAATCCTTTGTGGATTGGATGGGGGTTCGGAATGATGAACTGAAAACGGGGTAACCGTGTGTGCGTTGCTTTCCTTTGTACCCTGCATGATACGCAGGAGATTTTTTTTCCTTAAATAGGTATATGTGAATCCAGTTGTGGAGCTTTCAATGTCAGCAACGTCAGCAATCAATTATTTTAGACTGCACTTAGGTTTAACATAATCCTACCAATGGATATCCATCGTAGGTAGTTGAAATAAAAACTAGTAACTAATCAGAAAAAAAAACAGTTTTCGAACACAAATAGTTAAACGTGATTTTCCTGCCCTTAGGCTTTCCAGTTTACTTTGGGTCAGCGCAGAGAGAGTCACAGATAAGATACACATTACGTACACAACATCAGGCTTGTATGCTCTGACGAGCTAGGCAGAGGTGTACCTAATAGTACACCCAGCTTATAAGAGAACCTTCCATAAATAACCATCACTTATTTCAAGCAATAAATTCAAACTTGACATTACCTGAACCGATAGTTTCCATCGCCGTTGTTAACATTCTCGTAGTGGTAGGGCGTGGCATCGAACCCGGCGCGCCCGCCGGCGTAGCCCGAAGGCACTAGGTGATCTAGACGCGCTGCGCTTACGCATGCCACGAATGCTACGCACACGAACAACTGAAACATTAAGCATAATAATTAGTATACAACACCAACGTAAACGTTAACGAAAAGAAGGGTATTATATGAGTTTCTCCAGCAGCAATAGCCTAGTGGTGAGAACGTCGGACTGCCAAGTCATATATCTCGAGTTCGAACCCAAGACACGCGCCTATGATTTTTCGGATTCATGTGTGTATTGTAAAATTATCATTTGCTCCGGTGAAGGAAAACATCGCGAGTATGCCTGAGAGATATTTCTTGACGGCATGTAAAACCAAATCAGAGGCCCATGGGTGGTATAAAAACTTTGACACCAGGTTAAGCAATACCCACACGATAAAAAAGGGTTTCGTTTTTGCCATTTGTCTACAGACAGATTTGCGAACCCTGAAAAGGCATGACTTTATGTAAATAGTTTCGTTTACAACAATACCTGTTGTAAATCAAATAGCAATTTGTTATTGTACAAAATTCGATTTGGGTTCGATCGAGAATCATATAATCCATGAATACGGTATAGTATGAACTGGGTTTGTATATCTAAAGTGAAGCAGTCGCCTCTATTTATATTAAGCTATTTGTTTTCCTATAAAAATAAACGAGTTTCCATCGATTACGTTAATGGTATCGGTACATTGATGCAGACACGTCTCTGAAATGGATTACATACAAAAACGTACAAAAAGACAAAAATGCAGGTAAGATTAAGCAAAGATATTTTGTTAAAAGTAGTTAGTGGTGTTCAGAATTAGAAATAATCTCAGATATGTAGTTTGGTTAGAACCAAGGAAGCTATTGTTAAATTAGGGCTAAATAGAGCAATAAATTAATGTCTAGTCCCAAGTGGCCCCAATTCGAGGTGACACTAGGAAACATAGATATTAATAACTGCTGTGAAGTTTGCTAAAGGTATAAGTAATTGCAATTTGATTAAACACCCCAATTCGTCATAGCTAAAATTGGAATATCATGCCTTTGGTAACATCAACATTACTAGATAATTTACATGACGGGATTATTAATTAAAGGATACTAATCGGATGGCATGAAAATATGCTTCTTTTTACAAGTACCAAATGGCGCATCTTCAAAGCATTACTTTCTTCAAAGGCAGCGATCTAGACATGCTTTGTTATCAGAACTCAAAATCCAAAAAAAGAAACTAAAACCACGTTTTTGTTAGCAGTTAAACTCAAGTTTAGGCAAAAATTTTAGCATGCCAGTCATCTGATAAACTCAAAAAGGATTCCTCTTATCATTACTCCTTAAAGGTGAAGCCGCAAATACCATTTAAGGTCAAAAAGCTTAAAACAAAAGCCAATTCCTTACCAGTTTCGTCATAGTGAGTGAGATGGTTCGTGTCGATATTGTCTAAGCCGGCGCCGGAGTCGGAATACGGATCTCAGGGATGTTCACGTTTTATATCTCCGTAGTTTGCCCTTTCCGCAGGTTGCTTCACCTTGCTCGTATTGTTGTTTAGGCGGGCCGGGCGCAAATTACGAGAGGTCAGCTATGCTATGTATGATCTATGGAACTTGTCATGTTTATTGGTGGTGTATAGCATGGCATTTTGGAACAATGAGACTTTTCTAAACTTTATAAAATATTAATATAAAGTAGTCCTCGTCAATTGCTGGGTTTGATTCTCCCATGGTCCTGAGTCCAACAATACAAAAAAGAGAAATTTCTTGAACATAACGCCGTGAAAAATCCCTCCATTCATTTTTGACCGAATGCAGCTGAATTTAACATGAGAGCAACTGCTTGAATCTGACTACCACAATCTAGTTAAAATTGTAACTGTAAAACTTTGATCCGAACCAATGACTTTAAACCTGGCAAAGCATCGAAGGATAAAATGTATCTAGCACCAGCTTTCAAATCCACAAACGCTTCGATTCGACAAGTCATATGTCTCTCTTTTTTTGGCATAACGAAAACGAGCGAGACGTACGACTTTTCGAATCGAAATTGAATGGAAGCGTTTGTGAATACGGGGCTGTTCACCAAAATGCAACTATTCGATCTACACAAGGCCAAAAGTCAATGAACCACTAACCCAATTGCTATCGATTCTACCAACGTCACCTGATCATTGTTTCGGGACGACACATGTACTGAGAATAGAACAGTAACAATACTTGTAGGATACATACCCCTATGTAACTTCCGAAACTGTCATTCAACTGAGTCGGCTAATAACAACCGCACCTAACTTGGATATAGAAATTAGTTCATAAAATGTCATCATCATCATTTCAGCCCGTTGCTGTCCACTGCTGAACATAGGCCTCCCCAATCGATTACCAACGTGTCCGGTCCAATGCCACCTGCATCCAGCGACTCCCTGCAGTTTTTACAAGGTCGTCGGTCCCATTGCCCATTGCCACTTCAGCTTGCTTATCCGCTGGGCTATGTCGATGACCTTAGATAGTCTACGAATTTCCTCATTTCTGATTCTATCACGTAGAGAAACGGCGAGCATAGCCCTCTCCATAGCCCGCTGAGCGACTTTCTTTTTCTTTCTTTTTTTTGGCTGGCTTTTGTTGAGCTTCTGTATAAGACCTATTGTACCTATTGTAATAATCTTCTGTTTTTTTCTGAAAGACTATCTGAACTTACTACCGGACGCAAATAAAACGTTTACTCCAGTGCGGCTTCGACCGATCCCAAAAAAATATATCTTTAATTTTTTGATCATGAAAGTCATCAACAGCGATTTTCAATCCACTACAACTACTAACAGTGCAAAATAGAAGTTTATTTCTTTTACTTTATTGAATACATCAAATTAATGTGATTACGATAAGTTCATTTATGAACCAATGAAAAGATAGTTGATTATTATCGGCCAAATATTTTCCATAAAAATAATAAATAGTCACATATTGAGTGAATGTCGGGAAATCTATGGAAAATTGGGTTCATTGACATTGGTATCGATACTCATTATATTCGCCCTAGATGGAGTTTTCCTGTTATAGTTAACGTAAGAATCTATACTCGAGTTTATTAGGAAAGTGCCTTTTTGTGGGTTATTTAAGGGAGTTATGAATAGAATTCCCGCCTTCCAACGTTTTTTCAATTTTAGAAAATACCTATGATAAAAAAAAAAATCTGATCCATACATTTTGATCGTGTAAGTATTACACTTTTGTAGGAAATAGCTGTTGGAAATAGTTGGTGGAAATGATGTACTGAACACGTGGTAACTGTTTTGTGCGTCCGTTGTCTTCCACCCAGTATATTATCTGATTTTGTTATATTTTTCATCAGTTTTACTTAAGAAGGAAGACAACCCATTGGTGCGACGTAGTCTTATTTAGCACCTACCTATAGTTATAATAGTCCAGTCACTAAGCCAAAAAAGGGGTCAACCTTGGAATGCTGTAAACTCGTATTAGCGCGCTGCACTCTCTACCCTCTATCTCAAAAACGGTTGGGCGTAAGAAAAATTAATAAAACAAAATTTGTCGCAAATTTTATGCTCTACAATTTTTATTATTAATGTTAAAATCATTGGAGCTATTGAAACCGAGATAATCGCAAAAAACTGTTCTTGTGACCTTAGACCTAGAACAACTTACGAGGCAGACAAGAGATTTTATGAGACTTTACTTTTAGAACACCAAAATGAAGGTGTATATGAGTTAACAGCTTGGCTGCAGGTGAAACCCTGTCCCCTGTGACCCTGACTGTAACTGAATGAAAGCTACCTACATATTCTCTTTTGGATACGTTTTGTAACTCGGGGAGCGCTTTTTTTTTTCTTTTTTCGGATGCGAAATCATCAAATGACTTCTCGCGCTCTGGGCAGAGCGGAAGGGTGTGTCAAACTTGTAGTGACTAAAACCCATCCATGTTCCTTCCTTGCCCTTTGTGTTACAGGGCCGCGGTATCTCTTTCGAACATTCCCGCAGCCCAACTCAGGTATCCCTGAGGCGGAAAAGTCTGCATCACTCCACTTTCATTCCCATGCGGAAGCGATAATGTTCCCAGGATTAAGATAAACAGGAGTACTTGCCTAATTAGATAAAAACAACGTTGTATCTAAATCCTAGATAAGGTGTAAATCTAGAATTATGAAAATACATTACAATATTAGGATAACGTTAACACCAACTACATATCTTACTGATTGTTTTCCTTATTTATCCATACATAAGTAAAACTAGTGACATTCTCATTTAATATTGGAAAAGGCCATACATAACATAACATCACGCCTAATCGCGTAATCCTCGTAGGGTTAGGCAGAGGTGTACCTAATAGTACACCCACATATTGAAGAAGGAATTCATAATATTTCCAAAATTAAAATCGCTATATCTTATGAATTGCGCGTTGTGCAAAATATTTTGCACACAAATTGCTGAGATGGTCCACCACGCCCCTAACTGTACAAGGTGACGATGTAAACTCAATCAGACATAACAACCTTTTAATTTCTAGTAATAATACGAAAGGTGAGAAAATTTTCTGTCCTTGTCCCCCGCTCATTATTCGGCACTCATTACACGGTCTTCATAAAAAAAGAAAGAAAATTCCGAACGGGACCTCTTTACTGCCAAAACAACTCAATTTATGAAAGGATTTTTAACTGTTTTCGCAATTTCCATAGATAATATGGAGCCCTGGATCATAAACATTATACTACCCACTCTTATTTATGTTATTTAAATAAACACATCTTTATTTTCGAATGGTTTAAATTGAAAATCGCACAAGTACTACCAAAAAAGACTAAAATAACATTTTAGTTACAAAACATAATATATCAATATCGGATAAAGGCCTTTCGCACATCTGTATTTATAAACATCAGTGATCTGTATACAGTTATACGATTGATGTAACAATACAAATAGTCGAGGTAACACAAAGAGCTAAGCGAAACGGACTGATGAGATGAAATGGGAAAATTAATTTAATAAATTGTCTTGCTTCTATTTGACAGATGTAAAACCACCACGTCATGTGCACGCAGTCCAACTAGACTTTACGAGATTAACCCGAGCTCATGTGGTTAAATACATTTTATTTTTGCTGTCTCTGTTGGTTTTAAATGACAGATACCTGACCCCTCGAAGTAATTAAAGCAAAAAGTGCAACGGATTGGGATGGATGCTGCGAGACATTGCTGCTAAGGCCGTAAAGTTCTGGAGTGGCGACCGCGAACCGGAAGACGTTGCGTTGGAAGGCCTCCCACTAGGTGGACTGATGACCTGGTGAAGGTTGCGGGGATCCGCTGGATGCGAGTCGCACGGAACCGGTCAATGTGGCGACACTTGGGGGAGGCCTATGTCCAGCAGTGGACGTCTTTCGGCTGAAATGATGATGATGATTGCTGCTTTCGTTTTGTCGAAAATATACATTTATGTATACTATTGTTACTGTTAGCATGTGTCATCTGGGCAAAGGCGAAGTCTACCGCGTCGTCTTCTGGCTGTGCCAGATTATATGTGTATTAACAGAATTTTTTTGTTTGATGACAGATTGGATTAACACTATAGTAAAAAAAAATAACCAATTAATTAATGTTTGCGGTGCAGGTACAAATAGTGCTAAATAAAAGTGGGCAGTATTTTTAAGCTATTGCATAGCTTCTATCGCGGGCCTTGAGCGTGGAGACCGAATCCAGAAATTCCGTAACGAAAATAACCTAACACCTAGTGCCTAACACGTAGTGTCAGATATTGACAAGCCTAGGTTATTATTTTTAATCTACTGCTGGAGCTTGTCAATATCGGACACTACGAAAGTGAATAAATAATTATAATTACATAAGTTGATAAAAAATGCTATGCAATAGCTTTACCGCGGCAGTCTCCGAGTGCCACACGTCTTTTTTTTTTCAGTGTTTGTTTATAGAGCTGAGAGCAAGAAAACAAATGAATAAAACTAACCAATGAACGTGTGCTGTGGCTAAAGAAAACAATGTGTGTTTTTTTTACCGTGCATCTACTGAGCTGAGCGAAGGAAAATAAATGAGGTCTAACATCTCAACTAAAGTTGTACACAAAGGATAGGATCGTTTACCTTTTCGAAATGTATTTGTCTAACTCACATATCGAGAGTTGAATTCAAAATGCAATATTAATGCGCCGCTCATGCCAACGATTTGGATCTCGTATAATTTAACATTCGCTGAATATTTGTATCTGTTTGTTTATAGGCGTTTATCCTTATCGTGTAATGGAATGTGAGTCTGTACGGATGTGTTTTGCCGTGATATTATATTATGCCGTGTTGTTCTGAGGAAGTTTGACAATATTTTGTACACGTAACAGATTAGCCGCCCATAGTGAGATGTCCGAGGCCATTTTGGCCTCGTATAGAACCAATTTCGTTTTTTTTTTTTAATGTTTACTTTTAATATATACAGGGTGTAAACGGACTTCACGAAGCCGTCAAGCATTCTGTATATCAAACTAAGTAACTTTACGCAAATATTATTCCTGGAAAACGACTTTTTTTTGGGTGAAAATCACGTTTTACGGTAGGACTCAATGTAACGCATTCAAGACATTGTGCTGATGCACCAGGACATTGATGGATGGATTGAATAGTACGGGGGTCGTAAAGGTGTCTTAAGTAAAAAAAAAACATTAAAAACATGTATTTAAAAAAACCTTGTGAAAAGCTGGAACTTTGACCCACCCCCAATATCTCCGTAACTAGAAAGTTCCCAGGTATGGTCTAGAACAAAAAAAATATCGCAATGACGGGGTGCCTTTCGGCTTCGTTAAGAGTCTTTTACACCCTCTATATATATTTTACTGTATTGTTAATTCAACCATTTTTTTTGTGTGTTTTGTCCTGTGCGGGCTAATAAATACTTTTTCTTTCTTTCTTTCTATTAGCATAACGGGTCGGGGTGGTTCGTTGATGACCAGTTATGGGTTAAGTAGAGGTGTCATGTTGACCGCAGGTCGTCGATGCTCATGTTACGAACCCTGTTTTTCACACAGGATCTATTTTTGTCCTCTGTTAATAAAAACATTGACTGATTTTTCACGTCCGATGTGGGACACTCGGAAAACATTCATTTTAGTTTGCAAAACAGTGACGGAAATAAAAGAGAGTTCTTCAGAATTGTCTTATGTCGCCTTAGAACCGGGACATAAAAAAATCAGAATTAGTCCAAAAATCTCTCACATCCTGGAACAAATAGTTTCACTAGGTGCTCTCCTGCTTTGCTCGGAAAGTGAAAATCTTTTAGCTATTTTTCTGGATTTGATCAATTTCCAAATCTTGGCAGAAGCTATACGCTATGTTGGAACGGTATGGTGAACTAAGTCCCAAAAACAAAGCGAAGTCATAAACGCACTAAAATAAAGAGAGGCATGCAAATAACAATCATTACAACATCTTCGTAGTTACTAATAGAAACTTGATATCTTCATCAAAACTGTTCGGAACAGTGGCTGTCACAGGAATGTCGATATCGACTTGTTTCTCTACAATACACGACTATCTCTCGTCACATCATATTATTTACACGCTGTCTATAGAATAGTATAGGGGAAAAGTATTATAGCTACCTCAGTAGTATACCTGCACAGCATGTGCATCCCTCTTTTATAATATTACTCGCATTGACAAGTTTAACTCTATCTCGCGATATTATAAACTATCGAAAATCTAAACTATTTTTAACACAGGGTGTAAGGGACAGCCTTCTGCAGACTGTTGGGGTGAATTTAGTAGTACTATATATCATAGGTACTAAGAAGACCGGTACGAGAAATTCTTTCAGGAACGATAAGGGAATCATCTGTGGAGCAACTTGTATTACAGGGAAAGGTTGAAGGTATAAGAGCACGCGACAGGTCACCAATGCGTTGGACTAACCAAGTCCAAACTGCATTCAATGGTCCATTCCACGAATGTACAAGAAAAGCCATAGTACGGGAGGAATGGCGACGGATTGTGAAGCTAGCACCACCCCTGTTGTGACGATCACGACCACTCTGCCAAGAGTGTGACGACGAAGAAGAAGAAGAATGGGAATCCATTGAATTTGATTTATTTCCTTATACGTAATGGATCGTTACCATGACACAACGCACGTGGCGAACGGCAAGTGTGACGACGAGTTTGATGAACTCTGTAGCTAGGCAGAAAGTGAACAGCTGATTTCAGGCGTCGTTCGTTAGTGTATTTCAACATCCATAGTTAGTTTTTATTTTTATTTTAGCCATATTATTTATATAAATAGAATGCTGCGTACAGAGAATGCCATTTTACATTGGAATAGTAACTGACAAAACGATAAAAAAAAAATCAAAAATCCTGAGAAAAATTTGGGTGGAATATGATTCTAAAAAAGGGGCTGAATGTTGTCAGTCAAAGTCAAATCTATGATTCTTCTCTTACTAGCCAGCAGTCTGGTTCTTCTCTTTTGCAAACGAGGCTTTGTAGTTAGTCTCTTAACGTATTATATTAGCACCTAATCGTGATTTTATATAAATCAGGCCCTTATACACCATAAGTAAGTCAACCTTCCTAGACCTTCCTAGTTGAATCTACAGTCCTACGACGACAGCGCTGCTTGCAACTTGAAATCTCAACAATATCTAAAATTCAGTACATTTCAATTCAATTTCCTACTTCCGCCAGCCGGATCATACATGTGCTCGTATGTACACAAAATGCTACAGAAACTAGACGAACAGAAGAGAATTGAAAATGGCCGATGTAATAATATTTTGGGAGTTCCGTATTTTGGTAGTCATCCCATCTTCATGATTCACAGTTTGCGAGTACAAACCCATACGCCAAAGGTTAACTTACTGTGGCTTACAGTACATCTTTGTTGATGCGAATTTATTCACCAGGCACTTTGCCAAAGCTAAACAACTAGGAAATAAAATAAAATTCCTAATAGAACATCGTATATGAAGTTTAGCGGCGGACGGCCGACGGCCCGGCCAGTAAGCGCTGTTGTCTGACACACATGATGGTCATTGTCGGTACTAATACCTATCTTGTTTGGGAGAATCAAACGCCTTGTTTATAAGGTTGATATTTCCATGGTGGCAGTTTTTGCACATAAAATTATCATGGCCAAATAAAAGAGCAGCCAAACCGAGCGAACTGGACTGTAAACTCTGATAGATATTTTAGTACATTATCTGTCAAAGTCTGCTGTCCACCGTACGGTCCGCTTTACAGTCAGTTCGCTTTGACCACACCTTACCTGAAATATTTCTTCTTCAGAAAAAAAATATCTGAACAATATTAGCCCATAGTATTATAGGGCTAGGCATATCATAGGGTTGTGTTCGGTTACTACAACTAGCTAACCGTTATGAATAAATTAATGACGCGTTATAGTTAACACGATCACTGCTAGTATACATATACTAGAGTCTTCATCATAATTATAGGCCTTCGATTTAGTCACAAATTCAAGACGTATTCGACATGACAGACCTTCAGATTTGTCCTGACCACATCCGATAGTAGTCGGATACCGGATGCGGTGTGGCAGCAATGAACCCCAGCCTTAAGCTAACAGAGCTAGATTTAGTCTGTGCAGACACAGATTATGTAAAGGAAAGCTGCCTGCTTTAAATTCAGACTGAAGATCATTTAAGAAATAAAAATATGGAAAAATAAAATTGCGAAGAGGTAATAACATTAAAAATAAAATAGACAGCAACAAGCAGACAGAAAAGTAAGTTTGAATTTTTTCCCGCCTGAAAACAAACATTGGTTGTTAGGTAGGATATTTGAAGCGGTTTGTTGCACAGAACAATTTGTTGTTATAATAAGTAGTTTATTTTTTTTTTCTTGTTAGTAAGAACAAAATTCTTACAATTAATTACCATCTAGCCTACATAAAAAAGACTAATAAGCAATTTTACTCTAACTTAATATGCTACATGATAGATTATGTTACAACTAAGAATAGTGTCCATTTGCACTTTTACAGAAGTCCGTAGCACTTTCTTAGAGTCTGATATAATTTATAAAAACACTATGTTCATGTGTTATATGTATAGCACAACATTGTCACTATTATTCATTCACTTTTTTTACACTACACTAATTCAAACGGTTTAGTTCTTTTTAGCCTACGCACTAAATCTGTGTTGTCTAGGAGCTGTATAGCCTCAACATTCACGTGTCAATAAAGTCTGTGTGCGTGGGCTTCAGCAAATTTTTGGATGATGGTGGTGACGAATTCCATTTTAAGGTCACGGTGAAGGTCGTCATTTCTTATGTACCAGGGTGCATTCACAGCTTCCCTGAGTACTTTATTTTGGAATTGTTGGATTATTTTGATATTGCTTTGTTTTGTACAGCCCCAAAGTTGGATACCATACGTCCAAATTGGCATCAGTATATGCTTGTATAGGGCTATTTTGTTATGTATTGTTAGACAGGATTTCCTTCCAAGTAGCCAATACATACTTTTATAACGTATATCGAGCTCCTGTCGTTTCTTTTTGATATGAGCTTTCCAACGCAACTTCGCGTCGAGAGTTATGCCAAGATATTTAGCTGTATTTGCATAAGGCACTTGAATGCCATTTATGTAGATTGGGTGATAGTCCAAGTGTTTGTTTGCGAAGTCAATGTGAATGAATTTTGACTCATTCAGTTTGATCTTCCATTTTTGTGTCCAGTCATAAACTTTGTTTACAGCTAGTTGAACTTTTTCTACTGCTTTTCTGTGGCTTGAACCGGTAGCCATAATTGCAGTATCATCTGCAAAGGTCGCAATGGTGTTGTTTTCCAGTTCAGGGATGTCACATGTGTATAACAAGTACAAAATTGGGCCTAGCACACTTCCTTGAGGTACCCTAGCTTTTATAGCCTTTAGCTCGGAATATGCGTCCTCTTGCCGTATTCTAAACATTCTATTAGTTATATATGACTCTAATAAGTCTGCAAATTTTGGTAGCATGCGTCTGAGCTTGAATATTAGACCCTCATGCCAAACTTTATCAAAAGCTTGCGCGACATCTAAAAACACAGTGGCGCAGACTTCCTTATTTTCTAGCGTTTTTTCAATGATGTTAGTTATTCTATGTACCTGGTCTATTGTTGAGTGTTTGTCCCTGAAGCCAAATTGATGATTTGGAATAAGGTCTTTATCTTCTGTTATTGGTTTTAACCGTTTCAATAACAGTTTTTCAAATAGTTTTGATAGCACGGGCAACAGAGAAATAGGTCTATATGATGATGCTTCATATGGCGGTTTCCCGGGCTTCGCAATCATAATGACTTCAGCAACCTTCCATGGCGCAGGAACATATTTTAAAATAAATGCAGCATTTATAAGTTTGGTCAGCTTTACTATGGCTTTGCGCGGGAGATGTTTCAGAATTTCACCTGTAATGAGGTCGTAACCCGGAGACTTTTTCGAGCTAATGTTATTTTGAATTTCTCTCATTACTTCTTTAGGAGTAACAAGCTTAATTCTCTGGTTTTGTGATAAATATTCCCTCTCAGGTATTTCTATCGGGCTTTCATTGGGTTGAAAAGTTTCTTCTAAGTGCTGAGCAAACCTTAACGCTTTTTGGTCATTGCTTATGGCCCATTTTCCGTCGCTATCTCTGATGGGCGGTATTTGTTTAATCGGCCTTTTTAGATTTCTTGTCGCTTTCCAAAGGGAGTAATCAGTTGATTTGTCACTGGTTAGCTGCAGAAGGTTGTTGGTAGGCTGTTGGTATTCAGAGATTTATCCTCAAATCGTAGAATTTTCCTCTTTAATCTTTTAGTTAGATTATTAAGTAATGTTTTGTCTCGCGGGCACCTTGTTTGCTGCCACAGCTTCCTTTGTTTCCTTTTCTCAGATAGTAAATCCACAATTTCCTTAGGATAGATAAATCCCTTATATTTACGTTTTAATTGTGGTGTGTTATTCCACGCACATTGTTGGATATTAACAATATATTTGTTTATTTCTGAGTCAAGCTGATCTTGCTTTTTTATCGGAGTTTTAAGGTCGATAATACAGGGTGTAAACAGACTCTTCACGAAGCCGTCAACCAAGCATTATGTACATCAAACTAAGTAACTTTACGCAAAAATTAGTGCTGGGAAACGACTTTTTTTTTTGGGCTGAAAAATCACGTTTTACGGTAGGACTCAATGTAACGCACTCAAAACATTGTGTTGAAGGATGGATTGAGTAGTAAGGGGGTCCTGGAGGTGTCTGAAGTAAAAAAAATACTTTAAAAACATGTATTTTAAAGAAAAGTTGTGAAAATGTTGGAACTTTGACCCCCAATATCTCCGTAACTAGAAGGTTCCCATGTATGGTCTAGAACAAAAAAAATATCGCAATGACGGGGAAAACAAGTACCTTTCAGCTTCGTTAAGAGTCTGTGTACACCCTTTATTATCTAGGTCATGGGCAAAACTTTCCCAATCTGTAAACTTATTAACCAGGGTTAAGTGGCTTTCTTTGAGTAGGATTTTTTGACTCAGCATTAATATAATCGAAGAGTGGTCCGAGTTCATATGAAAACCTTCCTCCAAACTGACGTAATTGGCGGATATATTTTTGAATATAAAAAAATCTATAAGATCTGGTATTTTCTGATGGTCAGTCACTTAAGACCTGCCTTCCCTTAGTTGTAGTAAGTCTTGATCCCCCATGCGTATGCTTAGCATTAAAATCGCCGCCTAAGATAAATCTCTGGCCTAATAATTCAAAGAGATGTAAATATCGCTCTTTTCTTATCATGTGCCGTGGAGGGCAGTAAATAGCTGCAATGGACACGTGACAATTTTTGGTTTTAACAGATACTGCCACGGCTTGAATGTCTGGCTCTTCATATTGACACTGCACGTAGTGACTAATGATGTCTTTGATTATAACCGCGCTACCTCCCCTGGCAGAGTTGTCAGGATGCAGCGAATTATATACCATGTATCCTCGAAATTTGATAAAAGATTGCTTAGTGAAGTGCGTTTCGGAGACCAAACACACGTCTATATTTTCTGTGTCCAAGACCGCCTGCAACTCATTTTGATGCTTGAGGAGCCCATTAGAGTTCCACGCCATTATTTTAAGGGTGTTATTCATGTTTGATTCATTAAAACAGCTGTTTTAGTACTGGACTCTAGTTTCTCTAATCTCTTGTCAAATGAGGTCATACACTTGAAGATCTGGTTAACCTTATCCTCTAGATTCAAAGGCTGCGATCTTGGTAGTAGAAGTAGTAGTAAAGGAGTAAACGATGCCGTGACTTCTGATAGGGGAGAATGGAAGAAGAAAACATGTTGCGCCGACCCCAAATAGAATGGAATAAGGGCAGGAAGATGATGAATAAGTAGTAGTAAAGTAGAGTCTTGAACCGCATAATTATAGTGGTAACACGGTGCAATCAATGTCAAAATGTTACCACTGGCGTGCGGTTGACTGTACACGGCTTTCCTTAAGGTGGAAGCGCCAGAGCAACCCGCGAAATTCAAATTTTCTTACTTGTTTTGCAATTTGCTGGTCAGTGTCAGGTCATACGTTGAACAAAATATGATTCGCGACCGTAATACATTTGGTTTTACTGAGTTATAATCATTAAAATCACCAATACAACCTTCTAAGTTCATAAAATCCCTTAGAATGATCATTTTTAAATTAGGAATCAGAATATTAACATTATTGTAAAGTTATAGAGCCTTATATGCTCTTAGTCTGGATCATGTACTGTGATGGCTTTTGGTGAAATAAAGAAATTATTATTTATTTACTGTCGCTTTTTTTTTTTTTTACACATATTAATTACATTTTTAAATATTCATATATAATAGCATATAAAAAAAAATTAAATATAAAAAATAGTAGCCCACCAGCATTGGGAACAGGGTCCGAGCTACCGATGTTTAGGGCCCTTGAGAGAGGAACCTCCTGACAACACGTGCCGTGTCCAGAAGTACTGCTTTCTGAATCAAACCCTTGATCCAGCTGCCAAGCGAGAGTCTCCTCAGATGTTGGTCGAGGATATTGGCTATTAAACCATTGGCTGACACGACTACCGGCACAATGACTGCTGTACTCACATCCCACATATCGACAACCTCACGAGCCAGATCTAGATACTTGAAATGTTTATCTTTCTCTGCTTTCATGAGGTTCTCGTCATGCGGGACTGTTATATCAACAATCATTGCGCGACGCTCCAATCGATCTATCACCACAATGGCAGGCTTATTGGCAACAATAGTCCTGTCAGTCCTGTTATAATTATTATTTAATGAAAAAGTTATTCAATACATTTAATTGAAATTCGCGAGCTGCACTGGCGGTTGCACCTTAAATGTTTTAGCGTTAACAGCTCTTCAATAATTGCAGCTTAAAGCACAATTTAGCATGAGAAAATAACTTGTTTATTCAATTCAATTTATACCTACTTAATGGTGGTGCAGACAAATCATAGCATTATAGCGTCTGCGGCTATCAACTTAAGGAGGTCCTTAACAGGGGCGATAAAAAGTAGATGGATACCTACTTAGGTACCTCAAACCGGCTAACTTACTATTACTACTTAGGTAATTGGAATCGGTTCCATTTGAAGTTTTCTCATGATAAATGGTCAACTATTGGCCGAGCCTATAAAACTTTGTGCTTAGAATAGGTATGTGCCAGGAAATTGTGTTAGGGCCTGTTTCACCACCTACGATTAAGTTCCCGTTAACTTACTTAGACAGAAAGTGGTGCCGGTTACTGAAAAGTTGTGTGTTAATCGGTTGTCGTGGTTTGCATGGGCATGTGATGTGGATGAATGAGGAAAATGTAAAGAAAGTTTTGAGTACGAATGTGGATGGGTGTATGAGTAGAGGAAGGCCAAATAAACGATGGATGGACCGTATAAAGAATGATATGGCAAGATAAGAGTCTGATGAGATGACGATTAAAAGAGAAGTATGGAACAAGAAATCATGCTGCGCCGACCCCAAATGAATTGGGATAAGGGCAAGAGAATGATAATGAAATTACTTGGCTAATAATTTCATACAAATTCTGTTCCATTTTTGAATTTATTCGGTAACTAGTGGCTATTCGGACATCGTGAAATAAGCCTAGACAATTTTCTTGTACAGACGCCAGCAGGTCAAGCTACCCAAAACTGTCATATTTTTCCAGCCGATAAAGTTGAAAATCTATTAAAGAAATTTGACAGGTTGTAGAAGCTTGATATGCTGGCGTCTGCACATATAGGATACAAGAAAATTGTCTGACTAAGGAGTTTGAGTGATATTACAGTGACTACAGATGACAGACAAATATTCACTGAAACAAGAGCAAACTGAAGCAGTTGTCACTTGTCGTCAGTTATTTTTCATGACGCAAATTTTAGAATTGTCAATTTCCTTGATATGATATTTATCGTCTTTCCAACACTGATAACTTCAATAGAATGTTTACGCATTGGGTTGTTACCAACATACTACAATAACAACAGGCCAGACACATAATAATCTATACGTATACTAATGTGTAGTAGACTGCAAAAAAACACTACAGTCATGATGGCTGGCAAACATCACGCGTAGCCGACACGCTGTCCAGCGGGAGCGAACGACGACCTTCGGCCGATTGCGCCGGCGCAGCGCACATCCACACTACCGCCGACCCAAATTGATGGCTCCAAACCATACGTCAAGTGATTATGAGCGCCCCACTGAAATATTGCGATGACACATTTAATGCCACGAAGTTTGCCATGTCTCAGTCTGAGTAGGTTTCCATCCGTCAAGACTTCTCCGGACAAGTCCGGCTATTGGCCCTGCGTCCGTACTTTGTCCCACCTCGTAATTTGTCTGGACTTTTCAATTTTATTGGATTTTCTTAGGGCATGAAAATATTTAATGATAAGGGAATAGAAAGATTAAACAATTTCAAATTTCGAAATGGTAACCCTAGATCTGAGTCACTTGGCGTCACTTAGGTATCCATCGATGCTCATTTCGTCCTACTTGAGGCGAATTGCTATGCGAAAAATTTATTTACACTGTACTATGTTGATTGTGGATTTTGTTGTTATGTAAATCTATCATTTACGAACCGCAGATGTTTGATGTTTTCATATGGCCTCAATAAGGACATTTTATTTTAACAAATTAAAGCGCTAAGCAGACGACGATGGGCTATTAGTCCGCCGGATTGAAATTACCGCTCTTGTTCATTGGTTGTTGCGAATCGTCCGTGGACAAATTGTCCATCGAGTGCTCAGCGCTTATAAATGGAAAGGTATCTGGTATAGATATATCCAAATCCATTGCCTTACCTTCCTCCGGGAACTAATCAATATTTGGATAAACTTGCGAATGTTGTTCTTCTCGCGGCTGCCTGTCTGTCGGCGCGGGCGTGGGAACTGTTCTGTATCTCTGCAACACTTGTGTCTCTAAACAAGACGCCATCTCCAAAACGTTACGTTTAACGTGATTATACCGCATTACAATTTTACAATCATGCAAATATGATTTACTTCGAAATTCGCGGTGGTAGGCAGAGGTGTAGCTTCACATATTGGTAATGATTTTTTTTTATGAGTCACAGCGCTGGAATCTGAAACTTTCAGAGTTTCTCCGGTTCCTCGTATTGACTCATTTCTTACTTTATCTATCTGCGTAATACCCACACATCCCCCTTATCATTCTCATTTCAGTCACATGCAATTGCCTTTTATTCATCTCTTACGTGGCCCAACATTCTAATCTATACAATACCAGAGCAGGTTCAACCATTGTTTCATAAATAATCGCCTTATGTTTAAGGAGAATGCGGGAGTTGCAGATTGTACCTGTGACCTGCCGCCATTTCTTCCAACCGAGATACTGATACTTGGAGCAGACTGGGAGAAGCGGGTATCTTGCACGCTTCATCTTCTCTCTCTCTCGCTTTATGGTTCCAGAACTGGAGAAAACGCCGAAATCGCAGAACATATATTGAGTTTTAGTAGAGAAAATTTGTATTAGGATATATCCTGTATTGTTGACAATAATTAGGCACATGCTGAAACTTGAAACTTAGACAAAATACGGAGTACATAATTTGTCATAGTGTCTAAAAAGCTATACCATAAAAGTAAGTTTAACTTTATCCGGTAGCTGAACTGAATTTCTGACCTGAAAAAGCCAGAGGCTATTTACAGAGCAATCAGGACAGGCAAGATATTTTGCCTGCCTGGCATATTGTCTGACTTTGGGCATTGATTAAGCGCAGGATACAATGTTTTGGAGATAATTTTTCCTTTTTTACAACAATATACAAGAACAGTTTCAGGTAGTATCCGTTTCAGTTTCAAGAAAAAACGATTTAATTTAAATAAAGAGAACCGTTCTAGAAAAGACTTTTTTCAACAAGTGTGTTACGTAAACGAATCTGTAACATTTATCGAACTCTATAATCAGTTTAATTCTGTGAAACAGAAAATAAATTGAATTTTCACACAATAATTGTTAATTGACGACGTAGAAGTTGGGTTTCCATGTGCGAGAATAACATTTACGTATCGGATTTCAAGATCGCAATATTCCAGAACTAATGAGTTAAACGAATGGTGCGGTAAAACCAACTGATACAGTTTGTTTTTCTTTGTATCTGCTCCGAGTGGCGTACAGTTGAACGAAACCATTGGTGCTCATCCTACATGGTCACAGCCAACATAACTTGCGGCTCGAGTTGAAACGAACACAGCTTTAGCCTGTCAAAAACAACGGCTGGATAAGGTGATATATAGGTGCGATAGCACTCACTGAAAACAACAAAAATGAGTTCAAGTTAAAAGTTCGTGCTTCCAAGGGTAACTTATTTTTGCGGCGCAGGACGAATCACAAAACGAAATCAATGTAGCAACGAACTGCATTCCATTTTATGTACTCGACCCGCAAAAACAAAGGTTGTGAATCCCTGAAGTTTGAACTAAACAATATTGAAATACTACAAACTTTCCATACGACGTAACCTTACGTACATATGTACTGAAGAGTACCAACAAATGGATATTATTGTGGAGTAGTATAGTACCGGGCTTTTTGGCGCATCTCCAATAAAACAATCAGGCGTAACGAATTAAAGTATATAAACATATGTAAAATTTATTGAAACACATCCAGACTCGCTTTTTTATGTACAGTTCTTATTTCATTTTAATGTATATAAACTGTTTCTTTGGTTTTGTTTGTTTGAACTCAGTTTGTACTCATATAGATATATATGTGCAGCTCTGTGTGTGCATGTGTGTGCGTGATAGTATGTGTGTTAACAATACAATATTTACCTTTCGATATTGACAGAGAAGGACGATGGATTTAAATCTTGGTTTATATTTTAAACATATTGACATATAAGTTATTGGATTTAGACGTGGTTTGGACGTTAATTAAGCATTTTAATAAGTTTTAGACATTTGAGCATTTTAATAAGGTGTGAGTCAGCTCGCCGAGACTTGGGGAACTGAAACTAGCACCATTAACCATCCATGAACATTGGCGATGTTTGATTAAACAAATGATTAAATGTCTAAAGATTCGCAGAAGATATCGTTTTGTGTATTAAATTAAACTTGGTATAAAAATCTGTATGAGATCGAACGCCTTCGATTTTTGTTTCTTTCGTATGATTTAGTTCATCTCGGCAGAATTTTTCAAAGCTAATGTATTTTCTTTTATTTTTGGCAAATTCATAGACGAAAAAGGTAGTCATACTAAAATACCGATACCTAAAACAATTTGAATTATATGGAACGAGAACGGACATAGACTCGCCACAAACACAGTTATGAAAATAAAAATTCTTTAAATTATCCACAAAAAAAAATTGTGGTTTACTCACTGGAAAACGCCTCCTTACATCAGTATTTTGACATGTTATTGTCCGGTACAGTTCCGATTGTATATTATTTATTAACCACAAGCCGCAAAATATTACAAAGCATAAACGAAATCAATATCAATCAATCAGTCTGCGAAAACAAATCAGGAACGTAAAAATATAAAGAACCGTCATTTTCAAAACTTCAAGACATAGTGATCCCTTTTAAATTCAGCATTATCATAAAAAAATAATTAAAATTATAATCACGATATACAAGGTCGAAGAGACATCCACGCAAAAACGGTTACCACGTTTTCTGCAGGTCCATCAAACCGTAACTCCGAACATAGTTTATTATCGGTATTTAAACACAGCTTTTCTACACATTTTGACCACAGGAAACAGTAGATTATTTTTTTAGTTCATCGCGTCGATATCCCTTCCAAACTGCATAAAGAACATACTAAAAAAAACATCTGTAAAAAGAAAAAAATTAACAAAAGTTCTAAATATAACTTTAAATGATGGAAGGGACACCGTTACGAAAAGTTTTGCTATGGATTTATGATAAACTAGCGGACGTCACGCGGTTTCACCCGCGTAGTTCCCGTTTCCGTAAGAGTACGGGGATAAAATATAGCTTAAGTTACTCGCTGATAATGTAGCTATCCATTTCTGAAAGAAGTTTTCAAATCGGTCCAGTAGTTTTTAAGTTTATTCGTTACATACAAAAATACAAATCTTTCCTCTTTAGTATAGAAGTATAGATATCAGTGGCGAAGGTTCCATAGAACTCGATTCCTACAGGCTTCCTTTTGAAAAATGGCACAGTATTCTAAAGACAAATAATAAATAATCACATTAAGATATATACTCCGGCTTACAAAAATTGTCCCATCCCTACTGATAGATATACATGATTCTCTAGACCCCCAGCGTTAATTTGTCGGTTTTTGCCACCGTAAATAGGAATTGCTAATGCATAATCTTCTTAGGAAGGTAAGGAGGAAGCTACATAGCTAAAGTTCAAGCACTTACGTTTTCATAACAATTGACAATCGACATTTTATAACAAGAGAACAATGAGTGATGACAACTGTTTGATCGTGAGCGGGATCGCCTTGACATCACAAACTGTTGGCGCCGAGTTGACTCGAAAATTATATAGGTAACAAGCTACGAAAAATTCAAAGCATATATCATCGCTACGTCTTTAAGTAATTTTCCAGCGTAAGCGTTAAGGTCACAGCCACAGCACACATATCAACTCGGAAAGGGATCGTCACTGTATCAACTCGAGCCATTCAGCATTCTTTGTATGAAACTCCCTACTTGTAACGCACACTAATCGGAGTCGTAACGTAATCGCGTCGCCTCTGGACAAACTCACGAACGGCAAACCGGGTAGGCGCGGCGCGGTGTCGTCTCGCCGTAGCAGATTCGAAGTATCGGAGTTGCTTATCCGCTTTGGTTCCGTGATTCCGTGCGTAGGAGGAAATGCGGGTGGTGATTTTTTTTCCATACAAACGCTCTCGCCTTTTTTCTTTCTGGTTTATGACTTTAAAACTATAATTTGTTTAGTTAAATAAATATCAACCTCTTCTTTGTCCCTATGTTTTTCTTTTTGATGATACATAATCTGTATAAGCACTAGAACCTTTACAAAATGCTCAAAATTGGCTATTTAGATTGCCTGTCAACAGAGCCCTAGTGTACAAAGTTGAAAAAAAAAATGTAAAACGAGAAACAGAGAGATATATCCTTACATAGATATATCCTTCTTATTCAGTTTATGAAATATCTTTTAATTTGGTCGAATATTGGAGGAGGAAATAGTCGAGAGCCAAACCTCGAATTATGACTTTTCGCTGTAGTTCTCCTTATTGCACCAATGCCCAAACCGCGCTCGCAGAGCGACAGCGATAGTTTTTCAAATGCCTACCGCATTTCCTCTTAAGTTAGGTTGACGCCTGTGTGACGGCGAGGCGATAGGCGAAACGGTGACGATCAAGTTTGATATGTGTGCTGTGACCTTTAGTCGGACGAACCAGCATCGAAGCTGCATAATATAGACGTTACACTGAAAACAACTAGACGCTAGTCATTGCGTAAGAGAGTAGAGAAATAACAATTCCATTATTTCTCTACCTTTATATACAGGGTGTAAACAGATTCTCAACGTCGTCAACCAAGCATTATGTACATACATCAAACTAAGTAACTTTACGCAAAAATTTGTGCTGGGAAACGACTTTTTTTTTTACTGAAAAATCACGTTTTACAGTAGGAATCAATGTAACGCACTCAAAACATTGTGCTGATGGATGGATTGAATAAAAAGGTGGTCCTGGAGGTGTAAAGTAAAGTGAAAATCGTACATTAAGATCATGTATTTAAACTTGTGAAAAAGTTGGAACTTTGACCCTCAATATCTCCGTAACTAGAAGCTTCCCAGGTATGTCTAAAACAAAAAAATGATCGCATTGACGGGGAGAACAAGTGCCTTTCGGCTTCGTTAAGAGTCTTTTTACACCCTTTATATAAAATACATGGTACTTTCTTATCACAGTCATCAACCTCGTAATATATTTTTATTAAGTATTTTTTATTGCTTATGTGTTAATGTACTTACTACATTGAACTGACAATATTACGACATATTAATCGGAAATTCAAATGAAAAGTAATTTCGGAAACCAGTTTCCATGATGTACCTAATGCAATCCCCGATATTTCATGACTGGTAGTTCAACGCCTATAAATCACATTAGAACCACTTTGAATTCATACCGTTCACGGTGAGCACGATACATAAAATTGACATAACAGAATTTGGTAGTAAATTAATTTATCACAGTAGCTAATTTCATTTGCAACAGCCAATCAAGTTACACGTTTACAGTTTAACAAAACTATTGAAAGGTTAAACACGCCCCAATTTATCGTCCACCAATTAGAATATAGATCGAGGTTGTTTTGAAAGCACATAAAATTGTAAGTACATACGTGTTATAGAGAGGAGGCCTGTGCCCCAGCAGTGGGAACATTAAAGGCTGATGATGATGATGATGATACGTGTTTACGGTTTTGCTAATCTGTATTAGTTTTCGGATTCCCCGTCTAGTTTCGGACACAAACAGGCCAATACGTAGTATAAATTACATTAACATCACGCCTGCAATCCCCGAAAAGTTCGACAGAAGTGTACTTACTTCTCATACACTCACACCAATGTAAAGTAACGTAAAAGTAAATTACAAAAAAAAAATACTTTTTGCTTAATCGTAGCTGCTTTAGCTTGTTTATTTGTAACAAAATGAAAGGTTCTCACTCCACAGTGGTGCTGCGGCAGCGGCGCCGGCGATGACATTGTCAAGGCCGCGTGGAGCGTGCGCGTGCGCTGCTTTTCTGCACGCACACGCTCGATACACACACCGCTATTTTTTACAGCTTTTTTGTTTTTTTTTCGTTTGTTTGTAGAGTGATGAACATAAATGTTTATGGATGAAGAGGGACAGGAAGACGATGGATGAATTGTGTGAGGAATAATTGAAAGGAAAAGAAGTCAAAGAGAGCGTGACACTTGATAGAGGAGCATGATAGAAAGCAACGTGTTTCACCGACGCGGTAAGATGTTGATTAAAGAGCAGACCTTTTTTCATTAATAAACGAATATCACTCCTGTATTCCCCGTAAGGGTTGGGCAGAGGTGTGCTTTAAGTTCACCCATATTTCATTTTTAAGTTACCCATAAGTCCTCACAGTGTCATTTTAATACAAATGTGGTTTTATTTAGCTTTTCAATCCTGTCTTGTATTGTCTGTAACCGTAAAAATGGGCCAAGATTCAGAACAAATCAGTACCAATCAGTACCTATTGTAATTTGTTTTGGGACGTGACAGTCTTTGACAAAACTGACTATAATTTACAGGAAACACGGAACTTTTTATAACATAAATATGTTTTAAAGTCTTAACAAAATCCATTGAGGACGTCCGTAGCAATTTCTAAAGAAAGACTTATTTATTTTATGACTCGTCTTTTAAGCACGTAGTTAGCCTAAACTATCAAATATTAACATATGTACCCGGATTTCAAGACAATTTCCTTTCCGTGACCTTCCAAATTCCCCGTCCCATAGTGTGGACAGACGATGCAACAGGCGTTACATAACCGGCAAGCGAATGCGTTCGGTTGCGCAAGAGCAGTGTCCGGGTACCGTAACGGTGCGCGAACGATCCGGAATGCCGGCGATTTGACGCGCATTGCCTCATCACACGCCTCACATTAGTTGCCGTCGAAGGTTGACCGTTGTGTATTTTTGATTAATTTCTATAATAAGGATTGACCGTGATCTCGGAACTGTAAATGCGCCCCGTGTGAATAGACTCTAATTGAATCTGAATGTGGCTGTGTGTCTTCTACAAGGGCGCGTAGCTTTCTTAATAAGAATGCTTTTAAAAATTACCATAAGAACTTTAGTTACCATGAAATGCATTCATAGATAAACTAAGAGTTTCACCGCAACGTTAATTAGCAATAATCATCAGCTACAATGTATAAAATAATACAATAAAATATTTGTGACCCATTTTAACCTTCTTTAAAGAAGTTAATATCACTTGACGTCAAATTGATTTGCTGCCGTCCTGTCGATAATACCTTAGTACTCACCTATATGATGAGCCAACCACTTGATCAAGCCGTGCCATGTCCATACCTCTCGGAGTCTCGCCTACGGACGTAACGCACTAGCACAAGCGCGCGGACTAAACGGACCTATATATTATGTACAAGTGATTTTAAAATTAAAACTACTCAACTACATAAGATATTAAATTAATTTTAAGAATTTATTCACAACTATGGGTGTTCATCATCATCATTTCAGCCGAAAGACGTCCACTGCTGGACATAGGCTCCCCCAAGTGTCGTCACATTGACCGGTCCCGTGCGACTCGCATCCAGCGGATCCCCGCAACCTTGACCAGGTCATCGGTCCACCTAGTAGGAGGCCTTCCAACGCAACGTCTTCCGGTTCGCGGTCGCCACTCCAGAACTTTACGGCCCCATTTTTTTTTTTTTTTTTTACGGATTGGAAATCATCAAATGACTTCTCCCGCTCTGGGCAGAGCGGAAGGGAGTGTCAGACTTGTACTAACTAAAACCCATCCATGTTCCTTCCTTGCCCTTTGTGTTCTAGGGCCGCGGTATCTCTTTCGAACAGCCCGCAGCCCTGGCAGGCATCGGCCCTTGCGGGCCCCTCCCTATTTGCTGACATCTCTTTGAGGCGCGCGTGGAACACGAACGCGCCGTCAACTCGGCCTGTCGTCAAAAGACGGTCGGACGGCGAGCTAGCCCATTACTCACCGTCCACAGGTCCGCGTCTACGGTGGCCGGAAGCCACCACGTGACCCCCGACGCCCGAGGCGTCTTACGGCCCCATCGGCCATCCGATCTGCGAGCAATGTGCCCTGCCCACTGCCACTTAAGTTTGGCAATTCTTCGGGCTATGTCAGTCACCTTGGTTCTCTTGCGGATGTCCTCACTATGGGTGTTGCGGTTAAAAAATTAACAAAATGCTATAGGATAGTCTTAGTATTTTTCATTCAAAAATTTTTCGTAGAGATTAAACTGCGTTTATACACCGCGCGCTCGTATTAGTGCCTCCGATTCGGATGAACGTACTGACCAATTTCACTAATGAGTACGCAGAAACACTCGGAATAACTTCGAAATATGGCCCCCGAGGCAATGATTGTAAAACTTTCTACGATATCTCAGCAATATTTTAGATTGAAATGATTTTTCGATTTTTATCTTTATAAAAGTAGGTGTGTGTGATAAATGATTTTTATAACGTTTTATTACTTTGATTGGACGCTAATTATGATGACAATAAAAACTTTAATTTAACGTCCTATGTCCACGCTTCGTTTTCTAGACAACATACATAAATTAAATAATGGTTTCCTAATAATTCATGAGTCATGACAAAAATACTTTCCGTTCTATTATTTTCTACGAAAGTTTATTGAAAAACGTCTTTTGATACACCCCGGCATTTGTTGCTGCAGTTCTCGGCTCCATAACAACCTCGCCTGCGGCTCGGGTGTGAATTCCGCGTCGAATGCAATAACAAAGTTACCCAAAATGTACTATATCAATGAATAGTGAATCTGTCTCAAATGCTATCTAGTTTTAGAGTGAATCTATTTTTGAGAAGCACTGTGACCCAGGTGTGATCTTCACCACAATAGTATTTGCGTTATTAACGTTCCTGCTTAAAACTTTCTGGCCCACGGGAAAGTCATTCAGTTTTCACACCCAATTTACGGAAACCGTTCAAACTAACTTTCATGCAGGCGGGGCACGTAAGAGGCGAAATTAAACTATGACTAAACAAACTGAAAAAAATCTATTTTCCATTTTTAGAAAGGTTGGTGCGTTTAGATTATCTGGAATTTAAATTATGCGTCTTATATGGTATGTGTACATGTCCTTCTATCTTTATTTATTTATTGATGTTAGAGCGCCAATGCACCTAAATCATAATTGCCATTAAGCATAATCAGCATATTGAATGTTCCCACTTCCCACAGCTGAGACACAGGCTTCTACACTATCAGAGGCAGTTGACCATGATCCACCATCACGTGTTCCCATTGCGGTTGGAATAAAAGACAATAGCCCTTGTTAAAAAAATATATTTGAAATTGTTTTGATAGCAGTAGTTGTGCCATAACGGGCACAACTACTGCTATCAAAACAATTTCCATTCACACATACGATTCCCTGATCAATAAAACGTATTCAGGTATCACCACACAATACGAGTTCAATTCCCGCATTGTAATTATACTCGGCAACAATCCGCCCTATCTGGTCAATAGGATCTCTGCACACCGAATCACAAACGAACCATCTATGCAAATAGACACCAGTCCCATAAATTCGGATAAGTTATTATAATCTGAACACCGGAGTACCGTTAATAGAATATTACACAGACATAATGTTCGAATAAGTCATCGTTCGTCATGGTGAACTGCAACCATTATTTATAAATTAGAGATGATAAATTACACATATCCAGATGTAAATAATAACTGTAAGGAGGTTTACTTTAAATCAATCTTCTGCTGTTTTCGGAGATGGAATAACGTTGGAGTTTGTACTCTTTGTGAATTTGAGATTATTTTAATAACAAACTTCGATAATTACATAATTGGCGAAAGTTTACACAAGGATGTGCGTTTATTTTTCCTTAAATAATAATTTGAAGTAAACAGCTGATCAAGCCGATGACGGGGTCGGTAGACATCCTCATATCGTGCTTATTTCTTGAACTTATGATTTGAACTAAATCAAGATTGCTTTAAGATGGTTGCAGGCATTTTCGGCGAGTTTTCGCCAAAGAATTCAAATAGGCCCTGAAACCTGAAAGTACTAACCAACCTTTTTTGAAAATAACTATTTAACAATTCTAAAACAAACCTCAGAATAAAAATATAACTTTCAAAAATTGGTTTAGCACTCCGTATCGGTCGGTATCAATACTACGTTGTAAGCATGCGCGGGCGCCGGGCGCCAGGAAGGCGTCGCCACTCCCGCGCTTACACGCCCCATCTCGCGCGACCCAGATCCTGACGATTACTTACATCTAACCCTGCTTCAGCTGCTTCCTACTCCCTAATGCACAAGCCCGTTTAATCAAGCCTAACGCCAAACAAATCTACCATTCAAGGAGATGTTGTTTTCGTTACCTGTCTGCACCCTATAATGACTGCACGATTTAAAAAGGGCTATTTATATAATAGTAAATCACATAACATACACATCCGGCCGTTCCGTGCCAACAATATCCGCATTACCATACAAACCTTTAATAAACTGCATAATAAAGATAATCTGCCCGATTTAAGGTACCAAATAACAACCGTCATGATAACCACGCCGATCAAAATATAAACAAAAACATAAACAGTCCGAATTTGTTACGTGAATGATATAATTTGAACGTTAAATCGGTGTAAAATTGGATAAATCCATCAAATTAACAACTGCTAATCGGCGGAAGTTCGATCACAGCTCCCGTCAATTCGTCCGCTTGATTTGCATAATGCAGAATCCATTGATCACATGAAACACCTCGTTTCCTGTATAAATCAACACCGGAATATGGCCATTTCATGTTCGAAATGGTTCAGAGCAGCCGCACGCTAACGTCGGAAACTGCAAATTATGCTACTACCATAAAACACCATATTATATCGGCGAGATTTAAATTCTGACAAATGAGGAATATTTGTGGCATGCATTAACAAATACGTGTTCCATAGGAGAGTTTAAGTGTTTGCGTGTGTCGATAAAATAATTCAAGGGCACTTTCTACTCTCTATTATCTTGGCATGTGATATGCATTATCTCCACGATTTAAGTTTCACCAATAAACACGATAATCCCTTTGACATGTTTGCCAAATACCATAATGGAACATTAAATAAAACCTTTTAACAGAAGATTACAAACAAAATAAAACTAAGTAAACTTTTACCGAAGTTAAACATAAAACGGACTTCAAAATAAGTATTTAAGTACGGGTGTACACTAGTTAATAAAAGGCTCAATTTTATTAGATTTAAACAAGATTCGATTACGACGACAAGTATATATGATCAAAAGTTAATCGGTGATTAAAAAGTAAAACAAAAGTTAATTAATTAAGGTAAGGAGCTCTAAGTATCCTACAAAGTCTATTTTCTTAAAAAACTCATACTTACCGCCATGGCTTAAGGAAAACTATTGTTCTAGGTCGAGGAATCAGTGATTAATTATGTAATCTCGCGCATATTATACGTGCCTTCAGTCAAGTCCACTCTCCTAGTAATATAGTACCGACCACTGATGACGTAACAATTGTTTACCTACCTCTCCAACAATTTGTAACATTGGCCCTGAATCCCTGATGTCCACGACCACCACAGGAACTGATATAACCGTCAGATCATCGACCAATTTATTGGAATGTTGGTCCAAATATGTGAGGTCGAGGCGCCAGATGCACGTAGATTATGCATTCTATACCTGTATGAACGGAAGTGATGGATCCGAACACTTCCACTGCTCTGGAATGCGGCGAAGAATTTCTTGTTGGTCAACATTATACATGAACGGGCTAACATTTCGAATTGGTTGTCCCAATTCGGTTGAAAACGAATTGTTTCACTGATCCATTGATATCTTTACAAAAAAATATTTTTCCTTTCGTTAGTATTACAAATCTTGCTTATGCAGTGAAAGGGTAACAAGTACACACATTTCAACATATAAAAAGAATATCAAATAAAAATCTACCATCTGCGGAACAAGTAAAAGTTTATTTTGTGCATAAACTTTAATATGATAAAGCTTTTATCGCGACCTATAATTTTTGGATTATTTATTAATACGTACATATATCATAGTAGCTTCTTAAGATAATTCTGTGATACAGGGCTGCTAGTGCCATTGTTATGCTAGGTTCCTAACGCATATAGGCCATAATGCAATTCCCAGATTTGATTATTCATAGAAAACCATTGAACCGGCCTTGTTGTATTAGACCGCTTAACTACCCCTCAAATGGCCAATGGGTAACTAAGCCGACAGTTCCGCAGAATCGTATATTAAGAAGTGAACGAAAGTATTAGCATATAGTTATTACAAGCAAGTATTATTAATTGAAAAGTTATTATTAGAAAATCTAATTTTGAAGGCCCATTTTCAGAGTTTTCC
Source organism: Lycophotia porphyrea (assembly GCA_950005105.1). Taxonomy (NCBI): domain Eukaryota; kingdom Metazoa; phylum Arthropoda; class Insecta; order Lepidoptera; family Noctuidae; genus Lycophotia; species Lycophotia porphyrea. The sequence continues at coordinate 6,841,960 of OX465389.1, forward strand.
TACAGCAGTGCAAAAGCCTCTCTACTCTCCAGTTTTATGCAGGGCTATTTGGAAGTAACTAGCCTTTTTAGTAGGGGTCCAGGTCATCCCGCCATGATGAACAAACTTCAAAAAGGTCCCGTAAACTAATATTATTTTGTTCATTTTAGATCTTTCTTAACCAGAAGAAATCCAATTCTGAAACAGAATTTTGATGATCTAGCTACCAAATAATTGTACATTTACATATCAATAATTATTTCTAATATTTTTTCAAATAACCTGGCAACCCTGTAGGAGCCCCAGCTCAGAGTGGAAATGCCTTCGCCGGAAGTAGCGAACATACAGCCAGTAACCTGTTTGGATCGCAGATTCTTCTACATGAGTCAACATGGCTGACGCATGTTTTTCAGACCCAGTTTAATCATGTATTGGCTATTGAGATATGTATCACCGTGACCATGAGGTAGCAGTCACTTGAGAAGTTTGGGAGGTTCACCATAATCAGCAAGATTAGTTTGGGCACAGATTTTTGCTCTCTCGTCTACCATCTGCTTTTGTTTTCAATTTGTTAGCATGTCTCTATAGGGAAAAGTTATATTTGTAACCCTCAGAGCCTCTTTTCGAAAGTACAGTTAGACAGTTCTTGCCTGCTACCGTAAAACGTGATTTTTCCACCCCAAAAAATAAGTTTCATTTTCTAGAAATAGTTTTTGCGTAGAATTACTTAATTTGATGTTCAAAATGCTTGGTTTACGGCTTCGTGAAGGATCCGTTTACACCTTATATTATTGAACCTCTTCGATCAAGTGCTCTGTGTGACAGCATTTTAGCCTAAAGTACTGCTGTGTCGCTATTAATAGTAGGACCGTAATAATGTTACAATATTCCATTAATTGCAGCATATTACCAATGCTCTGCTGACCTCAATAACATATTTAGGTCACTAGAGCATTCCTGTTACATAAATCTCGATTATTTAACCATATAAATCATGTTTTTAATAAAAATTACAAATGGTGGATGTACATACACGTACAGCTTACCACAGAGGAGATTTCTTAGCCGTTCAGAACGAATAAAAAGAAATATACGTTTAAAAATCGAACTCCCATATTTTTTATGGGATAACTTCTTTCAATCAAGTATTTACTGATTAGGACTTCACTGAGCCCGCGTTGTGCATTACGGCGCGCTCCCTACTGCCTGTGGCCCAACATAGTCTAGTCAACAAGTTCAAAAACGTGTTAAATAGATATAAAGCTCCTAAAAATATGTGCGATAGCTCATTCGATGCAGAATGACGTCTAGAAATTTTTTTAAGGGTTTTTTAGCACATTAAAAATTGCGATTTTTACTAACAAAATAAGATAAAAAAAACATGGTATTTAGTTTTTTTTAATAATTTCTAAAATAGTGATATTTAAGATCCTAAAAGAAGAGAAAATTTCCAATAAAAATCCTCCCGAAACTCTATCTTTATTATTTATAGTTATTTTTTAACGTCGAAAATAAGGCTTCGCGAGGTCGTTACGGCATAGGCGCGCCGCCTGAAAAGCCGGTATACCACCTAAAATATATTTTTTATAGTATGAAATAACTATTCAAACATTTGAATATATTATGGTGTAATCTAGACACTTGAACGAAAAAGTTTAAATAATTGGTCTATAAATTTTCCGCTTCGTGGAGCTCTTCTTATTTAGGAACTTAATAAAGTCATGCAAAAAAAAAAAAAGTTTATTATTTTGTTAGTTATAATTTTTCAAAATTAACAAAATATTATATTTCTAAAAAATGTCATAATTTTTTTTTTTTAGTAATGTCTTATTATTGCTGTTTTTGCATCTAATATAGGTATTAATTAATATTGGAAAAAAAAAATACGTTGTTTGTTAAGAAATTGTTTATAAACAAATAGAATATTTTGGGATTATAAAAAAAAAAATTACCATCTTATTGTTTGTGTGAAATAAAGAATTATAAAAAAAATATCTTAAATTTTTTTTTATTGTTTATAATCGTTTTTTTATATTTCAATTGTTTAAATAATTAGTTAAGAAATTATTTTATTCTTAAAAATCATCATTTACTCTTTTCAATGGATTAACAGAGAAATACATTTTTTTATAAATAATTTCGTTGTTTATTAACTTAACAATTTGTTAGAAACAAATAATATTAATTGTTATATTTTTGTTCGAAAACTTTAAAAAATTACAAGAACATTCGTATACATATAACAAAGTATAGAAAAATTAAATAATTGAATTTATTTTATAATTTTTTTATTTTTTTTTAAATTCTATACTTTGCTTTCAGGATAATCGGTTCAGTGGTTTAGGCGTGAAAAGATAACAAACAAACAAACTTACTTTCGCATTTATAATATTAAATAAAGTAAGGCTAAGAATAGTAATCATTTTTAAATTGTTTTTGTGGCAAACAACTCCGGCTACTAAGTCATTGCTGACGCATGGTCATAGCAAGTGTCTCGGTTTAGTTAAGTAGTCAAAGCTGTAATGACTCATGTGCCTGTAATTAAGAACACCGGCACTTATATCCTTCCAACCGAAACGGAACACAGCAACGCAGCCATGGGTACGGTTGTAGTAAGTACTTACTTCTTCAGATAAGCTCCTTGACAAAGACATTCAGTGCGTCTTATTGTCGTACGTAACAGCGTCAGTGTCGTTACGTAGGGCCTACGTCAAGACAGGCAAGAGATGGTCGTAACAATATAACTATAAAAGAATCATGGAAATATTACATAACGTTCATAATTCGCTCTCATTTTCTAATTATTTTCGTAAACTTTCTAAAAAATGCCTACAGAACAGAACAATGAACTTTTCACGCGTATTGAAGACGATTCACAATGATCACGCTCCCAGATCATGAGTCAGGACTCGCACTTTGAATAAATGGCTATCTGTTTTGGATGAAACGAGTTTTATGCGCTGATTTGCGGTTACTACGGTCGTGAGTCAGAGAGAGGAGCTTTTTTATGTTCAACTTGATATCATTTGTAGCAAAAAGCCAGGTAAAATTAGGCCTGAATAACTGCGGGGACTTGTGTTAACATATGAACGAACAAGTACTTACCTATTCCAAAGTTGGACATGGTAGTCACATGAGACCACAAAAAAGAGCAGAACATATACAGTCGTAGATGGCATCATTACAATCCTTAACACATGAGCCGACTACGTCTAGTTCCCATGACAGTTGCAAGTAGAACAAGAAAATGAAGCTTTTCCACAGTTTGCAAATCGAATGGACACCAGAATAGCCAGTGCTACCGTATTTTGTCACCTTTAGTATGGCCGAACATGCATGTGGTGAAATACCACACAATTCATATTAAACCCTACCTACCGCTTTAACGATCAGAGGCTCCAACACAATATTATGGGAAAGAAATGTCTGCAACACAGCATAGGTGAGTCAGCTTCGGAGAACTTATTGATGGAGAAAATAAACATTGCAATAAAAAAACTGGCCACTGTCTGACATTAAAATAATGTTCTGCCAATCCGTTATAGTGCGCTCGGGTGAGAACTGAGAAGTACCATCAAACATAGTGTTTATATTTTCTGGATACTAACGGGTTACGTAAACTGTTGATAGTAGTGATATTGAATTGTGTTGTGTGTTTATATATTTTTCAGTTTCTTGTAAGTCCATGGACTTAATAACTCAACACCAAAATCTCACAATATTTATCTTAAAACTAGTTTTTCCCCACAGCTTCGTCCGTGGGAAGGTCTATCAGAAGTCGTTTGTTTGGTCTACCTTTTCGCCACAATTTTATCGAAATCTTTTAAAAAAAGTAGCGCTACTTTCGCATTTATAACATCAGAATAAATAAAAACGTCTAATTATTACTTGATTGGCCAGAGTCGATCATTTTGTCTCAAAACTGGCAAGATATTCCATGATCCTACTCTATAAAATCATGATGTGGTTACGTTGGAAGATGTGTCTATTAGGAGTCTAACATCCAGTCTAGTTCCAGTTAGGTAACTTAATTGAATTTACTCACACAAGTATCAACTGTCATGATTTCTTAGAATATTCTCGTCTCGGCCTTCCAGTCTTAGTAAGATGCTCGTGACATTTACAAGCTCATCCCGGTGAAACTAAATTATAATAGGCTATTAATATATGTATCGTTGAAATTGTGACTCACCGGGTTTACAGGAAACGCTTTCACAATAATAAGAAGTTGATACTTATAAAGTTTATTATAAACACATGTAATAGTAACTATTCATATTCGCCTCACAGATGATACGTTTTGCAAGTGTAGATTTTTTTCTTATTTCGTTAATAAAATAAAATTTAAAAATAAACTGTTTCATTTCAATCCTATATTCCCTCCCTCCTATCCCTAATCCTATCCCTCTACACGCAAAAATGTTTCATTGCTCACATCAACGGTTTTTATCATAATGATACTGGCATGTTTTTGTAGATACTAGTTTTATCTTAAATTTCCAGTACTTTTATTTTTAGGCATCGCTTCAAATTTCACATTCCTCTCGTCTAAGAAAAGCTACGGTTCTGTCCACTTAACTAAAAAACTATCATCAAAGATCATTTGCAATTTTGCATGTTAGTTATTCCATTTTCTAATGTTTTACAAAAATATGAACGATCGATACTGTCAAAATGGATAGAATCATCATTCAAATGTGTGTTCTTTATTCCGATTTTGAACTCTTTTTCTAAAAGGAAATAATGTGATATGCAAAAAATATAAACATGGTCTAAAATGAGTTTGAATATAAACTTCTATTATGCTTCGTAAAAATTAAAAATATCTCTATTGCCAGTATACACTATTCGTGCCACTTGCAGCTTAACAGCAGATAGGCAATGTTATGATGATATTAGGTAAAGTGTGTAAGACAGTTTGCAAACTTAAAGCTTGTGATATTGATAGTAAAAATCTGTCTGACTGCCTCGTTGGTCTAGTGGTCGTAAGCGTGACTGCTGAGCATGAGGTCCTGGGTTCGATTCCAAGGTCGGGCAAAGTGTTATTGGGTTTTTCCATCAGGAATTTCTGGCCACGGAGTCTGGATTTGTGCCAGGTTGATGGCAATAGGCTCGCCCCCTATTACACGGGACTTACATAACTTGCCAAATGTAGGTGTACTATTAGGTACACCTCTGCCTAACCCTTCGGGGATTACAGGCGTCATGTTATGTTATGTTATGTTATGAGTTGCGGTTAATCATTATTACCCAATCAATACCATGAAATAAGGAGGTGACTTACCAATAAATAAAATATGTTTTTTCCAATACTTAGTCACGTCACGTTAACTTTCTACTTGACCTTAATTTTCAGGTTTTACCAAAGACATGATAACGTGTGACACATGCATTTTAAAACATGTGAAAATATTTAACAATTCTGACAAATTAATGGTAGTTTTATTAGTAATTTTCGTATAAAAACATGGTGTTTCGATAAAAAAAATAACACATGGCACATACCTAAAGTACTTACTTCAGTAGCGACGCGTCTACGAGCCTTCTACCAAAGTGTAACGCAGCGTTAACGCAGCGTCTAAGAGGCTTCGAAATGATTTCCACGTAGCGACGTAGTGTCGAGTGTATGAGCCGCATTGCAGCGATGTTACCCAGTTACTACGCTGTGTCTACGATGCTTCAAAGCAAATTCTATGTAGCGACGTGTCTACAAGCCTTCCACGCAGGTGCTACGCAGCGTCTACGACACTTCAAAATGGGTTCTACGTCTAAGTGCATAGGGCCAACTATAATTGCAGCCTAAGTACAGTATCAACATATATAATGCCGTGAATGAGGCACTCATTCAAAGCAAGTACCGTTTTACACACCTCTATGCACAAAAAAAAAACAACGGAAATAACAAATAGGTTGTAAAATACATCACTTGTAAATATTAGTAAAGACCTAACGGGTCACTCGTACCTATTGCTCCATATATGCATTCCTTATCAACCCTAGTGTAGTAAGTTGATGACGCTTCAGTGGTAAGGACCTCGTGGGAGATGCGTCATCAGCGTCACCTGTGAATGGGTGCGGACACGTCATCCGGTAATGTGGTTACAGGCCAATTACCTGCGATCATTAAACACATATTACCAAACCTGGTAGGAAAGACATATTTTTCAGTTGTGTTTGTTTAATGAATCCTTATAAGATCTCTTGTCCCTCTGTCTGTCTGTCCGTGTGTCACCACCGATTTTCTCAGGAACAGGTGGATCTAGCAAGTTGACATTTATACCAGATACTGAGGTCTATAGTCAGGTATATACCCTATAGGTTTTGGGTCGAAAACCTATTATATGGTAGTTCCCGTTGACCGAATCACGAAATTTGGCAAGAAGCAAGGTCTTACAGCACATATAAAGCAAAAATTCGAAAACCGCAAATATGTAGTTTAATAACAAAATACCTACAAGTTTATACAGAACCTTCGGTGCGCAAGTCCAACTCGCACTTGACCGACCTTTTTTTTTTCGGATGGGTAATCATCAAATGACCCCTCCCGCTCTGGGCGGAGCGGAAGGGAGTATCAGACTTTTACTGACTAAAACCCATCCATGTTCTTTCTTAGCCCTTTGTGTTCCAGGGCCGCGGTATTTCTTTCGAACAGTCCCGCAGCCCAAGAGCATGAGGTCCTGAGTTCAATTCCCGGATCGGGCAAAATATTATTGGGTTTTTCCTTCAGGAATTTCTCTGTGGCAGCCACGGAGTCTGGAACTTTGTAAAATACATCGTACTTAAAAATAACTGTCGAAATGTGTGTACACCTCTCTCTTCAGGGATTATAAGCGTGTTATGTTTACACCTCATTATCTACCAGTCAAGGTGACATCATTGTCATAAGCTTTTAATCATGAGACATTGAGATATACTCGTAATCTGTGGGACCAAACTTTTGTTCGGTGTCCGCTGAGCGTCCTATTACGTATACAGTATGTGGCCAAATTGTAGCAACAGGTGAGCTTAGGTTCTCGAGGGCCGTGACCTACTTCGTGTGTTGTTGATTTATTGCCCTCTCATATTAAACAAGTGTAATACGATTATTATTGCAGGAGCCCTAATCTTTTAATAAACAAAATTTATCTTAGCGGTAATTGGTCGTAATTAATTACATGTTAGGTTTTGTAATCAAATTAAAGGTGGCTACATGATATTTTATGTCACGTTTTTAGATTTATTGTCTGTTACTAGGCTTTATTCGAGGATTCGCCCGCACGGAAGTCGCGAACTATCCCACAGGAATATTGTACCGGGAATTACCGGGATAGAACGTATCTTATGTATTGACCTAACCCAAGTTATGTGTCACATTTCATAACAACCCGTTCAATCGCTAAGGCCTAAAAAGATTATAGACGTATGGACAGACAAAGTTACCTATATTTGTATTTATAATATTAGTATGGATTTAATATACTCCACATAGTTGCTATATCTAAACAAAGTCAGTGTAGAATAAACATTCATTTATAAAAGTTTAAGCTAGTAATCCTGAGGTATTCCATATATGTATACCGCGAAACTATGTAGCTTATGCCCGCGGCTTCGCCCGCGTGGAGTTCGGGAATTGCCCCCGGAATCGTACTCCCGGGATAATAACCTATGTGCTATTTCATACTTTAATCTTTCTCTGTGCCAACTTCATCCAGATCCGTTCAGCCGTGTTATTGAGTAACAAACATCCATCAATCCAAAAATTCGCATTTATAATAGTATATATATAAAATATAAGTAAGATTTAAATAACCCGAAAAGCAGCATGGCTTTTTCCATTCCACCGGAAATATCAAATGTAAATAAAGAAAATTACTTAACCACAAAGTTCTTCCATATCTGGCCCTGAGGCCACTCGATTATATTAGAACAAAACTTTCCCGGACTTAAAGAGGTCAGTTTCGTGCCTTGGACCACATCTTGAAGTGCATCTGAAGTGGTCACGCGGCCAGTCCACCTGTACCTTGGCAATACTTACGTACAACCGTACCAGCCGTGTGACTGTGCCGTGCCTGCTCAAGACATTTACTACGACATTTCAAAAGAAAGTTTATTCTTATTGGATTTTATGCAAATAATAGGGAGAAGTTTATTTGGTTTGGTTTACAATCTGTTTTCAGGAAACCCTTTAGGATATTATTTTACATGGAGCGGTAGCCTACCTGACCTCCACAACCCAATTAGTACTGGGTAATACGGTACCCTTTGGTAAAACTGGTTGCCAGACTTTCGGACCACTGACTTCTAAAGCGACAAAAAAATAAGCTGCACTGAACCTGTGACTGAAGAACTTATTTTAGCAGAATAATACAAAAACAATCATAGTTTTTAAAATCCCATCATAGAATTAACTCAGAAGGCCGCATGATGCGACACACATAGAGATGCACTTGGGTACAGTTATTATCTCAATTTAAATTCTTGAAACTACAAAGATACATTACAACGTTTTACTACTCGCCGGCCATTACAGATTCGTCACAACAACCCTTTATTATGACGTATCGCTAATGACTTTGAGTGTGTTTACGTTTTAAGATCAAACATTTTGCTTGAACCGAAATAGGGGGATATGAAATCATAAACAGTTTATAGTGTTTAGAAAGAAAACATAGTCGTAAAGAATAAGATGCTAGCACGCGGTTCAGTCACACCCGCTTCACGTTGCTCAACCCTTCGAAATCCGATGATGACTAAATAGTAACAGCAACAGTAAGACCCTATGCATTTTCATGCTTCATTCAAATACGCCCTCATATTAACCTTAGCTGGTAGGCTAGATAAGCCTTCTCTTGCTGCTTGTTGCCAACATATCTGAATATTTAACATTGGGATAACTAGGTATTTCATGTAGATCTCCAGATAAGTATATCACGCGTTCGGGTCACTTCAATATCAACTCAATTAATAGAGATTTGTCCTTAGAGTTTCTAAGTTAAATCAAGGAGTGTAATTAAGAATGTCACAGAGGTATGACAAAAATCTAACAAAAACAAAATACAATTTCTAAGTACAAACATGAAAAGGGCTTATTTGGAAACTAAGTAAGTAACCGCGTAGGTAATAAGGAAATGTATATTTCCCCGTCATTTCCGTTTAGCCAGTAGTCAAAGGGTTAAAACTTCAGTGTTTAACAAACATTAGTCGCGCAACAACTGGGTGGTTTAGTTCGTGTACTTGACGTGTTAATAATTTATTAGCTTCGAGAATTCCGCTGTTATTGCAGTTGCAGCAAACACTCGTAAAGAAATGTGAAAATGATTTGTTAATGAACCTGTAAGCCGACGCGATAACACCGCTCATTCATTGCAGAAATAACGTTTACGTTTGTAACTAGTTGAGTAAGCGGCTACTTTAACCGTTTGAACGTTATCAGTTCACCACAGAACCGCGAAGGTTAAGTAAGTGCGTGTTTTCTATGGGAAACTAGAGATCATATTATACCTGCTCGGAGAAGTCTAAAAATATTTTTCTTTTCTGAACTTCAAAAGCTATAAAGTTCTAAATGTCATTGTTTATTTAATAATTCAATCTACTGTACGTTGTCCGTCAATTGGCCAATTCCTTATGGGAAACTAATATAAAATAAATCTGTCAATTATAACTTTATTGAGATTGGTATAACTAATTAATATTTCATATGCACTTAAATAAACGGAATGATTATTTATAGTTTTCAATATTTCAATTAACATTTGAAATCAAGCTATCATCATTTTATAAACAAATAGAAATAATAATAATTCGAAATTGTAAACTGAACTCAAAAACAAACGGCACTGATTTAAAGCGGCAGTTGTATATAGTAGTTTTGGTAAGTTTAAAATTACAAAATGCATATTTATTAACAAGTTCGGCAGTTAAACCTTATCAGTAAAGTAAACAACAATGAGTCGTAAAAAATAATAAAATCAATCATTTAATAAATACTGCTCAGTATTTATTAAATGATTGATTTTATTATTTTTTTATTAAGAAATTATAAATTGGATCATTTAAGAAATACTGAGCAGTGGAATAACTAAATGGGCAGTTACGAGTGGGCAGTTGACAAATCGGAATTAGTCAGTAAGAAATCTAATTCTAAGCAGTTCTATAAACAATGAGGTGGTAAAATGTATTTCCCGTATTTTCAGCGTGTAACGAGTTTAGCTACGAAGACTCCACGACGCGTTTTTTTTTTTAAGTAAAACTTCTTTAGGGGGAGTAAACTGGTAGTGAATGCGTTACATTACGAGGCAAACGTAAGTTGAAGTTAGTGAAGATAAAAAGAGAGAGAGTTATGTTTTTGAATTTGACAGACGATTGTTGGGCATTTGTTTAAGTTTTACTTCAGTCGTGTGGTCTAGAGCACACTCGTTTTTATTTTATTACTGTCTATGTTTTAATGTCGCACAAAAACAACAGCCGAAAAAAAAATCGAGAACATTCGAGACGTTATTATGATAATAAACTCTCGTATGTTTAAATAACAGTTCAAAAAATTTGTTCCCAAAACAAACTACGGTTTATTAAACCAGTTAATTATCCATTATTTACTATGAACTTAACGAAAACAAATAATAATTATATCATGACAAATAATAATTATATCGTTCCAATTAAAAAGGTTTAAAATTTTCACTAAACGAATCCAATCAGATTTAAAATATTAGCGATAATTGGTACCGATGGTTGGTACCGATGGTTGGTACCGATGGTTGATACCGATGGTTGGTACCGATGGTTGGTACCGATAGTTGGTACCGATGGTTGATATGGATAGTTGGTACCGATAGTTATACAGTTGGTATCGATACGTCCTAAATGTTTCTTTTGCCGAATTCACTAACATTAGACGATACCTTAATAATATAAAGCATTTTGTTGAATTTCCAATGCTAGACTCAGCGCCGAGAGTTGAAATTCTAAAGATGGCGTCAATTTTCAGTCACAGCTCACATAGCCTCAGCATAGGAAACATTAAGACACAACGTTTCATAGTAGGTATTTTGAAAGGTTTCGATTCAAGATGGTCCGCTTCAGACGGCACATAAGAGGAGTGTGCCAAGCTTATTACATTCTCTCCGGGAGATACTTAAATTCCCAATCATGCGGTTCCAACACACAATCCTTGGATTTGAATCGGAGTATCCGGACTACCCATTAAGAGGAAATGTGAGTGATCTGTTTTCCATACAAACGCTCTCGCCTGTTTTCTTTCTGGTTTATGACTTTAAAGCTATGATTTTACAGTAAATAAATATCAACATCTTCTATGTACCTATGTTTCCCGTTTTGAAGATACATAATCTGTATAAGCACCTTGCACCTTTACAAAATACTCAAAATTGCCTAATTAGATCGCCTGTCAACAAAGGCTTAGTGTACAAATTTGACAACTTTTAATGAAAAACGAAAAACATAGGAATACAGTATCATCATCATCATCATTTCAGCCAAAAGACGTCCACTGCTGGACATAGGCCTCCCCCAAGTGTCGCCACATTGACCGGTCCCGTGCGACTCGCATCCAGCGGATCCCCGCAAGCTAGAAAGCCAAACATCGAATTATGACATTTTACTATAGTTGTCTTTATCGCTCCAATGTCGAAATAACGCTCACAGAGAGACAGCAATAGTTTTTTTCAAAATACCTACCATGTTTCCTCTTAACCGCCACAGTGCCAGTAGACACATAGTTCAGGAGACACAAATTCTTTAATCTGTTTTAAATTAAGTCTCATACCGTGAAACATGAACTTCTCGAATCAATATCATTGGTTATATTTATTGATCATGTGTCCTCTTCTGATGCAAAGTTTATAAATAAAGAAAGAAAAGAAAGACAAGATATTTATATCCACTGAAGCTTCCACTGAAAGTATTTCATGTTAAAATATACAACGATTGTATTATAGTGACTGACGGGTCGAGTATTCACAGTACTGTTTATACATGTCTCTTCCCAGTCTCTCATTCTATGAACATCTCTTACTCATCAAGTCATCAATCGACAATGATTTCTCTTGATTCTTTATCTGAAGTTGAATAATTGATATTGATTAGTTGTGTATAATGAACAAACGACTAACAGCTCTTAGAAGACGCGAGTTATGCTGCAGTAGACGTATTACAGCTTAAAATTTCAGTAAGAGAATTTATTTAAACTATTGTATTATTGTTGAAGAAATACATATGTATAAGACGTACCTTCTGCATTACTATACAACGATCCATCAGATTTCCCACCTTCTTTCATCTTAATTCCATTTTTTTGAAGTCTTATCTTATTTATTTTGGCAAGTAACACCTGTCATATAATACTATCCAGAATAAAACCGTAAGGACATACATACGTACGCGAACAACACCTGAGCCATGCACTTCATGCGTGCGCTTGCGACGCGTGGCGCCACGTGCCAAACTACTAGACGATAAGCACACATGATTACAGAGGTGACGGCTTATGACGAATATAACGGTAAAGATGATGAAAGTGAAACCGTGAAAGCCCTTGAACGTAGAAAAAAGGGTAAATGAGAACTTCTTGAACGCAAACGCTTGAACATATAAGGAACACCAGAGAAGTTTGAGTCGGACTCTCGAAGCTGTTACCTTGATCTGGGGGGTTACTATGACGTCTCAAAGCAAAAGTAATTCCAGTGTGGAAAAGAGACAAAGCTGTACATGTCGTCTAGCGCCATCTCATGTGAATTGGAATTACCCCTGCTCTAAGACGACATGGTAGGCCACCTGACCTAGCGAAGTAGGGAGTTTCAATAGAATAAGAGGCAAGCTTAAACTGTTTTTTACCAACCACAAGCGGCGGTCTACCATGGAATTTAAAATATTAAAAACAGTATTTTCTAACCGTAGGTAATTTTAAAGGCCAAGTTCAACTCACAGTTCTACAATCAATAGGTACACCCGCTCTGTAAGTACATATATCAAAGTTTTAAGCATCCCTAAGTGCACATGCATTCACAATACGTAGGAGGGGCGTCCGGTGCGAAACAGACCATTAAAAGTTTTAATACGGATCGATTGTACTGTGTTGAACTTGAGATAACTGGAAATTGTGTATTTACTTAGAACATAACGCTGTATTTCATAAGGGAGAAACAAGCGCGGATCCACCGTTGTGGGCACGATGGGTATGGCCACGACCCTAATTGAAGTTGATAGTCTGATGTTCTACAAAAATAGTGTTACAAATTGGAGGACACCTGCAAAAAATTTCGAGCTCGCTCCTGATTTCTACAGTCTGTTGATTATTCTAAAAATCTAACATATCAGATCATCTACATCATCTGCCTAGCCTTTTCCCAACTATGTTAGGGTCGGCTTCCAGGCTAACCAAATGCAGCTGAATACCAATATTTTAAATGGAACGACTGCCTATCTGACCTCCACCACCCAGTTAGTGGGTAATACGATACCTTGGTAAAACTGGTTGTCAGACTTTTTTGAGCCACTGACTATCTAACGACTGTCAGAAATCTTCAAATGACAGCCGGGACTAACGACTTAACCTGCTTTCCGAGGTACGGAGGAAACTCGGTATGTAATGGGTGGTCATCCATCCACAGACCAGCCTAGGCAAGCACGGCTTAACCTAAAGATCGACCCGAGCGGCTGTTATTATTTTACCACGAGCTCCTCTAACATATCAGATGCGGGTGCAAAAAAATCGAGCATATTATTAATTTCTTGTAAAATTCATCATTAAACTACTTCCACTCCAAGATTTTTTTCCCTTTTTTTGTTTCGACGGCTCTTTACCGATTTTGGGGCGACCGTGACCACAACCTATTTTGAGAGCTGGATCCGCCCCTGGAGAAAAAACAGAGGTGTAAATTCTCCGCATCACGTGACAATCTGTTGGTTCTGGGAACCAGAACATGGATAGATGGCTAGAGATAGTTATGTTAATTTTTTTAATAAGGGTGTCCAATCCAGTTACCTTTCATACGCACTTGAAAAAAAACTGGCCAAGTGCGAGGCGGACTCGCGCACGATGGGTTCCGTTCCATAAACCGAAAAAAACACGTTCTTCTATGGGAGTCCCCTTTAATTATTAAATAATTTACATTTTTATTATTTGTTGTTATAGCGGTAACAGAAATACATCATCTGTGAAAATTTCAACTGTCTAGCTATCACGGTTCATGAGATAAAGCCGTCTGTCACCAGACAGACAGACAGTGAAGTCTTAGTAATAGGGTCCCGTTTTTATATACCCTTTGGGTACGGAACCCTAAAAAGAACAACGAGTTAAAATAAAGAGAAAATGCAATATGCTTTGTGCCTCTGTGTGTATCAGTAATATTTCTAATTAATATGCATTTTACAATTCAGAATGATTTAGATTCTACATTGGATGAAGCGGCAGCAAGTGTGAATCACCAATTCACTAGCTAAGACCATATTTATACGGGCGACAGGCCAATTTAGCAATTGAGGAAGTCCTAACTACCAATAAACAATTTAGGATAGTTCGGTGCATAACCTACATACGAATGAACATTTTTAACACGACACAAAACATGGGTATTTACTAAAATTTCGAACAAAAATAGTGTTAAATATTTTAAGGGCCATGTCTAGAAACTATAGGGTTCATGTCTAGAAACTAAATTGGCTCTGAGTCCTGGAACCAAGTGTGAAAAGTATTAAAAAAAACTATTTATTTTTAATTGAACAGGACAATAATAGCATGAAAACTTAAAAGTAAAACACACAAATGTTATTTGACACTTCAAAATAATATCTTTGCATTTTCGACGCGTAGTAAGTATGGAGTACCTCAATATGTAACTTAGCTTACTTCAACCATGCAACTGTGTTGTTATAGGTAGGTACTTACGTACTTTTCTTTTTTCAGTTTCCGCCTTCCGGTGAATTACCTAGCTTATCTGATGTTTAAGTCTGGTTTCCGCTGGAGGTGCCGTAATGTTTGCTAGGGTAATCCTGAAAATGTATCTAACCATATTTGCTTTATCATATATTTGCGGTTTACTGTTCTGTAATTGTATTTTTTTGGTAATCTACTGGTTCAATTCTGAAGATAAAAACATGTTCGAGTTTTCGTAAAATAAATACTGCAAAAAAAATTTTGAAATTCACTTTGATTTATAATTGAAATAAAAGTTGATGACATAATTGCATGATTTTTTTTTATTAAAAAAAAAAACCCATTTTAGCGGTAGCGCATTTTTGATTGTGTTGTTCTCAATACAATCAATAATTCTACATACTAAAACAATATAAAAACAAATGTCAAACGGGCTATACCCACACAAAAAAGCTTTCCACTAAGCTACCGCAAATAAATTTATATTCTGGGTTTAAAATACCCTCAAGCCGAATTAAATAAAAGTGACAGTATCGTCCTCGGGCTTTATTGTTGAGCGCAGGATCCGCAGGATGTGGACAGATCACCGATTATAATGCATATTGGCACGGACGCATACTGAGTGACTGTAGTGCACGGAAGCGCACGGCCCGCACGAGAAGCACGAGGCGGCGGCACCGGCGGCAGCAAGCGGGTTCGCGCGCCAGCACCATTCGACTCGCGCCCTCCGAGCACGTCGCACGCATCGCGCGCGCTCGTACACACAAACTTTACTCGTTCGACGCAAAGTGAATCAAGTGCTGTTCGCCTGTTCGGCCCGTTCCTCAAGTTCTATCCCACGATACTTTGAAAACTGACAGTTTGGTTTTGTGTTGTTTATGTTTGTTTTTGTGACCACATTGGAGGTGATCGGTTTATTTTCAATACGGCCGTCTGTTTACGGTAAGTACGTGTTTGTGTTTTAATTTATTTACGTAGGAGCCTCGCACAGCTGATTTATGCAGCAAGAGATCGCGCCATGAACGCAGATTACTGTACTAAGGTCGCTGGGCCGGTGCTCGATCACATTCTATGTCATTATTTTACCAATATGCTTTAAAAGCTTTCCGTTATTGTCAAGGAAAGCTTTAAGCGTCCTTGTGTTCCGCCATTAAAAAGTAATTGCAATCAATTGATTCATCACTTGCCTAATTACTTAATTTATTACGCACGAATACTGTGATACAAAGAGTTAAGGTTTGAAGCGATTAGCCGATTAGGTCAATATCCGCATGCAAAACTAATGGCATTAAATTATGGTCGTTTACTAAGAAACTGGTACATTCGAGTTTATGATTTAACTGTTTATGTAGGTATGGCAATGGCAATCACCTGACAGTACCTAATAAATATGACATGTTAATTAATTATTGCATTATATTGCTTAATGACCTTTAACAAATTATGTCATAACCATATACTTACTGAAATTAGTCTTAACTTCATATCAAATTTAAAATAACTAAAACTTTTTATTCCTCAAGCGTAGAATGCAAGTACTATAAAACCGTGCGTTGAAGTCTTTTCCAAGCAAACGCTACAAAACAAAAAAATCTGATGAAATCTAAATACCTAAATTCGCAATTTACCGCTACCAATATTTGGACAATACATCGAACTTTAATACATCATATAAGCGTTATACCTAGAAATGTCACATGCCTTAGATGTTAATACAACACAACTCAGTAAAAAAAGTCGTCAGTGCAGTGCTTTAAACAAGCCGATACTACCAACAACTGCGACTATGAACTCAAACTATTAATTGACTTGAACAGTAAGGAACACATTCCATGAAAAGAACTCAATGAGACCACAACAAGAAAACCAATAGCAATAAAAAAAAGCAATAAAAACAATAAAAACAATAGCAATCTAGGGAACATTGAAACATCAATGATAAGATTGTGCAGATACCAAAAGACGAACATCTTGGGAAGCTATCTTGAACAGCTGGGTCATGAAGAGATTCAAATCAAGTAAATCGGATTTACGGTTTTCCAGTTTTAAACACACTAACTGACAAATCCAGAACGCCCTAGCCTTTTATAATAAACATCTTTGGAATAAAAAAAAAATAAGAAAACAATAAAAGAAAACTTGACTATTAAACGTCTTCTTCAATTTAATTCTCAATTCTTTAGTGCGTACCATAATGTACATTATACATATACAGACGCCAGCATGTCAAGCTACCCGAAACTGTCAGATATTCCCAACCAACCTTGAACCTAATGCTATAGAGATAAAGTTAGTTAAAAAAAAAAGTTAAAATCTATTAAAGAAATTGACAGATTGTAGTAGCTTGATGTGCTGGTCTGTACATAGTTAGTAGGGAAATAAATATACAGGGTGTAAACAGACTCTTAACGAAGCCGTTAACCAAGCGTTATGCACATCAAACTAAGTATCTTTACGCAAAAATTTTTGCTGGGAAACGAAATTTTTTTTTGGGGTAAAAAATCACGTTTTACGTTTTGACTCAATGTAACGCATTTAAAGCATTGTGCTGATGGATGGATTGAATGGTACGGGGGTCGTGAAGGTGCCTCAAGTAAAAAAAAAACATTAGAAACATGTATATAAAAAAAAACTTGTGAAAAATGTGGAACTTTGACCCCCAATATTTCCGTAACTAGAAGGTACCCAGGTAAGATCTAAAACAAAAAAATGATCGCAATGACGGGAAGAACGAGTGCCTTTCGGCTTCGTTAAGAGTCTGTTTACACCCTTTATTAGTCACAATTATGGACCTTGTCGGGCACAGCATAGATGAAGAAGGAGAGAGGAGGAAAAACACTGTCTGTATCTAAACAAGTCGTTCCCAAATATTACTGACCGCAATGGATCAAAGCTAATGTAAATATTATGATACGCCTTATCATGTGTTGTTTAGTAGTTTACAAACTTTGGCCCTTCTAATATGTGATTGTATGCTTACATTGAGTATTATCGGTTACTATGGCATATGTGGCGGAAATATTTAATTGCAAGACTCCAACCAGTGCATTTCTCAATAGCAAACCTGAGTCTGGATGTGTGCCCGGTTGAACGCAATCGGTTCGCCCCCAATTATATGACACTTAAATATAACTGATGAAATGTGTGTGTAAGTAGGTGTGGTGAACCTAGCGAATTGCCTAACCCTTCGGGGATTACAGGTGTGATGTTATGTTTACTTCAAGGTGTTCCATAGCATGGGCTCGGAGTACACTGTGCATTGCCGTTTACGGTTCCACTCCGATTCGCTCCATGCAAGCTTCGTCATTCGTTCCTTTTGATCGTATTAAGTAAAACAACAATAAACCACGTTTACACGTTACTTCTAATTCCGCTTTTGAAGATTATTTATGGTAATATAACTGTTTCTTAGGTGCAACAGTTTCTTATTTCGATTAGCTGAACACTTCATTTCAAGTATTATTCAGGCAATATACCTTGATTATGTTAATATCAAAGTTTTATACTAGCAGAGTGTATAATTTACTGTGGAAATATCCATTCCATGAGGGGCTTTCTTGCCACTTATTAACAGTGCAATTGCATACCACATACATTGAACTGCTCATCCTTAACCAATTAAACTAGTCTACACCACAACTACATACAAAGTAACGTAAGCTATCTTCATTTTGGCTATAAATCCTAATTAACGCGTCGCTTAAATTCCGTCGGAATACCAAGTTCCTGCAGTCATGTTGACCTGTTTTTGCCGTATCGTGTAAACAGCGCCTAATCATGTGGTTCTGGCATGCACTGCACAGTTTGTCACAGCTTAGTACAACGACCGGACAGCTTGACAGCCTAAATTGTGTAACATCGCTATGCTGGTGCACAACACTATTTAAGATAACTGAACTGATGAACTGAACTGACATGCTGCATGACAGTAAAATGCTTATTAATAAAAAAAAGATAATAAACAACAAAACACCAAATAACGATAATGTTACTGACAACAATGTGTATTGTCTTTTGAGAAAGAACAGCGTTGTTTATGCATTTAAAAGAAAATAATCCTGATAGCTACACAAGAACAGTCCAGCTATCAACGCGAGTATTTTGATCGATCATCGGCCACCAGAATTATAAAATGGCGGCTAACAGAGATGTACGGAAGGGAAAGACGTACCTACTGCACTGAATCCAAATACAATAACATTAGAACAAGAGGATGATGCTAATATTAATCATCATCGTCATACCGATCTCGTTTTGGACCAGACCTTAAAGATCGTAAAATGTTGTCATGGTTACGAGTCAAATGTCAGATTTCGGCTCGGTCAGGAGTTCCAAACTATAAAGAAAAGAAAGTGCTCTTTAACGTTCCGACAGTTAATTAATTTAAGAAACAGCAGACCAATACTCCGACTGTACGCTCGTGTTTATGTGCTTGTCCGAGAGTTTAGTACGATTCTCAGCGGACACAATAGCGTCGACAGTGTCGACAGTGACCCGTAATGTAAACTAACGTGCGTGCCGCAGGCGCATAATCGCAGATTAAGTTACAGAAACTTACCAGATAAATGAGAATACAAACATTGTTTGCTGGCTGCTTCCAGTTAGCGTTTGCACTTTGAAAATAATGAGAAATGAACAGAAATATGTACGTGTAGTAAATCTGATCAATAACTTGGAATTAACTTATAAACATCGTTAGAAGAAACCCGCTCAAATAGACAGAGATACTGACCTATTAGATCAAGGCAAACTTGGTAAATTATGATTATGAAAGGAAATTGATTTTCACAAATACATCAGACTTTAAATAGATAATTAGATATACAGGTTTCAAACAAATGTTGTAATAACTCGCAAAAGACAGTAAAAAGAAGAAGCGAAAAATGCGCGATTGAAACGATTGTCTCACTATCAAATACATGTTTCGCCGTCGGTTTCGTCAATGTTAACGGAAAAGTATATAATCCGTCATTGTATACAATTCCTAGGAAATGTGTACAATTCCTAAAATAGATAGGATATTTATGATTCCCAGGAAATGTGTGTTTTAAAAAATCTTTGAAACATTATTTTACACATTTCATAAGTAGGTTCGGAATTGTATTTCATTTTGGTGTATTTCATATACAATTGTCTACAACATACACACCACAACTGACAACTGCACAATTGTCTGTACTGTGTTTGTGTGTTTCTGTTTTTATTTGTTTATTTTTTATATTATGTTTCATACGTTTCCGGTAATATCAATATGTCTTGTTGCTTTGATCTGCAATCCAACCAGTATTTTAAAGAATCCTGTTCTAGTCGACACCGCCAGCAAAAATCTCAACCTTGCAACAGAGAGGATTCCCTAGTACAGTAGAATTTAGAATTTAAATAATAGGCATGTCCTAAACCTTCTAGTCTCTTAGACGTGCCTTTGCATTGACGTGATTTTATCAATGACAATAATTTCTGATTAAAAGTATATGAAGAAACAAATCTCATAACGTTCGGTGAAGCCTTTAGCAAAATCAAATCCACACATGCGCAGTGCGCACCTGGTCGTTCCACAAACCGAATGCTCTTCGGCTTTTACTGCAATTAACTTGGGTCAAGTGGAATGGAATTTCTGCATAAGGCTAAAAGCAATTATGGGAGATGTTTTTAACATCAATAATAGATTTCATTAGCGGTAATTCGCTCTATGTTGTTCGGGAAACCTATTTTAACTTCCCTGTGTCTGGTATGTCCCTTTGAAACCTTTCGTTTTACCTCGGAATAAGCATGTGCACCAACTCAGGCTTAATTATCCTCCCACCTCCCAATAACGTTTGAAACGCGTCGTAAACTGACACAGCATCAAAGCTACGTAAAAGCCGTCGCACGCTGCGATTGCTCCGATTCACATGAAAACACACTTCCTTTAATTAATTCACTGGCTAATAGTATCGAATGGCGATAAACAGCGCCTGTATCAAAGCTTTTAACATAGTAATTATTAAATAGATTGTCATACTTAACTGGCAGCTGGGATCATCTGAGCCTTAACTACGCGTATGTGGTGTATGTTTAATTGTGTTCATCGCTAAGAGATACAACTTGATTGTTTTTGTGCATACTGTGGTGGGTGTGAACGCGCACTAGGGCGACATTTTCCCGCGCCGCAGGTCGGCTCCCGCGCTCACTCCCACGCCTCCAGTCTTCCGTCTTCACGTCATGGACACACAATAGCTACATTACTGCTTATTTTTTCTCCAGCTTTGTTGTTTACATTATTCGTGCACCAAGCGTTCCTGGAAGTGAAACTTGTTTTTTTCTGATGTTTTATAGAAACGAGATGGCTTCCGCGTATCAATTTTTTGCCGTGAGCGTCTATACGATATCGATACCAGTCCTTTGGCACCGGCCTCGGCCTGTTCCATTTCAAATGTGGAACACCACAGTATTACGACAACTTACAATATTCACTTTGGAAATAATTTATCCACCCACCACTTTCTTCACAAATAAGTTTACAAGATGCTTTCCTAATGCAAACGGCGCCGTTTGTCTCATGTTGAGTTTTTAAATTCGGTTAGAGATTCCAAACTGCTTTCACTGGGAATGTGACATCTGGATGCACTAAAGGTGACAACCGGCCGACTGGCTTTTATTGCCCTTTTAAAACACGCGGTAGTACTCGGTGGGTTTTGCGCACATATGTTCGCTCAGTTTACTTGGCAGATAGTTGTGGATGCTGCGGAGCATATTTATCATCGGACAACGACTTCAGTTGTCTTCAGTTTGATTTTAATTGCCGTCAAATTATCGCTGCGCTCTTAGATTGCGAGTCGGCGGTGCTTTACCGTGAACACGGGGTTTCGACCTTACGCGAACAAAGATTACCGTTGGTTGCTGTCATTTTTTACTTTATTTAATTCCGTGAAGTGGTGTAACGGTGTCGCCTCCATTTGTTTTGGTTCGACGCAGCGCGACGTGCGCCTAAGTCCCGACGGGCACGCCGCCGCGCGCCGCCATTACCTTGCATAAACCATGTCTTATATCATCGCTCTTCACTTTGTCTTTCTGTTGTAAGCATGTAGTCACTGTGTTCATTTCAATTGTTAAATCATATGCATGCAGTTTAAAATATAATAAACAAAGCAACATAAAAACCAGATACTTGAGTATTCTTATCGTAATATATAGTAAAGCAATTTACTCTAGATAGTATTCTCCGTCCGAATTTAATTTTTACTTTGAATTTTAAGCATAATGGTCGCTTAATATCACTATGGATGAAGTGGAGCAGTTTATTTGTTAATTGTTGTGCAAAGAATGCACCACCGTGGGAACAGATTAGCCTGACGCGCGAGGAATGGACCAACGCAAGTGCAATTTGACCTGTCCGCAACACGTGCTTGCCTAGTAATACAACTATGTACTTACGCATGTACAACTTCGTAGACGAATAGGCGCAAATATGTACTTTTATTTGAAATAGATTTTTCATATAAAACATAAATACGAGGGCATAAAATCACACCTCTTTCCCATGTTTTTTGTATTATAAAAAATATTCACCCATTGTGTTGTGGCGCGTGTTCCACTTATTTAGAATCACATAGATAACTAGCATACATAGCAAGTTCAAAGTTTTGGGTAGCTTAATCTTCTCTTTAATTAACTAAGACTGAGAGACTAACACTTAGGTTTTTTTTTTAATCTTTAGATTAAAAAAAAACCTAAGTGTCAGATAATTTATTATCTAGCAGGCAATGGCAACCTCTATTCCTCTTAATACTTAATACTGACTGACACAAACTCATCCTTGGCTTCAGACTGAAGTCGTCTGAAGCCAAGGAACTGTTTGTGTTGGTGAAACTAGATACAATTTCTAGTAACATCTGTAGTCAAACGAACCAACGTAATTTCATCAATGATGCCGCGATACAATCATGATTAATTTCCAGTTTACCTCGCATACATTGAATACCACATGGAAAGTTCGACATTCAATTAACATTAGCCGAGGTTATCAGTAACATTAGATAGATTGATGTCCCTCCTCTGAAAGAACTACTGTTTTCAATCGTTACATAAGAAGGCTTCTTCCTGTATATATCGAAACTGTTTCTATCGTGTTACATTATGATCAAGAATTTACCACCCACCAATACCAATCGAGCTTATTTATTATTTTAATTGCGTTTTAACATAGTACTTAACTGTCACCATCTTATGATTATTACAGCTTTTGTACATCATGCGTGGTTTATGCAAATTGTGAAGCAATCGTTTAGTCATATCGTGGTAGCAGTGGAGGAGTGTCAGTGAGCAAAACATAATTAACACGTTCTAAGCTAGGTATAATTTGGTTGAATATATTCATAGAGGAGTCGGCCACGCGGGTACTGTGCATTGGCGGCACAGCAAGGCGCGGCGCGGCGGCAGGACGAGGCGAGGCGGGCGCGGGCAATGAAAGTGACAACTGTGTACGAAAGTGACTCGCTAGATTTATTTACACTTGTTCGAAATAGACGCGATCACTTCTAAAACTGGTGTCCACTTTACGTCTGTGGCCCCGTCCGCCTCGCTATTTATATCGCTCCAGGCGGAGATCTGCCTCCTTCTATGGCTAACTAGAATGTGCTCCGCGCAGCACGCCAATTAACCGCGTGTGTTGTCCATTGAGACATTTTTATTCCATTTCTTTGCGTCGAATTAATTGTTGGTTACCGTTTCTTACTTTTTTCTCAAGTGTTTACACGACGACGTACAATTCATTTTACGTGAGGTCGTCGAACCTTTTAGTGTTCCGGTGGTTCGTAAACAATGTCGTGGGATTTAAGGGTTTGGGTGTGTTTGTGGTGAAAGTTTACACATTTACAATAACAATCCGGGTCCAGATCCTTTCTGTTTATGTTTGGGGTTACTTTAAAAGTGCCCGTTCCGAGATGTAGCCCAAGCGCCAGTAATAGAAACAAGAAATCGAATTTCGCGTGTGTGACCCGCTCGCTATATAGCCAACCCGATGAATGGGATGCTCGGGTACTTACATCAGGTCAGACTCGAAACAATAACCCAGTAAATGGAGCAGCTGGTAATGATCAGTGATTGAGTCGCGCCAGTGAGTGAGAGCGCCCAATTGAGTGTGTTCCTAATACAATCGGATATGGCACTCAATATGATGGAAGGGGCGAAGCGACGAAAAAATATTCTCGATAATGAAATGCAACACAAATATGATTGACGGCATAGTTCTATTACGTGTACCATTTGAAAAAGGAACTTGTTAATGTAACTTTTCTATGTAAGAATGTTGATGATAGCATTTTTTAACTGGTGCTCGATAAAAGTAAAAACGAATGAACGAGGTTCAATTATCAAAACTACCGAGAGAGAAATGGAATGTCCCAAGTAGTGAGATAATTTCGATTTCCTTTTATAGAAAGTAAGAATGTTTCGATAGGTGTATGTATAGCGGCGATGTTAACAAGTTGCTGATGCTGCTTCAGCTGGGAACCTGTTCGCGACACCGCTGAGGCTGTGGCTAGTGCCACTGACTTATTACAGGCCTACATACAGAACATAGATCGCTAGTGCTTATTTGCCACGAGACTTCCTAATGTGAGCAACACTAAAATATTGCTAGCTCCCCGTGGCTCCGCCCGCGTGGCGTTCGATAATTGTCCCACGGGATCATACTACCGGGATAAAAAGTATCTTATGTGTTAATCCAGGTTATAAACTATCTGTGTGCTAAATATCATCGAAATCCGTTCAGTAGTTTTTGCGTGAAAGAGTAGCAAACATCTATCCTCACAAACTTTCGCATTTATGATATTATATTATAAGATAAGATTTAAGAAACCTCGAACTACATAATTACAATGCATCTCACAATTTAAAAAAAAACAAATTTACAAACATCTTGAACAAAGCTCCTGGTTAATTGAAAGGTTAAGGTAAAACGAAGCATATCGGAAACGTTTCACTTGCTTGCTTTTAAATGCTTTTATTTGAAGTGGCAACCCAGTTAATCGATTTAGCTGCACGTGGCTTCAAGAGTTTGTTGGTTTCCGATAAGGATGAACGATACGTGCCAGCGCATGTTGTAGAACAGCTAAACACGAATGAGATAGATGTTATAAACAGAGACGCTTGGCACCTTGACAATGGTGTAACCTAGCCTTTTAATTGTCCAGAGCAAATGATAGCAACACCAACAAACGCGGAACTTGACATTCCTGGAGCAATTAAATCGTTCCAGAGATAAATCTAATGAAATATATTTATAGTAGGGTCGGGTCGTAAGTTCGCTACAAGGAGGTATATCATGGCGGCAAGTGCTGCTACTTCTGATCTCAGAATAAAGGAGAAACACAAAGCCGTACGGCGAAACTTATGACAAGCAATTGAAGTTATTAATATATGCGTGCTCAATGAACTCGTCGGCAGCCATTGGATGTTACATCACTTGCAACCGACTATAGATGATATAGATTTAAATCAAACTGATTTCCTGATCCTTTACGGATGATTGTTTTATCTAATAGAGCGTTTAAAGTAACCAATCCACATAAAACATTAAATATTTAATAAAGTCAGCTGTCCGTCTTTTGTCTAGCAATCTACTCTGTGGTTGGTCACCTCTGTAAGTAGGTCTTATGTAAATAGTACAGCAATGAAGGTAATTTTAAACGTAACCAATTCAATTGAACACACACGGAACCGATTCATTTCTAATTTCATCCTTAGTTTAAATATATACCAATTCTAAAAAAATGTTTTAATTAATAAAAATATATTGTGTTCATCAAGGATTAAGAGCGTGAAATAGTGTGATTCTTTTGAGTGAACGTGGATTATCAAATCCACTACCAGCGAAATACATGACACGCACCAATTTTGATGACATAATTTAACAGCACTTATAGCAAGATTCTTGAAAGAGGGGATACAAAATATTATGGAGATTATCCAGCCTGTATATTTACTTACGATTGGATACATAGACACTATCACACCACAACTTAGATTTTAATTTATTCCATAAGGTTTTAACCAAACCACTTATTTGCAGAATTGACCAAGGATTTTGATAAATTCTCGGTAACAGCAGATCAACAGCAGCATTAAAATTAATAATCCAACCACAACCAAACCTTCACTTCCAGCAATATTTTAATAAAAAAAAAGATGAAAACAATAATATATTTCTTCACTACTTTTTTGCAGGCGCATTACTTTGTGTAATTTATTTCATCACCACTGCTCTCAAAAACGGTGAAGGAAAACATCGTGAGGAAACCGGCATGTCCTAGAACCAAAAATTCGAAGACATGTGACATCTACCAATCCGCACTAGGCCCGCGTGGTGGATTATAGCCCATTCCCTCTCATAGAGAGGAGGCCTGTGTCCCAGCAGTGGGAACATTATAGGCTGATGATGACTTTTTATTGCTAATCAAATTGAGACCTTTTTTTCACCACCTTAAAATGTGGGTAGATTTATACTCCCAATTGAATTGTATTTATACGAAGGTCGAAAATACCCTGACACTAAATATAATATGATGACGTTTAAAAGAACAATCTTTATTAATGAAGTATTAATGGACGAAGCTTACATATACATAGCTTTCAATGCCAAGGTTTGCTTCAATTAATTCAAGTCCGTGGCTGCAGTTTCACCCTCCTAGACATAAACATACACACACCCATGTAGGTTTCTACCTGTTTGAAGAAGGGTCGGGCCCCAGGTGCCCCCACTGATCCCACATACCTACAAATAAAATCCTCAACGTGAACCCCTTTAGAGAAGACGTTAATTACAAGTTATTGGTTACGCAGAAAATGAAGAAATTACACCTTGGTTTAGTTAACGATGGAATATATAAATCAATATCAATGCAATAATTAATCATAACAGTCACGAACTTTTCAATTTTTGAAAAGGGATTTTCCCTTTCAAAAGTCTGCTACCAAATGGTTTATCGATACTCTTTTCTTTTGAACTACACAATCAATTTCATGAAGATAAGATAAAAACTTTTTGAATTTTGTATAAAACCAAATGCAACAACCTGCCGTTATACGGATGTTTCGTCCCTAGAGGGACATTTCTCAACTCTCCCCCAACCTCCGAGATCCTTCCCTTCAGTTAATGGGCGACGGGGCAACCAGCGAGACAGGAAAGCATCTAAGGTGAGGTGAACACACTGTAATTGCTCCGCTAAACGCAAAAACAGTTGCTAATAAAATTTTAAATACAAACGTAGATATGTATATATTGTCCCTATCGGCAAAGCCAGATGTTTACAAACCTTTGTTGCACCGCTACCATTGGCTCTAAATCGAATATTTCAAATTCCCTTTCATGCGACAAAATTGATTTGTCGTTCTACAAACATTCCAAATTCAATCAAGTATCGGCGGGTACCGGGTAGATACGAACGTGAAAAGTTCATCATAAATTTTAAAATGGACTATTGAATACGTTGGAACTTTCGTATTGAAATTACACGATAGTTCAATTTGCAATTGAATTGCAAATATCCGGCCGCCGTTATATCGGCTGTGCCAACAATGGCATCACATTTCATTCTCGTTTACATACTAACATACGTACTATTGCTGCTCCATTAGTTGACTGAAATTCATACATACATGGAAATCCCTGACCGATTGCTGGCCCAATTATTTAAACTGACCTATTAACATCGTCTTAAAATCACGAAACAGCATTTATAATGAATGATTTATCAAATTGTAGACCACAACTTCATGAATTCATCAAGTTGCGTAAATTAACTTGTTCAACCGTTGCATCCTAACATTCCTAATCTAATACCATTAACACACAAGGAGATCAATTTTCAATTCAAGAAATCGTTTGAATATGTTTGCATTGGACGTAGTAAATCCGATCTTACATAAACATACACGATTCTGGACGAATGTAACTCTAAAACCGTACCTTTTACCGAAAGTTAAACGGAAACGTTATGAAAATTCTAATGCCATGTGATGGTACAGCGATCCTCTTCTCTGTCACATCAAATGTATATTCTATAGCACTGCTACACACTCGGATCTTTGCATTCCGATTTGACCATTATGAATATGCCTAGCGAGACATTTACCTTGAAAGTCCTTTGTACTTTGTAGTAGCACACAGTAAACTGACTTACACGGATACAATGCACGCAGTACGCACTAAGATCGAAGTCCGGTATTCTTCGTAACCTTTTAATAAACGCGAAGTTAGCCGTACAAGGAAACCTGGACCGAATGATATCACAACTGCTCATTAGTCTTCCAATCATGGCTCTGCTCACTTGAATAGAAAATCAGGCAAAATACCTCAAGATCACAAGGCGCCTATTTCAATTTTATCATATCTGAATTAATTGCAATTCTTTTCGAACAGAATGAAAGGTATTCAGGTTCTAAGCAAAGTCAGAAAGCATCCAAAACAGAAGTGAATAAGCTAGACATTTAGCAATCGAACAATAACACACTTATATAGACAGCACCGGTGACACATATTCTGAAGTGGTGACAATAATGTCGTCTATAATTTCTGGTTGAACCATTCCAAACGTGCACTTCAAAGAACACACCTGTAACTAACCATACAAAAGTGAAACGAAACATTTACAATCTATCTGTTTCTTCAAGCAAGCTAATTTTATCTTGATGCTCAACCAAAGTAAAACTATTTCAATCAGTAAGTAAATTGACCAGTTGACAAGAGAAAGTTATTTGGAGGACAACAGCTTATTTAGGTTGAAACTGTAGCAAGAACAGATATTGGTTTAGTGTCTAAGCCCACATCGGACCTTCGTCAATATAAAGATGTCACGGCTGTTGTCATCTTACAATCATGCAGGTACACCAACTTTGCACGTCGTAAGCTGTGGGCATGTGGCCATGAAACAAACGACACGGACCTTAAAATTGCGTTTTATGATAATTTTTAGCAGGAACTGAACATTACATTCCTAATGATAAAAATAGATTGAAAAATCCCTGATATCAAATAGAAATATGATGTGTCCTGAAAAGATAGATATAAGCAGTAATAATGATCTTCATAGTGGTCTTGGAGGAGCTCGTGGCTAAACAATAACAGCCGCTCGGGTCGATCTTTAGGTTAAGCCGTGCTTGCCTAGGTTGGTCTGTGGATGGGTGACCACCCATTACATACCGAGTTTCCTCCGTGCCTCGGAAAGCACGTTTTAAGCCGTTGGTCCCGGCTGTTATTTGAAGATCTTTGACAGTCGTTAAAGTAGTCAGTGGCCCAAAAAGTCTGACAACCAGTCTTACCAAGGGGTATCGTATTTCCCAGTACTAACTGGGTTGTGGAGGTCAGATAGGCAGTCGCTCCATGTAAAATAGTGGTATTCAGCTGCATCCGGTTAGACTGGAAGCCGACCCCAACATAGTTGGGAAAAGGCTAGGCAGATGATGATGATGATGAGTGGTCTTGGAAAAATAACACAAAGTTGACGTCTGAAAAATTGATCTTCCTCTACAACCAATTTATTATTGCTTTGTGGCCACACAACTACATGTCACGAATCGATCATCATATAAGGATGCAAACGTGAGCAGTTTACATTGTTAATCAATTACCGTTGACCTCTTTACATTCAGCATTATTTTTGCATATAGCAGCTGAGCTGGGACCCAAATTGAATTATGTAGCGCAATTTAAAGCTATTCAGAACCTGAACCCCTTTGTCTGAAATTTCAGAAAACGCTGAAAAGTTATATACTGCAAAGAGCTCAAGCTGTTTTTTTTGTTAGCCTATTCTGTCCCACTGCTGGGCAAAGGCCTCCCCCAGTTCTTTCCAACTCTCTCGGTGTTTTGCCTCCTCTGGCCAATCAGTCAGGAACGAGTCCAAGTCGCCACGCCAGTGTTCCTTGGGCCTGCCTCGGTGACGACGACCGTCTTCAGGTATTCACTGAGTGACGATTCCGGCCCATCTGCCTTGACCCATTCTGGAAATGTGACCCAGTCCCATTTTAACCTCGCAGACTTATCGCCAACATCGGCGATGCCTGTCTTGTCTGTGGTGTTAAGTTGTTAATTGATGTTTAATTGTTTTGTACTGAGAAACACGATACCAAAAAAGTCTGTTTCGCACAGATCGGACAAAAACATAACACTTAGTAAAATCAAACTTAATCAATACTTAGTGCAGCTGTATAATTCGTTTTCTGACTAACATTTTAACAGCGAATAGGTATTATAAGCTATCGAGATTGGCTAGGCTGTATAGGTCAAGGCGAGAAACAGTGTGCAGATTATAGAAATTATACGTTTATAATTTCAGGCACAATTATCTCTTAGAAACGGCAAGAGCGTTATGGATACGAGGAATTCCTTTGGGCCCCTGGTATTGACGAGCTATTGAAGTGAACATCGTTGTGTGTGACATTATCTCATGATCGGCTTCTTACTAATTGTCCATCGAGAGGCGAGTTCAAACAATCGCCACCATTGTTCCGAATGCCAAGGAGCGACCCGACAATAGTGCAAACGTGTTTCGCGAGGTAAAAGTGCCAGCAAACAATGGAATCGATGCCTATTTGATTCCGTGCTTTCCCTTTTGACGAATGGTGTGCTTGAGCGAATTTTCATAATAACGCTGTTCCGGTAAAGTACCCAACTGGGTAGGTAGTACAATAATATTAATGTAGATCGTAATCAGGTACAGAGAGACAGTTTCTACTGCTAGTTTCTTTGCGGTTGATTCCCTTTGTACCTCGTTGAATAGACAATGACATAGGAAACCGGTATATTTAACATCCTTTATGCCCTGAACTATGAGCAACATTAAATGTGTTCTAACCGTGGGTACTTACTAATACTTTACATGCAAAAGTAACTGTCTGTCAGTTTCCCTTTCGATGAAATTCGGTACGCAAGTAGACCATAACCTGGACTAGGCTAAGACATCGGATCCCTTGGCCCGCTGGGACGTTCCTATGGAATAATTTTCGACCTCATCGAAGGCAAGGCCACGGAAAAAATCTAAAAGGCTAATACACTTAGTTTGTGAAAACACCGGAATTAGCTTCATGTAAGTATTTCAGTACACCAGATTTGATTGAGAATTCAAGTCTCCCTAATTAACAAATACTTGAAGTTAAACGAGAGGGCGCCTGGGCATCAAAATTTCAACTAATTAATATTGTAATTAAGAAGTTCTAACATTCCATTTTGGTTGAATGACCGACAACCCGACAAGTAAGTGGAAGTAACTTTATATAACCTATTTTAGATCGCAATAACATAACAGAAGTAATAAGATATCAATGTTAACCCTGGGCTGTTATTGGTACCTACAATAATTGTGTGCAAACATTCAAATACTTAGATGAGACGCCAGCACATCAGGCTACCCGTAACTGTCAAATTTTCCTAATCAACCTTGAACCTAATGATTTAGCGATAGAGTTGAAAAGCTATTAAAGAAATTTGACAGATTGTAGTAGCTTGATGTGCTGGCGTCTGTACCTAGTCAATTAGTTAGCCGTGTTTGCACTGGCTGGCAGACTGAAATGTACCGGTGCTGCAGATACAGAGTTTACTTACAAAATGCATGTATTACCGTAAACTAGCCGCCTAGCCGGAGCTTATGTGTTGATAAACAACTGCAGGTTTCCTTATCCAATCTCCTGGTAGAATCCTGACCATTTCAAAATAAGGGACGTTGTCTAAGAAAAACATACAGGATGTTAGAATAGATTAGCAGTAAAAGCAAGTAAAACTAAGTACAAATTTCACCAATGAAAATCTATCTATATAAAAATCTCGTGTCACGGTGTTTGTGGTCACACTCTTCCGGAACAGCTTAGCCGATTTTTATATTTAATAGGTATCGCAAAGTATATTTCACACCAAATTTTATATGGCAGAACAACGTTTGCGGAGTCAGCTAGTATTCCATTAAAATTATGACAGTGACAGCATTTAAACGCGGTTTAGATGCGCTGATCGGGTTCAGTTTCAATGATGTTCTCTCCTTGATAGATTATTGCATCGCATCTTAGCAGGATCATACCCAAATCAAGACGTGTAGTAAGTGCTCTGATGATCACAGCATGATGTCATCAGTGTAGTGTGTCCGCGCTGGTACTGGTAATTACCACTGATAATCACACCAGATATTAAATGGTATATGGCATAACATATAAAAAGAAGTAAATAACATAATCACGATCATGCTTTAACCTGAACAACTTGATAGTAAACATCAAGACTTCAAACCTACTCCGAAAATGAAGTAAGAAAAAGCCATTATTATCGATCCAGTGATAGACCCCTAGACCAACAATTTAGCATTCTCACTTGTGACTACTAAACAAGTACCTAATGACGATTCTTATTAATTCGAAGATAACATTATCACGATAAAATTGCGAAACAAAACGCTTATCTCGTCTGTTATGGGACGCAGTAACGATGGCGGTCTCATTAACGTGGATCCTTGCCAAAAATAACAACTTTCGCGATTACTGCGTCAAAGTGCTAATAATATAAAAGCAACAGTTTACTATAGTGACGTCATGAACTCATGAGTTTATACGTTCTAAACAGTTTTATTTTGTGTTAAGAAAATTGTTGAGTCTCCTCGGCGTCTCTCTGTCTAATAAAGTTTCTGGATGACAGCATCTGGTTTAAATGTTATTCAGCCAAACTCTGTAATGTTTGCTTCAATTACTTTTAATCAAGCTTTATTTATTTGTTATCACCACATATTTTACACGGCGAAATAAACTCTGTTTTACAAGAGATTATTTATAAAAAGCGCCGGTAGTTAAAGGTAAGACTCATCATCGTAAAGTTCTTTAATACCTGACGTTCTACGAGCCTTGACATCTTTATTAGGCTCCTATGATTGTACTTACCCACAACTAATTTTAAATTTATCTACAATCATTACCGTATCTTGTTATGACGCCCGACGCTATCTTAACTATTCGTCCTATTTCGTTTCCTATGTCTATGGTCAGCAAGTACTCATTACTGACCACTTAATCTATGGTCAACTCACAGTTGTAGTTAGACAGTCGTTACCCTACCAGTTCGATAATTACCGACGCCCTAAATGTTTACGTGACTAATTTGTACCGTTTTTTTTTTAACACAAACGTTTCGGGTTTTTTATGTGACCTATGAGATGCGTTTTTTCCTTCTTTTTGTGTAAATCAGTAGTTAAAACGTCCTTGGCATTGATTTTTTTTTCTTGTAATCTTACTCATCCAGTACCTAAGTCAACACTAACCGTTTAAAAAGTTCTCTGAAATTTCTATAATCAACAAAGCACAAATACCGAAACAACTTTTTACATAAAGACGACACGATACTTAGAAATCAAACATTATCTAATGTAACAACACAATATAACGACGTAAAATTTTAACGTACTCGGTGCTGGAAACCGGCTGCCTTATCGATCTAATGCAATATTAATCAATGTGGTTCGGCTACTGTGTGACCGCTCCTTAATGCTCGTAATCTTGGTGCCAATGGGCCCTTCGCGGTTTTTATACCAACCTGGTAATAAACTTTCCACTTAATATTAGTATGATGGCCATGCCTCAGGGACGTCTATCGTCCCCTTAGGAATACGCATTGGTACTTATACTTTACACTAGTGTACCATCGTACCATCAATCTATCGATCAAGTCACCGTGCAGCTTGCTAATGGGCATAGGCATTGTTTTTTGTTCCGGTTTGGAAAATCCTCATGAATGTTCTCCGCCCTAGAACGGGTGGAGGGGTCTGTCAGACGCTGACTAAAAACCACCATGGTGTTCCCTTCCCATACTAGCACCGGTGATCATAAGAACTCGTGCGCCTTCCACGATCCCCGGCTAGTACTGGGCATAGGCCTACCCCAAGTTGTAGTACAAAAAGTGACGTTTAAGTCGGGTTTAAATAGATAAATAAAAAATATTTTATTGTTGTAGACAGACGATGAAACGCAATAATTAACATCGATCTAAACAACAAACCCATACAAGCAACACTCGAGATGTATTTACCGACTGAATACTTATGTTCCTGCCTATTTAGCTTTCTAAAAGTGTGACAATTATTGCGGTTCATCTTCCAATAGATTTCCGGCTTATCTAAGAAATTTTACAATGTTTCATCGCGATACTAGCACAGGCCGTTTTTTTCAAATCCGTTTTTGGCAAGGCGGACTCGCGCATGATGGGTTCCGTACCATTGTAGTACGCCCCCTAATATTTTTTTTATTATTATAGCGGCAACAGAAATACACATTCTGTGAAAATTTCAACAGTCTACCTATTACAGATCACGAGATACAGCCCGCTGACAGACAGTCGGACGGACGAACAGCGGAGGTTTGATAATAGGGTCCCGTTGGTTACCCTTCGGGTACGAATCCCTAAAACCTATTAACCTACGGAATACATGCAAATATTTTCAAACTTCTACTCAAGCTATGAATTGCGTAAGCCAATGATCAAGCCTTGGTCAAAAATAAGTTAGATTGTAAGACAATAAGCAATCAAGTCATTCTCTCACAAAAGGTTTTTACAAATAAAACTAAACGTGGAAAAAAGAACCATACTTCTTGTCTTCATAATCTTTAAAACACATGAAATATTAATTCTTTAACATTTGTCACTTTAACTTATGTTAACAAACTAACACGTAGGTAAACATTCAAAAAGTTGAAATTAAAATGGAAAAGCGTTTTCAAATCTCTCATTATAATATGCAAATAGTTATGGAAAGTTGTAAACTTATAGTAATAAACAACATGCAAAGAGCCTTGGGAATTAACCTATTGACTGACATTATTTTGTTTGATTTTAATTGCGTATTCTAATTAAAACACATGGCACAAAACAAAACAAAACAACATGACTGATTTATTAAAACATCAAACATGTTCTCTTATCTCCAAACATAATTATAATTGATTATTGTCGTACTCCGACTTATCTGAATGCAATATAGTATGTTATCAATCAGTCGTCACCGCTACCTGGTGTTCGGAGAAACAATTTCTCCTAATGACAACAGCTCTTATGTTTAAACAAACAGAGTCACTAATGACACACACACCACTAACTAGAAGTGCTTTCATTAATCTATTGAACACTACAGCATAAACGCACGCACGTGCCCTCCACGCCAAGCCACAATTTCACCTACTATCTTGTCACATATTTGTGTCGTTTGGCAAACAAGACACGCGTTTGCTTGTCACGCATATGTGACAATGGCGGCCAAAAGGTTAAGAGTGTCTGCATAACATCAGTGCCACTAAATACAGTTTCTCTTAGAAATGGGAAGCTGGGCTTTCAGAACAAAACTTTGTCATCCCTTTAACGCACCCAATCAAGACAATATTATGACTATTAGTGTTTGCGTAACACTTTATAATCGAGATTGACTGGCCCGTTGGACTCGTGGACGCATGCGCGACTGCTAAGTTTGGAGTCCTGGGTTCGATTCCCGGAAATTTCTATGTAGTAGCCCAGAGTTAGGAAGTTGGTACCCCCCTCCCTCGGAAAGCACGTTAAGCTGTTCTGCACCTGAGCTGGTCTGTGCCTGATCTATCTCCAGTCGTATCGGATTGCCGTTCCATCGGACTATGAGAGAAAAGGAACAGAGAGTGCACCTGTGCCTGCGCACACACTTGTGCACTATAATATCTCCCGCGCCGATGGCTAATCCCCGCTAAGGATTGATCGCGCTGACCGAAAACGATCTGGAGGACTATTTGCCATCGAGATATTTCAATTCCGAAAAAAATATCCCGTGCACAAGATTATCATTACCCAGTAAGTCGACTTTGGCTGTGATGTGTTACCATCTTTTCGAAGGTGAGTCTTTGAGAGGTATATTTATTTATTTTATGAATGGTAGCTTCACAGCTGATAGTACAATAACAATAAAAGAATATTAATCGAACATTACGCCAATTACGAAGTACACAAAAAACATTAAATTAGGCGTATACCCAATGAATGCGTGTATTGATCTGTACGTTGAAGAACGTTCTCAGTATCACTTACTATTTTTACGCAAGAAAACGACTTGACTTGATCGCACGTTTTTTTCTGAAATATCTTGTTTTGATAAGATTGTCACCACGTGTGAAGTGAATAAATAAAAACAAATAAGTTCATGTGTACTTATCTTCTCATAAGATACAGCAGCTGTTTTTATTATTTTTTTACAAGAACTTCCCAGAGATTACAGGCAACGTAATTTGCCTTATCATGTTATTGTTACAATGATTTACGCATAACTCATTTGATAAAAAATTCCATTCTAATTCACGATTTGATCATATCATATTTTTTTTATTTAGTCATCTCATCTTTGCATTTTTGTCGCTAATCTAAAATAGTTTTTGAAGTTCCCAAGTGTTAACCTTAATATGTATGCTCTTGTCTACGTGCGTGAACTAAAACAAAAGTTTTATAACATTTAACTTTAACTTTTGTAAAAAGCTTTTAGTTACAAAGTATGCAAAAGTGCTACAAAACTGCATATTTGCGTCAGACTATTTAGTCTTGAGTTAAGTACATGTTGCACCATATTTAATGGAAACCTAAGTTTTGCAAGAACATAGGTGATATTGGAACAGTTTAGAATAGATAAAATAACTTGGATAAAACTACTAAATCAATCTATAGTTCCGTACAAAGGTTCTTTGATAGCACTCTTAAGTTACAACGAAGTGCCCGGAACAGAGCGAGGAAGGAAGCACTGTTCAACTGCAGAATACTTAATAAGCACAAGCACATAATGATTGAAATAGATACAATACCTAGGTACCTACCACACCAAGCACGTATATCAACGATTATTTTAAAACAGCCATGACACTTCCTCAACTCGCTATTTATTTATCCTCTCTGTACAGATTATAAATAATTTGCATATCATTGGATCATGCGATGACAAAATTAAGTGAAAGTGGCCTCCCACTCGCGGTTATAAAATATTAAAAATCAAAATAAGCACCAAACATTAATTAGTGTCGCAGTGCAGTCATTATGTTTGTAGAAAGAATAGAAAGTAAAGGCCCGTACACACCGCATTGTCCCGCGAGGGAAGCTGATGCTAATGCGGAAGCTGCCACGGCGCGGGGCGGCGGCCGATGTGCCGTCCTGCCGCGGGCGGAATTGTTAATCGCCTCATTTATCATTGCAAACGAAAGTGAAAACTGCTACTGTGTAAATAATACAATTGTGAATGCTT
The DNA here is from genome assembly GCA_950005105.1 of Lycophotia porphyrea. NCBI lineage: Eukaryota > Metazoa > Arthropoda > Insecta > Lepidoptera > Noctuidae > Lycophotia > Lycophotia porphyrea. The sequence goes on from OX465389.1 coordinate 6,879,052, forward strand.
CTTTATTTTTTTTTTCTGGTACAATATAAGTGGTACTTACTTATTGTTTTTTTTTTTGCTCACATTTTATAAATGGCTTGCAATTATTTAATTATCTAATTTGGAGTATTGCGAAATAGATATGAATTTTATTACCTCATGGAATAGCAACAGATGAATAAGTACATACATATAGTAGACAGTTTGATAACTCGCAGCTTATATGCAAATGACAATGTGACGAACGACATCATCCTCGATTGTGATATTTAATTGTGACATAACATTAGCATTGTGTGGCAACATGGACGAGTAAAAGTGAGCACCATTGTATCGGATGTGCGGTAATAGCTCCGCCCCATAGGGATGCAGCCACGGAGCAGACTATTTGACGTGACTAAGATTCTAATGAGCAAATAATATAATACCATAGTGTAAAGATTTATAATACACTCTAAGTTTAGAAAAAAAAAAATATATAGTACGTTATATATATATATATATATATAGTATTATACCACCTACTGTTTACTTATGTTCACAAAATAAATGAATTTGTTATGGCCATGGTCGTACGAAAGTGCTACAGACGAATTAAATCACGTAGCAGTCCGCAATGAGGTAATCTTAGGTAAAACATAAACATGTTGTTGTTGGGCCCACTCTCGGCAAAATTCAGTATTTCAGTAGGTACAATTTCTAATTTTACTTGACATAATTAACACATGCCGCAAAGGTGTCAACCAGTATATAATATTATATTCTGGACCTACTCTCTGTACTATTACAGTTTTCGCGATATGATTACCGAAAATAAACTTGTTAATCATGGTAGACAACATTGATATAAATTAATGATGTGTCGCAGACACAATATAAAAAGTGCAATTTACGAGTAGGTACTTGTCATAAAAACTTTAAGTGATACTTACAACTTTGTAACACTCAAAAAAGTATAATAAATATCGAAATGGTTTTGATAACCGACCACAACTGCTTTAAAGAAAAATGCAGGTAATTACAGTCACTAAAATCATCAATGAACACTCTATTTTTCATTTGATCAATCACCTCTTCTTTTGTTTTTAGGAAACGAATTTTGATCCTTAATAAAAATAAAAAATATTATAAGAAATCAGAAGATTTAAAAAGATAAGCTTACACGAGACAAATAAGTACATTAGTTTTTTTATTGACTGTACCTCTAAAGAACTTGTAATTTGGGACGAAGCAGGACTTCAATAGTGATATGGGACGAACTAAGAATTTTTCGGAATGTGGACAAAACTTTAGGACGAACGAAGAATAAATCAAGAACGCTGATATCTATTAATATGACAAATGACAATCTATATAGCGTGACTGGTAATTAATGACCGATACTTAAACACGTGACTGTACTCATGATAACAAACAACTTTCCCAAATAAACTTTTTTCATGCATGAACTTTGTAGGAGAAAACTGTACAGTAGTCTTTGGAATGGAGCTCGGTTTTGCATGAAGGTGCAAGGTCAATGCACATTTAAAACTGGCATGCATTACCTAGCGTGTGTACCTTAACAGCTGATAGGTCACAGGCGCGTGCGCGAGAATTTTATACGGTTGTAGTGTTATTGTGATAAAAGTGAAAAAAAAGTATAAAAAAATTGTTTCTTTGGGAAAGTTATTTGTTATCATGAGTACAAACACGTGTATAAGTATCGGTCACTAATTACCAGTCACCATATATATTAAAATTGCATATCCTAATGAGGATAATTGTTTCCATAAGTAGGTTTCTCAAACCATTTCTAGCTAAATATAAATCATTAAAGTTATTTTTGTATGTTGAACAGCGCAAATTGTTATCGCACCCAATTTATAATTAACATTGGTATAGACAACCGTGAAATGAACAGTTATTTTTACAATTCATAGTTTGTATAACAATGATTGCTATTCACAAGTTCATTATAATCACGCTGTCGGTATTCTCCGAAGTGAAAACATACTAATGTACCTACTCTTCTAATTTCTACTTTAATTAGATACTCTTTAATATTTAACCACTTGCACACACTGCGATTATCATAAAATAGCGTCTGAGCGTTTCAGTGAAAAATTTTGTGTTGCGTCGTGTTTAGATATCGTATTTTCCTTTTTTATTGCAATTTTCCTGTTATTAACAACGTTTCCGTTGTTCGTTATTTTTAATAGCATCATGTTACAAAGTTTCCCTTAAATTAAGTACGCTTTATCGGGTTTATGATCGGCAGATTTCGATGTCATCAAATTGTTGTTCTATTATTATCTTCGGGAGCATGAGCTACCTCTCAAACATCCTTACCTTGACAGTGGTGGTTTATAGGCCGTTTCTGCAACTATTTTATCATAGTCACGCTATAATCATAAAAAACCGTCGAAAAATGCTGGCATCTTTATTGCATCAACGTGATAGGTGACGTGCCGGGGGTTATAAAGTTCGTGATACTTCGCACGTTTCATGTGTACCATGTACCTATGCAGTCATAACGCCTTTAGCGGGACAATTTTTACTACTGTAAGTATGCATTAAACCGTAATTCTTCAAACGATTTTCAGTACAGCTATCACAAGCACAAGTCAAAGGTAGGTTTTAAACAAAAACAAAGACCGCTTCATTTCTTCGAAAAGTACTGATACGTTGTAATGCTAGTATTTGTAGCAAGTCCTTAGCGGAGCGAGGTGGCGCCAGCTGGCATTCTTGTCTCGGCTAGGAGCAACTTTCATGAATAGTTAACTGACTAGTTTTAGTTCTAGCCTAGGATCGCGCTTTGCAAAGTAAATACTGTTCGATACAACGTCGCGTTTTAAATAAACATGTAGTACTTTACGTATCTGTTTGGAATGTAGATGTACAATGTTTGATTCATATACAACCGTCTTCTCCTAACGTATCAGCATCGAGTGCGGAGAGAAATGGCCTAATTCTGTATTCAGTCGAGCGGGAAAAAGATGCCCCAGAAGTTGTTACAAGATCTAAAGTTTTTGTATATGGTCTATTGAAATCGTTGAAGCAACAGGTCTTTAAACAAAAACTCATGTACTATGGCGGGTGAACTATGAAAAGTTCAGAAAAATAACAGTAACCGAAAAACAGATTAACTTACAATGCAAGATTTTAAATTGAATGCGTCCAACTTCTAAGCTCACTTTATGAGCTTCCAAGCTAATCGACACAGCTCAGACAAGCTACTGAAATTGTGCTGTACGGTACTTAACAAGCTACAACAGACAATCAATTGAACACCGTGTCGTACAAACTAACTGTTGCTCCAAAACGTTTACAGGGTTGCCTGACAATTATATCGTACAATTTTGTTGCCCTGTAAAACATTGAACCCGTAACTTCAAAACAGGTTGTCTAGACCAATATACTACGAGTATCTATCTCATATTATACCGATATAGTTAGTTTGCTCTCTTTCTTCACAAATACGGGCGAATTTCTCCAATGAATCTGAATGAGACGAGTACATTTAAACTGAAGCCGCGTTCAAGAGCTCCTTGAACGCGGCTTAGATGTGCTGATCATATTCAGTTATATTGGTGGATTTCGCTCTTAATCGGCTAACTTGGCCATCTAAAGAACATTGTAAAAATAGTGATACACCGAATTTATATTATAAGACTTATAAAACGTTACTCTATAAAACGTTTACACCCTCTCAGCGATTCCAAGAGTAGAATAAAATTTTATGATACATTTTTATGTTCCAATGTTTACTTGGACGTAATACTAAGTAGTACCATCTACTTAAAACAAAATGTTTAAAGAAACCGCGAATTACTTGAAGCTTGACCATATTTTTTAATCAAAAACATTGAGTAGGTAAGGAATCCACGATGATAACAAAACGACAAACACACATCTGTCACAATGTTTGGGTCAAGTGATAAAGGTACGAGTCACATCTCCGTCGTGTTGTCATACTCTACTTAACTAAGATTTATTTTAACGAAAAACACGGTTAATATCGTCTATTATGTTGAGGACACTGCTATAGAATGTAGGGGCGATCTTATCGACTGCTATAATTATTGCGGTTAGAGCTTCCCCAGTAGACATCATTAGCACATATAGCTGCATTCATTTCAATATAATACTCGTTCAGTTTTACTGCTACATATTTTTCTTGATTTATTCAATAACCGCAGTGTTATCTTACAACCTCTTGCTCTCATAAAGTCTTATCATTTAATCAATTATTTTCTGACAAATACAATTTTTGTATCAAACGGCCACCCATACTGCTCCTCTTAGCGTGACGTTAGTTAGTCTGTTATACAGTATAATATTAGAATTAGAAGCGAAAATAAGAACAATATTTATATTCTCAATGTTAAACAGGGTAAACACTAGTGTCTACAAGTGTTTGTCTAACGGAAGGAACTGTTTACTGAATGTGGACATAACAAAGTGTTATTGTAAATATCCTGTGTTACTGTTCAACATCTAGAAGACAAGACATACACTAGTTTTCTATAGTCCCATCTGTTTAGCAAAAATTATCTAGTGTAGAGAGATTCAGTGCGTTCATTGGGTTCACCAAAAATATTAACTTGTGGATGTTTTCTTCCAATGGTTCCTACGTGCTTTGATTACTTCCAACAGAACGTGATACTAAATGTATTCCAGTGTAAACAAACGTGAGTAATTGTGCAGATATTTATTAGCATAATCTTACTTTATATGTAGCTCATTCCCTTCTTGTTCTGTATTTGGAGTCGTATCTAAACAAGTGTAGCTCCGCGTAAGCTTTGTGTTCATAGTAATTAAATTCGACTTATTAGTTGTGAATCCAGTCACGAACAAGAGGAATCAAGTGGTAAATTATTGGATTCGATTCTTGAATATTTAAACGTAAAAAATATGACGTCACAAAAACTATAGAAATGCTCCAGGTGACAGTAACAATGACCCCACAAACCGCACAAACGCCTGGCGCGACCCGAGTTCGCGTATTTTCTTTTATCGACAGAAATTTGCACACAATGTTTAGAATCAAACGGCATCAATGTTTTGCTTTCACGACTCATGCCTGAGAATGATTGTACTGTTATTACTTGAATTATTCACTTATTTTTATTCTTTTGGAATGTTGCGAATCAGTCTTTAGATTCTCATTGCTTGGTAAACGATTAGTTTTTATCCAACAAAGATTTATTCAGAACTAGAATTTGACAATCAATTCGATTGTAATTTGCTTGTAATTCAATCTTGATTCGATGCGGCGCCATCTGTGAGCATAAGAACATTATTGTTGTTTTCCTCGGGAACAGTACATTGTTTCGGGATTAAAGGTGCTATGTCCGTTTCTGTACACCTGACAACGTCTATGCAAAATGATCGGTTCAATAGTTTAGGCGTGAAAGGTAACAAACAAACTTACTTTCGCATTTATAATATTAGTTAGAAAGAGAAGATTGTTAAATTACATGCACTTCTGATTCCATTCCAATCTTGGTGGTCTAACAATATCTCATGAACGGTCATGTATGATGTAATAGGCAGCTCGTGTACCTAAGTCTGAACTACAAAAGCTTAAAGAAACACGGTCTTTGTTCCTGAAACAATTGAGAACCCATAATAAATGAGTAAGTAGGTATAGAACGGAACATGGTCGGATTCTCGGGAGTCGGTCGCCTGAGACCGCCGAGACGTCCAGTGTTTACCGTCCATACAAACCAATATTGACATTCTCTTTGTCTACTAACTGACGGCTAATCTCTTTGTATGGGATATTCTTTTGTGTAATCCATATCAACGCGTGTCTTTGCTTGCTTGGGCGTACTACGCATATTCATATTAATATCCTATTTACCACGGTGAAACCACAACAACAGCTAAAACAACTATAATTTCACTGTGGTTTTGTATAAGTCGCTTGTGTCCCGCCGTGCTTATTACCCCAATATTAGTTAGAGACTCCGATACTTGATACGGCTAAGCCTACGACTCCGATACATGGCAATGATCACGTCGAATGGGACAATAATTCATAAAAGCTCATAAAGGGACTAGTTTGGGCTACCTACTTGAGTAGTATTGGACGTGGGCTCGGCCGGTCCACTTTCATGCAGTTTGTGTGCCGGGCGGCGCGGCGGCGGCGCTGGCGCACCGACATTGTTGCGCGGCGACATTCTGCCCGCTGCGTACATCACAGATATTGCTAGAAAGCGTCCCAGACGATCCATGTCTCTGGGACCAAATGGGAACTACTCGCCCATAATAACCAAACATAACACTAGCTAGCTAGTGCTTTACTTCATTCCATCGGACCAATTGAATGCATGAGGGCCACAAAGTTGTCAGTAATCTATCAATAGTTACCGACCACGTTACACGATACAATGAAGCAATAGTAACGCAGTAAGAGGTAGTGCAACCCGAATTCTAAATGTCAAATTACTGTTACCCACACGATACTAACAAATACTATCTTCGATTCCGAACATTTTCTGGTCATCAAATAGCTGAGTAATTCCCGTTGGGTATGTGTATTTAATTTATTTTCGCACTGTATTTAATGTTACTATGAGAGGTTTCATAATATGTACCATCGAAATAGAGCGTGAGTGACTGTGGCATGTTCTGTGGTGTTCATGGCTGTAAACTGACATCGAAGTGTCAACATCGCTGTCATATTTCATTATACCCATATCCAAACACTTAAATCGTGTTCTTTGATCTCAAACATCTTCGTGCCATCAAAAACTTTAACAACATATTAATTAAATTATTATATCAATGTAGATACTGAACCGTATCATTGAATTTATTATACACTTAGTGATGAGCTTTTATCGTAACATCGTTGATTTAGTTAGACTGAAGGCATCAGGCCATACCCAATGTAGGGCCAGCAACAAAGTTTATCGGCCAACTTGGCATCTACTCTGAAATCTTCTCACGTATGAACAGTCCAGATAAAGATTTCATCATCTTTGTCAAAATAAGAAAATAAACAAACTTATACCCAAGTCCTATTTATCATCACCATCGTCATCAGCGGTCTTAAGCCGCCTACTGTTGATTATAATTATAGGCCTCCTCTCTCATGTATTTAGATATTATTCACCAGTTTGGACGGGTCAGGAATTTAAAATACCTATCGTGGATCTTACTGGCAAAAGGCAGGCTTCCTGCTTCTACTGATCATTTCTGCAGACGTATGTACTTTTGCTGGATGTCATAGTTGATCATCAACAGTTGAAGTCAAAAGGTGAAGTAGATGATGATTGAAAATCATTTATCTGTTTGGAACCTCTTATTTTTCATAAATATTCCATAGTAAATAGTTAGAACACTGTTGTGAACATCACTTAACCTGTTTCTTCGCTTTGCAGGGCTGCAGGTGACGGGTTGGAGCGCCCGTTATAATGTGACCGGCGCACGACGACGCGCGTCTCTCCTCAAGGTAAGCCTCCTCTCTCCCGTGGACCACCTCCACTGCTCACTGTTTACTACTACTCTACACTACGACTTTACTAGTGCGTTGGCTAAATGTCACGTCGATACAATTACCTTTATCTACCTGAAGACCGGTCAAAGGGGGCATCCCACGATTTAAGCTCGACGTTTGGTTACCATTTTGGTGATCATCGAGGCAAATGTACATTGACAGACAGCACAAGATGTTTCGATGTATCAGTTTCAATCGGTGCCTAGACGCACGGTTGTTTTCTTGATAATTCATTTTAAAAGACCCCTTAAATAATTCATCGGCTGTTGGTGTTGACTGTACCTCATCATATTTTAATACGATAAAATATTTATGGATTCACTTTACTCCCGAGTGATTTATGAATATGATCTTAAATAAAGAACAAAAACACTAAAAGGGCTTTAAATATAGCTAGCCGGACTGAAAACATATCAAGATGATATTATTAAAACGAGTCTTATGGCAACGCTTTCGGGTAACCTTTACGGGCCCGACTGTGCCTACTCATTGTGCAGGGCGCGGCATCACCAACGGCCATGAATCCGAGCGTGATATATTATTTGAATTTGTTATTCACGGGCGAAATCTGTCGCCGCCCGGCTTCCGTCAAAGCAGACCGTTTCCCTTCCAAAAATACAAAGATTATATTCCGAACGCATCCGTCTCGGTACGCTGAATGCGATTTCGTTTCGTACACGCTCGTTAACAACGTCCATCCGACCGTTTAAGAAATTCAGTACCACTAATTAGAACGCTATGTCGCTAAAGCTATACAGCCCTGCACTACCGAGAACTAGTGTGAAAAGCTGATCTCAACACTAATACAGCGGATAATGGAAGCGGAAGAAAAATTAGAGCGACAAGTAGAAGCAACTTTATTAATGAAACTTGCTTAACGCCCTTTAAATCCTGGAGTCCAACAGAGAAAGTTGTAAAAGTTTTAAGCTTACAAGTGCGTCGTTTCAAGCTTTATTTTTTACTTAAATAAGATCAGTCATGTTTTCGATATTTTAAGAACGTTTAACGTATTTATTTCAAATGGAAATAAAATTATTGTATCCAAAGATTTTGAATATTTAATATAGAATGCAAGTAATACTTCTGAAACCAAATTAACAAGCGCTATTGAAAAAAGACAATGAGCGCATAATAATTTAGAAATGCAAAACGCGACAAACGTAGTCACCAGTCAACTAAAAAAAAAAATATGCTGCCGTTCATAAAGTATCCACTCTAGACTGAGAGTTGAAAATTAAAGGGAGATGAATGGACCGTTTTTAACTTTTTATAAATAAACATCGCCGGCTGCTCGCCTGAGGCCGTCGCGTACTACGCAGCTTGGGTTAGGTGCACTTAATTGTTTTGGACATTGAGGAGTTACATTTGCTCCCTAATACGGAATGTAGGAACAGATAAACACAGGGGTTCGGCAGCTTCAATTAATATATAAAAGTACTTTACAAGTTCTGGCGTTTTTTAAAATAAGTGCTTTAAAAATACCTTCAAAGGAACAATTAAGTAATCCCATTTGCTAATAACTATTAAAATATTGTACATCGTATTAGATATAGGCAATCCCGAGATCTTACAATTTATGAAAATAACACTTGGTAATTGAGTGAACGTTCTCGAGGTAATATAACGTTTCAAACAGTCGTCTCACAATCATCTACAGTAAATGTGTCCTTTACAGTATTTGATGGCTTTGTATCAAATGGATCATTTTTCATGTGACTTGCAATTAAAATGAAGTAGATATACGAACGTAGCTTTAATATAAATCTAGGGTCGACCCGGCATTAATAGGAAAACCTGACAATTATCTTATATTAAATATATTCAAACAACCCGTTGTAAAAGTCATTTTCTAAAGTATCTATGATGCAGGTCATTACGATAGTGATAAACCCAACAACTTGATAAATGTAAACAAATAGACTCGAAAGACACACTTTCCTTGATAAAATCATCGACAGAGTAAAATCGTGACAAAACCTGCCTGACAACCAACGCAGCTTAATTCTAAACAAAAAAAACAACACCGATATACGGTCACGTCTAATAGATAGATACGTTGACCTTGCAGCAATACCCGAAATGTAGCCAAGATGTAGGAACGATAGTGAAATGTCGCGGCACATGCTAACCACGCAGTGACGCAGTCAGTAGGTCGCTCTCAACCGACACACTTGCCCACGAGAGTGACAAAACTTGCAGCTGCAAAACCGAACCTCAATTTATTATTACAAGCGATTTTATAGGCCAAACGATTGAGCGTGACCGTACACATTTAATTACAAAAAAGGATCGAGATGAATGTACATATATTGTTGGCGGGCTACATTGTTGTGTGCCGAAATGTTCAAACAAATCTAATGCGGCTAATGGTCGGCTGAGATGCGTAGATATATCTACGCTATTTGTAGTGCATTTAGTGTTGTGCCTAGTCATGGTGTGTTCTTGACACTCAATATTGTTCGAAGATTGAACATAATGACATCAAACAAGACCGAAGTACGCACGTGATTCTGTTGGTATATCATCATCTGCTTAACCTTCTATATTGGGGTCAGCTTCCAGTCTAACCGGATGAAGCTGAATACCAGTATTTTACATGGAGCGACTGCCTATCTGACCTCCACAACCCAGTTCGTACTGGGTAATACGATACCCCTTGGTAAGACTGGTTGTGAGACTTTTTGGGCCACTGACTACCTGTAAAGATTGTCAAAGATCTACAAATGACAGCCGGAACCAAAGGCTTAACATGCTTTCCGAGGCACGGAGGAAATTCGGACGGAGGAAATTCGGTATATAATGGGTGTTCACCCATCCACAGACCAACCTAGGCTAGCATGGCTTAACCTAAAGATCGACCCGAGCGGCTGTTCTGTTCCTAGTGCAAATATTCTCTCGGCGCTAACTTGTGAGTACTAGACCTAACAACCAGCAATCTAATTTTCAAGCAAGGTTGGTAGCTGTATGGTAGATACAGATGACAAAACTAAGATAAAACGAACTGATGAGACGGCTGTTGGCAGCAAAAAAGAAGACTTAAGTAATTAGAGCTTTAAAAAAATATAAAACAGGAAAGTTCACTCAAATAATTGAAGGAACACGAATCGAGCTAACTTTGCAGTAATTGGCACACTAAACTTACACTAAAAAAGAGTACCAGCAGGTATATACCTCAACTCTTTAAATAAGTTAACGATGAGATAGGTTAAATCGATTGACTTTCTACTCATCATGATCATATCAGCCCGGAATCACCCACTGCCACATTTCCCGGTTCTGTACGTCCCATAACCAGGGGGTTCGCCCAGTTTTCCTGTGTGTTTAACATCCATAGATCAGATGTAATGTGCCTATTGGCACGGAATCTTCAATTTTGTTGAAATAAATTTATTACATAACTTGATAAATATAAAAATTCACTTGACCTGACTTAATGGGCATGGACAACTTTGCCCAATTAACTTTTCTTGTTTTAACGCTGCGTGGAATTCATTAATTTTATTGCTGTTACATTGACATTGAAAGCAATGTTGCTTTCAAAATCAACAAACCCATTAGTGCAATATTCATTTGTAAAGAAATCATACACATGTAGATGATACACTAGCCATGTCGCGCGGTTTACCCACCCGTCCCGCGTTGACTCTTTTATTTTTACTGGGCTCGTAAGGATCGTAGCAAGATGTTACCGGCGTATACAGGCACAGTCCCAGCCTAAGACTGTGGAGGGAGGGTCACACAGGGCCAGGAATTTGGTTGGGACGGAGAAAGAGTGTAAATTTGACGTGTATGATTTTTAGATTTTGGGTGGGGTCGTGACCCCTGTGACACCCCCTCTCCCCCCTAGGACCGCGCCTGGGTGTATAACTGCTAATGCAGAGATAGGCGTGGTCATACAAATAAAATCCTCAGCTTTATTGTATAAGTCCTACTATCCTTCTTCTACTATATAACATTATAAATGCGAAAGTTTGTGTGAGGATGGATGTTAGTGTTACTCTTTCACGCAAAAACAACTGAACGGATTTGGATGAAATTTAGCTTACAGGTAGTTTATAACCTAGATTAACACAAAGGATACTTTTTATCCCGGTATTACGTTCCCGTAGGACAATTAGCGAACTCCACGCGGGCATAAGCTAGTATTTTATAAATGACAGTTTAAAAGGTCAATCCCATGTTCTAATTCTAACTGATACTCTGCCGTACAAGCGTTTCTAGACTTATCATTTTTTTTCTGTCATTGTTCACAGTTGACATGGTCATTAAGAGCTGCAGGAAACACAAGCTCATTAGTATTAGTTAGCTACTTTAACTTATTCGTGACTGGTGAGTGGTGACAGTTTAACTCGCCGATTATAACGGTGATTTTGCGGTGTCAAAAGCTTCCTTGCCCAAACAAAGGAGGCGTTTTAAAACAGAATGACGTAATGAAAAACGTAGACCTAGATCAGTCCGAATAACCGTGCAAACGAAAAGTATCTTATGGAAAATATTTACACAATAAAGAAGAAAATCGAGCTGTTTCAGGTGGTTGCGTCAGGGTAGCCCGCAAAATTCAAACTTACGATTCTTGTTTTTTGCAGGTCAGTGTCAGGTTGTACGTTGATGAATATTTCATGAAAAAGTCAAGTGCTCAATAGGGTTAAATGAACTTACAGGGTTATATTGATGATTTCCATGATTGTGATTCGGTAACTACATACGTGTTACTGGCACGACTCATTTTTCATCAACATACAACCTGACAATGACCTGCAAATTGCAAAAACCGTAAGAAAATTTGAATTTCACGGGCTACCCTGACGCAACCACCTTAAGTTGCTTTGAGTCTTTGTTCTAACGCAGTGTTACAAGAACCTGACTACTTATTACCGATAATAACGTATGCCTCTATGTCAGTGTTTATCTAGTACTTGAATAACAGTGGTGTCTAATCATTACACTGACTGATGTTCCGTGAAGGTACCCACTTACTTTTCCTCAAACAAAAACCGATTGATAATTTTCAACATCCGGAAGTGATTGAATTAACCTTATACAAACGATAGATAGATGATCGTAGCAACAAAGTAAGTTGACAACGATGACTAATAAAGGATACGCAAGAGGTAACGATTTAGTTAATGACAGTAATTTTTTGGACGGTAATTGTTTATCAGATAATGCAGAAGGAAATCATTGCCCCGTTGGTCTAGTGGTCGCAAGCGCGACTGCTGAACATGTCTGGAGTTCGAATCCTAGGTCGGGCCAAGTGTTATTGGGCTTTTCCATCAGGAAATTCTTAGTAGTAGCCACGGAGTCTGGAATTGTCCGGTTGATGCCAATAGACGCGCCCCCTATTACATGAGACTTAAACATAACTAGCGTAAAGTGGGTGTAGGTACTATTAGGTACGCCTCTGCCTAACCCTTTGGGGATTACAGGCTTGATTATGTGTGTATGTGTAATAATTGAGTTCACACTTGAAGATTAACCTACTGAATAGCGCGGTGTTTGAGTAAAACTATAAACGATTTACCTTAACAGCTAAAAATCTCCTCCCTACGCTAGTATTCACGTTCAACGTCAAAGCCTGTTTTTAGTTTGACTCGATTGTGTGGCATAGGAAAATTTAATAACCAGCTCTTAATTGGTGCCAGTCAACCTAACTGAACATTAATTAACTAATATCCAATAAATATAATTATGCATGAATAGGCCCTGTTTCAATAGCTTTAAAGGTACAGACGCCAGCAGGTCAACCTACCGGCCAAAACTATAAGATTTTCCCAAGCAACCTTGAACCTAACGCTAAAGAGATATAGTTGAAATCTATTAAAACAAATTGACAGATTGTAGTAGCTTGATGTGCTGGCGTCTGTTCAAACAGTATCTCCATTTTAGTTTTTCAATACGAGTTCTTTACACTCTCATGGCCAACACTATCTACATTATCCTCGGTTTGTACCTGAGAATAACATTCGCGGTAAATGTCAGAAATCATTATCCCTATATCCTGTTCGTGAAGAATATCAATCAGTTACCTAATATGCAAATTTGGCCGACATCGTGTCTGACCAGTTGGCGAGGACACTTTCTCGCCGACGTATGGCCGTTATTAAACAATGCTCGTTATGGATAATATCAAGCACACGTGGTCGTACTGTCACGAACAGCGCAGTGGGTCTTGTCTAGTCATAATTATGTAGTTATGACTAGAATAATCATGGGAATGTTTCTTACAATTCCTTGTGTGTCTGACTCTTCTAGGTCCAACAAGGAATTATTTAAAGAACATTGTGCTACTTTATCATATTTCCATCGTCTACCAATCACACTTATTTATTTTTGTAACCAAAAACCTGTCAAACCGCAGGTGTACATAACACAGCTGTTTCTTTTAAAATCCAAGTTGGCCACAATGTTTTATTATTTAGTAGGTAGTATATCTCAGTTTGAGATCTTGACTTTTTTCGTTACCAACCTACTCAGCCTCAGAAATTCGTTTGAAGAAACACCTGCCTTTTATTTCGAGGGTGGTGCACCAACCGTGACAGAGAGCCACTTCCCCTTTCTAGTCTCGAAACCGTTGAACCCAAATGCATTTAAATACGATCCATAATCCATTGATAACTCAGAACATTTATCACAAATGTATTTTGGAAGTCGTAATAAAAAAGTAATTCATCCATACACGCACAAATCTTTGTGAGAAGCACTCGACTCGAGTTCTGACTGGAAAGCTATTTGTGTGCAACCCTGCGCCGACGCACCTCTGTTCCGCAACTGCCTTGTCTCGCTCTCGCATGCATGTCAAGGTAGGGTTCAACATTCGAGGATTTGGTCCGGGCAGATAATAATACATCCAAACGGAATACCCGACGTGTATCTGTTTTATGTAAACAGAATGTTCTCATTAGGTCAGACGCAGTCGGAGACGCACATACCTTCATAATCCCAACCAGCACACACTGCATTCTTTAGTCGCGCCGAAGATTTGTCGGAAGAAAATCCCGAGTAGCATTCAACAAGTTTAATCCCGCTTTCTAATCCTTTTCACACTAGAGAATGCAGTATAAAGTATGCTTCAATCAAGCACCATTGGAACACGGTCAATTCCCGCGAGAAGCTTCCGCGTGCGCGTGAGGCGCCTGATGCGAGATCATTGCCAGATGCCGCCAATAGATCGCGACGGGGTCAACAGCCATTGCCCTTGTTTTGCGCACTAAATTATTTACTTGAGTGTACAGCAGATCCACCATAAGCGTGTTTCACTCAGCCGGGGTCAAGGGAACAAACACTGTGCGCAAAATTGTCGTTGACAATAAACAAAAAGCGTTATTCGCATACAATTGTTATGTAACGTGTGTTTACATTTGAATAAACTATTTGTTGCGAATAGTAAAGTTCAGATTTCAACTGACTAGTAACCATTAGATGTTACTCCACGTTTAACCTTAGGTCGGGAACAAAGTAAAACGCACACAAGTAATTCTAATTACGCGTATATTATTGTATACCTACTGGAATAATAAACTTTGAAGTTATCTTCAAAACAAGACTTCCTTCACCGCACGTGTTATTCTTACAAAACGAACGGGCAAGTAATTAAACTGCGCGTAATATATTGCAAACACGTTATAGCATCAAAGAATGCGTCCGTTGAGGGTTGAGCTTGGGAACGACATCATGGCTAACTTAGAAACATGTATGGCTAAATGTAGATCTGCAAGTACATAAGTAGGTACCTGGCAAGTATATTTCTTTAGCGATCTTATATCGAACAGTATTTGTATCCAAACCAAAAAGGTGATACTTTTCAAGTTCCCATCCCACAAATACAATGAGTCAATGACACTAATCAAGAGCTGTCTATCGCACACAATAGTTAATTAACAAATTAATTTTCACAATAGATGAAAGAACGTAGTTTACGTTCCTACATTTATTTTAAACTAGTGTTGGGTTGACTATACGAACCATGAATGACTTATTAATCATTAGTCACCATATCTGACTAATGATTGACAAGTCATAGTCGTCAATCATAGATCTTTATTGAAAAGTCTTGCGTCTTCGTTCATAACACAGTTACTTTTTGATCAACCCACGGTTACCTAATATATATTATGAGCATACCCCATTGCGTCGGGGGGTGAGGCAAGGGGTCTTAATTTCCCCGAAATTGTTCACCATCGCACTGGAGGATGTGTTTAAAACGTTAAAATGGGAAGAACGTGGCAGTAACATTAGCGGCGAGTACATCTCACACTTGAGATTCGCAGATGACATCCTTATACTGGCTAAATCGCTGCACGACTTGCAGCAGATGCTGGATGGCATAGTTGATTCTTCAATACACACAACCAAGGCGTATTGAAGAGTCAACTAGGCCAGTCAGGGTGAACTTGGACAAAACCCAGGTTATGTTCAACGAACACGTCACCCCAGGACCTATTATTGTCAATGGCGGTCTTCTCGAGGTTGTTCGAGAATATGTTTCAAACGTTTGGGCTAACTCTGCAGTTTGTTAATAACAACTTAGAGAGGGAGGCTAACAGAAGAATCCAGCTGGGCTGGGCAGCGTTTGGGAAGCTTCGTCGGGTCTTCTCGTCGCGTATTCCACAGGGCCTAAAGACTAAAGATCTTCAATCAGTGCATCCTGCCTGTTATGACTAACGGAGCCGAAATGTGGACACTCACGGTACGGCTGGTCCGCTTGGAGTCTCTCTGAGGGATCGCATCAAGATCGAGGTGATCCGACAGAGAACCAGAGTTGTCGACATAGCTCACAGAATAAGTAAGCTGAAGTGGCATTGAGCCGGTGGCGTTGAGTTAGACCTGTTCTTGAGTGAAGACCGCGAATCGGCAAACGTAAGGTGGAACGCCCTTAGGCTCGGTGGAGTGACGATCTTCGAAGGGTGGCTGGTAGCAACTAGATAAGAGTTACTGAGAATCGAGCTGAGTGGCGGGCGACTGAGGAAGCCTATGTCGAACAGTGGACTGCTGTAGGCTGATGATGTTGAATATATATTATGATGAATCAGGCGTGTAAGCGTGTTTAAAACAGTGTTGAGTCCATCAACTATTTTTTTTCAATCAATTATGACTAATCGAGTCATGATTGACGGCGTTAATCATAACATGACTGGGTAATGTAATTAGTTATCAAGGAAAGGCTAATGAAAGGCCAGTGGCGCTGGGCCCCGTACAGTAGGCGGGCGGCGCACTGCAGTTATTTTATCTCGTGTAGCTGCGAGCCAACAGCAAGCCAGAGGTAAAATAACTATAAAAGGACTATATCGTAATAAAAATAAAAATTAAACAAAATCATACTGAAATTCATCATAGTATAGTATGAAAGAAGGCTGTATAAGATAGTAATGTCAACTTCCCATAGCGATGCCACCTGTCTGTAAACACGTACGGGTACTTATTGATCGACGCAGCATTGGTAGGTGCATATTTTGGAATAAAGTGCCATATTATACCAATATAGTACCCACGTACCTAAATGACAGAATTTATTATTCACAGCACACCTCAATATTTGTATTTTAGTGAAAGGAGTTAAAAGCCTTGGTCATTTATCTCGCATAACCTTTACGTAAGTTCAAGTTTATAAGTATCTACTTGTTTATTATTGTCATATTTTATCCTAAACATCAACAAAGCCTTTTAATTCGATTGACGACGCACATGAAACATCAACAAATCTGTTTGTAAATAAATCATTATGTTTACAAACCGTGTCAATGTTACACTATACACTGGATCAATGTTTTTTCATTGCTTTTGATCAAGAATTTTTAAATGACTAGGTACCTTTAGGTAAATAATGCTAACCTTTATTTAATTCACCTCATTGAAGGAAATGTGAAAGATGCAAAAAAAATACTGAACAGGATTATTTTAAAACCAAGAGAACCAAACACCTAAATCAACAGGTCTTACCAATAATAATAAAATCAACCGAAATTATTATTATTGGTAAGACCTGTTGATTTTTCATTGATAAAAAACACATGTCTAGAAATTCACCGCAGAACATTTGTCGTTGCCACCTCGGAAATGTTTGTTTAGAAATTCTAACTAAATTTGTTCGTACAAAAAACCTTAACCACTGTTCTTCGTGGCTTTCAACCAAATGTAACATGTAATTTCTTTCGCTTTCTCATTACTTACGTAAAAGCACGTTGAACATTACTATCACTTAGGTACTATAGAGACGCAAATGACTTGTGGTATCTGTTGCCATTGTACATAGAGTAAACCGCAACTGGCGCTTATTATGACCTTCCCCTAGTTATAAAAACTGTCATGTCAGATGTACCTAACTACTGTAGGTAATCACAAAATGATCTAATGACGATAATCGGCTGATGTCACAAGAATATCTTAATCTCCGATACACTAAGAGGATGGAGACTGGCCTACTTAACACCGGACATGAGGCACTCCAAATGTCGCAATCAACATTGTTTCGTTATTATCTCCAACCCGATTTAGCGGTAGTAATAAAGTGACCATAGCTCATTAGCATCCATTATTAACACTTCATTTATTTATCGGTTCGGAATATGCACTTAACTTTAACGTAAGGGACGTGCCTATCGATAAATGAATGCGACTTAAGTGAATGCATCGTAAGTGCCTCCACATAATAGTCTATGATTAACACACTTTCACTTTCCCAATGATAAAGGGCCTCAAGGTCGCTGGCAGAAGATATTTGGACCACATACACGAATCTACTTGCTTCCAAGACTAATTAAGGTTGATGGATTGTTGTTAATTATTGACACCAACAGATTTTTTTTAATTTCTACTTTCCAACACAATAAGTCTTAATTTCTTGAAATCTGGGTCTCTAAATCCCTTATAGTTAAGCGTCTATAACCCAGTTTCAGTTTGATAGTTAATCGTAATGAAACTAGAACGGCAATAAATGTTATACCCGGACCATAGTACAATATTTAACATTCACGATAAATGCAAAGGAAAATAATATGATTTATGAGGCATTATAAGATCAATATATAAGCATACTATCTTCTTAAGTCAGAATACGTCCTATAATAGCATGATTCAGATAGACGCAGAAACGGTTTATGCAAATATCCAATGGGTACAGTCGATTCGTGCTCGAACTATTGAACTAATGGATGAGGTCGTACCTTGATCCAGTTGACATCAGATCGAATCTGGTTCCATGAGCAATCTCTTAGATCCATCGATAGAAATCGTTGCCTGCATTAGCTGACCGTGAGCAGTGGTTCCAATGGTAACTGTTGCTGTTCCTACCTAAATACATTAAGACGATATACTTAGGTAATTCGGAATATGATTCGAACTCGAAGTAATGCTGAATCCATCTAGTGATCAATTGTAACGCTTGAATTGATAAAGGAAACTGTAATAATCTTCGTGTAATAAATAATAAAACGCTGCACCATTTCCTACTTACTATAAGAATACAATAGTGATTAGTGCGGCACTGGTGCGAGAGGACCGACCCTGCGGTCACCAACCCGCTTGTGCGGCCTGGTAACTACCGGCTTTGCCTACCTTTTTTGTGGTAGACATGTCAATGGACTACCATAAACTGATCAAGCCGGCTTACAGAAACCCTAAGCCAGATTCATGGTTGTGAACCGACCCGCTTATTTGTAGAATAACAACTAGATTCAAGTCTAACCAGTTTAATCGATCTGCAGAAACGGCACTGCGTAAATCTGGGTGGTAGAACTGGGTTACATAATTATACAATTATTTGGTGTTCTTTTTTATGAAAGCCCTACCCGACGTGCATAAAGCATAAAAGCTGAGTTATATTTTATTGTTTGCAGGTGTTTGCGATGTGGTACACGTGGACGACGTTACTGCTGGTGTCGTGTGCACTAGTGAAGGCGGATACTGGGGCTGAGGGCCCGGTGGAGGGGCCGGCGCCGGCGCCTGTGGCGACGACTCGCGCGCCACCCCGCACCCTCGACCGCAAGGCCGCTGAGCTCGCCTGGAAGTCCTGGCTTCAGAGCCCCGAAAGCGGCAACCCGAATGCACCACCGCGAAGAATAACCACAAAATCCCTGTTCATAACGCCCCTAAATTGCCCTGAGGGACAGAGACTCGATCGGAATGGCTGCGTTCAGGTTGGTACTTTAAAAACCGTTCAACTACTATAAAATTAATACTAGATATTTTCGATTTATGGCTTACCTACAGAAGATAGATTTCCTAAATGGCTTGGAACTGACCATCAAAAAAATTAGCTAGTGCACTTAATAAACATGCCATATTTTACAAAAATTACGATGTGTTATTAAAATATTGTTTTATATTTCCAGGTAGTTACAGTAAACAAAGACGAACACGAACGTATCCTGCTGGAACATCTGAATGCTTTCTTCGTGACTTCGGCTCCCGGTGGAGACGTATTGTATGACTATGGCGATGCTGATCCAGGGCCACTGCAACTTAACATACCCATTGGGTTAGATCCTCAAGCAGCGCCGCTTCAGGGCCAGGAGCCATCTTCACAGGTAAGAAATTCGAATAAATGTCACAATGATAAAAAAAACTTTCACAGCTACATGAAAACGATGCGAATTTATTATAATTAAATAACGTTTTTATTTTTTCAGGCTCAAGAGCTGCAACAAAACTACGTGAAAATTGACAAGAAAGATAAACCAAATGGCGACGCCAGCATAGAAGCTGAACTAGAACTATTAAAACTTCAAAATACACTTAATCCAAACAACACTGTAGTTGATAGTTCATACGTGGTGAACCAGAATATTCTGACCAACACACACAACTATCCCGACAAGCCTAAACGCGATAGTCCAATCGTGAATGTATCTGAAATTAAATCGCCAAATAATGTCACCAACGAAGGACAAAAAGAATTAGTTTATGGACACGTAAACGTTGACCCCGTTCTTTATAATATAGACAACCTAACGGATAGTGCCGAAGATTCTGAAACTAGCAGCTTAACAGAGATTGAAAATAATGCAACCTCTATTAATGACGCCCAACAGAATACGTCTATTATATCCTCTTCAGAAACTGATCATACTCCTGATTCAACTGCAGAAAAGTTAAAAAAAGATAGAGATCAGAGTAAACTTAATCCAGAAAACGACTACTCTGATATAGGAGAAGCTATTAAATTAATCAGTCGATATGCCGACGTTACTACTGATGACAATTTTACCAAAGAAAAGAATAATAACGGGATGAACGACGACAACGTTCTGGGTACACGTACTAAACTTCAGTACCGTCGCAATAAGCCAAAAGAACAGAAAATGGAATCTGTAGCAGTTAATACACCGCTTGGTTTGCCTTACAGTGATAAAACCGCTATGCATAATGCGTATCCAAAGTATGAGGTTTACTACAGATATCCCTGGCAGAGCCAACATTCTCAGACGCCTCCACCAGATTATCCGTTCCGGCATTTACAGGACTACTGGCCTGGTCGCAACCAAATAGGAGGCGTGTATAACACACACGAGAACCCTCGACGTCATCATCATTCTTATCCCCACAACTTCCGGCTACACTCCTACCCTCATGCAGGATACGCGGGCGTACCTCCAGCATACCCGGAACAACTTAAGGGATACATTCACCGAGTGGCCCAACAACGCGCCGGCCCGATGCGACCTCACGCTAACAACCAGGACCTCTACAGCCTCCTTGGCTTGAGACATTGGTTCACTAGCGAAGGGACGTCAAAAAGATAGCTTGTTTCCTGCTATATAAGACAAATCGATGTTACCCGACGACGTATAATGGAAGCTATGGGAAAAATGAACATGAACTATATTGTAGACTAAACATCAAAATACGCTTTCGTTACTTATTTTACCTTACTTGTTATAAAATTAAGTTATTAAAATAAGTCCTATAATCAAGGAGAACAGTCACAATATTGTTATCTATATAACATTTATTGGGTCTTATTTACTTCGAAGTCATTTCTGTCCATAGCTTTCAATATATTAGCCTATTTATTTCAAAGCCAAATATTACAGTCATAATTAAGTTATTATTTTTTGTTAGAAATTTTAAGTTCTGTAAATATCTTCTAATTTAAGTGTTTTATTTTGCTACTGATAAATTGTTCACATAGTATTATCGTTGTTTTATATTATAAATTGTTCTATTGATGATAATTTTCGATTTATATTTATTCGATGTATATTTTTATATAATTTTTTCGTTGTGAATGTATTTGTCTTTAGGTGTTTGATATTTTGTAATAAGTATCGCAAAATATAATTGTTAATTTAAGTAAAAACAAAAAGAAATGGCACGGGCTTGCCATATTTTTTTCAAGAAACTAAGTATTCGTTGCAGTTGATATGTAACCTAATTCGGTGTTTTATGTTTATGATGTGTGTAGATATAGCTTGTAGGTATTTGTTCATATTATTAGTTCCAAACAATTTAAATGCAAAATCGGACACTTGAAACCCACCAAAACATGATTGTACTTCCGCAAAGCATTATGTAACTTTTCATGTTTTTTTTTTAAACTTGGCCACGACATTAGAAGTATGTATAATCAATTATTATTAGTATGTATACGTTTTCTTTTCTCGAATCTGCAGGACAACTGTGTAACTCGAGACATATTGCTAAGAGAAAGCCATGATTCGAGAGTACTCGCATTTCGAAATACATTCACATTTCTGTGCATTCGTAAGGCGTAAATACCTGCATTACCGAACTATTTCATTATTACACATTAACGATCCCACCAAAGCTTAGTTTAAGTATTTCGTTTTTTCGTCACATAATAATTGTATTGAAATTATATAGAAGGTAGATGAATTAAATGTATTTTTATAATCAAATAGTGTTTAGAAATAAAAGTTGTCGAGAAAAAAAGTGTTGGGCTCAAGGTGAAAACTACACAGCAGGCATTTGCAACCACAACACAATTAAAATTGCCACAAAAGCTAGCGCTACTTGCATGAGGCGTTACTCAGCTCAAAAATCGCTCTTAATGAAGATATTTGGCGTTGAAGCTCGATTTCGGATAAAACTTACTTTTTATAAACTCCTGATTTTCTGTTTCTACAAAAAAAAAAACATCCTGTGTATGATAATAGCCAACATAAGTTTGAATACGACTTTCATGTTAAATATGGATATTTTTTTCCATTTACCTAGCTGTTCGCAATGGGGGCTATCGCGCTTGAATTTGCCGCTAGAGGCGTTCGTGTAGAGTAAGGTCTTCCGAAATGTCAGATGTCATAGTTTTCGCGCGTTGCGTGCTTTTTTATCACGCATTTTAACTAATATTCATGATTATGGTCTAGATTCAGCCATTCCTGATTAATTATGACTTGAAGATTTTAAGTAGCAACTTAGGATCTTATTTGTTAGTACATACTTGGAGGTAGAATGATTTTTAAATGTGTCATGCTTGTTAATGTTTGGGAGAATATTTGTAAATATGTATCTGAAGTTTACACTATGTTGATATACGAAATAAACTTTTATAAAGAACTTTTTATAAAGTTATTTGTACTTTAAAGTATAAAATAGAATTAATGACAGGACCTTACTCGACAGTGGCGCCATCTGGTGAGCTTATAAACGATAGCACCATTGAGTCGTGTTTTTTTACTTTGAGCCAAATATTTTTTTTAAAACATTTGCTAGCAGAGGTTTGTCAGGTTGTTTTTACCCGACTGCAAAGAAGGATTGTGTTTTCTTTTATATAGTTGAAAAAAATGACAAACTTAAGTAAAAAAATAGGGGATGTATTGGTGAATTGGAGAACCACTAAGAGATTTAACGTTGAATTAATAATTGTTTCTTACCAACAAACAAGGATGCTAAACTCCCTTTCAAAGTTCTGTAACGACTTACACCCGCATCCCCATTTTTCACAATTTAAAAACTAGTGTCTGTAGTGATTTAATATCTACTTACAGATGAGTATTCGAAAGCAGCGATTTTTTAGATTTGAGGCATTACTCCTAAAAATTTGTATGATAAACTTTTGACTACAATAACTTAACATTTATTTCATTATTTAAAAACCAGTGTATCAAATAAATAGATGGTTAGATATAATATTTTTAACACTGAAAGTAACCAACCATGTATGAAGTATATAATTCAAAGTACAAAAACGGCCTGAATTCATAATTATATTCATAAAGTCAAAGAAGTAATATACCTAAATTTTCTTGTATTATGTAAGTATATTTGTTCCTTTCAAAATCCTGTTTTTGTACTATGCGAAATCCTTATTTAAAATGAATAAATTCTAAGATTAATATCAATTTTAAATAAAAATATTTCATGAGGACTATTGTACAAATATTGTAAGATTTTAGTCAATAGAATATTATGTATCATCAAAATGTCTTAAAAGTTAAAATGTTATATTTAAAATTAAAGAAATTTGCTTATTCACTGGACGATATTTGATGAAATATAAAACTATTAATTGATCAATGCCAGTATTTTATTGTAAATAATAAATGTGTTACATTAAAACGGAAATCAAATTGAGAAGCGCATTTTTATTTCAGAATGTTCAAATAACAAAACCAAGATTCACTGTAAGATGTTTTATTGAAAAAAAAAATATTCAATTTTATCAATAACGTTGATAATAGTTTCTACTAGTAGGTGCCGAATGATATAACTTGTTCAGTTTAACGAGATTCCCTGTACTTGCACATACTTCAAGCTACATGAAGTAGGTAACTGTAACTGACTATTGTATATAATATAACAAAAATGATCATCAAATAATAGAAACAACTTACATGCAAGTCATTTGTACAAAATATCACAATAATAATACATAGTATTATTAAGAAACTTAACACATTATATAATTACAATTATTATTCTTTAATGGTTTTTAAGTTTCTGAATCACTACTACAAAACTGTGTGAACAGGAGATGACAACATAAAGATGTCAGCAACTCATTTTCTTTCTCTATATCTAATAAATAATTATATTTCATTGATAATTAACAAAGCATCATTCCTATTATTTATACGACGCAACATTTGGAGCTCCTTGACACTGAAGTATGTGCAAAAACAGAATACGACACAACGTTGTTCATGAATCATTTTGTAAAATTACATTTCTGAGTTACTTTGTTCTGAATGAATGTCTATTATTAGCCCTGACATCTTTATCTTAAATTACTAGACAAACACAACATTGGCAATCTTTACACATTTTGGATACTGACTGAAGTTAACACTTATTGAACAAGTAAGTACTAGCGGACACAAAAATACCAATCCAAATTTTTAAGTTTTCACATGTTGATTTCATCTAAACTCATAAATTTGGATGCTGTGTTCCGGTACATGGCTTAAAGTCAAAGATTGATACCTGAAAATCAACACAAAATTCACTAATTATTATTTATTTGGAATCACCAAAATGCACAAAGTCAAAGTATGTACAAATTAATTAAATTCTATTCTGATCTTACAGCATATGAATAAGCAATGGCAATAAGCCAGACTGGAGTTTTTGGAAACCTCATTAAATATGACTAATTAGATAAGTTAGGGGCACAAAAGGGGCTTCCATCCTAGCTGAATAGTGTGTTAACAAAGTTAAATCAGGACAGTCAGTATAGAGCTAGTTCTTTAGAGTGTTGAAGCTATGATATCACTAATCACTCTGAACTACCGTTATCTTTAACCCCAGTCTTGCGGATAAGTGATTAGTATTGCTGCAAGACCTATTTATTTCTAGAAGCTTGTTAAACCACTCTGAAACTTAGATGTTAAATACTTGAATGCTACATAGAGTTTAAACCAATAAACCTACATACTAGATAAAACACCATAAGTACCCAACAGCAACAATAAAAACTTAACCTGAGGGAGTGATAACCACCTAACTTTGATAAATAATACAGTTCTTTGACTCCATAATATTCTTACTAAGTATACTTATTAATGAGTGGACTTTGTTTAGTAATGTAAGTTCACACTACAAATAGGGATTTCTGTAATACATCTTGAGTCAAAATGTATCATAAAATTATTTATCTGCGAATGAAATAAAATTACTCACCATTCAGAACTCCGATGATAATAATAACCTTCTATTGTAGCCGCAGACTTATGGAAGCATATATAGTAAAAACCAGCAAACGAAGCACCATTTATGTCCTTTATTGTATGATCTGGCACTAAAAAGTGTTCTTTCCACCTCATAAACACATAGTCAGCCTTTTCAAGAGAGTCATAGTCAAACGAATCCGAATTGAATGTCTTTAAGTAAGGTACAAACAAATCAAATTTGCTCTGAAAGTAATAAAGGAAAATTGTAAGTGTGATTAGTGCTCACAAACAATATAACAATGATTTAATAAAGCATAAGCAATAACACTCACCCAATGTTTCCTATCCACATCCTCATCAGCATCCCACTTTCTTGTGAGAAAGGGATATTTGGCAGATATGATTTCTCCATCGAAAAATGTTGTTAAAGTGGGAAACTCCTCAGTTAAACCTTTTATTTTTAAATACCCACAAAGGTATGAATTTTCCTCATCTACATGCTGTAAATAGAATGTATAAATAAATTGCTTATCATATTATTTTATAACAACTATAAATCACGTAATCTTCGTCCAACAATATTTTTGACATGTCGGTGTATGTCTCAATTATTAGATAAATGACTTTATACACTGAAATTTAACACATACACTCATAATTGTGCGTTAATTTTTAATTTTATCAATATTGCGTACTTTGTTTTTGTTACTAACCTGTAAAACCACTTCGACTTCATAGGAGTTACCTTTGCTTTTTTGGTGCCCTTGAAACTTTGAACCGTTATAGAGCAGAGACTTTGTTACTCCAGGCTGTTTAGAATTCGCTGGAGGTGGTGGAGTTATATCAACTTTAACGGGCATTATTTTTCCATTAAAACGGATGACAAAGCTTTCGTAAGTATGACAGATGATAGGTTGTTCTCTTCAACAACTGGCGCCTTTTGACAGTTCGTCGTTTTTCCAGCAAATTCTATGAATTAAACTTAAACAATTTTCAATACTGTGCCCAACTAACGTTAACTTTTATAAATTATCTGTTTCGTGGTATTTGATAACTATTTTACTTGCAGATTTTTGTAAAAATGAAGTGAAAGTTACGGCTTGCTTTTCAGACCTCGCAAACAGATAAAAAATAATTTGTCATCTCGTGACACTGACAGAGCACTTGAGAGTTATTTCGAGCAAAGAGTAAAATACATAATAAAGCAAAAGGATTTCGAGCACTCATACTTGTTGAAGGAGGTTTTTCTCTCAATCTTTGCTTTTTATAATATTTTGTTTTTACCCTGTCATTCCTGTTATGTCAATATGAATGTTTCCAACATGTAATACGTTTTATCATTTCGATCCATAAAAATACCTCTCAACATGGTAGCAGAGCGTTTAATTATATTGGAAACAATCGATTAACGAATCAAGTAAGAGTTTTTAACATAATTTGCAAAAATAATTCTAACAAATAATTCTAACGAAGGCCTGTCAAAATGTCGACTTCGTCTACAAGTTGCAAAATTGATATCGGTCGTTTAGAAGGTGAAGAAAATTGGTCAACATGGCGCTGTAAGGTATTGTTGCTTTTAAGGGGTACTCCTGGCGGGTTGGATGCTATAAATGGAAAACTTATAGAACCTATAAAACCAGATACTACAGCCACTGCAGATGTTAAAGTAAGTTATGAAAATACTTTAGAAGCATATCATAAGATAGATAGTACGGCGATGCTTATTTTGATGGCTAATATGTCGGATGCCACTTTACAAAAGGTCATGAGATTCTCAACAGCCAAACAGGTTTGGGATGAATTGCACACTTTGTTCAATGGAACATCTGAAGACAAAAGCTATTCATTATGCTACAGTTTCTTTGGCTATAAAAAAGATCCCGCACATGACATGTCAATGCATATATCCAAATTGAAAAATATATGGCATGAATTGAAAATGGAACTTCAAAAAGGCGAAACCAAATATGATCTTCCAGAGTTATTACTAATCTGCAAGATCTTGGAAACTTTACCCGACGAGAAGTACTTCTCTTTCAAGTCTAGTTGGATGCTGATGTCAAGAAAAGATCGAAATATAGACAATCTGACAGCACAAGTATGTGCTTACGAACGCTCACTTTTGACCAAAGAAGGTATTACTGAAGCACAAGCTCTAGTTGTACAAAACAAGATTATACATAAGAAAAAGTGTGGATATTGCGGACTATATGGACACAAAGTTAAAAAATGTCGCAAGTGGATATTGGACGGGAAACCGCCTAAAACACCTGGCCCATTAACAAGTCAAGCTAACAATACCAATCTGACCCTCTCATTAATGGAAGTTGTTACAAATGAAGTGGTAAATATTATTGAAGAAGATCTTGACAGTTGGTTTGTTGACAATGGTGCTACAAGTCATGTCACCTGTCGAAACGACATATTTTCCAGCTTTCAAAATTTCAGCAATAAACAAACGGTAACAACTGCAAATGGCTCCACAATTCAAGCTATTGGCAAAGGTACAGTTGATTTGATAGCAGACGTTCGTGGTCAGACACAAAACATTAGACTGTGTGATGTATGGTATGTTCCAGCAATAAACAAAAACTTATTTTCTGTACTTGCTGCGCAAGACAAACTTAAGAAGAGTGTCTTCACATCTGAAAGAGAATTTTGTCAATTGATAGTAGATGGAAAAATTAATTTAATTGGCACAAGAGTCAAGAATGGAGGACTGTATAAACTAAATGTAAAGACAATTATAAATTCAAATCCTGAATTGAACTCACTGTTAAAATACATGTGAAGCAATTGATTGAAAAGGAACTTGGTATAAAAGTCAAACTCGATTCTGAATTATGTACAGGATGTGTTTATGGTAAAACACATAGACATAAATTTGGAACAAGAGCTCGAGCTAAAGCACCAGGAGAGATTATTCACACAGATGTATGTGGTCCGTTCCCCAATTCATTCAAAAAGTTTTGTTATTTTGTTTTATTTAAAGACGATTACAGTAAGTTTCGTCATGTTTATTTTATCAAGCACAAGTCTGAAGTGAAGGATAAACTAGTGGAAATGATAAACGAAACAAAGACTACTGGTCATATTATAAAGACAATTCTCAGCGATAATGGAGGAGAATTCCAAAATGAAGCTGTGAAGAAGATCTTAAATAATCATGGCATACAACACCGTTTGACAATGCCGTATACGCCGGAGCAGAACGGGTGTAGTGAGAGAGACAACAGAACTTTAGTAGAAGCTGCTCGTACTTTAATGCACGCTCACGAAGAACTTCCACTCTCCTGTTGGTCTGAGCTTGTCAACACGGCTGCTTATGTTCTGAATAGAACTGGACCGACTTCTATAGAAGGAAAATCACCGTTTGAGTTATGGTTTACAAAGAAACCCTCAATCAAACATTTGAGAATCATTGGCACTGAATGTTATGCTCATGTTCCAAAAGTGAAGAGAACGAAAATGTCCAGAAAAGCTCAAAAATGTATTCTCATTGGTTATGATGGTGATGACGGTTATCGGTTACTAAGCATAAACAATAAATCGAATCCAACACTGATACGGTCAAGAGACGTAATATTCAACGAGTCAGTCATCAGATCTATTGGATTGGAGTCAGATATCTCTGAAACAGAAAAACAAAGTCCAATTGTTGAGATGGAGGTTAATTTTCCTCAAACTAGAGAAAATCATCCAATGTTAAATGCAAGGGAGGAAATTTTACAAGATGCAACTATTTCAGATGTGCCTCAAACATTGAATGATGGTGCGAGTTTTGAAGAAATAATTCCCAATTTGCCTACAATATCGGATGAACCTAGCAGAAATGAAGAAGATTCTAATGAGTCCTATATTACGCCTGAATCATCAGAAGTTGATTCAGATGATGAACAAGGAAATTCTACGATAAGGAATCTAAGAGATAGATCGACATTGCGACCACCACAACGATTTGAAGATTTTATTATGTCTACTATTGTTAGTGATTTTGATGAACCCAAATCATACAAAGAAGCAATAAAAAGTCCTCAGAAAGCGGAATGGTTAAAAGCAATGGAAAGTGAACTAAAATCTCTACAAGAGAATAAAACTTGGATTTTGGTAGATAAACCAAAAGACAGAAAACTGATTTCTTGTAAGTGGGTGTTTAAAGTTAAAACCCATTGTGATGGAAGTCTTGACAAACATAAGGCGAGATTAGTAGCAAGAGGCTATACACAAAAGAAAGGAGTTGATTATAGTGATACATTTAGTCCTGTTGCTAGAATGGCCACAATAAGATCGATTCTTAGCATCGCTGCAAATGAAGGGTTATCCCTCAGACAGTTTGATGTAGCAACTGCATTTTTGAATGGTTCATTAGATGAAGATATTTACATGAATCAGCCAGAAGGATACAGTGATGGTACGACTAAAGTATGTAAGTTGAAGAGAAGTTTATATGGTCTCAAACAAGCTCCAAGATGTTGGAACAAATGTATTGTTGATTATTTGAAAGTTTTAGGATTTAAACAATGTGACACAGATCCATGTTTGTTCATTAGAAACCGACTTAACAACAAGATAATTATTGGGCTCTATGTTGATGACGGTCTAATAGCTTCAACGCACCCAAAGGAATCTGACAAGTTTTTGGCAGAATTGAAACGGAAGTTCAAGATAACCACAAAACCAGCTTCTTACTTTCTGGGTTTGGAAATCTTCAACAACAACGATGGTTTCATCAAAGTCTCTCAAAAACATTATGCTCAAAGGCTACTGGAACGCTTTGGTATGAGTGATAGTAAAGCCGTTAGTACTCCAATCATCAAAGAAGCACAACCGGCACAACCATGCTCAGTAAAAGAGGATGAAGTTAAATTTCCCTATCGTGAAGCTGTTGGTGCGCTAGCTTATCTAATGACAGGTACTAGACCGGACATATCATACGCTATTAGCGTCGTATCCAGGAAACTTACAAATCCCTCTTTAGAAGATGTTAACAAGGTTAAACGCATACTTCGTTACATTCAGGGAACCCTAGATAGCAATTGTATACAAAAAAGGATACAAAACTGGAATCTTGGAATGTTTTAGTGATTCTGATCATGGTGGAGATTTCGATACAGGACGCTCTACTTCTGGAATCTTATGCGTGTATGCAGGAGGAGTAATCTCTTGGGCAAGTCGTAAACAGACTTCTGTAGCTATCTCAAGCACCGAAGCAGAACTTGTTGCAGCTAGTGAAGCGGCTCGTGAGATAGTTTGGCTAAAGAGACTTTTCAATGAAATAACTACTTTGATAGAAGTCCCTACTTTACAAGTTGATAATGATGCTGCTATAAAGCTTGCACAAAACCCAGAGTTACATCGTCGCACAAAGCACATTTCTATTAGACATTTTTATGTAAGGGAATTAGTTACTGAAAAAGAACTTCAAGTAAAGTATGTTCCCACAGAATACCAGTGTGCTGATATTTTGACTAAGCCTGTGCATAAACCCAGACTGGATCTAATTTCAGGAATGGTGGGACTTATAAGATAAAGATTATCGAAAAAAGGGAGGATGTTGAAGGAGGTTTTTCTCTCAATCTTTGCTTTTTATAATATTTTGTTTTTACCCTGTCATTCCTGTTATGTCAATATGAATGTTTCCAACATGTAATACGTTTTATCATTTCGATCCATAAAAATACCTCTCAACAATACTGACCACATCACTATCGTCTAACAGCCCAACCGTTCGTCGAACCTTACATGTGTAGAGAAAAATGTTCGTGCTTGTTTAACTTTTTTGGATCGTGTCGATGACGGTAAATCGTACCCAGATCAAAGGAGTTGGTTGAAATAATACATTAATACAACCCTTTAAGTTCATTATGTGAATATTTTGAACTCAAATTACATAATTATCTGAATTTATTCGACGCAATGCCGTATAATAGCCCTTTACGGGGCCCCGGTGTGGGCGCGTTCCTTGAGGCGGCGAGCCCCCCACTACCTGAACGCGCCTCAGAAGGTGGACAAGGTGGTAGCTGTAAGGCTAGTCCAGGGGTACCGCATGATCTCCGGCGAGGCGGCGAGCCTTCTTGCCGGACTGCCGCCATGAGATCTGGAGGCGATAGTCCTCGCGTGCGTAGGCACGCGAGGACTATCGCCTCACAAGTAGTGCGCGGAGGCACTACGCCGGGGGAAACTTCACTGCCGCGGCAAACCGTCGCTCAGCGGACGGACTTCCGGTATCATCTCATGGCGACATGGAAGGAGCGACTATCGCAACCCTGTGCAGGGCACGCCACAATAGTGGCGATAAGTCCCCTCTTTGAGGAGTGGCTAGAGAGGCGCCACAACACTGTCACCTTCCGCCTGACGCAGGTCCTCACCGGACACGGTTGTTTCGGGAGGTTCCTGCACTGAATCAGGCGGGAGTAAATGCCCGGGTGCTATCACTGTGAGATTCGCCCAGAGGACACGATGGAGCACACTGTGGAGGTCTGCCCCGCTTGGGTGGAGCACCGCCGAGTCCTCGTAGTGGCGATCGGCGGCGGTGACCTATCGCGTCCGGCCCTGGTCCAATCCTAGAGGGAATGAGACGCCGTCACCTCCTTCTGCGAAGCAGTCATGCTAGCGAAGGAGATGTCGGAGCGTGAGAGGGGGAGAACCTCTCGTTCCTGCCGCCGCGAGAGACGCCCCGGGCGTCGGGAGCCACGTGGTGGCTTCCGGCCACCGTAGACGCGGACCTGTGGACGGTGAGTAATGGGCTAGCTCCCCATCCGTCCGTCTTATGACGACAGGTCGTGTTGACGGCGCGTTCGTGTTCTACGCGCGCCTCAAAGAGATGTCAGCAACAGGGAGGGGCCCGCAGGGGCCGATGCCTGCCAGGGCTACGGGACTGTTCGAAACAGATACCGCGACCCTGGAACACAAAGGGCAAGGAAAGAACATGGATGGAACAACTCTTCAAACTTAGTAGTAACTTCTACTTCTATAGAAAAAAGTATCTAAAATCTAAGCAATCTGAAGTAACTGAACTACAAATTTTCTTGAATTAGCTATTGCATTTTAGATTCCAAGAACTTCAGCTGCATCCGTAAATAGTAAACTTAACCCTTACAAATCAGTTTTTACTCGCACCCTTGGCGACACGCCCTTGAAACTATCTGACACTGACTATAAAACAATTTGAATTCCACGGGCTACCCTGGTGCGCCAGCCAGTAACACGGTAAGTAGTTACAGAATGACAATCCTGAAAATCATCAATACAACCCTCTAAGTTCATGTAACCCTATTCAATGAATATTTCATGAAAAAGTCACGCGACTCATTTTTCATCAACATACAACCTGTCAATTTCCTGCAAATTGCAAAAAAAAAAAAAAAAGTAAGAACATTAGAATTTCGCGGGCTTCCTTAGGAGTTATTCAATGGAATCTACTTTAAAACATAGAGAATTATCATAAGGAACTAATTTTTGAACTGTTATTTAAACATTCGAGAGGTTATTATGATCAGTTGAAAAAAATTAAGGGCAGTTATTTTTGCCATAGGCGGTTGGTAAATTTGTGCGACAGTAAAACATAGACAGTAATAACACGGGTGCGTAAAGAAGTTTTATAACACAATTGCTCGTAAAGGGTCTCTTATTTCACCAATTTCAATATCGTATTGTATCTCATTACGTACTTGTGCGATAATGTAAAGTAAAACGCACGGTTTGTCAAGATGTTCCGTCAAAAACGAACGGTACTTTTTTAAATCTTAGTAAGGGAGCGTCCATTAATTACGCGAGACAATTTTGGCAAATTTTCGACCCCCCCTCCCCCTTGGTGAGATGTCGTGAGATTTGACTTGACCCCCTCACCCCCCTCCACATATCACGTGAGAATGCAAACGCATGAAATGCGTAGTTTAGTATAAATACGGTAATCTGTGCTTGACTGCGTTTAAAAGCCCGGTTAAGCAGTCGACAACCTCCCTAGGTTGAACTGCGAGATGCCCTTCACAAAAAAAAAATAAAAAATTGACTGCGTTGAATTTATGTAAAAAACTTATTGAATGTGTACGATTTGGCCATATTTTAGTAAATAAACATGTTTACTTAATTTAACCTAGTCAAATCACAATTTTAAAATGTCAAAAATTACGTGATATTTACCGAGATCCCCCCTCTCTCCCTCGTGAGATTGTGTGAGATTCGGCTCGACCCCCTCTCCCCCCTAAACGCCTCACGTAATTTATGGACGCCCCCTAAAGAGTTTTTATGTCAGAAAAGTGGTCAACATTTTATGAATAAAATTAACTTTGGGAGATAAAATATAATAAATAAACATCTAATTCTTTAATTTAATTAATTTTGACAATAAATTACAACCATTTATCTGTAACAAAAACACAAAAATATTAATTTACTGTATTAGTAATATCGGCTGTTTTTTGTGCCATTGCCTTAAAAAAAGTCGCTGATGCGCACGTCTCGCTAATTTGTGAACAAGTAATAGTACATTATGGTACAAGTGTGTAACGTTGGTGATTACCGCTGAGGCGCCATTGAGACCCGAGCCGTTAGGTGAGGGTCTTAAGAGAGCCGAGGACGGTAATCATCAATACACACGTGTATCATACGACGTTTTTCAACACACTTGTGAAGAAAATAAAACTTAAAAATAATTTTATTTAGTAGATAAAAAGTTTATTTAGAAATCAATTAGTAAACATGCCGTTAGTAAAATTATAATTAACTGTTTTTGATGGCATGGTGGTCTCATCAGATAGATTATTTGTACTATTGCACACGATCTTTTTTTGTATCGAAACTTTAAGAACAAAGCAACTCAACCAATAAAATAAAAAAAAAATCCCTATAACTCACTTGTGAATAATGGCAATGAAAAAGTCACAGTTTGATTCCAGGTGTCATTATGTGCCTAATTGCGGTGAAATTAGAGCCATTTTATGAGCAAGTGTGTTGATAAAAGTTTATTTGTACAATTGAACACGATTTTTTTTTGTATCGAAACTTTTTTAAGTACAAAGCAACTCAACCAATAAAATAAAAAAAAAACCCTATAACTCAGTTGTGAATAATAGCAATGAAAAAGTCACAGTTTGATTACAGGTGTCATTACGTGCCTAATTGCGGTGAAATTAGAGCTATTTTATGAGCAAGTGTGTTGAAAAAATTATTCCGCGCGCTTTTTCTTTTCGCTGTATTGTTTTTATTTGAAAATTTCGTCAAGTAATGATGAATTTATTAATTCGACACCGCCTAAAGTATCAGAGGCAGCGAAAAAGGCTACTC
This sequence comes from Lycophotia porphyrea, assembly GCA_950005105.1. Taxonomy (NCBI): domain Eukaryota; kingdom Metazoa; phylum Arthropoda; class Insecta; order Lepidoptera; family Noctuidae; genus Lycophotia; species Lycophotia porphyrea. Next base: position 6,913,864 of record OX465389.1, read on the forward strand.
TAAGCCTCTTGACCGAAAAATTTACCGATAGATACTTACAAGCGTATCAAAATTTCGTTTAAGAAAGTCCGAGTTTTATTTATTTCCTCGCAAATATGTTATAAAACGTCGTATGACATACGTGCGCTTTGATAATTACAGCCTCTACTTTCTTGTAGCCTTCGCCCACGGCTCGGGCTAACAATATCACACACACACACACACACATCATCAGCCTATAATGTTCCCACTGCTGGGACACAGGCCCACAACACAGTTAACAATATCGCCTCGCCTCTAATCACACTTATATCATAATGTACTATTACTTCAAAATGGTTGTCTGTAAAGTCGGTTTATAGACGATAATTTTACGGAAGTCATAAGAAAACATTGATGAAAAATTGCATACTTTAATGAATTGAATTGAGTTATTATCACTGAATTATCATTATTTTGTATAATACATAGATGCGTCACAAGCCGAACGCTTAGGCCGATCGTGCCTCTACCGCTTGTTCCGCGCTCTCGCTTGCACACTCGGCTCAGGTGGAACGTGACACTTTTTCGTGCGTGCAGCCGGCGTTCATCGATTTAAAAGACGTTAACACGTCAAAAAAACAATTGGCCAGTTATTTGGTGTTACAATGTCAATACTAAAAATACGTGAGTAGATTAATAAATAAATGGCCAGTAAAAATGATGGAATGGGCAGTTAGATTATTATTATGAGTATGCATTTCGCTATAGTATTTCTTATAAGTTGTATTGGACTTTTAGTACATTAAACGCTGATAATTTTTCTATCTAATTTGATTCTATTGTTTTATTTCTGCCCCGCTCAGGGAATGCTTACCGAAACACATGGGTAATGGGAAAGCAATTAACCCAAAAATGATCTTAAAAGTCTTGCTGGCCTGAGGAGCGACGACGACATTTGTGACTGAAAGTGGGTGTGTTATTATTATTGCGAGCGCAGCGAGCGCGCGTCGTGGTGTTACACGCTGAATATAAGAGAAATATATTTTACCACCTCATTGTTTGTAGAACTGCTTTTTTTTCGGATGGGAAATCATCAAATGACTTCTCCCGCTCTGGGCAGAGCGGAAGGGAGTATCAGACTTGTACTGACTAAAACCCACCCATGTTCTTTCCTTGCCCTTTGTGTTCCAGGGCCGCCGTATCTCTTTCGGACAGTCCCGCAGCCCTGGCAGGCATCGGCCCCTGCGGGCCCCTCCCTGTTGCTGACATCTCTTTTAGGCGCGCGTGGACCACGAACGCGCCGTCAACACGACCTGTCGTCATAAGACGGACGGATGGCGAGCTAGCCCATTACTCACCGTCCACAGGTCCGCGTCTACGGTGGCCGGAAGCCACCACGTGGCCTCCGACGCCCGGGGCGTCTCCCGCGGCGGTTGGGACTAGAGGTTCTCTCCTACTCACGCTCCGCCACCTCCTTCGCTAGCATGACTGCTTCGCAGAAGGAGGTGACGGCGTCCCATTCCCTCTCGGATTGAACCAGGGCCGGATGCGATAGGTTACCGCCCCCGATCGCCACTACGAGGACTCGGTGGTGCTCCGCCCAAGCGGGGCAGACCTCCACAGTGTGCTTCACCGTGTCCTCCGGGCGATCCTCGCAGTGATAGCACCCGGGTGTTTCTTCCCGCCCGATTCGGTGCAGGAACCTCTTGAAACAACCGTGTCCGATGAGGACCTGCGTCAGGCGGAAAGTAAGAGTGCCGTGGCGCCTCTCTAGCCATTCCTCAGAGGAAACTTATCGCCACTATTGTGGCGTGCCCTGCATGAGGGTACGATAGTCGCTCTTTCCATGTCGCCATGAGATCGTACCGGAGGTCTGTCTGCCGAACGACGATTTGCTGCAGCAACGGGGGGCGGCAGCGAGGTTTCCCCCCGGCGGCGAACTCTTTGTTGCGTTGCGACCGGGGTAGATGACGGCTCTATCCGACAGATAGTCCCCGACCACACGACGAAGGTAGGTCAACCCCCGGTGATACTGGAGTGCCTCCCTAATGCAGCTCCAGGGCATGGTGTTGAAGGCGTTGCGACCCCACCCAGGGACACCGCTTCCCCCGACGTGAGGGCTTTCACGCGAATGATAGCGTCTACCGTCGAGCGCTCCTTGCGGAAACCAAAGTGGTGTTAAAAAAAGATAAGCCCCATCCCCGCAAGGTGCCTGGCGAGGCGGTTTGCAATGACTCTTTCAAAGAGCTTGACTACCTCGTCGAGCAGCACGATGGGCCGGTATGTTGACGGAGAGACCGCAGGCTGTCCCGCAAAAGATCAGATTGCCCATCCTCCAACGAAGCGGGAACTGGCTTCTCTCCAAGCATGCGCTTAGGAGCCCCTCCAGTCGGGGCCCGAGAGCCCGCAGGCTTTGCCAGGGGAGCCATCGAATCTCGGGGCGGTATTTTTGGCCTTAAACCTGCCTACCACGCTCTCCTCAAGCTCAGGCCGGAGACTCTGCGTCAGCGGGGGGACCCTGGTGCGGAGTTTGTCCCGCACCATCTTGTAATGGCGCCCCTATGGATCTCCGTTGAGATTCTCCAGCATCTCCTCGCGGGCCAGATCCTTGGACCGCAGGACAGCCTCTTGAAGGACGGCCTTCGCCGCTCTGTACCCCTCATACAGCTCCGCCACAATGGCTGCCGCATCCGGAGGACAGATTTCGGTCAAATATTTTTCGAATTTATGATAGTTAACTTTCCACCCCCTCCACGACGCGCCAGTCTACGACACGCGGTGACTGAGTGGGACTAGCGAATGAAACATCCACCACCGATTCACCTGGCAAACGCACACACATGGGGACAGAACCCTGATTTAGGACAGGCCTGTCTCCAGAGCCCAGTCCTCCACCATCCTATCCCTCGCGTCTGAGTAACGAGAAGTCGAGAACCCAAGCCAAGTTCTTGAGTTTCGGCTCGGGAAAAGTAGACTCCCACCTGATGTTCGCCTGGAAGACGCGTAAAGGGGCCATTATTGGCATTCCATTTCAGCCCCCTCCTGGGCCAAACTGCGCCTGACGGAGACACCGCTGCCACCATGATGATGAGGCGGAAGCCGCAGGTATGGCCCTGAGTTTTAAAGATGTCAACTTTTTCAAGGCCACGACCCTTATCGCAACTTCCACTTCCTGCGCCCGCGCCACCCCCGGGTGGCGCCCTTCCTTGGCAAGAAGCACCGATCTCTCGGCCGCGGAGAGCCCCTTCCCCTTGCCTAATCGTTATTCATGGCTACCTATCTCTAAACAAGTAACGTTTGGCACATGTTTTTCACTAGCAAATTCTTTTTTAGTTTTGCCTGAATTGCAATATTTTAACCGTAGTGAATCAGATATCAGACCTAAAGGAATGACATTGCACTAAAAAATGTTTAGTTATTCATGTACTATCATAATATACTAGTTGACCCGCGCAACTTCGTTTGCGTCACATAATGCAATTAAATAATATTTCGACTACCCTACCCTACCTACCCTACCTTAGCTACCCTACCTACCCTACCCTACCTACCCTATCTACGCTACCTACCCTACCTACCCTACCTACCCTACCTACCCTACCTACCCTACCTACCCTACCTACCCTACCTACCCTACCTACCCTACCTACCCTACCTACCCTACCTACCCTACCTACCCTACCTACCCTACCTACCCTACCTACCCTACCTACCCTACCTACCCTACCTACCCTACCTACCCTACCTACCCTACCTACCCTACCTACCCTACCTACCCTACCTATCCTACCTACCCTACCTACCCTACCTACCCTACCTACCCTACCTACCCTACCTACCCTACCTACCCTACCTACCCTACCTACCCTACCTACCCTACCTACCCTACCTACCCTACCTACCCTACCTACCCTACCTACCCTACCTACCCTACCTACCCTACCTACCCTACCTACCCTACCTACCCTACCTACCCTACCTACCCTACCTACCCTACCTACCCTACCTACCCTACCTACCCTACCTACCCTACCTACCCTACCTACCCTACCCTACCCTACCTACCTTACCCTACCTACCCTACCCCACTCTACGTTCTTGAGTTATAAAATTACAACGAAAAGTGGCATTGATTTTTATATATATTAGATGCATACTTTTCTTTGGCCGGCTGCTTTACTTTTTGGTCCATTTTGTCAGATGTCCATTCCATCTGTCAGATGTAAATTCGTTTTGGCACATTCGTCGTTTTATTCCGAGCGCACGCACATTTCAGCCATCTGTCTTCTTTTGCGTTTCAAAAATAATTGCATCACTTTCGGTCGCTGAGTAGATCAGTCACCCGGTGCGAGGTTTCGAGGTTTTTCGGCGAATGAACTAGTTTTATTAAACATCTAAGGTCATATGGTCAATGTAATACTTTGGCAGAGGGGTAAGTCCAGCTATGCCAACTCTACAGATTATTCCTCTATGATATGGACTGGTTTGATGGTGTTCCCATCCTATAGTGTGCACGATTCTTAAAGTACCCAAAAGCCAAGATTCATAAAGGGTATTTAATTTATAAATCATCGTTTGTCTATGGAATAATGGTAGGGTTTCATCGTTTCGTTGGTTTCGTTGACCGATTCACTCGTAAAGATTGTTTTGTTTTGTGATTAATTTAATAAAAACGATCAAGTCATTAATTATCATGATTTCGTTTCAAATATCAAACGTGATTCCCGCTGAGAAACGTTACAGTTCAATCTACGTTTTGTGATCTTCAAGCAATACTAGTGATATTTTTCCCACATAATTATGGTTAACTGACGTTAGACTGTGCATCCTCAATTATGGCAGAGCCAGGTTATTACCACAGTGATTACGTTCGACACCCAGTTCTCCACGAGCTCGGTGTCAAGTATGGAATTAAAACTGAGTGTATTCCAGAAATAGCATTGCCGTCTAAGTTGGAGGAGCTCAAGGATGTCATACGTAGAGAAATACGTAAAGAACTTAAAATAAAAGAAGGAGCCGAAAAATTACGGGAAGTGGCCACTGACAGAAGATCACTCTCCGATGTTGCTAATATCGTAAAAAAAGCGAACATAAAGCTCAATGAACTCAAATCAGATCTGCAAGAACTGGAGTCACAACTTCTTTTGTCTCGTGGTCAGTCCACTCCCACTTCGCCTGAAGACTTGTCTTACGATGAAGAGATTATTCTGGCTTCTGAAGCAGCCCAGCAACAAAGGCAACTTGGTGAAGCTACAACCGACAGAAAACTGGCATCACTTGAAAAACAGTTAAACATTGAACTAAAAGTGAAGCAAGGGGCTGAAAATATGATACAAAGTATCACTAGCAGCAATCAATCCAGAGACAAAAAGTTACTTGCTGAAGCTCACCAAATGTTAGCAGATTCTAAAGACAAGATTGAATATTTAAAGTTACGTATTTCTAAGCTGACTAAACAGCAAAAAGGTGATAATGCAGGAGCCAATGGAGATGGAAAAACTTCTGAGAGTGGCATTGCTGCATTATTAGATGAAAGAATTGCTGAATTGAGAAATCGTTTAAGAATTGAGGCAGCTGTGGTGGAAGGCTCGAAAAATGCCATAAGACTTTTACAAAGCGACAAGAAAGTAACTGACAAGAAAGCTTTACAAGAAGCTCAGACAAGCCTTTTAGAATCATCACAGAAGTTAGATTTGTTGCGCAGATCTTTAGATATGCGTAGACAGGAGCTTCCTTCTGAGAGCCCTGCATTTATAGAATTAGGACATGAATTACGTAGTACAGGATCTAGCCCTGGATACGTAAGTTTATCTGGGGGCAGTGGGTCAAGGGCCCAGTTTCTATCTCCAGCTCCTTTGATCAGTCCTTGTGTTCAAGTGACTGGAACATTAGAAGTAAGATTGATGGGCTGTCAGGATCTGCTAGAAGATGTTCCTGGTAGAACTCGTCGTGACCCTATGGCTAGCCCATCAGACTTAAAGTCATTTGTTAAGGGAGTTACAATACGTAATTCTATGAAGTACACATACAGCATTAAAGAAGACATAAGCAATGAAATAATGGCTGTTTTAAAACTAGACAACCATAATGTGGCACAGACCAGTTGGAGGCCATGTTCACAACAAGCATGGGATCAAAGGTGCGTTGGCTTTAATATAACTCAGCAGTTTTACGTTCGACAATTAATATCATGTTCAGTCTTTCAAAGCTTTTTCAAACAATTTTTAAATCCAAATAATATCTGAGTAGGGTTTTAAGCAGTAAGTTTTAATAGGTCAATTATTATCTTTGATTATAGGTACTTCAAAAATAAAAAGTATGATTGTACTCCTAATAAGATAGATTCCTACATTATATAACAAAATAAAATATTAATTGAATTTATCTTTGTAACTTGGCTTCCTTGAATTATAATCTTTATAATTCTTTGCTATTACTCATATCTTATCTACATGCCGTACACATATTTGTAGTGTGACTAAAAGTTCTACTTTGCAAATACTGCTGTACTCTTCCATCACCAGATAAAGATGACAAGTTTGATGAACCTAATAAACAGAATTTCAACTAACATTTAAATAATTGCTGCATAATAATTGTTCATTGGCATTTTATTATTGTAAAACTACAAATAAACTCTAGCATATCTCTTTTAAAATTTTCAGATTCACCATAAAGCTAGATAAATCAAGAGAACTTGAAATTGGCATTCATTGGAAGGATTGGCGTGGATTGTGTGCTGTTAAAGTTTTAAGATTGGAAGAGTTCATTGATGATATAAGACATGGTATGGCGTTGGAACTTGAACCACAAGGTCTCCTATTTGCAGAGATCAAGTTCTTAAATCCCATCATATCTAGGAAACCTAAGCTACAGCGTCAAAGAAAAATTATCAAACAACAAGGCAAGAATATACCTAGGCCATCTTATGGTGAAATGCACATTCCAGCTGTTGTGCTAGGCAGACTTCTGAAACGTTCTTCTCCCTCCATCCAAAACATTCAAACTGCTCATATGAATCAGTCCCAGCAACATAGCTTTGAGTCTGCTTCCATTGATAACAGAGAAATTGAGAATCCAAATATAACATTGGGTGGTATGGCTGGTATAAGACCTTTAGGTTTACCTTCCACACCTGTTACTCCTCAGTTGCCTATCACACCCCCACCTCAACCAACATTGCCTATGCAACCGCCTCCTAATGTTTCCACTCTGAGAATGGAGAAAGAACTACAGGAAGCATTTGCATTCTTAGAAGACTCCTATACAAGGGATAATTATGTCACAAAAGAGCCACAAACCCCGTCATGTGATACACCATTAGTGGAGTATCCACCTTCACCATCTCCTAAATTGGTTCTGGAATTCCCAAACAATGATGAACAAATAGTTGAGATTACCAGCAACATGAGAATATCATCTTCTCGTTCATCATCAGTAATAGATACTTTAGGCAAAGAACTGGATACAAGAAGACAATCTGGTGAAATGTCTATGGAAAGTTTCAGATTGTTAAGTGTTCTTGGAAGAGGACACTTTGGCAAAGTAATTCTTGCTCAATACAGACCCACTAATGAATATTTCGCAATAAAAGCTTTAAAGAAAGGTGATATAATAGCAAGAGATGAAGTAGACTCGCTGCTATCTGAAAAGAGGATTTTTGAGGTAGCTAATGCAATCAGACATCCGTTTTTGGTAAACTTGTTTGCATGTTTCCAGACTGAACAGCATGTGTGTTTTGTGATGGAATATGCAGCAGGAGGTGATCTGATGATGCACATACATGCTGATGTGTTCACAGAACCTAGAGCAGTTTTTTATGCAGCTTGTGTAGTATTAGGCTTACAGTATTTACATGAAAATAACATTATATATAGGGATTTAAAGTTAGACAACTTACTTCTAGATACTGAGGGGTATGTTAAAATAGCCGATTTTGGTCTCTGCAAAGAAGGTATGGGATGGGGGGATCGTACTGGTACATTTTGTGGTACTCCTGAATTTCTTGCCCCCGAAGTTTTAACTGAGACTTCGTATACACGGGCTGTAGACTGGTGGGGTCTCGGCGTCTTAATATTTGAAATGTTAGTTGGCGAATCGCCTTTCCCCGGAGAGGATGAGGGTGAAGTTTTTGACTCGATTGTTAACGACGAAGTTCGTTACCCTAGAACACTATCCTTAGAAGCCATCGCGCTCATGCGTCGGTTGCTTAGAAAGAATCCAGAAAGACGCTTAGGGTCGTCTGAGAGAGACGCCGAAGATGTAAAGAAACAGGCTTTCTTCCGAAGTGTTAATTGGGAGCAATTACTCTTGCGTAAGGTGAAACCACCATTTGTGCCAACAATAAATAATTTAGAAGACGTCAGCAACTTTGACAGTGAATTCACATCGGAGGCAGCAGTGCTGACGCCACCCAAAGAACCAAGGCCGCTCTCAGCCACAGACCACAAGTTGTTCCATGACTTTACCTATATGGCAGATTGGTGCTAGTTTAGAATTGTTTCAACCAATTTGAATTTAGATTATAATTTCATGATATTAAATAGACGACTAAAAACCCCCATTGCCTTACAAAATGTGTGAAGATTTCTGTATTTTGATAATAACACTGTTATCTATACAAAAGAGTTCTAATAATATAGATTCTCTTGTTAACTTGTATTTAATGCAGTTAAATGCAATATTTTATAATAAGCTGTATAATTTAATGTTCTTAAATAGTGCTAATGTTTATTTTTTTAAAACGACGTGTTATAGATTTATATATTGTGTAGTTATGAAATTAACTTAGATACTAATAATAATTATAAGTGAAGGCGTGTCAAATCATATTACGTTTTCAGTCAATTGTATTCAGTAAAATAAAGGTATCACCAACATACATCTTTATTTACTACAACTTGAGTATTTTTGAAAAAATAAATAAAACTACAGCTTTGGAATTGTAAGTTTCTAATATTACATTTGGTAAATGAGCATAATATCTGGAATTGATAACTGATCCAAAGGAAAAGAACATTTAGTATAAACAAAATGAGGTCTATATACATCCAATTTCCAGAAGGCTAAAAAACACTAACTAAATAAAACAAGAGCATTTCCATTAAATTCACTCTTGAAAATAAATTGTAACAACAAAACAGTGTCGTGCTTTGTCCAGTTCGTCGTAATATAACAGCCGCTCAATGCTCTGAGTACTCGCCCGCAGACCAACCCGAAAGTGTTTTTATGGGCTGCTGTTTATAGTCAGCCAATTCGAGCCACAAAACATTTAGGCTCTATTTTAGCCACAATGAGGTAACATGCTAATTTCATCTCGCGCGCGATTATCTTCAGGACAGCCAAAACTTTACCACGAGTTTGAGTCTGTAGGCTAATTTTGTTTTGTTAGCATAGAAATACTGAACTACCTTAATTAAAATCATTCAAACAATCAGTAACTTTGATTAGTACATCGTAGCATACTTGTAAATAACCTCTGCCTTGTTTTTCACTAGTGTTCTAACTTAAAATAAAGTCAAGTTTATTATTGATTATATTTAAGTGGCATTCCTGAGTGCAGCCATTATTAGGTTAGACTGTAGATATTAAAATACAGGAGGATTAAACAAAACTTTCAAAAAATCCATACTCTTACAATAATCAGTTTCCATCATCTTAAGGCAGAAGAGAAATAACAGCATTTACTCTATTTATGATCTCAAATCTGGATCAAGAGAAAATAATATTTTAAGATTATACATTTGACTGCATCAAAATACATACAATTCTAAAATGTTATAGAAAATTGCCATGGGCAGTATCCTATGTGATAAACCTATGGGTATTTGCAACAATCATCATTTAGAATCATTTTTGTTACTGACATATTTTGGTGCACCCATATGTAACATAACATTTTCTAAAATCTATTAAAATTTTTCACACTTCAAATTGAGTATTTGTCTAATATTTATAATTTAATGAAGTAGAAGACCAAAGATACAGTTACCACTCAATTGACTAATACAAACGTTATTGTAGGACTCAAGACAATTTTAAAATTAAAAATATAGAAAGAAAAAAGTTATACAGACTGTTTACACTCTAAAATATGTACACATTTCTCACACAGAGCTGACAGTCTCAAAAAATATTAAATCAATATAGGATAAGCTCACATACGTGAGCCTTTTTGTTGAAGCACCTTGGCACGGTCTGTAGGTTCTATATCATTGCTGTTGAGGGAACTGCCACACTCTCGGCTAACAACACAAAGGAACTCTGCATGTTCTTCATTTCCATAGTTATATTGGGAGCCAATGTTTATCAGCTGTTCAAATTTCCAGCCATCTGACATAGTGGACACCATTTGTGTCAACTCTTCTTCATGAAACTGTAGCACTCTATACACATGCTTCTTAGAATCTTTCAAGGGCCTTCTTTCTCTTAAACATATTCTTTCCTTAACTAATCTTATAAGTTCAGTTATATTATAAAACTCTGCTTCTTCCAACACACCCTCTTCGGCGATGTCATTGTTAATAACCAGTTTACCGTGACGAAGATAATTTAGGACTGGTGAAAAATACGTGGGATCTCTGTCTATTAAATAAGCGCCAGTTTCGTCCTGGAAGCAGACACACATATTGGATGTGACAAATGAACTAAAACTCATTAACATACAAAAAGACAATAAGAAATTCTACAAACCCTGTCTGAAATCAAATCGCTGTCCTCTTGAACTAATCGATATAAAAATGAATTAGGATCTCTAGATAACGTTGTTTTTGTGGTCAGGAAATATGTTCCACCAACATTAAGCTTAACCCACTGTTTACTGCTCCTTCTTTCATTGTTAAATTTCTGTATATTTTCGTCCAAAAAATCACCATCACCAACTCGATCCGCCATGGCGTACCATAAACAAAACAAACAACTTTTTGTTTCTTGTTCGGTTTATTTGACGGCGGCGTCTTAGCTAGGGTCCAATCCGTCAACCCATGGGTAAAGTTAATGATGAGTGTACATGAGCGGAATCAAAGATAGTTTTTCAATTTCCTTTTTAACGCATTCTTCTGTTCAAATGTTAGTTGAAATTCTGTGTAATTTATATCTATATTTATAAAAATCTCGTTTCACGGTGTTTGTGGTCGCACTCCTCTGAAACGGCTCGACCGTTTTTTACGATTTTTTTTATGTATATGTCGGTTTTTCAGGATTTATTTCGTTAGGCTCGTCAGACGATAGGTTTCGTGTTGGCAGACGATAGGTTTCGTCCAATGAAAATACTATTTCTAAAGTGCGTATTTTAATCCAATTGACACATGTCAATTTAGTCTCTAGGATTAAAATACGCACTTTTGTTAACGGGCTGGAGTCCAACCTAACCTAACCCCGTGGGTCCAATCAGAAAATACAGGATGTTTGGCAGAACGTTGAACATACGAAAATGGTGGATAGGTGTGGTCATCTGCTACTTACTCAGCCCTAATTTATTTGTCCCTGGCCCCCTGGATATTTACGAAAAAAATTTTTGCTTTGTTCTAGTTTACCACTTTCTTAACTTTAAAGTGTAATATTTATTAAAAAGGGGTAAAACAGGCTATATTTTGTCGATATCCGTCATTTAATTTTTACCAACCTTGAAGAAAAACATTTCACTTTCCGTAAAGGCAGAGTTTTGTCAAAATTTTCCTACCTGATAAAATTATGAAATAACTCTTAAAGTTTTTTTTATAAAAGCCAACAACAAATGATCATTTTAATTATTTTTCAGTGACCTCAAAAGCTACTTTTGTGGTTGCGTAGTGTCAAACGATTGTGTAGACCTTCCTTAAGGTTGATTACTCTATCCATATTCTATTTTCGTTTATGGTTTTGAGGTTGACTTTCAGAAAAAAAAAACACTTTTTCCCTGTGGTTTCGTTTCGTCCGCTGTTGTTTGTGTCATTCATTAACTAATATTTATTGGTATTCTTTAAGTTTTCCGTGCACTACACATACTGTATAAGTATTCGGAAAATTTAGTAAGCAATTGTTTTAATATGATATAATGTACGTTTGATGTAGGCTAGAGTCACAATGAGCAGTAATTTGGATAATGATAGATCACTCACTAGCAAAATGCATCCAATAGATTTAGCACCCCAAAAAATTACTATAGTTAAAAGTGTTACTAATTCAGAAATGAAAATGGCTCACTTGATCACGGGACAGGCTAAAACAACAGGTTCAAGTCAAATAATAGCACACGCTAGCCCAGCAAGTGGCTTGATGCGTCCAGGGCTTGCTCAAATTATTTCTTCGAGTGTTGCTTCACAGGTATGCGCCTATAACGATTTTTCTAAATTTACTCTTTTAACTATTTTCTATCATCAACGATCATAATTTCTTATGGCTTACACTGAAATTATATTTCTGTTTTGGCGAAATGTCCTAGGCTATGCAGCTCCATAAGCAAGGAATTGACTGCTGCCTACAATTTTACATAACCATATGCTTAAACCATGTTTCAAAACTTTCAGCCTCAGATGATAATCAGTGGATCACCAATCTTGCAAGGAGCCCAGATTGTCAGCCAGGGGTCACAGCTTATTGGTCAGAACTCTCAGATAATGTCCCAGTCACAGTTGATTACACCTGGCCCTATTTTAAGTCCTGGTACACAGATTATAAGTCAAGGAACGCAGTTGTCTGCACAAGTGTCTAGTTCAAATAATGCAGGGTCAACAAATATTCAGGCTAATGTGACCTCTTCTGTGAGTGGTACTCAAGTCTTGAATGTTGGAGGACAGCTTGTGAGTGGTGCTGGTAACTTAGTGGTTAATCCAACTGTGCGGACACTTCCACCTACTGTGAGGGTGCTGCCTCCATTGCCTCACCATAATAACAGGCCAGGTAAGAATTAAACATAAACCATTTTTTTTTTTCAATTAATGCAGAATCTTCGATTTTTATTTTCTCTTGGGAACTACAAACTAAAGTGAAATAAAAACTTTTCAGCCGTACTGTCAAGTGTGAATGTGAGCAGTACAAGTGGTGTGTTGGTGAGCAAAGGCGTGGGTGTCGGAGTGACGAGCCACGTCAGCCACGTACCGCGCGGCCTTGCCGCCGGTGCCTCGCTTGCCGTACGCCCTGTCACCCCTGCATCTAACTCGGCAGCTTCCGGTGCAAATTTCTTTTAAATACTGTTATTTTTTAACCCATTCAGTGCCCAGAACCCAGCATATGAGTCGAACGATAATTTGTTTGTTCGCACAATCCGTATCCGTAGCTATGGACTCGCTAGTCGGGTTCTGGGCATGAATACAAGTCTTCTATAGTTCATTATAACGACGACTCGGATTCGGGCACGTGAACGAAATTCACGAAGTTTTCGCGAAGTACTGGGCAGTGAATGGGTTAATGTTAAATTTGTGCCTTGAAGGAAACAGATCTATTTGGTCTGCTGCATGTGAAGTGCAACAGCTCACTGGATCAACAAACTTAGAAACAACTGTTTTAAGAAATTTTCTTTGATACACAGAACAGGTATGTTTTTCTAGTAGAAATAACATACAACTTGCTTAGATATTTTCCATCTCCACTAATTGCAATAAAACGGTTACAACATCAGGTGGTGCATGGTCGAATGCTTCACGCGGCCCCCGCAGCACGCTGGTCTATGGACAGCGAGGAGCGCGCGCGCCCGCTCCGATATCATCGCCCGCCCAGCCGTCACAACCGCCGCACTCCACTGTCGTTACTTTGCCTACTACATCAGTACTCACCTGTAAGTACCCTAACATAAAAAACATAGGGCATTCTTTGAGTTGGTCTATAGTTTAGTTTAGACTATAGACAACCTGCTTAAAGAATGCCCTAAGTATTCAAAAAAAATGTTACCTGGGATATTTTTTAATAAACAATCAACAACAAATTCCAAAAAAATCTTGAAAAAGTGCACTCCAGCTTTGAAGTCTTTGCAAGGAATATATTCTTGCAAAGACTGATCCCTCAAAGAAGATAAGACTTAGGTTCTGAAGTGATTTTTTGTTGTATCGTCATTTTGCAGCAAGTGGAGTAATATCAACTGCAGGGCGAGGCGCCCCGCCGCGTGCCCTCACGCCCACCCCAGTGACGACTGCACCGAGACCATTACCACTATTACAGAGGAACTACCAACCAGCTAAGGTAAAAAACGTGATATATTCAGGATTAAACCTACACTTTTTTGCCCAAAATCTTAACAAATGGATATTGATTTTCAATACATTTCTCAGAACAATAAACAGACATGTTTATCAACCAAGCCTCACTTGCGAGGCCGTGCGAGCTTTTCGTACACCCTTGTATCTCTAAGTATAGTAAGATCATTAAATAAGTGAAAAAATAGAAAATGAAACTTCATAATTGAATCTCTCACTCAGGTGGTGGGTGTCGCCAGCGTGGGAGTGCGCGGCGTGGTGGGTAACAGTGCGCCAGCGCAGCTGTACTACGAGGTGCCGCGCGGCTCCCACGCGCCCGCGCTCCCGCCGCGGCCCCTGGCGCCCTACCTGCACCAGCCGCAAGCGCAGCCGGCGCAGACTCAAGGTATTATAATTAACAGTCTTTACTACCCGTGGGCCTAGCACGAACCGAAGAAGTAAACATAATGTTCAATCAATTTTTTACATAATTATGATTATTTCGCACAAAACAGTTATTTAGTTTGATGACTTTATTCGCTAAACTTACACTGTCACATGTTTCAATTATTTTGAGCTCCCAATATTTTGACGCTGTTGCAAGCGCCATGAACACCAGTCATTCCGCGATCACGGAAATCACCGAAGATATCCCGTAAGTGACAGTGTAGTTATAGACCGCGAAAACTTAAAACAGTACTTCATTCACATCTGTGGGTGTTACTTTTCTGCGTGTCCCATAAATTAAAATCACAATGGGTTTTTAAATATTATTGTTATTTTCTTTTACCAAACCAAATATTTAACGATATTGCACATCAACGAAACCGCACAGTCGCCCCCATTGGGGGATTGCTGCTCCCTTTCACATGAATGAGACCTGTATGTATCCTTTTACCAGGAACAATGTGTGCTGATTTTGATATGCTATAACTTTTTATTTGTAGTAACAGTGGTGAATGCTGTATCGTCGTCGCCGGATACCCGCGTACCCGTGTCCTCCGTCCAAACTCAGCAGGTCTTACCTAGACCGTCCATTCTCAGGAAGAGAGAACTTGAAAGGTATGTTTGAATAATAATTATTTATGAATGTGGCGTAAAACACTTTAGTAATGAGCTGCGGCTAACTGCATCAACTATGTCATAGCAATAAACTAGTCAATAAGACAATAGAAGGTATGAGTGGCAACTTAGTTAAACTTATCAACAACGATGTACCTTCTTGCTCTAGTTGCTCTCAAATAGCTAAATGTAAAAAAGGGGCTAAGCAGAATTCTATGCAGTTATTTCACCAAAATATTCAAGGTTTCTCTTCAAAGCAACTAGAGATTGAATTGTTTTTAGAAAAAACAAAGTTTGAAATTGTTTGTTTTACTAAACATTGGTTAAAAGACTATGAAATGTAAATTAATTACGCAATTTACAGTGTGGGAAGTTGCTTTAACCAAAAAGCTAAGATTCGTGGGGGTTCATTAATCTTAGTTAAAAATTGTATTAAATTTAAGACTCGTAGTGATATTGTTGATCTATCGGTTGAACATAATATTGAGCTGTCTTGTGTTGAGCTCGATAAGCTTGTAATAGTGTGCGTTTACAGACCCCCAAATTATCAAAACTACTCTATATTTGAGTCAGTAATGGAAGATGCTTTAGCAAAACTTCCCGTGGGTGTCGTAAGAGGCGACTAAGGGACTTACCAGAGAATGGGCAGCAGCGTTCTTTGTGCTTTTACGGTTACGTACTGCGATCGCCAACCCGCCTGCCAAGCGAAGCGATTATGGCGAAACCCAGGGGGGGTTTTGACATAATTATACCCATAGAAATCAAAATAATTATGGTACTATCGTTACTTATGGTAATTATTATGGTCTTAAGGTGATTATGAGATATTTTAAAGGACAATATTATAGTCCGCGCTATTCGTATTATCTAAACGTTTAATTTGCTGTTAAATTTTTAAAAATCCTTCAAGTAATTTTTAACATTACTTTCCTTACGCGGTCAAAAACGAATGCTTGTGTTTTAGAAGCAATCGGGTGTTACAATAAGTAAAAGGATAATTAGCATCAACTTTCTGCTACCTAGGCGCAAACCATAGATGTTTACGAACTATTAATTAGCGCACATTGTTCACTTTTGCATTTATGGTTCCAGGTGTATGTCTCAAGTGTAAAACAATGTATGCCAGTCCTTTTATTAAAGATGCATTATTAGAAAGTAAACGCCGAGCACGTTAAACACATTCTGGTTTGCTGGAACAGATTTATTTGAAAAATAAACAATACCTTTAGACCATCGAATTCTATATCGATATTAGACATAGCTATTAGACAGGCAAATATGTATGTTTAATATATTTTATGTGTACCTAAATGAATAAATAGTTTGGTTGCAATCTGTTAAAAAAAATAAAACATACAAATGTAACTAATAATTATTTTATTCGGAACAGTCAATTACCATATTTTTAGATTAGAAAATATTTCCCGCAAAAGATCGAGCTTTTCTCGAGTCGATTATTTCAGGCAGTACCCACTTTTCATAAAAAAACTTGCAACTTGGGTAATTAAAAATCCAAAATTGGTCATCTTTGTAGATTTTTAGTATCTTTTATTACATTAGCATTTCATTAAACATACTCTAATCTAAATAAGCCTAATAAAAAAACAGGATGGCTGCCATTCGCGGCGTGTTGGGTTAGGAGCATTTATATATGTGTATTTGTCGATAGAAATGAGTTTATAATATACTCTTAAAATATCGGTAATCGTTAGATAAACACACTGTACAAATACTACGTTGAATTTTGTTTCTGACAATATATTTAAAACGTTTCACTCTCCAAGCAAGAGGGTTTTAACAAGTTTCAATCCTTTATGAGAAAAGTGTATAGAATATTATACAAAATAAAACCTTACCTTGCAGAGATAAGATATTCCTTCTTTTACGTTTAGTGACGCATTGATACTTGTATTAATTTTTTCCCATTCGACTTGTAAGAAAGCTCAGCTAAAATCTATTATTTTATATTATAATTATATATTTATTATAATATCTAAAAAAGCTAACTATTATGAGTTAACTATCTGGTATGATAATAATGTGCGAACTTTATACTAATTGATTTCAATTAGTATAAAGTTCGCTTTCGTGCAGTATATTTATACTGCACGAAAGTAGGGTAGTTTACTTTCGTATACTACTAACTACTACTTACAACGACCAAAAACTGCGGTCGTAGTTTACGATGTTCTAACACGCTAACAAAAGCAGAGTCTCTATACGGCAATCGACGCACACCAAGATATTATCGACAGGACGCAGTGCGCGAAATTATCTAACATAGATCCGTCCTAGTCCAGCGCACACGCCATACTCATGCTATACTGGGCGCTGTGAATTATATAGTACTTTAAATTAATTAATAAAAAAATAATTTATTACTATACAGTCAAAAAAATACGTAAAATATGACAATTAAAAAAACCATTCATACCAATATGATACCTTATTATAAATATAAATTACTGGTATAATAAATAACTTTATTGTATACACTATGTCACATACATACTTATATTTTTTTTTACTTTTCCCCTACTGAAGCGCATTCCAAACTAGTCAACACTCAATCTTTAGGTAAATATGCATCTGATCCTTAATTATTTTACAAATTGATATGAGGCTTTTTAGCAATTTTTCCTATTTCGTTAGTTCTCCATGCAAGACATCCGGCTACGGGCGCTCGGGCTGGGACGACGTGCCGGTGGGCGGCGCGTCGGGCGGCTCCACCACCATCAGCGCGTCGTCCTCGCCGGCGCCCGACGACGAGCCCGACCCGCCGCGCCGGCACGCACACGAACCGGACCTTAGCCCGCGCAAGAAGCCGAGGAAACAGATGTATGTAACATTCAAAGAAAAGAATGAATAGAGTGTGTGCTTAAGACCTCACGGCAGAAGTGAAAACAGCTGTCTGTATCTTTCTCGCTCAGGTACACTCGGCACTCTCGAGTTCACCCGATCGAGCCTTTCACCTCAGAGCGTGACGGATCAGCCTAACTTACTACCTATGAAAATATGTGTGTGCGGTGCGCCAAAAGAAGTTTTCACTTCAAAAATAATTTACGCGCGCTGAATACAACGCAACGCATTAAAAAGTAATAAGTACCTACTCCACTTTTCGACCGCCGTATGGAGTTAGCAAGTTTTCGGGCTATGTTCATTAAGTGTCTCCTCACTTCTGTTGGACTGGCGAAACATGAGCGTCTTAATTAATACTGCAGTGGAGACTGATTAAATGATAATGTTGCTAGCATCATGATGTCTTCTCCAAAATTGGTATCTAATTATTATGCAAACGTCTAACATCCTTACCTGTGAAATAGAACGTAAATTGGCAATAATAACCAAACATTTTTTTTTCTATTCCGTATAGATTAAGCAGCGAAGTGAGACAATGCGACTACCAAGGAGAAGAGCCACCGCCCACGCCACCTCCTGCCGCATTCACCCCTCCCAAACGTGAGTAGCTCTCGATATGCCGTAGTCATTTTGTCAAGAGCATGCTGGCATTGTCATTGCATATCATCAATTATTGCAATCTGAACCTTATCTCAATGACATAAAAGTGAAAAGCTACGCTGTCGACAAAATTACTGTATTTTCTAGCCTATCTCCATAAATGGACATGTGGCACTTATTGTGCATTTTATTCTACAATGAGTTTTGAATAACAACGTTTCCGATGCAGATGAGGAAGATAAACCAAAGTGGAAGAAAAGGATACGGAAGGTCGTCCCTGCGAGCGTCAAGGGTTAGATATTTTTTGAATTAGAAAATTCTGGAATGCAGAATTACCATTCGATTTGGAGCAAGAAAAACCAGGAAGAAAATTGAGCCTTCAATCAAGACATAGAAAAACAACACAAAAAGTGGCTTTGTGGCCGTGTAAGAGGCTTTTCTGGTATGAATCGTGGGTTCGATTCCCACAGCACAAATATTTTCATAGCTGTTCCAGGTGGTAGTTTTAGGTTTTGGTGTGTTTATGTCACAGACGCCATCGTGAGGTGCCTAGTGTGAAATAAGGTACAACACTATACTCACAGCCATAAATTGCCGTTTTAACATTCTAATAAAACTAAACACATCTAGAGCAGCGGTGGCCCAGTGGTAGCGACCCCAACTTACGAACAGTAAGTCGTGGGTTCGAACCCAGGCAGGCGCATTACTTTGTGTAATTTATTTCATCACCACTGCTCTCAAAGCGGTGAAGGGAAACATCGTGAGGAAACCGGCATGTCCTAGAACTAAAAAATTTGAAGACCAGACCAGACCAATCCACACTGGGCCTGCATGGTGGATTATTATAACCCATTCCCTCTCATAGAGAGGAGGCCTGTGTCCCAGCAGTTGGAACATTATAGGCTGATGATGATGATGATAAATGTTACATAAACTCTAGTGCCTCGAATAATGTACACTATACTGACAAATAATAAAATAGTAGTTTGATTTGTTTATAATGGTTTCTGAAAATTAATTGGAAATTAAAGAAAATGAGCAATCATAAATCCTCAAACTACTAAAAATTGGAGTTGTACAAGTGATCCGCTAAAATTAACGAAAAACAACTGTTCTTGCACACAGGTCCACTTTTAAGTTCGAGTTACGTGTGCGGTTGGCGCAGTACGGCGTTGCATTTCACACGTCCGTCAGACGTACGGCGACGGGAGCCGCGCACGCGAGACATCGTCGCCATCGCCAGCCAGAAGCATGTGCTCACCAGCGCTGAGGGCTGGAAGGTGCATCATCTTACTGCGCAAATGGACGACTTGGTAACAACACATACTGTTCACAAAATGTTATTTGGGTTGAAAATATTACAACTTCTTTTTAATTTTAACCATACCATATTAGGTCAGAAGTATCAGTTTTAATATAATGTTGTTTTATCTAGATGTCCTTAGAATCTGACGTCGGGGAGCAATTAGCGGGTCTCCTTCGAGCCCTAGAGACGGCATCGGGACGCGCGATCTCTGCTCTGCAGCCACATTCACACACGATACTTGAGTTACTCAAGGTAGGTTCAAAAATGACCACGACACTATGGAAACCAACAGTGTCGTGGTAATGGATAATGATTTTTGTATGTATTTCGTAGACCCAAAAGCTACCTTAGAATGTTAAGATGTTAGTTAAATCAACATATTTCATGAAGTGCTACCTGCAAGTACTTTACCGAGTCCGTCCTGTGGCCTGACACAATTACTTTTTTTTTCGGTTGCGAAATCATCAAATAACTTCTCCCGTGTCAGACTTGTACTGACTAAAACCCATCCATGTTCTTTCATTGCCCTTTGTGCTCCAGGGCCGCGGTATCTCTTTCGAACAATCCCGCAGCCCGACAATTACTTTAAATACATTTTGATTGTTTCAGGGTAACATACAAAGGAGTAAAATTGTATGCGAAGGTATACAAGAAGCTCGCGAGGACATCCTTCGAGTCTTCACACACAGAAACTTTGTGTCAGACATTCTGACGAGACAAGCGGACAAGCGGTGCTTCAGGAAACACCGGTCGCAATCATAGCCAACTGTGGAATCTCGCTCAAGGAAAACAGACAGTATTTTCTTGTGATTGTATAAGTCTCACACGGACTTTCGCCTTACTCACATCACTTGCCCTTTGCCACCTTCTAAATAAATACGACTAAAATGCATAATATTACTGCTGGTAATAAATAAAGCTCAAAGTATAAGAACTGGTGAAGTTGAGTAAGGCTGCAAGTGCAATATTAAGACTTGTACGGAAATGCATTATAAAAGAGTTTCTTCCGAGAATATATTGAGGTTCTAAACTTGTACATAGACTTAAGTGTATGATAAGGAATGAAAAAAATATTTAAGTTGAGAAAAGAATGCTTTGAATGAGTTGTGTTGTTTTGGGACTTAATTTAGAAAATACATGATTTATAATTATATAATATAATTATTGTTTAACTTTGTTAGTAAAACCCTGTCTAGCAACACGGAATCGCATTTTTCCATGCTCCTATCCTGTTTTGTCGCTCAGAACCGTCATTTGCTAGAGCGAAAAACAATCAATGCTATCGCACGCTGCAGCATCGACGATACGGTCGGCAGGAATTCCGTGCTGTTATATTAGGCGCAACCCTTAGCCAGCTGGCAGTGCAAAACATTTTAATTTCGGTGTTGGTATGTGATACAGAGTATAGTTCCGTTCAAACTGTATGGCGGCTCGGAACATTCAACAGAAAACTGCGCAGAACACAATTTAAGGTATCAGCGGGGCGCAGAGGACGCACCGTCTGCACCATGAGCGTCGGCAGGATTTAATCCAGGGCGGTGCCCCTTCGGTTCATGATAAAAGCGATCCGACGTAGAGTGCGGATATGCTTTGATACGATTCCACCAAAAATTGTACGCTAACTTTTGTGCCGTACATTTGTTCGCGAACATTTTGTGCAGCACAAAACGTTCGCGCACTGAGCTGCAGTACCGTTTCCACCGGCAAAGCTGTGCATAACTTTGTTCGCGCACAGAGCTGCACATTTGTGAGCGAGCATGTTTGTACGAGAGCCCATGTCCAAAATGTTTGCCTTATCGTTTTACGTGTACCAAAACCGTATAAAATCGATTGATTTGGTTATTCTGGTTTCTTTCGGTGGACGCGCTCAAGTTAATATGAACAAAATGTGTGTGTGCACCGCAACGTCTGCGCGCAACTGTGAATATTTATGCGCGCACACGTAGCAGCACTGGAGTCGCATCAACGAATATGCTATATATATAAAAGTACTCTGTGATATGCACTCGCATCTCGCGATAACTAAGTGCACGAACGCGCGAGTACTACTTCTAGTAATGATTTTTCGGCGTGATCGATTCTTTCGGCGCGGATATGTGTGCGAGGCATACTTGACTTCGATTCGTTCGACGCGTTCGGCTCGGATAAGTGTGCGTTCACCTCTAAATAAACTGACCAGTGTTGCGCGGACTCCTTGACTCTTCTGTTTACTGTAAAATATTTTTGACGTGTTATCGGCTTATAAATTAATCGATGAACGCCGGCTACACGCACAAAAAATGTCACATTCCGCCAGAGCCGAGCGTGCAAAAGCGAGAGTGCGGAACAAGCAATAGAGAGGCACGATCGTCCTAAGCGTTCAGCTTGTGACGCATTCAATTCATAAAAGTAAGCAATTTTTCTTAGGACGATATCACGTAAAATTATCGTCCATAAACCGACTTTACAACCGTTTTTTTAGCAAGCTTAGTACAGACGCCAGCACCGAAACAGATTTTCCAAACCAACTTTGACCTGCTGGTGTCTGTACTTGTCTGATAAAATTACGTCAAGACTATAAATATATAAATTGCGACATCCATGAGTCTTGCTTGACTGATTATACTAAGGCAACCTACTACCGGCTAAAATCAATTCCCAATATTTTTATTCATGTATTAAAAAGTATTTTTCAGAAGAATAATTGGTAAACATTTTGATCCGGCTCTCGTACTAACATGTTTATGTTCACAAATTAATGTGCTTGTGCTACACACATTGCGCGAGCAAATGTTAAGGCAACACTGTGCGGCAGCACAAAATGTTCGCGTACGATTTTTGGTGGAATCGCACCATTAATTACTACAAGATTGAATAATTATAAATATTACTCCCACTGTCCTACCAAGCACAGCAATGTGAAATTTAAAGGGATCATTCCAGTGTGTCGCACGCTTGTATTTGACAATGATTCACATTGAGTTGTTTCATGCATATCAAACTGTCAAAAGTGTCAAATGACATATGTCAATTTGAAAGAAAAACAATAACCTAACCTACATAACCTCATCCAACTAATAATTTAACTTACCTCGACTGCAGATAATTCCAATAAAATTAATTCGTAAAGTAGTTCACCAAAAGAAACCAAAATGGCAAGTAGTCGCTTGGAAAGAATTGGAACTATTTACACACGGTAAGAACTCATTTCCTTTTTCTATGGTTTTTTTTTTAATGTCTGTTTTATTTTGAATTCGGAATTTATTTTATCACGCGCGAAAGCATTTTTAGCGGGAATTTGGAAAATCCACTTAATTTCTAGTGCGTAGTTAGCAACGTAAAATTTTATAACTTAACTTTCCTGAATAATGACGTCTAAAAAAGGAGCAAAAGCTAAACATTTGTCAGTAGATTTAAATGAATTATTAAATGAATCACAGTTTCTTAAGGATTCTCCTAACAATAAAAGGAATCAAAAACGTCAACGAAATGATGTGACCGTGACCGAAACCGAAGAGGAAAGCATTGCCAAGTTGATAGGGCAATATCAAACTAATGCTAAGAAAAAGAAATTGGAGGTCAATGTAGAAGCTTGTAAAGAATCACGCCAGAAAATATTGAATGTTATGAGCCATCAACTGGAAACAAGGTAAGTAAACTAAAAATTCATATTAGATTGCTGACTTGTAAAATACCTGTAATTGCAAAACAATACCTTCCAACCCAGGTAACTAAATGTCGCCTAACACATTAATTTCAGGAAAGAGAAAAGTGATGCCCTGCTTGAAAATCTCTCAGAAGTCATGCTGCAATTGGAAGCAGATTGTAATGCAATGAAAGATAATGAGAAAAAGTTGGAACATTTAACTGCAGCAGTAGTAAAGTGCATGCAGCAGACAACCACAGCTCATAAACAAAAACTGAAATCATTAAAAGAGATTCATACTTCCTTTAAGAAACAGTAAGTATAAGAAGTTGAAATCAAACTTAAAGTTCTTATCAGAATATTAATGTTAGTTTGGCAAACTCTGATAAACTAGTAAAAAAAAGACAATAAAACAGAAACAAGAAGCTTGAATTTTTCTATCGCTGTTTTTTATTGGTCATTTTAGCAATTCATATTTTCCTTCTTCTTTTAGATGTGAAGAATTGGAATCAGATCATAAAACTGAAACCGACAAATTAGCAGAAGAGTTGGAAGATGATATTAAAAGACTTCAACAAAAACTAATTTCAGAGACCAAGAAAAGTGGTTGGGAAAATTTGCGCAGAACAATTTTTCATGCTATGCAAAATGATTTTTAATTTGAAATTAATTTGTTAGTTTAGTTAGTTTGATTTTAATTTAATAGCTATTTTAATTCAATAAAACTTTTTTAATGTGTAATGTTTCTATGCATTTTTAATATGACTTCCTAAATATCTTTCCACATGAAACTAGCAAAACAAAAGCTGGGGTATTGTACTGACTTGATAAGCAAGCTTCCTTCACATTTTTGTTGTAATTCAAATAAATCAAAAGGGGTGTTTATTAAAAAAATCTTTTCTTATATGGGCCAATCCTAAATCGCATAGGTACTTAAAACATCTGCTGACCCCTATGTCCCCATTTTGCTGAGGTATGCTATGTTAACCTAAATCTTTGAAACAGCAAATTTTTTTCCGGGCGAAGATTCATATTGTCCAGACCATGGACACTCCCGATTGAAACGGCGGGCTACCTCTGTAATACGCAATTTGAAATGGCGAGTGATAGGTCGAGACTTCTAGAAAGAATCATAATAATCCACCAGTAAACCGAGAAAATATACAGCTTTAGGTACAAGCCTTGATGTTGTTTCAGAGTGGAAGGACTACTCACAAAAGGAGCGATGAGAGCAGATGACAGGCCACTGTGGTTTGATGTGTATAGAGCTTTTCCACCTCTTGTAGAGCCTAAGTTTGCCAAACCTAAACCAGAAATCAAACCTATCAGACAAATTCTTTATCCTGAAGATGCCATCAGAGCGTAAGTAAATGACGCTTCGCAAATGGGCTTCATCAGTTGTGTTGTTGTTGGATCTTTTCTCAGATCACGCCTATATTAAAATGTTGTATATTTTAATAGCTGTGCTCGCGACTTCGTCCGCGTGGAATAGTGACTATGGGCAGCATTTTTTGGATATTATCATAATTTTATATAGACCATTATTATGAAGTTTAGTAAAGTTTCAGTCAATGCTACTGAAAAGAGAAAGAATAGATAGATGTTTAACAAATGTTCGACGTGATTCTTTAAATTGGCATACTTTTTTATTTATAAACCGATTGACATGAAACATACACTTAATGTTATGTGGATCTTACCACAATATATTAGTGAAAACCAATCCTAATTGGGTAAGCCGTTTCTGAGATAAGCGTGCCCAAACGCACAGACAAACATTCTAACAATAATTATTTTGGGTGCTATTTGCATTGATAAAGGTCCCAATTATATTTTTTCTCATATATCTTCCATGTACAGACAGCAATCCGTTACATTTTTATTAAATGTATTGATGATTGATTTATTAACTTACAGGAAATTTCACTCAAATGGCCATGGCTTAGGAGCAATAAGTATGATCAGTCAAACGGAAACTCAAACCAAGAGACTCGTTCAACAATATGAAAAGTTGAAATCCGAGGGGGTTCCAGAAGAGGAGCTGATTGAAAAGACGGCGACAGTAGTCGGCAGTGAACGACAATTGGAAGCCGTCAAAGCTAGAGTTACGGCACAAAGCCCAGATTCAGTATCTGCTAAAATGATGTCTGAAATTGATATGAAGAATATTTTCACAGAAAAGTGAATAGATTTCAATTGTAGATTTAAGTTTAGACTTACTTGTGTTTACATTTAGTTAGTCTTCAATAAAGTTTTTGGTTATTTAAACTTGTTGCTTGATTTCACTGTTATTCATTCTTCTAGTGCTTGCATATCAAGCTTTTTGTCTGTTGAAAATGGCTATTTTTTATGTAGATGCGTACGCATCTGTTCTCCTTTCCAAATGGATTCAGCTCTCGCATTTTCGTGTAATCCGGCTCGAGGTGATCCAACAGAGAACCAGATTTGTCGATATAGCTCTGTCTCGGATAAGTAAGCTGAAGTGGCAATTTATATTATAGCAGCAGAACCGAAACCCGTTGGGGTGGAGTCCACCCCGCGTCGTATTCGTAGATAGACGTATGCTTGAGGGGAGACTGCGAAGCTAGCGTAAGGTGGGACGCCCTTCAGGCTCGCCGCTACCACGGTGGCTGGTAGTAGCAACTGGATGAGAATTGCCTAGAATCCATTTAAGTGGTGTATGATTGAAGAGGACTATCTATGCGCAGCGGTGGACTGCTGTAAGCTGATGATGATCTCTTGATTTTATATGGTGCTTTCTAACGTCAACGTACGATAAAAGATACTTTTTCAGTGAATGCTTGCGGACCCGAGGGGACAGTGGGAGTAACGCGCCGCGCCGCGCGCTTAAAATATACGTACTGTTAGCGACTTTATGTAGGTAGGCCACATACATTTATCATTCATTAATTGGTTACATTCGATATTAGAGTCCCATGGAAGCTGAAAGCATGCGATCGTAGGTTATAAAGGGTGTAAACAGACTCTCAACGAAGCCGAAAGGCACTTGTTTTCCCCGTCATTGCGATCATTTTTTTGTTCTAGACCATACCTGGGAACCTTCTAGTTACGGAGGTATTGGGGGTTCAACTTTTTCACAAGTTTTTAATGTAAGTTTTTTTCTTTAAACACCTCCAGGACCCCCTTACTATTCAATCCATCCATCAGCACAATGCTTTGAGTGCGTTACATTGAGTCCTACCGTAAAACGTGATTTTTCAGCCCAAAAAGAAAAAGTCGTTTCCCAGCACTAATTTTTGCGTAAAGTTACTTATTTTGATGTATATAATGCTTGGTTGACGGCTTCGTGAAGAGTCTGTTTACACCCTGTATGTAGAATCATATGATACCCGTTTGATGATGAAAGCAGGCGATAGGATCTATTGCAGCATTTCCTCAAAAACTCCCAGCTGAATACGAATCGATGCTGATAAATGTGATTTTACTGTTAGGCAGAGGTACGGGGTACCTACACTATGGAGATATGGTATAACTACTAACAAAACCCTAAATAAGTACAGGAGAAAATATGAGCTAACATAAAGATCCCCCTGTAGGTGTAAACTGATTGAACTCAGTACGGCCATACAAAATGTCGTTTCTTACTTAATAAACTACTACATCTCAGCTCCATACACTACTATCACATTGCAAAATATCCTGGAAAAATACACCCGGGTTTGCGCTGTTGGGATCAAGTTATTAAAAATATAGGCTGCTTATTTACTTTGCCCGACCTAAATTTGGAACACAGGACTCCATCATACTCAGCAGCTCAAACCAGCTCGCAAATTATAGAGGCAAATACTTGGAAAAGTGACGAGCAGACCTGTTGAGCTCATTGACTCACACTTTTAGTATTCCAACCTGTTTTTCAGTACAAGATAGCTGTGTGTACGCATTACTAATCAGAATCGCACTATCTTATCTAAGTCCTGATAAGGACCTCGCGCCGAGGAACACACCTAGCTAAGCTCCTATGTTTTAGTGTGTCATCAGTTTCGCTTTATTACGAAGTGTTGTTTAATTCGCTACTAGTGTCCTAATTACAAAATAAAGTGTTCAAAATGGCTCAAAAGAGATCTTTGTGGTTCTATTTTGCTGTTATTTTGGGTAAGTGCAAATCATTTCTGTAAAACAATTTCTACAGTGGGCTATTGTAAACAACAGGTACTTGGTTTTCTTTGTTTGGTTAGTGCGTCGTCTTAGGGTTTTTTTTACCTACTATTTCAATGGCAATAACCATAAACATAGACCGTATGTCATTTAGGAATCCTATGGAGGTAGTTGTAATTTGTTGTAGGTAAACTGAAACTACTTGGATAAGATGATTTTATGTCTACAAAACCTAGCTCTGAAGATTTGTATTTTGCTTGCGCAAAGACAGATATAATAAATGCCTACCGTTCTTTAAAATATGTAGGTAACCTATACCTAAGCACATAGATATTGAGAACAACATTTAGGAGGTATTTAGGTACCAATTTTCTCTACTGATTTCTGTGGAATTGAGAATAGGACCTGCCTATAGTGTTAAAAGTTTGCCATTCAAGCTTCATTTAATGTATGTACGAGTCTTCTGGTCATTAAGAAATTGTTGTGATGACCTATTCATACCGGATTTCCGCTTTTATCTTATGTTTCACTTCTGTTGAATATTAATACTAGGCCGTTATCTACTTGATTTATCGTTATCTATCTAGCTATCTAATACTTTAAACGTACAATTATTGTATATATTTAGATAATCTGAATTTCAGAAATGGCTCCAACGGTTTTCATGAAATATGGTATGCTTTTTTTAAAAAAACGTCAAAAAAAGAACCATGTATAAAGTGAAAATAGACAGGTGGGTATATAAAAAAAAAAAAACTATTGTTGAGTAGGTACATAAAAGTTGTGATTTCGGGTAACATTAATTTCTTATAAGCAGTGCCACAGAATCCATAATAGGCAGTGCCTAAATTATTGCTTATATTACATTACTAGCTGATGCCCGCGGCTTCGCCTGCGTGGATATCGGTTATCGCGACCAAAAGTAATCATGATGATCCCATTCCCTCCACTCATGGGAACCTAGTTTGCCCATTTTCAAAGTATTAAAATGGATATAGTACCTATATTATCCTTAAGAGATAGACATAAGCCATAGCGGATTTTTCTGTAGACCTAAATAAGATAAACAATTCTACCATTCCTCATTTTTTTATATCTTAAAGGGCAGCGTTTTCGTTGAATTTTTTTTTTTGGATTCGTGCTCTATTACTGTTTCTCAACACCCCCCATTTTTTTTTTATATATTCAATGTACAGACACAGTTTTTTTACGGTCTTATTATATGTATAGATATAAAACCACATTATGCTTAAGTAACCAACTCTTTAATCTTATAATCTTTTTCTTTCAGTTATTCTGAGTACACTGACTCAAGAAACCGAAGCCAGGCGAAAAATCCTCCGAGGAAGGCGTGTTATGACACGTACTTACTACCGTAAGTTCGATTTTTAAGTCTACAAAAGTGAGATTCAGCTCTCATCAGGATCAAGAGCCTCCTGCGCTTAGGAAATTACTATGACCCGGCTGGCGCAGTGTTTGTGCGATTGTTTACTGCGTAGCGACACGGGTTTGATTCTAGATCGACGATATTTTTATGGGCCAAGATATTTAATCTGTTGTCTGTCTGTTACAAAACTGCCCTTACTACTGTGATATGAAAGCCTTATCAACGTTAAATTGACCACCAGTTGTTGACTGAACTTGACAATAATTTTGTATCGATTCCAGGTGGTAACGCTGTTCCTGCATGGGCGATTAGTTTGATGGCTGGCATCGGAATGCTGCTTGTAGGCGGCATCTTGTACGTCGTCATGAGGAAGCTTGTACTTTCTTCAGAGACCGGATCCTTGAACACGTACCAGCCGGCTATGCAGCAAGATGTTTGAGCTGCTTATGATTTAAGTTTATTTGTAAGATTTCATTGTAACTTTAAGATGTCATAAGTTGGGACATAACGATGCGATCATATCGAACGAACGAGTTAGTTTATCCATGTACCTAATTCACTGTTTATTCAGAGAAATTCATTCTGTAACAAACAATGTTTTAAAGGAAAACGTTACCACCTACTGTTAATTATATTTTTTATTACTTTATGCATTTGTACTTCAATTTGTTTACATTTTGTTAAAGTTTTAAAAATAAAAATCATTTTTAGATATTATTATAATTTAATTTTATCTTTTAATTATACAATCAAGTTGAATGGATATATGAAATTCATTATCTAAAATGAACATGTCATTTTATTGCATTTTTGAGATTGTATTAGACAAGGGTAATTACTTGTGACGAGATAAATTTAAAACTTAGAATTCTCTGCGATGATATTTGTCAGGGTCAAAGTAAGAAGTAACAACCACACGATTGCTGAATTTGCGGCCAGTCAGGGTTTGCTGAGCCTTCTGGCAATCAGCAATACTGTTAAACTCGACAAACACCTGAAAAAAGATATACGGAATTAATATTATGTACTGTTCGTTTTCAACATCATTCTTAAATACAAAAATGTATACGTACTTTTCCACATCCAGGTACTTCAACTCCCTCTATAGGTCTTGGGATTTCTATACTGCGTACACAGCCATATTTGTTGCATTCTTCCCTATAAAATAAATGACACAGCATTAGTTAAACTCCAACATAAATCAGTCAACATCATCTTCATTCAAGTTCCGTGCAATAAAGAAAACCCTTGAAATTGGTAACAAAATCCGATTCAATAAGGGAAGTTATATGTTTATAATAATTCGTGAATATTAACTACTTTTTCAAGTACGATTAAATCTCCTGTAAAATATCAGGAAAATGAAGCATCAACAAATTTAAAAATAGAACCAGAACACTCACTTGATATCTTCGAGGATGTCCTCATACTCCTCTTCGTCGCGCAGTTCGTCGGGAGTGACCATGTTGAGGAGACACAGCACTTCTGTGGGCGGCCCGGCGCCAGCCAACGTCAGGCCTGCCACTTGCAGCTGCACCGGCGCCGCTCCGGTCATAGCTAAAAAAACATTTCAAACATTAGAGTACCAAAGCTCATTTATTTTCAATGTTACCATAGCAGGATTTTGTAAGCATACTGTACCTAAAGTTGAGTTCTTAGCTCCAATACTAGCTCGTTGAACAATGAGTTTCTTGTCACCCAGTTGCATTCCATTCAGACCTGCTATTGCCTATAAAAAAATTGCAAGAGTTCAGATTGATATTAAGATAAACTCATAAGTTATTAATGTAATTTGCACATGCATAATTACCTGATCAGTCATTGAAATATCAACATATTCCGCAAAGGCATAGCCCTTGCTCAGTCCAGTTGATGAGTCCTTCACCAAATTGAAAGCTCGTAGTTGTCCAAATGACATCAGCAATTCTTTTACCTGTTTCACACATTATTCAATCAGAAAGTGAGTTGTTTCTACAAGGTTTGAATTACACTGAATAAATATTTAGGTACATGTTTGGTCTATTATGCAGTTGTACATTCATTACACACAATTTTTTAGTGTTCCCGTTACATTTGCTAGGCAAAAGGCAGCAAATATACAAATGAATGTTATCTGACCTGTGTCTAGCCGCATGTTAGAATCAGATGTGAATGGAGGAGACTTGCCTTGAAGTGCCGACGTCTCATTCAAGTACAAGACGTATAGGTGAGAATGAGAGACAACAGTGACACGCGGGCCGCGAATGTGCCAAATCTAAGCTAGGGAGGGGCAGAAAGCAAACTATATCAGTGAGTTGTTTCAGAATATATCGAGCGTGA
This sequence comes from Lycophotia porphyrea, assembly GCA_950005105.1. Taxonomy (NCBI): domain Eukaryota; kingdom Metazoa; phylum Arthropoda; class Insecta; order Lepidoptera; family Noctuidae; genus Lycophotia; species Lycophotia porphyrea. Next base: position 6,945,246 of record OX465389.1, read on the forward strand.
AGCGCACGCTCATCCCGCTAGGGTACCTGTGAAAATACCTGAAACTGACCAAAACATAACGCGGCTCACTGCTGGCTCCACCGTAGCCCTGTCAACTGTTGAATCTCGCCCTGAAATGGCTGCGGCACCTAATACTAACTCCTAATGGGAACATCTACAGTCATGTGTGCAACATACATGGGTAGCTTGCTCAATATTATTGCTATGAATGACTTACGTATGTTTGATTAATTTTTTTTCGTTACACCAAAGTGATATCGAAAATATCAATAAAATATGCTTCATGTTTATAGACCAGTGCTAAAAATAATTTAGGATCAAAACAATTACAAAGGAAAGGAGGGTTGTGTTGATTTAGTTCACTTGACAAGAGAAATCCTAAGAATCTGTGTGTAAGAATACAAGAGGCAGTCGCAGTATAGACCTGCAAAACATAATTTTGTATAATCAGTATGAACAGACGAATATATTTTATACCTTCATTGGAAAATTGTACACTCTTATAATAATGGAGTAGTTATATTACTTATTTCAATGCTAAAAGTGTAATCATATAATATAAATCATAAGGCTGACAAACATAAATAAAAAAGCACAAAAATACAGGCAACTTGAACAGAAAAATGAAAATCGATGATCTCTACATACCAAGCGACATGCCTAAAGACATGTTTTACAGGAGAGCATTATAAAGATTAAAACGATTCTAAAATGAATTTTAGGAAATAATGTTATATTTTTATTACTATGATTTAGAACTCGAAATAGTTTCATAATGTTGTTTAGTTTTTACACTTAGTATGCTCTCCTGTAACCCATGTGTTTAGACATGTCCCTTTGTACGTTAGGACCGCTGAAATGTTACATCAAACTCGGAACATTTATCAGCCTTACTTGATTTTAGGAATTCCAATAAGTCTTTTCATGGTGAATAAATATTATATGTATCACAAAATACTATGAAACATTGATTTGATGTATAATACTTCAAAACTTTAAAGACTTATATTGTGCAGTAATCCTATTTATATTGCTAACCAATCAATGTGTCACAGAAATGCATTTTACACTAATTATCAGATAGCAGCAACTTACTTGGTCCTCATTTAGATAATTGGGCAAACCGCCAATAAATATTTTGTGTGGGGAATCTGGAACTACTGTGCTAATCACACCAGCTGAAAGCAAATAAACATTATTATTATACAGGTTGAATTTTTGAAGTGTTTGTGGATGGCCCAATCCAAAACTATGAGGGATAGTCAAAAATACTGATAGGAGTCTCAAGCCCGATTTTGATAAATACTTCGCATTCACAAGTAGCATTAGATTTTTGAAAAACCGGCCAAGTGCTAGTGAGACTTGCGCACTTGACGCGTTTGAGGTATGGAACCCTAAGTCATGATTCCTGGCCAGTAATCATTAACTAGCTTATGCCCGCGGCTTCGCTCGCGTGGAGTTCGACAATGGTCACACGGTATCATACTACCGGGATAAAAAGTATCCCATCCAGGTTATTAACTATCTAAATTTCAGTAATTTTTGCATGAAAGAGTAATAAATATCCATACATCCTCACAAACTTTCGCATGTATAATACTAGCTTATGCCCGCGGCTTCACCCGCGTGGAGTTCACTTATTGTCCCAAAGGATCGTACTACCGGGATTAAAAGTATATGTGTTAATGCAGATTATAAACTATCTGTGTGCTAAATTTCATCCAAATCCGTTCGGTAGATTATGCGTGAAAGAGTAACAAAGATCCATCCACCCTCACAAACTTTCGCATTTGTAATATTATATTAGAAAGTAGGATTATTTCAGATTTAATCTTTATTAGCAACACTATACATGTAATAATAGTGTTTTTTTCCCCAAAATCAATGGGTTAATTAGATACATGGCTGGGAATATTGATTTTTCAATAATCCAGTGATGCAGTTTAAGTTTTCATCAAATCGAGCTTGAGACTGAGTATTTTATGCTATTCCTCATAATTTCGAATTTGGCCATCCCACTTGAAAAATTCAGCCTGTATACAAACATATTACACATTTTTTTTATCATGCTTAGGCCCACTTGCACGAAAAACTTAACTCAGAGTTAATAGCTATGGTGGAACACACTCCCCAGCAGCACACCTGTCTGTTAGGTTAGAAGTGGTTAAATTGACACTTTATCATACACTATTATCAATTGAATATCATGTTAGCATTTAACTCTGAGTTAAGATTTTCGTGCAAGTAGCCCATAATGATTTAAAAAGGGTTATAAAAATATTTATAACCTTTTTTTGCCTAGGTATTAAAATTAATTACAACCAGATGTTAACATCAAGAAAAAATATTATCAGAAGTGATTATAACTCACCCGGCACATTAATAGCTGGATTTTCCGTGCCAGGCATGGGTTGATAGTCGTGCGGTCGTCGAATCTTCAAGCTCTGCCCTTTGAAGTTGATACCATCAAAAGCCATAGCTTGTGTTGTCTCATCTATAGATCTAAATTCAAGGAATGCAAAGTTTTTGTCCAAGTTAATTTGGCAAGCCAACACCGGATTTCCTGCGGCTTGCGCCAAGCCAGAGAGGTGCATCTGTTGGTTGAAAAACTCCATGGTTTCCTCCTCTGTGACGCCGAAAGGTATGTTGCCCACATACAATCTTCGGGCTTGACGAGTTATCGTAGATCCTACAACGGGTACAGCTGCTTGTGGTGTATCTGCGACGATATTGGCCGGTATTTGTCCAGCAGCTTGCATGGCTTTATATTGTAGCGGCGTAATATGCTCGAATCCCGGTGGCGGGACATCCCAATACAGAGACGGCTTGCGTCTACGAGACCTTTTGCTCTGTGATCTGGATCTGCTTCTCCTCGCAGGCTTTTCACGACGTTCCCTAGAACGGGACCTAGAACGCCGCCTCTCCCTCGAACGAGACCTGCGTCGGCGGTCTGCAAGCAAGGTAACACAGTTAATTATGGACTATTAATCTTACTCTAATATGGGAAATAAATCAAATAGTCTACGTACCTTTATCTTCACCCATATTATTCTGTTTATTAGTTACTTTCAGAGCCAAATATTCAACTTGGCACTTTCACAGTTTACTCAAGCCGAAGAAGCAAAAATACGTCTTCGCAAAATGGCGTCGGGTTTTAAAACAAAAAATTTCAAGGTTTGAACACCGGTCATTCGCCCAAAGCACTTCTTAGAGATGAGATTTTAGTCATTTGCAAAACTAAAAACACGGTGTTTTGTAAGACTCCTACGACTATAAGCTGTGCTATAAGTTTGTTTGTATGTATGTACAAACAAACTTATAGCACAGCTTGTTGCATAATTTCGAATACACTGATAAATAGATGAAAATTAAAGGAAATAAACAGGCAGTGGTATTATCAGATTAACATACATACTTTCTTTTACGTTTTACAAAAACGCTGATTTATTTATTTATTTATTAAAACTTTATGCACAAGTAAAATTACTGTACAAAGGCGGACTTAATGCCTTGGGCATTTTCTACCAGTCTACCTTAGGGTGATGCAGATACAATACACAGTAGGTGTAAAAATTGAAAAAGAGACTAGAAAATATTTATAAACATATAATAATAATAAATACATATATACATACATATAGTCTTAGCTATCGCATTAGGTTTGTAACCTGTAATGATAGTATAAGAGTTTTAAATAAATAAATAAAAAAAAAAATAAATAAATATGTTGCTGGTGGATAATCCTGACACAACCTCGTTGCCAGGATTATCGACCAGCAACTTGCTTTGAAGTATAGCCTTGTGGAATCAGAAGTGCCATACTATAAGTATGCGCCCGACCCAGTTCTCGATAATGGTAATATCACGTTGTATTGGGATCGACCTATCACCACTGACAGGACTATTGTTGCCAATAAGCCTGACATTGTGGTGATAGATCGATTGGAGCGCCGCGCAATGATTGTTGATATAACAGTCCCGCATGACGAGAACCTCGTGAAAGCAGAAAAAGATAAGCAGTTCAAGTATCTAGATCTGGCTCGCGAGGTTGTCGACATGTGGGATGTGAGTACAGCAGTTATTGTGCCGATAGTCGTGTCAGCCAATGGATTAATAGCTAGTAGCCTCGACCAACATTTAAGGAGGCTCTCGCTTGGCAGCTGGATCAAGGGCTTGATTCAGAAAGCAGTACTTCTGGACACGGCGCGTATTGTCAGGAGGTTGCTCTCTCAACAACCCTGACCACCGGTAGCTCGGACCCTGTTCCCAATGCTGGTGGGCTACTATTTTTTATATTTTTAAATGTTTTTTTAAGTTGTTTTTTATTTAAATATTTAAAAATGAAAAGAATATGTATATAAATAAATAAAGGATAATAAATACATATATACATACATATAACAAAATGTATAAAGTTAAGATAGGAAAAAAAACTAAAACAACTTAATTCTGAGACGAATCTGCCAACTTCTTATGAATATGCTCTCGAGCTTTTATTTTGATTTGCCATGTTGTACTACAGTGTGTCCACACAACTTGTGTCAACTGTCATCCCTCGCGCGTCATTTTGATGATTATGTCAAAATTATACAACTAATTTCGAAAGTAGTCCATCGACGAACAAGTTGCAAGGAAAAAGAGTGAATTTTGATACAATTTCCATGGCTGGATTATAACGTATGTGTCAACAACTTGTTCAGAAAAGTGAAAGTTTGTGTTGTGAGAATTTATATCTTTACCGCAGACCGAAATTGTTATTTAGCTCGATGGCTTGTTGCTTTTCGATTCAAATTTTTACCAGTGGTGTATTTTATGTTATATGAAAAATGGTAGCTAAAGTTTCATTTATAAAACAATTCTAATCGTAGTTTGTATTAGAGCGGGTTCAGTTATATTTAACTTTAAAAAAATTAACTGTGTTTTAGAACAACGAACAAGAGAATGGAGGAGTCAGAAAAAGGTTTGGAAATGGAGTGGATAAAGGCGACCTGATCAAAAATGACATTATCTCTGTGGAGATTAAAAACACGAAGGAAAATACCAAAACTATCGGACTGGTATTCGTGTCATTACTTTTGGATTTGTTAGCTTTTACAATGATTCTGCCTCTTTTGCCATCGCTGCTGGATTATTATAACAGAGAAGAGGGCAAAGGGAACAGTTTGTATGCTTCTTTATTAAGAGCTGTCCAAGGTTTCCAGAAATTCACAGGAGCACCTGATCAATTCGCGTCAGTTTTATTCGGAGGAGCACTTGGATCGATGTATAGCTTCCTACAATTTCTGACCAGTCCAATAGTGGGAAGCCTTTCAGATGCATATGGAAGAAAGCCTATGCTTTTAATTTGTTTAGTAAGTTTGTTTTAATTACTTAGTAGGTCCTATCAAAATCGCCCCTAAGATGACCCACTGACCAATGCAATGTAAGTTTCAATATCTTAATAACTTGTTGAAGTAAAAAAATCAATTACTTGAGCAAGAGTTATAAGTCATTTAATGAAATAAGAAAAAAATATATAAACAAAAACATAGTCATGTTAGTTCATGCAGATGATACAGTAAGAAAAATATCTTACAAGAATTTAAAAGAGAATTTTGATAATTTTTTTTATGAACTACAGTTAAAAAAAAGTTATTTATCTGTTTGAAATTTACAGACAACATTAGTTTATCTAGCTCTTAACAAGACATGCTGTCAGGAATTGTGATAATATCTACTGGATTTCAACATATCACTGATAGTATAAAAGTATGGATTCTGAGATAAAAGCAAAAAAACTTTATAGGTATTAAAAAAAAAAAAAGTTGGAGGAACTATTTTCTGATTCCAAATTTTTGAAAAAAGAAATGTCCAAATCATACTAAATTTATATGTATGTTCCAGTAAAAAAGTGTTAAAAAACATTGTAAGTAATTGACATTATAAATACATTCAACTAAAGTTTCATAAAAACTACAAACATCGGTATTTACTCAAGTGTGGGAGTTATTAATTATATTTCCAAGGTTATAGAAAATGTACATCTTAGTAGGAAACAATGAAACATGCAACATGTAATATTCTCTATTACATGTTCATCATATAATCAATACAATAATTACATTTATGAGTATGATTACTGAATTACGAAGCAGTTGGAGTAGCAAATATTACTTCTATACCTGCTTAGTAATTCAATAATGAAACAAAATGTAATTATTTTTCATTACTGTAAATGGAAATTCCCACCACATATAATTGTTATTTCCTTTATCTATTTTTACACATATTATTTACATTTTTAAATATTGAACTATAAAACAATATAAAAAAACATTTAAAAATATAAAAAATAGTAGCCCACCGGTATCGGGAACAGGGTCCAAGCTGCCGGTGGTCAGGGTCCGGTGGACCAGGGTCAGACCAGAGAGAGGAACCTCCTAACAATACGAGCCGTATCCAGGAGTACCGCTTTCTGAATCAAGCCCTTCATCCAGCTGCCTAACAAGAGCCTCCTCAGGTATAGGTCGAGGCTCTTGACAATTAAGCCATGGGCTGATACGACTACCGACTAATTGTTATGATTGTTAGGGCTTCAATAGCAAAACTTAAAGACTCATAGACCGAAAGTAGGTATGATAAATTGTGTTCTCAGTGCAAAAGAACAAAAAAATCTTACATATTTTATTAGTCTGACTGTTACTCATACATATTGTTGCACAAGTAATTACTGGTTTACAATCATTAGATATTAGTATTTTTTATGTTTCGATTTGGTTATGTCCCTCGAACTACAATTAGGTAAATTGGATCAAATGTTTTTAACAATTCTCTTTGTAATAAACCTGTTTGGAAAGATAAAAAAAAATTAAATACATTAATTTACATAATGGACAATTAACTTTAAGCCAGTAAAGAACCCAATTAATGGAAATTGAATCATCATAGGTTGATGCTCCGCAATATTATCAATAATGTTGACATGTTGATCAAAAAAGGTCAGAAATAGTGAGATTTCTGCGAGTTAGTTTCAACTCGATTGCCGCGTGTTCCAATTCCAGACACCTCCAATTAGGGATGCAACAGTGTTGTGCTAAAAGAATACTATGATTTTCTCTTCTAGGTAGGAATAACATTATCCCATGCACTATGGAGTTGTGCCAGTACTTTTAGCGTTTTTGTTCTGGCGCGATTTATTGGCGGACTGAGCAAGGCCAATGTGAGCCTTAGCATGGCTGTAGTCACCGACGCTTCCAATGAGAAGACCAGGGCTAGAGGAATGGTAAGAGTCTACTTATTATTTTTAATTAAAAAACGCTTCTTCGCACTGTTTCAACAGATTATTGCTGCCTTCGATGTATGCATTGTACTTGTTTAATTAACAGACACTTGTCAAAACATGTGAAGTAATGCTGCTAATTAATACGACAAATTAGAAAGTTACGGAAATGTTCGATTGTCTCTCGTAACACTTGCCGCCGTTGAAAGTCTAATCACCTATGTCAAAAAATTACAACTTTACAGGAGAGTGAAAAAACTGCATTTATACCTACTAGAGCAAGATCCCAGGGCCGCCAGACATTACTTATTCCCCTGGGATCTTAGACCATAAGTATGCTACAATACCATTTTATAATTTGTATTCACTTCAAATTAGATTGAGACGTTGCTTGTTTCTGATTAGATGAAACCACGCGTCTTCCGATTCTTTAGCAAACGGCATCAAATTTCAAAACCGCAAAAAATTGACTACCGTGTATAAGAACTTCAACGACGCTACTTAAGCCTCGTTTATCACTGTACTGACACGCTAATCACCATGAAGTTAAACAAACTTAAACATAAAAAAAAACTGATTAAAAATGGGGCACCCTTTCATTTCTTCAATCATAGTTTCTCCACGGTAAAAGGGTGTTCTAATTTTGAATCCATCTTTTAGGGTAAATTTATATTGTGACGGAAGAGAAGCGAAAGTAAGCATCAATTTCGCCTCAATGCATAAGAAGGCGCGCGAAAATACGAGATGACGAGTTTCATAATCTATTTTAAAAATAACTTCACGTCCTTTCTCTTGAAACACAGCAATGTTTATATGTTTCAGGCACTGGTAGGTTTGGCGTTCTCTATCGGATTCATTGTTGGGCCAGTCACTGGAGCATGGTTTGCCTTGAATAGTGACTTGTCCTCCGGCGCATGGGGCGAGCGTCCCGCCTTGTATGCGCTGTCTCTTTCTCTTGCTAATATACTTCTAGTATTATTCTTTATTCCCGAGACATTGACTAAAGTAAGTTTATTAACTTTACATTTCGGTTCTTTAATTACCTAATACAGGGTGTAAACAGACACTTCACGAACCCGTCAACCAAGCATTATGTACATCAAACTAAGTAATTTTACGCAAAAATTAGTGCTGGGAAACGACTTTTTTTTTGGGCTGAAAAATCACGTTTTACAGTAGGACTCAATGTAACGCACTCAAAACATTGTGCTGATGGATGCATTGAATAGTAAGTGGGTTCTGGAGGTGTTTAAAGTAAAAATCTTACATTAAAAACATGTATTTAAAAAAAAAATAACTTGAAAAAGTTGGAACTTTGACCCCCAATATCTCCGTAACTAGAAGGTTCCCAGGTATGGTCTAAAACAAAACAATGGTCGCAATGACGGGGAGAACAGGTGCCTTTCGGTTTCGAAGAGTCTGTTTACACCCCTTATATGTTTCTTCTGCTTTAATACATCATATTTTTCAGGATAAAAGAGCACCTTTATCATTCAGTCTATCTAAATCCGTGGATTTCGTCTCCCCCTGGCATCTTCTAAGGTTCACTGCTGTTAAAAATCTTTCAAGTCATCAGAGTGAAGTACTGTCGAAGTTGGGGCTGATCTATTTTCTATATTTATTTATATACTCGGGCCTCGAGTTCACCCTTACATTCTTAACACATCACACCTTCCAGTACACAGCTATGCAACAAGGCAAAATGTTCTTAGTTATGGGTAAGTTAACTTTGTTTTAATAATAAACGTTTTAAAGTTCGCAATTAGTAATTGTTTGATGTAACGTAATTTGCATGAGTGCAAAAGGTGATCCAATACCATGATCTGCCTAACCTTTTCCCAACTATGTTGTGGTCGGCTTCAGTCTAAGCGGATTCAGCTGAATACCAGTATTTTACATGGAGCGACTGCCTATCTGATCTCCAAAACCCAGCTATAAATAGGGTAATACGATACCCCTTAGTAAGAATGGTTGTCAGACTTCGGGGTAATCCATGGTCCGGAGCGAGAGGGAATGGGACGCCGTCACCTCCTTCTGCGAAGCAGTCATGCTAGCGAAGGAGGTGGCGGAGCGTGAGAGGGAGAGAACCTCACGTCCCAGCCGTAGACGCGGACCTGTGGACGGTGAGTAATGGGCCTTCTCGCCGTCCGTCCGTCTTTTGACGACAGGTCGTGTTGACGGCGCGTTCGTGTTCCACGCGCACCTCAAAGAGATGTCAGCAAACAGGGAGGGGCCCGCCAGGGCCGATGCCTGCCAACGCTGCGGGACTGTTCAAAAGAGATAGCGCGGCCCTGGAACACAAAGGGCAAGGAAGGAACATGAATGGGTTTTAGTCAGTACATGTCACTCCCTTCCGCTCTGCCCAGAGCGGGAGAAGTCATTTGATGATTTCCCATCTGAAAAAAAAAACAAAAAAACGACTTTCGGGCTACTGGTAACCTGTAACGACTATCAAAGATCTATAAATGACAACCGGGGACAACGTGCTTTCCGAGGCGCGGAGGAAACTCTGTATGTAATGGGTTGAAGAAAATGGTAAAACATAGGTACATACTTTGAAGTAACTTTCCCAATTTCAATGTAATTCTTCATCTTGTTTTGAATAACACTAGGTTAAATGATTTCATATATACAATAGTTCTCCAATTTACACAATTTCCAGGGCTGATAATGGCGGTGCTGCAAGGCGGCGCGGCTCGTAGACTCGGCGCCCGAGGGGCAGAGGTCGCTGCACGCGGGGCCCTAGCTCTGACTCCGGCCTCTTTCCTGAGCGTCGCGTTTGCCGCGCTACCGAACCCACCTTTATTTGCTCCTATATACTGGCTCTGGCTCGGACTCGTTCTATTTGCATTGTGTAAGTGTTCAATATTTTACTCAAATAAAACCAAACCCTTTGATTTATTGTAAAATCGCTACTTTGCAGATGGCCGTCACTTTTACAAAGTATATTATTGCAATAGAAACTAAACATTAGCACTAAACTTAAAAAAAAAAAACAAATCTTGTTTCAATGCCAATATTACTGCCGGCATTAGTGTATTTTTTTTTCCAGAATTTTTCTTCTCATACAATTTGTTTTGTGACAGCAACGGCCTTCGCAGTATCTTGCATGACTTCAATGGCGGCGGGCAAGGCGCCAAGCGAAGCCCGCGGCGCAGTGCTGGGCACGCTCCGCTCACTGGGGGCGCTTGCACGTGCCGCAGGACCGCTACTTGCATCCTCACGTAACTTAACATTCTTACTATTATTATAAAGTTTGTGAGGGTGGATGGCTGGATGGATGGATGTTTGTTTGTTAGTTACTCTTTCACGCAAAAACTACTGAACGGATTTGGATGAAATTTATAACCCTGGACTAACAAAGGATATTTTTTATCCCTATATTACGATTCCGTGGGCCAGGTCGTGGCCCACGGACGCTGGGCGAAGCTGCAGGCATAAACTAGTTCTTTATATAATAAACAGTCTTGTTTTCAAGCCAGCACGGCCATTTTATTCGATCTCGGGCGTTTATTATGCAATTTTACCCGCTGCGTTCACCTCAGTTGTAGCCCTGCTCTGCTACGGCTAGGCCTTTCTAGAACTGAACTTTTGACCCATTCTATTGCCTGGTACGGTTCGTCTTATCCGGAAACGGAAGTGTTATTGCAACTTATACCTACTGGCTCGAAAAGTAAAAAAAATAATGGTTATATAGGGTGACTGGTAATTAGTGACCGATACTTAAACACGTGATTGTACTCATGATAACTAACAACTTTTACTATGGGACCAAACCTGAAAACACGAATAAAACATCTGCTGTTTAGTACATTTTGACCAGTTAGGCGAACATAAATTACTGAATAGCAGTTTTTTTTTCGCGATTTCAGGTTTAGTCCCACAATATAAGTTGTTAGTTATCATGAGTCCAATCACGTGTTTAAGTATCGGTCACTAATTACCAGTTCCCTAAATACAGGAGACGCTGTTATCCAATACTTGTTAACCTGCACTGTAAGCACAAGTACCTACTGTTGTCACTTCTTACCAAATATTCAAAACCACCCGTACGACAACGGTACCTAGCCCAAACCAAGACTGGTAGACTCCCAGTGTTTTTATTCAATTGTGACAACACAATTATCAAATAAATATTTCTTGGATTTCATATCAATTCCAAAGTGAGTCAAGATTCCAGGTATTGATATTAGTAAGGCATGCCAAAAAGGCACTTGACCTCGTTATTTCATTCAGCAGCCTTATCTTTGATATGATAGTTAGTTATCAATACTCTATACTTATTGCGCTGTTGTTTACTACAAATAGTTTCCGGGCAATACATTTGATTATTTAGGAAATTACTATTACTATTAAAATTCACGAATAACATATATAAATATTTTTACAATGCACCCATAAGAGGTTCTGCCCACTACACCGTACCATACCATGAACGTGTCAGGCAAAAAAAAAAACTTTGCATTGAAAATTATGGGAAGCTCACTAGACCGTTCCATTACCGACCAACACCGTCACGTGCTATGGACGTAGCGTATCGACACCGGCAAAACATTTTCGCCGACAACTGTTAACGGTCCGTGTATGGCTCGTGACGGTGACGGAACGGAAGGATCTAGTGGGCAAAGTCTCATACTATTCTACACAAAGAATAAAGGGTGTAAACAGACTCTTAACGAAGCCGAAAGGCACTTGTTCTCCCTGTCATTGCGATCATTTTTTTGTTCTAGACTATACCTGGGAACCTTCTAGTTACGGAGATATTGAGGGTCAAAGTTCTAACGTTATCACAAGTTTTTTTTTAAATACATGTTTTTAATCTAAGAATTTTACTTTAAACACCTCTACTATTCAATCCATCCATCAGCACAATGTTTTGAGTGTGTTACATCGAGTCTTACAGTAAAACGTGATTTTTCAGCCCAAAAAAAAAAGTTGTTTCCCAGCACTAATTTTTGCGTAAAGTTACTTAGTTTGATGTACATAATGCTTGGTTGACAGCTTCGTGAAGAGTCTGTTTACACCCTATATAGGGTTTAACCGCGTATGATGACCGTTCTAAACGTATGATACGCTGTTGATACGTTCTAGTGGGCATAGTAGTCCGTGTCATGTTTCTTTCCGTGCCTGATACGTTCATAGCACGGTCATGGTATGGTACAGTGTAGTGCGCAGACTCCTTAAATGTTCACATGCATTGCTGGGACTCGGGATATCTTAAAACAGGCTGGTCGCCGTACGATACGATGTTTTTCTGTGTGCGAGAACCCAAGTAGGTTTAAGGCCCGGTTTTCCCCAAAGCGGGGTCGAGTGGAGTGGAGAGGGGACAGTCACAAGAGAGACGAGATGTGGATATCGCACGTCTCCTCTTCGTTTTGGTACAAACCGGGTCTTACGGCCGTCGACCTCCAAAGGACAAGTGGGAACAGGGCGTCCCGGACTCTTGATTATTAACATATACATATGTATTTTGTTACAGTATACTGGTGTTCAGGCGCGATGATCACATACGCCATGGGCTCCATAATTCTAATCATTCCTGCTGTGATGTTAATTAGACTGAAAACATAATAAAGCAGCTTTTACACTGCATGTACAACAACAACAAGCAATAACATTTTGTATAATTTATTAGGAATTCCACTATTTAATAGTATTATACAATTGTTCTGTATTATTTATGTTTACTTTGTTTGTGTATTTTTGTACAGTTTATTTTTTTAATTTTCTCGAATAAATCAGTATTATTACATTGAGTTTTTGGTGTTAAAACTGTCGAGTCAATATGGCTTTTGCCACTCAGTAAAACGTAAATCTTCGCTCTTGTAAGGATTATACTAATAACTGTATTACTATCTACACATGTATTACTTATTAAAGTATTTTATGGCTATTTGAAAGTCATAGCGAAGTATTTCACTGCTGATCATAAAGATAGTGCCCATACGTGACCAGACTCATCAATATTGATAAACAGAAATAAATATTTTAACTTATTTCAATCGTTTCATTTTCGTACTACCTCCACTTGGCTTTGAACAAGTAATACAGAAGAAGTCAGTTTTCCGAAAGTACATAGTTGACGTAATTACAATGTAATAATTTTTTTAAGGTTCGAACATTATTTCAGTCGAAAGACGTCCACAGTTGGACATAGGCCTGCCCCAAGTGTCGCCGAATTGACCGGTCCCGTGCGTCTCTCATCCAGCAGATCCCCGCAACCTTCACCAGGTCATCGGTTAAAGGTTGTTTTGTGCGAATAGCCACAAAAGACTCTTTGATAGCCACAACCATATAGCTAGTAGTTCATTAGATTACACTAACTCTAAGCTGTCCAGGCCCATGGTTTTACGATAAAATTACTTTTTGTACAATTCTAAGGCCCACAAAATGATATTAGTAATTCTTGTTACAAAACTAGGACCTCGACACCTTTTCTAAATTGTTAATTAAAATGCATGATGGTGGAATAAAATGGATTTCATTTCAAATTTACGCTAGCGCATTTCAATGCGATGATTAAAAAGAATGTATACTTTAAAAACAAGAAACATTCACAAACATTACGCTCCTTCTGTGGCAGTCAGGTAAAGATAAAGGAGTTTTAACTTCTTGGAAATACTCCTTTACGAAATTTGTTTGTGTATGTGTTGCTAAGCAACCGTTTGTTGTTATGTCAGGTTGGCAAATAGGTTGACATATTATGATATTGTGGTTGCGAGAAAATGCCACTTTTTAGTAATAAATTCTCACCAAAAACTATTCCGGTGCGAAAACAAGATACTGCGGTGCTGAAAAATGAGCTTGGCAGTGACTATGCGTCGAAAGAATTATCTCTCGACGTGGCCCCATTGAAGTTTAAGCTAGGAGACTTTGAAATATCTTTCGAAGACGGACAATGGATTCCAGGTATATAAATAGCTTCATTCAAATGGTTTTTATTGAAAGACATAGTCTTCTAGAATAATTAAGTTTGCGTAATGCTGTGTCTCACTAATCCGGCACCCTCCGCCAAGGTATATAACTTACAAAAAAACAGACCTCAAATAAGGATTATTTCAAAACTATTAAGTAATATGAATAATTTTTTTACATAAGTAACATTATTATCTATATTAATATTAAAAAGCTGAAGAGTTTGTTTGTTTGTTTGAACGCGCTAATCTCGGGAAGTACTGGTTCGCATTGTAAAATTCTTTTAGTGTTGCCCATTACCCATTTATCGAGGAAGGCTACATAACATCACGCTATAACCAATAGGAGCGGGGAATTGTTGCTCTTAAAAACTTTTAAGTCCCCGATAGCATAACGTCTCTCTTTTAAGGTTGACTCCCTACAACCTTTTGTATGGTATTCAAAGGACTTGGAAGAATTTTTATGAAGTCTGGCCCGGCCTAACTTCCGCCGGCGTTTATTTTCATAATAGCGGCCACTCACAAAACCTACATTATAAACGTTAATTGGCATACATACAAACAAGTTTTGTATGGGACAAATTAATGTTCTAAATTGTCACGTTTCCGAGATATAAGCTATCAAAGTTAATTCCATTGTTGTTTTGTAGTGTTGGTGAAACGGGCAATAGGCACGGAGTTAGGTGACTTAGTGTTGGTGAAAACGGGCATTAGGCATTGAGTTAGGTGTCACTTAATGTTAGTGAAAACAGGCATTAGGCATTGAGTTAGGAGTCACTAATTGTAGGTGGAAACAAGAATTAGGCATTGAGTTAGATGTCACTTGTTGTTGGAGAAAACAGAAATAAGGCATTGAGTTAGGTGTCACTTAAGTTAGTGTTGGTTAAAACGGGGATTAGGCATTGAGTTAGGCGTCACTTAGTGTTGGTGAAAACGGGCATTAGGCATTGTCTAATAAAATCTGCCGTACGGTACACATCCGGGAGGTCAAGAGCCCCGGTTAATACCCGTACAGCATTCCTTTCGGAGTTAGGTACTTTCATTTTTCTCAGCCTAAAAACTGAGGAGACGGCGACGGTACGATCCCGACATGTTTTTCAAATTAATATAAATGTTAATAAACACAAATAATAGTAATAAAAAGAATCTTGTCTATTTCCGATGTGTGTATTTGACATTTTTGTTGAAAAATAAATGTTTTACAAGTGTCAAAAGTAGAGAAAAATTGTCGTCATGCTTGACGTTGTAGACTTTTCGACTGAAGAATAGAAACATTTCTTTTCTACATTTTAACACCGTCATATACGACGACGATAGAATTTTGTCGATTCTTCCGTCGACAAAACCAGTCTCCACAATGGTCATGCTACGCGTGCAGACGGCGAGAGATTTCCTTAAAAAGTAGACGCCCACACGGGCCCCATGACATAAAGTACATAATTAATGTAGCTTTTATACCTACTGCACAATTCATCATCCTCAAAAATGCGATGACATTGGGACATCCACCAACCCGCACTGGGCCCTCGTGGTAGATTACGGCCCATTCCCTTTCACCCAGAGAACCCAGTTAAACATAACTGGCAAAATGGGTGTTCTAATAGGCACACCTCTGCCTAACCCATTGGGGATAACAGGTGATGCTTGCTTATGCATCTTCTGTAAAAATATTTCTAACTTCACAGCTTCAGGCAAAGCAGGCGCCGCTCACAAAGAGAACATTCGCCTCAAGAACGAGCTAGAAAGACTAGAAGAAGAGAACAATATGCTAAGATTGAAGTTCGAAATATTATTGGACATGATGACAGACAAAACAGTAGAGGCGGAACAACAAGAATTGCAGAGAGCACACAGTTTAGGTAACTTGAAACAGAAGGGCAGTAAAAAGAAATAGTCATAGAAATGAAGGAATTTAAGATGTGTACACCAAAATGGAAAAGATTGGCCAAGGGTAAAACCTACAAAAAGTCACAAAAGACGGACATGTTTATGGTAATATGAACTCTACTTCTTTGACATTCAATCATAATTTTATTTCATAAAGCTTTTGTCATTAAAGAGTCAACGTACGCTAAAACTTGCACGGGTGTCCGCTTCTAAATTATCCTTAGAAAAACCCGCTCGCGATTAGCGCTGCTTATACAGCAGACTTAAAGGCGAAAGGGCGTAACAAGACCCTTAACGAAGCCGAAAGGCACTTGTTCTCCCCGTCATTGCGATTATGTTTTTGTTCTAAACCATACCTGGGAACCTTCTAGTTACGGAGATATTGGAGGTCAAAGTTCCAACTTTTCCACTTTTTTTTAAATACTTGCATGTTTTTAATGTAAGATTTTTATTTTAAACACCTCCACGACCTCCGTAATATTCAATCCATCCATCAGCACAATGTTTTGAGTGCGTTACATTGGGTCCTATATACCGTAAAATGTGATTTTTCACCCCAAAAAAAAGTCGTTGCCCAGCTAAATTGTATGTGCAAAGTTACTTAGTTTGATGTATGTACATAATGTTTGGTTGACGGCTTCGTGAAGGGTCCGTTTACACCCTGTATATTTTATTTTTTTCATTTTCATTTCACTGTTGTGTAAATAATATAAATAAAAGTATCAAGTAAATTCGTGTTTTTTTTTATTATTTTATTGGGACATAAAACAGTTACATGTTACAATTTTGGTAAACAACGAACTAGAGTAATAGAGGTAAACATGTAACCCACACCAATGTCCGCGGAATAAATTATTTGGAGAAAATAGAACAGAACCGCGCATCTACTTGAGGCAAATCAGATTAGGAGGAAATCGTAAGAGAAAGACTCCTTTAAACAAGATTAGACTAAATCAAGTCGTGTTTGACTTGATTTGATCTAATCTTGAGCGTGTTGCATTACAACTCAGTCTTCAGGGTATGCAGACGTTTGTTTATATTAATTACATCTATTCTGACTACTCACTACGGAATCCCAATTGATAGGATTATCTGGTTAGCATTTAGAACCCAACTTCATAGTGAATTAGTGAGATTTATCGGATCAATGAAGTTGTTGATCTATTACTGTAACCCATCACCAGCTCTTAGGCAAGTATTTAAGAAACGTACCTAACTCTGTGAAGTATCTAGAAAATGAAACAAAGTTATTAAAAAAATATATTTACTTACACAGTACTAACTTATAACATCTCATTACAATATACATACATACAGAATAACATCAGTCGTTCTAACCGCCTTATTTACAAATTGAATACAGGATAGCGTTTTGTTAGACATCACACATGTTTGGGTTTTACATCTACCCTCGGCTCTAATATTATGTATTTACAAGACCAGGTAAATTTTACGAATTACATGCAACATCAGTAACTAACGATACAATGAAAACCTAACGTATAAGCATAACTGGATTTAATCATCAGTATATAGAACAACTAACAATAGTTGTTTTAAAGGTCTATTCACTGAAACCATAGTATAAAGCTGAGATCTATACGGCGAACTTAGACTTAGCTCAATCGCGCTTAATCTGAAAATAAACCTTATTTAAATAAAGTTAATGTGCTTATTCGTACGAGTATGAGACGCTTGATCGCAGTCGCGTGTAGGAATGTGTACATTAAGTTAATACTAATAAGTTAAGTTTGAACTAAGTCTAAATTCGCTGTATAGATTTGCCTATAAGAGCTGCGTAATAATTTAGGTGTAAAATAAAGTATACACTATCTACCTATCTACATTATCAGTACTGACTTGAGATAGTTTACTCCGCGTTAGGGCATCGTACCCTGGTGTGTCCGGGCTGGCGGCACAGACTGCACAGCCGCGCGCCGCCCGCGCCCCCCCCCGCCCCGGACGCGCCCCCCACCCCGCCCGCGCCCCCTGCCGCGGTTACTGCTACTGCTGCTGCTACCCCAATCTGCAAAACAAGAAACAATCAAGTGGGCCCAAGCGAAGAATTGCGGTTTAAATGAGTCTTTTTTATTTAGTCTTAGTCCTTTCAGGCGAACGTCACGAAAGCGTTTGAAAAAAAAAATACATATTCACTTAACAAAAACTGGCGATATGTGAGCCACGCCTCTGCCTACCCCACGTCACGTGTTTAGTTATTACCTGTAGTAGGTCCGCTGTCAGCCCATTGGAAGAAGTTACATCTTGAACCCATGTCCTTCACGCAGCAGTAGAAAGGACGACCTTTATTTGGACCTTCTTTTTGCACCGTTATTCTGTAACAGAAGTCGCAAATTTGAACATAGAACTTGATTAACAATAAATAAAGGGGATATCTCTCGAATAGCTTTAGGTTAAGCCGAGGTTGCCTAGGTTGGTCTGTGGATGGGTGCCCACCCATTACATACCGAGTTTTCTTCGTGCCTCGGAAAGCACGCTAAGCCGTTGGGCCCGGCTGTCATTTGAAGATCTTTGACAGTCGTTAGGTAGTCAGTGCCCCAAAAAGTCTAACAACCAGTCTTACCAAGGGGTATCGTATTACCCAGTCCTAACTGGGTTGTGGAGGTCAGATAGCCAGTCGCTCCATGTAAAATACTGGTATTCAGCTGCATCCGGTTAGACTGGAAGCCGACCCCAATATAGTTGGGAAAGGCTAGGCAGATGATGATCTCTCGAATAGTTCCTCAGTCTTCCTTTTGAGGACTTTGTTCTATTCAGTAAAGCTCATTTCGCCGCCTATTGAAATGCTGCATTTATAAATTGTCGAAATTGCATTTCCCATCCCATATTTTGTAAGAAGGCGGGATCGGGCTGAGTTAGTACTTCTCACAGAGTAAAACCTTGAGTCCCAGCATTGGAACTTTGAGATATACCTATATAGATAAAGATATATTTATCTGTGTACATTAAGTTCTTATTAATAAACATTACATTTTTAATTCCAACAGTTTACCCAAGTCGGATATGCAATAATATAAGTATGAGGAACAGGGTGGAGGGCTCCTCATCCTCCATTTAAAGGGGGGCGGGGGAGGATTATCCGACCCGAACTTTGTTGTCAGTCTGTTGTATATACTTAATGGGAGTAAAAAGTCCCTTAACGAAGTCGAAAGGCACTTTTGCTCCAGCGTCGTTGCGATATTTTTTTGATCAGGGCCATACCTGGGAACCTTCAAGTTACGGAGGCCAAAGTTCCAACATTTTCATAAATATGTACCTCCATGACCCTTGTACTATTCAATGGATCAATTTGAACAATGTTTTGGGTGCGTTACATTGAGTATTAGCGTAAACCCTGATTTTCCTGCCCAAAAAAAAAAGTTGATTCCCAGCAATAATTTTTGGGTAGAGTTATTTAATCTGATGTACAGAATGGTTGGTAGACGGTTTCGTGAAGTGTCCGTTTACACCTTGTATATCCTAGTCTAGAGGATAACTTTGCTAGCGCGATGCAGGATGTTTGCGTCACATCATGCGTAGTTCCTTAGTGCGTTGTAGATGGCGCCACAGAACGTTTATAGGCTAGTTACGCTATTACTTACTTTTTACACGGCATCCCGCAGTCGCACATAACATCATCACCGCCCCCACTGTCCCGGGAGTGGCTAGGAGCGACGCCCCAACCTCTCGTCGAGGAAGCATTACTGGAATGATCGCTACTGTCCCAAGTACTGGTCGGCGGAGTGTCGTAAGGATTTTGCACTGTGCTATCACTCTCGGGCGCCCAAAGGAAAAAGTCGCAACCGCCGTTTTCTCTGCCTACTTGACATTTGTAGAAT
Organism: Lycophotia porphyrea; assembly: GCA_950005105.1. Lineage (NCBI taxonomy): Eukaryota > Metazoa > Arthropoda > Insecta > Lepidoptera > Noctuidae > Lycophotia > Lycophotia porphyrea. The sequence goes on from OX465389.1 coordinate 6,965,141, forward strand.
TGCTTTCCTGGAATACAACAGTTTTTATTGAATACTTGGTGATTATACTTGTGGTTAAATAATAACAAGCGTATGGGTCGATCAAAGATTCAGCTAAGCTCGATGCTGGCAGACTGTGGATGGGTCTATCCTGTCTATCCATACATGCAATGGAAAGCATATAAAACCGTTAGTCTTGCGGTCATTTGTAGATCTTTGGCAACAGTCTAACAACAACCAGTCTTACCATGCAGTCGTTCCATGTAAAACACTGGTATTCAGCGGCATGACTGGAAGCTGACCGCAATATAGTTGGGAAAACACTAGGCAGATAATGACTTGATGCATATACTTGTGCGAAGCCATTTGCGCAAGTATACTCTCCATAATAATGTATAACAACGTACCGTGGTTCGGAGTTTGCTTCCGCACAGTTAACATAATCGCAGGTTTGTTACAACCACAGAGTACACTATTATCGTCATTGTCACTGCTCCGTGGCACCGGCATCCTCGGCTGATTGTTCATTGTATTTTGAACCCTACTCGCAGGTTGTGGAGGTATAAATTGCCTTGGCGCTGCGTTAGTATTGGCAGTATTTCTTTGGGTTTGTCTCGCTGGGGCGACAGGAATTGTATTGATAGGACTATTACTGTTGCTATTACTATTTGACCTATTATTTGTAGGTTGTGTCCTATTAATATTTCCAGTTGGCCTTGTATTATTTGATATTTGAGTTCTGTTATCGGCGCCTGGCCTCACACTTGTAGGATTTATCCTAAGCATTTCTAAGAAAGTAGTGTCGCAGCCACCGATACACCCGGTGTGTGGGGGCGGGTATATATGACTTAATTGGTTGTTTTTCCATTCGAATTTCAGCATTTTGTAGTTAGGGCCGCACTGTAAAGACATTGAATTAAATGTCAATTGTGAAAAAAGTATCAATTAAACACTACATTTTTAAATTTTCAGCGTGGATGTGGTGCTGTTGGATTTACGTAACATTCGAATCAGGGGCGAGAGTTGAACATCCAGCACGTGCAATGCCTTACGGCAATTCAATTTTTTATCGAGGACAAAATTACTCATACAGCTAAATAAAAAAGGTACTTACAACAGGACAAGAGTCGGGTAGAACTTGTATCGTTTTCACTAGAGTCGGCAGCCAGACCGCGTTCTTACAGTTAGGAAATGAAACACAACTAATGTACAATTCATCTGCATTGTTCTTTTTCTGTCTTACAACCATATCTGAACCACATTTTGGACATTTTAGAGCTGAAACACAAAGATTTGACTAATAAAATAATAGATATAGGTTTTAAGAGCTTGTGTCAATCATTACAATTTAAGCCATAGGACAATGACCCATAAGACACATTTTGTATGATTTTCAAGCCCGTCAATCATTGCATTAAGCTTTATAGCAATGAAACAAGAGTTATAAGACGCGTATCTAAAGCGACTATAGTTTATTATATTCATTGGCCCAAAAGGAGATGGCGGGACGAACTGGACTCTTTCCTCAAAGATTGGTCAATAACAGCTGGGGCAAGTGGGAAGAGGGAAGGAAGGCCTTCGCCAGCAGTGGGACACAAATGGATGATAAATATATAAAAGTTTGTTATTCTGAACCAAGATCCCGTGACCGCCAGACCTACGTCATTTTATAAAAGCTGATTTTTTTTCTGCGGAAGTACCTTTTTCTACAGATAAGAACCGGTGACTATTGTAAAAAGTCGGTTGTGGTGGCTTTGGCTGAGTGACGTCATACTATAAAGGAAAACGATATATCAAGATATATCGGTTTATTGTAACTACGTACTTTGTTTTTAAATTGTTGATATAATCTTTTACTCTGGACGCTCTTAACGTGCACATATTTCTACATCGTTCTCACATATGTATAATCTCAACATGAATGATGTAACCAAGATTATCTAACAAATATTTGATTGAAAAGAGTGTCCATGGAGTTTCTTGCCCATTCTTCTCCATAGAGATCTACGCTTTGGAATGGGCAACGACAGTACTTTCACAAGTTATTATGCCTTGTGTCTGTGACTGTAGCTTAGCCTTCTTTGTTTTTCTGACATTCAAAAGTGCCTGTAATGGTCTAATTGAAATAAATGCTTTTGAGTTTTTTTTTTTTTTGTATAAAGAACAAAAGAAAACAACGGATAATTTAAATTTAAAATAAGCATACCTGCCGTGTTTACCACCCACAATAGTTATGTATTGCAATTAATTTCGTTTTTATCAAGTTAAAAAAGGTTGAACTTTGTTTTTAAGACGATAAAATTGGCATTTGCCACAGTCGGTCAGTGTTACCGATAAACTGTGCAGTTTAAACAAGGTTGGTATAGATTAAGTTACCTGCAGGCATGTTGACGGGTAGTGCCTCAGCAGAAGGAACATACTCATTGGGTTGTTCACTGAACCTTTCAGCGAGCGCAGCGTCGATTTTATTTGCTTCCAAAGCCACCGTCTGATAAACTTCTTTATATTTTGCCACCTAAAACAAAGAATATTTGAGAATTATCTGAATTATTTTAATTTATAAAAGCAATTCATTTTTGTGAAGTCCTTCCGGATCAAATATTGTAAGAAAGAAGAATGGGCAAAATAGTATGGTCAAATGACCTAGTATGTGCAAAGAAGAAATGGTTTCAGAGTAGTGCCATGGATTATTTAGTTTATGAATACCAAGGGCGTTCTTCTGCGACTACCAGGACTTTTTTGTTAGACGAGTCTACACATACTTTGTGCCCATTCAATTTTATTACAGTTAATAAGTTTCCTATTACATGGGACTTTAACCATAACTGGCGAAATGTGGGTGTATTATTAGGTACAGCACTGGCTAACCCCTCGGGGATTACAGGCGTGATGTTATGTATGTTAATAAGTATGGAGTTTCGTGAAAACCGATATTAATGTGAAAAAAAAAAAAACATGACTAGTAGGAAACAACTGTAACTCCAAAACTTCAGTATAACCCGATTTCTGAAAGCCTATTGAATTTAATCTGTCAACTCTCGTTACCTGTTCAGCTAACACAGCTTGCGGTTGCTTCTGACCTTCACTAATTGCCTTAAGGTCTGCCTCAAGCTGCGCACGCAAATGTGGCTTGGATATAGTAAGGCCCATGGCGTCATATCCCTCGACGAGCCCCATGCCAAGCAAACCGGGAACGAAGTGTATAGCGTCTGCTAGCGCTACGTACGACCTGTTCTTTATGGTTTCTATGTGCTCTGCGTGAGTTGCGTCCGTTCCTGGTGAGGAATGAATCGTCATGTTGCGTCATTGTTAAGTCAGACTTTTAGGCCCGGACTCCATCAAAACGGGAGACCGGCAGAGACGTGCTAGATTCAACCAATCACTGGAGAGACGAGAGGTGCAATATAGAAGTCAACGAATGTGATTGGTTGTTTCCCACACGTCTTCTCTTTTTCCGCAGATAGTGTGTATAAGCAATTACCTAACATACTTGAAGCACCTACTGCCAATTAATATAGTAGTAAGAGATTATGATTGTATATCAATAAATACTACACTGAGAAGCCTAAGATTAACAATATCGATCACCTCAGCTTAAAGCAGAGCACAGTTAGACATAGACCTCTTCCGCGTCACAATATACGGTTATCCATTTTCCCATCCAGTCAGTCCTGGCAACATTTTTAAGGCCCATCTACACGTAGCTAAAATCATCATCATTTTGAAATTAGCGTTTTTAGTCGATAGAGAAGTAATTATCTTACCAATTCCATGCTTTTCCATAAGGGCAATGAGATCAGCTTCTGTTAATAGATTTGGAGGAGATGTGTTGCCATCTAACAAGTCAATACTTGTTGGGTTAAAGGTTTGCCCATTCTAAAACAAATGAATTAGTATCATGCTTCTACCTTTATCAAACGTGTGCTACGCAAAATTCAGCTTTAATTCTCACCTCATAAACATGAATTTCCTTTGACGACCACTTATCATAAGGGTACACGTCTAAATAATTTCTCGCCGTGATCATCAGGCCACTTGCATTGAACTTTTCGTTGGCTATTTCTATGGCGACGATGGTTTCTTGGCCCTGAGCGTCTTTGGAACAACACGCAAGGAAGGACCGCACTATGAATTCGTATAGCCGTTGTTCATTCCCTGATAAACCTGTGTGAATAGAAGGATCATTTAATTCAGATAGTAACACCATGTCGTAGATAAACTGCTTAGAAATTCTATAATATGCTGTAAATAAAAATAATCAGGACATTAAAAAAGTAAGTAAAGTCTATTAGAAGAGTAATTGCGCCTCACAAATTCAAACCTTAGTTATTCAACCTGTGCTGCCTCACTTTTTAACCGACTTTCTTCAAAAAGGAGGAGGTTCTCAATTCGGTTGTATGGTTTTTTTTTTCTTTTTTTTTGTGTTTGTTACCTCATAACTCCGTCATTTCGAAACCGATTTGGAAAATTCTTCTTTTATGTGAAAGGATTTTACTTCCCGTAGAAATTTCATCAATATCGGTTCAGTAATTTGGTTCCTCTTCACGTTAATTGGTACATCACGCGACGTCTCATGAAGTCTTGCATGTTACATTTGACGTACTTCCCGATTTCCAATCGAATTGAAATTTTGCACACTTGTGTATATCGCGTGATAGTGTAATATATAGATGACATGGAGCTGATCTGATGATGGAGCTGGAAGGTGGCCTTAGGAACTCCGTTATGAAACGACATAACCCCATCTAGTTTGGACTCGTATAATTTGTCTTGACGAGTACTTTGTCTCTAGATGCTATCCAGGGTCTGACAATGGAGCTGGAAGGTGGCCATAAGATCTCCGTGATAAAACGACGTAACCGCATCGAGTTTGGGCTCGTTTGATTCATCTGAATGAGTAGTTTGTCTTTAGACGGTATCCAGGGTCTGATGACGGAGCTGTAAGGTGGCCATAGGAACTCCGTTATAAAACGACATAACCCCATCGAGTTTGGACTCGTTTGATTCATCTTGACGAGTACTTAGTCTTTAGATGGTATCCAGGGTCTGATGATGGAGCTGTAAGGTGGCCATAGGAATTCCGTTATAAAATGACATAACCCCATCGAGTTTGGTCTCGTTTGATTAATGTTGACGAGTACTTTGTCACTAGATGGTAACCTGGGTTTGATGATGAAGCTGGAAGGTGGCCATGGGATCTCCGTAATAAAACGACGTAACCGCATCGAGTTTGATTTGTCTTGATGGGTAGTTTGTCTTTAGATGGTATTCAGGGTCTGATGATGGAGCTGTAAGGTGGCCATAGGATCTCCGTGATAAAACCCCGTAACCGCATCGAGTTTGGGCTCGTTTGATTCGTCTTAATGAGTAGTTTGTCTTAGACGGTATCCAGGGTCTGATGATGGAACTGGAAGGTGGTAGAGTCTCTGATCTTGATGGAAGTGGGTATCATATGGGCATTCAACATGACATCGTTCTCACATATATGTATAATCTCAATATGAATGATGTAACCAAGATTTTGTAACAATATTTTGATTGAAAAGAGTGTCCATGGAGTTTCTTGCCCATTCTTCTCCATAGAGATCTACACTTTGGAATGGGCAACTACAGTACTTTCACAAGTTATTATGCCTTGTGTCTGTGACTGTAGCTTAGCCTAATTTGTTTTTCTGACATTCAAAAGTGCCTGTAATGGTCTAATTGAAATAAATGCTTTTGAGTTTGACCTTGGTTTTGTCCATGCTAATTTTTTAGTACATTTTTTTTTTTTACCGGGCCATTATTTTTCCTTGTTAAAGATATGCTGTTAACAAGGATTTGTGTTAGATACCACAACTAAAAAGGATGAAATAAAAGCTTTTTTGCAAAAAAAAACTAAATAAAAACTTTTTGGAAAAAAAATAACCGACTGCAAAAAAAAAAACGTAATAATAAATTTACAAAATAAAAAAAAGTGGAAAATAACAACTTTCGGAAGTCGGTGGCAAAAAAAATCAATGAAACAAACAAAGCCACCGACTTCCGAAAGTTGTTATTTTCCACTTTTATTTTTTTTTTGTAATTTTTTAACAAAGCATACACAGTTATTGATGAAAATTATAAATCTTACTGTTCGAGTATTTCGTCGGGTGTATAGGGGGATGGGCTTTATCGCTCTTGTTGCCTTGCCGCGGCGTTGGGCCCCCGGTATCCAGAATGTTCTGTGCAAAAGACCCCCAGTTGGGATCACCAGTCTGGTGGCCCACTAGTTGGGCCAAGTTCATCTCTTTGGGGTACTCGTTTGTCTCCGTACGAGGGTAACTGATGAAACCTTGGGTGTACAATTTTTCCGCTAATCGCATTGTTTCTTTTGCGTTGATTTTCAGTTTTCGTGAAGCCAGTTTTTCGAGTTCCTGAATAAGTACAACAGTACTTTACATAGAGGATTATCAAGCAAGATTTCGCAAATATTACATTGGATTTAATCTTTTTAATGGGATTCTGAATGCAGTAACAAAAAACTCTACAGTACACTATACTATCAAATTCATCATTTTCATTAAATTTTTTACTCACCACTGTATCCAGAGGTAAAGGTCTCCATTTTGACTTGGGTTTGGTTTTCACCTCACAAACCTTAGCTTGTGGGTTCTCAAGACAAATGTCATGAAAAACCTGACAGGCATGTTGGTCAAACAATCTGACTCTCTCCCATACGAAATCTACGCTTAAATTGTTCATTGTATGGTTTACTGAAATCCATTAAATAATGCCAATCATTAGAATAGCAGTTATAAAATAACAAAAAATATTCAAGTTTGAAGAATCTCACCTCTAATCTTCCAAAAAGGTTCTGATACAAAATTTTCCACAGCTCTATACCTCTCAACCACAAAACCTAGTGTTGGAAACTGGCATGAACCATAGCTAACTAAACTTTCTGCTAGCTTTCTAGGAAAAACTTTTTGCAGGCGCAAGGTTTGGAATCTTGTGAATGCGGCACCTGTAAGCATTAACAATTTCTTTAGAAACAGTCTCTTACACTATGTTCTACAGTTTATGGTAGTCAATTTATTACCTATCCTTAAATCGAGTTCCTGTCTAACATCCACAGCATCACTGATATTCTTGTTTGGTTGTTCTAAGTTTTGCAAAGCCCTCCATACAGACACTCCAGTGATCTCTGAGAATTTGGCTCTGAATATTCTGAGGTTGCTCTTCACCGCAGTGCAAACATTGATGATCTCAAAACCTATGTTTTCTCCCTCTCTATCACAATCTGTCCAGATGATCAAACCAGCACAACCTCTTATTTCTCTTTCCAAAGTTTTCTGTGAAATTGTAAAAGCTAGATTTTTTAAATATATTTTTTATTTACATAATCGAAAAAAAAACAGAAAAATTGAAACTATTATGGTAGGGTTGTCAAACACTGTCTTGTAATCAATATTAGTTAGTTGATCAAATCTATCTTGTAATATGGACTTGTTTTTCACATGGAATTTGTAAATACTTTCTGAATCATCTTTCATCATCTGGATAGAACTAGAAGGTTAGAAAACTCCATGTAGTGATCTTGTTTATAGCTTCATATAAAAATAGCTTACTTTGAGAAACTAGGTAATCTACAGGACATGTACATTTCAGATTACGGTAGGTAACCTCACCTTAATTTTTTCATAATTCTCTGGACAGTACTTGAAAACAGGTGCATCAAATAGTGCTAAAGGGTTGCAAGACTGCCAGTTTTTATAAGCTCCAACAAATTCGAGTGCTAATAAATGTCCAGATACTGAGGTCATTACCATCTGCCACTTTTGTCCCATTACCTCTGCTTCAAACTCATAAATTTTATTATATTGTGATAGACCTTCACGCTGAAAACCGCAATCATAGTTATAAACTTAACTTACTTTACCTATAACTTATTAAATAAAAAAAATATATAATTTATTAAATTAAAATTCACATTATTAAATTAAACTGCTTGAGCTATGGTCTCAGGCACTATGAACATGTCTACAATAAGTAGAATCAGTGTTCTCAATCTCAATTGATTTGAGAATGAAGAAAAGTACCACTTCTTTTTCTTCTTTGCGTGTTGATAGACTTAAATAATACCCAACCAGTATATTGCCACCTGCACAACTCTGTCATTGGCTTCATTTAAATCCTGGAAGGCGCAGGTGGCTATTAAGGATGGGCAAGAAAGGAGGTGGGGCATATCCTGCAGAGGGGCTCCACACTGACATTGTCTTTGGGACAGGTTGATGATACCCCATTTGACCAGATTATTTCTGAAGCGGCCAACCTGGGCCCGCAAATGGTTAAGAGATTTCCAGATTGGTCACTGCAGTTCCTGTCCAGGAGGAAGATGTTCTGCTGGATTGATGAAGTGAGGAGGGGTGGGATGTTGGTTCCTCCACAATTCACATCTTTTATCTGACGCACTGTCTTTTGAGGAAATCGTGTGTACCAATAAATTAAAGTACCACTAACTTAAATGGTTTTCGATAGTTGTCTATCTCAATGACTCTCCTTAAAAACCTAGTAAACAAAGAGATTTAAAAGTATTTGAATGTCTTTGCTAGTAAACAATAATTGTTATGAGAGTTACGTACTCTTCGTGATGTTCCTCGAGATAAATGCTGTGCAATATTTTTAGCAGCATCATTTTTTTCGGCTACATTTAAATACTTCATAGTTCCAGCGTGACTCAATGTTCTAATATAGTCTTTGTTATAGAAAATTTGTTTAAGGTTATATTTAGTACGCAATAAACAAATCATATTTCACTGAGTTATCATCTTTTTTGTGATTACTGGTAATCTTTCTCCTGTTGGCTAAAATTTAGGACTCTCCTTTGGTTTATTTTAATTTAAATAAAATAGAGCACCAAGCACCAATGTAAATAAACAATCCCGCCTAAAGATTGAAGACATTGACACTTGACATTGACACTAAGCACCAACCTTCAAACGTAACGTCAGGTAGTTTTTTTTAAATAATCTTTATTCCTGACCATAGATACAAGTCTTTCGTCAGATAGTTTTTATAAAAGTTGGCAAAATAAAAATAAAAAAATTATTATACTTGTCAATTTATAAAGTTTGTGGAAAACAGAAGTTTTTGATCTAAAACTTCTTTACGCACGCGTGACTTGGGGAGTAAGCTGGTGAATGCGTTACGTTACGAGGCAAACGGAAGTTGAGACGGAGATATAAGTTAGTGAAGATAGAAAGAGAGAGAGTTACGTTTTTGAATTTGACAGACGATTGTTCGGCATTTGTTTAAGTTTTACTTCAGTCGTGTGGTGTGAACATTGAGATAGAAAAACTTTGTTGAAGGTATGCACCTTTTTTTTGTAGGTATTTCCAGTCCATACTTTTATACGTCTATGGGTGTGGAGGCCACCCTTTTTTTTTTTCAAGAAATTGCGCGTGGTGCCTAAACTAAGGCCTAAAAAGAAAATTATGTCTTGTTTCAGTTGTTACGGTTTTTGAAAATGAGTTAAAAAAAAATTGGTAGACCGGAATAAAAATATTGTCCATTCAAATGATGGACGTAAGAATATGCATTAATACAGCCTCTGCTTTCTTATAGCCCCGAGGCGATATTGCTAGCCTTCGGGGTAAATAAAAAAAAACATTTACAAAAATGTCAATTCGAGTTAATTTGACTTGACAGTGATTGTCATTGTCAGTTTTGTGTTTCCATTTCTTCGTGCTCGTCAATCGTCATGTTTGTTTTAAATGCATTGCTTGCACTATAAACGTAAAATGACAAGTTTATAAATAGATTATCTCTTTGTGGTCAGAAACCTTATTATAAATTAAAACAATGGTGCTGTCGCGTTCATTCGCGCCAAAGCCCTTATCGTATATAAAGATGTGCTTTCTTGTAAACTGCCTCAAAAGATTTAAGAGTTCACAACAATGGTTGAGTCGCCAAAGGGCTGATCCTTATGTTGAAAAAGCGAAAATATTTAATTACAGGTGACTATTTTATAATGTTATATAATATAAATATATAGTATAATTATGTTGGATTTGATTCAAACAATTATTTGTGAATTTGTAGATGTCGCAGTGCTTTCAAACTATTAGAAATGAACGACAAGACAAACATGTTGACTCCAGGATTAACAGTTATTGACCTTGGAGCGTCGCCAGGGTCATGGACACAAGTTGCTGTCCAAAAAACAAATGCAGATGGTGCTGACCCAACAAAACCCATAGGAAAAGTTCTTGCCATTGACAAACTGCAGATATTTCCTATAGAGGTACTACTTATTGATATTTCTGTTATGATTTGTTACTTGGCAACAATAGTCTTTTCTCTAGAGCAATTTGGAAGCTTAAGTTAATAGATTGATTTCTAAATATAAGTTTGTTACACAATGACAAACTTCATTAGTAAATATTTATGTAAGATTGTTTTTATTCAACAGGGAGCATCAATTATGAGCAACATGGACTTCTCTACAATAGATGCCCATGATAAAGTAATAGCAGCACTTGATGGCACAAAAGTGGACATAGTTCTATCTGACATGGCTCCCAGTGCCACTGGGGTGAAAGAACTAGACAAAGACAGAATAATAGGCCTCTGTTACATGGCCATAAGGTTTGCTGCTCTAGTCAGTAAGGTGGATGGCAGCCTGTTATTCAAAGTGTGGGATGGAAAGGAAGTGCCCATATTAGAGATGGATTTAGAAAAGTTTTACAAACATATTAAGGTTTTGAAGCCACAAGCAAGCAGGTCAGAGTCCTCAGAAAAGTTTATACTAGCAAGAGGCTTTAAAGGTATACAGAGACCACTACGGAACGGAAGGTGGGGAGAGTTAGCTTGTTAAAATCATGTAAAGAAAATTAAGGAGCTGCATAATTTTGTGTATCCTGCTCTCATATTCAAGAATGGGCATGTGGCAGGCATTGCATTATAATCAAGTACATAATGTTAAATTTGTTAGGGCAGTTTTTACTGCTATGTATTAGTGTAAGTGTGATGATGCATCTTTCCACATCTGATTATAGTCAGGGATGACTGATAGCAGATGAAGAGAGAAAAAAAAAAAAAATGTATTAGTGTAAATACTTGTAATATGTAAGTAAATAATGCCATAGAATGTTGTAGATGTAGTGAAAAGTCTTCCACACATTGTCTTGTAAAAATATTACTAGTATAAGCTTCAACTGTTAATCTTATCAACTCATAATTTAGATGAATTGTCATTAAGATAACAAAATAGTTCTATACAATTACAATTTAAGACTTAAATTATGAAAAATATTATCGTATGTTGATATGTGGATTAAAACAAAGTTGTGTTAAAAGATTAATGTTTTCTTTATTTTAGCATATTTTCTGAAGCATATTATTAGAGTAATTCTTTAGATACAGCTGCTAGATTTCTACTATTCATTAAAATTCACATGGTTTTAAAAACAATGTTAAAATTGATTTATAATATTGTCAATTGATTAAACTCAATCTGTCTTTCATTTCTGTAATTTTTGTACCAACAAGTTTTATAATTTATGAATATAATAATGTCACCTTTATAAAATAATATCACAATGAGTAGTTTTAATACAGATTATTTAATAGTATGTTTCTAAGTATTTTGCTTCTTAATGCACGACGTTTTTCGGACGTAAATGGATCTTTTTATTGATCACTTAAATCTCTAAACTCTATAATACAGCTTTCTTTATTTTAATAAAATAATGTATGTAAGAATATTCACATTATTAGCGGTGACTCGGTAAGCATCACCAGCAAGCTTTATTTTTATAAACAGTTGTACACAGCTGGTGTTTCGTAAGTATAATAATAATAACTGTTTATAACTCTTATAAACATTAAGCCCACATACATTGTATTTGTGCACGAACACAAATGTGACATTCAAAATTACAAAAGAGATCAAATTATCATATCCACAGTTACAGACTAATAAATAAGCACGTAATTCAACCTACAGATAAAGTACACACCAAGTACAAACGCAGTAAACTTTAAAAAAATGAATGTAAAACCATTGTAAAGTAAACTACTCTACTATGTAGAATGTAAACAACCATATCAAATGAACAAATCTTACAAAACGTGAAGTTTTGTTAAGTATCTAATTTTGCGTTCAGCGTGGTGCGTAACTATTAGCTAGTTAGGTATGGTATGTAGCAGCCATTTGGATATAATGTAGCGGAGACTTCTAGACGAACTGCGATCGAGTTCCACTATTGAGTTTGTTGAGTTGTGCGGCGGACAGCAGGCTGGAGTGAGCAGCATGGTCCAGCAGCAACAGTCTCTCTCCCCTCTCGTCGCTGGCGGCTCTGACGGTGCGAGCACACCGCCCGCTGCCCGTCTCCAAGGCAAAACTGCTCACAGCACATATAGCGTAGATGAACGTTAGTACGAATAGCGCACAGCCAAAATCTGAAAGTAGCGAAAATAAACGTTAAATATCAATGCTTTCCTCTTGGTGTTCCACCTGGAGAGGAGGTTATAGTAGCGCTAACTAAACTTTTGCGGCCCAAATGGTGTGATGTCGTGATCTTGAATTCGTGATGATTGAAGGTGATTAGTAAATCCCTGGCAGAGTTGAGAACGGGTCACCACAAAGCATGGCTACGCTCGCTAGGTACCTAGAACTATGGTAGCTGATCGGAAGATGGATCGGTGTTTTGCGCGTAGGTCACAAGAAGATAAGACAATCAAACTCAAAACTTGTTTACTTATACACTTATCGTATCAAAGTGAGATCATATCCTGGGTGCAAGTGTTATCTAATCTATCGAACAAAAACTGTATTTCAGTTATCCGGCTGATACCGTCAACAACAAAAAGGTGAGACATTCTTTCCTACTTTTCTTATGAAATCCAAAAGATCATACTCACGATAAAGATTATGTCCTCCAAAAAGGTTAACAACACATGGATAGCCATCGCCGAGCACGATGGCCACAATGAGCAGCACTACTCCGATGCATGCGGCCAGGATCCAAGGCAGCACATACTCGCGCTTATACTTCACCGCACCGTGTAGCAGCGAAATGCAGCACATCAAGTAAATCGAGGTCAGCATCGTGCTCGTGTATAGAAATATTACAGTCACTGGAAATTTCAACAACTTGAATTAGTAAAGGACCTTTAACATCTTCAGAATAAATCCAGAAAATGCATAATTATCTAAAATATTCATTATCTGGGTTTTAAATTCGATGATTGGTTTCTACGAACAAGATTCTTTCATCTCTAATAGACCCATTTAAACCAATCACCCTGTATACATAATTAAAGAAGGTTAGAAGTAAAGAGACTACGACCTAAATTATAAACAAAGAAAAGGTTAAGTAAATATTAATTAACCTGATGCCAGATGTCGTGCTTTAGCAAATCTACGTTGATTGTTAGTGCTTATCACTTCTCCGTTGTGATAGCTGAGGTGATCTCCGTAGGACACTTCGTATTGCCCGCGTCTGTCGGCATCATCTTCCATGTCGTTGTGCAACATTGATAGCATTTCCCCAACATGTGATATACCGACTAGTAATATTATTAATATGAAAGATGATAGTGCCTGCGAAATACAAAACATTACATCCACGTTTCCATGAATTCGAACCACTGTCCTTAAAAGCAATGAAACAATTGTTATACTTACGATTTGATGGACGGCAATAAGAATTGTGCCTTGTCGTAAATTGAAAACGTACAAAAAATTGTTTAGACGAATCATCATCTTATGTGAAAGATTACATTGCTTAATTCTATCGAACATTTGTATTATAGTACCACTAAACCATTGCCAGTAAGAATCACAAACATTGTTTGGACATAGCCCAAGTCAGAAACTACATAGTCACTGCGGCGCGCATGTTGTTTTCTATTGATTTTATTTTTGGTGCTTGTGCGTAATGCGCATGAATTTATCGAAAGTAATAAAAACAAAGGGAGATGGGATTGTGAAGAAGACAAATTTATTTTTATAAATTAGTTTTATTTCAAGACTTACGTAATGAATAATAATAGCAATAATAAAATTATGACTGTAATCAACCTAAACCAAACTTTTAGTCGGTATTAGTTTTTTTTTGGATTGTTATATTATCCACTATAGCTATCACAAATAGACAAATCATATAGTAACTTGTTATAGAAACAAATAATTATGTATTTACAAAAGTATAATCACGCCACTTCATTTGTAATATAATAATATTTTAACTTAAATATATGTAATTTTTTGTTTTTGAGAGTTCAGGTTCTAATTGATACTACAACATACAACTTCGATATTGATGTTTTTTTTTAAACATGCTTTTTACAAGAAAAACTTACGATAAATAAAAAAGATTTAACATAATAATACAGCATGCAATTGTATTGACAGAAATTAACCCACGAAGATTGAACCAATTTTTAGTAAATCAAGCAACATATTAGAAGTCATCGAATTTTCCAGTAGGTTTGAATATTTCTAAGGACGGACTGGACTAAACTATTGATTGAAACACTGTTTTTGTTGTTAGCATGACGTGACTGAAACAGAAATATTAAATGCAAATTAAACTATGTATTTTACAAGCTAAAACATACACAACCATCTAATATTGAAAATATTGGTATCATAAATAATATAATATGTATATCTGAAAATAGCCAATATTTTACGACATTATGATTTAGAATAAACATTTGTTTTATGCAGTGAATTTTCGTAGTTGATACAAATATAGCCAAAATATTTACACGTTATGAGACCTTACAAAGTATAATACCTTATAAATAATGGACAATAAGATACTTGTACAATTCGAAAGTTATTTTATCCAAGACTGATATTTGTTACATACATCGAAATAGAAAACTGTACTTACGTAACATACTTTAAGAAACTGTACCGATGTCACTTAAAATGGATATAATAGCATGTCTTTAAATAGGAGGTGACCACAAATGACTAACAAGTAAGTTAGTATTGAAACATTCAAGATATTTGTGAGTTATGAAGTGCCGAATGTTTGTTGATGGCACTCATGTTGTATTATTTCTTAATTACTTATATCACCACATTATAACAATAGTCCTATTATATGACTACTCACTAGGCACTAATAACGTTAGTCGATACTAAGTGAATGTAGGTATTACACAATGGACAAACATAGGGCTAGATGCCACGTCAAAATATTCACATATTACAATTAAATAACGCAATATTCACATTATATTCTGTTAAGTAACAATATCTTAGTCTAGTCTCTATAAACTAGTCACAAATCCGTTGTCAATTACAGCCTGTATTTTGTGTTAGGATTACTCAGTGTTTGGACAATATATTGTTCGAAGTTTCAATTAAATGTACTCAAACTTCGCGACAATTATTAGGACAGCTATGTTCTAAATCATCTCTATAATATTCTTAATGATTACCATTGGCAGTCAGAAACTGTTTTTCATAAATGTGGCGCAGATTCCTAACATCTTATAACACGAAATTTTCATAGAAATATTGGCAGGATGTGACTTTGGAATATCGAGAAATAATAATTAGAGGATTACACAATCTTTATATTACAAAAAAGATTTAAGATAAGAGACTACAATGTTATGCTAACTATACTAAAATGTTATTGCCGGGTTGGAATTACGCGTAGATTTTGAGTTTTACAAAGTTGTTTTTGAAGAGTTGCCAATAGTGATGAAGGGTCAGGTCAGCCACATTTAAATAGTCAAACAAGTGTTACTTTCGCTGGTTGTATGTCGGTCTCAAGCGATGTTGCAGGAGTTGCGTCCGGTGCAGTTGAGTCGCGTGTGGTGGGAGTGCTTGTGTGTGCGCGCGCGGTGCCGGCTGGGCGCGGCGGAGATGGCGTACGACTTGAGGTGGGACTTCAGCGCCGTCGGCAGCGGCAGCCGCTCCAGGCCGTACACGGAGGTGCGCGCCACTATTGCACGACAACACAGCTCTTGGAGGCTTAGTACTGTGGACAGGAGACATTTTTACTGAATACAACATACTACAGTTACAGCTAAAAGTCGTTACATTTGAAAATCACAAACAAACTAAACAAAGTCAATCGTTACAATTTAAAACTTACGTCGATGACACTTAAGTCACTTGAAGACGCGCTCATGATTTGCCTCGACTCCAGTAATGACTCCAGTCTTAAAAAAGAGGAGCCCATATTGAACTATTGTGAACAGTTGAAAATGAATGGTGTTTACCTTTATTGCTCCTCAAAAGTCTCTCCATGCCGTTCCTATGCAGCGCCATTCGCGACAGTTCGCAGAAGCTCTCTCTGATGTTGAAGTCACACAGTGGGCTCACTTCGAAGAACGCCATGTGGTTCTTGGCGGCATACACTTCTGCATCTCGTTCCTGCACTTGCCGTTTAAAGGCGAGGTGTAGACGATTGCCCACTAGGACTTTAGGGACACCTGGTGCATGCTGAAATACAAATCAATCTATTTTAGTAGGCTGTATCAGTGTTGTTCAGTTTTATTTTCAAAAGTTAAACCACAAGATTGGAACCATTTAAGTCTACTAGTTTTATTTATTGAATTATGATTATTTTGAAACATTTTGGCTTTAAAATTATGTGAGATGGACTCTGTTTAACAGTTAGGAAGTAAAACAAATTTACTTCCTAACTGTTAAACTTCCACTTTACACCACAGTTTAAATTGCCACTATATTTAACTAGAGAATAAATTGAAGATGCACACCTTTTCAACTTCCTCAAGCCACCTGTCAATGCTGTCAAAAGACCATTTGTTGGTGATGTCATAAACAAGGAGTATGCCCTGCGCCCCGCGGGAGTACGATCGTATGATAGTGCAGAAGCGGCCTTGTCCTGAAGTGTCCCAGAGTTGAAGCTTCACTCTCTTGCCATCCAATAGGATTGTTGTTGTCTTGTATGCTGGAAAAAGATATTATAGTAGTGATTGTGGCATGTTTTTTTGGTCATTTGATGCAAGGGAATGAGACATATTGCGAGAAAAATGTGGCAAAACTTACATGGTAGCATAGAGAATAGACATGTATGAAAGAAAAAACATGCTTTACCAGCTGTATATAAGTCTTTGACACAAATAACTTAAGATATGGGCTTTTGCCTAGGAGGTTAATGTTTAATTTGGTATTGTGTTAAATTACCCTAGTATTTTAAATATCTAAGCTGCCTTCCTCAGTTGAATGTTATAAATAGCATGAAAAGATATGCACAAGCTACATTTGACAAAGGTTTTGACATCCTGTTTCGACTTCCCATTACATAGTAATATTATCCTGGTACAACATAATAATGAAATAATATATTATTTTGACAAACTGAATAAATAAGAACCTTTTTGACATACAAAGATATTATATAATTTTGTTATGTTACTCCATAACTATATCTATGGCAAACAGTATCCAAAGAAACAGATTTTCAATAAAACCCAAATAAAGAAGAAAAAACAAATAATAGAATTACTATTTCTCTTTGATGGTATGGTGTTCATGATCATTGCACAAACATGGCTTACATAAATTCATGCCTTTTTCTATGGAGGTAGGCAGAAATGGGCAGGATAGATAAGGAGCATTTAGCAAATTCAGGAAAGAAACATTGCTTGTGTTACATTTTGTTGACTACTGAGATTATACTTAAACATCATACATACGTAACACTTATCTATAAAAAATAGTAACCATAAAAATGTATTTAAAAATGATTGCTGCACCAATTACTACCAAAAGGTTACTCATTAGATAAGCAAGTGGCAATTACAATAATATAGTTTGTTACTTAAAAAGTTATAATTTATAATAACTGTTTTTAAATAAAAATATCAAGGCATGTTAAATACCTGGTTATCCTCACATGTCCAAATAAGATTTATGAATATTTAGGTATGTAGAAAATTTAGGTATATCGCAAACTGATAGAACATGTCCTAGATATTATAATAATCTAGGCTGGTAGTGTCATACAAAATATTTAAAAAGTTATCATAAACTTTTGGTACAAATAAGGAGGTATTGATTGTGATGTGATTGTTTTGAAAATATTTATTCCCAATTATAATGAAAACCTTTGTCATGGCTTCTTTTTCTTTATCATGTGGTTAGTGCCTAACCCGGAGTCATAGTTTTTATGCCGCCCATGGGCCTCTTTGTCATGGCTGATGGTTACTTCACATTGCATCATCTATATTGTTTCGTAGCTGTTGCTTTACAGCAGATATCTGCATGTTTAATACATATTTTAAAAACAGGCTTGATTGTCATGAAATCATAAGTCATTTATTCAAATTAAGCTGACTTTCAAAAATCTGCATTTTTTTTAATGCCATATATTACAAGAAAGCTTCCAAAACAGGTAGTGTTTCACCAGTACCTATTATTTTAGCTTGGTAGGAGCAGTGGAACATGTCAGTCCACATAGCTATTGCATTTACTTCTTTATTATCTTCTTATTTAAGCATTAGTGATGGCACAAAGCTATAATAACATAATTCATTGAGGCCATGTGACTTCATAACTAGATTAGCATCAAAACAATAGCACATATGCTTATAAATAATGAATAGGTAATAATATCAGCTTACCACTGCCACTGCAAAATGGTGAGTCAGCAGACCCATCTTCTAAGTCTTGAAGGATCTCTTGTTTACCAACATCTGAGTCACCAACTAGCAAAACTTTTAATAAGTAGTCATAGGATTTAGGTGCTGCTGGTGGTCGTCCTAAAAGTAAATAAAACATTCATCAATTACAAATTTCTCAAGAATAAAATGTAAAATTTAATGACATAATTTATACCCCACATAAGTTTGGTGAACTAAAAAATACATGTCACCATTAATCAATTACATGAATATGATACGAATAGCTGGTACATTAACATGGCAAGGCTAAGTATTGTTCTATAAATAAATATTGCCCATTTGGGGCTTGACCCACTCTGCTTTGTTTTAGTCCATTCCACAAACATCCTTAATAATGTCCTAATGGACTGTCTCAGACATGTGAGTTATTTTTGACATAGTTTTATCTAATATCAATGGAACAAAAAAAAAAGCTTTTTGTTTTTTAAAGTAAATAACAGTACTGAAACCTTCTAAGTTAGCCTGGTCTAAAACTAATAAATAGGACCAATGATTAAAAAAATATTAGGCAAGTGACAGTACACAAAAATGTTCTTGTTGCTCTACAAGTTGCATTATTTTACCTGTTCTTTGATGATGTGATCGAGGTAATGTAGTACTTCCATTTTGTGTGACTTGACTAGTCCCTTGTTGTGGTGTAGCTACCATTCCAGACGATGGATACATAGTCATGGTGAACTCGGAGTAACTCGCCTGATCTCCAGGTGGTCTATTCCACACGCAAGTTTATACATAATACCGCTGAATTTAGCCTTTCCGGTGATCCATCAAGATACACTTTCATAAAATACTTAGGGCCATTCGAACAACAAGCAATAATCTATTTATCAAAACAAGAAATAATCCACTTTTTCTTCAATCTGCCAACCAAAATAACATAAGTTCTTGTAGGCAAGGTCGCCGCTTGTTGAGGTTTTCAAATGAGTTTAATTAATTCTTCCGTTCTATCTTTAGTCTAAATGGTGTTAGTTTTATTTTCACCTTTTAATTGCTTTCTCAATTACGTTTAATTGCAATATCGACACAAAAACAACTCAATTTTCACGAACTAAAGAATGAATGACGACTAACGACTTCAATCAAATGAACGAATGAATTAGATATTTTTTCAATCTATGGTTTTACTAAGTTTGATAACAGGTCTTTTTAAGCATTTCCTGATATTCTCAATCCAAAAAATAAAAGCCAGCCCGTGACGTAAGGGCTGGTTTTTACCTTGGCCAAAGGCTGAGCGTTGCTATACAACGTAGCGAATTGGCGATGCTGCCAGTCTCTTGGGTACAAATGCCAGCAGGTCAACCTACTCAAAGTCAAAACTGTCAGATTTTCCCAACCAACCTTGAACCTAAAGCTGTAGAAATAAAGTTGAAAATCTAATAGAAATTTGACAGATTGTAGTAACTTGATGTGCTGGCATTACCAGTTGACAGCGTTGTGGAGGAGTTCTTAAAGCCATTTTTTAATTTAATTGATAAGTTAGTTAATTTAGGTTATTTTAATTTATAAATGTATATAATCTTGGTTTCACAATAGATAAATAAATGAATGATAAAAACATTGTATGTACCCATAAAATTTGAGGACTTTCCTCGGTTTCCCTGGGATCCCATCATCAGATTCTGACTTGGTGACAATGCATGGGACCACCTCAGGAGTATAAGCTTTAGAATCAAAAAATAGAATTTTGAAAATCGGTCCACAGTTGTCGGCGAAATCGATGAACATTTATATAAAAAAATACGAATATGATTTTATCAATAACCTAATAAAGGGTGTAAACAGTCTGTTTACGTAGCCGAAAGGCACTTGTTCTCCCCATCATTGCGATCATTTTTTTGTTCTAGACCATACCTGGGAACCTTCTAGTTACGGAGATATTGGGGGTCAAAGTTCCAACTTTTTCACAAGTTTTTATTGAAATACATGTTTTTAATGTATTTTTTTTACTTAAGACACCTTCACGACTCCCGTACTATTCAATCCATCCATCAGCTTAAGGTTTTGAATGCGTTTCATTGCGTTCTACCGTAAAACGTGATTTTTCACCCCAAAAAAAAACGTCGTTTCCCAGCAAAAATTTTTGCGTAAAATTATTTAGTTTGATGTTACATAATACTTGGTTAACGGCTTCGTGAAGAGTCTGTTTACATTTTGTTCCTAAAATAGTAGATTTATCACCTAAATTGAATCACTAAATAATATCAAAAGGCTTATAGGTATAGGTGCCAGCAGCAGGGTGCAAGGAGGTGCACTTGCACCCTGTTGGGAAAGAAAATACATAGAAAGGATTTAGTTTTTTTTATAACACATTTGCTCGTAAAGGGTTTCTTATTTCACCAATTTCAATATCGTATTGTATCTCATTATGTACTTGTGCGATAATGTAATGTAAAACGCACGGTTTCAAGATACTCCGTCATAAACGAACGGTACTTTTTTAAATCTTAGCAAAGAGTTTTTATTTCTGAAAAGTGGTCAACATTTTATGAATAAAATTCACTTTGGGAGATAAAATATAATAAATAAACATTAAATTCTTTAATTTCATTAATTTTGACAATAGATTACAACCATTTCTCTGTAACAAATACACAAAAATATTAATTTACTGCATTAGTAATACTGGCTGTTTTTGTGCCTTTGCCTTAAAAAAAAGCGCTGATGCGCGCGGCAAACTAATTTGTGGACAAGTAAAAATTATTCCGCGCGCTTTTTCTTTTCGCTGTATTGTTTTTATTTGAAAATGTCGTCAAGTAATGATGAATTTATTAATTCGACACCACCTGAAGTCTCAGCGGCAGCGAAAAAGCCTCTTGCCCGAAAAATCGACCGATAGATACATTACAAGCGTATCAAAATTTCGTTTAAGAAAGTCCGAGTTTTATTTATTTCCTCGCAAATATGTTATAAAACGTCGTATGACATACGTGCGCTTTGATAATTACAGCCTCTGCTTTCTTGTAGCCCTCGCCTACGGCTCGGGCTAGCAATATCGCCTCGGCTGTGATATTCAACTTACCGCACTTACATCATAATGTACTATTATTAAATTACTTTTTACTTTACAGCACATAGTAAAACTAAGGCGTTCTAGGTTCCGTCACCTTCTGCGAAGAAGTCATGCTAGCGAAGGAGGTAGTGGAACCTGAGAGGGAGAAAACCTCACGTCCCAGCCGCCGCGGGAGATACCCCGGGCGTCGGGGGCCACGTGGTGGTTTCCGGCCACCGTAGACGCGGACCTGTAGACAGTGAGTAATGGGCTAGTTCGCTGCTCGCCGTCCATCCGTCATATGACGACGAGCCGTGTTGACGGCGCGTTCGTGTTCCGCGCGCGCCTCAGAAATGTCAGCAAACAGGGAGGGGCCCGCAAGGGCCGATGCCTGCTAGGGCTGCGGGACTGTTCGAAAGAGATACCGCGGCATGGAACTACGCTTGTAGTGTGGTATATTTCTCATAGCCGTTTAAATGTGATGTTATTTTAAAATATTAAGTGAAATAATCATATTTTAGTACGACGTCCACGTTAAACTCCACAGCTGGAGAAAAGCATCTCCAATCGAATGCCATTCATCTCTCCCCTCACACCAAGCCAGTTGTAGAATACTTTATATATCTGCCTAGCCTTTTCTGAATATCAGTATTTTACATGAACCGATTGCCTATCTGACCTCCATAACCCATTTAGGACAGGGTAATACGATACCCCTTGATAAGATTAGTTGTCAGACTTTCGGGCCATTGACTAGCTGTGACGACAGTCAAAGGTGTTCAAATGACAGCTGGGACTAACAGCCCAGTTCTTTTCCGAACAGTTTAACATGTTTTCCGAGGCACGGAGGAAACTCGGTATGTAATGAGTGGTCAGCCCTCCATGGACCAACCTAGGCAAGCGCGGCTTAACCTGAAGATTGACCCGAGCGGCTGTTATTATTTAGCCACGAGCTTATAGCATGAGGTATACTGAATGATACTAAACTAGCAACTTCATGTCAACATTTATTTAAAGGTAATAGGATATTCTTAAATGCTATTTTATGCTAATATTCGAATAAGGCACTTAAATGTTACGAATAAAAAAGTAAAAAAGCAATATAATTATTAAATGCAAAAACGCAAGACATAAATGTAGTTAAATATCAATAAGTTTCAAAACCAGGTAGTGGGAATGTCCTACTGAAGTTTTCAATTTCTTCCTTGAGACTCTTGATTTTGGCCTTGAATTCTGCACTTTCTTCAATGGTTTTGTTGAAGTCAGAAACTTTGGGTCCGGACACTTTGGTGATCTCTTGGGCGAGTTTCAGAGCTTTGTCGATATAATCGACTACCCTGTCAATGTCGGTTTCTTTCATGCCCCTAGTCGTGAGCGCGGGAGTACCTGGGGAAAATAATAAAACATGTTTATACTGCATTTGTTTACGCTTCTAATAAAAATATATGATTGTTTGTTTTGAAGTAACTGATAGCGTGATGACTAACAGGGGAGAATGGAAGCAAAAACATCTTGCGCTGACCCCAAATAACATGGGACCTGGGCAGGAGGATGATGAGTTTGTTAAAACTTATCTTAAATCTATTTTTCTTTCAAAAAAGTCTTGGGAACTTCAAAAGATCAAATCCAAGTTGTAATTTCCAAAGGTGTAAGTTTGCTCGTAGCTCACCAAGTCTGATGCCGCTAGGATGGAGCGCACTCTTGTCTCCAGGCACGGTGTTCTTGTTACAAGCAATACTGCAGAGCTCCAGGATACGTTCGGCCGGAGCGCCGGTCAGGCCGCAACTGCGCATGTCTACCAGAATCAAGTGCACATCGGTACCACCGGTCGCGATAGCGTAGCCATGGGACATCAGACCCTTGCACAGGCGCTGGGCGTTTCTCACTACCTACGTCAAAGAAAAAAGCAGTGTGATGAGCGTGTATAAGAATTGTTACTCAAGTAGAACGAAAAGTGTTTAAATAACATACAAAAAGTGTCTGAAATCAGAGCAAAACTTGTTTTACAAACATAAGATGTCATTTCCGATTTGATTGATATGCAGTCTTTTCAGTGTCATTTGAGTTACTATGACCTTTTCATGAGACCATTATAACTGTAGAAGTAGTGCAATGCCTTCGATGCAATGCTGAACACTGGCAACACAGAATAGACCTGACAAAGCATGAAAGCCTGCCAACTTTTTCATAGCATACCTGTTTCTGGTATTCAACAAATTCAGGTGTAGTCGCTTGCTTCATAGCCGTGGCGATGGCAGCAATAGCATGATTGTGTGGGCCACCTTGCAGTCCAGGGAACACGGACTGGTTGATTTTGCTTTCAATGTCGTACATGACCTTCTGGCCGTTGGCTTTCACGGACCGAACTCCTTTGCGGAAGAAGATGACGCCGGCGCGAGGACCACGCAACGTTTTATGGGTGGTGGTCGTCACAATATCACAGTATTCGAATGGGCTGGGAATGACACCTGTAAAAAGTGTTATGATTATGAATTTCATCCAATATAGGCTTTCTGGAGTAGGTGTTAATTGGAGACTCGCTTATCGGGCTCAAGGTTGCGTGCTCGAAACGGAGGAATAGAAATAATTGATTTAGTAAGCGTGTAGATAAGGTCTTGAAACATTGTAATAATTCCATCCAATTAATTTATTATACAGTGTATCGTATTTTTTTCTTAGATATCACTAACTGTGGAATTATTTCCTTGATAATATTATAGACCCTGATGGTGTGAAGTTGTAAATAGAAAAACCTTATCATTACCTGCAGCAACAAGTCCTGAAACATGGGCCATATCAGCCATCAAGTAGGCGCCATTCTCATCAGCAATCTCGCGGAATCTTTTGTAGTCCAGACAACGGGAGTAGCAGCTGATACCAGCGATGATCAAACGAGGCTTGAAGAGCTTCGCCGTCTCGGCCAACTTGTCGTAGTCGATCAGGCCTGTCTTAGGGTCCACCTGAGAACATAAATATTAATTGATTAATTAAACTAGTGTACTGTATGGTGTCGGACGTAAAGAGCAGCACCATTTCATATCTTCCCGTGGGTGTCAAGTCCCTTAGTCACTTCTTACGACACCCACGGGAAGAGAATGCGCAGCAGCGTTCTCTGTGCCTTTGTAAAAGCCGTACTGCGATCGTCGACCCGCCTATCAAGCGTGGCGATTGTAGACCCCCCCTTTGAGCGCGGCCTATGTCCAGCAGTGAACGTCCTTCGGCTGAAATGATGATGAATTAAACTAGTTTTTGATTTGATACCGCAGTGTAAGACCCTTTTACACTTAATACGCTATGTCGATTAATTAATTAATACCTTGACCCTTGAATGTAATTATTTCTGTTATCTGTTCCCACAGACAAACGGTTTTGTGGGGCATAGTTTTAATTACACTGTTTTAATTACTGTGCACTCTATAAAGATTAATAATAAATAACACGCGCCGGAATTTCCAGCTAAGTATATTTAATTTAAAGTTTTTGAGAACTTGCTATTTTTTCTTTAACTTTGTAGCTATGATCATGTATTTTCAACATACATTTATCTGTGTTCTCGTATTCCATGGTCACATCATTACGGTATTTTTATCAACAGAACGTAAACATCAATTGAACTGATCTCTAGGTTCATGGGTCAAAGTAACTCCGTCATGAAGGAGAGCAAAATGTTTGTTCGGATTACGTCAAGATTGCGGGTGTGACGGTCGACTGTTGCTTATTCCATTTGCTTATCAGCGCAAATAGTTCAACAATAACATGAGGCGATTACTTTTAACATAACTTCTAAAAACTGAAAGTACTGCTGTTGCCTTGTGTGTGGTTGCGTAATTTAACGCAAGCGGCGTGTCGATTCGTCGAAAGTAATTGAGTAGTTTGAGTATCAATAATAATGTTACTATGCCTTCGCAGTGGCGAAACATTCTCATAAAACATGTTGTCCAATAGAAGTAATTAATGTTTCAACTTAAACAAAGTGAAAGAAAAACCTGTGTGAACGCAAAGTTAGGGTAGCAACTGTGCTCTGTCACTTGATCACGACATTATTATTGTTGCGATACCTACTCGGTATCGTTATTAAACCATGTTATGTTTCTTAATCAAACAAGCAAACTGCTTATTAAGAAATGTTATATAAAAATGTTATACAGTTGATAACTAGCTTACTTACATTATATATAAAAAAATCGCCTTGAAAAGAGAAACTATACAATCACCATCATCCGCAGTTCAACTTCACCCACTGCTGGGTATAGACCTCGCCTTTGCTTGTGCCAAGCTCCACGCTCTTGCAAATTATACAAAGAGTGATTTAATAATTATTTATTTTACCTTGTATGGCATGCTTTCAAAGAAGATAGAAGTGGCAGATATCTTCTTGGTGGCAGTGAAGAAGCCGTGGGTGAGATGACCACCATCAGGCAGGTCTAATCCCATGATTCTGCCATGAGGTTCCACCACACCAGTGTATACCGCAAAGTTAGCCGGTGATCCTAGAAATATAATATTTCTATATGTAAATATTTTAGTACAAGCATTCTAAGTGTTAGAATGAATGGGGGCAGGAAATTACTAAAGAGAAGTATAATTAATGGTAAAATACTGCCATGCTCTGAAAGAAGACAGTGCAGGAGAAATGGTGAGGATGTCTACCAGACTACCAAATGATTTTAGTTGGTAAGAGTCTAGCACATTCACGTGATTTGCCTTCCCTAGAACTGTATTTTTGAAGAAAAATTTCATAATACAAAATCAAGTACCTACTTCATCTGAATAATATAAAGTAGTCAATATGAACCGTTTTTCAACAAAAACCACTAGATAAGGTTTCTTATTGTTCAACACAGTTCAAGATTATCAGTAAATAAAATAAATAAATTGTTTATAATTACACAACTTAACAGCAAGCCTGTTATCCCACAAAGGGTTAATCAAAGGTGTACCTAATTGTACACCCACATTTCGCTAGTTATGTTTAAGTCTCAATTAATAGGGGGCCAGCCTATTGCCATCAACCAGGCGCTAATTCTGACTAATTAAGAAAGTAGAATTATGTATTTTTATAGTATCATCATCTGCCTAGCCTTTTTCCAACTATGTTGGGGTCGGCTTTCAGTCTAACCGGATGCAGCTGAATACCAGTATTTTACATGGAGCGACTGCCTATCTGACCTCCACAACCCAATTTTTATAGTATAAGTTATATATAAAATATATATAACAAGTATAAGCTGGCTTCACACTATGTAGAAAGAAACTTTGTATTAGGCTGGGCCAGCTCAAAGTCAGTGTTCCCACCAGCTTTTTACACTAACTCAATATAAAATTTCATATTATGTTTGAGTTTAAATTTTTTTTAAATTTAAGTTTACAATAAAAAGCATTAAGTACCTGAGTAGGGCTGCACATTAACACCCCATTCCTCTGCATTTACCCTATAGGCCTCAAGAGATCTCTTTTGTGCCAGGAGTTCAATTTCATCAATAAATTCATTGCCTCCATAATACCTGGAATAAACCAATATTTTCTGTAGTAAGATTAAACATTTTTTGGTGTAAATAATGTATTTTGAATTAAGAATTTACATGTAAGATACGGTTAAGTTTACCTCTGGTTGGGCATGCCCTCAGAATATTTATTGTGCAGACATGTGCTCAGGCACTGCAATACTGGCAGAGAAGTAAAGTTTTCAGAAGCAATCATCTCCAGTCCAGCTCTCTGGCGTTCCTTTTCATTCTTGATCATGGCGTACAGCTCAGGGTCCGTGTCCCATATGTTTCCGTTCATAATTGTGCTACTCATGGTTGGACTGCTATGTATTTGTCTTTTTAAATAGGAAGTCTGAAATATTATCACAGCTTTTAAATAAAACTGATTATTAAAGCAATAAAGAGAACCCACTGACTGTTTAGTTAATTTAAAATACGAATTTTATTGCTATTCAAAGTATTGGGTACTGTGTAACTCTCAAAGACACTGTATCCTAACAAAACAAGAATACACACTGAACTTTATCAAACATTATATTGTAATATAAAGGAGAAACGCTGACCTCAAACTGATAACTAGATAATGCAATCAAAAACAAGAGTTGGTTGTACCCATGAGGCGGCATGAGCTATTGCACTTAGGCTTAAGTACGAACGCGCGCGTTTCTATGTCCTCCTAATTATTATAAATGAAAAAAATAATTTGATAAAACTATTCTAGTCTTTTATATCACGCAAAATACGCGCATTCGACGTGGAGTTGCGGACATCAGCCCGTTAAACAATACAATACAATAGTCTTTTATTATACGCATGTTAGGTACTTACGGAATATTAAAATATAAACAGTAAAATAACAAAAAAAAAAAACTAAATATAACGTTCGCTATCAAGCTAAGTTAACCTATAAAACTACCAGTAACGTGAATAGTTGCTGGCAGGTACCAAACAAAACAAATTGATAACAATAAAAGTACCTCAAGGTGGATTTTTCCGTAAACCGGTTGGACTGGATTCACAAAACAGTATGATGAAAGTCTGCTTAAATTTTTAGGTAATGAATAAAAACACGTTTTTCCTAGTATCTTGGACATAATAATGTATTGAAAAACCAACTATTCCTCCGATTACACTAAATAATATGTTTATATTAGCGCAAACATGAGTTAAATTTTATCACTATTGATAACCCAATATGAACTCTACAAAGTTACAGACGTAATTTGACGTTTCGTTGCGACTGAGTGACACTGACAGATGGAAACGTTTCAACACGTCAGTGGTTTCAACACAGTTTCATCGAGTGAACTTGCTCGGGCGTCTGCACCTTCTAAACTGCCTACTTGGAAATTCAAAAACAAAGTGTATGACTGTGTCAGTTATGTTTGGTTTATTAACGACTATTGTTTACACAAGATTTCACTAAGCAAGTCTGTATTTTTAAACTATTATTTTAAACAATAGTGTTAATCAGTATACTCAGTCATTAGTTAATTATTACCGGAGATAATTATGATATTATGATCACTTACCAACACGGTCAGCTCTAGAGAAACCTCATCAGTAGTAGAGTTCGTGCGTGCACATAACGGGTTCCCTAAAGTCCACACGTCTGCGACATAAAAGTTTCTGATCCTGCCGGTACTTCTAGCATTCTTCATCTTGAGTTAGAACTTTTTAATATGGAATTACGTAGAAACTTTTTTTTGAAGTGAAACTTCTTTATCGACGTATGGGAGATTTTTTTTAAAAATCGTCACGTTTTTCGGTTACGCGCCATGTTGCTTTTTTATCAAAGTTTAGTATAGTGACGTAATAGTACATTATGGTACAAGTGTGTAATGTTGGTCACTACCCCTGAGGCGCCATTGGTACCCGAGCCGTTAGGTGAGGGTCTTAAGAGAGCCGAGGACGGTAATCATCAATACACACGTGTATCATACGACGTTTTTCAACACACTTGTGAAGAAAATAATACTAAAAAATAATTTTATTTAGAAAAACAATTAGTAAATGTGCCGTTAGTAAAATTATAATTAACTGTTTTTGATGGCATAGTGGTCTCATCAGATAGATTATTTGTACTATTGAACACGATCTTTTTTGTATCGAAACTTTTTTAAGAACAACCAACTCAACCAATAAAATAAATAAAAAATCCCTATAACTCACTTGTGAATAATAGCAATGAAAAAGTCACAGTTTGATTCCAGGTGTCATTATGTGCCTAATTGCGGTGAAATTAATAATAACAAAAATTAAAAAAAAAAAAAAATTAATTATTATTCCGTTTATTCATTTATATACATATTTTTTAACATTTTTAAATATTTCTTAAAACAAACGATATAAAAACATTTAAAAATATAAAAAAATAGCGGTCCGCCGGTGTCGGGAACAGGGTCCAAGCTACCGGTGGTTAGGGCTCCAGAGACAGGAACCTCCTCACAATGCGAGCCGTATCGAGGAGTACTGCCTTCTGAATCAGGCCCTTGATCCAACTGCCTAAGGAGAGCCTCGAAAGATGGTCGTCGAGGCTCTTAGCCATAAGGCCATTGGCCGTTACGACAATCGGCACAATGATAGCCGAGCTCACATTCCACATGTCGACAACCTCGTGTGCCAAGTCGAGATATTTTATTTGTTTCTCTTTCTCAGCTTTCACGAGGTTCTCGTCATGCGGGATGGTGACATCGATTATCATTACGCGGCGCGCTGATCGGTCTATCACCACTATGTCAGGTTTATTGGCGACAATAGTCCTGTCTGTAATGATAGACCGATCCCAGTACAGTGTGACATGGTCTTTCTCGAGAACTGGGTCGGGCACATACTTGTAGTACGGTACCTCAGATTCCACAAGTTTATATTTCAAGGCAAGTTGCTGGTGAATAATCCTGGCTACTTGGTTGTGCCTGTGCAAGTACTCGCCGTTAGCCAGACGAGAACAACCAGAAATAATATGTCTAATGGACTCACCCGGACGGTGGCATTAATTATTATTATTATTATTTATTATTATTATTTTTTTTATTTTTATTAATTAATTAAAATTATAGCCATTTTATGAGCAAGAAGTGTGTTGATAAAAGTTTATTTGTACAATTGAACACGATTTTTTTTTTGTATCGAAACTTTTTTAGGAACAAAGCAACTCAACCAATAAAATAAAAAAAAACCCTATAACTCACTTGTGAATAATAGCAATGAAAAAGTCAGAGTTTGATTACAGGTGTCATTACGTGCCTAATTGCGGTGAAATTAGAGCCATTTTATGAGCAAGTGTGTTGAAAAGAATATAATGTATCATTATTGATGAAATACAACAATAGCAATGATATTATAATAAGAACGATGATAAAATAAATTACTCATTAATTGTATGCATGTCAATAATAATAAAATAGCTTTGATTTAATACGGAAAAAAATTTTTCGTAAGGCTTAAGCCTTATCTACCCCATTTTCGTGAAGTTGCAAATAGTAGAAAAATGATATGTCGTAAAGAAGTTTCACTTCTTACCTGTGTACTCTGGTACACACACATTTTTTTTTTGTCTATCGCTTTCAGTCCATCTTGTAAACTTTTTTTTTACGTTACAGTTCCCGCTGACGTTGATCCCATAAATTTTCAAATCTGCAGAGTTTCTCTACATAATTTACTTTTTCAAGGATTGAAAAGACAAAGGCTCGATTCCTGGACACTCCTAGCAGGAGTACTTTTCAGGCATAGTCTACTGTAAAATAATAGTTGTAATGTTAGTAGGTCGCGTTGTTTTGAGCTATCCATCCTACTTAGTTTCTTTAGTGAATATAATACCTCCTCATACACCTACGATATAGTTGTTTTATTACCCCGCTATTGTACTGGTCGACATTGCACGATGTTAGTTGCACTTCGCATTAAAAGTTTACCAAACATCGACAGCTTACGGAACTGTCAGCACAATAGGCAGACAGCAAGACAGTTTGCCAATATAACCATTGGCACTGTTGCTACACGGATGCTCAGGCTTCAGGCTGTCACAGTGTCACACACAGACGCGGGGTTATGGTTTACGAAAATAAAATTAATGCAATTCATTTTACCAGTAGACTGTAGACAGGCGGCTTGGGTTGGAACCCGACCATAAGGACCGGATCACGGCCTCGGGCAATGCGTAGATATAGACGCCAGCACTTCAAGTTACCCGAAACTGTCAAATTTTCCCAATCAACCGTGAACTTATTGCTTCAGCGATAAAATTGAAAATCTATTAAACAAATTTTACAGATTATAGTAGCTTGATGTGCTAGCATCTGTACATGCTTCACTTGTTTCCTTCGCGTCCTACGCTCGCAGCTCTGCTAGTCAGTAAACAATTTATTTTATTTGTTTTTTCCGCAGACGTTGCACTGTTGCAAGTCGCAAGACGCGTGCGTGTCCTTTGAACGTGTAGCTCGTGGGCACGGGAAAGAAGATAAACATAGATAATATTACGCGATTGAGTTGGGTTCGTGGACAAAGGTGAGGTTAGGTATAATAACTAATTTGAATATTACCTAAGTACTCATTACCCCGTGGCGTGGTGGACCAGCAGAGGGACTGTTATCGGCTGATTTTGCTAAATCATTACCTAATTTTATCCTGGAGATCGTTGGAACCGTACTATAATATATACCTAGTATTGCACTATACAGGGTGTAAACATGGATCTTCTTATTTCATATTTGAGTGATAGGTTGAGTTATAAGTCGAGCTCACGATAACTGACAAATGCTTGCACTGACTGGACAGGTCCACTCAAATCTGTGTGGTTATTTCTTCAAAAGGCCATCGGGTACGAAACACCGGCTCCATCTAGCTTTAAAAAACATGACGTGTAAAAGTGTTTGTAAAAACCTATTTGCAAATAAACATCATTTATCATTTATCATTAACAGACTCTTCACGAAGCCGTCAACCAAGCATTATGTACATCAAACAAAGTAACTTTACGCAAAAATTAGTGCTGGGAAACGACTTATTTTTTGGGCTGAAAAATCACTTTTTACAGTAGGACTCAATGTAACGCACAAAACATTGTGCTGATGGATGGATTGAATAGTAAGAGGGTCCTGGCGGTGTTTAAAGTAAAAATCTTATATTAAAAACATGTATTTAAAAAAAACCTGTAAAAAAGTTGGAACTTTGACCCCCAATATCTCCGTAACTAGAAGGTTCAAGAACAAGTGCCTTTCGGTTTCGTTAAGAGTCTGTTTACACCCTTTTTAACGGGTATGCGTACTATATACTGTTGAAGAAATATATAGTACGCAGAAATACTATATTTTCAATACCGAAACCTAACAAACAAATCCTTCATTAAAAAAAAATATGAGCGCACCTTTACATTAACTTTTGACTGATGGCATTGCATGCATCTGAATTCTTAAATCAAACGTAAAAGATTGTAGTGAGTTTAGTGACAAAACTACAGGTCAAAACCAGCCGTAGCCTGTCAAACTTGAAAGATTGTAATGAGTTTACTGACAAAACCACAGGTCAAAAACAGCCGCATATTCAAAAAAATACTGAAAACAACTTACCAACATTTAAAGTAGGTAGATTCATTCCTGCTCTCTATCCGGCCCACTTCGGCATTCACAGAAAGGATAAGTCAAGATGGCGAGAACAAAGAAACAGAAGTAGTATCTCATTAATAAAAAAATATTTTTTGATTTCATTCATTTAAAAAAATATTAATTAAAGCATTTTGTAATATGACACTTTTATTTTAAAATATCTTTGTCTATTTTTATGCTTTTTCCATAAAATATTTTTTGAAGTGTACTATGTTTTTTAAAGCTTATCAAGTAGCATTGACGTATAGTGTTATAAAAAAAAATGAGCTCGAACATGAAGGGAAGTCGTAAAATTGGTACCTGTTGTTCCGCTGAGTGTGGCAGAGACGTGACTGACATCCTATCCTAGCTCGTAAAGTTGCGAAATATGAAAACGTTTCAGTTAACTACTACCTATCAAGGAAGCTAAATTCGTTAACCGTTTGCTGCTCAAGTGGATAAAGAGTTTTGTTGCCTAACGTTAGATGTTAGTGGATAGAATAGAAGCTATTGTATTTTTCATAGATCGCAGCGGAGTTGATTCGAGAGTCGAAACACAGAGAGAAAGATTTTTTTAGGATTTTCTTGAAACGATCCGTTAAAGACATTAGACATTTTATCTAAGTAGGATTATGTTCTGAGTGGTGTTTGTATTTACTTTATACACCGTGACTTTTTAGTCGTCTGACAACGGCAACCCACTTCATGTAAAATGAATGAAATGATAGCGAATAAAATGATCAGTCACAAATTATTAAATGAACATTATCTAGAAATTCACCAGATATATGTATGTATATCTGTTAGAAAACTGTTAGTTAAATTACAGGTGTATTTGCTATAGTTAAATTACATTGACAAAACACTGAAAATTAATATTATGTTTAATGTCCAACTGATGGCCCTTGGGACAATAATTAATGAGTTATTCTAACGGCCACCACTGGTGCCTGTTGGCCTGTTGGCCGTTGGGAGTATACCTATCCAATGACATTCATAACAAAAAAAAATGGTGGGACGAGCCGCTCTGCAGAGTAGTTCAGAGCAATCTGCTGAACACGTCTGCTACTACTGCTGAGCGTGCGCGCCTGCGGGCTGTGGGTGAGTGGGAGTCGGGTCATTGGCTTCACGCACTACCGTCGTCGAGCATAGGCACATTGTTCGACGACACAACCTTCCGCCTCGCTGTTTCTTTACGCCTTGGTGCCGCTTGCTGTTCTCCTCATCCCTGTCACTGCGGTAGGGCTTTCAATACCGGTATTCCGGGATCCCGTAATACCGGGATCACGGATTTAATATCGGGATTTTTCAATACCGGTATTGACGCCTCAATACCGTGATTACGGTATTACAACAATGGCTAATCGTGAACATGATATGACGATAGGAGAACCTTCTAATTCATTAAAACGACCAGTGAACATGAAGACATGTCACAATTAGAGAGGGAGATATCCAAATTGCCTAAAACCAAGAGGGCTATCTCAGCTACGAGCACCGATTTTTAATCTAAGAGATGTGTTTCTTCGAAACTGCTAGGGGTGGTCGGGATATATTTCTATCAAATCAAAATCAAAATTATTTATTTGTTAGAATATGGTACAAATATATGTATCGGCAGCTTACAGATGCTTATTGTCTGTGATACTTACAAGTGCAGAGCGTGCTTTTTCTTCAAAAGGCTATTTATATAACAGGCCGTCAACATTATTACTATTTGTATTATTTCGTTTATTAATTTTTCTTTACACATTTTTTATATTTTTACATATTTCTTAAAAAAAATATTAAAAAATAACATTTGAAAATATTAAAAATAGTAGCCCACCGGTATCGGGACCAGGGTCCAAGCTACCGGTGTTCAGGGCTGAGAGAAAAGACCCTCCTAACAATACGAGCCGTGTCCAGGAGTACCGCTTTCTGAATCAAGCCCTTGATCCAGCTACCTAACGAGAGCCTCCTAAGGTGTTGGTCAAGGCTCTTGGCAATTAAGCCATTGGTTAAAACGACTTTCGGCACCACGATCTCTGAGCACACATCCCACATGTCGACAACCTCGCGGGCCCAGTCAAGATAAGTATCTTAATTTGCTTATCTTTCTCGGCTTTCACAAGGTTCTAACCATGCGCGATCGTTATATCAACAATCATTGCGCGCCGCTCTGATCGATCTACCACCACTATATCAGGCTTATTGACTACAATAGTCCTGTCAGTGATGATGGATTGATCCCAGTACAGTGTGATAATGCCATTTTCAAGAACTGGGTCATAGGTATGTGCCTACCTATAGTACGGCACTTCCGATTCCACAAGGCTGTATTTTAGATCAAATTGCTGATGGATGATCCTGGCTACAAGGTTGTGTCTATGCAAGTTAGCCGTTAGCCAGACGAGAACACCTGGAGATAATGTGATGGATTGATTCGCCTGGACGGTGGCATGCCCGACATATGTCAACCGTGCCGTCCTTCACAATAAATCTCCGGTTGTTACTGTATTCCGTCGGGCCCATGCTCGGAAATACATACATTCATACCTCCCTGCGGTCGTTAGTGTCAAGAACTACAGGTTTGCGCCAGTCTCTTTAGTCAAGGAGAGTGGGGTAAGGCCCTTGTCCATCGCGACCACATCTCCACATCTCGATGCAACCCCACGTCGGTTTCTAGGAAATATTCCCTTTTTTTTCGGATGGGAAATCATCAAATTACTTCTCCCGCTCTGGGCAGAGCGGAAGGGAGTGTCAGACTTGTACTGACTAAAACCCATCCATGTTCCTTCCTTGCCCTTTGTGTTCCAGGGCCGCGGTATCTCTTTCGAACAGTCCCGCAGCCCAGGAAATATTCCCTGAGACTGCACATCTCGCGATTGTGGAGAGTCTTCAAGTCGAGTCGGGGGGCAAAAGCTAGCTTATAATAAATAAGAACAATAAAGACTGCTTGGAAAATAAAAACACGTATTTTAATGGTTTTATTAATGTCCTAACTGGACTTGCGTTCAATACCGGTATTAATACCGTGATCACGGTATTGACTTCCAATACCGGTATTGATACCGGTATTGAAAATATCCGGTATTTGAAAGCCCTACTGACTGCGGTGAAGCTGTCAACAACCTCGGTCACCACGGCCTGTCATGCAGCCGAAGTGCGGGCCGTTTTGTACGGCACGCAAATATAAACGACATCATCCGACGAGCTCTTGTCACCGTCGGCGTCCCAGCTGTTTTAGAACCCAATGGCTTGGCACGCGACAATGGCAAGAGACCGGACGGCATGTCTTTGTTTCCTTGGAAGATGGGTAGGCCTTTAGTGTGGGACGCAACATGCGTCGATACTCTTGCGCCATCCCATCTTCCAAGCTCATTGTGCTGTGCTGGTGCTGCCGCTGTGGCTGCAGAGAACCTCAAGCGGCGTAAATATAGAAACCTTTGTGTTAACTTTATTTTCGAGCTGTTTGGGGTTGAAACTCTAGGGCCGTGGGGTCCGAGTGCTCATAGCCTATTTAAGGAAATTTCGAAACGCCTAGTTGACGCTTCCCGTGACCCAAGGGCTGGCTTTTACTTTGGCCAGAGGCTAAGTGTTGCCATACAACGTGGCAACGCCGCCAGTCTCTTGGGCACATTACCAGCTGACAGCGTTGAGGAGGAGTTTTTCGATGCCCTTTTATAGTTTGTTGTTAGTTTATTTATTTTAGTTTAATAGTTTTTAAGTATTAATGTATATAGTTAGTTTATCCTAAAAAAACTAGTTACATTATGAAAAATTAAATAATTAGTGATAATAAAAATAAAAAAATATATTTTTCATTATAATGATGCATAACGTAGCCGAAACATTCTGTTGCGAGCGAAGATCTATCTACTTGACTCGTGCGATGGTTAGGTATGTTCTACTGTTTGATACGTAAACATTATTTACAGGATGTTTCATAATTGTAATGTATTTTTTTTTTGTACCTTTTATCATAATTAATGGTAAAAAAAAACACGCCTAGAGGTATTTTATGTCGGATACATTGAGTGGACCACCTTTGTCAGACGACTAAAAAATCACGGTGTATATGATAGTTTATAGGGTAAGTATATATCTATGGGCCATTGTAGCCTGAAATAAATGATGTTTATGTTTATGTAAAGTACAATAGTTCCGGAAGTTTGGAAAGGCCATTATAGGTAATGTAACAACCTCTCTCATCCCGGTGTGTGTGGTAGTTTTCGAAGGGTTAGGTCATAAAATAAGAAAAGCGACCCTTTCACCAGCATACTGATATTGGTCCATAACTTACATAAGTTTCTATTAATGGGATGGGAACATGAAAATAAAACCAATTGTTGACAAAATATTTATACGAATACAAATGTCAAAGCTATACTTGGTATACAATTTGGTATATGCTATTCTTTGTTTATTTGTAGACATTTTGTTTATTCTTAGTTTATTCTCGAGTATAAGTTTTATACCACGTTTATTTGTAAGGCTGTTATTATGTTATGCACGTATTTCTTATAGGACTCTGTAACAGGTTTTCAATTTGAACAATAAATTATGCATAATGTACCATTAGGCATAGGGACTGGGGTATTGATTGGTGAATGAAAGACATCTATGGTTGTCCTTAAAGTAGAAAAAGAGTAAAAAGCATTCACTGACAGTCTTACATTCCTGAGTGCTTCACCATGAGAATCTGACTTTCTGCTAAATAGACGTTCGGCTATACAGACCATCTGATAGTTGGACGTTTTGCTACATGGACTTTATGCTAATAAGACATACTGCTCATTAGACGTTTCGCGCTGTTGGACGTTTAGCTACTTAGACCTTCTGATCAGAAGGGCCGTTTTTACACAATAATTTCTAAAATAGGTACATATTAAGAGTGTAATTTTTTCAAGTTTTTAGGTTAGAATCTGAGTAATTCTAGAATTCTAGCATACACAAGACGTTTAGAATCCTTAGCCCATAAATAATCTATGTGATTGAACTTCTTGAAAGGCACATGATAAAAATCTATAACGTTCGGCAATTTGCTCTTTAAAATGTTAACGTCTTCTACATCGGAGAGCCAATCGTTGTCACTATAGAATAAAGCAACTGGAGACGTAATTTTCTCCACTGCATATTTCGGAGGCTTACGGGATCCGTAGACTTCTCGATTCTTTTCTTCTCCGTAATCATATCTATTAAAGGAATTTGACATTA
This sequence comes from Lycophotia porphyrea, assembly GCA_950005105.1. Taxonomy (NCBI): domain Eukaryota; kingdom Metazoa; phylum Arthropoda; class Insecta; order Lepidoptera; family Noctuidae; genus Lycophotia; species Lycophotia porphyrea. The sequence goes on from OX465389.1 coordinate 7,003,021, forward strand.
CGTTTTGTAAATAATGTACAAATTGGTTGATGGAAGCTCCAGCGGGCATGTGCCCAAATATCACGGGTAATTTCTCTTTATTAAATTTTTCAAAGTTGAATCCAGAAAAACAAAATACAATTGTGATGCATACTATACCGTTACCTATTTCACACAGAGGTTCTTTAGAAAATTGTTGTTTGATAGGCTTCGGTAAGATTTCATACATTTGAAACATTTTAACAAGTGCAATTTCGTAATAATTGAACGGAGCGGCCATCCTGACTAATGGACTCTTCATATGCGACGCCCAAGCTAAAGGTGCTAGTGCAATCATTCTTGTAATTTTGTTATTATATTCCGGTTTCTCTGAGCACATTACAAAGAAAGCTGTCGTACCCTGTGAATGTCCGATATACGCCAACTTTTCTTTACTAGTTTTTTTAAGCACATAGTCGATTATAGCTGGCAAGTCAAAGCGGCCAATTTCATCCCAACTGAAATTCCAGAATTGTTGAGTGTCTGGTGAAATGCTCACGTGTTGCCTAGAGTGCTTATTACCTCGAGCGTTGCCCATCCAAACATCGTAGCCTACCGTTGCTAGCAGATATGCCAAGCTGTCGTCTGGTCCAGCGGTCACCCAATCATCAGCACTCATTAGTAACCCATGCATCAGCAGAACTGGAGGGCCGCGACTCTCGATCCTGAACAAGGTAAGAATATAACCATCCTCTGTCTCCACATGATATTCTTGCACGGGATGTTTATATTTATGTATCAACTGGGTTATATTAAGATCAGCGTCTTCATTATAAGGTGGTTTCGGACCACTTAAAAGATCTACGACTGTTGTTAATTCCTTTATAATAGCTGCGGCGTCGATTCCCAAATCATGTAACACTATTTCATTGTTAATGCAAAACGTGTGGTATAAAAAGTTTATCAATATTAAAATACTGCAAATCAGTATTTTCATGATAGAGAATTTTTTAAGAAACTGAAATGGTCAAATACGATAAAGATTTAAAAAAACTGTGAAGCAGAGTTTACCAACCTTGGGTAATCTTTTTAATACGGAAGGTAATATTCTGAAGACGGGTGGCTTTCTAACTTTCATAAAACAATTTGAGAGGCTGTATAAAACTATAATCATTACTTGTTTATACTATAGTCATAGCGACACTACATCGTGGGACAGACTGGTTCGTCTATGTCTTATGAGTGTATCTAAGTTCAGTTCTTTCCCGACATTTAGGCTGGTAGATCTGTTTCACAAACAACGGGGCACTTAATATCATGTCCTGCGTGTCCTGTTGTTTGTTCACTACAGGAACTGGTGGACGCTACCGACAGCGCCAAACTAGTAGCTCAGTTCTGGGCCGACACAATATAGCCATCGACTCGCTAAGAAGAAGAATCAGGTTATCTGGATAAATGAAGAGAACTCGATTCAACATAACATAACATCACGCCTGTAATCCCCGTAGGGTTAGGCCGAGGTGTACCTTATAGTACACCCACATTTCGCCAGTTATATTTTATTAAGAGAACTCGATTTAGTAAGTAGGTATTCCTTAGGAGAACTCATTTTATAAATATATTGGTGTTTACATTACGGTTTTACCTCTCTGCATTTCAGCATGTCAAATTGCAACACTATAAGCAAAATACATAATTACTTTATTGGCTACAATGATATACAGTTTGACATTATAACTTTAGCTATAAACTGCGGAGTGCAGTTCACAAACAAAAGTTGTTTTAAACAGTGAAGGAGGAAAATAGCAGTTAACTTTCCAGGTGTCAAAATTTACTACATTAAGCTGTCCATACAAAAACATAATCGACCCAAACGTATGGGACAACTCATTATTTTTTAATGGTCTTTAACACAAATTTTAAATACGACCACGCATTACTGATAAACGTTGTATGTTAGTCTGAAATCGCAGTAGAGAAGTAAGAAATCTTTAATTCACTACGGGATAATTAAATGCCGATTCATATTTGTTATTCCTCAAGTTAAAAGTTATCGACGGAAAAACAAACGATTTGCAGTAATTTCTGGTTTTTATCTCATGGGGTGATGGGGCAAGCAAAAACATAATTTGGCAGTTATCATAAAGACTAACGTGATTAGCAGGTTGTTACAACTACGATCAAGATTAGTCACTGTTTATTCTTTTTAATGACAGCCTTGTTTACAAGTCTTGATCTTCTTCTTCTTTTCGATTCGATGAACTCAAGGGGTTGTTCTCAGTGGTCCACGAGTCTATTGTTCTCGAAACATTAAAATTCGTATTTTACTTCCCAATGGGTCCACGACATTTTAAAATATAAAATATTTTATATAGTCAGCAATCAAAGCTTGACTAATAATCCTACTTGGAAAAATCACGCAAGACACCCCTGTTAGGTGGTTCCTAGTAAAAATCATAGTCATAAAGTTCGTAATAATGAGAAAAATTTAAACTACCTTTGCTTTTCAAGATTACTTAAAATAAATGTCTCAGATAGGATCTCTAGTTATCGCGTCAAATTTCTTGCAAATGAGTTCCACTATTACCCATTTCAAGACCTGCACCCAATTACCAATCACTCTGTGTATAACTAGTACGGCTAATAAAAAATCCAACAATGGATGTTGGAAATACATAATCTCACGAACGACGTGTGAAATCAGCTGTTCACTTCCTGCATAGCTGCAGAGTTCATAGAACTCGTTTTCGCGCTTGCCGTTCGCAACGTGTGTTTTGACACGGTAACGATACATGGAGTATGAGGAAATAAAATTCCCATAACATTCCTGAAATAATTTCTTGTATCGGTCATCTTAGTATGTTAGCAGTTGTTATAAGGTCTAACATAGGCTATTTTTAATAAAAGTTTACATTCATTTTACATGGCCTTGATGATCTAGTGGTTGCGACTGTTGAGCGATCCTGGGTTCGATTCTCAGGTCGGACAAAGTGTTATTGGGTTTTCCATCAGGAATCTCTTAGTGGCAGCTACGAAGTCTAGTTTTATCACTGGTTGATGGTAATTAGGCTCGCCCTCTATTCCATGGAACCTCATCATACAGGTGAAATATGGTTGTACTAATAGGTTCACATCTGCCTAACCCTTCGGGCATTACAGGCTTGATTTTATGTAATTATATGGTTAGGTAGCTAGGTATTTTTGGTATCAACAAAAGTTACATAAGAGGTCGTAACTAAGTGAGGAGCAATCCGTGAAACTTTCTATCTAACGCGCCACTTGACAACGCCCAATTAAGCTGAGTGCTTACTCTGTTGATACTTGGTACCCTCAGGTCGTACGAGTAGGTAAAGGAGAAGTTAATAATCATTCATAATGGGATTTTGTGATAGATGATTGGTGCTAATGTTTCTAAGGAGCGATGAGTTTCCTCAAAGATCTCTTAAGTCACTGTACGTACGGGCGATTTTTGAAGTGAACACTTCTATAGCGGCGTTGTGCACTTTTTGGGATGGGTAAAAACTGTTATACTCGCGTCAGATCGTCAGATCGATTCGGCGGCGCAGGGCGCTTGCGCGAGTGTGTGTGTAGTTTAAGCTAGATGGCGTTGTTTCAAGTTTTCACTTCTGCCGGCACTCCAACCCGTCTTTTTTTTCAAGTATGTGGGAGGTGAGTACAGCAGTCATTGTGCCGATAGTTGTGTCCGCCAATGGCTTAATAGCCAATAGCCTCGAACAATATCTGAGGAGACTCTCGCTTGACAGTTGGATCAAATGCTCGATTCAGAAAGCAGTACTTCTTGAGACGAAGCGTATTGTAAGGAGGTTCCTGTCTCAAGAGCCCTCACCACCGGTAGCTCGGACCTTATTCCCGATGCCGGGTGGGCTGAATGTAAGTATGTAAGAAGAATGAATACTTAAAGGAAATACCAGTATTCAAAAAATGATCGAACAATCAAGTTACAATTCACACTAGTTCGATGTTCGGTGGCCGAACAAGTGAGAAAAAAACCTCAGTTGTTCGAAGATAGAACTCAATAACTGAATTCAAGTCAAGATAGCCAAGTATTTATCAATATTGTATTAAAATATATTCATTGTAGATATTACTGCCCCTGATCGAATTTTCATAGCATTTTGTTTTTATGTTAGACTGTAAGGATGGAGTTTGGAAGTATGCCATTTTTTTATACCCATTACTTAAACGTCTCGATAAATATTTCACACAAGTTTCCCAGACTTTGAGTGAAGGCCTCAAAAGGAAATGAACATTGTCTGAAACTGTTTATTATTATTTCTTTTTTAATTCAAGTGACAAATGGTTAAATTCTAAATCACGTGCTCATGCTTTACTGATGAAGTTTGAAAACAAAGCAAAGGCGAAGCGAGACAAGTACTGGACTAGACTTTACCGACTTGTCCGTCCATTTAGTAGAGTTATTATTTAACGTCAGTAGTGTTCTATTTATATATGATACATATGTACAGTCAGCCCCCAAAAAAGTGTAAACACAGATAGGGAACCATTTTATTGTCTACAACCATTATTCCAAATTTCATTCATTCCAAAACCATTTTCCAATTCCAAAATTGTGTCTACAGTGTAAAGCTGCATATTTAACATAGTAAACAATTAATTTTACCAAAACCTATGGCCAAAACAAGGTATTGATTTCCGGGTCGGGCAGTGTTATTAGGTCAGGCATTTCTCAGTAGCAGCCACGTAGTCTGGATTTGTGCCCGGTTGATGGCAATAAGCTTGTCCCCTTTTACATGGGACTTAATGTACATACACAGACCGACAATGCCATACGACTTGCAACGATTGACATGTCTCGAATTTCGTTTGATAGAAGAACAAGAACTTTATTTCTGTCATTTTCATTTCATGCACGCCGTCAGTGACGTGTCTTTTGTATTTTGTTGAATTTGAAATACATATAATGTAACATCATCATCATCATCATCAGCCTATAATGTTCCCACTGCTAGGACACAGGCCTCCTCTCTATGAGAGGGATTGGGCTATAATCCACCACGCGGGCCCAGTGCGGATTGGTAGATGTCACATGTCTTCGAATTTTTGGTTCTAGGACATGGCGGTTTCCTCACGATGTTTTCCTTCACTGTTTTTGAGAGCAATGGGGTTAAGAAATAAATTACACAGAGTAATGCGCCTGTCTGGGTTCGAACCCACGACTTACAGTTCGTAAGTTGGGGTCGCTACCACTGGGCCACCGCTGCTCTTAATACCCTCTTAATACCGGTGCTCTTATAATGTAACGAATGATGCTTAGTCCTATAGAGGTGGTCAATGGTTCCATGTCCGTCTTCCCTTTATTGCCACTAGTTCAAAATCAAAATCAAAATATTTTATTTCGCACAGGCCTACATGGGCACTTATAAAAGGTCGACAAAAAGATGCACGGTTCAGTTAGTTATTTCCTATGGAGAAAAACCGGCAAGAAACTCAATGGTTACTCGTTTCAAATCATTTGGTTTAACAATATTATCATGTTACAGCATTCGTAGGTACTTAAGTATGGGGGGACACTGGGACAGCAAAGGCCCGGCAATAAGTCGACCTTTTATCTTCTTTTACGTTAGCAAAAGTTAACACGTATCTAGGAATCTACAAGGCCTACACTGTTCACACATTCACAAACAATCGTTAAAAAGAATCTATACAAATGTAAAAAAAAAAATATTATAGAAAGTTGCCATTAACAGTTCCATGATGGAACTACTGTTTTTTTAATCACTAGTTCCATTTAAAAAACAACTGATATAATTGAACTTATTTTGAATTTTGTTATCACTAGTTCCACGTTATTATGTTAGGCACTTTATATCTTTTTGAGGCTGACTGTACACACCTTTGGGGCTGACTGTACACACCTTTGGGGCTGACTGTACTTACCTTTGCATACCGTAAACGCGGGTTACTTTAGCTACTTTTTCAAGTTTGTTTAGAAACTATTTGATAGTAGGGATTATGGTGGATTTCTTAGCCATTGAATGGATTTGATTCATAGGTGTGGTAGCTAATAAGTAACAATGTTATTTTCCCCAAAATGTATGTGTAATTTTTTTTTATTTTTTTTTTTATTTTGAGCCATTGTTGTCCTTTGAAGAGGGTTAGTTTGTCCTGCAGATTTTATTGACCCAAAAACTATATTTATGACAGCATTAAGTCAATCTAAGCCCTATACAATGATAGACAATAGAAATACCAATGTTGTACATACCAAAAAATCTGAGTTTCATTTTCAGAAAAATAAAAGTTATAATTTTTTTTTATGGAAAATAACAAATTATTAACAAAAATAAAAAATGCTTCAATATAATATTAAGAAATAACGTAGGATAATCAACAGTCTAAAACTAATCATAAAGGTCTTAAAATTGAGAATCATTGTTTTCTTATTAAAATAAATGATATAAATATAAATCAATATAATCAAAAAAAATATTCTATTTTTCAATTTCTATTAAATTGTATATTTAGAGCATCATGTACTCGACAATGTGTAAGCTGTGGTTACCTATAATTGAGTGTGCGGTACAAGAGCATGTTCTTAGCAGTAGTTTTCATGTTATATAAGATTAATTGTAACGTACATCGTTGGTAATCCAAAATAAAATAAAAATAAATAAATAAATAAGAAACGTACAGTGAGCGGCACGAATCTTGAACTCTGACTTTCATGCACATCCCCTTCATCTGCGCAGGTGAGTGGGGTGTAATAATAAAACATAAGAGTAAAATTATACAATTTGTACTGCCAGGTAACGATAGGAACTTTCTTAGACCAAAATGAACACATCTTGTTTTTCTTGGAACTTAGCCATCTAATTCAGGAACAGAAAAACATCCTTTTTTTTTCATATTTGGGAATATTTATCTTACAAATAATATCCTTCCGACTATAGAGTTGTTCGTCCTTAATAACTGGCCACCGCCAGAAAAAATTACTTTAGCTCAAGAGCCAAAGTTATCCAAAAGTATGAGTCAAAGTAAAGCCACACTTTATTTTTAAGATTTTGGTACTTTGGCTCGTAAAAAAAGTATAATTTTACAGTGACTGCAAACACATTTCTGACACAAACAATTTCATATAATAAAGGAAACTTACCGAAACTCACGGTAACACTACAAAGTTTGCAGCCGTCAAATATGCACGTTTTTAAGCAGGTAGTTCCGAATTCAACTGACAGGTTGACACTTGCTTAAAGGTTGCTTGACCAATCAGAAACAGTTACCTCTATTCCCATCTAGTATTTGTGACTCGAACTAGAGCGTTTGCTGTTATTTTACCGACAGGCGGGAAGTTCAAAGTTTTTTTTCAGTTTTGAGCCAAAGTTCCCCTCCCCCCCAGAGCTAAAGTAACCCGCGTTTACGGTATTTTCTGTGGCTTATTAATCAGTAGGTAGCGTTATTTTCCGAATCATTTTATTGTTTAAATTGTTTAGGTAACAAGTCGTTTGCTATTGAAGGCACAGCGTGCTTTCTCGTACAGTTTATCTACTATGGTTTTCAAAACTGCTTTAATTAGACATAATTATGATACCAATAAAAGTAACAAAGTCCATTAGCGTTATCTAAATACACTAGCTTTAGCATACGCGAAATGGAAACCTACTTAGGGCCAAGTTCACCGACAACATAACGGTCTGATTATCTGAAAACAGCTGTTTACCATGAATTTTCGAAATCTGATGATTAAACTCAGTAATCAACTGTTATCGCTAATTCAATGTCGATGAACATGGCCCTTAATAATCAGATTTCCTTTTTGAAACACGAAAATTCACGGTAAACAGCTGTTTTCAGATAATCAGACCGTTATGTTGTCGGTGAACTTGGCCCTTAGTTCTGCAAACGGCTGATTCTGAGCACCAGGAAATTTTCTATAGTCGTTTGAAATTGTACCTTTCCAATAAATGGAAATATACATGTTACTTATAAAACGACATCATGTGTCAACCGCGAAATATGATGGGTGGGAAGGCAAAGCTGACCTCCAGGACATACAGGCACGGTAATAATATCTAGGTGCGATAAAACTTGAAAATCGTCTCACATGTTAATATTACTGTCATTATGTCATTTACAATATCTAGCTAGGTTTTAATTTTAGAAAAGGTCGTTTTATCCGCGTGTATCGAGCAAAGCTCGGTCATCCAGGTACTTTACATTTATAATATCTGTCTATCTATCTAATTTAATTAATCTATCTAATACCTTTAAACGAGCAATTCTTGTATACTGGGTGTTTGCATGGACCGGCACAATTTTTCCAGGGATTTGGAAGGTCATTAGCTAGGTTGTACCCATACACCCTTTGTCCCAAATGTCACGGTTGGATACATATGATTTAAAAAAAAAATGAAAAAAATGCCCAAAATGTTCCTTTATTTCGAAATAACTTTTTTGTTTGTTTTTTTTTGTAACTTTTTTTTTTGTTTTTTGTTTTTGTGTATGGGTAGAACCTAGCTAATGACCTCCCAAATCCTTGGAATAATTGTGTCGGTCCATGCGCCAAACACCCTGTATAAATGATCTGAATCTCGGAAACGGCCCCAACGACGTTCATGAAATTTTGTATACAGGGGGTTTCGGGGGCGGTAAATCAATCTTGCTAGGTTTTATTCTTAGAAAACGTCGTTTTAACCGTATTACCGAGCAAAGCTCGGTAATCCAGGTACTTTACATTTACAATAGCATTATGGAGTGCAAGAAGCAGCTTTATGTTGTATGGGAGATAAAAGCTAGTTATTTAAGGCCCACCTATAAAATAAAAGACGGCGGCAAGTTGTAACAACCCTTCGACATAACATGTCGAAGTATTGTTACGACTTTGCGTAATGTTATTACGCCATTTGCTTTTTATTGTTTGGTGAGTTGATGCTACTGTTTAAGTACCTCACCACACATTTACACAGCAGCAAGTTTACTAGTCTGTTACTCAGTTTCTACCCACTCAAACGCCAGCGGGTACTACGGTACCCAGCAATAAAAAGCGCTTAACTGCCAAATTGACATTATTGACAATGACATATGACCTAAGTGACACTTGTGACACTTGACAGTTCAAACAAGGTTTAATTGGCGCGCCACTGGCTACACAATGTGCCCGGCTGCTGTCGCTATTAAAGAAAATAAAGGTACCTACGAGTATCTCTGCCAGTGCTAATACCTTTTGGACATAAAATAAATAGTATAACACAAGTTATGGTTATGAGCAGACCATTCTTAATATTACTGCCTCGTTAGTTTAGTGGACGCAAGCACGACTGCTGAGCATGATGTCCTGGGTTCGATTCCCGGGTCGGGCAGTTATCGGGCTTTTCCATCAGGAATTTCTCGGTAGCAGTCACGGAGTCTGGATATGTGCCCGGTTGATAGCAATAGGGTCGTCCCCTATTACATGGGACTTGGCGTAATGTGGGTGTACTATTAGTTTAGTTACACCTCTGCCTAACCTATCGGGGATTACAGGCGTGATATTATGTTATGTCATTCTTAATACTGTTAAATAAAAAAAAAAATCTTATAATTCGGCTAAGGATTCCAAGAATAAAAATTAGGACTATTAATTCTTGTTTACAGTTAACAGATATTATTTAAATAATAGTGATAAAAGCAACTGTAAAATTCTATACAAAGTTATTTTATTTATGGCAGATTTAATCGGTATTGTCCAGAATCATCTGTCGTAGATTATTCAACACAAGCATCTGTATAATAGTTATCATTTATCTCCATAAACGTTCTCATCTGGTTCATTATATTCCGAATTAGCATTTTGATGACCCGATCTCCGTCTAACACAGATGACACTAGTATCATTTTGGTGTGGTCCTGTTATAATGTGTAGTAACTATGGCGCTATATAAATAGCGTCCAGATTTTTTTAACGCCATTTTATCATAAGAAATTGAAAAAGTGGTCAAAATGATTAAAACAGTTTTATTTGTTACCATAAGTGTTTTTTGTTTTAAGTGTTGGACATGGAGTTATGAAATGCGTAATCGTGAATTATTTGATATTCAGGAATTTAACAATTATCTTAAATCCACTCAGGATTCTAACCTATTCGATAGTACGAGGATCATTAACACTGACTTACAACAGTACAAATCAGGACTGAACCATGAAGACGTGTATCTAAATGTTTCTCAGTTGATATCCAAATATGGATATCCCGTGGAGGAGCACAAAGTCAAAACCGAAGATGGGTACATTTTAACCATGGTGAGAATACCCAGTGAAGGGCCTGTTGTATTTTTAATGCACGGTTTGGTGGGCTGTTCCGACGACTTCGTGACTGCGGGTACACAAAGTGGAATCGCCTATTTACTTGCCAACGAAGGATATGACGTGTGGATGGGAAACGCTCGAGGCAACAAACATTCGAGGACACATGAGACCTTGATGCCCTCTACGTTCCAGTTTTGGGACTTCAGCTGGGATGAAATCGGGCGCTACGACTTGCCGGCAATGATAGACCATGTTTTAGACGTGAAGAATCAGACCCAGTTAATTTACGTGGGCCACTCACAGGGCAGTACAGCTTTCTTTGTCATGGCCTCTGAACTACAAGCGTACAACGATAAGATATCTCTGATGGTAGCGCTATCAGCTCCCACTGCAATACCTAATATAAAAAGTCCCTTCCTCAATTTTCTGAAGATCATAACGCTTAACCGCCCGGAGCTGTTGTTTGCACTTGTGAAAGAAATGGGTTTCTATGAATTCCTGCCAAGTAATGATTTATTGAAAAGTTTTGGGCCGAGCATATGCGGTACAGCAGAGCTCGCAGAAATCGTTTGCGGTAATATTATGTTCATGTTATGTGGGTTTGATGCTGATCAGTTGAACATTACACAGCTGCCGGTTATTTTCTCTCACCAGCCGTCTGGTGCGTCTACGCAACAAGTTGAACATTACTCGCAAGCTGTGATATCGGGTAAGTTTCGACGGTTTGATTTAGGCGAAGCAAAAAATCTTGAAATATATGGTTCTAAGGCTCCCCCAGAGTATCCAGTGGAGAAAATAACTACCCCAATTGCAGCGTTTTATAGTGATAACGATTGGCTCGTGTCTGTCGATGATACAGAAGCTTTGCTTAAGAGACTGCAAAACGTAGTGGAAGTTTATCAAGTGCCGCATCCGTATTTTAATCATGTTGATTATTTGTTCGCTAAGGACGTCAAAACATTGGTGTTCACCAAATTATCTTCAATTATAAAGCAATACATATAAGTAACAAAAATAACAAATGACTGTGTTATTTGAATGTTAATGTTGTCTTGTTTATTTTGTTTGTAAGAAAAATACAAAATTATTAAATTTATTTATTATATATTTATTCGTGTTGAGATTGTTCATTATTTTCCTTTACCTTCATGGTCCTTGAACTTTAAAATTTTTGTTCAGCAGAATCACGAGAAGTATTTGAAGCATTGGATTAGATCATGAAATTGATTGAATTGATTTTTGGAAAAAATAGGCGACCAATCATTAACGGACAGGCACCTCAGAAGGTCACCGATTGTTTAAAAACTGCATCAAAACAATCTTTACGTAGTATAAAACAAAGTCGCTCCCGCTGTCTGTACACTTAGATCTTTTAAACTACGTAACTGATTTTAATGCAGTTTTTAGCAATGGATAGAGTGATTGAAGAGGTAGGTTATATGTATAACATTGCACCCGTGCGAAACCGGGGCAGGTCGTTAGTATTTCTTCGTTGTTCGCTGTTTGCCTCAATATAATTTTTTGTATTACTGTAAGCCACCCAAATATAATAAAATAAAATAAATAAATAAAAAATGAAGAATGAAACCTAGAGCTTTTAAATATAAGAAGTTTGCTGAATGTAATTATGTCGACAGACACAAACTAGAAAGACGGATTACGTACAAGTAAATACAAACAGACGATCTTGATACATATATATCTGGCGCCGACGTGCCTGCTCTCACGACCGCATATAAAAACCAAATTTACTCAAGGCCGCACCATCTATGTTTATATCAAGTAGAAAAAGACGAAGACGGATTGCGTGCCGAAATTCACTTGCCGAAGCGACGCGTGCAATATATCACTGTCCCTATGACGGACCCGAGACGTTTGTGTCTTATCGTCGTCTGCTCTATTTCCATTAGCGCAATGGGGGCTATCACGCACGGATTCGCCGGTAGAGGCGTTCGTGTAGAGTCTTCCGAAATGTCAGATATCATAGAGATTTCGCGTGTTGCGTGCTTTTTTATCACGTATTTTAACTAATATTCATGATTCTGGTCTAGATTGACCTATTCCTGATTAATTATGACTTGAAGATTTTCAGTAGCAACTTAGGATCTTATTTGTTAGTAATGGAGGTAGAATGATTTTTAATGTTTTATGCTTGTTAATAATGTTAGTGAGAATATTTGTAAATATGTATCTGAAGTTTACACTATGTTGATATACGAAATAAAATAAAGTTTTTATGAAGTTATTTGTACTTTAAAGTATAAAATAGAATTAATGACAGAACCTTACTCGACAGTGGCGCCATCTGGTGAGCTTAAAAACGATAGCCCCCATTTCATTGATTTATATCTTCAATCCAATCAATGCTATTACTCCTTGTTCTATTGATTTACTGAAAGTGATTGGCCTGTAAGCGTCGGGGAAATTAATTGACACACTACGTCAGTAAACAGTCAAAGACTGAGCAGTAATTATGATTTGAACATACGGACTATTTAAGTTGGTAGTTAGTTTCCATAACAATTATTTTCTCTTTCTTAACATCCAATAAACAACTAGAAAAGGGACCTTTTTATATTCCCGGAGTCTTGAGAGGCAAGGACCTATTCACAAAATATAGGTTACTTTTGTCCACGACCAGTCAGATTAAGCATAAAATATAAACGTATTGTGTAATCTTTGAACCGATTGGAGTTATTTGATGTAAATATACAGGGATGATAAAAGTTTGACTTTGTTGATTGTGTGAAGTGTCAGAAGGTTGGCCAGTTCAATAATGGTGTTGCTATGCTAGTCGGTTCATAAATTCGAGACCTTATTTTTTTATCGTGATACTAGCGACCCATCCCGGCTTCGCACGCAGTGCCGGATTAAGCAAGCGCGGGGCCCGTAGCAAATTCTTTCTATCAAGGAGCCCTTGATCTGCCAGAGAGGGTACAACCCAAGAAATATTTTGCTAACTTCGTTCACAAATAATTTGCGGTGTGTCGGGAGTTAACTTTCGGCAATATGTAAAAAAAAAATTTTTATGGTAGTAGCTTTTGATACCACAAACTATCCATTGGGCAGTTGTTTTTAGGGATAGGTTTCTCTATAGTTGTCCGAGATTTCGGGGAGGTTTTAACCCCCATACGCTGTGGGCGGGTTTGAATACGCGGGGCCCCCGATAGCGCGGGGCCCGTAACAATTGCTACTCCTGCTACTGGGTTAATCCGGCACTGTTCGTACGGGTGCAATGTAGATACTAGTGTATATTATAAACCTTCCTCTGCATTAAAATCCGTTGCGTAGTTTAAAGGATCTAAGCAAACAGGGGGACAGACAGACAGCGTTAAGCGACTTTGTTTTATACTATGTAGTGATTTAAATAACTTTGCCTCACACTAGGAATTACTCCTGTATCGTGGGTGCGTTTACAAACATTTATACTCACATACACAAACAGCCACACCAGGAACAACTACCTGTAGGCCTTACTAATATTTGTTCCGTCACGAAAAATAAAATGGCAGACGTTAGTCAGGATTCACATAAAAATCTTCCAACCCCTTTACTTATGCAAACTTTTAACACGAAAACCTTTACATAATTTATAAACGAAAATTGTGTTCAATTTCCGTTTATAAATCTCTCTAAATAATTCCGTTCGGATCATCGTATCGTTTCTGTTAATGTGGAAGGTGGGTGAATTAAGGTTTATGTAGGTTCCTAGAGCTACCCTACAGCCTACAGGCCTTTCACAGTTATATTTCCCTTATCTTGCAAAATTGTGAAAATCCTTGTCTACTGTCGTTGGAATAAGGTAGCAGGTGGGTTGTTCTTTGGTTTGCTGGCAGAGGTAATATTATGGTAAGAGCACTGTAGGGTAGCTTTAAAACCCACACCTACCTTCATTCATGGCTTAAATAACGTAGTTCGTAAAATATTTTTTTTTTATCTCTTTAGCTATGTTATTTATGTCTTTTAAGATATATTTTGAATATATCTGAAATATATTTGAAATGTATAAAATATATATGAAAATCGGCCAAAAGTTAGTTATTAAAAATATATTTTTTAATATATTTATACATTTTTTATAGATTTTTAATATATTTAAAATATATTTTTTATACATTTTGTCATTTATTTTTTTATATTATTTTTCATGGGGGTATACTTACTCACGATAAAATTGTGAAGGCATTATTAATTCGATCTTGTCTTTTCAGATTATCAGTATGGATGAATCTGTTTTGCATTTTCTGAGAAGATTTACTATAGTAACATATATATTTTTTTTCACCATCGGGAAGTAGAGATTTTAACGAACAGAAAACATACCAACTTTTTGAAAAAAACTGATATTTTGACGGGTGAATTTTCGATTGAAAATTAAGGTGCTTTTTCGATATTAATTCAAAATAAGGTGAAAATATAAATATTTCTAATCAAATAAATTACAGCGTATTTGGGACATAAAAAGGTAAGTTTTCACCAAATTTCGTGAAAAGAAAAACAAAATTGTAAAAGATAAAAATAAAAAACCAAAAACTTGCTTTTTTGAATATTTCACATAAATTTTGAGGTTATGTGAAAAAAGTGTAAGTACAAAAGTTTTAGATCTTTTTATTACCTACAACTTTGCCATTTGACTTTTTTCCATAGGACTTTTAGTTTTGCCGGAAATCGAGAAAAACCGTTTTTTGCCCTTAAAAACTCACCCCCATCCCCTTCCCGACCTCAGATCGCCCGTAAATTATTTTTCCTTTCATTTTCATAATATTCTCCTCCTTTTTTAATGGGTTTCATCCTACTATTATTTTTTTTCGTTTTAAAAATTATCGACCCTGGTCTAATAGGTTTTGATTGATATGCGATATAAACGGTCATATGTTTTGATCGTGTTGATTTAGAAGTTTGATTTTTTCACAGCTCCAAGAAGTAGCAGATTTGAGTATTTGATACTAATTACAGCTTTATACCTCCAAGCGTTCCTGAGAAAAAGGGTCTTGAAAAACTGACAACAAAGTGATCCTATAAGGGTTCCACTTTTGCCGACTGAGATACGGAACCATAAAGATGCCAAGAATATATAACTTTAAACCTTTATTAATTTCTTTAATTATTCACAAACCATTTATTAAACGATTAATCAATTTACTTGACCAAGATGGCTTATGCAATAGCAGAATTTGTTAAGATGTGGATGTGTCGCGCTGATACAGTTCGGCTCATCTCCATATCTAAAACAGAATATAATCGTTTAAATAGTTGAAAAGGACATAGTACAAGAAGAGTAGGCGCGGTCATTTTTGGTTAACACATTTGCATGTTATGGTATTTTTTTGAAGGTAATATATATTTTTATAGAGATACCCGCAAAATTACACCTAAATTCAAATAGTGGGCACTATTGATGCTTTTTTGACCTAAGTGCATGTAGAACGATTATTTTCTTGTTATAAAAAGATTGTGTAGAAGGGTCAATCGTTCGTACTACTGATAATTTTATAACACGACGAAAATGTAGTTAAAAAAAAGCAGATGTTATAAAAATTTTGCATATTTTGTCAGTTTTGTTACCTGTCAATCAACCCGGTCTCTAGTTATGAAAATGTAAGACTTTTTCTGTTTTATATGTACCTACATTATGCAGTTTGGCCTAAAATATGTACTTGTAGTGCGTAAAAATTGGAACATTATAAAAATTAGAACAAAGGGAACCATTCTTAATTTTCTTATTTCGTTGATTCTATTTTTTTTCTTTCATTCCCTACTGTGTATAAAGTTCCCAGTAGGCGTTGGGCCGTAGGCGTAGGCCTCACCTCTTTGAAAGGCAGCGGGCCATATTGGACCACAAGGGCCCAGTGCATGTTAGTGGATGTCACATGTGTTGCATTTTCGGTTTTCGTGATATTTTTTCTTTACTAGTTTGCGAGCAGTGAAAATCACCACTACTCGTAGAACGGTAACGGATAAATGACATATAAAGAAATATATTTCTTCAGATCATTACTTAAGTGATTTTTTTATCATCATAATCAACTTCCATAATATATTAACACTCTATACGTAATCAGTGTCTAATCTGCTTCCCTTACAGATGACGGGCGAACCTAGGGTGTCCTTAATCCGTATTTCTAAAGAACTCTCTGTCTTTATAAGGAAGTACCCATAAAGATCATACACAAACCTTAGCCTGATAATATTCTTTAACCGCTCTTGGTGCTTTGTGTATGGGATTTCCAAGATACGCATCTTCTTCCTTTGCGTAACCATATGTCAAAACTTGCTGGTTCACATCATGTTGTAACACCCATTCTATGGACACTAGTCGTCTTCTAGCGCATTTTGATCTGTAACATCATCAAGTTGTGCATGTGTTATGCTCAAAGACCGAAAACGCTCAATGAGCGAAAAATCCAACCACAACGCGTTGTTGCATTATCAAAACGACCACCAAGTGAAATTCACGTAGTGGCCATCCTAGCAATGAGGAAATACCACAACGTGTTCTGTTCATTTTTAAACAGCCACGACACGATATGGATACCTCCATATCGTGTCGTGGTTGTTTTAAAAATGCTTAGTTAATAGAACATGTTGACGATGAAGGATGTAGTCGAGGATGATGGTGTCTAAATTTGCGTCATGGGAGGAGGGGTTTATGTATTTTTCGGGGGTGCTGACAACGATGTTGAGGACAAAATGAAAATCCTAGATGGATAGGGGTTTGAATGGCCTGCTTAACTGCAGAATGCAATTGTAAACCTATATGGGTTCAAATTTTAAGTAAGTATAAAGTAAGTACAATTCCAACCTTTTTTTGAAAACCAAATAAAACAATGTATATTTTCGTTTCTTTCATAAATCATGCAATAAAAGGTTAATGTTTTTATATTAAAACTAGCTTATACCCGCGGCTTCGCTTACGTTAATTTAGAAAAAAAAACACTTTTTTTTGTAGCCTCCATGGTGTCCCACTGCTCCCCTGCGGTGCTCCCCTTCCATACCTAAAGTTTCTATAATAAAATCAATCAATCAATCTGTTTATTCAATCATAATTCGAAAGACACGTGGTGACATCTATTATCATAAGAACGTTATTGTAGTTTTCCTCGGGAACAGTATTTATTTTCGGGATGAAAGGTACCCTGTGTCCGTTTTTGTACACCTGACAACATACATGCAAAATTTCAGGATGATCGGTTCAGTGTTTTAGGCGTGAAAAGGTAACTAACAAACAAACAAACTTACTTTCGCATTTATAGTTAGGAAGTTAGGATGTTTAGCGTCTATGTGAAAAGATGAATAAAAGAAATAACGCATAAGTTTATTTTTTATTTGTCCGTCTTTCACCCAGCAACGGATCAAGCTACAGGCTAAAGCCAGTCACCAATAGTATTATATAAAACTTACCTTTGTACTTCACTAATGCTGTCAATATACTCGGCCAGTGCAAAAGCCACTTTGTGGAACATTTCTGGATGAGATACGTTGGACCATTTTGTGCAAGAACACCAATGTTGTATGATTCCAGCCTCAGGACATGTTCGAATTTTAGGTATCTGAAGAAGTCACATAATTATAGTCAAGTCATTATTAAATACTCATTATTTAGGACAAATCGATAGCAACCAAGTACCAAGCAAATTAATAAACTTTCTTTATAGTGTAGTTAGTGCCTAACCTGGTGTCAGAGATTTAATGCCGCCCATGGGCCTCTGACTTGACTTTACATGCCGTCGGCACCCGACGCGCCGCGTCTCCGTAAATGAGCATTTACACAGTCACTTTTACATTTTTTATAATATCATTTACTGTATTCAATGCAAAATGAATCGATACAT
This sequence comes from Lycophotia porphyrea, assembly GCA_950005105.1. Taxonomy (NCBI): domain Eukaryota; kingdom Metazoa; phylum Arthropoda; class Insecta; order Lepidoptera; family Noctuidae; genus Lycophotia; species Lycophotia porphyrea. Next base: position 7,021,074 of record OX465389.1, read on the forward strand.
ACCGGTTCTAACAAAGTCATAGCTCTTGGTAGATCAGCACCGATGAGTTTGTACTTATTGCCTTTATCCTTCAAGTTCAACACATCTAGTACAGTGGTGTGGACATCAAAGGGCGTCGTCAGAACATCTATATTTTGCTTAAGCGCTGCCAAAGCGTCTGGCCTGAGTTGTTTTAGTTTTTCTGGTAAAATTATTGCCATTAAGGGCAGACGTTCTTCCAGCTTTCCTTGATATGTTTTACGTATATTCTCAAACCTGAAATATTCAACAACAACAGCTGTAGACCTATCGACCGTAGAGTTATCAAAAGAGAATTGTGTGACTGCATGATAGTCGATCTAGAGCTCATGTTGAGGCATTGCTCCAAGATTGGCTGAATGGAATGTTAACTGAAATAAATAAAAAATTATAAATAAACAAGCCGTGTGCTCGATGATATTTCCCATTGGCAAAATAATGAACCCTCCAACAAACTTTAACTCTTTTTTTTTTAAGTTAGCCTACTCTCTCCCACTGCTGGGCAAAGGCCTCCCCTATGTCTTTCCAACTCTGTTTACATTTAGCCCTCTCCGACCAATCCGTTAAGAATGAGTCCAGATCGTCACGTCAGCGTTTCTTGTGCCTGCCTCGGTTAAGACGGCCGTCTTCAGGCACCCACTGTGTGACTACCTTCGCCCATCTGTCCGGCTTCATTCTAGAAACGTCACCCGCCCAGTCAGCCATTTGAGTTTCGCAGACTTATCGCCAACATCGGCGTGGCCCGTTTTAGTTCGTATTAAGGTGTTTCGCATTCGATCGATCGGTGAGTCTAATATTTAGAATACTACGTTCCATCGCTCTTTGGCAAACATTGAGTTTGGACTTCTGAGCTTCAGACAAAGACTAAGTCTGAGCGCCATAGGTTAGGATAGGCAGGATACACTCTTTAAGGGCATACATTTTAAAATATCCTTCTATAGTACCTTCGCTATAAAAGAAACAGTATAAATAGATTGTTTGGTACCGAGATCCATGGTCTCCCATAACTATGACGAGTGTGTCATCAAATACCCGTTCAGCAGCTAAAGTCTCCAGGAACCACGCCACATCTTCGTCTGCTGTGCCGATCAGGTTGAAGTCGTCGTGACTGATATCTGCTATGAGCGTGAAGCCGAATTTCTTGCCGTCTAACCGTAAGAACTGTTACAAAAACAATGTTAATCAAGTAAGGGCCGTGTAAAAATCCCAACTATGTGCGTGTTGGACTACGGACACAGAAATTCCGTAGTCGGGATCAATATTTACGCATGCACATTTATTGTTTTTATCAACCGCAAAAATAAAGCATAATGCTCAATAATAACCTGAGATTGAAGTAGGTAGATCGAATTGAGGTCATTGATCCGAAATGTATATATTAATATGGACATTCCTCCGGATTTTCGGAATTGGTTGATTATTAGAAAAACTGGTAGCAATTGTATCAAAATGAGCAATATTATATTGTTCATCACGATTTGACACAACCCAACAACCAATTAGAGCAAAGGATCATGGGTGATGCACTAACCGGTGGTACCTTCCTTTGAATGAATTGAGTAGTCATAATATCACTACCAACATTAACAATATTTAATTGGATCCGGAAATACCGGAATTACTTTCCGGGAGAATGACTTATCCATGTTATTCTTTCTGTGAACATTTATGATACAAGTAACAAAAATCAATCTACCTACTCCTATCACTGATAATAACACAGGCCGATAAAAATGAACAGAACGTTTGCTGCAAGATTAGTTTCCCATTTTATTGGACTTATTTTTTTTTCAAATCCCGGGAGTTCCCGACAAGAATTTCTTTAGAATTCTCGAGTTGTCGAGATTAATGGACGAAGTTACGATAGCGAATAACTATAGGAAATACATTGTGGAGGATGGCACGGTTGACATATGTCGGGTATGCCACCAGCACCGTCCGGGAGAATCGATCCGACACATTGTTTCTGGGTGTTCTAAGTCTGGCTAACGGAGAGACCTAGTTTTCGATTTGATAATATCAGGCTATATTGGGATTGACCGATCACCACAGACAGGACTATTGTTGCCAATAAGCCTAACATTATGGTGACAGATCGATTGGAACGTCACGCAATAATTATTGATATAACAGTCCCGCATGACGAGAACCTCGTGAAAGCAGAGAAAGATGAACAGTTCAAGTATCTAGATCTGGCTCGCGAGGTTCGTGCCGGTAGTCGTGTCAGCCAATGGCTTAATAGCCAATAGCCTCGACCAACATGTGAGGAGGCTCTTGCTTGGCAGCTGGATCAAGGGCTTGATTCAGAAAGCGGTACTTCTGGACACGGCGCGTATTGTCAGGAGGTTCCTCCCTCAAGAGCCTTGACCACCGGTAGCTCGGACCCTGTTCCCAATGCTGGTGGTCTACTATTTTTTTATATTTTAAATGTTTTTTTATATTGTTTTATATTTGAATATTTAAAAATGTAATGAATATGTATTTGAATGAACATACATACATAAACTCACGCCCTTTTCCCAAGGGGGTGGGCAGAAACCACAGAACGCCACCGGCTACGATCCTTACATACTCCTTTTGCCTCGACCACGTTCGTACATCTGGTCATACACGCACGCCGGTTGCGAGTACTACGCACCTGACCTTTCTGAAGAACCTCACCAATGAGGTCAGCGTATGTTGAATGAATAAAGGAAATAATTTATTTTTATTGTTTGTAGTTATATCGGCAACGGAATACAAATTCTGAGAAAAATTTCAACCAGCCTAACTTTTTTTTTATTAGGGCAAGCCTACCACATACCACTGTAACTCTTGAAAACCAGATCAATAGTGGCGACTACCAGAAAAGCGCCACGACAATGAAGCTCGACGAAGTCCCTCGGAAACAATTTGAATGTCTTGGATCCCGCAACGAAATTAATCAGAAAAGTATAGCGGAGGAGACATATCAGCAGGAGACAACAAAATAAGGCCAATAGGCCCAAAGGGCCGTTACAGCTTTGGTTTTTTACAGGGTACAGTAGTTAGTAGTAGTATGAGTTGGGAAATATTTAATTGATCCTCTGAAATCTAATTGATCTCAAATAAATGAGCACTTTTAAAAATTAAAGATGTATTTTTTGTTTAATATTCATATGAATTATTGCGTCTATAATAGGTTGTTGATCTACGGATAAATTATAAATGAACTGTACTCAAAGTAACATGAAAATGATTTTCAAATATACTCAATGAAAGGGAAATAGTTACCAAGGGAGATGGTATATTATGTTGGCACACTATTTATTGATATATTGCTGGGGGCTTAAGCATGATTTTCCGAGCCGAAAACACCAATGAATATCACGGAAACGACAATTTCTGTGTAGAGGTCTAAAATATAGCTATTTTTCTAAAAGCTGTTGGTCTAAAATATTGTACTTAAAATCAGGTCTTTAATATCCTGCACCAAATATTAGTTTGATTGTTGTAATAAATGTATGGTCGTGGTAGGAAATGATCAGAATAACTATGTATATGCTGACCAGAAATACAAAAGCTTTTACTTAATTTATGAAAAATTATACGATAACTGTTAATCGAGATATTTCAATTACCCGCTGTCGATTTATAATCAAATACCTCATTGGTGAGATTTAGAAGCAGCTGATATTGGGGAGAGTCTCCTACGCAGAATTTTTGTGGGCTTTCATTTCTATTTTCATCTTCGTGTTCTAGTAAAAAGGCTCGAAGGTAGTGGTCTGCAGGCTGCTCACGGAATCCATTAAACCTATCTTGGAAGGTTCCCACCTTAGGTGTGTCTTCGAAGTACGCTGATCGATACCTGGACCACAAAGTGACTTTACATTGATAATTTAAAAAACTAGCGGCACCTACGGCCACGACTCCAGCCACGTCGTAGGTAACAAATCGGATCGAACTCACCCGTATTTCTTTAATTGGTGGAAAATAAACAATTCATGATCGACAAATACTTTTTTTGTAATCGTTTTTCTTGCATCTGGATGCTCATATTCGGACATGCCTGAGAGTAATGGATACAATGTTGCAGAAGTACCATCACCGACAATGTTGTAACTGAAATAATATTTATAAGTAAGCAGAAATTCAACAATGAAATAAAATGTGGAATAAACATATTGGTAGCTTCTTACCCGTTCAAGATGACCGCTCTATCAGACAAGTATTTGAAACTTTTTGGCATTTTCCTGATAAATCCATTGTGGGATGCGGAGTCGAAGCCTAGGAACAGGACATTATAGGAATCTTTACGATCTGGGCGAATCGGCTTGGTCTTTACTGGGCGGAAGCCTGCCTTGACTCCTGACCATCGCGAATATCGTTTGATGTAACTGTAAAGGTTCATGCCAATTAGTAGATATTATGGTGGGTGTGACTGTGTGAGTGATCTAAAAAAAAACGTAAAAGTTCACAATGGTGCCGATTCCTTTGTTCACAAACTAAACTAAATTTAAGTTGAGTACATCTTTTTCTTTCCTATTTCAATATGAAAAGGACAGAAGATAAATATTAGTTTAGTCCTGTCAAATTAGTCAGCACCTGACGTAATTTGATGTAATTTTAGTAGTCAACTTTTTAATCGCGTCTAAACTTGTGTCTGGCGCTGGTTAATTTGACAGGGCTTAACTAAAATTTATCTTCTATGCTTTTCTTAATGAAATAGAAAGAAGAAGATGCACTTCAGTGTAACTAAATTTAAGTTCACTTAAATTTAAGTTCACTTAAATTTAGTTTAGTTTGTAAACAAGGGAATCGGCACCAGTAACTTAGTTTCTCTCTTTAATCTTATTTGTTTTCTTCACAGCACGGTCATCGTCACGTAGACGTTTCATTTAGATATAACTAACTTTTACCCGCGCCCTTGGTCCGCGTGAAATGTCATGGGGTTTAATTTTTTTGCGCGGAACCCTAGTACTTTTTCTAAAATGAAAGTAGCTTAAGTTTCTGCTTATAACATCCGCTATCTGCCAGTGAAAAACAAATCGGTCCAGCCGTTTCGAATATTAGCCGGAACATTAACAGACACAGTCAGACAGAAATTTCAAAAATGTCTTTTTTTATAAGTACCGTATATAATATACTTATACAGGGTGGAAACTTTCAGTGAGGCAGTAAGGGGAACTACCTTAATCGTTGCAGCTACACGAAAATGTTCTTGGGAGACTATCCATCATTTGTCGTGAAATTCAGTCAGTATCTGATCGCGGCCGAGTTGAGACCTCTTGGAACTGTACCCGATTTATTGTGTCCCGTGTTATTGTGTTACGATGTAGTCTCAAGTACCTTGTTAGTTTTGCTAGAAGCAGTGTATCGCACCCAGTGTGTTTTCATAGCACGAAACCCATCTTCTTCCCACATCATTCTCGAGCCTAACTGAATAAATCCTGACATTCCATTGACACATATTATTACTACATATTATTTTACATAAAATAAAGTTTGGATAGGTGGACTTTTATAGCCCAATCACGCCAGAATAGCTGAACAGATCTGGATTAAACTTGGCACAGAGATAAATTATAGTCTGATATAGCACATAGATTACTTATTATCCCAGAAGTAAAATCCCGTGGGCGTTCCCTAACTCCAAATGGGCTGACGCGGGCAAAGCCGCGGGCATAAGCTAGTAATTCAAATAATACTAACCTGTTCAACTCCCTACCAGAACAAGATACTTTGACATGGTCGCTTCTGTTGAGCGTATACTTTTCGTCTCCACTCACTTGGGTATAGTCGGATAGGAAGTATAGTGAATCATCTACATACATAATGTCTCTATAACTACAAGTGACATCGATAGTGTTATTTAATATTTCTTTCTTGACATAGCATTCGGATTTCTGTAATTTAAAATTCGGTGTCCAAATGTTTTAAATCTTACTGTTTGAAGCCTAAGTCAAACTTTATACCAAGTAAAACAAGCTTCATATCTTTCTTGTTAACTCACATTACAAATAACCCAATCATTGCCTTCGCAACGTATTTTCTTCACATTAGAGACAAACTTCATAGCTTCTGCGGAAAACGGATCAACTCTTGGTATTTCACAGCCCTTGCCTTTTTCTTGTAAATAATACTCCATCAGGCGGCTTTCGACGAGTCTGCAATGATAGTCCCATCGTAGACTTAAGTACACACAATTTACCCAAACATAATATTTATGTGTTTATATTGATTTAATTTAAACCTATGTAATCAGAAATCTTCATTCGATGAGATAAGATTTTTCCTTGTCTTGACTTACAGTTGCGTTTCGCTAAAATTCATTATATATTCATCATCCTGTCTGATGAAGTAAGGAGTAGCTAGGGTGATGACTAACGCGACAAACACACAAACGCGTAGCCGTTGATTGCCGTAGAACTTCTGCGAACATATAAGCACCTGAAATAGGCAGGAAAAAAAAAGGCAAAAACGGCAGGGAAAGCAGCAGGAGGAACACTATCCGCGAATATCGACGCCATCCGCCATATTTTCTTGATATGATACGATTCTTCATTGTTGTTTTTTTTTTTCAGATGGGAAGTCATCCAATGACTCCTCCCGCTCTAGGCGGAGCGGCAGGGAGTGTCAGACTTGTACTGACTAAAACCCATCCATGCTCCTTCCTTGCCATTTGTGTTCAAGGGCCGCGGTATCTCTTTCGAACAGTTCAGACAGCCAGAAACGTGTGTTTTTCGGCTTATGGTACGGAACCCTTCGTGCGCGACTCCGACTCCCACTTGGCCAGTTTTTTAATAAGGACACGTTTGATGTAGTTTTTGAACTCTCCATCGGTCAGTTCTATAACTGACTTTGGCAACTTGTTATAAAAACTGTTTATAAGGAAAGACTTGCTGCGGCTGCTGAGATCATCAAGCGGCGCAAATACCGTATCCGTAACCTTATTGGTAGCTAGTCTTGAGCCGCTTGGGGTGGTAACGCTCGGGTCATGGGGCCTGATGGGGCCCGATGCGCATCCCGTTATTAAGGAAATCTCTCGCCGACTGGTCGACACTTCGCGTGACCGATCGCGTGAGGGCTGGCTCTTTCTTTGACCAATAAATTAGCATTGACATTCAACGTGGCAATGCTGCCAGTCCTCTGGGGACGTTTCCGGATGACAGCGATGCGGAGGAGTACTTTGACGTGTATGTGTCCTATTGTCGTCGTTGTATACTTATATATAGGTACTTACTTTTAGTCTTCTTTTTAGCATCTTAGTTCTATTTGTAGCAAATCTTATGTCATAAAATGCAAATGTCAGATGTTCATAATCATCTTTGGATATTTTAAACAAGGTAGTAAGTAACCTTATTGCAAAATACCTTTTTGTTATTTTTTCTAGGCCAGCTTCCACTAAAAAATGATAGATGGCGCCGTACTTGACTCAATGTAAACCCAGGCACAGCACAAATACCCATACTATATCAAGGAGAATATAATACTCCACTTGCGTTTTATAAGGTTTAGTATGAGTACGATATTTCTTTCTAGATTCAAATAAATACTCAGCAAGCAAGAAAAGAAGAAATGAAGCACCAACAGACATATACTAGCCATCATTTCATTTTTAAAAGGCAATGAACGCCAGCTCCATACAGCTAAACAATAATTTAACCTGAGTCATGTACAGCGCCATCTATAGTTTTTTAGTGGAAGCTGGCCTAGAAGAAACCTCATTATATTGGCATCGACACACGTTATTTCACCGTACAGCAGGGGGTCGAAAATGGCCACTTTAAGCAATTCCTCAAAAAGCCATTCATTTCCCGAGCTCCCAGCAGATCATTAGCAAGTCCCCTCTTTTTTATAAAAGGGTGATTGGTGACACATGTTAATATTAGCTGAATCATACTCAATTTCATATCAGAACCAAGTTTGAAGCAAAAAAAAAAAATAAAGACTATTTTACCGCTTATTTTTTCTTTTCAGTTTTCCGCTACTATCGAATAGTGTCTTGAGTTGCGAGTCATTTCAGCTGAGAGACGTCCTTTGCTGAACATAGGTCTCCCCAAGTGTCGCCACATTGACCGGTCCCGTGCGACTCGCATCCAGCGGATCCCCGCAACCTTCACCAGGTCATCGGTTGCCACTCCAGAACTTTTCGGCCCCATCGGCAATCCGTTCTGTCACGTCACGTCCAATGCGCGTATTTTGCGCGCGGGTGGAAAAATTCGATCCACCCACAAAAAAAAGCTAACCATAAACGATAATTAAATAGTTTTCAAAAGTGAGTTATCGTTGCACTTTTAACATGCATGCATGTAGATGATGATTACCTGCGACACATACACAAAAATTCAAGTGTGAAGTTGCAATAGCGTCAACCGGAGAAGGCATGTTTCTTGCGCTAGTTTCCTATGAAAACTGACCAAACTGAATATCGAATTTGTGTGTGAGAGAGAGCCTGTGTCCCAGCTATTTTAGTTTAGTTTGGTTTAGTTTCCTCATTTTAGTATGGGGTAATTTTTTACTTATCTAAAAAAAGATAACAAATAGAATCGAATCTCCGTACCTAATCATACCTTCACGGATCGGACAGAGTTATTTTTTCTGAAGAAAATCTGATAGGATAGGTTAAAATACACCAGATAGAGACTAAGATATATATCTTACCTGATCTATTCGACCAGGACGAGTATTACCTAAGTCAAACAGCTAACATCACATGAAAATACTATGTTGTCAGGAACAACCATATTTTCTGGTCATTCACGCTAAAAGTGGGTACTGTGGCACTATTTAAAAAAGTTGAGTTATGAGACAAGAGTGGAGAGGTGGAAAAAATCCAAAAACTTTAAATACCTATTTGATTTCTGCAAAACAAACTAGTTGGGGTGGGGGCGGGGGGGGGGGGGGTCCAATCTGGGTCAAAATTGTTGCAAATTACACCCATTTCCAAGAATGCACCTAATTACCAATCACGCTGTATAAAAGGAAAAGTTTTGGATCGTTTTTCAAGCACATGGCGCCCATGGGGGAGTATGAGATTTACTGCTGATTAGCATAGTTTTTCAAACAAGACCCTTGTTCCTACGGAATACGGTGCACAGCCTGTAAAACCGCTTTTAAGTTTGAAAATCTAAAAGTTCATTATTGAGGAGTGCAGAAGGGTAAAAACATAAAACTTCGATTTACTATTTACTGGTGAATTTCGACCACTAGTAAATGTATAACTCTATGTCATTCCGCCCATGTTCACACTGGTGTTTTGTTGAGCCAAGGACAATACAATTCCCAGGTTGAATGGTCCGCCTCTCAAACAGGAGCCTGTATTGTTGAAGATAACAATGAATTGGCTTTCACTCAGAGAGTATTCATGCTTCCTGCGAGATTGTAAGCTGTACAGTAACCAATATAAACACATTCCTTGTAAAACATCAATCTTTACTTATGATATTTATTTAGTTGTTTTCAGGAGCGGCAACACTTACATGCAGGTAAGTCGGGGGAACCCTGGGCAGTCTGCCTAGGTATCATAATTCTATTAGTTACCAGCTACTGGGACACAGGCCTGCGCTCAGTGAGAGAGCAGCATAGTCCACCTTATTTTGGACAGACATTACGTTAGTTCAATGCTGATACGAGAGAAGCTTGGATACCTAATTAACGGATCTAAGAAGTTTGACCGAAAGACACTTGTGCGAATAGACACTATGCGCGAATAGACATTTGCGCGAAATTTGCTGCGACAGACACTTGCGAGAATTAATGGCGTGTGCGATTCCTTACAAACAAAACAAAACTTACCCGAAGAGGGGGCTAAGTTGTACCTGTAAATAACAAAGTCCCAATCCGACTGGAAGGTTACGGTCCCTGGCTACTATGTCGCGCAAGTGTCCAGTTGCGGAAATGGGTTCGCGCAAATGTCCATTCACGCAAGTCTCTTGATACCCTACATTTTTTTTTATTATTGTATCACTCAATCAGTTCTTCTGACTATGAGCAGACGTGTTGAACGACTATTATTCGTGAGGAGATATTCCCGAATAGGAATATCGAATATATTAATAGTAAAATCTACTACATAAAAACCAAAGGAGAGGAAGGGGCTCAGTCAAGAGCCCTATATATCTATGAGAAGTTGTGGTATGTTAACCTAAGCTTTCTCGGTTCTTTTACGTATCTATTAAAAAAATTGCCTGGAATATACAACTTTAAACCTATTTATTTAATAATTCATAATCCATTTATTAAACATTAACCAGAGGTGTTGAAATTAGCTTGACCAAGATGGCTTATGCAATAACAGAATTTGTTAAGATGTGGATGTGTCGCGCTGATACAGTTCGGCTCATCTCCATATCTAAAACAGAATGTAATCGTTTAAATATCTGAGAAGGCCATAGTAGAACAAGAGCAGACAGAGGCACGGTCATTCTTGGTTACCGAAAAATCCCAACAGCTCCAACAATCGCTATGTAGGTATATCTACAGGGTGGATAAGTTCAACGGGACAGTAAGCGGAGTCTTAGGAGACTATCCATATTTTTTTGTGGAATTTTGACCATCATTCACAGATTTTCTAAAAAAATTACAGTAAGCAATGAAATGGCTATTTTACACAAATCATTTTTTGATGTGATTCGATGTTTCCTAAGCTGTTTCTAATTAATACTGATCAAAAACTTTTATGGGACCAACCCAGGTTGGAGTACTGAAAAAGTCAGAAATTGAAAAAAAAATTATCCTACACATTTTGTGATGTTTATCGATCCTGTTTCTAATACTGCTCAAAAACTTCTATCGGACCCACCATCGTTGGAGTTCTAAAAAGTCGCAAATCGCAAAAAAAAAACTTAAAGTTAAATTACCGTCTTCGTGATCATTTGTCTATTAAGTATTTATTTTTTTGTTCAGATTCACAAATTCTTTCTTAGGACCTGCAATGATTTCGAGTGAGTTTTTGATCAGAAACCGGATAGATTAACAGCAAATAAAAAAAATCGTTTCATCATTATTTTCCCAATAAATAATTTCATTATTTGTTCGTAAAGACTAGATACCGGATTGTAACTATGCAAATGGACGTTTGCCTAGTCTTTTCCCAACCACGTTGGGGTCGGCATCCAGTCTAACCGGATGGAACTGAATACTAGTATTTAACATGGAGTGACTACCTATCTGACCTCCATAACCCACCTAGTACTGTGTAATAAAATACCCCTTTGTAAGACGGGTTGTCAGGTTTTCAGGCCACAGACTACCTGTAACCACTGTCAAAAATCTACAAATGACAGCCGGGACCAACGGCTTTCGTGGCACGGAGATAACTCGGTATGTAGTGGGTGGTCACCCATCCACGAACCACCTTAGGCAAGCGCGGCTTAACCTGAATATTGCCACGAGATTTTGAAAATAATGTACTATTTTTGGTATTTTTTGGGCATGTTTCCTTTTATTTTGACTGTATTATATAACTGGAAAAATGCAAAAATGTGAAAAACACAAAAAAAAGAAAAAATTGTTTCTTTTTAACTTTTCGCAGCAACCTGACAGTATTTTGTTTATTTAATACTTGTTTCTGCAGGTGCACAAGAGGTACCAAATCTACTTATAGAGTGTACTTAGCTACATATATTGGTTAGCAGAACACCCCCGGTTCTGACATCAGGATGGCGGTTGTACCTAATTTTTAAAATATCATTGTGCGGGTGTAGGTACACAGATTTTCAAGAGAGGTACGTAAAGGTACACAGAAGGTACCAAATATTGCAATAAACTTAGACAGATCAGAAAAGTACACCCAAAGGTAACGGATAAATGACACAAAGACGTATATTATGATTTGCAACAAAGTTACTATAACATTAAGTAATTGAAGAAAGCTGAGATGAGAGATAATGCAGTTACCTGCTAATTCTAGAAATGTCTTTTTCGGAGATGGTAAACAAATTAGTTTGCGTGTTATACGCAAATGTTCCTTCGAATACACCTCGACCGGGACCTAAGATTATCTGAAACATCATTACATACGTTATTTTTACCAACATAGTCTTCGTCCATATGTTGACACTCTACGTTATCAGTATCTAATCTGATTCCCCTACAGATGACGGGTTATTGAAGTAGGGTATCCTTATGCCATATTTCTAAAGAACTCTTCGTCTTTCTTTGAAGCAGCCCATAAAGATCACACACAAACCTTAGCCTGATAATATTCCTTAAACGCTCTTGATGCTTTGTTTATGGGATTTCCAAGATACGCATCTTCTTCCTTTGCATAACCATATGTCAAAACATGCTTGTTCACATCGAGTTGTAACACCCATTCTATGGATACTAGTCGTCTTCTTGCGCATTTTGATCTGTAACACCATCAAATTGTGTGAGTGTTATGCTCAAAGACCGAAAATGCTTAATGAGCGAAAAAAACAAGTACAACGCGTTTTGACATTTTCGAAACCACCACTAAGCGAAATTCACATAGTGGCTATTTTAAAAATGACCACAACGCTTCTTACAAACGCAAAACGGTAACGAAGCGCGATTCGCGTCGTGGTTGTTTCGATTTTCGACTACAAGTACTACAATTGGCAATGAGGAAATGTCACAACGCGCTCTGAGGTAGGTAAATAAATAGAACTTGTCGACGGTGACGGATGTAGACGAGGATGATAATGCCTAAATGAATATAATACAGCTCATTAGAGCGTTGAGTTCGAAGAAAAAAGTTTTTTTTTCGCAGGTAGGTGTTAAAAATGGGTTCCCTACTTGGCTTCGAAAGTTGATGGTTCGATTTTTGTTATATCGAACACGGTGTGTCGATCATTCAGTTGTACGATGTTTTATTCGATCGATGCTTTATTGGTGTGATGTAACGTTTGTGCGAAAAATCCTGTTACGAAAATCCCTACATCGATTGCTCATTACTTCGGTAATCTATTAGTTTGTTAATACTACAATGGCTTGGCTTAAAAGAATTTGAATATAATGGCCGGCCTAACTTCCTCCATTTTATTTCTTCTTCAAAGTTGCGGCCACGCATAAAACGATCGATTGATATAGGTTTTATGCGTGGCTGATCAGATCAAAGTTGTGCTGCAGATGCTACCAGTGAATGGACTTTAACTTTCACAGCTCATTTTTCGGAAACGTGCCACCTTAGAACATTTTGGCTCATACAAAACTTATTGTATTGATTTATTTATTTATTTATGGCTCTCCAACAACTTATTCACTAACACACTTACAATATGGCGGAAAACAAATACTAAAATGGCGGAAGTTAGGCCAGCCAGGCTTCATACAAAAATCTTCCAAGCCAGTTGTCTGTCTTTCACACAGCAACGGATTGCCATGATTTACGCAGGCATTGTTTTGGCTCCAACACAAGTACTTTTTATTCTGTGATTCTACGGTAGGATCGAAGCCGCAGGCAAAAGGCAGTCAGACTAATAGATTTAAAATAAAACTTACCTTTGTACTTCACTAATGTTGTCAATATACTCGGCCAGTGCAAAAGCCGCTTTGTTGTACATTTCTGGATGAGATACGTTGGACCATTTAGTGCAAGAACACCAATGTTGTACGATGCCAGCTTCGGGACATGTTCGACTTTTAGGTATCTGAAGACGTCAAGTATAGTCAAGTCATCATTAAATATTCAATAGCTATAGGACAAATCAATATAACATTTAATGAGACGAATGAAGGTATCATCGATTTGAAAAGAAGAAGTCGACCACAGGACAATTCTTTTGATGAGCCATCTAACTTCAATCGACTTACAACTATTATTTAAAGAAGTCGCGCGGCGTCGAATTGACCGCACTTGATGCATTTTTGTTTATAATTTCGACTATGTCCGTCACAACTTTTTCTCGGCTCAATTGTCTCTCCTATATACACCACAATAAAAAAACCACTGCATAGTACACTTGCCCAAATTAATTTTGTATCTTAATGCGGCGTAGTCGTCGTAAAGACTACACGTGCCCCGTCGTCAAAAAGGTTTCGCAGGACTTGTTTGTGAAAAGCCTAGTTGTCTGCAAATTTGAGGTCTGTATTTCAGAACTTAAGCTTGGTTTTTTCAAAGTTATTTTTTATCCTTCTGTTTACCTAGCAGCGTGTAAAGTCTGTATCAGCTATTCCACTGTCGGGCTGTTTTTGCAAATAGAACAATGTCGTCAACAAATCTTATGCAGGCATAACACCGACCGACCGACTGGTCGACCGTCTAAACTCTAAGGGCCGTTTTCTATAACTTACTTACATATAACTATTGGTTAATATGCCTATCTCTATTAGCTATCGGTGTTTCAAATCAAATCGGTGTTACAAAGTGAGCAATGAATAGATAGCAAAATCCTATCCACGTCACCTACCTGTCTCTCGGACGGTCGACCGCTTACCGTAGATAAGTTGATTCATAGAAAAAATAAAGAAAGCTTTTCTATAAAACGTTTTGTTTCTTACTGTCAGTAAGCTAAATGTTAAACGGTTACTGCTGATTGCTACCTCTCTATTTCGGGAGATGATCAAAAGTAACTAAAACGAAACGTCACGTCCTCGTGTGTTCATTATGGATTTGTATGCCAGTCTACGGTAAAATATGTAAGATCATAAGCCTTTAAATAAGACCTTAATGTACCATGTTTTAACACAAACAACAATTATACAATCTATTCTACAAAATGAATCGATACATACGGGTTCTAACAAAGTCATGGCTCTTGGTAGATCAGCACCAAAGAGTTTGTACTTATTGCCTTTATCTTTCAAGTTCAACACATCTAGTACAGTAGTGTGGATATCAAAGGGCGTCGTCAGAGCATCTATATTTTGCTTAAGCGCCGCCAAAGCGTCTGGCCTGAGTTGTTTCAGCTTTTCTGGTAAAATTATTGCCATTAAGGGCAGACGTTCTTCCAGCTTTCCTTGATATGTTTTACGTATATTCTCAAACCTGAAATATTCAACAACAACAGCTGTAGACCTATCGACCGTAGAGTTATCATAAGAGAATTGTGTGACTGTTTGACGGTCAATCTAAAGCTCATGTTGAGGCACAGTTCCAAAATTTCTAAATGGAATGTTAACTGAAATCCTCAGAAAAGATATAATAAAATAAGCCGTGTACTCAATGCAATTTCCCATTGGCAAAATGATGAACCTTCCGACAAATTAACTCTTTTAGGGGACACACATTTTAAAATATTTTTCCTTAATGCCCAGATCTGGATATTAGATCTATAACATAACACGTAACAGTGTGTGTGTCTTCAATTTATGGATTACTGTCTACACTGTGTACTGTTTACTGGACTTACTGACAGTATCCACGTTTTGGCCCCGTAAGTCATAACAGGCAGGACGCACTGATTGAAGACCTTAGTATTTAGGCTATGTGGAATGCGCAACGAAAAGACTCGTTAAATTTTCCCAAACGTTGTCCGGACCAGTAGAATTGTTCTGTTAGCCTCCCGCTCAAAGTTGTTCTTATAAAACTGCAGAGTTTTCTAAAGACCTCGAAACGACCGCCATTGATAACAACATGCCCTGGGGTTTGAGTTTAATCGGAGACCATTAGTATTGAAGAATCAACTAGGCCAGGCTTTGACTTGATGCTTTAGAATATTGTGTCTAATACAATATTTGTTTGTGTTGATGCCAGCTATCTATATATATGTAGATTAATACAGGTTTTATGTGTGGCTCATCAAATCAAAGTTGTGCTGAAGATGTCATCAGTGAATGGGTTTAACTTTGATAGTTTGTATCTCGGAAAAGTGACACTTTAGAACATTTTGTCTAATATAAAACTTGGTTATATGAGTGGTCGTGGAATAGGTTTTATGAGTATATTGAAAATAAAATAAAATGGCGGAAGTTAGGCCGGCCAGGCTTCATACAAAAATCTTCTAAGCCCTTTACATTTTCTGATCTAACAGAAGAAACAAACAGAAGCAACATAAGTCATAATAAAATGCAAAAAATTACAGTCTTAAAAGTTTCTAAGCGTCTCATGCATATCATGGTTAAAAACTCTTTTCTAACACTCGCCTTCACTTAAAGAACTTATACAGAGTGAGTTTTTCAAGTGGACGTGGATGACCAAATCCGAAACTATGAGGAACTCCGAAAAGTCCTCAAAGGAGTTTCGTACCTGATTTTGATGAAAACTAAAACTGCGTCATTGCATGTTTTAAAAATCAATTTTCCTAGCCAGAGTCAAAACTGTTGATTTTGGAATAAAAACATGAATGACACAATCATGTACACATGATGGACATAAATATCATATCGAGGTTCCTCCGTGTCTTGGATAGGGTTTTCGTTACGCTGTTGGCAGCAGGAAATATAATTGATTCTTCCAGCTGCTTTGGTAGTTAGTCATTGTATTATTGAAGAATTTTTAATAACCGTTATGTTCATTTACTCTGTCCCGATACCTGTGTTTGATTTATTACTATGGCTACTAGGTTGTGCAATATTTGTAAGTGAATGAATAAATTTAAGATTTTTATTAAGTACATAGATTGTTCGGTACCGAGATCCGTGGTCTCCCATAACTATGACGAGTGTGTCATCAAATACCCGTTCAGCAGCCAAAGTTTCCAGGAAATACGCCACGTCTTCGTCTGCTGTGCCCATCAGGTTGAAGTCGTCGTGACTGATATCTGCTATGAGCGTGAAGCCGAACTTCTTACCGTCTAACCGTAAGAACTGTTACAAAAACAATGTTAATCAAGTAAGGGCCGTGTAAAAATCACAACTATGTGCGTATTGGACTACGGACACAGAAGTTCCGTAGTCGGGATCAATATTTACGCATGCACATTTATTGATTTTATCAACCGTCAGAATACACATAGGACAACTTTTTTGTTGTTCATATGTGCAGTTGATCCGTACGATGTATAGTCGATGTAGAACCCAAGTACGGTCTACAGCGGGTACTACCAGCTTCAATGTGGCAGTCGTCTTGCATCAAGGGTCGGCTCTCAGCCCTTCCCTCTTCCTGGTGATAATAGACGCTCTCATGTCGGACATCCAGGAAGAGGCACCCTGGTGAATGCTGTTTGCCGATGACATTGTGCTGTTTGCCGAGAGCGGCCAAGAGGTCCAGAGCTGATAGAAGGTGTGGCAAAGACTGGAATAACCGGACTGGACTTGAATATTGGCCTGAAATGAGAAGAACCAAAACGGAATACTTGTTTTGCGATTTCGGCGGTCTCTTCAATCCTGTACCTATAACTCTTGCTGGAGCACCCATACCGATGTGCTCTAACTTTCGGTACCTCGCTTGTCCAAGGGGATGCCGAGGTAGACCGGGACGTAACGCACAGGAACAACTTGCGACTCACGGATGCCCCCCCAGTTAAAGGAGAAAATATACAAGTCCATGATAAGACCTGTCGTACTGTATGGATCAGAATGCTGACCTATGAAAAAGATGGATGAAAAACGATTGCATGTAGCGGAGATGAGCATGATGAGATGGATGTGTGGAGTGACAAGAAAGAATAAACCATAAGGAATGAGTATGTTGAAGGAAGTTTGAAAGTGGCACCAGTTACAGTAAAAACTGAAAGGAAGTTGTTTGTCTTGGTATGGACATGTAATGAGGAGGGATGAAACGCAGGTGACTAAAAGAGTGCTGGACATGAATGTTAATGGATGGAGAGGGAGAGAAGGCCTAAGAAAAGATGGATAGATTGTGTGAGGAATGATATGTAAGAGAAAGGAGTAAATGATGCCGTGACGTCTGACAGGGGAGAATGGAACCAGAAAGCTGGTTGCGCCGATCCCAAATAGAATCGGACCAGGGCAGAAGGATAATTTAAAAATAAATCATAAAAAATACCTCATTGGTGAGATTTAAAAGCAGCTGGTATTGAGGAGTGTCTCCTATGCAGTATTGTTGGGCAAAAAAGAATGGTTTTTCATTTTCGCATTCCTGTAAAAAGGCTCGAAGGTAGTGGTCTGCGGGTTGCCGACGGAACCCATTAAACCTATACTGGAAGGTTCCCACTGATGGTGTATCTTCGAAGTACGCTGATCGATACCTGACAGGAAAGTGACGTTATATTATTTATTTAATAAAAAACTAGCGGCAACTATCCACGACTCCAGTGCCGTGGTAGGTAGCAAATCGGATCAAACTCACCCGTATTTTTTTAACTGGTGGAAAATAAACAATTCGTGATCAACAAATACTTTTTCTGTAATCTTTTTTCTTGCATCTGGATGTTCATATTCAGACATGCCTGTAAGCAGTGCATACAAAGCCGCAGGAGTACCATCACCGACGACGTTGTAACTGAAGTGATAATTGGAAGTAGACATAAATTCTGCATTGAAATAAGATGTGGAATTAACCTATTGGTATCTTGAGTAGCTTCTTACCCGTTCAAGATAACCGCTCTATCAGCCAAGAATTTGAAACTTTTTGGCATTGTCCTGATAAATCCACTGTGGGATGCGGAGTCGAAGCCTAAGAACAGGACATTATAGGAATCTTTACGATCTGGGCATTTCAGCTTGGTCTTTACTGGGCGGAAGCCTGCCTTGACTCCTGACCATCGCGAATATCGTTTGATGTAACTGTAAAGTTTCATGTCCGTTAGGAGATAATTATTATGGTGGTTGTGAGTCTGGCAAAAATACATACAAATTATAACAACATACATTTATGTCAATCTAATTGATATTGACAATGTCTATAAATAAGGTTACCAGCATAATAAAAATCTGTACCCATATTAATTTAAGCTTCCTTTGGTTTTATTAAAAAAAAACACTAACACAACAGTCTTACCAGTAGGTACCGTGTTACTATGTAACTGGTTTGTGGAGGTCAGATAAGTAGTCACTTTATGTATGATAATGGTATTCAGTTGCATCCTGGTATATTGGTATTCAGTCAGACTGAAGGCCGACCATGATTTGAAAAAGGCTAGGTAGATCATAATTCAATTATTATATTTGCATTTTTTTTTTCAAAATTACCACTCGAATTTCCAATATGGCTCTTTGGAAGATTAAAATATTGTAAATTTGATTATGAAATGTAAATTTTCTGTTCAGAAACCCCTAACAACAGCTAGTCTTATAGTATACTCAAATAAGCACTTTGGAAACTAAACTATGTATTAATTCAATAATAGATATTTCGTTAAAAGGACCTATCCTTTACAGACATAATAATAAAAACGATGTTTTACATTTTAAGTTACGGTTAGTCACGAATATTTTACATTTTAGGCTTGGTATGACTTATTTTTCTCCAGTCAGGCTTCTTCGAGTAATCGGAGACTATTTATGTACGGTGGGCTGCCTCAATTGGGTACCCCAGTTGCAAACGTAGGTGCTTTCAAGGGGGGTACCCACATCGTGGACCTGACTGTTCATAAAAATAATAGATTCCGACGAATTGAGAACCTTCTCCTTTTTTCAGTAGTAGGTTAGTTACGTAAATTTTTAAGGTCTAGTTAATTCCATTATAATTTAAATAAAACTAACCTGTTCAACTCCCTACCAGAACAAGATACTTTGACATGGTCGCTTCTGTTGAGCGTATACTTTTCGTCTCCACTCACTTGGGTATAGTCGGATAGGAAGTATAGTGAATCATCTACATACATAATGTCTCTATAACTACAAGTGACATCGATAGTGTTATTTAATATTTCTTTCTTGACATAGCATTCGGATTTCTGTAATTTGAAATTATGTATTTACTTCCTTGAGTTCTACGTGGATACCGAGAGAGACGGTGTCCAAATGTTTTAAATGTTACTGTTTGAAGCCTAAGTCAAACTTTATAATAAGTAAAACAAGCTTCATATCTTTCTTGCTAACTCACATTACAAATAACCCAATCATTGCCTTCGCAACTTATTTTCTTCACATTAGAGACAAACTTCATAGCTTCTACGGAAAACGGATCAATCCTTGGTATTTCGCAGCCCTTGCCTTTTTCTTGTAAATAATACTCCATCAGGCGGTTTTCGACGAGTCTGCAATGAGTCTCATCGTAAACTTAGGTACACGTTTTGCCCAAAATATAATATTTAGGTATATACAGGGTGAATTTTTCAGGTTGCTTGCAGTTGTAGTGCTAATACGGAAGGCTATGGGGACGCCTTTGCCCAGCAGTGCGACATTACAGGAGAAGAAAAAAAATGTCAAGCCAAAACCAGACTTACAGTTGAGTTTTACTCAAATTCATTGGTATGTATGGTAAGTAGTTATCCCGTAGAGTAAAGTAAAGAGATACTAGGGTGATGACTAGCGCGGTAAGCACACAAATGCGCTCCCGTTGCATGCCGTACAGCCTTTTTGAACATACAAGCACCTGAAATAATTAGGTATATTATGTTTATTGTATTGTAAATAAAGTCTAACGTTTGCATTCCATTTATTATTTTGGCAGCACCCAGTACTACCTCGAGCGGCTGTGAGTGAACGTTCGAACGAAGAAGTCGAACAGTGTCATCTGGTTTTTGTTTTTTTTTTTTGGAGAATGGGTTTGATCTGTATTTCACACTTTAAACTTAATCACAGTAAATTAATTAAATCAAGAATCCAGTATTACACAACACATTTGACGGTCAAAAAAAAAAACAATTTAATCAGAAGCTAGAAAAAAACTCCACCATCACACGTCAGAGTCCGTAAATACATAAAAGCATTCAATGGAATAAAATACAGGCAAGAGCAACCAACAAAGTAGACAATGCCTGAAACACTGTTTTAAGCTTTCACGGTTTAAAACTACACTTACGGGAGGTCTATCGTGATTGTTCATAATTTTGAGCTTCCGATAGATCGACGCTGTAGCAAGCGCCATGATCGCGGGTTGACTGGAGAATGCGGGTGGATGGAAAATAATTTGTTAGGAGCTGACAAATCTGTCTACCCTCTTTGTTTGTCTTTTGCTACTCGACATTAAGTTACGGCGAAACACACCAGTTTACGTCCAGTCAACCCGCGATTATTGCGCTTGCTACAGCGTCGAAATATCAGGAGCTAAAAATTAACGGGATATATCCCGTAAGTGACAGTATAAGTT
The DNA here is from genome assembly GCA_950005105.1 of Lycophotia porphyrea. NCBI lineage: Eukaryota > Metazoa > Arthropoda > Insecta > Lepidoptera > Noctuidae > Lycophotia > Lycophotia porphyrea. The sequence goes on from OX465389.1 coordinate 7,042,114, forward strand.
TAAATAATGCTTGGTTGACGGTTTTGTGAAGGGTTCGTTTACATCTTGTATTCAAATATTTTTTTATAATGGTTTTTCTGTTCAAAACTAGGTAGCGCTACTGAAATCGAGATCATAATTTTATTTTTGTATGAATATAGTCCCAATGTCCGCTCTATACCTAAGTCTTAGATATCTCTTTGATCCTGACTTATGATTCCGGATATTGACAATACAAAGTAAATAATGTGTATTTATATTACCTTGTACATCTTCTTTAAAGTAATGAATACTAAATTGAATATCATTTTGCCTTACACAAAACTCGATAACCTTAAAATAATTTCATTCTTTCATAAAATTAGACACTGTTAAATCTTTTAAACAAAATCATATTATGTCATAAAACGCCAAATGTCACATTTAAGTCGTCATTTTTAGACGTTCATTAAACAAGGAGGTAGTAAGTTATCTTATTGTACACTACCTTTTTGTCAATTGTATTGGCATCTCGGTGAGTAAGTAATACGAAATACCAGTAAAAGTTCTCAAGTTATTTGACCGATACTAAACCATTTAATTTCATCGTCAGATCTGCCGAACCGTGACATTATCTACAGTCGAACCATCTTATTGATTTACACTTTACATGTGTGGGTGAAGTCATAGTTATGCATACAATCACTAAATAAAACGAGTGAGCATCATGCACACATCGGTAACTGTCATTGTACGAGCCAATAATGCTCATACAACCGCTTATCATTATTGTGTACGTATACGTTTTCTACATACACGGTTAAAATAAACGGGTGCACAATGTTTGGTTCTACGATTCCTTCCTTAGGAATCGTAGAACCAAAAATTCGGTAATGGTAGATTATTACCCATTCCCTCTCATAGAGAGGAGGCCTGTGTCCCAGCAGTGGGAACATTATAGGCTGATGATGATGATGCCCAATGAAGGCCAAAATGTTAGTTCAACTTAACATGGTAACATTTAACTGATTGGTAGAAACCCCTGCGATATTTTATGAACTAAGCTCGACGGCGTGAGTTCGATCCCAGTTGAGGAATTTTGTTTTGCTGGTTTTTACTTTTTATTAAATTAATTTTGTGGCCTATAAAAACACTCAAGAAAAACTAGAATGGTAATTAAATAAAACCAATAAAATTATTTTTTTATTAGATAAACATTGGTATTGGTTGGAATAAGCGAGCTTATCGCTGGGGTCATTAGCAAATGATCCGTCTCGTTTCTTCCAATATGATCCTTCCTTACAATAGTTGTTTTAAGGTTCAATTTGGCCCTGCCAGGGCTGCGGGACTGTTCGAAAGACATACCGCGGCCCTGGAACACAAAGGGCCAGGAAGGAACATGGATGGGTTTTAGTAAGTACAAGTCTGACACTCTCTTCCGCTCGGCCCACAGCGGGAAGAGTCATTTGATGATTTGTATGTTAGCAAAAACTGGTGCGGCCCATACAATGATTTAATGCAAACTGGTTTTAAACATTCATAGGCTATGCTATCCATACTAGACATTCGAATGACTAAAACACTGTTGTTTACCAGTTTTTTTTAATATGTTAGGTAGTAAGAAATTATGACAACTTCTAACCGCATAACAATAACATCACTTCACAAGACTTTCAATAATACGAGTTGTGGGGATTACGGCAACATGTATACCTAATTATTGCTAAGGTTTTTATTTGTTCACATTCGCATCACAAATATGAACATTATATGTTTAGCAATAAGATTCATAATCGTCTACTAATTCAAATAAATTCGACTAATAATGAGTCGGCAAACCTTCGTTTTGTATTAATTCTTGTAATCTTCTGCTAATGCTGTTCACCATATTTAATCCCATATGACCCCACAGATTTTCTATGGGGTTTAAATCTGGACTTTTAGCAGGCCAATCGATAACAGTCATGTTTACTTGGTTCCCGAGCCTGTTTTGATATATATAAATGTGCTCGTGCGGATAGGTTACCCGCACATTGGCAGCATGACATTTTCTAAATATCCAAGTAATCATGACTGTTACTGCGACCCGATATTTCTTCAAGCTCACCGGGACTAATCGAAGACCTCTATCCCCAATTCCCATTATTAATTTGGCCACTAGTCATACAAGGCAGAAGCTTGCATTCCTTATACCTTTCTCTACATTTTTTTCACAACATTTTACGCCCATCTAGCCGACTTAAATATTTTCGTCGCTAAAATCACCACATTATTCGCTCAATCAAAATTGATGTATGACCTAGCAAACTGTAGTCGATTTTGTCGGTGCGCAGTGGACAGCAAAATTTTCTGCGCTGGCTTGCTCCAACGGAACGTACCAATATAATAAACCAGCAGAACGTAGGCAATTTCTCGCAGTTTGTAAGCACACATTGTGTGCTGTTGCTGTTACGTGGGTGGACAAGAAGGGATCAGTTTTGTGCTTTGCCACGATGTCGTGGTGTCGAGCCGATGAGTTTGCTTTTGGTTTTGGCCCCCGTCGAAGATGTTCTACATCTCCACAATCCGCATATCCGCGGACCCATAACTGCACGGTTCTCCTCTGTGGATAAAAAACAAAACAGTATCTAAAATACTTATAACAAGAGCTATTATTATAATAAATATGTTTTATATTTACACTATGTAATATAATTAACTTTAAATACTTATATGTATAAATATACACTGACACTAGCAAACATAATAATCTATTTTTATTTATGTTATTTAAAGGCTTTTCTTTAATTTTTCTAAATGCCTGTGCCGTAGTAGGGCAAAAATATGATAGACCAGGTTAATTTTATCATAATCATCATATGATAAAAAAATGATAAAATATCAATGTAATATCTAACTGTTACTCACCGATATCATTAAATGAAGCGCCTTGCAATTTCACTTCTTCTTAGCGTGTCGATGACAATTCAAATTGAGTCAGCCCAAAATTTGGCGACGAGTTTGGCACTTTCAGTAGCGGCCATCAGCTCCTGTGATGTGCAAACAACAGGATAGGCAATTTAAATGTCTCATCGTTTGTGAGGCGGTACCATATTTACACTCACAATTTCGCTCTTCTTCTTTTCGTATCGATGAACTCAAATTGTGTTAGACCAGTATGTAGCCAATACATTTTCGCTAATAGATACGTTTTGCTCATGCAGAACAACGATTTCTACCTTTTAGATCATTCATCACCGAACACGATTCTGAGTAGTAATCAATAAACTCAGTAGGTAGTGCAAATATTCGTAGATTGACAAATAAGAACGCTATTTTTTTATAAATGAAAGTGTTTGAAAACAATATTTTTGTATAATTGTGGGTAGTTTTCTAAACTGTTAAAATAAAATGGCCTGAGAGTTCCGTAGTTGTCCCAAACGTTGCAAACTCTTCTCACCTCATCCATGAACGGGATCGAATCGTCATAAATTCTCCTTTATGTAATATTATAAGAAAATAATGAATACAAAAAGAGTTTTTTTACTGTACCCATAGTTTGAACTTACGCCTTCTCGCTTATTGACCAGAGACGATAGCCATTGTACCAAGGTCACTATAGTTACATCATGTGAAATGTTATATCTCAATCAGTAACAGAAATTATCGATTACTATATAATGGTATACGGCTTTACCGTATACCATTAGGGAGGATGTGTCATACACACACTAATAAAAGCAGAGCTCACTCGTTTTCTTTAGTGTTTGTGTGCATAACAGTGACTTCACGCACACATGTAACATGTAACACAATTAGATGGTCCGACTGTACCTACAGAAATTGCTCTCAATCAGATCAAAACATGCGTTTGTCTTCTCTTATTAATTATAATATACTTAATAAAGTGATCTTTATTCACATTACAATAAGGTTACTGTTGGGCTGTGGCGACAGTTCAGTATCAAAATTAGAGGGATCGTATAAACGTCATAAGGCTGCTATTGGACTGCTGCTTTCTGAGGTTAAATAACTGTGAAAGGACTGTAATAACTAATACGAGGTCATTTTACAAGTAAATAAACACACGATCACAGATATCCACATCTCATTTATTTTAAAATTTTCTAAAAAACAGTGGAAGTACCTATCGGATAAAAGTTACGTTTGGTCAATGAAATATCGAATCGATGAATTTATAAAAGCTTCAGATAAACAGAGTTTGAAATTAATGATTTACAGTTAAAACAGACATTTTACATTGTTAGCGGCAATATCTGGTATTTTTTTTAAGTTTTAATATGGTTCACCCACAAAGGAATCGCCTAATTACGCAGAACACAGCACAATTTGGTGTTTTTTTGTCGTGATCAAACTAATCTGAGATTAATCTCACCTCAGACAGACATTTCTTTGTGGCGTGCCTGATATTATTTATCTACATTTAATCTCGTTTTACTGACTCGTACATTACATGTTAAATCACATCATTTTATACAATTATATTTCGATTATACTTAATTTGGTACATTTAGTTTGACCTTATATTTATTTAATAGATATCTAAAACTAATTAGTTATAATAATACAATTTAATTATTTTCATTATAAAATTCCTGTATTGATCAGAACATCAAATTTTATCGACTATTTAATAAAGAAAAGAATACATTTGTTAATGTATTTTAAGTATCATCTAGATCAGAAAAACAAAAGGTACAGCAGTAGCAGTACTTTTTCTTATAGCAACTCAGAAATTGATATTTTTTTGCTTCACACAATATATTTTTAGAGCATTGAAATACTTTTTTCTAATGATCATTGCAATAGGTACATGTTTTTGTAAAAAAACCGCATTCCAAAAAAGTATTTTAGTTTTGGAATCCCACACAAATTCTTATCTTGTATTAACTATTCAGTACGTATGAGATCAACATATTGTAGTCCGAACAAAATAGACGAAAAAGAAAATACACGTATTAAAGAAACTTACTCAGAAACTATTCAAGCAAAGTTAAGGTATGATTCCGAACCATGCTGCACGCAGCAGTGCTGCCGCAGCAGTGCTGCCGCGATACTACTGGTCCCCATACAATTTCTTTAAGCTTATATGAGATTACATTCCGAGCTAGGAATGTCGCGGTAGCAATGTAAGCAAAGCACCTTAGTGGCAGCACTGCGGCAACAGCACTGCTGTTTGTTGCCAAGTTCGGAATCATACCTTTAGTAAAATGTGTAATATAGGACCACCGCGCAGGGTTCGTCTACCAAATGAGAAGAAATAAGAAGAATCACGTAAATCTACCCAATAATATCGAAGAAATAGGGTGAAATACTTTTATTATAAGTTACTAGAAAAGGCCTCCATCCTACAGAACATCTTGGTTCCTACCTGCAGCTACGCGCAGCACGCTACGGGCTGCAACAATCCGGACAACGAGCTTTCATTAGTTTTGGTGTGGACAAAACTTGGCACCTATTTCTTACGGTACAATTCAAACAAAAGCATTTGTACAAATTAATTTAGTGTCTGGTGCCATTATTGCATCATAGAAACTGCTATTTCAGTATCCGTACGATTGTCCACAAACTTTCAAACTTGAGTATCATGCTTTTATGATAATTCTACAAGTAGTCTTAAGGACTTTAAACAAATTTGGGTAACTGCAAATTTCACAGAGTTTTATACAAGCATTACAGACGGGGACCTGTTTGAAATCATCATTTAATTTTAATATTTTAAAACCGCTTTGTTTTAGAGTCTTGAAAAAAATGACATCCCCCGGGTACATATCATACAAGTATCATTACTCTCAATTCACTATCATTCGTTGTTTATATATTTACTAAACACACATTTACATTCAACTATAAGGTACAGTAGATTAAAAGTACACAATAAACACTTTCAGTTACACTCGACATTCGGCACATTATCACGCGTTGATATAGATGTCTTCTTTAGTTTTTGTTGGGTAGTCTTTAGGTGGTAATTTGAAGCTATTCCTTATGTATGAGAAGCGGTGGAAGTTGTAGAAGTATTCTTTACCGTCTGGTGAATACTGTGGGTAGAGAGTATAGGCAGGGAGCTCAAAGTCCAGGTCAGTCAGAGAGTCCGCAAGAGCATGCTTCGCGAACTCCTCCTGATATCGTCATGACTGCTCCCTGTACGCCTTGCGTTTCATACACTTCTCCTTCAGTATGTAACAGAGAGCGATCGCTATCAGTACCGCGATAGCGATCGCCATACTTATGCTAATCCAGATTATCTCCTCGTTGATGCCGCTTGTCGATTTTCCTGCGGGTAATAAATATTTTTAAATTATAACTTGAAGGCAGAGATGGGGGTTTATATCCAGAATTATTTGAATAAAAGGCTTCCGATGATTTAAGAGCACTATTCCGTGCAAAGACAAGATGAAAGAGAAAAACAAAAAGTGTACGAAGTGGTGGGCACATCACTATCATTATCACTACATATTATAAAACAAAGTCCTCCACCGAGTCTGTCTTGTTTATGCATGTGGATTGAGTGATCCTCTCTTGTCTCTGGTAAAGTAAAACCTATTGGAAGGGACTCCCTTCCACCCTGTATACTTAACTATCCCTGTTTTTGTTTTTTTTTCGAGTTATAAAATGTGTCTGTATTAATTTGCCAGCGCCAAACTTAATTAGCCTAATTAGTCAAAATGGTAAAGCTTTCTCACAAAAAATAATTTATTTGGTGTTTTTTTTCAGACCAAGAAACATCGTCTTTGTTTCATCGCTTTTGTTGAATACTGAACGGAAATCGTGATTAAAAAACCTGGAATATTTTGAGAGAGATTATTTTCTTCGTCAAAATTCCCTTTAAGCATGAAAGATATTCAGAAGAGTTCTAGATTTTTTATTCCAAAGGGGCTTTACTTTACCATAGATAGTGTGGTCAAGACAATAGAGTGTGGACGTTAGAATTGTCGGCTTGGCGTCACTAAGCCAGTCGCTGGATATCTATTGCCTGACCTGATACGAATCACAGTCGCAGCGAGAACAATATGATTGGTTGTTAGAAATTCAATCTCAATAATTATTGAAAGTTACCGCTTTGCTGCGATTGAATGATTTTGCAGGCAAAAAAAGTAGGTAGTTAAAACAAGTCCTGGAGTTTAGACCGAGTAAGTATTAGCAAGTGCAGCGTAAGACGCCCCAAGCTTGATGGTCCGCTGGGACTCCCAGGACAGGAACACAGGACACACACAGGCAGACAGGTTGTTGTGGTGCAGCTTATGGCCATGTCAAGCAATGAACTAAACTAGATAACTAACCCTGACTTTAATAAATCCTACGTAGAAGAAAGTATGTTTTGGGTCTCGGTACAAAATCTTATCTAAAAAAGAGACAATGAAGTCCCTACGATTTCTAATTTATGTTATCAATACTTGCCTCCCTTCTTGTTGGAGTAGCCACCCATCTTGCCGGCGACCCTCGCTGTGGCGCTGCCCGCCACCACAAGCAACAAGGCGCTGGTGTGGACTGCGTGACCTACACAAACACAATAATATACCATTGAAGATTCCTATAAAGATTTCAGTAACAACCCAACTGACGTGAAGCTGTAAACACCCGCCTGAAGAATAGCCGTAGGCGAATATAAACGAACTTTAAAAATAATGTGTACACTTTAAATTTTTAGTTTTAAAATCAATTGAATGAACTATGAAAATAATGGTTTCCACTATAAATATCCTTAGCTTTAAAATTAATTTAATAAACTATAAAAATAATGGATGGCAATGTTACCAGGAGAACTTAGGATGCAAGAGCGAGCGAAGCAAGCTCTGGACTTGGGGCACCCCGACTCGGTTAGATTTGACTGAAGAGTTATTCAATGGAATTTGCTTTATTATAGATGTATCATTATTTTAAAGTGCTGATAAACCATTTTATAGCTGTTTTCATAAAATTTAAAGTACTATTATATACATTCCTATACTATACAATAAAAATCTCAACTAAAAGAAAGTTAACTAAGTACTTAGTCTTGTGACAAGGCCAAAAGTATTGGGCTCTGCTAGAACTGTCGTTAGCAGTTAGTTGTTAGGTATACATTAACTAGGATTGTAATAAAACTTACGGATCATGATCGCCATTTTCTCTGCTCGCTCCAAGAAGTCGAAAAAGGAAATGAGCTCCTTATTTACATTGATGTTGATAACGTCCCGTCCTATGTAACTCTTCGGAGCACCTGTAAATATAAGTTACTAAGAGGGACATTTTAAAAGCATACAGGTAAATGTGAAAATCTTAAGGGCCCAGCCCACTAACATTGACAGCCCGTCGAAATATTCGTTCAGGTTCACAATGATTTTTTGACTAAGCTAAGTTATTAATAAATTGTTATTATTTTCATTGAAACATAATATTAGTTACACAAACACGCTGTTTTTGCGTAAATTAGACGTTGAAAAGAAATCTTTTGCGCCTAACGCAAATCCGAGTTCTGTTTCAGCAATCCTTTCGAGGCAAAAGAGGCGAAATCGCAAAGTCTATAGAGCCAATAAATACTTTTAAATCTTTGTCTTCAATGTTAGCTCTTTACTTTTGGTAAAAACTCTTTTACTTCTGATTACAATAATATCGTCAAATGTCACGGTTTTTGCTCTAAAAAATACTTACTTTCTGTCATTACATTTGTGTTATTATTTGATTTTATTGAAAAGAAATAAAAAAATAAAATTAGCGTAGTATTCCAAAACAACCATAAAATTACAGTTTATATACAGAAACTTCTGCCGTGTTTCCCCAATGACCGCTTAGCGCCAAGACTTACTATATAATAATATATCAGTTGTCTGGTTGCCATAGTACAGGCTCTGCCTAGTTTGGGATCAGATGGCGGTGTGTTGGTTGTCCCAAGATATTATTATTATTATATTATTATTATATACTAGCGGTCGAGGTAGACAGACGTTGGAATGTCGTTAATGGTTTTCCGGACTTTTCACTCGCACAATCATGCTATAGTTCTTATTTTATGTCATGCAGGCTGCTCTACTTAATTATTTTAGCCGACTGCAAAGAAAAGACAGGTTACGTTTTTATCTATGATTTTTTACAAAGGCGCGAAAGACACTAGCGCGAATGAATACTTGTGGGAAATAAGATTCCTTACGATGAATCAAATTCAAAGATAGCGGCTACGAAAAATATTGCAATTTTCGTCATTGGTGTCATTTCCATAGTGATCGAGGGCGCTCTAAACGAATATGGAGTCAACATTAAAATACAAGATGGCGATTGCGAAAAGTAGCGAATTTTTCGTTGTGGGTGTCAATTCCATGGTAATCGCCATCTTGAATTTCATTTTGAAAAGCAGTGACTCATTAAAATCAAGAATAAAAAACAGCAGCATAACTATTACCTTCCAATCTGTCTGGGACTTATTTACAGTTACAACTCAACCCACTCTTCAAGTAATATCAAGCGTGATGTTATGTTTTGTCTGTAACGAATGTCATGGGCTCAAACTAATGCATGTCACGCATTTTGGGAAGGGCCTGCGGGGCGTGTTTTTTTTAATAACGACTAGCTGTTGCCCGCCACCTTCGTTCGCCTGAAATTTTTATTAAAACATTATTATAAGCACTTCCCTATTTGAATCGAATTTTGTTACCAATCACAAGGGTTTTTTTTCCACGGAACCCTAATTATTTATTTAACTACTTTTATTTTCGGTTTAGGTGCAGTGATATATCAGTCAGAGGATGATTTAAGAAAAAACGGTGATACACGTTTTTCAGAATAATAACTGAAGAGTACGTACACAAATTTTCAAGTCAATCGACCCCGAGAATAACAAGTTTAACTGAAAATTCAACACCCCATTTCACCCTTTAGGGGTGGAATTTCGTAAAACCCTTTCTTAATGGATACCTACTATTCCCAAAGAATACACCCTCCTTTCATGTCTTTAAGACCAGTGGTTTGGGCTGTGCGTTGATATATCAGTCAGTCAATAAGGACTTTGAATTTTATATTGGGGGATGATTTTGGAAAAACTGTGATACACGTATCTCATAATTTTAACTGAAGAGTTTGTACACAAATTTTCAAGTTAATCAATCCCGAGGCTAAAAAGTTTCACAGAAAATTCAATTATAAATGAGTGCACTGTTTAATAAACAGTTGAATTTTTTATGAATAATAGCTTGGCCAGGATTTTTTAACACCCACTCGCGGTATATTTTTTAACTTACTTACTGAAAACTATTTGGTATAAAATAGTTTTCATCCATTAAACAGATCAGTGAAGGTCGTTCCTAGCTCGGATCTTAGACTAGAAGTAATAGCTCTATGACGTCACTGAGCAATGGATAGAGTTTACGCGAGACACAAGGTTTTGACGGCTTGTTGTTGTTTGGCTTTTAACTCGTTATGTCCGAGTCTTTCCTGATTTTGAAACTGTACAATCTTATATCGTTTTTGGAAGGCGACTGTTGGATGATGTCTTTCTGATTTTTTTAAGTTTTAATAGAAAGTGGATTAAAATCACAGTGGATTAAGGCACACTCATTCATTCATTCATTGGCGTAAGCGGTACTGCTGAGTATGAGGTCTTGGGTTCGATTCCTAGGTTGGGCAAAGTGTTATTGGGTTTTTCCTTCAGAAATTTCTCAATAGGAGCCACAGACTTTAGATTTGTGCTCGGTTGACGGAAATAAGCTCGCCCCTTATACAAGGGACTTAAACATAACTGGTAAAATGTGGAATTAGTATTAAGTGCAACTCTATTTTAACCTTTAGGGATTACAGGTGTAATGTTTTGTTGCTCATATTCTACTCTTACAAATATTTCTATAGTTTTTTATACTAATACTAGCTGTCCCGTGCAACTTCGTCTGCGTCAAACGTAGATAACAACTGCAGCGCCATCTGTCGGGCTGATTAGTGAATCTAAACCATCCAGGGTGCCACCCAAACGCATACAAAAAAAATCATTCAAATCGGTCCAGCCGTTTAGGAGGAGTTCAGTGACATACACACGTACAGTAGAATTATTATATATTATTAATTATATAAAGATAAAGATGCTGGTAACCCACCACCCACTTCGGAATAGTTTAAGCATGCAAGTTTAAAATGTGGTACAAAATATAATATAATTCACTAAAATAACATTGTTATAATTATATTTCGGAGGTTCGCAGGTCGTACTTTATTATTATGCTACGTTGTCACTGTTTAGTGATCGGTGGAGTATAGAACTTGCCGAACTGTACAATTTATGGCTTTCAATTTCATCGCATTACCTGCTCTGTACACTACCTACCTTTGCTACTTGTATTAAGGCCATAATCGGATAGAAGTTAGAACCTGATAAATTAGCTTATTTACGCCCAACATAGTATGTAAACTGAGACTAGCGCTAGAAGATAATGATATTATTTAAACGGCAAGTATTTTTGTTTCATTTTTAATCCTCAACTACAACGTTAGCATGGATAGCCACGTTATTGAGGAAGTGCACTCTTGTTAAAAACATTGATTTTATTTTAAGAAACAAATAAGCATATATTGCAGCTCCTTATGCATTTTATCCGTGCCAGATAAAAAGAAATATAATTAAAATTAATTCTCTTACTGTAAATCACAATTACCATCAAAGTGCTTACGCTTGCCCGCATAATGTTTATCATGGCATTACTCGCAGCCAAGATTAATGTCGTCAATCAAGGAAATTGGGGGCGCAAGCATTTTGCTACACGCTGAGCTATACAAATGTTGCAAACAAGATTTTTTTTTTTTTTGTAACAATATGCTTCGCGTCATCATTTACGTAGGTTCAAAGTTTTATACTTTCAGCTTGTTTTGTAAATTAATTTTGTATAAGTGGAAGTTCATACACAAAAGACAGTGACGACTGCTACTCATCTGTTCCAGTACAGTCTATTAAAGAACAATGGAATATAGGATTATTATTAAAAGAACAATAGAAATTGGTGGTGATATTATAAAGCGGATACATAATAATGTCGCAGTGATAGATACCGATGAAGTAATTTACTAAGTAAAACTTAAATGACTAGATTATTGATTATAATAAAGTAATCATAGCTTAATTTTTTTTTCCTGGCTTGGCTTACATTTTTATAAATGATATTTTTAGTGGTAGGTATTTCTTTTTCGTCTGTTGTTGGCATAACCTCTAGAACTTCAAACTTGAAAATCTTTAATTCCTGACTTCCAAAGTATTTCCGGGATCAAATTCTATACTTTTAAATTTTTTAAGAGGCAGACGCAAAAAAAAATGTACACAAAAAATTGTTTGGGAGTTCACCATTGTTCTTTCAGAAACTCACAAGCAGCGACAAACACTGTGTAGACCTGTCACTTGACGTGAACCTATTGTTAAAACTACTTACATGTTTCCGTGACGATTGTAAAGGGAGATCCCAGGGACGCCAGACCTACGTCATTTTATACAAGTTGGTAACGTTTCCGCAGAAGAACCTCACTATAGGTAAAAAATATTGATTATTACAAAAAGTCACTCATGGTGGCATTCGCAGGTATCAGGTTACAACATACGTCATAATATACAGCGTGATTGTTTGACATTACATAAGGGATAGTATGGTAATTGACCTCCTCTACTACCATGGTCACGGTATGCCATGGTGTATTGTAAGTTAAATTTAAATTTAGCTTTTCACCGCACAAAATGTCTGGCAGTACAGGAGGTGAATTACCATACTATCTTCTTAGGGGTCGTCCGTTAATCACGTGATGTTTCGTAGCAACTTTTTAACCCCACCCCTCCCCCATGGTGATACGTGGTGAGGTTTTAGACTACCCATACCCCTTACCCAAAATTATGTATAGTTTTTTGGTACAATGTATCTTAAAAAAAAACTGAATATTATCTTTAAATGCAGGTTAACAGGTATAATTTAATTGTGGTAAGTTAAGCACCGTAATAAAAATGTTCAGACGCTCATTAAAAAAAACAAAAAAATAACCAACGTGTCTGGCTCAGAACCCGAGAACACCGGGTAACCATTCTTCAATCTTCAACCTACAGTACAAGGTTGCTGTGGTAGTTTCTGATCTGACTGGCATAAAAATAATAAAAAAAGGTGTAATCATGTGTGTGTTATCAATGTTATCATGTCAGTCATTTCCGTTAAGAAATCGCGCGTTCAAAGAAAAAATAAATACGCGTGATATCTCTTTCCCCCCCTCGCCCTAGTGATACTTCGTGATTTTTCGAACCCCCTCCCACCCTTTCGAGCACCCCTTTTTTTTTCGAATGGAAAATCATTAAATGACTTCTCCCGCTCTGGGCAGAGCGGGAGGGAGTGTCAGACTTGTACTGAATAAAACCCATCCATGTTCCTTCCTTTCCCTTTGTGTTCCAGGGCCGCGGTATCTCTTTCGAAAAGTCCCGCAGCCCTGAATAATGACCCCTTAATAATATAAAAAAAAACACGCTTTATAGTGTGACGTAACCTGGTAAGTATTCAGCAAACCTTTGTTATCTGATACCTGCCAAAGCCACCCAGACCGTATTTTCGTAATAGCCAATAGTTCTTACCTTAGTAAGGTACTTCCACAATCCAAATCAGCTTTCATAAAATGATGTAAGTCTTGCGGTCAAAGGATCTTGGCTTGGTTCATTGTCATTATGTGAAAAGGTAAATAAAAAAGATCGCTGAATGCAATGTATTGTCTGTTTCGAACGGTGGGCATTCATCCCCAGCGCTTTTTGCATGAATATGTACGAGCAACGAGTATTATATATAAATCTTCAAGTCTCTGTTGGATTAAGTTGTATAAATCATTGTGTATTTGGCTATTTGTTATAGTCTATTTCATGCAGTTAAATAAATGAGCTTTGGTGCACAGCGAGCAGACATGAAATTGTATTCTTAGACGACTCTCGACTTCAGTACCTCTTACCTAAGTGTTGATTCAACTTGAAAGTTATAAGAATTTATATTGAACTCAATACTCAACATATACACTATACAGGGTGTTTGGTCGAAGAACCGACAAAAATAATTGGGGACGTCATTTACAAGCACAGAAAAAAATCACACCTTTTTTTTTTCTTCTTTTCGGATGGGAAATCATCAAATGACTTCTCCCGCTCTGGGCAGAGCGGAAAGGAGTGGCTGTCAGACTTGTACTGACTAAAACCCATCCATGTCCCTTCTTTGTCCCTTGTGTTCAGGGCCGCGGTATCTCTTTCGAACAGTCCCGCAGCCCTGGCAGGAAAAAATCACACCTTAACTCAGTTTTAAGATTTGAATGAAGTCATCATTTTCTAGAAGAAATATACATATATAGACAACACCAAAAACTTTTGCGTTCACAGCGTCAAACAAAAAAACTTGGTGGTCGCATTTCGCGAAATAATAATTATCTTAATTACCATGAAACTCAAAAGAAAGTGAAAACGAGGATATGAATCCTCCTATTCATAAGAAAATTGTGTCGATCCGTCGACCAAATATATTGTATACAATCAAAAGCTCTATACTGGGTAAAAAAAGTCGATTTTGTTACGAAAACGACTCAGCGTGACACTAAAAACCGGGTGATTGATAGATAATCGATACTCAATTGTTTTTCTGCCAAGTTAGAAAAAGCAAGAAAATGGTGACATTTTTTATCAAAACGGCTACAAATACTATTCTAAAGTTCGGTTAGGTGTGAATTTGAGAGATTTCAAAGTTGAGAGTTATCGAAACAAGCTCTGAATCAAGGATAGCTCGATTGAGTACGGGAGTGTCTCACTAGGGTATTAACTACATAGTTATATTATTCCTATTTAGATCAGTTGTAGGTATATGTATTTTCTACGTAGGCGCCTCATCTCTCGACGCTTTCGTGTAATTGCTTCCCTTGCTCGTACTCGACAAAAACTCGGTCACGATTTAAAGACTTGACTTTTAAGTCGAAGAGAATAATAAGTTCTTTCCGTACGATATAATGATCTCTATACAGGTGTTTTTTTTCGTGTGGGCGTGGATGGCAAAATCCGAAACTATGAGGAATAGCGAAAACCACTGAAAGGAGTCTCGAGCCCGTTTTTGATGAAAACTAAAACTCATTAGATTTTTGAAAAATCAATATTGCTAGCCAGGATTCGAACCCATTGATTTGGAAAAAAACACACCTTAGTGTCCCTAATAAGGATCAAATTCTAGAAACTAATGAAACAAAAATATTGTAGCAGTTTTGTTATGCAATAAAGTATACTCTATCTGTCGCCTAAAAAGGCTTAATTCGTAACTCAAATGGAATAAAAACAGACAAACGTTGTTGTCTGTACGTTGTTCGTCGTTTTTCTTTCTGTTCAAACATTGATTCAACCTTTGTTGTCCGCTTGCGTTGTCGAACGCATGTTTCGTGTATTGACGTTGCGGATTTTATTAATACCAGTTCCTTTAGCCGCAAACAATCCCGAAAAATATCGGTAAGTTTGCTTCCCGTATACTGCATAATATGTACAAAACTTTATTGAATACATTGCCAAAATGTACCTAGGAGGTTACTGCTAAGATGATTAGTAATAAAGAAGTATGGAAATGGACCCTAAATAAATTGGGATAAGAGCAGTAAAATACTGATGACATTGTCAGTATCTCCACCTGTCCTGACTGATTTATCCTTCGTTCGTCCTAAAGATTTGTTCCACAATCCACATTCCTAAAAATTCTTAGTTTGTCCCATATCACTGTTGAAGTTCTTTAAAGGTTCATACATACATATACTTCACGCCCTTTTCCCATGGGGTAGGCTGAAACACAGAACGCCACCTGCTACGAACCTAACATACTCCTTTTGCCTCGTCCACATTCATACATCTGGTCATACACGTACGCCGGTTGCGAAGAGTTTTAAAGGTACAGTCAATAAAAAAAAAACTAATGTACTTATTTAATCGTCTTTTTGGCGACCAAAAGTACTAGGTCAGAATAAATTCAAGGTGTTGTTTATTCAAACGACGTAGGTAGGTAAGAAGGCTAGGTAAGTGCAGGTAAGTAGGAAGTTAGGAAACGGGTAGGTTAGATAGGGTAGAGTAGTAAAAAGTATAAGGAGGTAATAGGTAAAGTATTAGGTCAGAATAAATTCTAGGTGCTATTAAGTTTTCCTTATGAACATACGGAAATTGTAGAAACAATGTCATCCACATTTCATTCAAAGCAATAAACTTCTTCGTCGTATGTTACTCGTGTAGCTCTGAGCTTTCTCGATTATTATCCTAGCTCTTGAGTCATGGGGCGTCATATAACGGAGTAAGTATGTCGGTTAATTCGTCATGTCACGTGCAAGATATCACGTAAGCGTATTGTGGGTACGTGGTATACGGAAATATACTCATGTGTTTTCTACGTGTTCCGTTGCAGAACTTTTTCTAAATTATAGCGCCGGCTCTTATCGCGTTCATTTAAACGTTTGGAAATACTGTATTTGTAATGTGAACAAGATTTAAGCACTAACAGTGCTTAAATCTTGTTCTCGTACACCTTGTTATAAACCTTCGGATTGCCGATCAAAAATGTTCATGGTATAGTAACGTTTGTGAAAGTTAAGGCCATGCAGAGCTTCGGTGGGTGGCATGTAAAACTTGTTGTCGCCTGTTCGCCATCGAACCCTAATAAAACAAAAAGGGTCGGTTCAAACTTTTGTTCGTCACGTGAATGTCGTGCCGTCGCATCCCCCACGTCTGTCACTAATAAAAACATAAAAGGTTTTTCACACTCTGTCGCACTCTTTTCAGCTCTACTGTCCGTGAGATATTTTCACTTTAATACGTACGAACATAATCCTTTATTCATTTTTTTTTAACTTAGTCATTACATTTTTAAATATATTTTTTTATTAAAAAACAAAAGTATAAAAAAAAAACATTTGAAAATGTAAAAAATAGTAGCCCACCGGTGTCGGGACTGTTCCCGATACCGGTGGGCTACTATTTTTTTACCTTTGGACCCTGTGGTCCAAGCTATGCCGGGTCAGGGCTCCGGAGAGAGGAACAATACGAGCCATATCCAGGAGTACCACTTTCTGAATCAATTTTATGTTTTTATTAGTGACAGACGTGGGGGATGCAACGGACAAACATTCACGTGACGAACATAATTATTATTTTGTTACTATTCAAGCCATATACTGTGATTTTCCCTGACAACAAAATGTTAATGTTCTGGTTCTCATTTGCAGTTGGCGTCATTAATTCAGCGTTTATCTCCATTTTAAATTGTTTTCCAATAGTTAAAAAGTTGCACTATCCGTATGTAATATAACCACATTCAGAGCGGCCATAGTCTATGATTTGGACAATTGATTGTGGTTTATTATACGTGCGCGCTGTGTTTATATCTTGACCAGGCCTTTCAACACACAACAGGTGTTGCCAACTCTGATGCCAATTTATACTGTAATTATAATGTGTATAAGAAACAGTATGATATTTAACAGAATTCTGAGGACATCGAAGGAACATCGATGCGTAAACTCTTTCGATAAATTCAGAACCTACATGATGCTGATACAAAAGCGTTGGGTTCCAGAATCATGTGCTGAATTCATAAAAACGGAATGCGTATAGATGTCCATTTCCAAAACAATGTGTGTCCAATGTGCATGCTTGTCATCGACATCCGGAGCTTGTTGCAAACTCACTCCGCTATTATTTACGTCAATAAACGATTCATGTTGTGTTGCATGTTACACAATATAAGTATTTATTAGATCGTTTAGATAGAAAAATAATAATACAATTACGGTATAATCAAGTGGCTGTCGCTTTTTAATTCACACAAAACATAAATTTGACATTTGTGACCTTAAACTAAGGAGGCTCTCGCTTGGCAGCTGGATCAAGGGCTTGATTCAGAAAGCAGTACTTCTGGACACGGCGCGTATTGTCAGGAGGTTCCTCTCTCAAGAGCCCTGACCACCGGTGGCTCGGACCGTGTTCCCAATGCTGGAGGGGTACTATTCTTTATATATTTTTTTTTAATATTGTTTTATATTTGAATATTTAAAAATCTAAATAATATGTGTAAAAATAAATAAAGGAAATAATAAATACAGTTATAATTATTGTATTTCTATTCTCCTCTTTGTATGTTAAATTTTATTCACACCTAAAAATACACACAAAAATTTTTACTGCTAATCCAATACAAAATCCGAGAACAGACATAACATTAATATGGGCCTGACCTAATATCGCTGAAATTCAAAACATGAAATATACATTAGCGCGTCATCAGCAATCACTCAAAAATGGCTATATTAATGGAAAGAAAAAAAAATCTTGTTAGAAAGTTAGAGAATTGATCGTGACGCATATCGGTGTATAGGATAGTATTATTTTAACTGTTCTTGAATTCATGGGCAAACCATCAACATTCAGGTTTGTACGGAACCCTTGGTGCGCGAGTCAGAATAGCACTTGTCTGTTTTTAGGGTTCCGTGCCCAAAGGGTAAAACGGGACCCTATTACTAAGACTTCGCTGTCTATCTGTCCGTCTGTCACCAGGCTGTATCTCATGAACCGTGATAACTAGACAGTTGACATTTTTACAGATGATGTATGTATTTCTGTTGCCGCTATAACAACAAATATCAAAAACAGAATAAAATAATTATTTAAGGGGGCCTCCCATACAAAAAACGTGTTTTTTTTTTGCAGTTTTTGTCTAATGTTGTATAAATACCGACCTAACCTTCGTTCGCGAGTTCCAAATGTCAAAAGTTTGCTAATCTTCATTTGCTTTATAAAAGTAAAAAGTTTAACCCTAATTTAGTTTGGGGTTCCAGAATTGAGTAAGAATTGTTGTAAAACTAAGAACTGAGTAAAAGTTTCGACAAGAAAATAGTCGCAGAGTAAACCTAAATCAGAGATACGGGTGTTAGCGAACATTCAGAGGAAGAAAAAGCAGAAAAGTGTGATAGTTTCAAAAGTAGCAAATATCTGAGTTCTTTAGATCGAAAGAAGTGGCCGACATTGTCTTTGTAATAAATATTTCCATTTTAGAAATAAAATAAGATAAAAAAAATCAAAGTCTTTTAATACATACCTAAGAATGTGGAAAACAGACTTAATTGTTATTGAGTAATTACTAATAATAATCTGCTTTTTTTTTTTGTTTTCACTAAGGATTGGTTTAATTAAATCTTTACATTATTTACAAACTAAAATAAATCTATATTAGTAAAAAAATATGCAGTCGTGTAAAAAAAGGTTACAGGGCGTCAAAAAATTCATCCACATCGCCGTCAACAGGAAAAGTGCTCAGGCAGTGCTGGCAGCATTGCCACGTTGGATGGGAATGCTGATTCGTTGACCAAAAATTTTAATTGAATTTACATCAATAACGGCATATAAACTTTGGTATCGGAGTCAGTCGTGAATTGCGAAAAGTGCTCAGAAGGCTGGCAGCATTGCCACGTAGGATGGCAATGCCGATTCGTTGACCAAAAATTTTAATTGAATTTACATCAATAACGGCATATAAACTTTGGTATCGGAGTCAGTCGTGAATTGCGAAAAGTGCTCAGAAGGCTGGCAGCATTGCCACGTAGGATGGCAATGCTGATTCGTTGACCAAAAATTTTAATTGAATTTACATCAATAACGGCATATAAACTTTGGTATCGGAGTCAGTCGTGAATTGCGATTGAACGCGAGTTTCCATTATGTTGTCAATAATCACTTCCCTTTGAATTCAGCAGGTGCTTTCAGAAACGTACCGTTAAACAATTTGCCAGAACTCAGTAAAACGATTATCGGATTTGGCGGCAAATTAATCGGCACAGGTGCGACTAATCAATTTAGTGTAGAAGGTTTATTGTATGTACCTAAGCTAAATGTTGCAGATTTGCGGTTAATCAATAATTCTAAAAACCAAACGTGAAATCCATTTATATTGCGTTAAAATCTTTTTGCCCCTAATATTAAAAGGTTTCAACGCAATATAAATAGATTAATTTTGTCGTTCTCTTTGTCTGAACAATGAACTCGAATGAACTTTGGCGTATCTTTTTTCCAAGTTATGGACTTGGCAGCCTTACAAGCCTTTGATGCTACATCAAATTGTATTTACCAAAACTATCGAAGTTAGAACGTTTATCTCCGATTAAAATTGCGGTCCAGTAAATCGTAAAAGATAGCATCGCGTGTCGGTTCACTGTGCTGCAGCGATTTATTCAGCGGTTGTTCCTGCAATAATAATCTTCTATATATACTTATATACGGGCGGAAAGGCGACGGATTGTGAAGCTAGCCACCACCCCCGATGTGACAACCACGACCACTCTGCCAAGAGTGTGACGAAGAAGAAGAAGAAGAAGAATATATATAAAAACCTCGTGTGTGTTTGTGGTCTTTGTAGTCGCCCTCCTCCGAAGCGGCTCGACGGTTTTTCTTTCTTTATTAAATAATAGGTCTTTAAAAATATGGCGAGTTTGTAAAAATCATTTTTGATTAAGGGATTCGTTTGTGAAATATTAAGCTTTAAAGTGCTAATTTTCAGGGTTCCGTACCCAGTAAAAACGGGACCCTATTACTATGAATCCATTGTCCGTCTGTCTGTCACCAGGCTGTATCTCATGAACCGTAATAGCTAGATAGTTGAAATTTTCACAGAATGTGTATTTCTGTTACCGCTATAAATAATAAATACTTATTAAAGGGGTCTCCCGTACGACGATGGTACGTAACCCTTCATGCTCGAGTCCGACTCGCAATTGACCGGTTTTATTTAGACATTTTATAAGTTGGTTGACTATTACTTGTAAACTTGTAAAGCCTATTTAACCGTGATAGTTTTCCTTTTAAATTCGGTATGTATACTACCACTGTGAATTTTTTCACACTTCCAAACTCAACCGTTTAGCTGGTAGAGGGGAAATCAAATTTATTGGATTCCCATAACGTTCCTGAAATTATTTCTTGTACCGGTCATGTTAGTATGATATACTGAGTTCACCCTATCAGTCTGCGGTGGGCTGTCCTTTACACCCTGAATATTTCCACGCTATTTAAGTACTTGGAAGTGCACCAAAACAGCCATTATTCAATCATTTTTTTCGTAATAAGACGCAGGCGTGTCTATCTATACGTTTGTATCGGTAACCCAAGCTCCTTGCTCTTGAAGGTCGTCCCAGTCAGTAGGTACGTAAGTACGTGACGGTGAATTAATGGTTGGACCGAGATGTCTCTACTACCCACGCCCGGGTATTTCACTAGCTAGATTGCGTTAATAATGGCCCTTATTTACTACCAAAGATGGGTTTGCCTACCTGATTTCCTTTGTTCGATTCGTTTTGGATTCTATATCTTTTACTGCAATAAATCGTATTATTAATTCAAATTTAACGATGCTGAAGTTTGTGTTTATTTATCCAATACTTAATTGTTACGACACAAATAAATGCTTTCAAGTATAAATAAATTAAACAGGCAGCCAACACTTAAAACTTGATCGTAAGGTCAACAATATAATATTGAGATACAGACGTTAAATTATTCGTAATGTACTCTCTCTCTACATAGATAAAATACACAAAAGTTTCGGGTTTCATTTTACAAGCCATTAGTTTGCTACACACCGTCTCGACGATTGAGTTTACTAATGGATCGTTACTAACTTGGAAACTTTGAGTCGCGTATTTTTAAGCTCACTACCAAAGCTTGACATGCTTTCCACTGTAATTAATATTATGATCATCATCTGCTAACTCTTTTCCCAACTATGTTCGGGGCAGCTTCCAGTCTAACCGGATGCAGCTGAATACCAGTATTTTACATGGAGCGACTGCCTATCTGACCTCCACGACCCAGTTGGTACTGGGCAATACGATACCCCTTGGTAAGACTGGTTGTCAGACTTACGGACCAATGACTACTTAACGACGTGAAACTCTTATTCAAAGATTCCGTTATATAGATAAGTATGTACCAAGTTAATAAAAGCGTGTTAAAAATAGACAAGCTTGAAGCTAGGAAAAATAGCTGTGATCGCTGTCACAATCAACATATAAAGTTTTAAAGTTTTAGTGCTGATTTACAATTTGAAGGATCCTGGGAGACGATATAAAGTCGATTGATTTCATCTCATTTAAGTAATTATGGTTTGGTAAATAGTAACATGCATCTATGAAACAAGACGAGCAATCACTGATACAACTGCTGAACACTTTTTGTAGCTTTTAATCCCAGTCAATAATAACATCGTTATTTTATATTCCCAGAGAAACCCAAAACTTTGTGTTGCAAAGGTGGTACGTCTATTGCGTAAGTTTTCGTATTGGGAAGTTTTTTAACAGCGTAGGTATCGAGCTTTTGAATTGTGATTGTACCCGACAAAACTCTTTAGAGGTTCGACGAATACAGGTAAGTAAACAGATTCATAGAAACATTTTAATGAGTGTATAATAGAAAATAATTGTCTTACTGATTAATGAACAACTCTGTTACCACTAGTTTCCCAAATATAGGGATCCATTGTCTCTTAAAAAAAAAACAGAATCTTTAGATGCAAAATTGGATCAGTTGATTGGAAAAGTATACCATTTACGGCGAAGCTCGTAATAACGTGGTAAGTAGGTTCTATACCGTTGTTTGTAGAGGAGGTAGATAGGTGTTTGTTCTCATTAGCAAGGAGGTAATGAACTATGCAATGCTACATTATGAGGTGTTTGGATTTATTAAAAACCGAGATTACCTGGATAAAGCTAATACTGTTAGCCTACATCGTCTCACTGCATCGCAAAAATGTTACCTATCCCCGTAACTTCTAGTTCTTTCGGTCCATAAACTAAGACATTTGAAGAATATTGTAGAAGTTATACACCAACGCAGACTACGAAGAAATATTGAAACTTAAGTTGTTATTTTTCGTTTAGGAAAAGCACATTTCTATGATCCCGAAAACTCCCCAGGGTGAGAAGCATGCGTGAGTACGTTTATCCTATTCCATTTACGGTTTTGTATTTCATATGTAAAACGTGTAGCAGATACAGAATATCTTGTGTCCGATGCCATAAATGTTATTGTCCATTCATAATTCATATTATCCATTTGTAAATAATAAGTAAATAGGTTGATTATTATTAACTAGTCCAAATTTAACTTTAATATTGTATACTAGCACTTCGTCCGCAAAAATTGTGAAAGCTCGGCATGTGCATGATATAAATATAATTTATAGAACTCATGAATAATGTAGCTTTCTACCAGTGAAAGAATTTTTAGAATTGGATCATGAGTTCCGAAGATTACCCCCTACATACAAACTTACAAACAAATAAACCCTTTTTAATATACAAGTATCTAGTGTATATAATATATAGAAAGTATAGATTATTGTGCCATAACAGGGTCCATCATTATTGTTATGAGCTGTAAGCCTCTTGTTACACCTTTTGAAACTTATGGGACGTAACATAAACGAAAATGAATATTATTTTAATTAAATTAATAAAAGGACAAATAAACTCAGTTTTAAGGTCGTCGAACTTGCGTTCTGTATTTTTACTAATAAGGCTATTTGAAAATCATGTTCGATTCATACATAAACACCAAAGGAATTATTCCTGCCATTTTAATCAACCAACTATATCAATAAATAATGTTATTAATACTACTGAACAGAGCCCATGGAAAGTCTTGTTTTTAAACTTTCATAGGCTTATAATGCAAATGGCCTGTAGCAATGTTTGTTTCTACCATATATTCGTATGTATAACAAACCCAATGTACCTCCGGCAGTCCGGCAACAAAACTTTCAATAACGAACGGAATCGATTACAATCTGGAAACATAATATATCATTAGGTACATTTGCAACGACTTGTACCTCAGGGAAACTCTTTCTTTCGTTACTTAGGTAAAATCGTCAATAGGGTATTTTACTAAAAAAAATCTAATTAGTCAGTCGGATAAATTTCCGAAAAATATTGGACAAATACTTTTTCGTAAAAAAAATTAAGACGATAAAGTGCGTCGAAAACTCGTATGATGTCACTATGTCAGTAAGTACACTTTTACCGGCGAAGTGACATCCCAAGCCCCCACTCATGGCCTTTGATGAGTTTTATCTTCGTCAGTTCTTATTGATTTGATAAAACAAAATTTACTTATCCAATATTTTTCGATAATCTAAATGACGGACTGAATAGAATCATATTTTTTTTACTCAGGAAACATACCCATTTCTTTAAAAATAAACGGTTGTACCAATTTGGCGACAGTCTTCATACTTAAGTCTTTTTGTCATCATCATCTGCCTAGCCTTTTCCATCATCATTATCATCACATAGGCCTCCCCCAAGTGTCGCCACATAGACCGGTCCCGTGCCCCCTGAATGTTACTTTATATTTAATCAGAAGTATTTGAGTCAACCAAAATTAACAAATTGTTAACAGGGTTCCAAGTCTTGGATACAATGTAAGCAATCAAGGAGGTATTTGTGGCCAGGGCTGTGGGACTGTTCGAAAGAGATACAGCGGCCCTGGAACACAAAGGGCAAGGAAGGAACATGGATGGGTTTTAGTCAGTACAAGTCTGACACTCCCTTCCGCTCTGCCCAAAGCGGGAGAAGTCATTTGATGATTTGTCATCCGAAAAAATAAAAATAAAAGGAGGTATTTGTTTCGTCGAATGTTCGTTCGTATTCATTCAATAAGTTTTAAGGGAACTGTGCCTCCTGCGCGAGGAAGGCTATTGTTATGTCATTTGGCATTAACAAACCCCCTGTATGTTTAAATATACGTTAGTACGCCTGATGTATTCACGCTTCGTATATTTTATTCGTAACGTGCCTAATGATGAAATAATCCAATTTCATATTTTCAATACAAACCTATTTCTTTAATAATTTCTTTCTTATTCAATTAAGTGATTTCACTGTGTGTGTTATTGCCCTATCAATTTATTTTTTGTGGTTTTCTTGTATCTACAAAATGTAACAGCTAGCTCAGCTAAAACCACCACAGATATAATTATATTCATTGAAACATTTTACTTGTTCGAAGCAATGACCGGTATTGGTTTCTTGAAGCTATTCATTTTATTATTTGGTATAAATTATTATACATTACGAATTAAGTTAAATTTAAGAATTTAAATAGTATAGTTAATTAAATCTTTACATTATTTACAAACTACAATTAATCTATAGTAGTAAAAAAAAAGGTTACAGGGCGTCAAAACATTCGTCCACAGCGCCGTCAACAGGAAAAGTGCCCCATAAGGCTGGCAGCATTGCCACGATGGATGGCAATGCTGATTTTTTGGCCAAAAAATAGGCTCGCCCTCTGGTCACGTGAAGAGTCGACCAACCGCTTGACGATTTCCCGAAACACTAGGTGGGCACTCGGACCCCATGGCTCTAGTGTAATGTAGATTAGATATCTTTTTCAAAGCCAGTCTATATAAACAGCATGCAAATGCCTTATGCGAATACAGCCAAATACCTTTGCATTACTCTTTGACGCCAAGCTGCGCCGGAAATCTCACGTCAAAAAGAAAAGACAGGAACTCGACATACGTTACAAAAATATGTATGGTTACTCGGAAGGAAATCCTGTTTATCAATTAATCTGTACCAAAAAAAAAAGTTTTGTAATTTAAAAAATAACAGTTTTTTACTGAATGCTTAAGAAAGTATATACGGCAAAAAATATTAATATTAGAACAAAAATTAGGTAGGTTAGGTATCTGTCTGTTTGTTCCTGTATGTAAATATTGTAAAATACTGGTACTCAGCGACTGGAAGCCGACCCCAACGTAGTTAGGAAAAGGCTAGGCTGATGATGATGTCTGTTTGTTCCGGCTAATTCGCAAAACGACTGAACTGGATTTTTTGCTAGGAGATAGCTATGTTATAAGGAATAACTACGCTACTTTCATTTTAGAAAAAGGATTAGGGATCCAAAAATTGAAACCTAATCAAAACCAAAAATCTAATTTAAATATGGATATTTTTATAATAATAATTTCACGTGGACGAAAATCGCCGGAAACAGCTAGTACTCTATAAAATTATAATATACAAGCATATTCTTATATCAATTTGGACGTAGTATCCAAGCAATGTTAAAATTATTCAACAATTTCAAAATAAAGGATGAGGAGAATCTTTTTTTGTAGTCACAGACTACGCTACATTAAAATATTATTTTGAAGATGTGTAGTTACTGGCCTAATGGAATATGGAGCAGTCATTGAGGCATTTGCATTGGACTAGACTAAAATCAATAACTAATAAAATACTGCTGAGATAAGTCGTTAAAAATATTTCCATATTATTGACTAGCGTAATGGCTTGAGGGATTTGAAATGAGAGATTGGCATACGTATATTAAGAGTCTAGTGACACACAAGATCTTCATTTCTCTAGCAGTTTTTTTTTCTACTTCTTCCTTAATGATGTTTGTCATTATCTTGTTCAAGACTGTCAGTGGGAATTGGCAAAAGACATTGTGAAAAGAAGTTACGTGGGGAATACTAACAGAGAACGGAACAGCAGTTAAAAATGTCGAATCGCCAATGATCTTTATATTTTATCTCTAATAAATGAACATAAAGAAAGATGAAACTAGAAATAATAAATTCTGTTAGAGTCCTGAATAACTAACGGTAAAGTCAACTAAAGGCCGCCAGTAGTTTTCTTCTTCTTTACTCAAAAGTATCTTAGAGTCTAATTACAATAGAATTTTAAATGTTCTTCGTTCAAAATTTCCGGGACTTTTTCGTAAGAAGAAATAACTTAATTATAATAACCATTTCACGGTCGGAAGCTTTTCAGGCTGAGTTATGATAAGTGGCCCTAGACGTCGGAGGCTTCTGAATAAATGATTATTGTTATATGATTACATGGGTCAGAGTCAGCTTCGCTGCCGACCCGGCTAAATGAGTTTTATTTTTTGACACATTCATATCACATCACACGTTTTAACATCACATTAAGGCACTTGATGTAGGCATAGCTATGTATTTCTTATTATTATATGTATATAGAAACTGCGAAATCAGTTCGTTCAGTCTATAACGACTGCCTTTCAGTCATTTGCAACACAGATTTAATATACTCACTGACATGGAATCCCGGATTCCATGTCAGTGAGTATATTAAGTATATTAAGTATAGTATATTATCAGTCGTAAAAATCTTTACATTTCTAAAATCAAAAATAGTAAAAAGATAAAAAACTGCTATTTATATTTTAAGACGGACCCTTTTTTTATTGGCTGCGACTGTACCACTGCACTTACGTTTGATCACAGAACAGTTTAAATTACTAATTAATCGAAGATAGCAATTAAAGAACACACTTTACCATTAAAATAAATTAATACATCCATCTACATGATAAGAAACACTTGCGAAAAAAAATCTCGTACTCAAAGCACACGACACAGTTACAACACAATCGGATCACTTCACATTTTCGATCGAGCGTCATCAAACGCAGCGATCCCGTTTGTTTCCATTGTACTACGATTGTTGTCGACGAAGTTAGGTCGCGGTGGTCGGCCGGGATGGCGGAGTGGTGTGGTCGCGACGCCGTCCGGGAGACTACTGAAGACCGGAGGACCGTCGACCCGACCCGGGCGCCCCGCCCGTAACACACGCTATCAAACACTCCTGTGTTTTCACCCTTGTAACTTCAACATTAAACGGCATACTAACACGCTTTTAAAAGGAATGGTGTATGAACTATATTGAGTAGTTTTCGAGCATGCATTTAGGTTCTCGTTAAGAAGGGATTTTCAGAAAATCAATGAATGGCTGGTTGGGTTGTCTAAAGGAAATGTCACTATAGTGTTCCTACAAGAACCTACGTATCTGTTTAGGTTTTACTATCGGCAAATCGGGTTTAATATCTACTAAAATCATTAGTAACATAATATATCATATCAAACTCAGACCTACTTTAGTAAGATCAACGGCACGGAATGTGGCCCAAGCGTGTTATGTGATTTATTTTCGAAATTAAACGTAAAACTGAAATGTTTATTTGATTCTTAAATGCGGATGATTATTAAAAAAAAAGTTAACGTTGTAAAAGTTTTCAAAAAAGACATTATGGTTTAAGTTATAAGAAAATGTTTTTGAATTAAATTTATAAAATAAAACTATGATACTTATAGCCGCTATTCCCAACTTTGGCCCTGATGATCGCCTGTATGCGATCAGGCATGCTGTGGATTATGTTTTAACTGTCCACATGGGGTAATTCTTTCCAGGCGGCAACAACAGCGGTTTTCAACTGACTGATAGGCTGCGTTTCCACACAAGCTGAGCTGCGCAGAGACTTACAAAAATTGACCAATCACATTGCTCAAAATACACATCTCATCTCCGCTCCGATTCAGTGGAAACAGTGTTAGCGGAGTTCAGAAGATTTACATTAAAATGTATGGTGTGCGGAGCTGAGAGGGGTAACGCGACGTCAGGCGCGGGAGTTTGTTTGTTGCAGTTAAACATAAATAACATTTTTTTTGCAATCAGTGCTTCTTCTTCTGCTTCAATCTCTTCATCATCAAGAAGAGAAAGATATAATAGGGCTTGCTTTTTGTTTAGAGACTATATTGCGTCCTCACTGTCTGGTTTCCGACAGACACCGTACTGAAAACAAAATGTATTCACAGCCCCGTTCAGCTCACCTCCACTTCACAGCTCCGCTCCGCTTATAGTCTCAGCTCTGGTCCGCTCCGGTCGTCTCAGCTCCGCTACACTTGTCTCAGCTCAGCTCGGCTCCACTTCATCCAGCTACACAGCTCAGCCCTACACCGCTCATCTCTGCGCAGCTTTAGTGGAAACACCTACCTATTTACACGGCTCTGCTCCGCTGAACTCCGCGCAGCTCCGCTTCTGTGGAAACGCACCCATAGTCTCTGGCGAGTTGGGACTGGATCTGATGCGTCTCCTTAACATCTCCCAGATCAGTTCTATAGGATTCATATCTAGGCTTCGTGCTGGCCACACCAATTTCGACAGATAACCATTCACGCAACGTGCGGTGTTAGGTCGGGTGTTATCTTGCAATAAGATGAAATGTTCGCTACCGACGAATCCCAGTGTTTTCATTTATTGTCGTATTGTCGGCATCACTCTGTATAACAAACCTTGTGCACATTTTCTCAAACCTACCTCAATCTCATAGAGTATCAGCTAAAATATCGATACGTATTACTCCTCGCAAAAGTTACCAACTCAATCAAAATATGTACTTTCGTCTGACTAAATAATACCGAAACTACACATCATCTTATAGCATACTAGTGACCCGCCTCGGCTTCGCACGGGTGCAATGTTATACATATGAACCTTTCTTTTGAATCACTCTATCTATTGCTGAAAACAGCATAAAAATCCGTTGCGAAGTTTATAATATAGATTGGTGGATTCCATTCCCTCTCCTAGAGAGGACGCCTGTGTCCCAGCAGTGGGAACATTATAGGCTGATGATGATGATGATGAAGCGTAGAAACAGCGGAAGTGACTTTGTATTATACTATGCAAAGATAAAGATAATACAAGATGTAAACGGACTCTTTTTTTTTTCGGATGGGTAATCATCAAATGACTTCTCCCGCTCTGGGCGGAGCGGAAGGGAGGGTTAGACTTGTACTGACTAAAACCCATCCATGTTCCTTCCTTGCCCTTTGTGTTCCAGGGCCGCGGTATCTCTTCGAGCAGTCCCACAACGGAGCCCTCAACCAAGCATTCTGTACATAAAAGTAAGTAACTCTACGCAAAATTTATTGCTGGGAAACGCCTTTTTGTTTAGGGGTGAAAGATCACGTTTTACGGTGGGACTCAATGTAACTCAAAACATTGTGCTGATAGATGCATTGAATAGTACGTGGAGGTACGAGTATTTAAAGTAAAGTTTTAACATTAAAAAAGTTGGGACTTCGACCCCCAAGATTTCCGTAACTAGAAGGTTCTAGTTAGAACAAAAAATATTGGAATAAAAGTGCCTTACGGCTTCCTTAAGGGTACTCTTACACCTATTATAATATTCAGAAACTTTTCATGTTTTAATACATGAACACATGTTCCCTATTCGACCTATTCGTAATACATAAACAAAATCCAGCCAGGTGTGAAAACAGATATCAAAGGTTCAACCGAATGCGAACCGATATAAAGAGAACGTGACTAGGTAAATAACATCGTATGTACAGTCGCGGCATTTTAAAAAAAAACGCTTCGATGTTGTGAGTGCAAACAAAAATGAGCTTAATGGTGATCAGGCGGGAGTGTCCGCCATTGTACATAGGAAACTGTTTTTCTTTACTTTTGGGAGGGTAGGCTTGTTCGAAAACTATTTGTACATACATTTATGAAAGACTTTGATCATTCTACTTATTTTTTCCTATTTACTTTAATATGTGGTCTGACATCAATATTGTTGACTGTGGGTTTTTGAAATTGATACTAGTTCTATTGGTATTCTTTTTTAGGAGTGTTAATGAGTTCCTGTTGCTAAGACTACGACATTTGTCTGGCAAATTACTTAGTTACGTTGGTGTGGTCTTAAGAGGTTGCTAGTTGATTTCTGACGAGGTTTTTCTCCTAAGGAAGCTGCCTATCCCATCCCTAGCAATACTTTTCCTGTCCCAACCTTAGCAATACTTGTCCCACAAATTGTTATATCAAAGTGGTATTACAATAATTCAATGAGCTTTTGTTACGTTTCCATAAATCATAATCCGCTAGCGTTAGGTTAAAACAATGACATTAGTTGGTTTTTCATGTTACCTTTTGTATTGTACTCTTTTGTGAATTATAAATTCAAGTTATGTTTTATTTTATACGTTTTTCTTTTGTCAAGTGAGACGACCTAGAAGTACCAAGAGTGAGAACCCTGCATGGCAGGAAAACTATACAGTATGATGGGGTTCGGCTGTACAATAAATTACCTAAAAAAGTTAGAGAGTGTACAAGCATACCTACGTTTGAAAAGGCATAATTAATTATATATTAGATGCTTAAGTTTAATTTAGTTTTTTATTTTATTAAGAACATATGTTTAGCGTGAACTACTTTGTATTTTACATATTCTTTATTAGGTTAAACTAACTATATACATTGATAATTAAAAACTATTAAACTAAAATAAATAAACTAACAACAAACTATAAAAGGGCATCGAAAAACTCCTCCTCAACGCTGTCAGATGGTAATGTGCCCAAGAGACTGGCGGCGTTGCCACGTTGTATGGCAACACTTAGCCTCTGGCCAAAGTAAAAGCCAGCCCTTGGGTCACGGGAAGCGTCAACTAGGCGTTTCGAAATTTCCTTAAATTTAAGTATACCTAACTAATTGCTATTTTAGAAAAGTTCATACGGTGTTTCAGTTTCTTGGATGGCTTGAACGTCGTAATGAAAATTACAACCTATTGTTAATTTAGTTAAGTTTCTCTATAAGTGAACTGTAATTTGTTCTTTGAGAAATAAATGTCTTTAAACCGAAGTGGAGAATGGAAGAAAAGACTTGTGGCGCGCTTTGATCCTACAATTTAATTTCGTCTAATCTCTTAAATACATATTTAACTCAAGACTTGCTTACGTATACGTGAAAGCAAATTCACTAATTCAGTTTAACATATCAATGTATATATCCAAGAAAATCAAGTTAGCAATGACGTTTTAATGGTGCCGATTCCCTTGTTCACAAACTAAACTAAATTTAATTTGAGTGCATCATTTTCTTTCTATTTCATTATGAAAAGGACAGTAGATAAATATTAGTTTAGTCCTGTCAAATTAGTCAGCACCTAACGTAATTTGATGTAATTTTAGTAGTCAACTTTTTAATCACGTCTAAACTTGTGTCAGGCGCTGGTTAATTTGACAGGACTAAACTAAAATTTATCTTCTGTCCTTTTCTTAATGAAATAGAAAGAATAAGATGCACTTAACTTAAATTTGGTTTAGTTTGTAAACAACAGAATCGGCACGATTGTATAAGATTATCCGCCCTAACCCACCTTCATAAGACCCTCCATATAGGTACCTACAAACATAGGACGATTTATAACGGGTGTTCCCTACGCCGAGCCGTAACCACAGCGCTGATCGCAGTGTAAATTGATTACATAGTAAGTAGATTGAATATCGAATGTGGCGCTAAACAGGTTACCTTCTGGCCCTCTTATTTCTTTTCTCTTTGATATTCTCATATTGTTTCTTGTAGATAGAGTATTTAACGCTGATGGATCACAACACCCCCACTTATAGGCCTGTAATACAAGTCAAATATTATTTTTGATGTCTAGCTTCAAAATTATACTTCGGATTTTCGAACAAGCTCTTTCCCATTCCGCCGAACCTTTTGTCCCCTCGTTTACATAAAACGAATAATTTTAGCATCAAACTGTAGCCTCTTTGGAGTACTCGTTGGGCTATCCTTAGAGATCCATTTCCATATGATAGGCAAACATAGGTACAATCATGGATTCAGTAAATGTCGGTTTGGCAGTATCATGAGCTTTCATTATTTGTGATTTTATCTTTGGAAAACCTTAAAAAAGATTGCCTACGGGAGTAACAAATCTATTTATGACAAGATTCTACAAATAAATAAATCTGCAATGACCAACGTTAAGATAAAGACTATAATTACGAACGAAGAACAATTATTTTAATTATAAGATACCTTATACCAGTAGGCTGCGAAGCCTTGGAACGAAGGAGACACTTCAACATAATTACTTAGACGAAGTAAAAGTTTATTTTGCGAAGACTTAGGAGCAATGATAACAAATAAGTAAAAATAATTGAGATTTATTTTATGAACGACATTTGCAATTAAAAACATTAATCAGGTAGTTGGAAGCGATCCAGCGTCCAACTTCGTGTGTTCCATATCGCCTGATTGCGAAACAATGAGAGACTGAGAAATGTGCTCAGAAAGCAAAGTTCGGCAGATATTATTCGGCGTTCAAAAACAAAAGTTTATGAATTGCGACAGCAATGAGAGTGCGCGAGCTGTGGAATGTATAACTACCTGCAGCACGTTTTAATATACGTATTCATCATATTTCTGATATTATTGAGCTACGTTTGGTATGAAATTCATGTTTTATCTTTTATTCAGTCACTGTTGATTGAAGCTCCCCATTCTAAGATGCAATTTTTAGTCCAAACATCTAGTCAGTAAATGTAATCAAATTAAACGAACATAACATAACACCTTGTAATCCCGAAGGGTTAGGCAGAGGTGTACCTAACAAGTACACCCATACTCGTCAGTTTTGTTTCAGTCCCATGTAATACGGGCGAGCCTATTGCCATCAACCGGGCACAAATCTAGACTGTGATTGCTAATGAGAAATTGCTGATGGAAAAACCCACAGTAACACTTTGCCCTACCCGGGTATTTAACCCAGGACCCCATGCTCAGCAGTCGTACTTGCGACCATTAAACTAACGAGGCATATCAAATTAGTTTTCAATTATTATGTCATAAATATTTAATGCAACTAATTAAAAAATGCTCGATACACATTTTAGTATCAGCATATAAACCAAATGATAATTCATCAGCTCAACGTAAACCTACAAACCATTTAGCTAATAATTTATATCCATAATTAGCCCAAACCACACATAGTTCAATCCCCCTCGCGATGAAATTGCCTGCCCAGCTCTTTCTGTGAGACAAAAACACCTCGAGCAAGATACAAACCAAATGATATATACCCCATCCATTATTCTTTTACGGTAGTAGTGGCGCTATAAATGCAGATCACACTGGGTAGGAAGCGATACGAAGCTAAGTTTCGCTGATGTAGCTGCCGCGTCACACTGTGGACTACAGAACTAAACTACACCAGCGATGTGATCTTACGAGCTTGCGAATTCGACGATCCCAGCGAAACGAAGTGGCGACTTTCGCGCGGAGGTTAAGGGAGACATCCGCATCACTACCTACATCGTTATTTGGCATTTAGTTTTTTTTCTCGCTTAGCTTCGCCTAGGGTGACATAACCGAACTTAAACGAACTCAGCTTCGTTTCGCTTCTTTCCGAGTGTGGCCTGCGCTTTATTCGGAACGTAGCAGCGTAGCCGCGTAGCCGCGTAGTCGTGTAGCCTACATTCACAGTGCGCTCGTAGCTCAAGGACGGGGCGAACTGCGTTGTGGAAGCAATCGTCACTTGTGGTGCCACGACCTCTCGCGTAACGCGAACATTAAATATGTATCTCTAGAACAGCTGATTGCTACTAAGACATGAAACAATACTACGGTTGTTGACAATACGTTTTGCCTTAAATATAAGAACCTAGTTACGAGACGCTCATTATGCAAACTGTTGATGTAATTGCCTGCATACTAAATTCTTAATTTAATCGGTTGAATAAATGGATGAAAGCAAAGAGTAATTAGTAATATTCCTCAATATAAAGTAATGAATTATGAATGAGTGGAGTGGGACGACGCTGATCGCTGTCGTTCCCTATATTTACGCGTACAGTTACCGCTATAATATCCTAATCCTAATTAATAATATAAATGCGAAAGTAAGTATGTTTGTTACCTGAACAACCACTGAACAGATCATCCTGAAATTTTGCATATATGAAAAAAAGTACCTACTGTTCCCGAGGAAAAAAACCATCACGTTATTATGATAATAGATGGTGCTACGTGCCTTTCGAATCATGATTGAATTATATTATTACAAGCAGAGTACAACCCTAATTGATTGTCAAATTCTAAATTAACGCGAGCGAAGCCGCGGCTTAAATCTAGTGAATATTAAAACAGTACCAATTTCGTAAAATGAGCCAGTGTTGCACTTTTTTAAAGAGTTCGTTCAAGTCTTAACCTTGAACCAAACAGACAGAGAATCAGAAACAGTCACACGCTTTTAATATATTTTTTTTTTTCGAAATCGGCTGTAAAAGCGGTCGCAGTACTCATTTCTTGTTTTCTTTTCTTTTTTTATAAAACGTTTGACTGGATGAAGGTACAGTTATCTAACGAGTATTGAATTCGTTATAATACACAGGCACAGACTTCGGCTCGTACTTCGCTAACAGAACAACAAATATCCATCAATTAAAACTTACAACACACACGAGCGTTAAATACACATCCGGAAATCTATGTAAAACCGAGCAACTTTGTGGTTTTATTCATTTTTAGAACCGAACGCAAATAAACCTTTATATAACTGGCTTTTTATTCAAACAAATCACTGAAAGTGGCAATACGGGTTAACAAGTGAATGCACAAATCGACTGACACGTGTAAACCGGGTCTTCTGATCTCTAAAAATCTTGAAGCTCTTAGAAAATGGTTTAGCGAGGCAAATTGCGGTGGAGTTCTAGCCGAGGTCGCCACGAATCTGTTTGCCCTCTCCACTTCATAAAAATGGTATCATATGATCCGTTCAAGACACTCGAGTACTCAACGACTGACGACGGAGGTACTTAGATTGCTAGCTCTTTATTATATCGCACCTTCGGTGCAACAAAGTCACAACAGCCCATTTTGTAAATGGGCTGTTGTGACTTTGTTGCACCGAAGGTGCGATATATATATTATCAGAAGTAGGCTAAAAATTGTTCCTTCTGACAAAGTTTATATGTACAGTCGCCAGCACATCAAGCTACCACACTTTGACCTTGAGCGCGTTATGAGCAACAACAGCGAGAATCGTGCGAAAGAGATAAATATCTTTTTGTCTGTTCTTGCTTGTAATGTTTCGTGCTGCAGTGCGTGCGTGAGGATGTGTGCGTATGCGCGTCGTAGTGTAGAATAAAATATACTTGCCAAAAAACTAGTTTGGCAGGTTGCATACTTGAATG
Source organism: Lycophotia porphyrea (assembly GCA_950005105.1). Classification (NCBI taxonomy): domain Eukaryota; kingdom Metazoa; phylum Arthropoda; class Insecta; order Lepidoptera; family Noctuidae; genus Lycophotia; species Lycophotia porphyrea. The sequence goes on from OX465389.1 coordinate 7,077,888, forward strand.
GAATCGAAATAATGGCATGGTAGTAAAAATAAGTTAGCGGGACTCACGGGACGCCCGGCAGATTTGAAATATCTATATTCGGAATTTTGATTATGATTATTTTTGTATTATATGCTTTTAATGTTTTTACATTTTTTTTAACCTGACCTGTAATTTTTGACAAATTTAAATAAATAAACTAAACTAAACTAAATTTATGTAATATTTGAATTCGTAATGAATAAAAAGAGATATTATTTGACGTAAATTCTATGATTTCTGTAATAGTAGCTGTTGGTAAGTAGCGAGATGTATTGGACAATGAAGAAATGAAATGATAACTGAAGTAACTGAACTGAAGTATGTTTACATTGTAATCACCGTACCGTGCGCATGAACATGCCTGAATCTCCTTATTTGCTTGAAAGGAATACGAACAAATTGCACTATAAATAAACAATTCGTTTCATTGCTCGTTTTAATTTTAGTTACAACTAGCATAAGGCACAGGTTCTACATTTTAAAATATACCTACCTCTAAAGATAGGATTTATTTTACTTTAGAGCAGAAAAAAAATACGAAGTTTCATAACCAAAAATCTAACTAGAACCGATTGACGAGTAAATTTCGCTACTTCCACACGAAATGACTTACTGGCCAATTTAACGTTTCAACCATTATTCAAATTATGTAAAAAATCGATTCCATATTGGCTACAGGAATGTATTGTGGCAAGGACGCGGATAATAAAATAAACCTAAAAATGAACCTAATAGTTATGTCGTATAGCGTCGTTTTTGTTGGAAAAATTCACACCGAGTCACGACGCGACGCGACGATTCTGCGCGCATCCTCCACTCAAAATATAACTTTATTTACTACACGAAAAGATACACATTTCATCGGACGCGTCTCGCGGCGGCAGCGCGCAGCGCATCTAATGAAATGTGTATCTTTTCGTGTAGAAAATAAAGTTTATTTTGCCTCGATGTGCGTGCAGCGTCGCGTCGCGTTGATCTCGGTGTGAACTGACCCTATGTGGTAACTTTAAAAAACGAAACAGATCAACAAACGATCAAAAATTAACATTATACTTTTATTTTTTTGGGAAGAGGTTGATTTGATGTGGTGTGTCATTTCTCGTGAGGCTGGTTTTACTATATGTATATGTTTCTCATCAAAAACAGGTAGTCGGCGCAATGGCTAAAATACCTATGGAAGCTTATAATCAATTTAATGTAGGTATCAGAAAAGGACATAGGATAGGGTCATACGAGAACGCGTGTGAAACCGCAGGAATAATATCAAAATAAAATGCGGAATAACAATCTTAATAATTTTATTACTAAACATTCATATTTTTAAAATTCAAAACTTAAATCAAATAGTCTAAATTAAAATATAAGTAAACTATACAAACCACAGAAAATATAAAATTAAACTATGCGATAGATTAGAAACAAGCTTTTTTTTACTAATGACTGCCAAGCAGAATTAAATGCTGCCACCAAAAACAGTAAGCTTTTACCTATTATATTATATTTTACCAAATTAGTATAATTTGACTGGGCTATATGTATAATAAGGCCCGACGCCCACTGCGACACGACATGACAAGGGTTTTTTTTGTTATACTTCAGATGATTTCGAACCTTATTTAGCACCGCTAACACTCACTTGTTTTCTCATTATAATCTCACAGCCTGCACGTTCACCTCCGGCACGTTCTGGCATGCCGTAGCATCCCGAAATGTGAACGCTATTTATAATGAAATAAGATCGCAAATCTTTCGCGCTTACTAAAATCCCTTGTCAACCCGTGCTGAATGCCGATATTAATTTTCCCCAATCGAGCAATGGAAAAATAAACGTTTGAGAAAGTGGCTGGAAATACCTAAACCTTTTATTTTGATAAATAAAATAATAACAATATTGAAATACTACTTAATTTTTATAAAACTGTGCTACTATTTAATTTAAAAGTTTGTGAGAATGGATTGATAATTATTACTTTTTCATGCCTTAATGGCTGAACGGATTTTAGTGAAACTTGGCACATAAATAGACCATGGAATTAACAAATAAGATAGCTTTCTACGGAACCCCGGGTGAATGAAGTGCATTATTTACTATTGCCATCGAAGTTCGTCATCTAAAGATACAGTCAATATGTCTTCCGGCGCCTCCTGACTACGAACACGAAGTCAGCGGGCGCGGGGCGGTAGCCGCCGCGGAGTCCGCCGCTTTAGCGCGCGGTGCGGGGCGCGGGGCCGGCTCGGTGTTCGTCAAGGCCTAACGGCGTCCATTGAAATCTAAAACAAAGAAGTAAAATTCAATACTTGCTTCTTGATTCTTTATTATGACATTTCTTTTTTTTTTAATTGTTTCCCCACACTAAGAATTACTCCTGTATCGTGGGTGCGTTTACAAACATTTAAACTCACATACACAAACAGCTAGACCAACACCAGAAACAACTACCTGTTGTTCCGTGTGGGAATCGAACCCGCGACACGCAGCGCAGCAGTCGATCGTTCAGCGACTGCGCCAACCGCGCCGTCAATTAAAAAAAAAATTGTACGGCCAACTTAACTAAATGAGTATGGGATGGTTAAAAATTATTCTTCAAAATAGGTATAAACAAACAATCCGTCGAATTGAAAACTTCCGTCATTGTAGGTGGTAAAGACGAAGCTTTATCTAATAGTAATAATACTAATAACATTCACTGAGTAGTATAAGCAGGCGCGTGGCGCGGCGCGCGTAAAACTACCTATGACTATAAAAAAATATGAATAAGTTAGGGTGTTAAGTGTGATAAAAAGGTATACATAGACTCACATTGTATGCAGCTGAGGTTATTCGGCCATCGTGGCTCTTGCATAGAGCCGCCCATCTATTTTTTTCTGGAACAAAACAAATAGCTATAGTTTATTTGCACATTATTAGTATTACTTAATAGGCAACTTATAATATGATTCCCTACAATAATTGCTAGCTTATTATTATGAAAATATATATTTACACACAAACAGCACTAAAAAGGCCTTATCCCTGCAATTATCCCTTATCAACAGACATAAAGAAAGTCGAGTAATTGCGTAGGTATTGACTTTAAAATAAAATCAGTACCGACTTAAAAAAAACAATGGCGCTTGGAACAGCGCGCAGATTTAAGAACTTACAATACCGGGAACTCATTATGAAAGAACACAATAAAGATACCTATCGAATAGGTAGTTATGGCGAGGCAAAGACATTTATGGGTGTTTCTCGTATTTCGTGCACATTCCATGATATTTCTGAGTTTCTTTATTGTCGAATAACGTTGTTTTTTTTTCTAATATTATTAATATAATTATACTTAGAAAATCTTAGATCATTTTTCGATTCATTCTCTAAATAACGAAGAAATTGTTATAATACCTACGTCATATAAAAAATCTGGAAAAGACGGTAATAAGAACGTAAGGGATTTAGCCATCAAGAGTCATAAAACCATCTAAAGACTCACAAGCTTCAACATTTTTTCAATATTAGCCTTTGTATTGAATAAAAAATTATAATCATAAAAAAATATTACTCACCGTTATTTCTGCCGACAAATTTCTATCATCACATCCACTCAGTCGAGTCCCTCTCTATAATATTATTATTATCGGCGCCCTAATATCTATAGTTTTAAAAATATTGTCAACACACAAAACTACGAACATAACACTGCGCGAACCGGCCTACTCCAAGAATTTTTATTGACTGACCTTAAAGGATTTAACAAACGAAGGGCGCGGGAGCAAGGAGGTGTGGCCTATTACAAGTAAGACATGATTATTGGCTCCTAAGTGTTAGTATACGCAACTATTGGGTAATTTTGGAAACGTTGAAAATTCCACCAATCACGCCGAGTGTACTTTCTTTCTAACACAGCAGTAGCTGTTGTAGTTATAGATATGTATAGGGTTTATCTTGACGTGCTGGCGACTGTACATGTGCATCTATGTACTCTTGTATTATAATGGCACTGATTTAAAGAGGCAGTTGTAAATAGCGGTTTTAGTAAGTTAAAAATTATAAATGGCACGTTTAATAACTAGTTCAGCAGTTAAAGCTAAGCAGTAAAGTAAACAAAAATGAGTAATAAAAAGTAATGAAATGGGTGAGTATATAATTGAGCAGGAAAATAATTAAATGGGCGGTAAAAATTATTGAACGAGCGGTTACTTTTGGGCAGTAATAAATCGGAATTTGTCGTTAAAAAATCTCATGCTAAGCAGTTCTATAAACACTGAGGTGGTAAAATGTATTCCTCGTATATTAAGCATGCAACGACTTTAGCTACGACGACTCCATGACTCGAAAAATTATCAGCGTTTAATGTCCAATACACCTTTTATGAAATAATATAACGAAATGCATACTCATAATAAGAATAATAATCTAACTGCCCATTCCATAATTTTTACTGGCCATTTATTTATTAGTCTGCTCACGTATTTTTAGTATTGATATTGTTAGACGAAATAACCGGCCAATTGTTTTTTCATTACTGTTTATGTTTTACTGTCGCATAAAACCAACTGTCGATAAAAAAATAACTGCCTATTATTTTTTTCAACGGATCATAATAACCTCTCGAATGTTTAAATAACAGTTCAAACAATTAGTTCCCTATTATAATTGCTTTTCAGTTATCTGTCTCTAATGTTGCACCTGCCATGTTTTTCACTCAATCACTCCAAGATTGACTGGTAGAAAATGCCTCAGGGATTAAGTTCACATTTGTACAGTAGTTTTCTAGTTATGCGCATAGTTTCAATAAATAATAAAATCGTAATTTAAAACATAAATAGATTATTTTATAAATGATTTTTCGGCCTTGTAACAAAAACTGTTAATCTCGGGATGAACATTTTATAGCGAACCTTACCCATAAATTAAATGAAACATAAAAGCTGAAAGAAAAAAACGAAAGTATCTTCTATAAAGTAATTATGTTAATACCGCTATGTCGCAGTAAAAAATAATGAAGTGAAGGAATGCCAGACGTTGTTTACGCTAAGACAACAAGGCCGCCTCTGCACAACTATTTGTTGCCATAGGGTTCAATAAAAAGAGGAGCTGGGACCGAAGAGCAGATACATTGGAATATTTCGTCAACGCGAGCATCCAAATGGTCATGTTACGTTAATTGGAAATATCGGCGGATGGAGCAGATGAATGGAGTCAGGAAGGCGATATCGATGGATAGCTCTTCAGGAAGACCGGATCACGCCGCTGTGTGTGTGCTGTCAATATTTGCAATATATCGATTTTTGGCAACTGGCTTCCTTGTATAAATTGATCTGCGTAAGGCGTGCTTCACACACGTTCAGGGTTGGTCTGACGACACAGCCACAACTTATGACTTAAACATATTTGTATAAATTATTCAGTTAGCATTGTACGAGAGGGAAACACTGTCATTTTATATTCTTTCTTTTAAACCCATTTTGCGAAATTCCAATGTTACGCAATTAGGTGCACGTTTTAAAATTAAAATTGAAATCTTAGGTAACAAAATATTTTATTTGTTATTTAAATGCTATAAACTTAGGTTTTCTTGTAAGAGTATTTTTAGTAGTTATAATATAATTTAATTATAAAAAATATAATTATATTATATTTTACATAATCTTAGCAGTACTCACAGGTATTACCAGGATTATACCTAGATTTGTGGAAAAGCGCTTCCTATCATATTTTTACTGCGGTAACGGAAATTATACGCCACAATGCTGACATCTTTGTTAGCCAGCTTCAGTTTACAGTCGTTGTCGACGCGCGTTACAAAGCAGAGGGTATAGAGTGCCATCTCCAACTCTGGCGAGGTTCCTATGAAGATGCTGTTGACAGGCTTATCGACTCCTTGTTGATTAAAGTGGAACTTCATGACGGCCCCTTTCTGAAATAATGATAAATCAATATTTTAAATGTAGACAAAACTACGTGCATATGAAACTAAAGCCATGTAATAATTGTTATCATCTGTCTAGACATTTCGTAAATGAAAACCCATATATTATAAAACTAAATGCGCACCAAACCGTGTAAGTAAAGATAGTTGATAACATTTTGTTGTTACTCCAACTAGAACATCCTCTAACAAGCTTTTCCGCAGGCCCTATCTAGACCCCCCTCCCCACTGTCCCCTCCTCTGACCATAGTTTTTATTTTATCATCCAGTATTCCCACTGCTGGGCAACATATCTCTTCTTTCTTATGTGCTGTGTTTGTTCGGCCTATAGCCCAGAAATGTCTCTATATCCTCACGCCAGCGTTTTCCTCGGTAGCAAGGCCCGTCTTCTTGCACTACTCACTCAGTGACGACTCTGGCCCATCAGTTTTGATGGATTCTACGAACATGGCCCACCCAATCCCGCTAGTAGATCTATTGTCCACTTCATTCCATATCACTCGATTCCTGTTTTGGACCACGTCGTAATATTGCGTATTTGGCCGTACGTTACGCTCCATCGCCCTTAAAGCCAGTTTAAGTTAATATTTTAGTGATTCGGCCAAGGGCCAAGTTTTAGCGCCCTAGGTTATGATCGGCATAACGCACAATTATGTCGATGAGCACACTCAGTATTATAATAAAACCAATTTTACTCACATCACCTAATTCCTCGTATTTCATGTATCCTAGATAATTTATTCTACTGGCACTTTCTTCTCTTGAGAAATAAATCCAGTTGTGCAAACCTATAACAAAAATTGCATGATTACTAATAAGGACCTTTTAAAAGATTCATATTCATTGGAAAAAATAATCAAATCTTACCGGAAACATCTCCGTTCTTAAGTTCTGAGACAAAAACGTGTTCGAATCCGGAACTACTGATCTTTCCTTTACCTCTTGAATATAAACCGAACCACATTTGTTTCAAGTAGTCTCTTTGTTGTTTTGGGTCTGGTGTCACATAGCCTGTAACAGATTAGACGTCATTCTCAGCACCTCATCAAAATTATTCACCTTGTGATACGGTAACCTGTTCCTAGAAACGATGCACTCATCGGGAAGAGGACGAAGGGCTACCTTAACCGTTGCAGCTGTTAGAAAACCTTCCTTAGAAAAGTAAGCCGGTACCTAACTGCTATAGTTTTTTTATCTGTATTCACTAATATTTAGAAATAATTACAATAAGCAAGAAAACGACCATTGCCACGGTTTACGCTACGCTATGCACAAAATGATGTACCTAGCAAATACCTTCCTAGTTTTTGTGTTAAGAGGGGTATTACAAAATGAACCCGAATTTGCAAGTTTGTTGAAATTGTATGATTTTCGTTCGTTACTTGAATTAACAATTACTTGTTAAAAATATTTCGTTTCCTCTACTACAATAATAATAAAGCGAATTTTAGATAACTTATTTATTTAGTAATAATCATTCTTCCAGTCCATGTTTAGGCAAAAACGCAAGGAGATCTGATTTAGGACCTCTAAGTTGTAGATTCTGTTGAATATAGACGACCATCATTTTTATTCATCTCACAAATATCCTATACTTAGATAATAATAGAATACATTGTTGTTATATACCTTTTTAGGAAAATTGAAAAATTAGCGAAACGCTGAAATGTAAGAGGGCTCTTAAGTACTAAAATATTACCTTTATTCTTTAGAAACGTCATTAAGTGCCTCATAACACTAGTAGACATTACGGCATCCAAGAAAGCATTCTCTTCGTTTCTTTCCTGAAAAATTGAAAGGAAATAATGTTAGATCTCTAATGCAAAATATTGAAACCTCTAAGGTGAAAGCTTTCAGACTACGCTATAATATAGCATATAATTATATAGTTTTTTTTTTACCCTATAAGTGTCCCACTGTTGGGTAGAGGCCTACATTTTCTCTTTCCAAACCTCTCTTTATTGTGCAATCTCTGGACATGTTCGCCCCGCAAACACTATACATATTATGATGGACACGGGAGTGGCTTTCTGTAGTTTCTGCCTACCCTCATGGGAAAAAGGCGTGAGTTTTTATATGTACGTATAGTTAACTACTATAAGTGAACGTGAGAATAGCAAATTTTAGGTATGACCTCTTACTCTTTTGTGAGAAAAACAGGCGTTTACTCGCATATTTGTAATGACGTCTTCATCTCTATTATTATTTTTTAAGTAGTTTGTTATTCAAGAGTATGCTAAAATCACAACTCCATATCTTTATCTTTGCTTATGAGTTCAATAGTTCATGTCAATCTGCGATATTAATATGTTATTATATTTTATTGTGTTTATTGAGGTCCCTTGAGGATATGATAAAGAAAGAAGAAATACCTGCGGAGTCACATGCTCATTAACCAACGTGTCTCGTTCATAGTTGTCCAATAATGGGACGAATTTCTGAATAGTCGGAATATTCCACACTTCAGGAGTTACGGTGATCAATCTACGACAAAAAGACTAATGAGCAAACTACTTCATCATTTTTACGATATTACTCAAGTAATCAATTTCATGGTGTTAACTGAATGCGGCTATAAAATCGAGAGAGTAAGGTAAGCTATGTAGCATGTACAAATACATGCAGTAGCTTTCCAAACGGCGCTGTCTTCCAAGATATTTTACTGTAAAAAGTTTGGATCACACATCAATAACGATACACTTAAAAGCAAATGCAGTATGGAACTACCATGCAAAATGAACTACAAAAAAACGATTCTGATGAATCGAGAACCTGACCTCCTTTTTTGAAGTCGGTTAAAAATCGTGTAGTTCAATGCCATCCAAACATACGCTTACATCTCATTGGAGTTCTACTTACGGTAGAGGTGCCATGTCCACTGTTGAATGCGACGTAGTCTTTGCTTGATAGTTAATCGTAATGTATCTAGCAGCATTATTGGTGTCTTTTCTCAATAACTCTTCGCTAAGAGTTTCTAGTTCAGCATCGGTTACGCTGTTCGTGCTTGTAGATCCACGATTATTGTTTGCTATGGAGCTGGGCAGCACAGGTGTCCCAGGCTGGGTAGTAGGTGTTCCAGGACGAGATGTAGGTGCGTTAGGAATTCGCGTTGTAGGTTTTTGCGTGGTAACCGTTGAGTGCGTACTAGGTTTATTGCCCCATACAGCTGTGCTGAAGGTCATTGGTTTTGGTGTTTGGACTGATGCAGTCGACGGTAAGGTCACTGTAGAACTTTGCCCATTTTTGTTGGAGTTACCTTGTAAAATCGAACTGTAACTGAATGTTCCTTGACTAGGATTTTTGCTATCGTAAAAATTTATAAGATCTTTGACCTTGCCTCCTGTTCCAGCTGGCTGGTTGTTCTGTTGAATGGGCTTAACGGTTGTATATTGAGGCGCAACATAGTCTCGTCTTCCGTTAGGTGATTGGGGATTGCGTTGGGGCGCAGGGTTGACCGAAGTGGTAGGCGATTGTGGTTGTGTACTAAGTGATGGAAACTGGGAAGCATAACTACCACCATTTTGATTAATTGAAGACATTTGCGTTTGACTATTTCCTCCAGCGGGCTGATTACTTTGTTGTACAGGCTTTAGCGTTGGAAACTGAGGCGCAACGTAGTCCCTTTTTCCATTAGATGATTGGGCATTGTTTTGTCGCCCATTATTCACGGTATTAGACGCTGTCGTCTGTGATGTGGATGGGGGGCCCAGCGCCGGAAATTGGGCGGCATAATTAGAATTGCCTCCGTTTTGGTTACCGTATGTTTGTGATTGACTAGCGGATGCTTGAGACGCTACATTATCTCGTTTATTTCCACCTGTTGGTGCTCCTTCGTGTAGTAAGAAATCTGTATTTGTATTAGCCCATTGGTGCTTATTGTATTCTAAGCCTGGAAGAAAAATGATTTGAAATTAGTAAAGGTTTTAGATATTTCGACCGACCCAAAGGTACAGAAGAATTTAGATATAGCCATTTACGTCAGTAAATTATAACACGTTCGCACTATGAGTACGTACTTCGGCGTGCCTTGATTTGCTATTATTTTGTAAACAAAACGTGCTGCAGCTAGAGTAGGTCGCGGTAGATATTGCTAAAGCTAACGTACACATGACTCAGTAAGGCGTTTGGTACAAATCGCATGCAAAACAAACAGGAAAAATAATCCAGTAAGAATTTCAAGAAAACCAGTATTGGCCATGAGCACCGTTGACCATGGCCATGAATTAATTTAAAAATGTTATATTAATTCATTTTCTTTCCACACTCGACTGTATGTAACCAACTAACAGATGATCACAACAATAATAAAATAATAACTGTCTCTGTGGTATTTTGAATTTCGCGGGATATTTGTAAGCAAATACAGACATACTTAAGCATGAATCATATATAGTTCAATATTAAAGCAATTATTTTCCTAGGTACTTATATAAGTATTACAAATACCAGCTTAGATAACAATATATCCTTATAACTTATTTTATTTCGTCATTTTAGCTAAATATTTTTTCTAATAATGTTCATAGCGTAAATGTGTTTGTTATAAGACTTACCTAAACTATTATGAAGAACAAATAAAATTCCACACAAAACTGTAGCACAGTTATTCATATTGTTTGAATTATGTTAAGAAACTCGAACACAGAGAACTACATCCGTGTTGACACAATATGTTTTGATTAGACACACTCACGCGCCGTCTGCCTTGACCGCGCTTCTAAGATTATTGAGTTCATCTCAGTACGAACGACTCGAGTGATGACGTCTTAATATGTCTGTGGGACTGCTAGTTTCTAAAGTGAACGTTCAGCTAATATCGACTTTACATACAAGGTTGATAGTATATTTTGGCTTGCCTCAAACTGAGATGAGAATACATTGATTTTTTTTATGTGGCAACATTGTTAACATATCCGATGAATTTACCATTTAGCACATGTGGAATTTAAAACTAGTGTTTAGTAAATAAACTAATTAATCTACGTAATGAACTGGTTTTAGGTATTTTACTTCGGCTAAATTTTAAATTGTTGAATAACTTCTTAGGTATAAATCAAGTATGGCAACTTTTGTACAGAAAAAAATATCACCCTATTTACTGTTCAGATAAAATAAAATATAACCATTAAAATTTGGCCTAAACACTTTTATTGCCATGTCTCAAAATTATTTATTCTTTCTGTACTCAGTGATATCACATTTAGGTTTTTTTCCTCGCTTTTTCAGGGTAGTTTCTGTGCGTCAAAATATACCTATAACATCCCTCACGGTTACAAGAACGATGTTTTTGTTGGTTACCAGCCAGTATTTATAAGACTCGAAACGATACATAAAAGAAAGTTTTGTGCCATCCAAACAGTTTTCTTTATTTAACCTTGATGTCAATACTTGTTTGCTCCCAAATTCGCTTACATGGTGCTGTTAGATACGCAGTTTATTTTATCAGTACAAAAACAAGATCTATACCTTTTTTTCAATGTTTAATTGAGTGTAATATTTGGATAGGGTAATAATACCATCTTTTCGCTATGGTATTGCTGCTTAGTTTACCGCAAATTGACCATCACGGTGAAGTATTTTATGTGACCGCGGTTTGCCTTTTCGATTTCGGTTACGTTCCAACCGGTTTCAACAAGAAACTATATAACCTACTAAACGTACTAATAACTGAACTGAAAAAAAATAATACATTTTATCAATCATTCGTTTCCTTTGTACTAGCCCTATGCCAAATTACCTATCTGTTAACCCCTTCATTACATTTAAGCTACCTACGTACCACGAATTTTTTTCTATCGTGACGGCGTAAAAGATTACCATTTTTAGAGAGGACTTGTTTGCTTGTTTTAAAACGATACACAAATGGCCAATGTACTTAGGTAGAGGGATAAGCCGAGCTATGCCAACTCTATAGCTTAATCCTCTATGGGTTGGAATTGATCGAAAATCAAGTACTAAAAGTACCAATAGAAGTTACCTTAAATGTCTGCCGCCAATTAATGGCATCGAAGTCTTTTAATATTTGATTTTCAAAAAAAGTTAAAATTAATCAATAACATGTACCTAAGGAACAGAGTACCCGAATGAATAATTAACAATGTAAAAGCTTGTTTATTTTAAACCTTCAGTAAAAGTTTCAATTTATTCAAATCTTTAAAGCCTGTAGAATCTTCAGATTAAAATATTTTAAATTTTAAGGAATATCGAAGAACCCAAATAATAATGTTATTTTTGAGTACAGATTCTCTCATGGTCTCATGCTCATGGCATGCTGCAAATCGCAAACTTACAAGATTCAATTGATGAAAGATTTACAGGTATTATCGAGAAAACAGCTGAGTTGATACTCTGTAGGCTTTATCAATCAGAATATTCATTAGCATGCAATTCATTGAATAAACTTTACAGAGCAGGGCTAAGCGAAATTTCGAATATTAGGTACTCTCGTTATATTGTGTTCATAGCAAGACTCCCCCGCCTCAGCACAATATATCACAATGGACCTCGGCCGTTATGTGCTAACTTAAACAAGCGACCAGGTAATTTGGAAGTCAAGCAGAATGTATGAAACTTGTGAAAGGGCACCGTTCGAGAATTTATATCCTAGTTCTAATGGTTCGTATTCCACTGAAATTTTTCTCAGGAGAATTGTTATGTTTTTTCAATTACTTTATTTCAATGTAAAATTACAATCACTGTACGCAGCACTCCAATTATGTAAATAATACGGCAAAAATCAAATAATAAACCGGCCAAGTGCATGTCGCGTCACGCACAATATAGGGTTGCCTATTAAAATATGCGGACTAACTAAACTGATTCGCCGAATTTAATAAAAACAAACTTACATTTGCAGTTGAAAAACCTGTGCTCTTCTTTGTATGCTTTCTAGTACTAGAATCTTTGAGCTACTCTGCGGACGAAACACGGCCGGACATAGCGAAACTATAGGGGTTCCTTGTCGACTACGCAACCCTAAAAACTAATTTTCATTATAGTCATGTCTCCCACAGTAATTACAGTTAAGCACTTACTTAGACAAGTAAAGCTCCTTTAAAATTTTTTGAGCATTCAATTTATTTCTCAATTTGGCAGTGTGCCAAACCACAAAGACAAAACAATTATGGCAAGCTTTGTTGCCTTCTTTATTTATCACGGGATTCACAAATCATATCAGAATAGCTAAACGGTTGTGTTTGAGAGTATGAAAAAAGTCACGGTGGTAATATATAAACCGAAATTAAAAGGAAAACTACGGTTTAGCAGGCTTTACAAGTTTACGAGTAATAGTTGACCTACTTAAAAAATATACTTCGATAACATATTTTTCTAAACATAATGTATGGGAGCACAGGTTTTTCAACTGCAAATGTAGGATGTGTCCGCATATTTTGATGGGCAACTACGGAACCCTACATTGTGCGTGGCCCAACACGCACCTGGCCGATTTTATTTATGTAAATTAGGAAATACAAGTTATTTTTTAATCTTTCTGATATATTGAAGTTGACTTGATCTAGCAGAAGTCTAAGTCCTGAGGGAAAATACATTAACATAACACCACGCCTGTAATCCTGGAACGGTTAAGCAGAGGCAGAAACCAGAGCCCCCCAATCCTAGATGCAACATCGTGTTCGATTAACGCTTTTGTTTGTAAAAACTTTTTTGCGGAATAAAAATTTATAATACTCATAATATAAAGAGTCAAGAGAATTTCGTGAAAGCTGAGAATGATAAAATAATAATTATTTTGACTTAGCACACGAGGTTATCGACATGTGGGAGGTGGACACTGCAATCATTGTACCGATAGTCGTTACGGTTAATGTAGTAAAGAGCCTCGACCAATATCTTAGGAGGCTCTCATTGCGCGGCTGGGTCAAGGGCTTGATTCAGAAAGCAGTACATAGTGAGTCACCAAGAGGACGCGGCACACATACTGAGGAGACCACGGCCTGGACGTTGTTCCTGATGCCGATGGAGTACAATTCCTAATATTTCTAAACGTTTTTTTTTTGTTCTAAATATTGTACGTTTTATATAAGAATATTTAAAAATGTAAAAAAACTATGTGAAAATACCAATATATGAAGATAAAATAATGAGCCAAGATTTTCTGCTGGTAGATTGATTGATGAAAAGGCAAGTTTTGGTATACTTCAACCATTTATTTATTCTAAACGAGTCGCAATCTCACGGGCCTAGCCTGTAGTTCTTGACGAGGGTTAGTCTGACCCAATATTCTGTATATAGCATTCAGTTATCTACCTAGGGACTGTGGACAACTACTTCTACCTTGGTACTAATAACACAATATTGTGTACTGGTCAGACAGTCAGACTCCATGTAAGAGAGAAAATTATCAATAACGATCTGTATTTTGTCACCGTGCCGCGTATTATTGAATTTTCAAACGCTGACGTGAAGTAAAATTAAATTTGAATGCTTTAAATACTCTGATATCATTTTTACAACAAAGTTTTATAACAAACAAAAGGAAGTTAGTAACAACCTACCTTTAAGTTTAGTTTAGTTCGACAAAAACATATTGTTCAGTTAAACTGGCTAGTTTTCCAAGACTATTAATCTACCTAACTGAAGTTGGGCCTGGCTAGATTAATTCAGATTTGGATGCGAAGCAATTAACCCACTATGTTCTCGGTTGTAAATTTGGATGTGATTTGAATCTCCATCTTAATTAACTTAACATAAAGGATTAAAGTCTGAACTGTTAGTTCAATTAATGTTAGCTTGGACTTTTGTTGTACAACATGAAATACGTAATTGATGTTTCTGAGTAAGAAACGGCGCACAAAATCTATAAAATGGAACTCGAACGTTCCATTTTGTCGATTTGTGCGCTGTTTCACGTAGTATAGAAGATAAATAATCTATTATATGTTATGCAATGGTGCCGATTCCCTTGTTCACAAACTAAACTAAGTGAAAAAACTAAAAAGGTAAATTAAAGGTGAGTGCATTTGTTTTCTTGCTATTTCATTATGAAAAGGACAGAAGATAAATATTAGTTTAGTCCTGTCAAATTAGTCAGCACCTGACGTAATTTGAAGTAATTTTAGTGGTCAATTTTTTAATCACGTCTAAACTTGTGTCAGGCGCTGGTTAATTTGACAGGACTAAACTAAAATTTATCTTCTGTCCTTTTCTTAATGAAATAGAAAGAAAAAGATGCACTGAACTTAAATTTGGTTTAGTTTGTAAACAAGGGAATAGGCACCAATATCTTTTGTTTTAATTCCGCGAAAAAGATTCAGGGTTGGATAAAGGATGTAAGACCACCCTGAGCCCTAAAACATATGCAGGTTGCGCGCGAACAACACACCATGGTGGGGTTGGGGTTGGGGGTTGTTGGTTGAGGGTTGTCGACTTGTCGTGTTGTCGCCTGATTCTGTAATGTAGCTTAAATAATCTATATTTTAATGCATAATTTTAGCAGCAGCAGGTATCTATCAACACAGTACAGCCAGCCAAGGTAGGTACAGTGCAGCCTTTTTAATGTGGTCAGACACTGTAAATTCCAAGTGGTTTGTTATGTGGGTAATAGACATCTAGTACAATCATAAGGGTTTTAATCGTCGCGCGGCGCCACGTCGATCCAGCCATCACGATTAGTTGGTATACAGCTAATCTATGGAACGGTAAAGATAAAATATTAGTACCTCTTATGATGACCGCTCCAACCTCGTACCTAAATAATACCCTTACATGACACCCATCTAATAACGGAGCACAAAACTGACGTGTATCAACGTCCAGCTTCACAACATATTGTTGAAGCCACGAAATGAAATACTTTTAACGTTATTAATCCAGAGTCATACACAGGAATTAATCGTAAAAATGGCGTGTTTCAATTTCCATGTATAGCTTTTGGGGACACGGAATTTAAAATAAAAATTGATTGAATGAGTTTTTGATTCTCAAAAGCTCCCGGGAATATTTTGTATTTATGATGAATCATTTATACATACATACATAAACTCACGCCTTTTTCCCATAGGGATAGGTAAAAAACTACGGAACGACACCTGCTTTACATATTTCTTTTGCTTTGTTCACGTGTATGTTACGTATAAAACTGTTAGTTTCTCATCCGGTCATGCACGCTGGTTGCAGACGCAACTGACCTTTCTAAAATAGGTACATCAACAATATTATGGTCTTATACACTATGTCCTTCTAGGGCGTCCCCCACAGTTATATATTCTACAAGAAGTATTCTTTGTATACAGTCAAGAAGGCTTTCAACAATAGCTCTATTTAATTCTTCAGAAAAGAAGTTATCTGTCTTTGAATGTCTCTTTTGTAACCAAAAGTCAAAGCTCTGAACTTCTTGACGCTTAAGTCATGTAACTATTGTCAAAATCTTCAAATTCCTTCATCATCATCATCCTCCTTTCAACAGAAAGACGTCCGCTGCTGGACATAGGCCTCCCATAAAGGGGGGTTTGGCCATAATCGCCACGCTTGGCAGGCGGGTTGGCGATCGCAGTACGGTTGTTACAAAAGCACAGAGAACACTGCTGCCCATTCTCTGGTTAGTCCCTCTTACGACACCCACGGGAAGAAATGGGATGGTGCTATTCTTTACGTCCGACACCATACAGTACAAATTACTTACTTTCAGGAAACCCAACATTCGGTACATAGAAAGTGGTCAAAGTAAGCGGACGTCGTTGTCGATACCACTATCGTCGTCGGGGGACCAGCAAGTTAAATCGCTTTGCAAGACAGTCCTGTTATGTTGAGGAATTTCAAACACAGTCAAATGGCATTGTTTACTTCTTCCTACTTGTAGATTCTTGGTAGGCAGACGTAATAATAGCATGTATAATGGCGCTAATATCGTGCTGTAAGCCGAAATACAGGTTCTTCCTAGTTCAGCTCCAGATGCTAAGACTTTTGTGTACATAATACTGTTCATAGCATATGTTTTTAAATTAGAATAAGTACTTTTTGTGAAAGAAATAAAATAATTATTGTATTTCTGAATAATTACACCATTACTACAGTCAACTATAAAGAGTAGGTATTTTTCCCGTATCTTACATTCTTCAGAAAAATAATCAGTAAGTAGTTACTTATAGCTCACATACATTCTTGATAATCAACATCATCATTTCAGCCGAAAGACGTCCACTGCTGGACATAGGCCTCCCCCAAGTGTCTTGATAATATTTAAAATATATTGCTCCCGGGAACACTTTATCATGTAATAACCACAAACTCTAGCCGAGCGTGTATCATTACATCATAATAATATTATGATTAAAATTAAAAGTTGTACATAATATGCACAAAATGTACATTTTGTACATATTATGTACAAAATGTACATTTTGTATACAGTAGGCTACTAACTTTTAATTAGATAGGCTTTGTGTTCACGTTAAGCTCAGCTTAATTTACTTTAACAGAATCAATGTCATAATAAGTTAAGCCGCGTTATTCTTACCTCAAAGCTGTTCCTTGCTATAATAGTATCAATGTATTAATAGCTAGCTTTTACCCGTGACTTCGCTCGCGATAATTTAGATTTCGACAATCAATTTGGGTTGTACTCTGCTTATAATAATATAATTAAATCATGATTCGAAAGACACGTGGCGCCATTTATTATCATTAGAACTTTATTGTTGTTTTCCTCGGGAACAGTACTTTTTTTGGGGATGTATGGTACCCTATGTCTGTTTCTGGACACCTGACAACGTATATGCAAAATTTCAGGATGATCGGTTCAGTGGTTTAGGCGTGAAAAGGTTACAAACAAACTTACTTTCGCATTTTATAATATTATTACTAGCTGTAGCAGCATATTACTGCAGCAGCAGTAACAGTAACTGCAGTAGCAGTATATTACTAGCTGTTCGAAAGAGATACCGCGGCCCTGGAACACAAATGGCAAGGAAGGAACATGGATGGGTTTTAGTCAGTACAAGTCTGACTCTCCCTTCCGCTCTGCCCAGAGCGGGAGAAGTCATTTGATGATTTCCCATCCGTAAAAAAAAAAACCCGCAACGTCGTTTGCGTCACATACTGCAACTATATAGTATTGCAACTACCTTACCCTACCTACCCTACCTAAACTACCTTCCCTTCTTACCCTAGCTACCCTACCCTACTTACCTTAGCTACCCTACCCTACTTACCCTACCCTCCCTACCTACCCTACCTTACCTACCCTAACCTACCTACCCTAGCCCTACCTACCTACCCTTCCTACCTACATTCCTAGTACCTACCTACCTACGTGACGTGGGGTATCAGTTGCGCTAATTTATTTAAAAACACTTTTATTCATATTTTTTTTCCGTGAACGCGGTCGTCGGGATAAAAAGTATCCTATGTCCGTCTCCCGGTTCTAAGCTACCTCCCCACCAATTTTCAGCCAAATCGGTTCTGCCGTTCATGAGTTATAAATAGTGTAACTAACACGACTTTCTTTTATATTAAAAAAAAAAGATTAAAATTAAAATAAAAAATAATAAAATTAGGATAGGATGCTAACAGAATAAAAAATAGTAAATCATATTCTGATTGTCGTTGTTTGGAAATATTGCCAGGTACATTCAATGCCAGCATTCGTCGTCGTCTAAAAAATGAAAAGCATAAAATCACTGCAAAGAATTTTCATTTTCAATTCACATTAAAATGTTCACATTATGTCACAAAACAAAGCTCATTAATTTAAACTGGAATTTAAATTTTAATTAGTTACATTTTGTTTTACAGCGCTTAGAACCCTTGTTTATATTAAAACTTCGATGGTAATATTTATTGAGTAAAACATAAATAATAACTTTGTGTAAAAGAAGGAGTATCACTAAAATTAGCTTTAAATTATTTTCTTTTCTTTTATCCCTTCCACTCCACTTCATCGAGTTTATAGAGCTGATACAAACCCTCTATCCAATTCTATTTCTTTCAGGCGCACTGAACAATTTATTTGTTTTTACATTTTCTTTTCCCCATCCTAGTTGATAGCGACCTCTGTCGGCGGTTGAATGCATATAACATAAGCTGGAACTCCCGACCGAAGCTACTCATTACCATTAGCATAATGTGGTGACTATGTATTCTGTTGATGTTAAGCTCTTCTCTCGTGGCTGTAACGCCGGTGTCCACACGCGGCGGTGGGATGGGCCGTGATTATACTCGCCGCTCACTTTATTTACATCTTTCGCATGAATTCGTAATACGTATTATAAATAACCTAAAAATGGTTCCCCTTTCAATAACGCAATTTGTATGTAAATCACATACAACACACACAGATACACGCACACGGTTACATAGTTTTAATGTTTTATTTACTAACATAATTTGAATTATATTATATGTATGTTAGTCTGTAAGGTCTATCTATGGGCCTAAGTAGCCTGAAAATAAGCGTATGTTGTTGTTGTTGTTATATCCTTACTATCAATAACCTTTAGAGGCTGTTTGTCAGAGGCTAGCTTTTACCCGCCACCTTACCCGCGTGAAGTTTTTCGTTTTACCATAAAATTATGGCACCCTGCAATAGTGTAGCTTTCAGTAAGTGAAATATTTTTTGAAATCGGATGAGTAGTTGCGGAGATTACTTCCCACAGCCAAACTTAACCCCTCTTAAATATTGGTTTAGGTTCATAATGCAAATTATCTAAAATATTATCAACTGTTGTCAAGCCATTTTACTACTCTTTACTAGCTCCTTAAGCTACTAGATTATTATAAATGCGAAAGTTTGTGAGGATGGATGGATCGATATATGCTTTTTAGTTTTTAACATAAAAACGACTAAATGTATTTAGATGAAATTTGGCATACAGATAGTTTATAACCTGGATTAACACAAAAGATACTTTTTATGCCGGTAGTACGATCCCGTGGGACATTACCGAACTCCACGCAGGCGAAGCCGCGGGAATAATCTAGTTGAATAAACATCGCTGCTTTAATTTGATAACGACTGATCTCAAAAATTTACTGTTTTCAGGAAAGCAGTTTAAATATAACAAAAAAGCAAAATTTCGACCAATCAGATAATGTCATTCAGTTACGCCACCGAGCCAAATTTATACACAGGAATATGGGTTTTATTCACATGATAATATAGATTATTTTGTGTTGATGGTAACATTATCAAAAAAATGCCACATTTAGTTATGTGCCACTATCAAAAAGCAGCGACATAATAATTATATTCTCCGTCGCGTCAGCTTCATTGCTTCATTTATTTAAGTTTGTAAAGAGCATAATATAAATGTATTATGAACGTTAACGTGTACGGTTATGAACTACTATTGCGCACTCTGTTAAACAACTCTGGAAAATGGTCTCTGTAAGCTAACGCTCTGCGATTGCAGAGCTTTTATGAGCTTTGAGCTCATACAGTTTGATTATGATGATTAAAAGCAATAAATATTTTTGAAGTATAAAATGTGTTTTTTTCCCATACACGGCCAGCTTAGAACATCTTACTTGCCTAATATTTATCAGTGTATAATATCATACGTAAATAAATATCTTTGATAATTTTCTAGTCATTGTGGCTTTAAGGGTGTTTGGGATGCCCCTATGCTTACCTATCAATCAATAAATATTAAAATAATTTTAAAATAATATTATAAAGAGAAAAGATTTGTATTTTTGTATGTAACGAATAAACTTAAAAACTATACCGGTTTGAAATTTTTTTTTAGAAATGGATAGCTACATTATCAGCGAGTAACATAGACTATCCTACGGGAACGGGAACTACGCGGGTGAAACCGCGTGACGTCCGCTAGTATTTAATAATTATAGTGTATTATATTTTTTTAGTTAAAAGATTCAAAGACATATCATCTGCTAACCGTTATGGATTATATATGCTCATGTTTAAAGAATGAGTCTATCATTATAGACTCATCAAAAACCATAGCATAGACATTAATCTTTATAAAAACTATGAATCAAAATTCAATAGAAAATCTAAATTCAATAGGTACCTAACTATTGTATTAATTTTGCTTCCTGAAATGATTTAGATATTTGATGTTCGGTTCATTCATTCATTAGAATTGGATTAAAGTGTTGCTTAAAATAATATAGACTCCTCAGTCCTCTGTGGAAATCAATTAAAATTTTCAGTAAGTTTATCAAACTCACTGTAATGAAACTCTGTAAGTATAACTCTCAGTTATCGTAAACTTTTGGTTTCATAAACCTCTTCATTTTTGGGTTTCACCCCTTTCGAAATTACTCGGGTGTCACTTCACTGATTATAAAGTACAAAGAAGATGAAGATATCAATTTCAGTTACAACAAAAGGTTAAAATAATTTTTCAAATTATAAGCATTTCAGAAAGTTTTCTGTTCTAAAGGAGACTTTTTTTTGTTTGGAGAATAGGCCCACCACGTAAATTTTAGCATATAATAATGAAACGTATATTAATTTCTTCCTTATAATCTCTAGATTAGAGTGGTAAAAGTAGCTAAGAAAATGAAAACGTGAATCAAACAATAACCTCAAAACGTCAATATTATCAATTGAAAAGGTTTAACCGTTACTTTAAGTTAAAATAGTGCACTGTTTAATAACAAAAATAGTCACTAATTCGTTTTTGTACTACTTGAAAGATTTTGATATGATTTTCACGATTGGATAGACTGATTTTAGAGAAAATATTTAAAATATTCATTTCAAAATAGTGCGGCGTTGCCCAGCCATTACATTGAAATGTTCCTCGTGAATCAATTTATTTAATCGTGATAATTGCATCAAAATACTTTTAGTAAGAAGTTACGAATTAAATCAAGGAATGACAGACAGACACGGTGTAGATCTTTCATTTATTTATTATTTATTGATTGATAAGTAAGCATAGGGGCATCCCAAACACCCTTAAAGCCACAATGACTAGAAAATTATCAAAGATATTTATTTACGTATGATATTATACACTGATAAATATTAGGCAAGTAAGATGTTCTAAGCTGGCCGTGTATGGGAAAAAACACATTTTATACTTCAAAAATATTTATTGCTTTTAATCATCATAATCAATTAGTAGTAGGATTTCATTCAAAATAGATGCAGGTGGTTAGACCTCATCTTTATCTCTTGCCCAAGATAACAACCACACGACAGACATTATATATGCTAAACATCTGGCATCAGGCGCAGGCATTGGAGGTGGTTATTGCTGCTATTCCTATAACCATTGGCTGTATTTCCATATCTCTGATATCATCCAGTATCACAAACTGCATCAAGTGGGATTAACTGAAAAGAAACAAAATAAGTCAAGCAATACTCCATTTTTTCCACTTCCTCAACCAGAGTAGCTGGATAAAAAGATAATTATTTAGTCGCATTTATCTCTAGAGCCACAAATATTTTTAGTTATCTAGTTCATTACTCGATAACTAAATCCTAAAGCGGTGGGTGAAAAGGAAGGTAACTGGGTGTTTTAGTAACACAGAGATAACGACGTAAATAATATTATCAAGTTCACATTATAAAAGCTTTATCATCACATCACTCACCTCACGAGAAATCCACACACATACAAGTGGGCGCACGTCTGTAGCATCTTACAATGCACAATTGACACAACAGCTTTGTGCAGTATGCGCTGTAGTTGCAGTGCCATTTTCATGAAATATTGTTTAATAAATGCGAAAAATTTGAATCACTTTTACGAAAATCAAAATTAACAGAAAGAGTAAACGTCGAATAAAGTTGTCTGTCTGCCATCAAAACGGCGGATTTACAAACGTTCCGTGTCAAGGTGATTGTTTTAACCATCTACGCGATTTTAACGAAAACCTTTATAATGGTAGCCATACACGCTAGGGTGAACCTGACAGGTTTGCTTGTACAGTTGAACTGTACAGGTAAACCGGAGCGCGTATGTACCCGGAGCCTGCACAGTTTTGCAACATACACGCTCCGATTTATCTGTAGAGTTCAACTGTACAGGCAAACCTGTCAGGTACACCCTAGCGTGTATGGCTATCTTAATAGCTTTAAAAAACGTTCACAGTTTAATATTTTCTTTTTTTAATTTGTTAATATTTTCTACATTCTATAATATTTCTATTATAATTAAAGCAGATATTGTTACCACTGGGTACTGTACTTTTTTTTTGAAAACGTGAAAAACGCCCCTATTCACGTAAGTATTTTCTGTCAAATGACATTGACTATTACGGGAATGAATTGACTCGCAAAAAAATATCAAAACATAACTTATTTATAATGATTTCAAGACTCCGGTTACATTTATATGTAATCTTTCGTTTATTACTGTAGTAAATTGGTTGCTTTTTACTTATATGAATATTATACGTAACATACAAGTGAGCCTAAAAAAAACTGTCTCCTTTGGTCTTTTATTTGTTACGGAAATTATAATTCACCTGTCACATGCAGACGCCATGCAACCCGCTTGATAGAAATCTTTTCATTTCAGATTCTCATGATATACAAGTCTGTACGTAATGCATGTTTATCTGCACAATGCATGTCAGCGAACCACAGTCGCTTCCGTGGCTGGCGATTTACGCTACGCCGCTACGAGTAACCGCTACGCCGTAGCAACAAGCTACGTATATAAGTAAGCGGAAAGGTACCCGATTTGGGGCTTAATTTATTACGCACTAGAAATTAGGTTGTTTTGTTGAAGGAAAACATAGTTATAAGAAGGGAAACTTCACTCACTAACTAGCTTTATTAAAGTTCTATAATAATACTGGCAAAACTTTCAGAATTTGCTAAGCAGTTGTTCTCACACGGTCACTACGAAACTTTCTAGGCTGAGAGTTTACACTTTGGCGGTTGGTTTACTGACGCAATGTTATATTAGACCAGCATGCTCGTAAACAACGTTGGCAAATGTCAGATTAAGTTTATTTAATCTTTACGGAGTTAGGTAACTTTTTGAAGAACAAAATTTGCTTAAAATTTTGTTTAATGCATATTTTTATAAGTGACATTTAATGGAGCCATTTCAGCATTCTCAGCTGCGCTAACTTAAATTTTCATAAATTTTATAACTGAGAGGTATTTAGTTAATAACTCTTCTTTAATTATACAGGGTGTAAACAGACTCTTCACGAAGCCGTCAACCACGCATTCTGTACATCAAACTAAGTAACTTTACCCAAAAATTATTGCTGGGAAAAGACTTTTTTTTTGGGTGAAAAATCATGTTTTATGGTAGGACTCAATGTGACGCATTCAAAACATAATGACGGGGCCTTTCGGCTACGTTAAGAGTCTTCTTACACCCTTTATAACTAAACAACAAAGTCATGCGACAAATTTTATCTGACTGTATATAGAATAAATGAATGAAACTCCTCAGCATACTTAAGAGACTTCCCGCTATCAATCATAAACGATAAGTGTCAATACGTTCATAAAAACACGATAAATATTTTAAAATCTGTCCTTGAAAAGGTATGTAGACGGAACGAAATGGGTCGTAAAGAAAATTATGACTGAGTGAGAGCACATCACATGTTTGCGAAATTAACCGTAAATCGAGAGCGATGGAAATGTGAAGTAAATGGAGCAAAAAGTTCCGGAGAGCGCGTCGAATCACCTCAGCCTTAATTTAGGAGTATGACAACGACGGTTCAATGAGAAAATAGCTTTTCGAAACAAGATTGTGTTTCAGAATGCGGATGCTGTTTTTTTTTTCTAATTTTTTCGTCCAGTTTCGAGGAGGCACGTGAAAAGAGCACGTGGAAGGAATTGGGGGAGGCTTTTACCCAGCAGTGGGACAGTACAGGCGGTTAAAAAAAAAAGTGTGTGTGTACTTATGTACTCGCGTTAGAAGTTATACTTCTTTTTATAAAAAAATATCTGTCGCCTTATCTCAATATACACCCTGAAGTTAGCTTGGTGTCAGCTATTGACAAGCCCAGGTTTTTATTTTTAATCTACTGCTGGAGCTAGGAGGTTAGGTTGTATAGGTAATTACCTGCTGGAGCTCCAGCGGTAGATTAAAAATAAAAACCTAGGCTTGTCAATATCTGACACTGAGATAACTTCAGGGTGTATGTTGACTAGCTAACTTCACGATGTAGGTTTTTGGTTTCGGAGTGCGCGCGCATTGTAAAAAAATACTCTCATCATTTTTCCCTAACGCGCCAAAAGAAGTATAACTTCAAAAAGTTTTATCGTAATTGGAAAACACACAAGATGTGTCTGACACTCGTTTCAATAAATCATCAAGTCAAGTCATGTCATCATCATTCGCCTTTATCCCAATTTATTTGGTATCGCCGCAGCTTGATGTCTTCTTCTTCCATACCTCTCATTTACTCGTCATCTCAGCAGTCACCTCCTTTCTAGCCATATCATCCTTTAAACAGTCCATCCATCGTTTCAATAAATAAGTACTCATTTTTTTTGTTAAAAAAAAAATCTTATTTATAAGTATCATTCTCAGCTGAGTAATGTGTTATCGTAACAAAAATTAAATTACTTAATTACATTTGCGGGTTCGTCATTTACGAACAAAAAACGAACAAAAATCACGAGTACAGTATTTTGGTAAAATTGAGAAGTTACAGCCGCCGCCGCATAAAATCTCGTGTCGAACATTATTCAACGACCCGTAAAATGTAACTTTGATGAAGCACTTGTGTATAAAGAAGAGTGTTACACGTGCAGTCTAACATAAAAGATATTGTGTGAAATACCTATTAAACTCCGCCATAAATTACATCTTAACATTTTTATTTGGAAGCATAAAAGGGTTATCAGACTACTCTGTAGAATGAGCATTTAAAGCTTGCATTCACGGAACGTTCGTTCCATGTACCTAAAGATGTTCTTTGCTTGGGAGCGCACGAGAGTGAATTTATCTGAAAGGCCTTTGTGAATATGGGCTCTTACTGCAATAGCTGCTGATTGTCGCTCGAAGCTTAGTGCTTGAATTTGCTAATGAATGTTTGTATATTCTGAAGATTTATACAACAGGCTAGGTAAGTTAAGGTGCAAAGGTACTCTATTGATTTCATTTCATTTTTTGCTGAATGCCGCGAATAGGTGGTCATCGTTGTGTGATAAATACTTCATGTTCTTGAAATCCAGTGCTCGTATGTGTTACGCACTCTTGAACAAACACAATACAAAATACGGATGTAGTTAGAGAGATTTAATAACCTTACATAAATATTATATTTATGTTAAGCAGTGTGAAGGATGATATGGCAAGAAAGGGACAAGGAAGACGAGGACAACATGGTGCGCCGACCCCAAATAAATTGAGATAAGGGCAGGAAAATGATGATTATTATGCTGAGTAGAATGTTTTAATTTACAATAATATGTATTATAACGCCCGTAAGTGCTTTCCATTGTTTCATTAACACACTTCGTTCGATCATCATTTATATAAACAACTGTCTGACTTATCAACACGCAGACAAAAGTACTGGAAAAAGAAATGTTTTTCTGATACAATCTACTAACTTTTCGTCTCGGTAAAATGATATCATGAAAGCATTGTTATTTTCTTTCCATTTGTCTTTTATTACAAAAAGAGGCTTCAAATAACACCAACTTCACTGGCTAGACTGGATCGTTAGGAATTGTATGTATAATGATAATAAATGATACGAAATAAACCCAATACATAAAAGCCAGTTTGAACTTAATACTATAAACTCAATTGAGTGCACACAGTATTCCCAGAATGTAAATAAGCCGGCTATGTGTTTATTTGCATAAACCAAACCAAATGCTGATTTAATTTTCGTACGCTCATGCTAATAACCAATTAGGTGTTAATTTGCTAGTGTAAAATTAATAGTGGCCTACAAAATTACTTCCAGGTCAGGTTACTAGGTAATTGATTGCTGTGGGAGGCACCGCCCCGCGGGGGGCCTGCTGGCAAACTGCCATTAAACGTGGCTCCACAGGTGATCACAGTAGTAGCAATACAAGGGTTTGTTTCTAAACAGAATACTGATTTGGTTATACAGAATACAAAAATCACTTTTCGCTACATGGAGATTGGCTACATGCAAATACTTGAAAGCCTGTCGATACGAAACATCTGCGTCTCCCTGAAATTGAGGTGAACGCAATATGATTTTGAGAAGCTCCTTCCGCCATCCGATCAACGAGAGCCAAGTTTTATTTAGGGTACTCCGTGAGCAACTGTTTGTTTGCTGGGTTGGCTTCTCGCCAGCGAACTTGCACTGGCTTCAACGAATGGCGCGCGAAGCCGGTGCCGGTACACAGTTGATTTAACATTCCGTCACTGTCGCGCTAACGACGAACTACTTATGACAACTTTTACATTTTATATCAAGTGAAGCTTATTCCTCGGCGCTTGTCTGTAACATTCAATAAAAGACACGAAGTGGTTTCACGAAGTTACAAGTTGCACAGATCAATCATTTTATTGTTTATTTTCAGCTAAAGTTTAGCTAGTATGTTCTACAATTAGTATTTTTAAGGGGTTTCGTATTATCCAGTTACGGGGCTGTAGAGATCAGCATAGCTATTCACAAACGCTTCGATTCGATTTCGATTCGGAAAGTCGTATCTTGCTCGTTTTCGTAATGCCAAAAAAAGATAGACATACGACTTGTCGAATCGAAATCGAATCGAAGCGTTTGTGAATAGTTATTCTGATAGGCAGTTGCTCTATGTAAAGTACGGGTATACAGCTGGTGATACTGAAAGTCAACCCCAACATTTCGGATTTTTTGGATTAGTTGGAAAAGTCTATGCTGAAGATGAATCTTAGCTGAAGTTTAGATTTATAGGCTATCCAAAATAAATAAAACCAGTAGCTATCTACGCGGAATTCGGACAACTAATTTTTAAAAAGAAACCTATTAATAATAATGGAAACATTAAGCTGGGGGTATTAAAGTTGTACTTACTAAATTAAACTTGACTTTAAAAATCGTGTTATTCCACAACAGAGCCACTCTGTACGAAACACGCAACTATTAGCATTTTAAAAGGTAGAATAAAATTAACATAGATTAGTAAACTACGCGGTGAAAAGGATTCTGCTATCTGCCAGCGTAATACATACTTTCTACTTTTAATTTAAAATAACTTCCAGGTAAAGTGTTCAACTTTTCACAAATTTTATTCTCTCGGATGCAATATCCATGTGACACAGCTTTTATGTTCAATAAGCATCCGAAAAAACACGATCTGTTAAAATGATTACTATACTAGCAGGAGGTCCTGGGTTCGATTCCCAGATCGGGCAAAGTGTTACTGGATTATTCCATCAGGAATTTGTCAGTAGCAGCCGCGGAGTCTGAATTTATGCCCGGTTGATGGCAATAGGCTATTACATGGGACTTAAACATAACTGGCAAAATGTGGGTGTACTATCAAGTACACCTCTGGTTAACCCTTCGGGAATTACAGGCGTGGTGTTATGTGTAATGAATAAAATATCGATACATTTAATAGCATATCTCCTGCATACTAATGAATTGAATATGTTCACTGATTGGACGCTCTCATGAGAAAAAAATCATTAACAGTAAAAAGTTTACAAACAAAATCGGATTCACACAATTTTTAACTTTATATCCAGCTGCATAAAATATGATGTAAAGTTGGGCAGTTAAATTTTAAAAACATTTCAATCAATTACCAAATTGGATTTCATATTTCAAGATTCTTTGTCTTCGTTTTTTCTTTGTCTCGATATAACCAGGGCTTTTGATCTGGTGTCCTATGACATTCTTTAGAAGAAGTTGAAGGACATTGGTGCCGATTCCCTTGTTTACAAACTAAACCAAATTTAAGTTCAGTGCATCTTTTTCTTTCTATTTCATTAAGAAAAGGACTGAAGATAAATTTTAGTTTAGTCCTGTCAAATTAACCAGCGCCTGACACAAGTTTAGTTAGACGCGATTAAAAAGTTGACTGCTAAAATAACATCAAATTACGTCAGGTGCTGACTAATTTGACAGGACTAAACTAATATTTATCTTCTGTCCTTTTCATAATGAAATAGAAAGAAAAAGATGCACACAACTTAAATTTAGTTTAATTTGTGAACAAGGGAATCGGCACCATTAGCTTCCCACAGAACTTAAAAATTGTTTAAATGTTGGTATGGGAGCCAGATCAATAGTGTTAAGTGGGCCGGTTCACTGTCGGAACCATATGGGTTGGAGTGCGGGATGAGGCGGGGGGATTGAGCTCCCCCTCACTTTTTAACCTATATCCTTATAACGCTCTGATTGTTGCTCTCAGCAATCATGTCGGCTGTCATATTGATGGAGTTTTCCTGATCTGCTTGATGTGCTGGCGTGCTTCTTTGTTCCAGACAATTGCTGCTGGGGCAAAACGCACAGGCTGTTTGCTGTGCCTGCATGCCGTACTGTTGCACGAGCTAAGTCGCCAATTTCTCGCACTCTGACCGCGCTTAATGATCTCTTGGATTTTAATCCAACAGATGATCTGTTTGCGGATGGATGAACGAAGATTTTATTGGTATGTCAGAAGTACTGTGAGAGGAATTTATGAATGTGTCAAAGGAGAACGGTCATTTGTGACCCAGGCCCGACACGAAAGACATATCTCAGTTTTTTTGTTATTTAAAATACAGTTAAAATATATATTTTCGTTATTCAAAATTAATGGCTAACACCAAAATTTTGCCTTATGTTTTTGTTCAGGGGGTTTTTTTAATACCCCTTTTTCAAAAATCTAATGATGCAGTTCTAGTTTTTATCAAAATCGGGCTTGAGACTTCTTTTAGTATTTTACTCTATTCCTCATAGTTTCGGATATGGCCATCCACGCCCACTTAAAAAATCACCTGTATACAGGATGTAAACAGACTCTTCACGAAGCCGTCAACCAAGCATTATGTACATAAAACTAAGTAACTTGACGCAAAAATGAGTGCTGGGAAACGACTTTTTTTTTGGGCTGAAAAGTCACGTTTTTCAGTAGGACTCAATGTAACGCACTCAAAACATTGTGCTGATGGATGGAGTAAAAATCTTACAAAAAAACATGTATTTAAAAAAAATTGTGTAACAGATGGAACTTTGGCGTCATTTTAAATATATATAATTAATGTTCATTAAAAAATATATATTTCAAAGTATTTACCCTGAACAAAATCAAACGGCAATATGGAGGACTGGAGGTGTTAACCAATGATATTCAGAATAGTGTTAATTTATTTCTGTTATATTTAATATTACAAAATAACTGAGATACGTTCCTTTTGTGTCGGGCCTGGGTAAATTTTTTATGGCCCTTCTTCTTTTGCTTTACTTTGTTAATTTGTATGTTTTAATATGTTATAATTATCTCTTTTATTTTTATGTAATTGGTTATTAATACAACCGTTGTAATTAAATAAATGAATAGTATTAGCTATGCGGATGACATGGTGCTGATGAGCGCATCGGTCTGTGGCATGAGAACATTGTTGCGGATTTGTGAGACATACGCAGAAGAACTCGGCCTTAAAAATATAATGTGACGAAAAGTCAGTTCATGGTTTTTGAGGCCGGCTCTAAATGTCCTATAGTAGTACCTCCCATCAAACTGTATGGGGTTCCCTTGGTTAGAGTGGACCAGTTTAAATACTTGGGACATGTAATGACGGCCGGTCTCAGAGACGATGCTGATATCGAGAGGGAGCGGAGGGCTTTGGCTGTAAGAGGTAATATGATAGCTCGCAGGTTGGCGCGCTGTTCAGGGTCAGTCAAGCAGACCCTTTTTAGGGCTTATTATACCTCTCTGTACGCGTGCAACCTGTAGGTGAATGTGGCTGTAGTGATTTTCACGATTTTCAATTTTCACCTACAGTCGTCAGATGTCAATGAAAAATGTTTAGTTTATTTGGTTATTGTTTTGTGTTGAATTGTAATGGTTAATGTATTATGTGTATGTTAATGAATCCTTGTTACTTGAGTGAATAAATGAATTATTATTCCTTTATTTATCACTTATTTTAAGCATTTTTAAAAACAAAAATATACAAAACATTTTGGCCATCGGCATGCTACATGATGGCCCATCGGCATCAGGAACAAGGCCCAAGAATTATTATTATTATTAAAACCTCTGAGAGAAAAACTCGAGTACGAAAAATATTTAAAAAGCGATATCCGCTTATCTACATAAATATTTCCTGAGGCTTCGACCCTAAGCAATTTGCAATATTTTATCGTACTAAGTTGGTAAATAACGTCTTACAAAGTGCGGTATATTTATACAATATTTGTATAGTCTAATGAATTTTATCTGTACTTAACCCGATAACGATTTGAGTAGGCGGAAAAACGGAGCGCTCTTAAATACAATAAAATTCTACCTAACATATTTTTTATGAATCAGACAAGTACGAGCCTCGAGTTCAGAATGTTTCGTTGTTTAGATGTTTGTGATAACAATCACCTACTAGGTATACGTAGTGTAGACACTTAACCTTACTACTTAAGAGGAAATGTGGGTGGTCTTTTTTTCTTACAAACGCTCTCGCCTGTTTTCTTTCTGGTTTATAACTTTAAAGCTATGATTTTATACAGTTAAATAAATATCAACATCTTCTATGTCCTTATGTTTTCCTTTTTTAAGATACTTAATCTGTATAAGCACTTGAACCTTTACAAAATGCTCAAAACTGTCTATTTAGATGTCTGATAACAAAGGCCTAAAATTTGACAACAATTAATGAAAAACGAAAAACATAGGGACACAGTATATATCCTTCTTATTGAGTTTATGAAATTTCTTTTAAATTGGTTGAATATCGGAGGAGGAAATAGTCGAGATCCAAACCTCGAATTATGACATTTTACTATAGTTGCCTTTATCGCACTAATGTCGAAATCACGCTCGCAGAGAGAAAGCGATAGTTTTTTAAATACCATGTTTCCTCTTTAGTAAGTTTTAGGAACAACTAGGCGTCAGTCAAAGTGATGACATGAAAAAAATATAATGTTTTCCAATAATATCAGAGTTTAAACATCTTCAATGCCTTTTATTTTTAAACTACACATAATATAATCACACACAACATCAGTTAGATTCCTAGACTACCTACCCAAGCCCAAAGTATGTCAGTACGTCCAAAGTGGCCTGATAGCGAATATGAGCTCGTTATTCCCAGGGTAGTATTTCAATCACACTATTTCTACAAAAAATACAGCCTATATTTTGATTGATTGATTGAATAAATGTGAGGTGTCAGAGGTATAATTTACGATGTCTTCCATTTACGTCTCACAGTTCTAAATAGTTATCGACCAATGATTGAAATACCACCTTGAAATCATGGAATCCTAGCTAACTACCTAACTATTAATAGTTAGTTTTACCAAATGGGAATGAATACACGCAAACTCAATAATTAGCGAAACAAGACTCAATGTTTATTATAGCTAGCCCAAAATGTCCCACTGCTGGGCAAAGGTCTCCCTCCATTCCTGCCAACGGTCACGATTCTGTGCTACTTCTTTCCAATTCTCAAGGAAGACATTCCAGATCGTCCGCCGCGACCCCGTGTCACTGTTTCAGGGTATCCTGAGCTATACGGGCTCACAGTTCGTTCGGCAAGCGATAGACATGTCCTGCCAAGTACCATTTAAGTTGGGCAGGCTTTTGAGCCACGTCAACGATTTGCGTTTTGGAGCGCAGTGTAGTGTTTCGAACATGGTCTGTTAATTTAACACCTAAGATACTGCGTTCCATAGCACGTTGGCAAATCTTGAGTTTGGACTTTTGGATGTTAGTCTAAGATCAAGTTTGTGCACTGTAGGTCAAGATGGGGAGAATATACATGTTCATTAGGTTTCGCTTCAGAGACATGGGCAGACTCAATGTATGAAGCTAAAAATAGTTACGAAATGGCACTTTTGTGATTCGTTGATTGTTTAAATGGCGAATCAGGAAAGTTACGAGATGTAGCCTTCACTCATCTCTCCTCCCTTATTTAAATTTATCACAGTAAAAGTATTGATCGTCTGTCCTTCAAGCTGTATTTCCATGAGACTTAAAACTTGGCATCAGCTCCCCTTTGAAATTAAGCCGACAAGCACGTTGTTTGTTCGCTCATCTTCATACATACAGCATAACTCACGAGCCGCACACAAAGTTATCTCGTAGACGCTGTGACTCACAACTAACAGGCCAGCTAACGGAGGGAACTCTCACTGGGAATAGTTCATATAATACGTGAACAAAGCTACTTACATTATGTATTAGATAGACCATTAATTAAGCTTCGTAATGTGATGTATGGCGGCGGTAATGGCAGGTAATAACGTTGGGATAGTACCTACTATCCCAACGTCCAACTAAAGTTCCATATTCACAAATAACGCTCATAAGTATTAATTACCTAATTAATACGTACTTATGAGCGTTATTTGTGAATATGGAACTTTATAAGCATGTAGTACTTAAAATAAACTGCATCTTCGTAGGTATACCTTTTTCTTGCATCCTCTCTCCTCGCGTCGTGTACCCTGACGTGAAGTCATCTTTTGTTCGACTATGTTTCGCAATCTGTGGCTCGTAGAGATGTGTCCAGCGATGGGCGACTATTTAAGTGGACCACGACCCCTCGGATGCTTGCCTTCGACCTTGCCAGTCACCATCAGCATCCTCCCTTTTAACAGCCAAGCAACCAAGTATTTATGTAAACTGATGTAGCCCCATCTGATCACGCTGAAAACTGATATTATACACTTATATTAATATAATATTCAGTTCCTAACTAGGGCAAGAGTCTGACATTGTGCTACGTATTTCCTACGCAACCTCATTTCAATAACGAGTGCAATGCGCATAAGTCATTACGCTATTTGCTGACTCGCTATGAATACGAGTTATATGCATTAGCGTCTGCAGCTCAAGATGAAGTGTATTCGTGATGCCTGCCACGTAGAAGGAGTATTGAATTACGCATCGACTGAAAACTTATTTCATGGATAAGTTTTATTTCCTATTTTCGATAAATATGATTATGAATATAATTAGATGTATGTTTGTCTTTGAATGATAGACTGAGGAATGATGTGATAAGACTGTCGAAAATAAATATAATACAAGAAGTGTAAGGGAGAAAAGATTAGTTCAACCGAAAATGAAAAAAATATTATAGGGAAAAGAGTTTATTTCTCGGTTACGAGGACTTAGCTGTTACCGATAAATAAATTCACATCTTATAGTTTAACTGTTATTTAGTGTGTAGTTTTATGGTCAGTTGTTTATTAGATAAAAACATCTGTAATTAACAACAAGCGCTTCTCGCCATCAAACTTAAAAGTTTGGCGAGTAAATTGTGTAAGAATAAAAAATATGTACGTTTTTGTAAACAATAAATAAAAAAAAAAGACATCTTTGTGGTATAAAAGACGTAGTGTCTAAAATTTAAAACAATCTGTTTAAATGGATTGGTCGTATTGAGACGATTAGGGTTGCGCCTCATTTAGCAGCACGGAATCGCATTTTTACATGTTCCTATCCTTTTACCACACTCAGAACCGTCATTTACTAGAGCGAGAAATAGAGTGGGAGTGCTATCGCACGCGGTAGCATGATCTAGCGCTCAGCACGCCAAACGTACAAAGGTAAACGACCATTTCCCAAACATCATTGGGCCCACAATTTGATGAACCGTTACAAGTTTCAAATGAATGTTTAATGTTACATAAAAATATCAACTTTAGGCTCCTTTAGTTTCAGTTTGATTGACAGTTGCATAATCAAGATATATAAACTTGAATCCATGGTTAGGTAACGATAGAAAATGTGTTATTTTAACATTTTTTTATTTTAATTAAATCTAATAATGTTCAGACGACTAATAACAAAATCTTAAACTCTTAAAATAGGTAGATTGGTTTCCATTAAATATATTAAAACCTACCTACAGATAATGCACCATTCATTAGTAACCATTTGACAGCAGACCTACCACGAACTCGTCGCTTAATAATTATGGCGGATATGGCACTTACCTACAACTGTGTGACTCGTAACAACAAAATGTTGCCATTATGAGCAACAACTGAAATATTGTTGTCTCTTTCATCAAATACAATTACTGCTTTAGAAAGAATGAAACGAAACGATATTTTACATTCTGTATCGTATTCTACTCATATTTGTATAGGCAAAATGTATCTATAGAATATCGCGGCGCATCCATGATTTTCACCGACTTTCTTCAATAAGGAGGAGGTTCTCAATTCGGTTGTATTTTTGAAGTTATACTTCTTATGGCGCGTTAGGGAAAAATGATGAGAGTAATTTTTTACGATGCGCGCGCACACCGACACCTAAATTTAACAGCATGAAGTTAGCTAGTCAACATACACCCTGAAGTTAGCTTAGTGTCAGATATTGACAAGCCTAGGTTTTTTATTTTTAATCTACTGCTGGCTGAGATAAGGCGACAGAATTTTTTTTTAAAAAGAAGTATAACTTCTAACGCGTGTACATAAGTACACACACACACACTTTTTTTTGTTTTTTTTGTTACCTCATAATTCTATCTCAATGGATCAATGGTCGATCTATGGTTTACTGTCATTGTTTTTTAACCACAGAGTACCTAAATTGGCGAGACGCCATATTGAAAGTCGATAAAAATAATTGATAAGTAAATTTATTTATTTAACACTTCAAGCACAAAGTATAGAGGCCATTGGCATTTTCTACTAGTCAACCTTTGGGCAAATACTTACCAAATTGTATGTTAAAAGGTAATGTATTTTCCCGAATTCCATGGTTTTTTCTCGATTTTTCGAGGTACTGTACATATATACTGGGCCCGTTTTAAAACATCTCCTTTACCGCAGATTTTAAATCTGAATAAGTTATATCATAATTCATAACTGAAATTAAAAAAGTGCTATCTATTTTCTTTTAGATGTTACATATTATTTTAATTTAATCTTTCTTTCAGGAAAATCAAAGAGTACAGTGAGGAGTGTTGTAGATGAAGGATATGAAAATGATGGCTTTGTTACCCCTGGCAAACACAGATCACGCCGTCCTAAGAAAGAAATGGATGACTTCAACATAAAGGGTGTAAACAGACTCTTAACGAAGCCGAAAGGCACTGGTTCTCCCCGTCATTGCGATCATTTTTTGTTCTAGACCATACCTGGGAAACTTCTAGTTACAGAGATAGTGGGGGTCAAAGTTCCAACTTTTTGACAAGTTTTTTTTTTAAAACATGTTCGTAATGTAAGATTTTTACTTTAAACACCTCCAGGACCTCCTTACTATTCAATCCATCCATTAGCACAATGTTTTGAGTGCTTTACATTGAGTCCTACTGTAAAACGTGATTTTTCAGCCTAAAAAAAAGTCGTTTCCCAGCACAATTTTTTGCGTAAAGTTACTTAGTTAGATGTACATAATGCTTGGTTGACGGCTTACACTTAAAAAGATTCAATTCTTTTACTCGGTGAAGAAACTTTGTTAAAAGTAGAGTATTTGGAATCAGATGATGAAAGTAATTAATTATTATGCTAAGGGATATTGTTCATTAATAAAAAAAGTAAAACATATAATAAAAATATGTATGGACATTTTTCTATTATTTATTCAATTTATTTGAACTACAGAGACCATAGTTTTGTGCTATCGGATCGTTTATGCAAACTATTTTTAGTGAAAGTCGCAGCTTTGTCTATGGTTTTTGTAGATTTTTTTAATAAGATCTACGGATTTTACTTTACGCTTTTCTCTCCAGTTTAAAAAAAAAACGTTTACAAGTAAAAATTATGTTTTCATTAAAACTAGGTTTACTTCAAGTACAAAATAATGTGTCAAAATCAATTTAGTCACACTATAAAGGGTTGCTACGTTCATGACCGCAGCGCCCTCATTTTTTATCATAACTTTATAGACAGACTGTAATTGCATTCCTACATTTTTCAACTCATCAGTGGGCAATACTGACTCTCATAGAATGACGCTTAAATTGAGACTTGTCTCATTTTGGATAAGATGGTGGTAAGAACATACTCTTATACAGAACGGACGTACTATGTTTTTTCAGAACGTCCAACTAATTTAACAAAATATATTTTTGATTAGTATGATGAACAATTTTCAGGGATATCCAGATTTGAGTCAAATTTCTGTTATGTGGTCCTAGCCTAAGAGAGTTTTAAGTCTATTTCAAGTAGATAAATACAGGCTACTTTCGCAGAATAAAGCCGTTTACTATGAAACAAACATGATCGACCTGTCACGTCATTTTTATAGATAAGTTTTAAGAATTAACAACCATTTTTATTTTTCATTTTTATAGATATGTTTAAAGAATTAATGACCAGTTTCTTTTGGCTACATTAAATATAAATTATTAAATCTGTTTAAGCAATAATAGCTGACAGAAAATGTTTCCGTCCCGAATGTACATAATTCGTAAAGCGACTAAATCATTAGTAAAGCAAGTATGTGGGTGCAGTACTACCTGCAAACCTTGCGTCATACGAGTGGGAGACTGTCTGCCGCATTGTGATCTGTACGAGGATTTCCCCGCCAATGCAAGACAAATGTCTCAGTTTGCGATTGGAAGGAATCTTGTCATATTCGGCGTGCCTGGTGCTTTTGCTCCTAGCTGCTCGAACACCCACCTACCGTCGTACCTGGCGCTTGCTAGTACGATGAAGAAGAACGGTATTGATGAGATCATATGCGTTGCGGTTAATGATGCCTACGTTATGGGTGCTTGGGGGAAGCATCAGAAAACAAAAGGAAAGGTCCGCATGTTTGCTGACCCCTCCGGCTGCTATACATACGCGTTAGGACTTGGCATGAACAGCATGCTACTTGGCGGGTTCCGTTCGATGCGCTACTCAATGGTAGTCATAAACAATGTCGTCAAAGACCTACGCATTGAACCCGATGGCGTCGGTTTGTTTTGTACCCTTGCAGAAGATGTTTATTACAAACCGTATGTGAATAAAGTAAATAAAGAAAAATCGTAACCAAAAATGTCGCTTCTTATTTTTCGTCTTATTGCGCACTTAATCTTCGCCTTTGATAGAGCGAGCATGTTTTTAACCGAGTTCTAAAAAAAGGAGTATTCGACCAGTATCTTCTTTATCATGTATGTATACCGTTGAAAGTGATTCTTTTTCCAAAACCATTACTTATAAAGTACTTAATGAGTAATACTTTCGAATATGTGAACGGAACGAGACCAAATGAGACGGAAGTCAAGTTATTTTCCACTTTTTAGGGTTCCGTAGTCAACAAGGAACCCTTATAGTTTCGCCATATCCGTCTATCCGCAGCTTAGCTCAGACTCCTAGTACTAGAAAGCTGTAATTTGGCATGAATACACACATGATTAGATACGCCGACAGTGGTAAAATAAAATCTCGAAAAGTTCTTTTTTATGGTATCTGTACACGTAAAGTGGGGATATAAAGTGGACACTTTTTTTTCTTGCTAACCCATAGTGTGGGATGCCGTTGGATAGGTCTTTAAAAAATATTGCAAGTTTGCTCAATATTTTTTTCGATTGAGAGATTCGTTTGTGAAATATTAAGTGTCCGTTTCGACTGCTCGGACACAGTGTCGTAGAAGAAAACGACTACGTCAACATTACGAAGGACTTTGTAAATAGAAACAGAGAAGGGCATACATACGTAGGTGCCTACATATTTCAGAGTCCTTGGATTCTTAAAGTGGATGAAATCCAGGTCTCAAGTAGTTTCCCCATTAAACCAAGTAAATCTTATTTCTCGCCACAGTATCAGGAAAGTAAAGTTTATAAGATCAAGACAATTTCCTTTGATAAATTCTCTGTTGTACCTGAATGACCGAGATTTGCTCGTTTTTTTTGACGTTTTCTAAAAATGAAACCTAGCTAGATCGATTTATCGCCCCCGAAACCCCCCATACTAAATTTCATGAAAAACGTTGGAGCCGTTTCCGAGATTCAGAAAAAAAAGAAAATATATATATATATATAGGTACATATATACAAGAATTGCTCGTTTAAAGGTATAATAATAAGATACAACAGCGACATTTTTTGTCTCATGAATAATTTTAAATGAATCAGAATACCATTATAAAAATCGTTGGAAAGTGAAGTGATCACTTGAGAAGTAAGCGTTCCGTCCGCGAACGCCTTTTAGTTGCTTCACCTCTCAAGAATACTTCACATATGTCGAACATTCTGGAACTAGGCTAAAGACTATTAATTAGATGCTCGTAATGAGGCCGACTCTTAGAAAAACAGTCAACAAGAAACTTCTGTTGTCATTTTTCTAAGCTTTGGTTGCGAGGGGTTTGACGCATTTGGTGCACATCTCAACTTGTACACCATACTCAAACAGCCAGACCCGGAACAACTACTGATAGGCCATACAAGTATTTGCTCCGTGCGGCACTACTCTACTTTAAATTGGTAAAATTAGAGTCGGACTCAAAATGGGCCTTTTTTACTGCAGGCGATTTTCTAGCTTTTCCTATTATGTTGTCAGAATTGAAATAAAAAAAAAATCAAATATGCAATAAAATTTAAATATGCAACTTTGCAGCGTTTTTGGATTCATACCATCACACATTCACCATTTTTAGTTCTACAGGTCATGTGCAATGCAAATTGCCTTAACTAGGTACACTTGATAAATATAAAATTGTTGAGAATAATCTAGAAGTGGGCCTGTCTTGTCTAATAAACTTTTATATGATAAGTAAGTGCACTGCACGTGGAATTGCGGACAGCAGTCCCATATACAATAGCTGATGCCCGTGACCTTCGTTCGCTTGAAATTATTATTAAAAAATATTACTTCCCTTTTTGAATCGGATTATGTTACGAATTTCAAGGGTTTTTTTTTTGCACGGAACCCTTATCCTTTTTCTGAATTAAAAGTAGCCTATGTAAACCTTATAATATCAGCTATCAGCCAGTAAAAGTCCTATCAAAATCAGTCCAGCCGTTTCGGAGATTAGCCGGAACAAACAGACAGACAGACAAAAATAAAAAATAAAGTGTTTTTGTTATAATTGCTATATACATTTTATCTACATCCAGTAAAAAGCTGCTATGTGGATATTATTCATATATTTATTACAAACAAACGCTTCAATTTAATTAATTTGTGTCTATAAAGGGTGTAAACAAACTCTTAACGAAGCCGAAAGGCACTTATTCTCCCCGTCATTGCGATATTTTTTTGTTCTAGACCATACCTGGGAACCTTCTAGTTACGGAGATATTGGGGGTCAAAGTTCCAACTTTTTCACAAGTTTTTTTTTAATACATGTTTTTAATGTATTTTTTTACTTAAGACACCTTCACGACCCCCGTACTATTAAATACATCATCAGCACAATGTTTTGAAAGCGTTACATTGAGTCCTACCGTAAAACATGATTTTTCACCCCAAAATAAAAAGTCGTTTCTCAGCAATATTTTTTGCGTAAAGTTACTTGTGTACATAATGCTTGGTTGACGGCTTCGTGAAAAGTCTGTTTACACCCCGTAGATAGGGACTAACTACGCAATAAAATAAGCTCTAAATCGTGTAATTATTTTGTCATAGTTGAGAGTTAAATTAATTACTAAGTTCCTTTTAACGTATCTTTTAACTACTGAGTATTAGAATTTTTATTAAATAAGAACATTTATATATTTCTAAAAGGATTTTACAAGAAAGAGGATGAAAATAATATATTACCTAAATACGGGTATAACAAAAAAATATTGTTGTTATTTCGCTACTCGGGGACAAAGAATAAACAGAGAATGTCTAATGTTTATTTTCCCGCAGTTCTGCCAAGTGATGAAATAAGGAAAATATTTCACTTATTCGCATTTATTCGCCTTCGCACTGTATTTCGTATCAAGTGCTGTCATCAGTTGTATCAATATACTTCCGGGAAGTGCTGATGCTTCTCCTCAGGACTACCTCAACCTATGCGCCTTTCATGGCCTGCTCCCAGCACACAGCTTTCCTACACATCACAGTGGCTCTTGTTTAGATCATATTATGCTGAAATCGAATTTCCCTTCGCTTTTACTTGTTGTTAACTCTACACAACACTAACCGATCACAATGCTGCCCTAAATTGTAAGTTACCTAAACGAAACACTCGCAAAATTCCAAAACTGAATATAAATAAACTTGAAGAATTACGCGTCATCGATTTTGATCCAGTCTATAATTCTGCTGACCCGCAGTTTTGCATGTTGTTTGTAATTGAAAACTTATGGAATGCAATTCAGATAAACACAGTCGTATCGCAGCAACAAAAATCACAACGTCGGTCGCTGTATGAAACAGGGATAAACTGCATATGAAAGTTAAATCAAATCCAGACAATACAGTATTGCAACATTCGTCCAAAAGATATAGAAATTTCGGTAATGATCTCTTAAAAAAAAATAAAGCAATCACGACAAAATGGCATTGGAAAAGGCTGAAACAAATAGTAAAAAGATCTTGAAATATATTAAAGACGCAACGTATAACAACAACTCAGACACGAGAATATGAGTCGTCTTCAGGTTTATTACAAGCACACTCGTCACCGGTGGAATCCGCTAACATAGCAAATAATTTCTTTGTTAAGTTGGTAAGTCTCTGTCAGAAAAAAATCTGGGTCAATTACAAAACCTAGCGAGCACTTCTTTAACATGTAACACAGCTTTAACATCCTTCGCGCTGCTAGATACTGACGAGACTGAGGTAGAAAGTATAATCATAACCTTGAAAGATGATTGTGCAGTTGGCTGGGACAACATTTCGAATAAACTTATTAAAAAATTCAAGGACATTTTGGTACCACCACTGACTTATATTTTCCGCATTTGGTTATCTTCAGGTCACTTTCCAGAGTGTTTTAAAAAAGCTGTAATTGTCCCTGTCTATAAATCAGGGAGCAAAGAGCAAGTGACAAATCATAGACCTATTTCCTTAGTGCCTTCTATGTCAAAAATATTGGAGAAAATAATAAACAAAAGGTTTGTTAAAATATTTGGCAGATAAATCGATCCTTTCTGTACGGCAGTTTGGATTTAGGCATAAAGTTTCAATTGCCGATGCGGTACATCATCTGACTGACTATCTAGCGCAAGAACTTGACAAGGGTAACCATACAATAGGAATTTTCCTAACTTGACTTGGGAGGGTAGCAAAGTTGCAAACAAAAATCGATATCTGGACTTAGTCGAGCGCGGTCGATTTTTTTTAGATTTCATCTATCTATACATATAATAAAATAGTAAAAATCCAAATCGAAGTTATGACTTGGCGCAAAAATTACAGCATAGATTCTGTTCAAATTTTGCACAAATATTCCTTACAGGCTACTTCACAACCTAGGCTATTATCACGCTACTTGCTAAAGAGGGTGAGCAATATTGCATTATGTCCGCATTCTTCAATTGTTTGACATTTCAGCCATGACGTGCATAAGAGCAGCTATTTAAAACGTTATGTCAACGTAGAAATCAGCGTAGCGGTTTCATGATCGCTCTGTAAACTATGGGTTGCATGTTCAATCCCCAGTATCTACTATTTTCATTTTTTGTGATTTCTTTTAATATTTTTTTCATGATGTGACATTTCTAAATATATTTCTTTAATCAGCATCATTTGTATTCCTTTTGTCTCCTTTTTTTTACATATTTCTCCAAAAAGTAGTATAGTGCATAAAGTCTGACAAGTTCACACATTCTTGCTGTGCTAGAAGCTAAGAAGTTTTTTCCTTCTTTCTTTGCAATTATCGATAATCCATTAACTCAACAACTGTTCCAGTTGCGGTATGTGTGACTTGAGCGAAGCACTGGAACGCTTTCAATTGAACCTTGGAAAATATATTAGTTTTGAGGTTGGTCAGTGCAAGATATTTTTCTGGTCACAGGGTCAGAGGGAAAGCAGTCTGGGTGTATAGAACATCCACAATTAGCAAGATATGTTTTACTTCCAGGTTGGGGGTGAGCCTATTGCAAACGATTCACAAAAAATCCAGTCCACTGATAAATTCCCTACAGGAAAACCCAAATTCATATAAGAATATTTTACTTATTCTGTAGTCGCGGGCACCCTTTATGAATACTTTCAGAGTCCCTTGGAAAGTCTAAGCTTCGGCAACCATCGTTGTCTATGTTCGGATTTACGGTTGTTTGGAACGCTGCTGCCTCCGCCGTTGAATTTCTTAACTCCCTGGAGTTAACGGGCTATACATATAATGGGAATAAGCTGGACCCTAAATTTGGCTTTCCAGTTCTGCTGATGTGAAACCTTGATGCACCCAGACTGTGCAGCGACACCAGGATTCGTATCACAGGCTAAGAGAGAGGGCGGACGGTCAATGACAAATTGGTACGGTATAAGAATAATTAAATAAATAGGGCCCAAGAAGGCGTTTGATGGTCACTTCGAAAAAAAAGTTGTATAGCGCCATAATGTTCCGGTTTTAAGCTATAGCCACCTCAACGCCAATAAATTTGGTTTCGGAGCTCTGCCACCCAGAATTACAGCGCCCTAAATGATGGATTTTGTAGTTTGTTGTTCTCACACATAACATAACATCATAACATAGCATCACGCCTGTAATACCCGAACGGTTAGGCAGACGTGTACCTAATCGTACACCCTCATTTCTCCAGTTATGTTGAAGTCCCATGTAATAGGGACGAGCCTATTGCCATCAACCGGGTACAAATCCAGATTCCGTGGCTGCTACTGAGGATTTCTTATGAAATAACCCAATAACACTGCCCGACCCGGGAATCGAAGGACTTCATGCTCAGTAGTCGCAACCACTTGACCAACGAGGCAGCTTCACACATACACATCGCGAACGAAGTCGCGGGCAACCTGGCTAGTACCCAACCCAACCAACCTGGCTAGTACCAGAATAGCAGAAAAAATATAATCTGAAGTTTCCGCAAGCCGAAAGTAATAAAAAAACGTTAATTAAGATCAGAGAGCTATACAGTACTCAGCTTACGAAGATTAATCGAATTATATTTTTTTTGTTATAAAATCCATAATAAATAAAATTTTAAATAAATGTATAATTTTTCACGCTTTTATTAGT
The DNA here is from genome assembly GCA_950005105.1 of Lycophotia porphyrea. Classification (NCBI taxonomy): domain Eukaryota; kingdom Metazoa; phylum Arthropoda; class Insecta; order Lepidoptera; family Noctuidae; genus Lycophotia; species Lycophotia porphyrea. Next base: position 7,121,874 of record OX465389.1, read on the forward strand.
CCTTTTTTACAGTATTTTTTTTTATTTATTTTATATCGTCAGATTAACGATACTCTTCGAAATAATCGTTAGATTTTTTGTCAGTGTGCCTGAGACATCGTGATGAACCTTTAGTATACTAATCTGATGCGCTCGAGTAATTCAAGATGATGATTTTTTTCTACATTTTCAAAAAATCGCTGCAAGCTTATGTCAATTCTAAATCGTCAGATTAAGGAATTGGAGCATATGTAGGGTTCACTGAATAACCCCTATGAAAATCTGACGCGCTCGGGTGTTTTTTTTTTGGATTTCACCTCTCTCGCATGGCCACCACGCAAATCGTCAGATTATTATATATTTCATAGAACAAAATGTTGGGCGATGAAAAATATCAATATATGACGCGCTTAAGTATTTCGGTGTCATTGTTTTTTTTACAATTTTCAAAATTGTAAAAACCGCTAAAAGTGGAGACATTATAGGACTATTTATTCTTCCTATCTTCTAATCTACCAATTCTAATAGGTTTCCGCGGCTCTCGAGTAACTACACATTTGGCATCATGGGCTCTACTATTATCTATTTCTTAAAGCTTATAATTGTGAAGTTGCTTCCGTAGATGCTTCCGTAGATGCAGAATTAAACGTTATACTAACACAAAGTTTTATTATGAAGAAGGAATATATTTTTTAGGTAAAGTAACAAGACAGAAATATCAAAAATTACTAAGCAACCAACCATCGACACAATATGAAGGTTGTATATCTTCACATTTATCTTCTTAAAAGGGAACTGTCATTTTCAGATCAATTCGCTAAACGGGTCTCTCGTTTAGGTAAGTGAAACTAATTCATGTAAGTACGCAACTCTAATGAGGACATCCGTAAGAGAACCAGGGTTACCGACATAGCCCAAAGAATTGCCAAACTTAAGTGGCAGTGGGCAGGGCACATTGCTCGCAGAACGGATGGCCGATGGGGCCTAAAAGTTCTGGAGTGGCCACCGCCAACCGGAAGACGTCGCGCTGGAAGGCCTCCCACTAGGTGCACCGATGACCTGGTGGAGATTGCGAGGATCCGCTGGAAGTGAGTCGCACGGGACCGGTCAATGTGGCGACACTTGGGGGAGGCCTATGACCAGCAGTGGACGACTTTCGGCTGAAATGATGATGATGATGACACAACTCTAAAAGCAATTGATCAGTTAATAAAATTGATACGTAGGTAATTGCACTCCTCCATTTTTCAATTCATCAGTGAGCAATACTTTTATAGAATGACGCTTAAATTGAGATAGTCTCAAGAAAATTAGTGGCGTGCTTGTAGTAATTTCCTTGCCCGTGGCAAGCCATTTTAGATAAGATGGTGATAAGAACATACTTTTATACAGGACGGACGTATTATGCATTCTCAGAACGTTCAACTTATTTAATGAAATATATTTTTGATTAGTATGATGAACAATTTCCAAGGATTTCCAGATTTGTGTCAAATTTCTGTTATGTGGACCTAGCCTAAGAGAGTTTTAAGTCTATTTCAAGTAGATAAATACAGGCCACTTTCGCAGAACAAAGCCGTTTCCTATGAAACAAACATGATCGACGTCATTTTTATAGATAAGTTTTAAGAAATAACAACCATTTTTATTTGTCATTTTTATAGATATGTTTAAAGAATTAATAACCAGTTTTATTTGGCTACATTAAATATAAATTATTAAATCTGTTTAAGCAATAATAGCTGACAGAAAATGTTTCCGTCCCGAATGTACATAATTCGTAAAGCGACTAAATCATTAGTAAAGCAAGTATGTGGGTGCAGTACTACCTGCAAACCTTGCGTCATACGAGTGGGAAACTGTCTGCCGCATTGTGATTTGTACGAGAAATTCCCCAGCAATCCAATACAAATGTCTCAGTTTGCGACAGGAAGGAATCTTATCATAATCGGCGTGCCTGGTGCTTTTGCTCCTAGCTGCTCGAACACCCACCTACCGTCGTACCTGGCGGCTGCTAGTTCGATGAAGAAGAACGGTATTGATGAGATCATATGCATTGCGGTTAATGATGCCTACGTTATGGGTGCTTGGGGGAAGCATCAGAAAGCAACAGGAAAGGTCCTCATGCTTGCTGACCCCTCCGGCTGCTATACATACGCGTTAGGGCTTGGCATGAACTGCAAGGTACTTGGCGGGTTTCGTTCGATGCGTTACTCAATGGTGGTCATAAACAATATTGTCAAAGTCCTACACGTTGAACGCGATGGCGTCAGTGTGAGTTGTACCCTTGCAGATGATATTTGTTACCAGCCGCATGTAAAAAATAAAGGGAAATCCTAACAAAAATATCGCTTTTTATTTTTCGTTAAAATACGCACTTAATTTTCGCCTTCGGTAGAGCGAGCATGTTTTTAACCGAGTTCTAAAAAAGGAGGAGGTTATGTATTCGACCAATTTTTTGTAATATATATGTACACCGATTTTTATTCATTCAATTCATCTACCCGAGCACGTATCTACATTTGTATCGGTCATTAATCCGGTCTCAACTAGAATATGCTGTGCCGGTGTGGAGTCCCTATTATAATAAATATAATGACTGTATTGAGCGTATACAACGTAAGTTCCTAAAAACAATGCATTACCGTTGTAATTTGGAAAAAAAACTCCAAGTATCCCTACCAGCGGGGATATGTCAGTAGGGGTATATGGAACGGGGGATATTTATCACCCATATAGGGACTTACTGAAAAAATATGACATGATCTCTTTGAAGTCTAGACGTACTTTCCTTGATACTATGTTTCTATACGATCTGTGTAACATTTCATATGATTGTATAGATATCTGTAACAAGTTGTGCTATGTTGTCCCGAGGACGATTCAGGGACGTGAGGTGCGCACACGACCTATTTTCGCTTTCACCCGTAGTCGCACGAATACAGGCTTGCGGGGCACCTCGGCGTCGTCTCACAGGCAATTTCAATAATTTTTTCTAACTTGGATGTATTTGCACTATCTGTTGGATCATTTAGAAAAAATTTACTTGACACAATCCAGAATCTATGTGTATATGTATACGAGGGTCATTCAATAAATACTTAGCCTACAAAAAGTAAACGAAAATTTTAGAAAAGTGGCAATTTATTTTTCAACATAGTCTCCTTTTAGTTCGATACACTTAGCCCAGCGATGCTCCAACTTTTTTAACCCGTCCGAAAAATTGTTTTTGTCAAACTCTGCAAAATAGGCCTCCGTGGCGGCGATGACCTCCTCATTTGATCCATATCTATTCCCGGCGAGTGATTTTTTCAGATTAGGAAACAGAAAGAAGTCACAAGGGGCCAAATCTGGAGAATACGGTGGATGGGGCAGCAATTCGTAGCGTAATTCGACCAATTTGGCCATGGCAACGGCAGACGTGTGAACCGGTGCGTTGTCGTGGTGAAACAGAACTTTTTTCTTCGCCAGATGGGGTCGTTTTTTCTTTAATTCGGCGTCGAATCGGCCCAATAACTCGGCATAGTAAAGCCCTGTAATTGTTTTACCCTTCTCGAGGTCATCGATGTAGATCACACCTTGTGAATCCCAGAAAACGGTGGCCATAACTTTTCCGGCCGATTTTACAGTTTTCGCCTTCTTTGGAGCACGTTCCCCGGTCTGAATCCATTGTTTTGATTGCTCCTTGGTCTCTGGTGTGTACCAGTGGATCCAGGTTTCATCGACGGTCACAAAACGACGCAAAAACTCCGCTGGATTCCGCTTTTCAAATCCGTCGAGTAGTTCCGAAGATTAGCGTGTACAGACAAACAGACAGATTTTTTTTTTTTGATTCGTGCTCTATTACTGCTCTAAACACCCCCAATTTTTTTTTTAATATATTCAATGTACAGACACAGTTTTTTTACTGTCTTATTAAATGTATAGATAAAAATCATCAATTGGGGGCAAATCCACATAGTTTGATGGGCAACTACGGAACCCTTCATTGTGCGTGACGCACTTGGCCGGTTTTTTTAGTATTTGTTTTGGAGTCGGTTATTATTTTTTTGCGAATAAGTTTTTAATAAACCCATTCGATACGACTAACACCGATATACCCATCCCTTCTCATAATTTTAAAAATATATTTTCATCATTTTCTGCCTAACCTTCCCAGCTAAGTTGGAGTCGGCTTTCAGTATAGCGGGTGTAGCTGAATACCAGTATTTTAAATAGAGTGACAAACTACTGGTGTTAAAAAAAAACTTTTGAAAAAGTTGGAACTATGATCCCCAATAAAGGGTGTAAACAGACTCTTAACGAAGCCGAAAGGCACTTGTTCTCCCCGTCATGGCGATCATTTTTTGTTCTAGACTATACCTTCTAGTTATGGAGATATTGGGGGTCAAAATTCCAACTTTTTCACAAGTATTTTTTTAAATACATTTTTTTAATGTAAGATTTTTACTTTAAACACCTCCAGGACCCCTTACTATTGAATCCATCCATCAGCACAATGTTTTGAGTGCGTTACATTGAGTCCTACTGTAAAACGTGATTTTTCAGCACAAAAAATAAAGTCGTTTTCCAGCACTAATTTTTGCGTAAAGTTACTTTGATTTACATAATGCTTGGTTGACGGCTTCGTGAAGAGTCTGTTTACACCCTGTATATCCGTAACTAGAAGGTTCCCAGGTATGGTCTGGAACAAAAAAATGATCGCAATGACGGGGATAACAAGTGCCTTTCAGCTTCGTTATGGTTTAGTTACACCCTTTATAAATTGAATAACACTCGTACTCGCAACGGGCGTGCGTCTATGAATAGATGTGAACGGCGAGTCACGCGGAGTATGCATGGATAACAGGTAGCGTTCTGTAGTTTCTGCCCATCCCTATGGGAAAAAGACGTGGAGTTTATGTATGTATGTATGTAATAATGGATGTACATAATTCAAACTCAAACTCAAAAGCATTTATTTCAATTAGACCATTACAGGCACTTTTGAATGTCAGAAAAACAAAGAAGCATAAGCTACAGTCACAGACACAAGGCATAATAACTTGTGAAAGTACTGTAGTTGCCCATTCCAAAGCGTAGATCTCTATGGACACTCTTTTCAATCAAATATTTGTTACAAAATCTTGGTTACATCAGTCATGTTGAGATTATACATATGTGAGAACGATGTAGAACGTGCACGTTAAGAGCGTCCAGAATAAAAGATTATATCAACAATTTAAAAACAAAGTAAGTAGTAAAAATAAACCGTGGCAACCTAGAGATGACCAGTCCCAACTGACAGCGCCCGTCCATGAACATGACGTATGGATCAGCCCCATTCAGCTCAACCATATTGAAGGGAGCTAAATGACCCGACACACCCGCCATCATCAGCGAGAGAACATTTGAGTGAGCATGACATTCTCTCAGCCACCAGGATAAATTCAAGCCAATGAAAGATAACTAGATGTAAATGGTAGCTTTACAGTACATAGTACACACATGTGCTATGCAATTATATAATACTAAAAGATTGAATCTATACAATGCAAAGATATTATTACAATCTTCTGCAGCTATATCGGATCTATTATCGGATGGTTCCAATACGATAGGTACCTCATAACGAGTATACAGACATGAATGATTCACATTTTACTCGCAGCTCTTGAACATGTAAATTGAAACAATAGGTAGGTAATGACGCCCGAGCAACAGACACTGTTGCATGAAACATTGTAGTTTATTTCGGAACTAGGCCACTTTCCAGCTAACGGTGATTTGTACAAGTTGGTGTCAGGAGTTCTGTTAGTTGTTTGAATAGCTCTGAACAGCTCTGAACTGACGAGTAACTCGACTGAACCCACTTATATCAACCTTATTCCTTAAAATAAAAATCACTATTTCATACTGAATCTTGACTGTGATTTGTTAGTTAGCTTTACGAAAGTCGATGTATTAAAATCAACGCACGGGATCAGGATTACCTACCTTAACTCGAGCCAATCAGGAATCTTTGTATAAAACTCCAAACAAATTTTAATTACCGCCGTGAAGCCATCCAGTGGAAAGCTTATAAGTGGGATATGAACTTAAATCAACGCTGCAATCGTTAAAATTCGGTTGATGCCTACGCAATTATCTACAGATGATATCGTACCAAGTTTTGTTTTGTTGGTTAATACTGGGTCAGCCCTCCACAAAGTGACAGGGGCATTCACTTCCTTATTTTGAATCATATTCAACGGAAATTCATTTGGGGGCAAATCCACATATTTTGATGGGCAACTACGGAACCCTTCATTGTTGTTTTGTTGGTTAATACTGGGTCAGCCCTCCACAATGTGACAGGGGCATTCACTTCCTTATTTTGAATCATATTCAACCGGAAATATTCTCCGGATTTTTTATTTCAGTTGCTATTCCTTTCTTTCAATGTAAAATTACATTCTCTGTACGCAGCACTCATTTTATGTAAATAATACGGCTAAAATAAAAACATCCAAGAATGGATGTTGAACTAATCTAACGAAGGACGCGCGAATTCAGCTGTTCACTTCCTGCCTAGCTACAGAGTTTATCGAACTCCTCGTCGGGCTTGCCGTTCGCTATGTGCGTTTTGCCACAGTAACGTTACATTGCGTATGAGGAAATAAAACAAATCAAATTTATTGGATTCCCATTCTAAAAATATTTTCTTGTACCGATCATCTTAATATGATATACTGAATTCACCCCATCATTTTACGGAGGGCTGTCCCTTACACCCTGTATTATTCGAACCACAAAATTGAGCTCGAGTGTTGTGCGCGGTTAGATAAAACTTTTTAAATTTGTTTGTCAAGCGTCAAGCACAAGTTACGTCGTGCATGGAGTACTCAGCTAAGTACCAGCTGCAAATGTAAGAAGCTATTGAGCTTTATTTAATTAAATGATAATGATGAATATGAATAATTGTAATCTGTAATATTGGACAAGAAAAATAAATAATAAATTGATAATGTAAATGATTGAATATAAGGTTTAAATGTAACTAATATTGGTGTAAAATTTTGAAAATCATTGTTATGTCATTAATAATAATTGGTTGTACCTAAAATATTTGCACGCCATGAAAAATGGCAAACATGTCGTGAGCCACTCTAATTTAAGATCTTGCATGCATGTATTATTTTAATTCTGTATTATACATACACATTCTTATTCTTATTCTTTATTGCACACACAAAATTAAAACATAATTATACAAGAAAAAATACAATAATATACTTATGTACAATGGCGAGTTTAACCCAGAATTGGGTTTTCTTACAGCAAACCTTACCTTGATTGCGAGATTTGCAGAAGAGGATATACCTACGTGCACAAACAGTACATTCAAAAACTTAAATTAACTTATTTTATAAACAAAACTAAACTAATACATACAATATAATATACGTAATGCATACAATACCTATAGAGTAGATAAACATACAATATATTATTAAATATTATATACATACTATCATCATGTTGACAGGAAATATTCCTTTATTCTTTTCTTGAACACATCTAACGAATTATTCATTCTTATTCTTTATTGCACCCAAATCAAAAATAAACATACAAATTGCAATAGTATAGCTTATGTACAATGGCGAGTTTAACTCAGAATTGGGTTTTCTTACAGCAAACCTAATTGACTTTAACCTTTTTAACATGTTTGAGCAAATAAAATTTCTTATCTTATCTTATCTTATCTTGTGTGAGGAATGATGATGAAAGAAAAGATAGTGAATCGTAATATGACGATGGACAGGGAGAATAGAAGAAGAAAACGTTTGCGCAGACCTTAAACTATGTATGTGTCGTCATCTTCCTGTCCTCATCGTGTGATGATGATGACTATGCAACTGTATATCCACTTGCATAAATAACGCTACGCAAGCAGTCAATACAGGATTTAATCGGCCTTCTCTCATCAATACGTTTAGAAAAAGGGACAGCCAATTTAATTTAAATTTAAATATTGGTACCTACTATAATCATACCATAATTCATTTTCTAATGATTACACTCTCGACCCTCGTCAATATTGTGAGATTCATTAATGTAAGTTGTTTTCACAAAACACTGCCTCCGACTGCCTCGTTGGTCTAGTGGTCGCAAGCGAGACAGCTGAGCATGAGGTCCTGGGATCGATTCCCAGATCGGGCTAAGTGTTTTTGGGTTTTTCCATCAGGAATTTCTCAGTAGCAGCCACGGTGTCTGGATTTGTGCCCGGTTGATGGCAATAGGCTCGCCCCCTATTAAATGGGACTTAAACATAACTGGCGAAATGTAGGTCTGCCTAACCTTTCGGGTATCATAGGCGTGATGTTATGTAAGTACGCATGTAGATAAACGCTGCTTTCAGTCAGCGTTAATATTCCGTACGGTCATTATTAGATTCCAAATTATCTGTATTGTGCTCGATCTACCACGCAATTCAGCAGAATTTGCAAAATACACACTGAATTAGTATCAATTAACAGTCAGCGTTGTATAAACGTTTATTTCCAACTAGCCTACTCTTTGTTCCAATTTAAAAACTGACAACAAGATTGCACCATTTATGAAAACAAAACAGCGATTGCTGGATTTCGGCAACGACTTGAGTTTTATATCCCGGCGTTACAAAAGCTTTGGGCCCAACCCTTGTCGCTACGACACTGACTTGACAACGTAACACCTACGGGCTACGAAGCGGAATGGCGAGACAGCTTTGTTTGTTTTGCCATCGCAAGAAATAGATTGAGCCCAAGATAAAATACAACCGAAACTTGTGTTTGCAAAATATACCGTGGGAAATTCAACACTAGACTTTGAAATTAATTATTTTAAGTAGTTCCTAAGTTATGTACTTTCCGCAAACTTTATTCTTGATAAAAGTTTTGATCCCTTGCCAAGACAAAACTTACTGACAATTTGAACTTATTGTCAGTTGGTTACATATATATATATGTATACTCTGGTTATCCAAGCAATAAAAAACACTTTGTTTTGTCGTTTATAATATAATTTTAATAACATCAATCGGTTAACTGTCGACTCATCTGCCAATCAGAATCAGAACGTCAACTCCAACAGCAGGACAACATTTCAGCGATGCAATTATTCAAGGTATTCAGAATTAAAACCACTAGACCGCACCTAGACTGCACAATCAACTCTCGAGCCATACTCTGAATTTTGAGCACAATAACCGAACTTCTCTTTGATTGCGTCCGCTGTTCGAAATGTTTCAATTTTCCGAAACAACACGAAATGTACTAACAAGACAATAGGTACATTCAGTAATTCAGTCCGTACAGTAATGAAAATGTTCGTGTTTTATTTAACTAGTTATCGGACGGTGATATCCAATCTCTACACATAAAAGTGTCGTTTGTTTCATTGTCCATTTCAGCGTTTATGTCGCGGAAGCCGAGCGGGTTTTATGTTTTCGTACTCGCAGCTAGAATAAAAGTGTCCTTCAAACGTACCATGCTTCTGAAATCAGTGTTATATTGGTCTTGAAGTAGTACAATACAGCTTCGTGGAATGCTGTTATTTCTGTCAGAATTGATTAGAGGAACTAGTTGCTTAGTTCCTAGTAACATTTTATCAGCAAAAAGGATGATAGAGAAGTCAAAAAGGTATTGGGCATGCGATAAGTTGCCGAAAAGCCAACCCTGTTGAAAGGAGCTGGTGAAATTCTAAACGCTTTGAAAGCGAGTAAAAATATCACATTTTTTCCATATTCCGAACTTGGCTTCACACTACCCTGTCGCTAGATGAGGCAGTGAAATGGTAAAAAGTTTTTCATTTATTGTTAGAACAGCGTTATAGCGTAGTAATAAATGTGTACAAAGTAATAAAAGTATAAAAGGCAATAAAATGCTTATGGAAGCGACGAAACTGCTACTTATATGAGAAGGTCAGAAATATTTGCACGTTGTCATATTTTTATGGGATTTTTACAGCAACACCTTTTCGTGTTTCTTTAAATGCGAAACGACAACAAAACATGCTGTATAGTCTCAAAGACTTACCCACCCACATTTAAAAATAATAATAAATTGCATATACAATGTAACCTGCTTTGTGTTGACATTTTTAAACATCAGTAGGTAACTTACTAATATTATATTTACGAAAAAACTGCCATTGCAACTCACAGAAAGATGTTCCGGAAAAAAATACATTAAACACTGAACACCTAATTCGCAATGTGGTTTGCTGCAAGAAAACCTAATTCTGGGTTTTTTTTTTATTTATTTTGAATGTAAAATATTAGTGGTCCACCTGTAACTAGAATCATTTCTACAACAAAATAATTAACGGTTTTCAATCGGCTATGCATGTTTTACTCGGTTCATACAGCTTTAACAGCGTTCTTAAGAAACTCAAGTTTTCGGAGCGCTCGCTAAAAGGGTTCCTTTTATATTCAGGCCAGTCGTAAGGGTATTCTGTAGAAAGGGTTGCCTACATATTTCTCATAACATAGACTCGGACAGAAGGTCTACTACATACTGTAGCGCCATGTTCTTGGAAAAACAACTATAAAACCCACACTTAAAGTTCAATTTGCACTACAGCTTCAACTTGAGTTTTTCAAATGACTTGTCATTTGAAAATAACGGAAATAACATCAATAAGGAACAAGAATTTGAGTAGACCTTAAACGCATACCCACGGCGCTTTAAAACTATGCAAAAAAAAATGCTACTCACTAGTGCGCTTGCACTCGTTCTACAGACGCCAGCACATGCATCAAGCTATCCGAAACTGTCAAATTTTCCCGATCCACCTTGAACCTAATGCATTAGCGATAAAGCTGAAAATCTTTTAAAGAAATATGACAGATTGTAGTAGCTTCATGTGCGTAGCCATTTTCACGTACGTTTTCGCTCCTTGTAAGTAGCCCCAGACCTTCTGTACCTGGATACTTCGTGTACTCGTCAATATGTTTTCTCTTCTCGCGGTGAGTGTGCAAGTAGTGTGGGCGTAGACCGCGGCCCTTGTCTCGCACCCGACACGTGTCGCACCCATCGACACTAAAGGGATTAAGGAGAAGTTAAATATTAAACAGATAAAAAAGATTGGATTCGAATAAATGTTTTATTTATTGGAAAAGGAAATAAAAATCCGCGGGTCAAGATGTATGTGCTACAAATTGATTAAAGTCTTCGTATCTCTTCGTCTTTTTTACTTTTTATAAGCTTTTATTTAACTTGGCTTGTTAGATAGTTAGTATGACCTGATCCTACAGCCAGGGTCGGCTTCTCAAAAGAGAACTCTTCAACGGCTAATAGCACGAACATGAAACTTTGTATATGCGTTCAATTGTAATAGATAAACCTTTTTATAAGTTCATTTTAGTAAAAGCGTGTTTAAACATAGCTAAAAGCGTAAACGTATACGTAGCGTATACGTCTAAAAATAGTAATGAATTTTCATTATTTTGTGGTTTTACGTATAGCCTGTCAGTTTATTTTAAAGCATGATAATTGAAATCGCTAACAGAAAGATTTCGCCATCAACTGTGCGCTTCCAAAAGTTACTTTTAAAATTTGCTAAATGTATTTCTGTATCGTGAATTTTCATTAATTATTAATGAGTATAATTCTGACAGTAGCCTGACAGTTTTTATAAAGGTTCTACTATGTAAAACGTAAACAAAAACATTTCCGATCACTCTTTTAAGCCTTCATCAGCTACGTTTCCAAAAAACTAAACAGATAATTTATTCACGCACTGAGTATGGGCGCTCCAAAGATTATACCCGCAAGAATCAGTTATACGGAGCGATCCTGACCACTGGATGTCTGGCGACAAGCCGGCTTTCGATCAGACGTGACATGGCTCTGCCCACTACTACTCGCCGCAGTTACAAAGCTTTAACATTTCTCGTAGCTAAGGGACGGAAAAAAAGCTAGAACTCTTTAATAAAGAATTACAACTATTATGTGTACCTAAATGTATTTTATCGCCACTCAGTTACCATTGAATTAGGAATGTTTAGAAAATCATGTTGTTACTTTTATCGTGTTGTATTCAGAAACAAAGACCCCGCTGTAAATGCCTCTCGTTATACTTTTAGACGCGAAATAATGACTTACCCATTAACAAGTTCAGAACCAGTTTCGACTTCAACATTGAAATAGTTTATCTTGTTGTTCATTTACCGCTAAATGTTGTAAACTATTCACGTTTTGATTATAACTCTAACTAACATAATATACTGTATATACGTGGGTAACAACCACATGTCTGCTTTGTTATCGCTATTGATTTACTATTATGCCTACATTTACATTTCGGAATACATCATGCGCTGTATCTCGAATCAGAGTTATTGAATAACATGTGTGGGCTAGGATCAAAATCCACGTTAGCGAGAATTCTGTTGAATACGCAATCACCCTTGTATGTTGTAGGTATACCTGCTCTTTGTTTATATACGAGTAAGTTTGTAGATCACAAATACAAAGCAGGAAGAATCATTGTGCTGTTAGTATCACAGATGCAATTTTTACACAGACTTTATGCAGCTTTTCAAACTATGAAGAAAGAAGTGAGACCAGTTTAAAATTCGTCAACAGTTTTCAAAACATAGCGGCGTAGTTTTTACTGGCGTTAAACCAACTTCAGGATTAAACCTTCACTTAGAGACTGCTTGCATTCCCCAAATAAAATTTGGCTCTCGTTGATTGGATAGAGAAACTCAAAATTATATTTCGCTCAGATACATGGTAACATTTTACATCGATCAGTGTTCACGGATTTGTGTTCAATTTAAATATAAAACTGGATTTGGCTTATCGTAAGATTTTATTAAAAGTACACGATTTTAACCTGTCACCTGTAGCGTCGAGTGGCATTGGCATTTCGCCAAAAACGAGGGAGCGACTGCTTCCGCAGAAACAATTATTATCAACCTGACGTGAAAGCAATTTCCTCCAAGTTATTAAATTTAGGTAAACATATCTTTACTACTAATTATATAAAAGGAGAGAGGGAGGGGGCTATCTCTCGTGGCGACATGGAGAGAGCGTCTATCGCAACCCCGTGCAGGGCACGCCACAATAGCGGCGATAAGTCCCCTCTTTGAGGAAAGGCTAGAGAAGCGCCACGGCACCCTCACCTTCCGCCTGACGCAGGTCCTCACCGGAGACGGTTGTTTCAGGAGGTTCCTGCACCGAATCGGGTGGGAGGAAACGCCCGGGTATTATCACTGTGAGGATCGCCCAGAGAACACGGTGGAGCACACGGTGGAGGTCTGCCTCGCTTGGGCGGAGCACCGCCCCTTGGGTAATTTCCGACCATAATGTGAGCGAAACCGCGGTCAAAAGCTAGTGTAGTAACTAAAAATTAGTATTCATATGAACTTGGGTTAAATAAATTTATAAGGTAACATTTTCATAGACTAGCTTTTTAGAAACTATTTACATAACAGGCAGCATGAGTAAAGTCTACAGTTATCTTTCACGCCATTAATCCACTCTCGTGTGATCTTATTGTTTACCTAAAATGATGACCATAAAATCATTGTTTCAGTTTTATGTCTGTTGTTTTTTCACACATTTCTTTACTTTGGCGAAAATATCTCTCCTATACCCCGAGTATTCAATTAATTTTTAACAATGGGCTTAGTATGAATTTGCGCCCAAGGAGATAGTGAAACAACGCAGGCATTCAACACATTTTCTTTTCTTTTCAATTACGTGGGTAGGCTCATTAAGAAATAAAAAGACGTCAAAGCCCATCGCGGCAATCAGCAGCTGTTGGAGTAGGAGCATCATGTTCACAAAGGCCTTTGCTTCAGTTACGTCAGTCATTCATTCATTCACTGGCTTATGATGTCCGACGCAAGGAACAGCTTTACGTGTGCGACCGTGCCCGTTATGTTTGTAGATTTTTCATTAATTGTATCCGATTTTGAATAAACAATCCGTTTTTAGTTCTATGTATTTTACTTTATGCACATATGTATTTTTTTAAACGAGCGATTCTTGTATATACACCGTGACTTTTTAGTCGTATATATGTATATATACAATCAGAATATCGGAAACGGCTCCAACAATTTTCATGAAATTTAGTTTTCTGGGAGTTTCGGGGGCGATAAATCGATCTAGCTAGGTTTCATTTATATTTAGAAAAAGTCGTTTAATCCGTAAAAAAAAAAATCAAAACCAAGCAAAGCTCGGTCATCCAGGTACTAAAATATCTGTACATTTGTCTGTACATCTGTACGTATAAATAAAAGTGGACTGTCTGTTTGTAATATTAAAATAACCGCTTTTTACTAAGTGCATATGGATGTATACACGGTACATATACCAAAACAACATTTTTTACAATTTTTGTCTGTCTGTCTGTCTGTTTGTTCCGGCTAATCTCTGAAATGGCTGGACCGATTTTCACTGGCAGATAGCTGAAGTAACAAGGAGTAACTTAGGCTACTTTTATTTTAGATAAATAATTAGAGTTCCGTGCAAAGAAAAAAAAACCCTTGAAATTGGTAACAAAATTCGATTCAAATAGGGAAGTGCTTATAATAAAGGGGATTTTTTAATAATTATTTCACGCGAACGAAGGTCGCAGGCAACAGCTAGTATTATATAAATAAGAACGCGTAGATAAGAATAAATTAAAAAATAAAGTGTCTGACCGTTACAAGATAAAGGCGTCCCAAAGAATCGTATTTCGCAATAAATAAAATAAAGATTGTGCGTGCTTCAATCTGACTGTAAAGGCGATTAATAAAAAGAGGGTGCCGACAGAATTCGTTTTTCAAATATTTCCCAAACCTTCCTTGTAATAAAGTGCTCCTCTTTCAATCGTAATGCCGAAATTAAAAGCTGAGATGATTCGAAGCACTCACCGGAATCCTCGCTCCACTTTACTGAGCATTCTAATTGTGCACGAGTATTGGACATTTTTAGACATACTAATCTAATAACAGTTACAGTTTATCGTTAAGTTAGTTACTTTAGGTATTTAGGTTATTTTATTTTTATAAATGTACATAATTATTGAACAGCCAAAAAATGCTATACAATTATTTTCCCAGAGAGATATTGCGTCATCTATACAAATAAATAAAAGAAGATTGGAATTTTGGGGCTCACCCAATTTCGGAAGCGTTCATCAATGAAAGTATGCACATTATAGGAAGCAATTACGGGGTTTCCTTTTCATGTAATATCTTTTTTTACTATGCCGCACAAAGTAAAAATAGAAGAAACAATTATTTTAATAAATCTGAACAACTAAACGCAATCATTTGCAACATCGAAACGTAGAATCAGTGACGGCAGCAATGGAGTTACCATAGTCAAAGGAATATGGAATTTCTATTTCTATAATAATATCTAAATAGCAAGATTTTCTGATAGTAAAAGTGAGTATCAAGGAACGTTTGCTTCCTAGTATTACAAGAGAAGCCGTTTACATTGCTGCGTTAGCCTATCTGTTTTCTCCCGTCAAATCGAATCGATGTTGGGTAAAACTCCTCCTATCATTAGAAACATTCGATTCGCAGCATGTTTTATGTTACTAAATAATCATATTAAATAAATTACTAATTAGTGACTGCTGTTATTAAAAACTTAAAGTACGCACGTAACCTTTTTAGGAGAATTTACCTTAAATGGCTGGAAGGAAAAGGAACTTACAGGAGGATGTAAATGATGAGTCCCTTCGATAGCAGCCTCCAGCACGCCGGTTCAGACGATATTTCCACCAAGTTTCACGAGAGGAGATAGTTTGAGGAATCACCACACAGCACCAATAATTTTTCACTTTTAGAGTTTTGGCGGGAGCGCGGGCGCACAGACATACGTGTCGCCGGTAAGCGAGCGGATTTACAAGTCATAGAGAGCGGGGATAGTGGTTCACATGAACGGAACAGAAAGAGTGAAAGTACGAAAGGAAACCATTTTGAATGGAAGATCCTTCTCGATGAGTTAATGAGTGAAGTGTAATGTAGTATGCGTTTATGATTTCATATTTAGGTATAGATAAAATAAGTATAGATAAATTAATGCGAATGGCGCAGACAATGGCAACATTCAAAAGCTATGTCATCTATCAAAACAGAAGATGTCATAATTGTCATGAATATTGTCAGTTCCCTGTCTTGATCAATAAAAATCTTAATATGTGGTTTTGTTATGAATAGTTTTCCATATTATTTATTTACCAGTCTTATTTGTTTCGTGGTGAAAAAAACACGAAAAATGTACACTTAAGGTGTGCAGAAATATTAGAGGCTAAAAAAATGTGTGAGGAGCATCGTATGGTGAATATGCTAATGCCGATGATGCGCCGCCAGCCACTTTGTTATTTGAAGAAGTTCTATCAAGATTATAATGTTATGCTTCTTAAAATAAATGTTTTAATCAACTTCGTAATTAATGTTTCATTTTTGCCTTGTCCAATTATTACACAAGATCGTTCGCCCGAATTCAATTACCTATGGAATTCATCAAACGACTATGTGTAAATGTACGGGTCGAGTAGCGCGTCTTCGGACAAATTCGTAAGCGTTTGTAGGCGATGACTAATGTAATTGCGCCATTAAAGAATAAGCCAACAAAAATCATAAGACAATGTGATGGGTTGTCCAAGTGCGGGCTCCGCAAGCTAAATACCTAGACATTCCATAATTTCTACGTACTTGTAATAAAATATAAGGTATATTGGATTCATTAATAATGAAAATATTTTTAAATGACATTACAGCTGACATAGTTGTCTATTTATCTATGCTACAGTGTTTTATGGATCTTTTGAAGCTCCAATGAGGTTGACAGGAGAGCGCTGTTGCTAAACATTTGAGAAAAGTATTGAAAAAATAAGATGGCGGCGTTAGTTCTGATTTTGCCCTCGCCACGATTACGGTTATGAATTATGTTATTCTAGCCAAATCCAATATTAAAAAAAATATGCTGTGATTACCTTTTATCTTAATTTGACCGAGACCTATCTTTTGAGAGGATATTTACGAATGTACGCGAGCTGCAAGTTTGGTCCCCAGATTGCGCGTCTGTTTGTTCCGACTAATCTCCAAAACGGCTGGACCAATTTTGACGAGACTTTTCTTGGCAGGTACTGGCTGATGCCAGAAGGTCTAACATGTTACTTTTATTTTAGAAAAATAATTAGGGTTCCGTGCAAAAAAAATAAAACCCGAAGTAATTTTTTTTTTAAATAATTTCACACGAACGAAGGTCGCCGTCAACAGCTAGTATTATATAAGGATAATGACATGATTTTTGGCTATATTTCAGTTTTGAAGACTTGAAACGTCATGTCTTTATATGAGTGAGTATTGACGCGTAACGGTTCAATATGTATGAATGGTAATGACAAGCTCACATAAACTCATGCGTTGATAGCTGTCATCCATTATTCATGAATTGTGCCTTAAGACTTAACTATACGCAAGGAGCAAAGATTAATTTTATAGTTTCGTCATGAAGTTAAATACTGGAAGTGGTTTGTGTGTAATGATAGCATGTCTTAAACTTATATTTTAATTTATGAACGTATCTGACATAAATCGGAATATCTGTAGCGCCGATCTTTACCGGAACTTCAAGACCAAATTTTAAAAGCAATTACATTTGCATGTTAATATATTTTTCTTTGCTCTCACCATGTTACAAAAAGACGTTTGCCTCAGCCAAATGGCTTGACTTCTAGTGATTATGTGCCAGCTTATCCTCAGAATGGGTTCACAAGCGTGAATTCCTATCGGCGTATTCAAATAAGCTTATACATACTAGTAGCTAGTTGCTACGGCGTAGCGGTTACTTCACCGCTCGCTACGGAACCTAATGGTTTGTTGACATGGACATGATAAAACACGCATTACATACAGTCTCGTATATTATGGTGATATGCATCTGTAATAGAAACGAATTCTATTATTTTGATTAAATTTTGTACTACTCTGTGTATCGTGAATGGATGATTTGTTTATGGTACCAAATTAAATTAATAGTTTTTTTTTTTGTTGTTAGATTGGCACAACTGTTTTTCATTTTGGCGTGGAGTTTGAGTTGCATCTGTTATTTAGATTTAATACAGTGCTGTTTGTAGTTAGATTATATCTAAATAGTGTGTATTGTGAAGTTCATAATGGACAAAAACAACGAACAAAGAGTTTGTCTTTAATTTTGCATCGCCAATGGAATTTCGTGTTCGGAGTCCCTGAAAATGTTACAGAATGCGTACGGTGAATCGACTTTATCAAAAACACGTGTTTATAAGTTCAAAAGCGGTCGAGATGTGATGGAAGATTTACCTCGCTCTGGTAGGCCATCAACGTCTTTAATTGAAGTTAACATCGCAAAAGTGAGGAAATCGTGACTGAAAATCCTCATTCAAGTTTGAGAGTGCTAACTGCTGAACTTTCTGTGTCTCACGAGTCGGTCCGTACCATTTTAAATAATCACTTGGGTATGAATCATGTTGCCGCTCGGCTAGTCCCAAAAGACCAGACCTGAATTTTCTCCAAAAACTCAACCGCATAAGAGTCGCTTAGGACATGCTAGAACGAACAAGTCAATTCCGACGTAACATTGATGAAACGCATTGTTACGGGTGATGAGACGTAGATTTTCTAGTTTCACATGCAAACTAGTCACCAAGCTTCGGAGTGGCGCCTTACAATTGAACCGAAACTGAAAAATCCACGCCAAAGTCGATCAAAAGTCAAAGTCATGTTAACTGTTTTCTTTGACCATCGCAGTGTTGTGAACTCGGAATTCTTGCAGAAAGGTCAAACAGTAAAAAAAGAATATTATTTGACTGTTATGCGGCGTTTAAGAGAGCAAATTTGACGAAAAAGGCCACATTTGTGGAAAGAAAATTCTTGGATTTTGCACCACGATAATGCGCCTTCGCACAAGGCCATCATAGTAAACGAATTTTTGACCAAAAACTCAACAAACCATCGAGCATTCGACTTCTTTCTTTTTCCTAAACTCAAATTACCACTTCGTGGCACCCGTTTTCATTCGGTAGAAAACATAAAGGAGAATTCGCGGCGAGAACTGAACTCAATTCCGGAAAAAGCGTTTAAAAAATGTTTTGATGATTGGATTATTCGTTGGCGTAAGTGTATGGTTTCTGAAGGAGCATACTTTGAAGGCGATAAAATAACTTTGAATGAATAACTAACATTTTGTGTATCATTGATCGTTTCCCGGTACTTTCTTGACAGAGTAGTAGATTCAAATCAATCTGTAGTTTTTTCCTGATTATTAAAAACTGACTCAAACACAACAAAAGAAGTAAAATTATTTGTTGAGATAAACAAACATGAAATAATAATATGATTCTTTCTGACTCTGAATATTAAATATTATCTAATAACATATTTCTGAGAATAAAATAATCCCAACGTTGACCTACAAAAAACTTGAATATGTCATGTTATCAGAAAACAAGGAAATTGATAGGAGAAAAAGGATAAATACGGATTGCGTAATTGAAAGGGCGAACCCTTTTCTGATCCATTATTAGTGATCGTGAGGACGGGAAGTTATTTATAATACATATTACGAATTCATGCGATGCGGAAGATGTAAATAAAGTGAGCGGGGAGTGTAATCACGGCCCATCCCGCCGTGTGTGCACACGCGTAAGACCGCGAGAGAAGAATTTGAAATTGGTCACCAAATTATGGTAATGTAGATAGCTTCATCCGGCATTAAGTTCCTTAGCATCAGCTCCTTTTAAGTTTTAAATGTACTTGGTATGAGGTTTTCTATAAGTATCTTCTACAAATTTCTCCCGAATCAAATGCGTCCATAAACTCACGCCTTTTTCCGTGAGGCTAGGTAGAGGCAACCGAACGCCACCTTCGACTCCAAAAAGACTCCTTTGAGTATTTTTCGGTACTCTTCGTTTCAGATTTGGCCATCAACGGCCACTTGAAAAATTCATTCTTTATATGTATTTACATATACATAATATGTATATTTTCGCAATGAAATGAATATGCAGAGTAAAGACGTGCTCTCAATATCAGGATACAAACCTCGTAAGCTTTGTCAGACAGTAAACAAAATGGATTTCCAGTAGTACTGACTAAATTATCTAGAAATTTCCTTTAGAGTAAAAAGCAATGTTTTATAGGAAAACGTGTGTGCGCTGTGCGTGCTACACTAATATTTGGATCAATCGAATTCGGTACATGTCGGGCGGCAAAATGTACTTTCGAATTGCACCCCTAGAGCGACGATATCCTACTGATTAGATAAGATTTCTAAGGTATACAGATTGTGATCCTCAAACAATATCGAACAAAGACAAACAGCCGTCCCTTACACAGGAAGACAAAGCGCCCTTACCTGTCCCACATTAATATGCTAAATCACTACGCTTTCCAAGCTTTGCTGAGCACAGTACCGTCAGCTCGTTACTGAAATCACTGCACATTATAATCCTTCATTCTAAGTGAAACGACGCGTGAAATTGACAAAATTGAACTCCGAGGATTACGCTGAACTAGCAAGTGATGTATTCCATGTTTCATGCTAAAAGCCAAAAGCAAGCGTTTATTGAACAGTAGTCCTTATTATTCAGTTGATTAAGCCGAACATTTAATCCCTTGATAGTTTAAGTATAGTAGTTAATGGCTCTCTACCTGAGACAAATTAATCTAGGTAGACTGAACCCCAGTCAGGTAAATTAATTGTTCTTGAGTGCTGACTTGTTAACCTGCAAGGTGCACTTTTCCTAGAAACGCAACACTGAAGCTTTATTCCGCAATACTTTTGGTCTCTGAAACTTTAATATTTATAAATAGATTTTCCAGAACCTGTTTAATTTGAAAATTCAATTGAACTGCTTTTACCGTGTGGTTTAATAACTTGTATGCATGTAATATAAATAAACTCAAATACTAGCTGGAACATTTATGGCTAAGTAAGTAGTCTCACTATGTGTGACAACCGAGATCTGGGTGAGGGAGGGAACATTAAGCTGCTGTTCAAACCGCACCGCGCATTGAGACGAGACACGACACTAGGGGACTGAATGCTATGTACTGAGTATTGTGGTATATTCACCCTCGCCAAGAGCCATACACTTGTAGCATGACAGGTTGTGAATTAATAAAAGGTCGTAGAATACTAAGCTTGCCATCATTAATCAGCCGAAGAGGTTGATTCATTCAAATTTTGTAGTTAATCTCATTTCGCACTAGTTGGCCTTCCGCCAGGCGCCTGGGAGTCTGCTATCACACATATTCCAAGAGTTCTAAAATAACTTTAATTCATTTCTGAACTTGCAATACCCGTCCATTTACAGAAATGTTATGCTCACTTCTCATTAATTGATGAGAAAAGCTTTTGATTTGCACGAAATATTGATCAGATATTAGCTGAAAACTCGACCCATCCCATGGGACTAAATTGTTTGCGCTCCATCGCACAAACAGCGGTTATCTATCACTTCTCTCCGGACATTACGAGCGCAATAGTTACCACCACTAACTATTGGAAAGTTCTGAAACACAAATACCTGTAAAATCGGTCGGAGATTAATTTATTATTCAAGTTCAACAATTGGCCGCATCCACAAAGATAAAACAATAATTTATCAGACAGCGGTTTGCACTTAATTTATTGTTGGATGCACAAATCAAACTTTTATTAGTGTACTGGGAATAACTTTTACTACCCCGATGAGCAATATTTAAGCAAGAGCAGCTTAATGTATACTGTTATAAGACTTCATGAATAATAGAAACATTAAGGTAACTCTCGCGTTATATTCGGCAGCTTCAAGTGTTTCTATTCAGAACCGTTTATTGTTCTTTCATCACATGAGGAATATGAACTAAATTCGTAAACGATTCTCTTCGACAAGTTTCATACGTTCTCCTTGTGTTTGTAATTGGCTGGTGTACTTGTTTATGTTTGTTGATATATTATGGCTGAGGCGTGGGTCTTACGTGGACACAATATAAAAAAAATGTCGGCCATTTTGCGTTCCGCTCCACTGTGTAAAGTAATTTAATATTCAATTAATGAAATGCAAACAAACTGCTTCGCTTTTAAGGTCGGATAGACTTTCAACTGCTGTTAAACGATGGTAATTACAATTTTATATTGTAACACGATAACAATCGTAAAAGATAACAGTCGATCAAACGAATTCTTTCCCAAAGAGTTTAATATGAATGCAGCTTTTTTCCTCCGGTGACTAAGTTAATACCTGTAAATCTTTCAGCGATTGAATTCTCTAAGCTCTACGAATTGGAGCATTGGCAAACAATAACTCTAGTTTCTAAACCACAATTTTGCTTTCAATATATCCCAGTCAAAAATTTCAATTGTACGAAGCAGTATTCAAATTACTCGGCTTCCTCAGTTTATTTTTCTAAGTAACTTTATTTCGCTTTTGTGAAATAACTTTTAAAACTGTGTTGAAGTAGATATGCAGCAATCCCAAGACAACAGCAGTCCATAGAGCTAACTTAATACATAGTTATCGTGCCAGTCCGGAGGAGCCGGAGCGGTAGACCGCGAGCAAATAGAATTCCGCCAGCGACAAATCAAACAGAAATCCCAAATAAAGTAAATCATCTTATTTTAATGCAATCTAAGTAAAAACTGGGTCAGTAAATATTGAAATGTGAAGAAGTTCTAGGAACTAGTTGGAATTACATCTGTTTCTGTTAGAGTATTTGCTGGAATGGATTCAGAATGATAACATTACGTCGAATGGATTTGTTCCTTTGCACAGACTGCAATAAGTAAAAAGCACTATACATTCGAAATACAAAACCTGACAGAGCTTTTAATCTATCAGAATCTGTCAGGAAATTGCAAAAACATAGATATCCGAGCAAAATATTGTTATGTACGTTTCAATATTATATTCTGTTTACTCGTAACCAACACTGATATGTTAAAAATATTGATAGCTAGCTGTGTATTCACACTTAGCGTGACCCGGTCTACCTGGAGAGCTATCGATGCCGGCAACAGCTCCAGTTTTCGATATTTTCGATTTGCATTTGGCGATGACCGCACCTTTCGGTTCACGTCGCCATCACCAAAATATTCCTATACAGGGTGTAAACAGACTCTTCACGAAGCCGTCAACCAAGCATTATGTACATCAAACTAAGTAACTTTACGCAAAAATTAGTGCCGGGAAACAACTTTTTTTATTGGGCTGAAAAATCACGTTTTACAGCAGGACTCAATGTAACGCACTCAAAACATTGTTCTGATGGATGGAATGAATAGTAGGGGGCCGTGGAGGTGTTTAAAGTAAAAATCTTACATCAAAAACACGTATTTAAAAAAAAAGTTGTGAAAAAGTTGGAACTTCGACCACCAATATCTCCGTAACCAGAAGGTTCCCAGGTATGGTCTAGAACAAAAAAATGATCGCAATGACAAGAAGAACAAGTGCCTTTCGACTTCGTTAAGAGTCTGTTTACACCCTTTATACATATATTCAGCGGACCTACTCTATTAAACGATAACGTGACATCAGCAAATACGCTTATGTCATCTCAACGTTAACAACGTTGACCTTTTTCAATTCAGCATTTTGATTTTATGTTGACGTTAAGCATTTAATGTTGTACAGACTTTCCGAAACATTTTCTTTTTAACGTTTCGTTAACTTTATGTTTCACCATAAAATTGTGATCTCCAGATTAACAGATTTGGTACTTGGACATGAAAAACTGTTGACTGCGCTAAACGCCTGTAAAACGAGAAATATAATAGACTTCAGATTCAGAAATCTTAATGAAGTTTATCTCGGAACGACTACAGTTAGCAGGTAATTAAAGACTTTAAGTAATCCAAGTATCTCCGTCGCTGGAGTCAGTCGTCAAGTGTCTCAGTTCTCAACGGATCTTCTGATAAAAAAAAAATATAAAGTAAAGAAAGCAAACAGATTCATGGCAAGCTCGGCTTGAACTCTACCGTAATTTGCTCCGGTTTATACCAAATACTGAGATTTTTAGGAACCAGTGAAAAGAGAATCCTTTTCTATTTTCTCTGAATTCAAATTGCAAGCTTCACATTTCCATATTCACCGAGTTTTTCTGCGGGCGTTTAATTAAATTTTTCTTTTCACTAGTAATAAAATAAAAAAAACTAAACCTGAGCTCGGTTCTCGTTCAATCCTGGCTGTTTGTTTAAATAAAATATACAGCGTTCAGACATTTTTAATTGTGTACTATTTACTATTTTGTTGAGGTAAAATAAAGCTGGCTTCACTATTGTGTACTACGCTTTAAAATAAAATAAGATACGAGACACTTTATTGCTTGGTAATTGTTACTTCAAGCTCTTAACTTTCTTAATATTGGCACCGCTTTTTATGCCAGCTTTCTGCAAACAAAAGCAACTTGTCCAGGCGCGGATACAGAGGGGAGCTAATAGGTGCAATTAATTGCCCCCCTTTTTGGAAAATAGATAAAATTACACAAAAAATCCCCCACCCCCTAAAAGAAATCTTATATCCGCGGCTGAACTTGACCATGATTTACAAAAAGGGGAATTTTTAACTGCACCTCTATTTAGGAATTTAAGCAAACAAAATTTCTCCACTAATAACCTACTGCGTAAAACAAAAATACTGATTTGCACACAAATTATTCAATATTACAACTGAATTGGTCACCAAATTTTTGTCGAGTTTCGGACTGCAAGTCGAAGTCGCGTCGTTGAACGATCTGCGACGATAGGGAACTTAGGGCAACCCGAGGTTAGGTTAGTTAGGTTAATTTCGAATATTTTGATTGAAAAAAGGGGATTTACAGTTAAAGTATTAAATACCACCCTTACAAAAATATTTTATTACGAACACACACATTTGGCACATATTATATACTTGGTACTGTCAGCTGCTTCATTATTCATGACGTGTAATTATCTGATCGCACTGTTGTACCTATAGACATCGTCTGCGGTAAATGTACGAGTTAATATAGGAAACGACAGCGATCAAACTCGTCCCGCCCACTTATTCATAATTAATTCCTGCTATATTAGAAAGTGTTGTACTAATTACTACCACTTTCATTCAATAACAGTTTTCAGAATGAGTGCCTCGAAACTACTCATATTTAATGCAAGACCGCAATATTATTTTCTTCTTCTGGGATCGATCAGATTCTAGATGTTGTAATGTGTGACATTATACGAGAGGTTGTAGAATCATAAATGGGAAACGGTCGTTTTCTACACCATTATCAACCCGCCCTTAAAGGTAGGAGGGCCGGATGAGGGATTCTTGGCCACGAGCTACAGTTTCAACGACGTACGTGTTGCAACAGCGTCTCTGAAGAAAATGGAAGAAATAATGTTTAGAATATGCCACGAACCAAGACTTCGACGACTTTCGACGTGACGGCACTCACGCGAAGTGAAACAAGTAACACCAATGACACACTCGCTTGTCGCTGAACGCAAGTCGCATCACTTTATCATTCACACGATGTCGTGAACGGCTTTAAACGTGCTACGCGGCTATGCTGCTACGCCGTAGCAACACCGAACGTACAGTCAACAAAATAGATAAGTATCCAGGGTCGAAAGATATAATTGATTTTTTCTTAAAAACCGATCGATGTTTTCGAATGAAATTAAAATTAAATAAAGAAAAATAAACAATTGGTTAAATTAATTCAATTTCATTTGAACATGTGCAACAGTTTCTAAAAAAACTGCGACTATATCTAACGACCATGGATTGTTATCTATTTTGTTGACTGCGAGTATATACCAGAGTTTCTGCCACGAGGTGTTTTTGTTGCACAGAATAAAACAGCCCACCGTCCGTTCGGTGGGCTGTTTTATTATGAGAGGGATTGAATAAAAATCGATTTGGGCTAATGGATATTAATTACCTAAATGAACTGTGGCTACACGTTCCCTTAATGAGTTAGGGTTATTCCTACGCACTCACTTTGTTTAAGTTACTTACTACTTTATTAAAAAAGCTGGACGCCGAAAATGTTTATACTACAAATCTTTAAAATAAAAATGCAAACTGGCAAAATGTGGGTATAATATTTGGTACATATATGCCTGCCTACCCTTCGGGGATTACAGGCGTAACGTTATGTTATAAAAATGTCAGAAATATTTTTCAGTGCTATTTAATGTAGGTCTCAACTAGAAGAAAACTGAAAACAAGAACGTGAATTACACGAGCCAATAAATACTGCCGTCATAAGGAGAAAGGGCAAAACTATTTTTTTTTTCGAAATTGAGTTAAAAATTCTTGCAGAATTGCCTTTTTTTCTGATTCCGAATATGTAACTCAATTTCGAAGAAAAATGTTAGTTGTGCCCTTTTTCCTTATGACGGCAGTATTTATTGTTGTGTGACATAAGTCTTCACGGTTCTAATAAATGAACGTTAAGACATAAAAAAAAAGAATAAAATAAAACCGGGGTGTCGGTTGTACAAATTCCGCGGAAGTTCTTTTAAACTCTCATTGCTGTTGCAATTCAAAACTTTTGTTCAGTTTTTGTTCGTGTCTATCTATGTTGCCCAACTCCACTTTCCGAGCGCATTTTTCCGTTCTCATTGTTTCGCAATAGTTATGTTTTGTAATAAATGTTGGACAAACTAATTAGTTTGAACGCTGAATCGCCCCCAAGTAGTTACTTGAGTAATGTTTTTAATTTTCAATGTCTTTTTCTTCCTTATTTTTGTAAAGCAATATTAAAATGAACGCAGAACTTTGTTGAAGTAATTAGGTATACTTAAGTTTTTCAACATCTGCGCGGCCTGCTTTCGGGAGCTGATTTTCTTAAGACATGGATTTTAAGAGCAACTTATTAATGTTTTCTACGAGCGAACACATTTCTCTGGCTCTTTAAATTACCGTTGTTTATGTCAGTTGTCCAATTCGAGTCATAGATTCGAGGAAAAGAAAACAGTGTTTTCAGTTTCCATTCAGTAGGAATTTATCGAATTTAAACGTCATATAGATTCGTCATCTTCCTGCCCATGTTACTTGAGCTCATCTTGATATTCATACTTAAATTTGGTGTCAAGAGTTCCCGAGGGATAACCAATAAGAAGAGGTCTGATATTTGGTCAATTTACATGAAAGCCTACAATTTGATGCTTAAATTATCTGTTCTCATGTAAACGAGGGGACAAAATGTTTAGAAGAATATAAAAGGTTCTGCCGTTAGAAAACCCGACGAATAATTTTGAGCTTTACATAGAATGATGTAGGTACATATACATAAGTATCGTATACAAGCAAATAAGTCGTAAAGATTCATTTGGATCAGAAGCCAGTTGGGATGACGACGGGGCTTAAAAAATGGCATGCGACAAAAAAACGTTATGTGGTATTTACTGAGACGGAACACACTCCATCAAAAATGAATTAAATTGAATATCATTAAGGAAAGCTTGTAACAGGAGGGTGCATTAATTAATTAATTAATTTTCCCTTCAGCAAACACATTTTGCATATTAATTTAAGTTTTTTTCAATGTTATTAATTATAAGTTTTCATTTTTATTTCTTTAAGCATATGCTAATTAACCTAAGTTATTTTTCTTGCGCTAGCAGAACACGTTTTTTCAATTTTTTTTAGTGTCTGGATCACCAAGATACAGGCTATGCCTAGTTTGGGACCCGCTGGTAATTATGCCAGTATTCTTTTGCAAGCGAATAAATTGATTTGAATTTGAAAAACAGATACTTCCTGCTTTATACATACATAGATCGATTATCCTACAAAGTTTCATGACCTAATTTAAAGTTTTTAATTGAATATTATCCATTTATAATTTATTTTAGAGGTAACTTTGAGATATTTTTCTATCGAGAAAATGTTATAGAATCGTGTTTTCGAAACAGATACAACTTAGAAGTAATCCTCAACTTTGCTATATATTAATCACAAAGTGAATGCTGCAGTAATATTAAAACCTGAGTCATTGAATTTTCATAAATTAGATTTATATTCTATTTTCATATTGTTTCTGTCAATTATTTGGGAGGTTTTCATTCAGATTCACGAAAAGTCGATAAAGGCTGCTACCAGAAGTACGAGATTAAATTCAACGAATGTTTATTTTCCTAATGATTTTCCTCAAAGCTCCGTTATATCGCTTTAATTATTCAGTCGTAGCCAGCTTGAGTTAACAAACATTTCTGATGGCATTAATACTGTAAAATCCTCCTGTGAATTCTATCCCTTCTAAGGACTCTCGTAGGTACTTGAGCTTGTCATTTTTGTCCCGATAAGAGGGTAGAACTCGTGTGTATGGTTTTCTAATGTAAACTTATCTTGAGAAGGCTTATTGAACAGTCAAAATTGGGCGCCCATTTTACGATACTTTCAAGAAAATTAATGCGGGAAGCGTCTTCATTTACATACTTCACAAGATTTGTGTGATACTTGCCTTTTTCTTTTTGAGTTATAAGAACATTTATTGTTACCTCGGACGAAAAACGGTTTGCAATTTGTGGAACATTTTTTTTTGTTCTTAGATATTATCGGAGGACTATCGATCGTACTTGAAGGCAAGTCAGCCTTATCATAACTTAACCTATTCTAAACTAAACTACAAATCGTCGGGGATAATGCAAAGCCGCGAATCTACCATAGGTAAAGGCCGCGTATCTGCATTTGATCTAATTTTACAGGGGCAGGTTAAAACTGTTTAATATCGTTATTTTAAGGGCAAATGGCCTCATTTTTACGTAGATAGTAATAATTGATGTTTTCTTTATATTTTTACCATAGATCATCCGTTACAATGATTAATTTAACCGCCACGCTACGCGGAATTATCCAAAGCTAGATACGCGGAATTATCCAATGCTAGATACGCGGATTTGCACTATCCCCGACGAAATACAATATAAGTTAACATTCAAATCAGTAATGAGAATTGCTATCTCCGGTGAAGGTTGCGATAAAACTTGAACATTATGGACGTGTCATATTCATTTAATTTTAACGTAGTCAACATGTTTCTCTTTCCTTCTTGTTCTTAGTACATTCTACAAGCAGAGGGTGAACCTCTTCAACCGTTCCACTTGTTTCACAATTGCGAGGATTGACTTTCTTCATCAAAAAGCCAAACTCCCGTGACGGGTAGTGACCAGAGTGCAATTATGAAGCAGAACAATACGGCATCTACTCATTTCTTTGAAAGCTAACCACGGTATTGAATATTTTTTCGTGGAAAATAATAATAATGGGAAATGAGTTCAAAGAAATATTCGAAGTAAACTACAACAGAGCAACCCTCTACGCCGGATTAGTTACAACGTTTTATCAATCGTGAAAACGCGGTGACCGCGAGTGACGATCTTCGCAGGGTGGCTAGTAGCAACTGGATGAGACTTGCTGAGAATCGAGTTGAGTGGCGTGCGATTGAGGAGGCCTATGTCCAGCAGTGGACTGCTATAGGCTGATGATGACGATCAGTCCCGGTAATTTTATAAATGAATGCTGAGGTCCTAGCACAAGCGCGCGCAGTATAAACACGTATTTACGTCACGGGTACACCGTGCGCTCATAATAGGGAATCTGATGCAATTGTCAAAAAACACGTTTGATGTGCTCAGCAATGTACCGCCAATGTCTTGGCCAATATTATGGATTGTTATTATGAAACATTATAATTCCTACTCCTCCGCTATTCTTTTCTGATTAATTTCGCTGCGGGATCCAAGACAGGCTTCTCTGGGACTTCGTCGAGCTTCATCGTCTCGGCGCTTTTCTGGTGGTCGCCACTGTTCACAATTCTTCATAGCTTTCAGGAGTTGCATAGTTTGGCGGGCTTATCATTATAATAAACGATTCTGTAATTATAGATGTACTGCAGGTCAACTCTGTTTGTTTGTCGTGAGTTGGGGGCTTTAGATAACGATTGAATACCACATGTAGACGACTAAATGTGACAAAATTCAGCTTGTTATGACACATTTCACACCTTTGGCCATTTTTAGTCTAAAAATCTTGGGCTGTGTTAGCTTCTTACAGATTATGTAGGTACCTAATAAGTTCAATAATCAAATAATACTCACTTACATTTTCATATTGTTTTCATTGGAACTAAATAAGTTTCATACCGTGGTGGCTGTGCAGCTAATTATTTTCTATTTGAAGATCTCATTACACGTATAGAAAAACCTGCGAAAAATAGTTCTCAGAAAATTGAGACTCGATTAGATAAGAGTACCAATTTGTTGTTCACTTTAGAAGTCGAACAGTCGATGTATCAACATGACTGTATTGCCTGCTCTGCCGCGTGAACTTCTTTAATGAATCCCACAATATTGATGAAGGTCGACAGCGTAATTTTCTTTGGGAAATGAATTACCTGAATTGAAGGATCGCCTTACCTGCTTGGATATAGCAGTGAAATAAGGTACAATTCACCCCGACTCAATTTATTGAGCATGGATTTGCTGTGATATTTTAAGAAAATTTAAGTGTAATATAAGTATCTAAAGAAGGTTTAATTGCAAAGTAGTAAATGGTTTCTTATAACGTCACCGTAATTTATTATCTTTTAACTGTCGTAACGAAAATAAATTTCAGTCGCCTTCTCGAAGATTCAATCTGAATGAGAAAGAAAGATTTAAATTTTAAAGTAAAAAGTTCGAAGTGAGTTTGGTCGAGCCCTGTCGGTTCAGGGTTATTTATAGCACAAACAGAATAGTTTACGACGTTCCTTCCTGACACCAACTGGTAGAGATGACTGGAGAACTGGCCACTGAGCAATATTTCACGCAGCTGTCTGTCGCAAGGTGGAACAAGCTGAGCTTCTTTGGAATGTTTTGCAAATGCATAAACAGTATGATTAAAAGCCTTTTTTCCATACCATAGACACAGAGGTGTACGTACATTGAGGTACGTACACCTCTAATCTCTCTCTAGTAGACACATAATACGCCAATATGCTTAAGTCCAAATATAATAGAGTACAAGCCTATAGCTATTATACGGGCACAAATACAGACGCCGTTCGGCTACCAAGAAACTCCTTTTTCCGTCAGTAGATTAACTTTCAAGTAGCTCCGGACATCTCGTTGGGTAAATAAACTTCCTGCAAGTAAAAAATATTTTTTCCAACTCAAGTACTGCGTTTATCATAAATCATTTATATTGGGCGTGAAGATAAGCTCTTAATATGAAGTCCTGCAGAAAAAGTTGTATCTATGACGAAAATCTTTGTTGCGTGGTCCGTTATTTTGGTCACAAGAATTACGAGAAATGTATTATTATTATTATCAGCCATTTCTGTCCCACTGCTGGGCAAAGGCCTCCCTCCCCTCCTTCGACTTATCCCTAACCTGTGCTGTTATATGCCAATCCTAGTGGAAACAGTCGAGATCGTCCCATCTTTCATACAAGCAAAACCACTCCAGGTATTGGAAAAGATAACGCAAGAATCTTAATATTATCGCACATAGATTTACATTATATACTCAAGTGTGAGTGAAACGCTGCTTCTCAGAAAAAGATAAAATGGAAATTTAGAATTCAAATTACGCAATATTATAACGAGGATTCTCAAACGTGTACATATCTGCACATTCACGAACTTAAGTTAATTCTAAGTTGGATGAAGATATTATCTGAAATGGCGGCCGTCCGTCGTTGACGAGATATTTGTTGAAAAATATTCTTACCGTTTTGCCGTTACCAAAAATGCGTTGGGTAAATTGATCGGCGGATTCTCTAGTAGTACAGAAAGGATACAAAAGTATCTTAATATTAAAATTGGGTACTTGTTTATTCATGTGTTACGCTTAATAGAACTAATAATTCTATGTCGGTGAAGTAGGAGCCAAGCCAACGATAAATATCCGCAAAGTGGACTCTGGTGAAACACCAATAAAATGTTGGTTTCAAAATAAGATAAAAAGATTTTTAATGTATATAGTTAGTTTATCCTAATAAAGAAGATAGAATAGAATATGATGCTGTCTAAAATGTTTCCAATTATGGATATATTGCCAAGGCACAATTGTGAATAACACAAATAAAATAAGCACATATTTTTTACATTAGCAAAACTCGGTTAAAGTTTCATAAATCTTCATATTTCTTAAAAAATAACAGTAAATATTGGGACTGTCAAAGTTATTAATTTGTCAAGTAAATACTCCGTTAAGGTTCCAGAACCCGTATGAGTAATGAAGTCTAATGTGCTGCCAGCTCCAGGCGTGCTTTTATTATTATTATTATTTATCAATCCACGACCGTTCTCAACTCAAGAGCTCATAGAATGCTCACAAGCACTGCACCAAATCGGCCTCTTTATTTTTGCGACCTGATCCCGATCCTAGGCGTTGTTAGTTAGTTAGTGACGCTGCTTATAAAGGGGACTTACAGTATGGAGTTCAGTGAATCAACTCAGAACATCGCACTGTACTACTGGACCTAAGCCTCTTCCATAATGCACCACAACTCCCTTTATACAACATCTTTACCTTTATTTATTTTTTTCGGATCGGAAGACATCCAATGACTTCTCCCACTCCGAGCAGAGCGGGAGGGAGTGTCAGACTTGTACTGACTAAAACCCATCCATGTTCCTTCCTTGCCCTTTGTGTTCCAGGGCCGCGGTATCTCTTTCGAGCAGTCCCGCAGCCCTGGGAACAGTCCCGCAGCCCTGCCCTGGGGTATGAACTTATGAAGTTACAAAGAGATAATCCTGTACGGTCCCGTACGGTTCAAATTGAGGCGATGCAGTGGTTACAACTGTACGTTGACCTCAAAACGTGTACAACTTATATTTTACAACTCCATACAAGACTAAAAGCTAAAGTTCTGGCTGAAAGCGACTGTAAACTGTGCTATGATTGAGTTACATGGTAACTTGATACGAAAGGTGAGGTTGCGGCAAATAGTTCAGGACTCAATTTCAAAGCATACGGAAAAGGCGACCCAGCAACAAGATCATGAGCTAAATAGAATTTAAGGAATTTAAGGTCTATTACTTCGTAGACAATCCCTCGCTTCAACTTAAAGTTATTTGTATAATGACGGACTTGTTTAGTCTTGCTTATTTAATTACAACCAATGATGATTGTTAAAACAGCAAGAAGAAGAACAAAAGGTCTAATATCTACTCTACTTAAGTGCTATATCCGTAAATAGTAAGTAGGGTACCCACACTCATATAATCAAGGATATGTGACGAAATGTTTTTTCATGACCCCTGTGACCCCCCCCCCCCCTGACATAACTACCAGGCGTGGTCCTAGAGGAGGGGGGGCCTCTAGGACCACGCCTGGTAGTTATGTCACACAATCGGGACTTCACTATGAATGACCACGTAGGTTTAATTACTGTTTTCTCGTAAACAAGTGGAAAAAGAAACTTTGGTTTATTTTAGCAGGAGGCTCCTGAATTACTGACATGAAATAAAGACATGCGTGAATCTAGCTCTACGTGAAGATATCCAGCCCTGGGTACTGGGTGCTTCCGAATCCTGAAATTAACAAGAAGTATTAAGTTTTTTTTTGTAATAAACTTCGAAACTCAACATTTAAGAGACCATGAAGTGTGGACACTTGAAGCAAAAGGAGCTAGCGAGCAAATAAACATTCATTTTGAAGTAAACTCAGCAAACCAAATGCAAACTCATTGGTCACTAAGGTAAAGTAGCAGTAATACGACGAATAAAGTACTCACGTAGTGACAGTAGAACGCTTACGGCACTAGAGCAGTAGAGCAGCCCATTACTCATCAATTGCTTCAGTTTGAAAGTAACGGGAAGGAAACAATGAAAAGTTGTCACTGTGTGTTTTCTGAAAAAAATGAGAATTTTATACTTATGGAAAGTGGAAGTGTATTCTATAGCAACAGAATATTCGATTTTAAACGAAGGAGTTTGAAACAGTGCTGGCTGGCACAAATACTGCATGCTCTATTGAACGTTTGCACAAAGGGCATCCTGAAAAGGGATTATGATGACCTGTAGCGTTCACGTCAGCCAATACCCGGCTCAGGGCGAATTTATGCTCCTTTGACGTGGTCTAATTACTAGTCCGCTGTGCAGTGACGCCTCTCGGGTAGCTGTGCAAAATGATGGTGATTTTACCTCACACACATTTTGGTAGATTTGAAAGTTTTTAGAAATCTTGACAAACTCTTTGCATAGTTTTCAGGCGCAATAGCTCTAGCTCTCAAGGAAGTTTCATACAGCTGTTGTAAATGTAACAAGGTATCATTTGATATTCTTCTTATCACTATTGAATTACACACAGAAGTACCAAAATATTTCTCGAAATAGTATCCTATGATAATTATATTGTGCCGATATTAACATAATATCGACAAGGGGCTTGTTTTGGTTAAATAATACACTCATTCATACCATAGGGCTACGCTAAAAACTACAACACGCCGCATGCTACGTAATAATACTATTGTTTGTCAACATATTCGGGACAGTGACGAAACGGGCATGTCTTAACAATATGGCAGTACAGTGTACACCATCACATTGGCAGCAAAATCAACACAGCATAGCGTTCATGTTACGTTTTGAACCCCAAATGCAAACATAACTTACGTAACTACGTACTAACATATTATGTATAACCTATTTACTCGTAATCCAGTTAATGATTAATACGAACTAACTTCTGTTACTGATTACGCGCGTCCAATGAAGTACCTAATACAATTATAAGAACTTCTCTGTCCTCGCGAGAAACGGCGAAAAACCCAACGACGATAAACAGGCGGCGAACAAACTCGTGAAGTCAAATTGAGTTTGGCAGAAGCTAGTAAAGCCTTGTCGAAACCCGACACAAACAATTGAACGAGAATAAGGCTGGCGCACCACTCGGCAGTCTTGGCTGGCCAGCGCGGTGGCGAGGGTACTAAGCATACTCCAATCTGTTTGTTGTTGAGTTTCTGCATTCGTTCAGACCGCAAAGTAAATTAATTAAGGATCTAGAGTCGTTTGAGTTTCACTGGCGTTATTTGTTTGGACAGCATCTAATTTAATTAATTTACAGACAGACATTGATTGGATAGAAGGAAAGGTTTTGCTCCACTCTACAAAGCCTTTTCTGTTGTTGTACCTAGATATATCCATTTATCGATGCGGATTATGCGAGCTTTAATAACTAAGCAATTGTTCCAAGTAGAAAATTGCAACATTTAATTTCAGCAAAAACAAACAACCTGTATATGCTGCTGTCAGCAGTTTCTTTGCACAGCGTGCATGAGTGTAAATAAATGGAATATTTTCCCCATTTCATCACTTCACCAAGCTGCGGGAAAATAAACAGTTTAATTTATTATGTTATCTTTAATTCCCGAGGTAGAACGTGGAAATATGTATACTATCTATAGCGGATGGACTCAGTAAATAGCCTGAAGTTCCGACCTTTCGGTCAGAAGACGTTTCCTTCTCATCAAAAAATATTATTCATCCTAAAATAATAAAGGGTGAAGTGTAATTTACTTCCTATAACTATTGTTTCCTTAATTCGTAGGCACCCGCACCCACTTTTTCATTTTTTATTGAGCCTATCGAAAAAAAAAAAAAATTGAAATAGAAAAATTATAGGTCAACAAAGTTTGTTGTTAAAGTAAAACTACAACTGAATGGATCGTGGGATTAATTTTTTTTCCTTGTAAATGATTTTAACTTCTAATACTATACATTTGAGTTGAAACAGTAAACGTAGTGTAACACTAATATTAATTAGTGTGTTGTTTGTTAGTTGTTACTACTTGACGTGACATAAATACAGACTAAAGGAACCCTAAATGCTTGTGTATCATTAATCTTCTGATCTCGAAAGCTTATCCTGCTAACGCCAAGAAAAATAGAGCTTTTTTAATATACATAAAAAATATTGGAGTAGATTCTCAATCCGCCAATATGTTTTAAACTGTTTAATTTTATCTAAGTAACCCATAATTCTCCGAAACTTTTTATAACACAAAATTATTATTTCTTTTTCAATTTAATTTGATCCCATATTAATTTGGTCAGTACTGAGAAAGGTCTTTGGAGATAAACAATAGAACTTCAAATAACGATTTTAACCTTATTGTACTGAAGATAAAAAAACAGACTTGCGCACAAAGGGTTCCGTAGCCCTTAACATTTTTTTTTAATAATATAAAATTAAATAATTAGAAATAAACAATATTAAATCTCATTCATGAGTCATTTCACACTCAACAGCAGAACTAAATTTGTGTTTCATAGAGAAAAACAGAGTTAATGCTGCAGTTCCACTAAAAAGTCCCTATATATATCAAAAATCTACATATCTTAAAAACTAAATATCAAATCTTTTTTTATTCATTCAAAATCATTTTTATTGAAAGTTCTTTTTACGTTCTATAGACCCACATTTTATCAGAGTTTTCCTCTTCTTATTTTAAAAATTACTTGGGATGAAGGGACACATTTTTTACGGAAGGAAAAAAGTATTCTAAAAACCTCGATATAATCTTTTAAGAGCTGTCGATAGACACAGTTATATAAGTAGATTTGTTTATCTGACCGTCATGTCAGTTACTAAAAATTGTTTGATTGGAGAGCGCCACCCGTATTTTATTTTTCATAATATCACAACACTTTTTTCACATGATGTTCGACTAATCAGAAGTCGAACATCCAATTAATAAAAATCTAGCCTAGTTTCAGAATGCTCAACATCTGTCAAGCAGTTCTGGAGAGGTTATACGGGAGAAAAAGCGGTCACGATCGGAACCCTGAAGTGGTCAGTCGGGTCTTCAACACTCTTCAGTTTTAAATTTTTAATTCAGTCTATCTATAGTTCAAAATGATTTATTTTGCCCCTTTTGATCAGGTTCTAGCCTACTAATCCTTTGGCTTTTACAAACTCTTCTTTTAATAGGATATTTTTATTTACATTTTAAAGTATCAGTTGAGTGCGATTAAGGAGGCCTATGTCATATGAAAACTTCGTGCAAAATACTTTATTTTCCGGGTAGAATGTCCGGGAAAATAGACCGAAGATTTTTTTTTACTTTTAAGTTCATTACCTTCGTGTAACTTTTTTATGGGTAAGGAGCAATATAACAAGGGAAAGCTTCTCGGTGTACCAGAATCAAGTCAAAATCTATCTGCCTGCACAGGTAATGAACAAGTAGCTTACATATATCGCCTTAGTGTCTTATTTTATAGATTAACTGAGAAATAATGTATGAATAGAAGAATATACTTGTTACAGCTTCGAATCGAAAGCTTAATCACCCATTCAAAGTTTTAGCAAAAGAAATTCAAGTAACTAAAAGTATCATCATCTTCATCATTTCAGCCGAAAGACGTTCACTGCTTGACATAGGCTAAAAGTAAAAGACTAAAAGTTTAAAAAGTTATAATCCTTGCAATTTGAACTTTCGAAGAGGATTTATTTTGCTTTCTATTATTTGTTCGGCCAAGACTCCAAACTGCTTAGCCACATCAGAATAGATACTATTGACTCAACGTAGTCTTTTGTAGAAAAAGGGAACCAAGTTTGTTCATAGACTTTATCTAGATATACCTATGTAGGAATTTAATCCCCCACAGGATTAGTGTTATAACAACCTGAGCACCTAATTAAAGGTTCTCCAAGTTACCTGTGATTTATCTTATTACGAAACGAATTCATGTTTTAATACTGGTTAGTATTGTTGGTACCTATAGATAGGTATATATAGGATAGATATCCAATATATTAAAAAAACCCAATCCGATCCATACAATAAAATATAAAAATTAGGACTTTTGTGCCCAAATTACCACCCACCATCTTCGGTGGCCCAAATCACCCCTAAATCTATCATTTTTTTTAAATGTGTCAACACCATCTTCGGTGTTAGTATGTTTCATCCATGTTGTTTTATTTGTTTATGGCGTCACTACCATGTATTGCCATGTAAGTTCACCCATTTTTTCTTAACTTTGTTTAATTTTCATCGGGTTTTTTTTTCTTCTCTCTTAAAAGGTTTACATAAATATAATCGAATCACGATACCATAAAATGCCTTCACGGATCGGTTCAGGTTTGTAAACATATTGTATAGCTGCCATACCTTTACAAAGGCCACCTTTAGGCAGACACTGTCAGGGAAATGAATTATGATGAAAATTGATACCTACCCTACGTCAAATTGCCATGTTATAGACTGTTCAAAGATTGACTATTCTGATTTGTATATGCGGATCGTATAAGTTAGTAGTCAATTTACTTAACCATTACCTTCAGTGTTGGTATTAGTACCTTTTTTAATTAAGGAACTCTAATACAAAATATTATGCTTCTAGACCCAGTTGACAGCTGTCAATTAATTTAAGATTTTATTACGTAATCAAGGTACTTAAAATTCTACACACAGGCACAGGAGAACAAACAAGTTGCGTTGAAATTAGTTCAAATACAGCCTAATTTCCGGGGCCCCACAAGTAGGGCCACGGGCGGTGGGGTCAGCGGGAGTACACCGATCTCTTTAGTAAGCCATAACTTATTAAGCCTGTAACTTGATGTCATTACTCTTATTAAGGTTACCTTGTGGGCCTACTAATGAGATCGTCTATGTTTAGTCCGTAAAATTTAAAATTATTTAGGAACTTCACAGTCTATATAAAATGGGTGATTACTCTTTATTTAGCTGTAATTTTTATTCGGGTTGTAACTTAATATCGTTTTAACAAATCAAGTAAACTCAGTGTTGATGTAGTAAACTCAGGTTATGTACGTACCGTAACGTATATTTTGAAGTTGTATGCTGTTGTTTTTTACTACAAATTAAAAACGGACTCACAGATTAAATAACAATAATCTTCCCATTTTTCGTGCCTCTAATTAAAAAAAAAGGCGCTCTTTGCAAAGGATTTTTAAAATCCCCATTTATTTTACCTCTGTGAAACACACGCGTGTTGTGATTTACACATATTATGGGTACCTATCGATCCTATAGATATGTAACTACTTACCAGCTTTGTTAGGAAACACGTGTGCCATTGTGGAGACATTGTTATGATTAATAACATTGTAGGATTCCCTTTGTTGTGCATGAAAATATTTAGACAGCGCCGCACATCCAAACGTTGGTAGGACGTGAGGTTTGTTTGTTTTTTTAGGGTTCCAAATGGTAAAACGGGACCCCATTACTAAGACTCCGCTGTCCGTTCGTCTGTCTGTCTGTCTGTCGTCTGTCCGTCTGTCACCGCTAGACAGTTGAAATTTTCACAGATGATGTAATTCTGTTGCCGCTATAACAACAAATACTAAAAACCAATTAGAATAAATATTTAAGGGGGGCTCCCATGGTGACATGGAGAGAGCGACTATCGCAACCCCGTGCAGGGCACGTCACATTAGTGGCGATAAATCCCTTCTTTGAGGAGTGGCTAGAGAGGCACCACGGCACTCTCACCTTCCGCCTCACGCAGGTCCTCACCGGACACGATTGTTTCGGGAGGTTCCTGCACTGAATCGGGCGGGAGGAAACGCCCGGGTGTTATCACTGCGAGGATCGCCCGGAGGACACGGTGGAGCACACCGTGGAGGTTTCACTTTAAAAATAAATAATTAAATTAAAATAAAATAAATATTTAAGGGGGGCCCCCAAATAACAAACGTGATTTTTTTGCCGCATTTGTCTAATGATATATAGATAAATGGTACGGAACCCTTCGTGCGCGAGTCCGACTCGCACTTACTCATACGTACTTGGCCAGATTTTTTTTCTTTCGTCCTGCCTTTTTTATTTTTCACTGGACCTCTTACCATAAATAGTATAACAAAAGCCTCATAGGTGTGGTAAACCTTCTGGGTCAGGTACATCAAAACTGCTTGCTAAGGGATGTTTGGAGCTATTTATATCCCCAAACCTTCATTCAATTTAATTAAATGACGGACGAAGGTGCGGTTCCAAGGTCGATCGTCCTCAATGTCCTCCTATAGTCTTTGTGTTTAACCTGTATGAAGGCCGCGGCGTTCTCAATTGAATTCCCAAATGAATGAATGAGTTGAAGGGCGAGGCCAATAAACGTTACTTACTTACGTTATTTGGAAGTCTGACAAAATTCTACATACGGAAAAATGTCTTATTCAAAGCATGTGCTAAATAACGTTTGTAGATATCGGCAGTAGACATAGCTACTACTAAGTACTAACATATTATATGTAGCTTGATACTAAGCTTCTTTACATTTTTGTGAAATATGTATAATGAACGGTTTTTTTTTGGATGGGTAAAAAGAAAGAAACAAAGAATAAGGTTTATTTGACGTCAGTACATTGAGCACACAGAATAAAAAAAGATACAAAATAACAAAATAAATGACGAATACAAAAAAAAAAGAATAATAAAAAAAGGAAAATACATGATATATATATATGTGCTGTGTGCCTCACGGCTGCGCCAAAAAGGTCCATTTCAGCATTCATGCCAGACAGGTGAAGCTGTCCGACGCTGGTCTTCCAATGAACCTTTGGGGGTAATGTGACGGACCAACAGTAATCATCAAGTTACTCCTCCCGCTCTGGCCGGAGCGGAAGGGAGTGTCCGACTTGTACTGACTAAAACCCATCCATGTTCTTTCCGTGCCCTTTGTGTTCTAGGGCCGCGGTATCTCTTTCGAACAGTCCCGCAGCCCCGGCAGGCATCGGCCCATACGGACCCCTCCGTTTTTGCTGACATCTCTATGAGGCGCGCTTGGAAAACGAACGCGCCGTCGACATATCTATGAACCCTGAAACATGTAGAGCTGTTCGTTGAAAATTCAAAGAGAATTAAAGTTTCGCACTTTAGTTTCCAGGAACATTTGATTTTGCGAGAAAACTTTGTTATCCAATGATTTCCATCAAACGGCTCGTATCGCGTCGGATCGGAACGGATTTTACAATATTTAAACGATATTAAATCGTGTACATAGTATTAAAAGTCTATATTTACCAAGCCGCGCACAGCAGATTCACTGCAGGCGTCTTCTGCGACAGGCGATCGTATGCGTCGACATCGTGCCGGACCCGATCGGCTGTCGCCGCATCCGTTCATATCCTTTCCAATCCGATGCGATGCGAGCCGTTTGGTGGAAATGATCCTTAAGATAATAGTACTTACAACAAAAAACATTCATTAAAGTCTTTGTACCCAAGTTAAAGCTGAATAAGCTCTGAGCACATTAAAAGATTCCGACTCGAGGGAGGATCTGCTTTTAGAGCGTGTCTGGTTGAATATTTACTTTTATGAGCAATTTGGTAGGCACTTTTTACTTACTCAACAAGGACTATACTTCTTCTTCTTAGCGTGTCGATGAAAATTCAAATTGAGTTAGCCCAAAATTTTGCAACGCAACGCGTTTGACACTCTCAGTAGCGTCCATCAGCTCCTGTGATGTGCCAACAATAGGACAGGCAAGACACGATATTATATAAGTGTCCCATCGTTTTGTCAAGAACTATATTTTGATATGGAGTTAAATTAGGTTGCTCAGGATATCTTAATGCTTATGCTAATGCTTATTAGGCTTCAACTATTGGCGAATGCGTTGTACTCATTGTTATAGATCTGTAGAAGTCAATCTACGAGCGAATTGATTATGCACTAGTTGACCTAAGTGAGTTGTATAGTCACAATGTGAACCAACAATTAGTTAGCTATTTATTACTTTTCACTCTAGCTCTAATGTACAGTAAATCAAGTTGCAGTTTAGCTCTTCTTAAACTTAACCTCTTAACTCTTAATTTGCTCGCACCCGAATTCGATTTTATTTATTTCTATCGTCGAAATCTATTTTTATCTTCATTTCCTAAACAAGAGCTGACTCGGAAAAAAACTATGTTTTAAGATCGACATAACAGATGTATAAAAAAAAAACAGGTTTGAAATACGTACGCGTTTTATAGGCCTGTGTTATGAGACCAGTTAGGTCACGTAAATGGCTCTTCAGTCAAGGAAAAACAAAGACAAGTAAGAAAAGTAAACTGTTTTAACCAAGTATCGACTATTAGGTGGCCCCCAAAATAAGAAAAACATCAAGGTCAATGGCGGACGAATTAGGGTGGTTTTTATTATTTCTGCGCTTAGAAACACAACTCTATTTGTCTAAGGCTCATTCTTATGAAATGATTTTTCACTGTAACGTACTTTCTAATTCAAACCGTTTTCTTAAGTCAGACGCCGCATTTATTAACTTTTAAAGCAAAATAAATCAATTCTGGGAAGCTTCTTGCAAAACAAGAGCTATAAAAAGTTCCGACACCGGTAATATTCTTATTCACCGTTTTGTTTCGCCGGAGATTTGTTTAGCCTGAGAACAGAAATGAACTGAATACAGAAACAAAATAAATATGTTCCTTTTTTTTTGCTTATGTATGCGTTCAAGTGGAGGATACATGGAGGACTACATATGTCCGCAGAAAGACCTTTCCCGGAACACTGAACTCAAGTGATAAAGTGGGTAGGTATTCCTCAATCCACGCGACGACATAATAATATATCAAGGTATACATTTCTAGTACAATAGGATCCGCCGATATTGGTTTAACTTGATTGGTCGTCGTAAGTACTCAACAAGCGCGTGTTCGCTGTTTCGCCTAATTACTAATGTTTATTCATTTAATTTTTTGAATTGCGTCGGAGTTAAGGATTCTTTGTATGCTAGTATCTATAATAGGTATTCACACAACAGACTTTCGACTACTTCTAACACAATCTATTTAAGTCGCTCGTTAATAGGCTTCTACCAGATTCCAATAGGTAGTTGAGAATTCGTTATCAAACTCTCAGATTTATAATAAAATGTAAAGGTATTTGCTCGGATTGGCACTA
Organism: Lycophotia porphyrea; assembly: GCA_950005105.1. NCBI lineage: Eukaryota > Metazoa > Arthropoda > Insecta > Lepidoptera > Noctuidae > Lycophotia > Lycophotia porphyrea. The sequence goes on from OX465389.1 coordinate 7,164,663, forward strand.
CAACTATGTAATTTAAAACTCAGAGCTCGTAAAGCTCATACAAACAAATAGATATAAAAGCATGTAAACCAAGTTGTCTACAGTTTTCTAAAGGATGATATTGTCTACTTCCGTTTTACGATATTGTCTACTTCCGTTTGGAAAGTGCAGATCTTGCTGTATTTAACGAGCTGTAGCCAACATTTGTTTTATGTATTTCAGTGAGGTATTGTATTACATCTGGTATTGAAGCTGAATAGATGTCGACACTGTGATTTCGGCAGAATAACCACCAACTCTTATAAGTAGTAATATGTTTACTGTAATATCAAACCAATCTTTCAATTAATCTCTCGGATAAAAGCAGTTCAGCCATTAAGTTGAGTCGCGAATGCAGGCCTTATCGCCAGCTAGCGACTGAGCGAGCAAACCGGGCGAGCCTCTTTTCATACTTCGTTTCGGCTCTTGCGGTAGTTCTCGGTGTAAATCACAGTATGAAAGAGGTGAAATGATGCCTCACCCGGCTCGCTCGTTCGCTCGCTAGCTGGTGGTGTGGCCTGCGCTTTAAGCTTGTTATCAACCACTTGAGCTAATACCTCGTGATAAGACTCGAGCAGTCTTTGCAACACCACTCGTGACGGGAATACTCAGCGGTGTTGTTGCAGTTCTCATCTCTTAGCTACAAATGAACCTGAATCACGTCCAATTTATATGCGAGCTCCTTTGTTTTACGTACTTACGTGCAAGGAATAGAGCGCTCAGCAAAGGAACCTAATCAGCTTCCTAGCCTGCAACGGATATTTGTAATTTACTCTCGTTAACTTTTCTTAGAAAGGAATCATTTAGTAGGTAAACGGGACAGAAAATTCTGTTGAATCACATTTACGACAGAAGTTATCCTTCGCTTAAACAATTATTGCTGCCGGGTACTTAACGCTCCAGGGATTTTGAATAAATTTACATTCAATAAGCTTTAGGCAAAGCGAATGTCGGGCGTTCTTTTAAATTGTTCCAAACAAACTGTAAAAGGTTCTTTGCTGCATAATGACTTATTTAAGAAACAAGGAAAACATGTCCAGCTATTTTTGCTATAATAATACTTATGGCATCGGCTTTGTCACCCAGCCAATACGATTGCCGACCCACATCCGTATCAGTAGCTATATAATAACCACTTCCGGTCTCGAAACTTTTTATATCGCCCATAACTTCGCAAGAAAGCCAGAATTGATTTATTGCGAAGGCTTTGCGAAGTTGTGGCTTTTGATCATTCCAATACTCTTGTTTTATTTATCTCCATTAAACCTTTGGATATTTCTTGATAATAATGGGTGTAACAATACCCTTATAACGAAGGCGAAACGCACTTGTTCTCCCCGTCATTGCAACCATTTTTTGTTCTGGGCCATACCTTATGGTAGGTCAAAGTTCCAACTTTTTCACTTTTTTTTTTAATACAAGTTTTTTATTCTATAACTTTACTTAAAATACCTCCACGAACCCAGTACTATCCAATGCACCATCAGCACAATGTTTTGAGTGCGTTACATTGAGTCTTACCGTAAAACGTAATTTTTTACCCCCAAAAAAAAGTCATTTCCCAGCAATAATTTTTGAGTAGAGTTATTTATTTATGTACACATAAAATACTTAACAGGAAATTACATTGATATAGAAGAGCACAAAGTTACTTAGTTTGATGAATAGAATGCATGCTAGGTGGCTTCGTGAAGGGTCCCTTACACCTTGTATTATAAAACTCATACTCTTTCGCACTTTTCATATCTCTGTGAAAGTTTCACGAAATGTTCGTTTTAAAACCAGCGCAGATGAGGGACAGTTTTCAGAGTACTTTTTTGTCCCTCAAAATAGATCGCTTAGAAGTACATCTTACAAATCGAAATAGCTAATACGTGGTCAACATGGTGTAACAACATTTGAAATGAAAATGTTGTGGGTGCTAAGCAAACTAAATTATCTTGCAAAAAATCCAAGTCGTTTTTATTTAACCAAAGCTGTACCTACGCAGGAACAGTGGAAACTTTATTAAATACGTACCTACGTCAGTTGGTTGGTTTATTACGTTACGGCATGGCATGAATTTAATTTTTGCCAACACTCATTTCAGAGTTACAGACTGAAACGTTTTGTGCTTGCATTCGGTAAACAAAACTGTTTGCGGTTCATACAACGAGTTTCCATATTTTGGTTTAAACTCAACTCATGTTCCGTTATTATGTAATAATTGCGTGTTGTTTCCGATTTCAACATTAAAAAAATAAATTGTTGTAGTATTTACTTGAAACAAATAGGTATTAGTTTTTTTTTTGTTGTTCTTTAGTACTTGCAACGGGACCCTTTTAGCATGTTCCGCTGACTGTCCGTCCGTCTGTCACAGGGCTGCATTTTTTTAACTGTAATAAGTAGACACTTCAATTTTTCCCAGAGTGTGTATTACTATGACCGCCATAACAACAAGTATTGTTTTAATTAAAGGGGTCCCCATACAAGAATGCCAAATTACTCACGTTACATTGCTTTTGTAACTGCAGTAAACCAACAATGATAAATTAAACGTGTCATTTTTTCTGTTTCTGCTTAACTATTCCTAAACATTTTTGTTTTACATTTCTCGCTACTAGCGATCTGACAGGAAACAAGTAAGTTTCCATTTATCATCATGTTTCAGGATGCATTTTCTCACATAGATATTTGGGGAACGCGCTAACAACATCATGTAACACCATTACGAGATTAGCTTAAAATTCGGTGACACTGTAGTACAATAATGTATGTACTGTACACACCTAGTAGGTAAACTCATATACAACGCACAGTCACTAGTCATTCATATGTTTAACGTAGCAATGAATTTTGCAAATGTTTTGTAACTGCAATACCCAACTCCTACGTTTAATGCATGCCGTGGCAACCTTTAATTAAGGTTACACTATGAAATGTAGAAATGATAAGTAAGTACTTTAACATGTATTTTTGGTGTATGCTTTGTTGGTTGTCCTTAAGTAAATTCGGGCTGGTATTTCTTTCGAATATTTAGTTATACATTTATTGTGTAACGTTTGTAACGTTGTTTTCGTGTCTCTTTATTGATGTGTTAATTTAATTTATGTTTTGCCGCCTCTGGATGTAAAAACTCTTTGTACGTGAAATGTTTTAAAATTTGGACAAATTAGATTTGGCAAAAGGTTTTTGCACTCGGAGATCAGGATTAGGATTCAATGTGTTAGCCATTCTCAAACAATTTTGGAATTACTTTAACTCTTAACTTGACAGTTGAGTTAACGTTAAGGTGAAATAAGAAATAATAACTATTTCATTAAACTTTTACCGTCTGAACTTCTCTTTTTATGACATAAGTAGAACATCTGCATTAGCGACATCTGTGCTGCATTTACGTAGCACTATCCTTCATAGAAGTTCATAAAACTGACATTACGCAAGGAAGCTGTATATCTCTGAACGCAGCCATAAACGGAACATAAAAGAGCCATGAATATTCTTAATTTCGATAAGTATTTTATATAACTTCAGGACATGTATTACCTTCACTTGGCCATAAAACATATAAATGCTGAAATCTCAGCGAAATGTAGTTACCAATAACGCTATATTTATGACTTGACGTCTACTACACGTTGAAGTATCGATATTACCGATAGATAATGATCATCTAACAAGTTATTGGTGGAAGCTTACAAGGACATAAATAATAATCTCAGTCTGGTCGACAAGAATGTTGGTTTGCTTCGGATTAATCTGACCGTAACTTGGGTATTAAAGTCCCAAGCCACATAGCAAGATTTGGATTGGATTTCAAAGTTATGCTAGTATCCACTGAGTTAAGCAAATATGCATGCGGGCGCCGTTCATTGTCGTATCATTGTCATTGGGGCTTAAAGTTTTACTAAAAAATATTTTGGATTATGTTTTTGCGCAACTTCTGGCAACGCCATGATTTTCTCATGAGTGTCTATGGAATTAAGAAAACGGTTTAGTGTGGCCTTCTATGACTATGTGGCAAACTACTCTAATTACCAATCTAATCGAAGATTACAGTTACTTTCTTTTTCAGTCAAACAATAAAATTCAGCAGTAGTGATTTACAAACAAACCTCATTAGTGTTGTTCAGTGACCTGCAGCGATTCGCTGATTTTATTTATTTCAGCTATAAAATAAACTCAGAATAACACGACGCTGCGCTTGGCTCGTCCACTTTTTGTCAACCTGTAGATTTATTATGCTCTCACTCCTCAAAGAAGACAATTTACTTAGAGTAACGTTCTGTTCTCTTGATTGTATTAGTTTGCGTCGCTTTTGGTGAAATTTACTGTAAGGCTTCGCCAACACCATCTGGTACTAAAGGGCCCTTAATGTGCAGAGGGTGCTTGGCTTTTTTCCGAGCCATATAAGTACCTATAAACAGACAGTTTGTTGGTAAATCCTCAGGGATACGATTCCGTCCTGATTTCAACGCTATCTCAACCGTAATTTACCCCTTGAGTGCTGTCTTGGATGGCCCCTGTGGGAATTCAGGGCGTTCCAAATGAGAGTACTTTTCTTTGTAGGTAATTTATTCGCCATAAACTTCCCACTTATAAATAAACTGCGGATTGTGTATGTGTGAATGTTCTCTTACATTTGAAATGTCGTGCTTTATTTAAGTAAAACTATGAGTTTACTCGGAATTGTAATTGTACTCCTTTATACAAGAACATTACAATGAATTTTAAATTAAAATGTCTTATGTAAATAGTAAAGCTCTGGAGGATTACTACGATATTATTGTGTTATGGTTTTTTAGTCTAATGATATCGGTCGCAGTAATTCGATCTACTACCGCATGAAGATATTTTATATCCAATAGCTGCAGGTGCTCTAACCAATAGTTAGAGAACACAGTAGTAGACTGTAATTCACGGTTCATGAATTACAGTCTACTACTCTGTTGATACATAGACAATATTGACGGGTTATATCCCGAGAGAATATAGATACTACCGAGAGTTACGATAGACCTAGGTAATACTTATATATCGTATGTATCGTGTGTCTATGGTTTACTGTTTCCCAGTGTAGTAAAAGTAGTCTCAGGAGATAAAAATACGTTCAATTTGTTTGTTCCAATAACTCGCATGACAGATCACAAATGATTGGTTTGGAATGTTTGTATCTATAGAAATTGATATCTTAGATATCGAAGACAAAGGCGCCGTACAAGGAAACGACCAACCAGAACCGTGCAAGTGTCCATGTAGGCCTATATGAAATAATTTATTTGGATTTTGATTTTGTTGTAAGAATAGATAAAAAGCAACGAAGAGTGCCTCATACGCTCAAAAAATAATTAAAAAGTATAAATAAAAGAATAAAAGTTTGTCCTGTTAACTTCTGTTCTCAAATTTGGTAGGTATGTATATAACGAAAGTGTCTTTTTTCCGCCGGAGGAAGTGTTTTAACGTACTTTTTAAAGAACAAAATCGACTTGAGTGTGTTCACTGCCGCTTCGGCAGTCCCCAAATGCCTTTTATCTACTTTTGGACTGTACTGATTCAAATTAATTTGCTTTTTATTCAATTTTGACTTATAATTTATTCTTATTCTTATTCTTTATTGCACACAAATTAAAAAAATATACATACAAATTGCAATGGTATAACTATGCTATGGTATTTATTTATTTTCTTCCTTAAATATGTAGGTACGGAACGGCAGTTAAAAAAAAAAATTTAGTATTATTTTTCAATTTCTTTTCTTAAATCTCCTCGGTGTAGGCATGTAATAATGGTACATGTATGTGTTCAGCCGAAAGACGTCCACTGCTGGACATAGGCCCCAAGTGTCGCCACAATTACCGGTCCCGGGCGACTCGTATCCAGAGGATACCATACGCATAATCAGCCTTAGATGTTCCCACTGCTGTGACTCAGGCCTCTTTTCTATAAGAAGGACTACTTACATGCAAAGAGAGGTTAAGTACTCATAAAAATGTAATTAAAAATTCATGTCGACTATGTGACTAACATAAAAATAAAATAGATCAATCCACCGAAATCCACCAAAGAATAATGAATTACCTTGAAAGTGATAAGAAACCCCTACACACAGAGCTGATTGGGAAAAAGTCGTTACGAGTGAGTTACGTTCCGAGAAAAAATAAATTATGTTAATATCTAAATGTCCTGGGGCAGCAATTTGTAATATGTTCACGAACTCACTACCTTGTCTCACAAAAGCAGGTCATACCAAGTAGGTACACTTCAATCGACTTTATTTTCAAAGGGGTGAAAAATGTGCTGGTTATGCTGGGGGTAATTCAGCGCTCGCTACCGTTACATTTTCACTTGCTTTTTTAGGATTCCGTTGCATCCGTATATCGTTTAAAACGGAACCCTTACAGATTCGTTCTGTCCGCCTGAATATATCTGTCTGTCCGTATGTCACAGCCATTTTACTACGAGACTGTTGGCACTATACAATTGATTGTTAGAAAGTCGATGCCTTGTGCCTTCTATAAACCGATACACAAATATGATGTGAAATTATGAAAAAAATAAAAAATAGAGGTGGCCCTTCATACATGTACTGAGGGTTGAAAAAAAACGTCCAAGTGATGTGACGGCAAAGTTTCATATTACCTACCTTACATAACATTAAATGAAATACTTACTTGGTGGCAAACCTGTACATGATGTGAGATTGTGATTACATAATTATTTACGTACTTATTTAGCTATATACCTAATCTGTAGTTATAGATATAAACCAAGAAATATATTACCGAATCAAGCCTTGCATCCATGCGCGTAATTGCTAACCCAAGTATTATTCAATTCAATCGGAATAAATTAATTACTAAGTAACCTAATTATCCCCTTTAGTATATTGCTGTATGTTACTGAACATGCAACTTGCCTCCTATTTAACATAGGAAAATACCTACCCATGTTAATGTGGAGACAACCCTTTCATTTTCACAGGCTTCATTAATTAGACATTCTTTGCACGAAACGTAATGAACAGGCAAGTCGGGAGACGAGAGTCAACGAGCTTGGCGTTATTTTAATTATGCCTACGTTTTCCATGTGGGACTGTAGTCACGAGAGCAAAATAATGGTCACCAAATCGGAAAGGTATCGTCACCGTATCGCCTTTCGACTCGCCGTCAAACAGGCGTCAACCTAACGAAGGCAAGCGGATCATCAACACCGATACGTCGTCTCGGCTACGGCTAGGCGACGCCGCGCTTACGGCTCACCGAGGCCGCGCTTACGGCTCGCCAACCAGGTTGACCTGGTTAACCAGATCAGTTTAAATTCGATTGTGAAGTGTAGCGCACGGTTATATCCCGGTTCATAATACGCGAGATGGCTATCATTGTAATAGCACTGGAATGGAAACTAGGAATAAAAAAACATTGGGTACACAATATGAATACGTGTGCGTAAGGGTGGACGAAGAGACGTAAGCTCGGGTACGGAGACACGTAAGCGCGAGGACGACAAGCCGAGAGTTGACCACGCACCGCACCGCAGTTTGTGAGCTTATCCCGAGGCGAGGCCATTACATTACGATTCCGATTCGTGTGCGTTGCAGTAGGGATTTTCCTACAAAGAATACTGAACGGCTCGAGTTGATACGGTCCCGATCCCTTTCCGATTTGATGTGTGCTGTGACCATAATCTAGATTAAAAATGGAGGAACGCATGTAACATTTCATATAGTCGTATTTTAGATAAGTTATGATCTAAAATAACTGTATCTTACGACGTGCTTTGCACTGGGACATTATTATTTCCAATACTTATTATATTCCAAAACGGGTCTATTAACTTTTCAATCGTTTTTTTTTCTTAGCAAACAGAAGACAATATTGTGTTTTGCGCCACTTGAGAAGGAACCTAAAATAAACGTTTTACTTTTACGTTTGTAAGTATTACAACATTTTCTGTTAGAACTTCTCAAGATTCACGAGTTAATTCCAGAGATACACCGTTTAGATACACGACCGAGAGCAACAAACAAAGACGATAATAAATACCCAAAGCGCGCGCTTCCATTTAGTAAACTAACTAAATAGTCATCTAAATGTAACGTATTTCCGAAAACTAATTTACAAAAACATTAAGTTTGTTGACTATAGTATAAATGAGGGATTTGCAAAAGATCTTAAGCCGGTTGATCAAAAGCTGATAAAGAGAGAAGTTTTAATAAGTTTTATTGTTCTAAGAAAATTAGTTTTCGCACAAAAGCTTGTTTGTTGGGAGCGAGTTGTGAGACAGTTGTACCTCGCTTATTGGATAATCTACTGAAACGGAGAATTGATGGAATCTCAATTATCGCTCTACCAACCATCAGAGGGTGCATTGTAAACTTTACGTAAATACGTTGATTTTTTTAAACAAGTTATCGTTTCTTACGTTAACACCGCGCGCTTGCGCTAGGGTCTCAGAACACTCCTTACAAGCGAGAAGGTTTTTTTTTAAACGGCCTGTTTTGTTGACTGCTATAAATAAAAAATCTTGCGTGGTTTGTCCTGAAGCTATCAGGTATAGATAGTGTTATCGTCATAAGATAGTACAGACGCCAGTACATCAAGCTACTTCAGTCTGTCAAATACATTTATAGATTTTCAACTTTATCGCTAAAGCATTAGGTTCAAGGTTGAATGGGAAAATTTGACAGTTTCGGGTAACTTGATGTACCGTGATAATATCGCATGGTAATATTATAATGGCATCTTAGAACACCAACAGGAATATTCAAATGAGGTACGGAAAGTTCTGTGAAATCTTTAACTTCATAATATAAAGTGGATACCTGGTTTATATTAAAACTAGAACATCATACGCATTGTTAGTTCCCGGTACAGCATAACTCACGTGCCGCGCACAAAGGTATCTCATAGACGAGACACGCCGATTATTCTCTGTAACGGATCCACTTTAATACAACGTGACTATGCGTGTTTAAAGCTGACATACCTGTAAAGGTTTATGTTGGTGATTGGCCTGTTGGTCTAGTGGTTAGTTACTCTGATTGCTAGGACGGAGGTCGTGGGTTCGATTCCCACACAGGACAAATCGTGACGTGACTATGTATGTTTAAAGCTGACATACCTGTAAAGGTTTATGTTGGTGATTGACCTGTTGGTCTAGTGGTTAGTGACCCTGACTGCTAGAACGGAGGTCGTGGGTTCGATTCCCACACAAGACAAATCATTGTGCGATGAGTACGATTATTTGTTCTGTATCTGGGTGTATAATTTATCTATAATATGTATATGTATGTATTTAGAAATATATAAGTATGTTTATCAGTTGTCTGGTTGCCATAGTACAGGCTCTGACTAGTTTGGGATCAGATGGCGGTGTGGTGGTTGTCCCAAGATATTATATTATTATGTTAAGTCAAGGAAAATTATTGTTAAATAAATCACAACTGTCATTGACAGTTGTATGAAATAGCTATAACAAATTGACGTGGTGACGCGGGTGTCAATTTGCTAAACAATTAATTTCCTTGTCAGGAGCTACATAGTTACGGCAACTACGTATGCATACAGGGTGGAAGGGACACCGACGCGAAATCGGTTACCACGTGGACCAAACACTGGTTCCATACATTTTGACCGCGAAGGTATTGCAGTTTTGTAGGGCACAGCTGTTTTTTAATAACCGATGAAAAATTTCTATGTGGTATGTGTTATTTCTATGTGCTTAGAATCATGTATTGAATACGTGGTAACCCTTTTACGCGTCGGTTTCGCTTCCACCCCGTATACACTCGTATAGATTTAATTATGCTTGCTATATATTTTCAATATTATCTAGTATTACAACATTTACTAACTTCATTATAAGATAAATTTAAGGTTATCCATGTTATGTTTGATTTCGTGATCTAGTTTTTATTAAAATAATCCTACGAGAGATTTAATACCTTGATTGGATTTGATTAGAATAATACAAATTTAACAAACTTTATACACTTTTTATACTAAGAACAAGTTTAGTCAATCGCATCTAGATTATTAATATGACTAAGAAGTTTCAAGCCTTGGCCGGACTCACAGTAAAATGCAAAATAAAACGTGTTACAAACAAAAAATTGGAAGAACTTTTTATCCGTTATTGAATTTCTTTTGTTGAAACTTTTTAGAATAGATGATGAAGTTTTCGATTGTATTCAAAGTAGCGGTAACAAGTTTATTTTTCTACTTTATTGTACATTATTTTTCAGTTAATCTACAGGGTGTAAACAGACTCTTCACAAAGCCGTCAACCAAGCATTATGAACATCAAACTAAGTAAAAAAAATAGTGCCCGGAAACGACTTTTGTTTTTGGGCTGAAAAACCACGTTTTTCAGTAGGACTCAATGTAACGCAACTAAAAACATTGTGCTGATGTATGGATTGAATAGTAAGGGGTTCCTGGAGGTGTTTAAAAATCTTACATTAAATATACGTATTTTAAAAAAAAAACTTGTGAAAAAGTTGGAACTCTGACCCCCATTATCTCCGTAACTAGAAGTTTCCCAGGTATGGTCTAGAACAAAAAAAATATCGCAATGATGGGGAGAACAAGTGCCTTTCAGCTTGTTTACACCCTTTATAAAATAAGACAGTAAGCTTTCAACTTTACGGGTACTGAACAACTAGCTTACAAAGATCCTACATCTTTGTAAGCTAGTTGTTCAGTACCCGTACTTATAGCAGGCAGATTGATCTTGACTTGGTTCTGGTACGACGAGTAGCTTTCCCTTGTTCTATGACTCCTACATACCCATAAGAAAGTTACTTAAGGTGATCGGAGGCTCATACCTCAGGCGAAGGTTTGAACTTAAAAGTAAAAAAATATATCTTTGATCTATTTTTCCGGACATTCTAACCGGAAAATAAAATACACTTTTAAATTTATTTTTACTCTGCACTAAGTTTTCATTTAACATGATATATATTTTTTTAAATTAATTGTGGTTTGTAAAAGCCAAAGTTATAAAAAATACTTTCCGGAATAATTTTCGGAAAATTAAGCTAGAAACTGATCAAAATAGACAAAATAAATCATTTAAAACCAAAAACCCTAACCCCTAAACTCTCGCCTAATCCTTTTTTTTATGTGTATTTTGCATTTGGCGTAATGTTTGGTCAATATTTTTTATCTTAACGTACTGCCAACTGTGAAGCTTCCTTTCATAAAATAAATAAATAAAAATGTAGATAGACCGCATTAAAAATTCCGATCGTGACCGCCCTTTCTACTCGTACCACCTGCCCAGAATTGCTTGATAGATGTGGAGCATTCTCACACTAGACTAGAAACTTTATTAATTGGATGTTCGACTAATGAGGCTGACAAGTATTAGTGAAAATGTTTTGAAGAGAAACACAGTTCGTCGCCATGTTTAATTCTCATTAGCAAATCTCCATTCGTTGTATTTAAGCAAATTGTGTAAAGCTTTAGAAAAGTACCTATTTCATTAATACCTACTTTCTCAATTCTACTCAATTCTACTTTCTCAAAAGGAACTCGTGGCAAAATAATAACAGCCGCACGGGTCGATCTTTAGTATAAGCCGTGCTTGCCTAGGTTGGTCTGTGGATGGGTGACCACCCATTACATACCGAGTTTCCTCCGTGCCTCGGAAAGCACGTTAAGCCGTTGGTCCCGGTTGTCATTTGTACATCTTTGACAGTCGTTACAGGTAGTCAGTGGCCCAAAAAGTCTGACAACCAGTCTTACCAGGAGGTATCGTATTACCCAGTATTAACTGGGTTGTGGAGGTCAGATAGGCAGTCGCTCCATGTAAAATACTGGTATTTCAGCTGCATCCGGTTAGACTGGAAGCCGACCCCAACATAGTTGGGAAAAGGCTAGGCAGATGATGATGATGACCTACTTTCTCAATTCAAGCCATTATTATTCTGAGCACGTGCTCACAACGTTCAAAACTGTAGTTCTAGGTACTGGGAGTTCGTCGATGAGGAGTTCTTCGGGCCTATATTCCCAACAGCAACTTTCTTTGATCTACTTCGATCCTAATTACTGGTACAATAAGCAAATCACAACATGTGGATTAGGCACTGGTCGTTATTGAGGAATTCCATTGTCTATCTCCAAAGATCTTTATGGGATCTTGACCTAATTAATATGGAAACCTCTCCATTGTAAACAAATCATGCAAATCTGATGGGACATACCGGCGAAGCGGCTGCCCGGTGGTGGCGGCCACGTCTTACGAGCAGTAAGTCGAACCCAGGCAAGCGCGATACTTTGTGTTATTTAATTCATCACCACTGCTCTCAAAACGGTGAAGAAAAACATCGTGAGGAAACCGGCATGTCCTAGAAACAAAAATTCGAAGACATGTGACCCCCATTGCGGTTGCAATGGTGGTTTATAGCCCATTCTCCCTCACAGAGAAAGAAGACCTGTGTCCCAGCAGTGGGAACATTATAGGCTGATAATGCTATGCTGAGTTGTGGAGGTCATATAGGCAGTCGCTCCATGTAAAATACTGGTATTCAGCTGCATCCGGTAAGACTACGACCAACATAATTGGGAAAAAGGCTAGGCAGATGATGAATGCTATACTGGACACATGGGATACATAAAAGCAAAGCGAAGTAAAACAAAAAAGCCATGAGCCGAATTACGAATGTACGCCACCTTTTTCTGAAGTAGGTTAAAAAAGCTCAATTTTTCTTGGCGTTAGCAGGATAAGCTTTCGAGATCAGAAGATTTATGATACGAAAGTATTTACGGCTCCTTAAGTCTGTACTTATGTCACGTCGGGGTGAACTCGGGGCACCGTACTTACTTCGGTAAGAAGTAGTAACAACTAGATACAACATCAAATCTTTATACCAATTAATGTTAGCATTACTGTACTGTATGTGCATAGTTATAAGTATTAGACTAACTAAATTAGTTACATGTTTGGTAGTGAGGGTACCGACAGCCAGTAATAAACTAGCCTTCGAGCAAGTCGGTGGTTTTATTCGTACAAACATTGTAATTACACTACGTTTTCTAATTCAAATGAAACCTTAAAAAAACCCAGCTGTTTCCTACAAAAGTGCCATACCTACCTACATGGTCAAAATGTATGGAACAGCTGTTTTTTTTTAAATAACCGATGAAAAATTTCTATGCGACTCAGAATAATGTACTGAATACGTGGTAAACGTTTTCACGTCGGTGTCCCTTCCACCCTGTATGTATATGTTTTTATAACACATTTGCTCGTAAAGGGTCTCTTATTTCACCAATTTCAATATCGTATTGTATCTCATTACGTACTTGTGCGGTAATGTAAAGTAAAACGCACGGTTTCAAGATGCTCCGTCAAAACAAAGAGTTTTTATGTCAGAAAAGTGGTCAACATTTTATGAATAAAATTAACTTTGGGAGATAGAATATAATAAATAAACATTAAATTCTTTAATTTAATTAATTTTGACAATAGATTACAAACATTTATCTGTAACAAAAACACAAAAACATAAATTTACTGTATTAGTAATACTGGCTGTTTTTGTGCCTTTGCCTTAAAAAAAAGCGCTTATGCGCGCGCCTCACTAATTTGTGAACAAGTAAAAATTATTCCGCGCGCTTTTTCTTTTCGCTGTATTGTTTTTATTGAAAAATGTCGTCAAGTAATAATGAATTTATGAATTCGACACCGCCTGAAGTCTCAGAGGTAGCGAAAAAGGCTACTCTAAGCCTCTTGTCTGAAAAATCGACCGATAGATACTTACAAACGATTTCAAAATTTCGTTTAAGAAAGTCCGAGTTTTATTTATTTCCTCGCAAATATGTTATAAAACGTCGTATGACATACGTGCGCTTTGATCATTACAGCCTCTGCTTTCTTGTAGCCCTCGCCTACGGCTCGGGCTAGCAATTTCGCCTCGGCTGTAATTTTCAACTTACCGCACTTATATCATAATGTACTATAACAGAACTGTCCAAACACATTATAACTTCCAAGGTTATTTTCTGAACCCTCTAGAGATAACTGTAGATTTTCCAATCTGCCTCGAGAATGAAAGAAAACATAATAAATTTAACTGTTTATTTTCCCGCAGCTTGGTGAAGTGATGCAATGGGGAAAATATTCCACTTGTTTACTCTCACACACTGTGCAAACAAAGTTCTGCTGACACAGGATGTTTATTTTAGCCGGAATAAAATGTTGCTATTCTCTCAACTTGGTGCTGTAAAATCAGTGCCATATTAAAGCTACCGTTGTGCGTTGTTTAAATACCTTTCTTATGTGCAAAAAACCAATACAACGATAACGAGGAAAGCATCGTAGACCTCAAACAACTTGCCTCCTATCCAATCAGTGTCTGTCTGTGAATTAATTGAATTTGATGCTGTTCAAAAGAAAATCGCTGGTGAAACTCAAACGACTCTAGATACTTAATTTATTTACTTTGCGGTCTGAACGAATGCAGAACTCCCAACCACTAACAGATTGGAGTATGCTTAGTACTCTCGCCGCCGCGCTGGCCAGCCAAGACTGCCGAGTGGTGCGCCAGTCTTATTCTCATTCAATTGTTTGTGTCGAGTTTCGACAAGGCTGTACTAGGTTCTGCCAAACTCAATTTGACTTCACGAGATTGTTCGTCGCCTGTTTATTGTCGCTGGGTTTTTCGCCGTTTCTCGCGAGGATAGAGAAGTTGCTTGTAATTGTATTACTTCATTCGACGCGCGTAATCAGTAACAGAAGTTAGTTAGTATTTGCATAATGAGTAAATGGGTTCATACATAATAATTATATAAGTATGTAGTTGCGTAAGTTATATTTGCGTTTGGCATTCGTATCGTAAAAGTAACACAAAGCTGTGTTGACTTGGCTGCCAATATGAGTACATTTGTACAATTATATGATATAACATGCTGCGCGCAAACAATTATATTATTATGTACCTACGTTGCAACGTTTGGAGTAGTCCTATGTTTGATGATTTTTACGTTTGTTTACCCAAATCATACTATCCCTGCATATTATATTAGTCTTGATACACTACAATTATCAAGGGATACTTTGTTCATTAATGTGTATAAATGTGAGTCATTCTTTAATTAAAAGAATATCTAAAAGCAATGTTACATTTTACAACTACTGTATGGAATTCCCTTGCAAATCAGAACGATTCCGCGTGGAAACATTTTGTCAACATTTCTAGAATTTTCAAATCCGCTATAGCGACAAGTCATAAAAATGTATATTATTTTTAAAATAAACTGCAATTGCATGCGCATATTTTTAATCTGTAGTCTACTACAGATTAAAAATATGTGTGTAGTGAAATCGCGAGCTTTTTCACCGAATGTCAACAGTTTCCAGAGCGATTAACAGAAACTATGTATGCGTTCGTCCCGAGAGGCGTCACTGCACACCGGGCAGGTAATTAGACCACGTCAAAGGGGCATAAATTCGACGTGAGCCGGATATTTGCTGACGTGAAACGCTACAGGTCATCATTATTCCTTTTCGGGTATACTCTGTGAACGTTCAATAGAGCGTACAGTATTTGTGCCTGCTATGTCTGTTTCAAATTCCTATAATGGCAATCCGAAATTCCGTTGTGCTATTGAATACATTTTCAGTTTTAATGTTGTGTTCCTGTTCGTTTAAACCGAAGCACGTTGTGCGTCAGCTGATGAGAAATGGACTGCTTTACTGTTCTAGTGCCGTAAGCGTACTACTGTCACTACGTGAATACTTTACTCGTCGTATTACTGCTACTTTATCTTAGTAACCTAACGATGAGGTAGCACTTAGTTTGCCGAGTTTGACATCGAGTTTACTTCAAAGTTAACATTAATTTGCTTGTACTTGAACTGTTGAAGATGGATGGAGATAATTTAACGCTTGGTAGACACCTTCGTTTACCTTTAGGTTTATGCTTATCTGTACTTGATTTCAGAATTTTAGCCATCTAGTCTTATCAAGTACTTTCACGTTTTTGCGTGAGAAACATCGTAGATTTCAAGTTTACGAAAAGACAAACCACCAAGGCATTCATATAAAATCGCTTCTGAAGTCCCGATTGTCTGATAATATTATAAAGAGGGAAGATCTGTATGTTTGTAACGAATAAAATCACAAACTACTGAAGCGATTTCAACCATTTTTTCACCAACAGAAAGTTAAATTATCAGGAAGTAACATAGGCTATGTTCATATCGTGCAAATTAGCTAACACAATTTATGTTTAAAACTAGACTGGCCTATCTTCGACACAACTATAAAATGAAAATGAAAAATGATTTATTGTTTTTGCCAAGTTTTTCTTACAAACTAGTGATTTCCTTTTAGGCGTCTAAAGCCTGTGTTAGGAGACTCCACTCTTCCATAACAAAAAAACATAACATATAAACCTAAATAGATACATTTTCACTGATTCTCAGCGCGCAAATGGTTCATCTGTTTTATTTGAAGTAGTGGCTCCTAAAGAGCAAAAACATTTCGTCACATTTCCTTGAATTATATGAGTGTGGGTATAAGAGTTATTTCCGTATAAAGTAAGTAGGGTTACTTTATACGGAAATAATTCTTAAGTGGAGTAGATGGAAGACCTTTTGTCCTTCTGGCAGATAGTAAACATTTGTTGTCATCAAATGTTTACATTCAATAGAATAAATTGGAGTAGGGAGCTCTTCGTGAAGAGCAAATAAACATTTCGTAATATTTCTTTGAATTATATGAGTGTGGGCTCGCGACTCGTTTTATACGAGGATAACTCATAACTGGAAGATGAAACATCTTTTGTCGTGTTCAGAGGTATTTATCATATTTATGTTGTCACCAAACGCTCACATTCGAAGAAAATAAAAAAGCCGAAAAAAAGGTATCCTTGTTCCCATTTCACAATCATTTTTATTTCGAAATAATAGATCCTAAATTCTCAAAGTTCTATTTAGCTCACGATCCCCGAAGTCAAGAATAATTATAGAAATCATTTCAAGGTCTTCACCTTGAGGGATATTTTCGAAGTTGTAGCGACACTATAAAAAGTACTACAGCGCCATCTATGATATAAATGAAGAATTAATATTAAAATCGTGCACTTAAAGTTATGAAGAACTCGACAACAACCGTCGGGCAGTAGCCCACCAGACACAAAACCCGTCTGGTCGGAGGATCCTTCCTTTTCTCTGGTAGATGAAGATCTTTACCCCCTGTTCTTCATACCCCCCTAAAGTAATAGGTCCTTAATTAATGCAGTTCTATTAGCTAGCAAAAATGAAGTGAGGTGTTGCCGATCCGGTGCATTTGCACAATTGCTTATAAGTATGCCATGAGCCTGAAAACGCTTGTAGATTGATGTGAGCACGTCTGGCGCTGGCAGCGCATTAGACTTCATTACTCATACCGAGTCCTGGAACCTTAACTTAACGGAGCTTTACTTGATAAATTAATCATTTTGAGTCTCAATATTTACTGTTCGTTTTAAGAAATAAGTACAAAAATTGGTGAGACTCGAACTTAATGTAAAAAATATTACTCATTTCAATTGGAAATATTGTTCGAAATATTTACTAAGGAATATATCTATAATTGGACATATTTTAGTCATTATCCTATTCTATTCTATCTTCTTTTGAAACTAAAACTTAATTGGACTTTCGCCAGAGTCCACTTTGGAAATATTTATCGTTGGCTTGGTTCATAATTCGGTGTCATGGAATTGTTAGATTTGTAACAACTTATATGAATACCCAATTTAAATATTAGGATACTCTTATATATTTTCTGTTTAACTAGAGAACCAGACGACCAATTTATCCAACACATTCTCGGGAACGCGAACGTTAACTATATTTTGCAACGGTAATATCTCGTTAACGGCGCCCGCCATTTCAGAAGGATACGAAAGAAAGTGTGGTCGCAGAGTAACGTCTCACTTCATAACAGAATATTAAACATAACATTTATTCTTCGAAGGGCTGACAGAGATGTATAGTGTAGTATAGTGTAGTAATAGTCGCAAAATGTGGATTAATACCCACATTTTATTTTTCAGTAATGTGTTATTATTGACAGCACGCTGCGTGTTGCGGGTTCGGATCCCGCACGGAACGAAAGAGGCCTATGCCTCAGCAGTGGACGTAGAGTGTTTCAGTCAATATTCTTGCTAACAATTTATTAAAATTATTTTATTTTAATAATTTAATTTTAATTCATTTTAAATTGAAATTGTAAATAATGTGTTTGAAATTTATCTGCCTGAAATAAATGAATTTTATTATTTTTATTTAGGCTGAAAATGGTACTAATACAGGCTCCAGGATCCCAGGATAATTGAAAACCTAATAATACTTTGCCCGACCTGGAAATTGAGCTAAGGACCGTTCAGCAGTCATGTTTGCAACCACTAAGCCACCGAGACCATTAGCAACCAACAAAGTCTCACTTAGATATGAGTGTGATGCTGTGAGAGAGGCGCGGCGCATTCTACGAAACACAAGGACATTCAACAAGATATCTAAAACGTAGTACGTTCATCCAACCTAGAATTAATTTAACAATGTGAATGAAAGGAGCTCGTGGTTAAACAACTACAGCCGCTCGGGTCGATCTTTAGGTTAAGCCGTGCTTGCCTAGGTTGGTCTGTAGATGGGTGACCACCCATTACATACCGAGTTTCCTCCGTGCCTCGGAAAGCACGTTAAGCCGTTGGTCCCGGCTGTCATTTGAAGATCTTTGACAGTCGTTAAAGTAGTCAGTGGCCCAAAAAGTCTGACAACCAGTCTTACCAAGGGGTATCGTATTTCCCAGTAGTAACTGGGTTGTGGAGGTCAGATAGGCATTCGCTCCATGTAAAATACTGGTATTCAGTTGCATCCGGATAGACTGGAAGCCGACCCCAACATAGTTGGGAAAAGGCTAGGCAGATGATGATGATGATGATGATGAATATGCAGATATGTACACGTTCACAAAACCCGCGTTATAATATTGCGTAATTTGAATACTGAATTTCCATGCTTAGCGGACTCTTAGAAAAGCAGCATTTTACTCACACTTGAGGATATAAGAAGAAAGAAAGAAAATTGTTTTTATTTGGCATTAATAACACAATAGTTGATATAATGTAAATGTACGTGAGATAATGTAAAGCTTCTTGTGTTTTCTTTTCCAATTCATGAAGTGGTTTTACTCGTACGAAAGTTCTTCTCGTAGTACGGAAATATATTATATACTGTTTTTACTGGATTCACCGTTAAAACTTTACTTTTAAGTCCTTACTCAGTTGGATCTAAACTATGAACTATGCATTATTAAATTATTATAATATATTAATATGTAAAAACTCACATTAAAAATCCTCATACCTGTTTGCGTTAAAAATAAACTGGGTGGCTAAAAGCCCACATTGAGCAATTTAGATACGATTTTGCTAAATTTGCCCCCCTGACCACGCAGCAAAAGATTTTCACAATAGATACGCGTTTTTCTATAGGAAGGGTGCGTGCTCCAAACTGGGGGAATAACTTCATATTATGAGCTTATCTTCACGCCCAATAAAAAATGATTTAGGCAGTACTTGAGGCGGCAAAATTATTTTTATTTGCAGGAAGTGGTAATTTGTAGATAACATTTGAAAAACGGTTATACTTGAAAGTTTATCTACTGGTAGAAAAAGGATTTTTAGTGGTGGCCCGGATTCAGGATTTGTGCCCGGTTTATAACAATAGGTTCGTCCCCTATTACATGTGACTTAACCAAACCTTTTGAAATGTAGGTGAAGCTTAGCTGCCACACTCACTTATCAGTTAGCGTGCCTCTGTAACTCTGTAGGCGGGGTTGCCAACCGAACTATAATATATAGTATTGTAGTATATTGCGGGTCTGCGTATTATATACTATTGAACAAATATATAGTACGCAAAAATACTATGTTTTCAACACCGAAATCTAACAAACAAATCTTTTATTTAAAAAATTATAAGCGCGCCCTCACATTAACTTTTGACTGATGGCATAGCATATATCCCAACTCATCTGTCAAAAGACAAACTACAGGTCTGACAAAAATACTGAAAACAGCTTACCAACATTTAGTAATTTTATTCTTGCTCTCTATCCGCGCCACTTCGGCATTCACAGAAAGGATATTAACTGTTATGTATTCGAAATGGCGAGAACAGACAAACAGCAGTAGTATCTCATGAATAAAAAAAAATGATTTTAATGTCGTTTATGACACTTTTATTTTGGACAAAAAAATTAAAGTGCAACAAAATATTTTTTTTATAAAAATAACAAATATATCTATGTCTATTTTTTGCTTTTTTCCATAAAATACTATGTTTTTTTGAAGTGTAGGTACTATATTTTTTAAAGATTATTTTGAAAAATACTACATTTCGTCGAAGAATTGTTGGCACGCTCAACTCTGTCTACAGGTCGAGGATTAGGGGTGTGATGTGGCTGAAAATGGAACATTAATCATATTGGTAATGCATAGCTTTCATTACGTCCCAAAAAGCTCACCACTTACCTAACGTGAGAGTAACACCAAGCTGCAGCAGCTTGTTCCATTTTGCGACAGACAGCTGCGTGAAATATTGCTCAATGGCCAGTTCTCCAGTCATCCCTAACAGCTGGCGTCAGGAAGGAACGTTATAAACTATTCTGTTTGTGCTATAGATAGCTCTGAACCGACAGGGCTCGACCGAACTCACTTCGTACCTTTTACTTTAAAATTTAAATCTCTCTCTCTCTTTCAGATTTATTCTTCGATAAAACAGCTGAGATTTAGTATTCAACTAGCTTATGCTCGCGGTTTCGCCCGCGTCAACTTCGGTACTGTCCCTCGGGCTCATCTACTGTGATAAAAAGTTTTCTATGTGTTAATTCAGGTTATAAACTATGTATGTACCAAATTTGATCCAAATCCATTTAGTAGTTTTTGCGTTAAACATCCATCCATCCATCCATCCTCATAAACTTGCCGATTTATAAGTAAGATTATTTTCACAGCAAATCCATGCGCTACAAAACGGAGTCCAGGATACTTTTAATAGGTAAACAGTACCTATATCACTGCTATATCCAATCAGGTAAGCCGATCCTTCAATTAAGGAGTCTGCCTACTACTCCGTACCATACCATGACCATGCTATGAACGTATCAGGCACGGAACAAAACATGACATGGACTACTAGCCCACTAGAACGTATCAACAGCGCATCATACCCGTTTATAAAGGTTTTAGAACTGTGTTCATTCGCGATTATAACCTATGTTCTCTGTACTGAAAAGTATGAGACTATGCCCACTAGACCGTTCCGTCACCGACCATTGTCGGCGCAAATATTTTGCTGGTGAATTGCTCCACGCGACGGTTGGTTGGTGACGGAACGGTCCAGTTGGCATAGCGTCATTTATTCAATACAAAAACGTACAGTGTACGGTGCAGTAGCCAGACTCCTTTACAGGTATTTCATTTCCTAAAGATAATTACGCTGTCGACCCTCGTCAATATTGTGGAATTCATTAATGAAGTTCACGCGGCAGAGCAGGCAATACAGTCGTGTTGATACATCGACTGTTCGACTTCTAAAGTAAACAACAAATTGGCACTCCGAGTCTCTAACGTCGAAACACGAGAAACCTTCGTACTCGTATCTAATTGACTCTCAATTTTCTTTAGGAGTGTCTTTCGTAATTTCTTTACGTCTAATGACATCTTGAAATATATTGGCTGCCACTGCCACGTTATAAAAAGTGTCCAGTTTCACCTTAAACAACATAATTTTATTTTTTGTATCTAATATAAGGAACACTTTAAATATAACTTATGGAACTCAGGGATAAAGTAGCTTTCTGTTATTGTAAGAAGTACCTACATAATTTGTAACAAATAGACAATTATGCTAAAAACTAAAACCCACAGACAGACTACGTTGAAATTAAAATCTCTTCAAAAAAAAAAAGAAAAAGGGTATAACTTTTTGTAATGAAAAAGATTTTAATACCACCTAAAACTTTGGATTAGAAACTTTATAAAACAAAACAGCAGCTGGTGAATTACGGCAAAGACTTGACTTTTATATCTCGGGCGGCGGTGTCGCGTTACAAATGCTTTCCCCAACCCTTGTCTACGACAGTGACTTGACAACGTAACGTAACACCTACGCGCTATGGAGCCAGACAACGAGGCAGTTTTGTTCGTTTTGCCTCGCAAGAAATAGATCGAGCCCAAGATGTAATAATACCCATTGTTCTGAAGTACGTTAAAATAAGTACCAACCGTGGGAAGTCCAAAATTAGACCTTGAAATTAATTACTTGAGTCCTGCTTCACGGACTTTCAGCAAAGTTTCTTACTTAAGAAAGTTTTTGGTTGCTTTCTTACCTAATGAACTCACTCGTCTTGGCGGTATTCTCTACAATCAAGATGTAGGGCAATTGTTATTGCCGTAAAGGGTTGCAACTTAAGAATGATTATTACGACCCGTTTCCGATATATTGAATGGTGTGCTAGGTAGAATAGCTATATTTAGCAACCCGAGAAATCGCATTGTTTATTTAAAAAATCCGAATCGTTCTGCGCGGAACGTCATTATTATATAAACAATCCCTTAATTGCAGTTTCATTGGTAAAACTAAAAAAAAACTGCGTATCTATATATTTAAGCCATATAGGAAACAGCTGGTTTTATTAAAATTACAGATTAGACATTTCTATATGGCACATAGAAATTATTCATCGTTCTGAATGATGTACTGTATACGTGATAAACGTTTGTGCATCGGTGTTCCTTACGCCCTTGAATAATACTCGTAAGAATAACATACCACCATTTTACGAACATTACTTTGAATTATGAACGCAATAACCGAACTGCGCTTTGATTAATTCCGTTGTTGCAATGTTCCTAAAATGGCAGTAAATGTGTTCTAACGAGATAATAAATTGGACAATACGGTGAGCTGGCTAATAATGAAAATGTTAGTGTTCGGACGTGACTTCCAACCTCTACTCATAAAACCGTCGTTTATTTTCCCTTCCATTCCAAAGTTTATGTCTCGAGACCGATTCGATTTTATGTTTTTGTACTTAGTTGTACTTTGTCGAACAGTGGGAAACGTGATGGTCGAGCATTTACACACTACGTGGATATTAAACGTAGATGCTGCAACGTAGTATTTTACTAACATAGTACTAAATACTACAGATAAAGTAGTTCTTATTTCTCGAATCGGGTATGGGCTCGTTCCATGTTCAAATAAATTATTTTATTTTTCTAACGTTTCCTGTTCACAGCGTTAAAGGTTTGAATTCAAAAGTCATCCCGAGCCATAACTTTGAAAATTTCTTTGAACTGATTTTCTATCGTACGTTCCAGAAATTGTAAAGTCGCGCTTTGTCCGAAAGAATAATATTTTTTTTCACCTACACGTTTGGTGTATTATCTACCTGTCTATTTGAAAGGTAGATAATACACCAAACGTGTAGGTATGTAAATGTAGACGTACCCCGTATTAATTTTCTTAAAGGTATCCTAAACTGGGCAACTTTGACTGCTCAATGAGCCTCGTATCAGATAAGTCAGCATTACAAATCACATACGCGCAGTTGTACCCTCTAATCAGGCCAAAAATTACAAGCCCAAGTACCTACAAAAATCCTTAACAAATTGAGAAAAGAGCGAGTGGATTTTGCAGTATTAATGTCTTTAGAAATGTTTGTTAACTCAAGCTGGCTACGACTGAATAATTAAAGCGATACTCGTATTACGGGTACACTACGGAGCTTTAAGGAAAATCATTAGAAAAATAAATATTCGTTGAAACCATCCTATACCTTTGTGTGTAGTCTCAATCGACTCAAAATATCGCTGTCTGCCATTATCCTCGTCGTGAATCTGAACGAAACCTCCCCTATATATATAATTGACAAGAACGATTTGAAAGTAAAATATTAAAGGCTTATGATTTAGTAAAGTGTAACGGCAAAAAAATCACTTTTGATTGCCAAAAATAGTAAAAGATCACAATTATATCCCCATTTTAGCGTGAAATTAGAACCAAAAATAGTTAATGACAACCAAAATTGAACTGTTGAGCTCTTCTAACCTAATCTATCCGTGTCGGGGTGCCCCAAGTCGGCCTAGGCAAAACTAGTTTGTTAATTTGTTATCAACCACCTCAATAAAATTTGGTGCTCATTTACTAAATTTAGTGATTAATTGATATTTTAGGTGATAGATGTTAGTGGTCTGACAACCAGTCTTACCAAGGGGTATCGTATTTCCCAGTAGTAACTGGGTTGTGGAGGTCAGATAGGCAGTCGCTCCATGTAAAATACTGGTATTCAGCTGTATCCGGTTAGACTGGAAGCCGACCCCAACATAGTTGGGAAAAGGCTAGGCAGATGATGATGAGATGTTAGTGGTCACAAAGTTATTTTTGGTGGTCATTATATTCATCCCCAATATTAAACATTGATTGCTACTGGCAATAACTCATCGTTACTTCTGTAACAAGCTCACTTTTTTTCTCACTTTTAAGCCGTCACGTCGTCGTCTCAACTGGCTTCTGATTCAAACGAATTTTTCACGCCTTATTTGTGTATACCAGACTTATACAGCATGTACCAGAAAGGTTTGGTCATATTTAAGGGTGAGGTACAGATCATCAAAGTGAACAAGGAATTTGTTCACTTTGATGATCTGTACCTCACCTTCAGGGGACTATCATCATCATCGTGAAAAAATAATCAGCTGTGTCATACTTTATGTTGAGTAGGTCTTAAAGTTTTGTATGGGACAGCAGATTTTTTTTGCGATTGCAGTGTTTGTCCCATAAAGAAATGTTTTTTTTTTAATCTAGGCCCACACTAGGATTTCTCCTGTATCGTGGGTACGTTTACAAACATTTAAACTCACAAACAGCCACACTCGGACTACCTGCAAGCCATACAAATATTGTTCCGTGGGGATCGATCCCGCCAGATCGCGTAGCAGCCAATTGCTCAGCCACCTTCAGTTGTTCATTTTGATGGTGTGTAGCTCACCCTGAAATATGACCACGCCTTTTTGATACACACTGTATGTTCCCACCAGTCTTCGTGTGCTTCTAAATTATTCGTCGGGTTTACTTACGACAAAACCTTTTATATTCTTCCAAACATTTTGTCCCTTCGTTTACATGGAAACGGACCATTAAAGCACCAAATTGTAGGCTTTCACGTAAATCGACCAAACGTTAGTGGTTACTGGTTATCACTCGGGCCCTTTGGACACTAATATTCTTGGGAATAAATATCAATACTTAGGAGTTGAAAACATTGCTGTGAATTCCTCGAATAAATGATTAAAAACTTAACTCAAACATCGGACTTTAAAATGATTATTTAAGTAACTTGAGAATATTGAGATACTCTTGCAATTTCAAAATCCAGAGAAATATGGCCGTATTGTTAAATCTATTGCTCAATTTTAAATGTAGTATCTTAATGAAATCAGTTTCTGAAAACAGACTTCGCAGATGTGAGTTCACTTTATTACTTTAACAAAGTTCTACGTTCATTTTCTATTACCTTACAATCATAAACAAGAAAGACGTTTCAAATTAAAAGCATGTTTCCAGTAACTAGTTGGGGGCGAGTCAGCGTTCAAACTTATTAGTTTTTCCAACATTTATTACAAAACGTAACTATAGCAAAACAATGAGAACGGAAAAATGCGCTCGGAAAGTGGAATTGGGCAACATAGATATGAGGTAGCGTTCACGAACAAAAATCAAACAAAAGTTTTCAATTGCAACAGCAATGAGCGTTTAAAAGAGCTTCCGCGAAATTTTTGTACAACCCCGGCAGCGGCAGTGTCCACAAATTTCCGTCCAAAGCGCGTATTTTGCGTACGGGTGGGTTTATTCGATCCACTCCAACTCCCCAAGAAAGGCCAGCAGCGCCTTGGTGTTGCTGACGATCTCGCGGAGGGTACCTGGGTTTCCGAAGTACTTTGCCCTGTATGCTCAAGACAGTGCAGCACAGGTAAGTAAACCTTTTCATGTTATGTCTTTTACGCTAGTAGTAGTTCAGTCCGTTTAGTTTAGGCGATAGTACAGTTTGTATATTGGTTCGTGTAATTTACTTTCTTGCAATCAGCTTTCTTTTGGATTCAGACCAATAATATATTAATTATTTTCTAAGCAATACATGTTTAAAAAAGAAGTGCCATTTTTTATTTTGATAATTTTTCTTACGCGAAGACATTAATCATAAAAATATTTTCGACGTTCAAGGCCTACCTCTCGTTAAACTCTAATGTCACTTCAGTTTAGGAAAGAGATGGAGCTATTCAAGGCCATGGGTGGCCACCGGTTCTTTCTCATTAAAGTAACAAGTCACTCAAACAATAGGCGTGCGTATGAAACAATGTTAACATTATAGTATCTGTGTATTACATATATTGTATATACACTTACTTACGTTATCATTCATAATTTCATCATCATTTTAACTTTTTATCATAAACATAGTATCTGTGTATAACAGATATTGTGTATATAATACTATACTCACGTTATCCTCTCATTATTATATAATTTCATCAGTTATTATCATTTTTTCAAAACGTTATATAACATTTTGTATAAATACGAAAACTGATGAAATTACAGTGCTAATGATGATTATGATGAATGGAAATGTAAATACAGTGTTATATACACAATATCTGTAATAAACTGATACTATATTGATGATAAAAACGCGTAAGTATAATGTATATACAATATCTGTAATATACAGATACTATAACATGCCAACTCATTAGGTTCATTAGTCCAAATCGCATTTCATTCGAAGCCGCTCATTCTGTGAAAGAAAGCCCCTGCCCCCGTATTCACAAAAACTTCAATTGGGGCTGGAGGTAAATACAAACCGAATGGTGCTCACCGTAGCTCGCTCTATTATTCTTGTATGCTGTGAACGTAGCGGCGTAGCCGCGTAGCTGCGTAGTAGCGTAGCCGCGTAGCACCGTAGCCGCGTAGCCCATATTCTCATCGCGATGCGACCTTGTTTCCGTCACGTAAATTCCAGCAAGTCTCGCCACTAGTGACTTTAACTTAGAGCGTTCCACTAGCAGTGGAATGCTCTAAGCATTATTTCTTCTATTTGTTTTCTTCACAGTCTTTGTTGCATCGCTCGTATCGAAAAAGCGTGAAAGCTCGTAGCCAAGAATCTCATAGCTAAAAGGCGGATTAATATTAAGAAAGTGACCGCAAGCATATAATTCGACGACCGCTCGCAAAATTCGAACATTACTTGAACATCTAGAACAGCTGATCGTTGCCAGAACAATAATACTGCGGTTGTTTCGTCTCGCATTAAATATGACGGACATTACGAAAACTGTTATCGTGAAACCACTGGTTTAATATAATGAAAGCAAGAGTAATAAATAAAATACTTTTTAATATACAGTAATGAATTATGAATAAGTAAAGTGGGACGACGCTGGTCGCTGTCGCTTCCTATATATTAACTCGTACGTTTACCGCAGACGATGTCTCCGTTAAGTGGGGTGGTACAACAGCGCGATCGGATTACCACACGACATGAATAATGATGCAGCTGACAGTACCAAATACATAATATGAGCCAAGTTTGTTAGTGTTAAAGCATTTACGTGATGCTAGCTTCTGCCCGCGGCTTTGTCCGCGTCGAGTTTGGTTATTGTCCCACGGGATCATGCTAGCAGAATAAAAAGTATCCTATGTGTCAATCAAAGTTATAAACTATGTCTGCTAAATTTCGTCTAAACCGTTCAGTATTTTTTGTGTGGAAGAGTAACAAACATCCATCCATCCTCACAAACTTTCGCATTTATAATATTAGTAGGAGTGCACAAGTTATTGAGAGCTTGAAGACCTACCAAACAATAAAATTAGGTTTTTTATTGTGTGAACTGCATTAAAAATAGTACGCAATGAAATTGAGAAAGCTTTATATTTTATCCAAACAAACATCCGCAAATGAACGGAAAACCGAGCTCAGGTTTAGTTGTTTTATTTTACTAATAGTGAAAAATTCGCAAAAATAGTTTTAATAAAACGCTCGCAGGAAAATTCTGTGGAAATGGAAATGTGAAGCTTGCTATTCGAAATCAAAGAAAATAGAAAAGGGTTCTCTTTTCACAGGTTCCTAAAATCTCAGTATTTGTTACATCCCGGGGCAAATTGCGGTGGAGTTCAAACCGAGCTCGCCGCGAATCTGTTTGCCCTCTTCACTTCATGAAATTTTTATCAAACGATCCGTTGAGAGTTGAGACACTCAACGACTGACCCAGGCGACGGAGATACTTGGATTACTAACTCTTTATTACCTATTTAACTGAAGTGAAGATTCTGAATCTCAATTTGATTACATTTCTCGTTTTACAGGCGTTTTATGCATTCAACAGATTTTCATGGCAGATTACCAAATCCGTTAATCTCGAGATTACAATTTTATGGTGAAACATAAAGTTAACGAAACGTAAACACACAATGTTTCGGAGTCTGTACAACATAAAATGCTTAACGCCAACATAAAAACTAAACTCCGAATTCAAAAAGTCAACGTTGTTTACTTTAAAACTGTGCCGAACAAAAGCGTATTTGCACAACTTTTGCTGACGTCACGTCACGTCATAGTTTAGTAGCAGGAGGACCGTGCGGAAGACATATTGGAATATTTTGCCGACACGACGCGGAGACGGCGAGGTAAACCAAAAGGCGATCATAGTCAAATGCAAATCGAAAATATCGATGAGTGGAGCATGTTGCCGGCATCGATAGCTCTCCAGGTAGACCGGGTCACGCTAAGTTTAGCGATGATGGTTACGAGTAAACAGAATAGGATATTGAAATGTTCATTTTTTTTTTTTTTTTTTTTTTTCTTTTTTTAAAAAACGTTGCCCCACACTAGGAATTTCTCCTGTATCGTGGGTGCGTTTACAAACATTTAAACTCACATACACAAACAGCCAGACCCGGAACAACTATCTGTAGGCTATACAAATATTTCTTCCGTGCGGGGATCGAACCCGCGACACGCAGCGCAGCAGTCAATCGCTCAGCCACTACGCCAACCGTGCCGTCAAACTATTAAAAATCAATTATATCATTATTAATTATCAATTATTTTATTATTTAAATATTTTGTTCGGATATTATATTTGAGTCTGGCAGATTAAAACCTTTCCTAGTTCAAATTGTTTATTTATTTTTTATTGCCATTGTGGAAACAATCTATAATGAATTTAACATGAAACTTATCATTTCTTATGCACAGACAATAAAAGAAATAAATCATTCTAGCTGCTAGAACTACTTCATATTTCAATATATATACTGACCCAGTTTTCACTCCGAATGCATCAAAATAAGGCAGTTTATTTTGTTGTTGGGGGTTTTGGGTTAACGTTATATTATTTTTAATTTTGATGCTAAATAAATATTGAACAATACTATAGTTAAACAAATCAAATCAAATATTCCACTCCCAGTCATTGCAATCTTGCGAATAAGCACTGTCAGATAATATTAAAAATTCAAGATTCAGAACATATCTTCTCTTTAATATGTATAGCCAGGGTCATTCAGGATAGTTAATTGCCCTGTGTAAGAATACAAGACTAGTATATTATAAGCTCTAGGTACTTCATATGTGTAACCGAACATTGTCTCGGAGCGTTGTCCGTCGCCGGCGGAATTTCTATTTGCTCGCGGTCTACCGCTCCGGCTCCATCGGGACTGGCACGACAACTATGTATTAAGTTAGCTCTATGGACTACTATTGTCTTTGGATTGCTGCATGCCTTCTTCTCCACAGCTAGTTTACAGCAGCAAAATACAACTACTTAGAAATAAACTGGAGAAGTAGGATTATTTTAAAACTACAGCTGAAGTTCTAGCTTATAAAGCCATAAGATTGTAATTTTTGATTGAAAGCAAAATTGTGGTGGAGAAACAATATTTATAGAATGTTCCTAATCTTAGAGCTTATAGGACTCAATCACCGCAATATACACGGGTATTAATTAAGTCATACGAAAAAATAGCTCCATTTGTGATCCGGACAAAAACTCATATGATCGACATGAATAATGTACATTGAACGATTTAAACATTTTACTAAAATATATCATTCAAATGATCACTGTTTAACATCAGTTAAAAGTATATCCAACCTAAAAACCGAAACAATTTGTTTGCATTTCATTAATTAAATTACTTTACATAACGGAGCGGAGCAAAATTGCCAACATTCCACTTTGTATTGTGTCCAGGCCTCCGCACAAAATATCGACAAACATAAACAAGTAGACCAGCCAATTTGAAGCTCAAGGAGAATGTATGAATCTTGTGAAAGAGAATCGTTTACAAACTTTGTTTACATTTGTCGTGTGATGAAAGAACAACAAACGGGTCTGAATATAAAAACACTTGCAGCTGCGGAATATTACGTGAGAGTTACCTTAATGTTTCTCTTATTCATGAAGTCTTATAACAGTCTTACTTAAATATTGCTCATCTTGGTGTAAATGTTATTCCCAGTACACTAATAAAAGTTTGGTTTGTGCATCCCGCAATAAATTAAGAACAAACCACTGTCTGATAAATTATTGCTTTATCTTTGTGGTTTGGCACGCGGCCAATTGTTGAACTTAAATAATAAATCAATCTCCAACCGATTTTACAGGTAACCGAGCTTTTGAACTTAATAATACTTAGTCGGTGGTAACTGGTGGTAATTATTGCAAGAGAAGTGATAGTAAGTGGGGCAGACCGCATCCAATTTGGTCCCTTGCGACGAGTCGAATTTTCAGCAACTAACTGGTCATAATTTCGTACAAACCAATTAAACTTTTCTTATTTTAAAACATGAGCAGTTAGCATAAAATATATGAGAATGGAATGGAATTGAAATTATTTCCAATATCTTGAAGTAGGTGTGACAGCAGACTTGCATGCGCTTGGCGCAAAGCCAATTAGGTTCAAAGATAGATTAACTAAAAACAGTCAAATATTCCACCTCTTTAACTGATTAATAAAGGCTAGTCGTACGGTGATCGCACGCGTCGGGCGTAAGTCTGTAACATGTGGTGAAAGAAATACAATACAATTCTCTGTACAATTGTACATAGCATTCAGTTGCCTAGTGCCGTGCCTAGTCTCAATGCGTGGTACTGTTTGCACTGCAAGTCAAAGTTTACTCCCTAGTTCTCAGTTTTTCTACATACTGAAATGAGAACTAGGCTCGTGATCATAAAAAAAAAACATAAAAACAAATAAAAAAAAAACGCTAACGCTGATTATGCAACCTAATGCATTACTTTTCCAAGAAGTGTGCATCGTGCAGATAAACCAGCCAGTACTCAAGAACTATTAATCTATCTGACTGGGTTTCAGTCTGTCTAGATTAATCTGTCTCAGGTACAAAGCAATTAACAGCTGTAATTAAACTTTAAAGGGATTTGGATATTCGTCTGCATTAACTTAATACAGGACTAAACGATTTGAGTTCAATAAACGCTTGCTTTGACATTTACCGTGAAACATGGAATACATAAATTTGCTGTTTCAGCGTAGTTCCTCGGAGTTCCATTTTGTCAATTTCGTTCGTCGTTCCACGTAGTATGAAGGCTTATAATATAGAGTGATTTCAGTAACGTTTATACGGTAGTGTGCTCAGCAAAGCTTGGAAATCTTAACTAATCTTATACGTGTGACAGTGAGTTCGTTGGTTTATCACGCCCGCCGACCTATGTAAGGACATTATTATCCTGGTGATTCGTGAGGGATATTTTCCGACCTCTGAGCAAATTCGCGGGCAAAAGCTAGTTATAACTGTGAATGGAGTGATTTAGCATATTTATGAGGGACAGGTAAGAGTACTTTGTCTTTGTGCGACGGGGATGGCTTTATGCCTTTGTTCGCTGTCGTTTGAGGATCACAATCAGTATACCTTAGAAATCCTATCCAATCAGTAAGACATCGTCCCTCTAGTACAAATAAGTTTTGAAATCATGACGACACGGCTTTGTGATTGTCAGCTATTATGGTCTGAATATAATTGTTAATTTGTCAGGGCAATTACCAGTCTAGACTATCATTAGAGAAGCTCGTGGCTCGTTTGCGAAGAGTTACTTACTTGATGAACAGAATGCTTGGTTAAGGGCTTCGTGAACACGACGCGTTCGTGTTCCACGGGCGCCTCAAAGAGATGTCAGCAAACAGGGAGGGGCCCGCAAGGGCCGTTACCTGCCAGAGCTGCGGGACTGTTTGAAAGAAATACCGCGGCCCTGGAACACAAAGGGCAAGGAAGGAACATGGATGGGTTTTAGTCAGTACAAGTCTGGCACTCCCTTCCGCTCCGCCCAGAGCGGGAGAAGTCACATGATGATCCCATCCGAAAAAAAAAATAAAGGGCTAGTGAACGGTCCGTTTACACCCTGTTAACATAGTTGAGGCATTGTTTTCAATATATTAAAATAAACAAGGCCTGTTTAGTCGATACAAAAAAGTACACGCAAAGAGCTCTTAAATAAAAATTCAAACATAAAATATTTTATATTTAAACATGAAAGTAAGAATTTATAATTTTCTTGCGTAGGGTGCTTCCTGAGATGTTTCAAAGTAATCTTATTACGGCCACTTTTAAATATTCAAGAGTTACAAACGCAGAAAGTTATATCAATACTAGTACTAGTAATATAATTAGGTAAATTCACTATTTATATGTAGTTAAGAAACGTTGTTTTATAATAATACAGGTCTTTCCCGAGGGGTGGGACAGTCAAGGATAAAAAAAAAAAACAAATTAAAAAAATATTAAGAAAGATACGAGGCTGAGATACTGATAGACAATCTATTATTATCTTCCTTTTAGGCCGAAAATACTGAAGAACGGAACTACCGGATGAAGCTATTAACATTACCATAATGTGGTGAATTTAATCCCTTTCCTGGGTGGGCACACGCGGCGGGATGGGCTGTGATTACACTCCCCGCTCACTTTATTTACATCTTCCGCATCGCATAAATTCGTAATACATATTATGAATAACCTCCCGTCCTCACGATCGGTAACAATGGATCAGAAAAGGGTTCGCCCTTTCAATTACGCAATCCGTATTGTCCTTTTTCTCGCAGCAATTCCCTTGTTTCCGATAACATAGATACGCTTGACGTATCCCAAGGTTTTCAGCGAATTTTAATAGGTCAATGTTAAGATATATTTGATCGACCAATCGAGACCAACCAGACATACCGAGTTTTCTTCGTGCTTCGGAAAGCACGTTAAGCCGTTGGTCTCGACTGTCATTTTTAGATCTTTGACAGTCGTTACAGGTAGTCAGTGGCGCAAAAAGTGACAACCAGTCTTACCAAGGGGTATCGTATTACCCAGTACTAACTGGGTTGTGGAGGTCAGATAGGCAGGCGCTCCATGTAAAATACTGGTATGCAGCTGCATCCAGTTAGACTGGAAGCCGACCCCAACATAGTTAAGGCTAGGCAGATGATGAATGTTAAGGTACATTTGATCTTTTATACTCAGAAACATTTTATAAGGTTTCAAACCTTAGTATAATATTTAGTATTCCGATTCTGAAAGAATCACATTATTCATTCAAGATGTTCCATCCCACCCAATATTTTATTTGTCATATTTGAGTCAGTTGTGAGTAATCAGGAAAATGAAACAGTATGATTTGAATGTATAATGAACCTTAACGTCTAAGGTTATGGACTACTATTGTGTACCTTGTCAAACAACTCGGGAATATTATCCCTCTGGCTAATGCTTCGCAATCATACTCCGTCATTGTACATTAGTTGACTCACATTGCAGCTGCTACAACAGAACGAATACATCTAGCTAAAAACTTCCATTATACAGCATAAAACAATACTGAATAGATTCATTTTATGTCTGAATGAAAATAAGATTTTCAATTTCGTTTGCTTCAATTGCTATTAGTTTTAATTGTCTTTTGAAAGTTTAATTTTAAGTCATAATCAATATGTCTGAATGTCTGATTTGGGTATTTGATTTTGAAAGTAAATTTGGGAAAATTTCTTTTACATCTCAATTAAAGCAGTTTTAATTAACAGTTATATCTAAAGAAATACTTTAGGCAGATGCGTTTTCAGCTTGTAAACGACGCTTTTGGCAAAAACCTTCACATAAAATAAAGTGTTCTGAAATGACTCGCTCGTAAAAAAAATAGAAAAAAAACCTAGTAAAAATAATATAAACCCTTTCTATTACAGGTGTATATCACGTGTCTCCATGTAATGCATGTTTTACCAGCTCCATGTCAACAAACCTCAGTAGTATCGCAGGAAGCGGCGAAAGCTACGGCGATACGAGCAACTGCTACGCCGTAGCAACTAGCTACGAATACGTAATACTACGTTTATTTGAATAGGAAACCGCGCTTGTGAACTCGGTCTACGGGTTAGTTTACCTGTTGAAAAACGTGAATTATTAAATTAAGGAAAATTATTTAACATTGTAATTGCACCTCTGATTTTTCGGATTCATGTGCGTATAGTATAATTATCACTTCCTTAAGGTAAGGCAAACATCGCGTCGTGAGGAAACCAACATGGCTGAGAGATATTATTTGCCGTAGTCGGGTAATCAAGTGATACTCGTATGTATAAAATTCGGCAGAGCTATATCTTTAACGACAGCACGTTAATGAGTAAATCTTTTAATTTCATCACACCTTCAAATGTAACTATTTGACGAACATTTAAAAACCAGCATTGGGAACAAGGTCCGAACAATCGGTGGTCAGGGCTCTTGAAAGAGGAACCTCCTAACGATACGCGCCTTGTCTAGAAGTACTGATTTCTGAATCAAGCCCTTAATCCAGCTACCGAGAGAGAGCCTTCTCAGATGATGTTCAAGGCTATTGGCTATTAAGCCATTAGCGGACACAACTATTGGCACAATGACTGCTGTACTCACGTCCCACATATCAACACCCTCGCGAGCCAGATCTAAATACTTGAATTGCTTATCTTTCTCTGCTTACAAAACTATTATATCTTTGGTTACTGTACGTAGTAAAAAATGTAAGTTTGTAATTCATGAATAATGAATGAAAACTATCAATGTATGTTAGGCTTACCATTCCCATTCAAACATGTTGAACCGTCATGCGTCAATTCTTAGTCAAGTTAAAGTAATCACTTAAGTTTAAGTAATTAATTAAAATGAATTTTTATGAAATCTGATTCATTTTAAAGGCTGGTCCCACAAACATCTGACATTATAATTGTTTTAATATCAGCAACTTACAATTTTTTGTTACTTATATTTAAGGCACAACGGTTAAGAACTGAAGTTTTTATGGCTCCGTCATTAAAACTCCTGTGGAACATTATTCTTGAAGTATCACTTTAATTAGCCACTTGTATACAAAATACCATTATTGTGTACAATTTGTATCAAACTCCGCCAATGTCTTTACATTAATTTAATTTTAATTGAAATCTGACTCTTAGATGATCATTAAAATGTCTGTATTCGCTAACATTTAACTTGGCAAGTGAGAGCAATGAATTTTCAACGTTCGGGTCAGAGCCGAGAGTTGAAATCGCAATATTTCAGTTAGTATTAAACATCCGTTTAGGTGTCCCTTTTGTCTATTCAGAAACGGTCGCCTACACGTAAAGCTGCTCCTTGCGTCGGAGTTCATAAGCCAGTGAATGAATGAATGACGTAACTGAAGCAAAGGCCTTTGTGAACATGACGCTCCTACTCCAATAGCTGCTGATTGTCGCGACGGACTGTGACGTCTTTTCATTTCTTAATGACGCTTCCTATGTAAATGTGTTAAACGCCTTCATTGTTTCATTATTTACCAACAACATTTTGAAAATGATGCATCCCGCCACGACTGTCCCATTCAGGCTCAATGGGTAGGAATAGTTACGGGAAGATTGTGAGCGTTATATTATGCACAGTCAACAAAACAGATAGGTATGCAGGGTCTAAAGATATAGTTTTAGTTTTTTTAGAAACTGTTGCACATCTTCAAATGAAATTTGAATTAATTTAACCAATTAATTATTTTTCTTCATTCAACTTTAATTTCATTCGAAAACATCGCTCGGTTTATAAGAAAAAATCAATTATATCTTTTGACCTTGCATACGTATCTGTTTTGTTGACTGTACCTACTAACAAAGATCTTAAGAAAATTGTCACTAACACTCATATGGCTTCTGTCCGAAATAAATTTTATATAAAGGGTGTAAAAAGACTCTTAACCATGCCGAAAGGCACTTGTTCTCCCCGTCATTGCGAATTTTTTTTTTTTTGTTTTAGACCATACCTGGGAATGAGAACCTTCTATTTACGGAGATATTGGGAGTCAAAGATCCAACTTTTTCACAAGTTTTTTTAAATTTAAAAACTGTAATTTAAGCACCTCCACGGCCCCCGTACTATTCAATCCATCAATCAGCACAATATTTTGAGTGCGTTACATTGAGTTCTGTCGTTAAACGTGATTTTGCATCCCAAAAAAAAAGGTCGTTTCCCAGTAATAATTTTTGCGTAAAGTTTGATGGTCATAATGCTTGGTTGAAGGCTCCGTGAAGGGTCCATTTATACCCTGTATTATGTAGTTTTATATCTTACAATAAACATAGCCTGTAAAAAATATCCTTACATCAGATTCAACGTCGACATCATTTCTCACAATCGTTTCAATAGTAAATATGTTGATAAAAATCTAAGTCTTTGACAACCACTGTCTCCGTCGCATTCTCGGAATTTAACGAAGAGACGTTAGAGAACTGACACGAGAGTCCGATCGATCGTCAGATTAAGCGTCGTAAGTGGAAATGGTCACACGCTCCGGAGGGATTCCGATCACAAACCCAAACCAAGCGGGAATCTTCAAAGAAAAAGAAAGCGTGACCGTCCTCGACAAACCTGGTGTCGCACGTGTTGGCAGATGTGATGAATATCGGGATGACATGGAGCGAAATTAATCGTGAAACTCAAAACCGTTCGCGATGGAGGACTCTGTGGACGCTCTCTAACCCATCTAGGGGATATGGGATTTTAAGTCAAGTCAAGTTGATAATAACTATTACTATGAGAGGCAGCCGCGCCCTCGTTTATGGTGAAATGACAATAACTGTCCCGCGACTTCACAAGTCACTCAGTATTGCATTAAAATATGTATTTTTAACAAAATCCTATGACAAGCCAAATCCAGTTTTATATTTAAATTGTTAAAACACAAATCCGTGATAGCCGATCGATTTAAAATGTCAGCATCTACCTGTAATACCGGTGAATGAAATATAATTTTGAGTAGCTCTATCCAATCAACGAGAGTCAAGTTTTATTCAGGGGAGTCAGGCAGTTTCGAAGTGAAGGTTTAAGGCAAAAACTTGGCTTAACGCCAGAAAAACTACACCGCTACGTTCTGAAAACTGCAGACGCAGTTTAAATTTCTCTCACCTCTTTCTTCACATATAA
The DNA here is from genome assembly GCA_950005105.1 of Lycophotia porphyrea. Lineage (NCBI taxonomy): Eukaryota > Metazoa > Arthropoda > Insecta > Lepidoptera > Noctuidae > Lycophotia > Lycophotia porphyrea. The sequence goes on from OX465389.1 coordinate 7,202,199, forward strand.
ATAAAATTGGAGTGTCTATTTGTAATATTAAAATAACCGCTTTTTACTAAGTTCATATGGATGTATACACGGTGCATATACCAAAACTTTTTTTTTTTTTTTTTTGTCTGTCTGTTTGTTCCGGCTAATCTCTGAAATGGCTGGACCGATTGACGGGACTTTCACTGGCAGATAGCTAAAGTAACAAGGAGTAACTTAGGCTACTTTTATTTTAGATAAATAAAATTAGGGTTCTTGCAAAGAAAAAAAACACATTGAAATTGTGAACAAAATTCGATTCAAATAGGGAAGTGCTTATAATAAAGGGGATTTTTTAATAATAATTTCACGCGAACGAAGGTCGCGGGTAACAGCTAGTTATACTTATAACTTAAAATCTGAAATACTGCAGAAAGTCCAGTGTGAAGTCTGAATATGTTATACTAATAACATATAATGCGTCGTCCTGCTTCACATTCGAGATCACTCATCATCATCATCATTTCAGCCAATAGACGTCCACTGCTGGACATAGGCCTCCCCCAAGTGTCGCCACATTGACCGGTCCCATGCGACTCGCATCCAGCGGATCCCTGCAACCTTCATCAGGTCATCGGTCCACCTAGTGGGAGGCCTTCCAACGCAACGTCTTCCGGTTCGCGGTCGCCACTCCAGAACTTTACGGCCCCATCGGCCATCCGTTCTGCGAGCAATGTGCCCTGCCCACTGCCACTTGAGTTTGGCAATTCTTCGGGCTACGTCGGTAACCTTGGTTCTCTTGCGGATGTCCTCATTTCTGATTCGATCACGCAAGGAAACTCCGAGCATAGCCCTCTCCATTGCCCTTTGGGTGACTTTAAGCTTTCTAATTAGGCCCATTGTGAGCGACCACGTTTCGGTCCCGTATGTAATCACTGGCAACACACACTGGTCATAGACTTTCGTCTTGAGACACTGCGGTAAGTTGGACGAGAAGATACCACGCAACTTCCCGAACGCTGCCCAGCCGAGTCGGATTCGACGATTGACCTCTTTCTCGAAGTTAGACCTACCTAACTGGACCGTTTGTCCCAGGTAGACATAATCGTCTACAACTTCGATTGTAGAGTCTCCGATCTTGATAGGAGTGGGTGTTACATGGGCATTCAACATGACCTTGGTTTTGTCCATGTTCATTTTAAGACCCACTCTTCCGGAAGCTCTACTGAGGTCATCGAGCATTGTACTGAGGTCCTCCATGGTCTCAGCCATAACCACAATATCGTCGGCAAACCGAAGGTGAGAGATGTACTCGCCATTGACATTGATGCCTAGCCCTCGCCAGTCCAGAACCTTGAAGACATCCTCCAGTGCAGCGGTGAACAGTTTCGGAGATATGACGTCTCCCTGTCTCACACCTCGCTGCAGAAAGATAGGTTCCGAGGTCTGGTCCTGAAGTCGGACTGACATGGTGGCGTTTTTGTATAAACACTTCAACACCTCGATGTACCGATAATCGATTTGGCACCGTTGGAGAGACTGCAGTACAGCCCAAGTCTCGATCGAATCAAAGGCTTTCTCGTAGTCCACAAACGCTAAACAGAGAGGCAGGTTATACTCTTCGGTCTTCTGTATAACCTGCCGCAGCGTATGTATGTGGTCTACGGTGCTAAAGCCTTTTCGGAAACCGGCTTGTTCGGGAGGCTGGAAATCGTCAAACCTGCGCGCGAGACGATTCGTGATGACTCTTGAAAACAACTTGTAGACATGGCTCAGAAGTGAGATGGGCCTATAGTTCTTCAGCCGGGCATTGTCGCCCTTTTTGAAGAAGAGTACCACCACACCTCTGCACCATGCCTGTGGCGTTTTCCCCTCGAGTATGACGGAATCGAACAGCTTCTGAAGGGCCTTAAGTACCGGTTTTCCACCCGCCTTCAGGAGTATGGCCGTAATTCCGTCATCACCCGGTGCCTTGTTGTTTTTAAGCTGTTTCAGAGCCATCCTAATCTCGTACAGGCTGACGTCCGGGATGTCTTCGGTATAGTGTCGGGTTAGTCTAGCTCTTGGGTCGTTTGCTAGATCTACAACAGGTTCACTAGTTGACGTGTATAACTGCCCATAGAACCTCTCGATCTCCCTCAAAAGCTCAGGTTTGGCGGATACGATCCTGCCATCGTCGGTCTTCAGTTTTGCGAGCTGGCTCTGCCCAATAGCCAGATCTCTTGCAAATACCTCGGAGCCTTTATTCCGCTCAATTGCGTCTTTAACACGCTCGGTATTAAAGCTGCGGAGGTCGCTCTTCAAGGATTTAGAGATCCGTCTATTAAGCTGCCGGTACTTCCACGCCTCGTCTGAAGACTGCAGGATCATCTCACGCCGCTCCTTCATGAGCTTGAGAGTATGCTCTGAGAGTTTTTTGTTCTTGTCTGGACGACGGGTCTTGAAGAACTTAGACCCAGTCGTATGGACAGTTTCCACGAACCCGTCGTTATATTCGTCCACTGAGCTTCCTAGGCACTCGAAACGATTCTGGAGTTCAAGCTGAAAGCTCTCGGGGTTTTGGATCTGCATCTGTGCTGGACGGAGCGTAGACTTCATCAGTCGAGACCTTTCAAGCTTGATATTGATGTTCAATGTGCCTCTTACCATGCGGTGATCGCTCCCGGTTTTCACCGAATTGATCACAGAGACATCATTGAACATTTGCTTCTTGGTTGACATGATGAAGTCAATCTCATTTTTAGTTGCACCATCGGGGCTCTGCCAGGTCCACTTCCTGTGCTCACGCTTTCTGAAGAAAGAGTTCATCATATAGAGGCCCTCCTTCTCCATAAAACTAGCCAGTTGGTGACCCCGGTGATTCCGACGTCCAAACCCAAATTTCCCCACCTGCAGCTCATCACCGTCTCGTTTGCCCAGCTTCGCGTTGAAGTCTCCCATGACAACGGTGAAGTGAGTTTTGAAACCATGCATGGCTTTAGAGATATCCTCATACATGGTCTCCACTTCCTCGTCGGGGTGTGCCGAGGTCGGGGCGTAGACCTGTATGACCTTCAGCGAATATCTTGAGGATATTCTGAGTATAAGGCACGCCACCCTGGTCGACACACTCTCGATCTTCACCACGTTGTTCACGAGGGACTTGTGGACGATAAACCCAACACCACCCTGGGACTGCCGGTCACCCTCTCGGAAATAGAGCAGGTTGCCGGAATTCAGGGTTATCGTGTCCTCCCCCTCTCTTCGGACTTCAGATAATCCCACAATACTCCATCGCAGCCTGCTCAATTCCTCTTCGAGTTCCGTTATCTTCTCGTCGGTCCGGAGTGTACGCGTGTTGTATGTTGCCAGGTCAAGTCGTCGGTATAGGCAGCCAGATCCCGTCCGGAGATTCTTCGCACCCCTTGCCACGCCGTCACCTCGACCGCTACCATAGTCGAGGGTAGACGGGCTGCCGGGTACTAGGGGCCATTTGTGTGTTGCGCTATTCATTTGGGGGGTTTTGCCATAATCGCCACGCTTGGCAGGCGGGTTGGCGATCGCAGTATGGTTGTTACAAAGGCACAGAGAACGCTGCTGCCCATTCTCTGGTAAGTCCCTTAGTCGCCTCTTACGACACCCACGGGGAGATATGGGATGGTATTATTCTTTACGTCCGACACCATACAGAACACTGACCATACGAGATCACTGTGCCTATGTAACTCGTGTGAAGACAAAGAGAAGGAGTACATACCACACACAAGCGTATAATAACCGTATTCGATAGAACTCTCGGTAACGTGTATTTTGATCCTAGCCCACACATGTTATTCAATAACTCTGATTCGAGATACAGCGCATGATGTATTCAGAAATGTAAATGTAGGCATAATAGTAAATCAATAGCGATAACAAAGCAGACATGTGGTTGTTACCCACGTTATACAGGATATTATGTTGGAGTTATAATCAAAACGTGAATAGTTTACAACATTTAGCGGTAAATGAACAACAAGATAAACTATTTCAATGTTGAAGTCGAAACTGGTTCTGAACTTGTTAATGGGTAAGTCATTATTTCGTGTCTAAAAGTATAACGAGAGGCATTTATAGCGGGGTCTTTGTTTCTGAATACAGCACGACAAAAGCAATCATATTTTTTTTTCTAAATATTCCAAATTCAGTCTGGAGCTTGTGATATGAAACATGTACACATATTCTCAATTCTCAATTCTTTATTGCATACCAAAATGTAATAAAGGTGGTAGGAAAATAAATAAATATAGTAACAATTATGGACCCTGTCGGGCACAGTAGCAGAGAGGAGGAAGAATACTGGCTGTTTATTGCAGTTATTTAGTAAGTTATACTGTTTTATTTACAGAATTGAATTTAAGTGTCATAATTATTGATTTATAAATTATATACATTAATTTATTAGCAACATTGTAAAACCATTTATTTTTTAATTATTGTTTTATTGTTAATTTTAAAAAAATATGTATTTTCCGTATGCGTGTGTATACTGAGTATATTTTGTAAAAAGAATTAGATAGTGCATTTTCTCACAAGGAAAAGCTTTAATTTATTGATAAAGATGTTATATTTATTTAAATTCTTTATAATTTCGGGTAGCTTATTATAAATTTGACCAGTTTGAATAGCTGTAATACTTTATTAAAGACTTCTAGCTTTTTTCCGTCCATTAGCTACGAGAAATTCTTTAAAGCTTAGTAACTGTGGCGAGTAGTGGGCAGAGCCATGTCACGTCTAATCGAAGGCCGACTTGTGGCCGCACTTTCAGTGGTCGGGATCGCTCCGTATAACTGATTCTTGCGGGTATAATCTGTGGAGCGCCCATACTCAGTGCGTGAAAGAATCTTCTGACTAGGTTTTTTTAGAAACGTAGTTGATGAAGGCTTAAAAGAGTAATTGGAAATGCTTTTGTTTTAACATTTCCATCGTGTAACCTTTATAAAAACTGACAGGCTATTCGTAGAATCATAAATGATTGCAAAATGTGAGGTTGACTAACGCGATGCAGCTGAAAACTAGTATTTCACATGGAGTGACTGCATATCTGATCTCCACAACCCAGCTACTGCCAAATACGACGGGACCAACGGCTTTTTGTGACTTAGATAAGTATGTAATGGATGGTCACCCATCCACAGACCAACCTCGGCAAGTGCTGTTTGACCTTAAAGATCGACCCTCGCGGCTGTTATAAGAGTATGCTAAAAGAATTCATAAAAACACAAATACCTTTTTTAATTTGGAACGTAGATAAATCTTAGTGAGCGGATATTTATTTCCTCTGCAAATCAATAAAATATTTCTCTGAATCCAATATTTTATCTGTTTAATTACTTCTTTCTCCTTAATCTCGTTAGTGTCGATGGGTGCGCCAGGTGTCCAGGTGAGAGACAAGGGCCGCGGCCTACGCCCCACACTACTTGCACACTCACCGCGTGAAGAGAAAAACGTGAAACGTAGGGAATTAAAACACATTGACGAGTATACGAAGTAGGCAGGTAGGCAGATCTTTCTTCTATCGAATAATAATAAAAGCAATATAGGCTCTCGCTTGGCAGCTTGATCCAAAAAGCAGTACTTCTGGACACGGCGCGTATTGTTAGGAGGTTCCTCTCTCAAGAGCCCTGACCACCGGTAGCTCGGACCTTGTTCCCAATGCTGGTGGGCTACTATTTTTTATATTTTTAAATGTTTTTTTTTTATGTTGTTTTTTATTTAATATTTAAAAATGTAATCAATATGTATACAGATAAATAAAGGAAATAATAAAACAATATCAAACTTAATATAAATAAAATCAAAAAAGTAATACATACAAGGGTTTTAGGCGTAGTAATAGATAAGGATATAAACTGTAAAAAAACGTAGATAGTGTAAGCACTAGAATTATAGTACATTATGGTACAAGTGAGTAATGTTGGTGATTACCGCTGAGGCGCCATTGAGACCCGAGCCGTTAGGTGAGGGTCTCAAGAGAGCCGAGGACGGTAATCATCAATACACACGTGTATCATACGACGTTTTTCAACACACTTGTGAAGAAAATAATACAAAAAATTCATTTTATTTAGTAGATAAAAAGTTTATTTAAAGAAACAATTAGTAAATGTGCAGTTAGTAAAATTTTAAGTAACTGTTTTTGATGGCCATGGTTCTCTACGTATTTTACAGTTATATTTGTTAGTTCTTGTATCCTAAATGCACCAGTTACACCAAATATTAAAGCAACCTGAAAAAAAGAAACAACAATTAAGTTCAACACACAACACAGGCTGAAGTCACATAGATATTTAAAATTAATTTAACTAACCTTAGTAGCCAGATATTGGTTATATGGAGACGATAAAAACTTTGATTCCTTGCTTCTAAATCCATCGGATAGTCTCTTGGTGATAGTTTAGATAAGCTGACACATTAGAGTATGTTTTTTAAGTCCACTCCATTCTTTGCTCGGACTGTACTTTTTAACATTGAGTGTTACACCACAAAGAGATAGGTTTGCACTTAGAAAATAATTCTTTAAAATACGCCATGAACACATTTTCTGAAAAAGACTGCGTATTCTTGTTGTTTTGCCATTGTATGAAATTTTGGTACGCCAATAGATATTTGTCCTTGGAATTTTCAGGTAGTAAACATTCCATAACGCTAAGGGCTTCACATCTTAAATCGGGCGGAATACAACATAAATTATTTTCTTCATATCTATTACTTGTAGACATTTTAATTAATAAATAACTATAATTTCAACAGTGAAAACGAATTGTGAAAATAATTTCGTAATGGCGGGAAAAATTAATCAGTTTTCCTATGCGCGCGCATCTAACAATGGCGATCGGCCATAGACTAAATAATGAGATTTCTTTTTTTTTTGCTTCTCGCGGATAGCGTTTTATCCACGTACAAAATGGGGAATTCAAAGTTTTCTTTATTACAGAGAAAACTAATTTATACTTGAGTGAAAGTTTTATATATTAAAAATGTACAAGTTGAAATTATCTATTTAAATACGAAGTTGCATGAAATGAGCGAGAAATAAGTACATTAATTTATTTGTACTATTGAACACGATTGTTTTTTGTATCGAAACTTTTTTAAGAACAAAGCAACTAAACCAATAAAATAAAAAAAAAACCCTATAACTCACTTGTGAATAATAGCAATGAAAAAGTCACAGTTTGATTATAGGTGTCATTATGTGCCTAATTGCGGTGAAATTAGAGCCATTTTATGAGCAAGTGTGTTGAAAATAATTTTTCAACACACTTGCTCATAAAATGGCTCTTTCGTTTTTTTTTTTTATTTTGTTGGTTGAGTTGCTTTGTTCTTAAAAAAGTTTAGATACAAAAAAGATCGTGTTCAACAGTACAAATAAATTAATGTACCTATTGCTTGCTCATTTCATGCAACTTTGTATTTAAATAGATAATTTCAACTTGTACATTTTTAATATATAAAACTTTCACTCAAATATAATTTCTTTTTCTCTGTAATAAAGAAAACTTTGTAAATTCCCCATTTTGTACGTGGATAAAACGCTAACCGCGAAAAACCAAAAAAAAAGAAATCTCATTCTTTAGTCTATGGCCGATCGCCATTGTTAGATGCGCGCGCTTAGGAAAACTGATAAATTTTTCCCGCCTTTGCGAAATATTTTTCACAATTCGTTTTCACTGTTAAAAGTATAGTTATTTATTTATTAAAATGTCTACAAATAATAGTTTTGAAGAAAATAATTTATGTTGTATTCCCGATATAAGATGTGAAGCCCTTAGCGTTGCGGAATGTTTACTACCTGAAAACTCCAAGGACAAATATCTATTAGCGTACCAAAATTTCATACTATGGCAAAACAACAATAATACGCAGTCTTTTTCAGAAAATGTGTTCATGGCGTATTTTAAAAAAATATCTTTAAGTGCAAACCTATCTCTTTGTGGTGTAATACTCAATGTTAAAAAGTACAGTCCGAACAAAGAATGGAGTGGACTTAAAAAAACATACTCTAATGTGTCAGCTTATCTAAACTATCACTGAGAGACTATCCGATGGATTTAGAAGCAAGAAATCATAGGTTTTATCGTCTCCAGATAACCAATATCTGGCTACTAAGGTTAGTTAAATTAATTTTAAATATCTATGTGACTTCAGCTTGTGTTGTGTGTTGAACTTAATTGTTGTTTCTTTTTTTCAGGTTGCTTTAATATTTGGTGTAACTGGTGTATTTGGGATACAAGAACTAACAAATATAACTGTAAAATAAGTAGAGAACCATGGCGATCAAAAACAGTTACTTATAATTTTACTAACTGCACATTTACTAATTGTTTCTTTAAATAAAACTTTTTATCTACTAAATAAAATGATTTATAGTATTATTTTCTTCACAAGTGTGTTGAAAAACGTCGTATGATACACGTGTGTATTGATGATTACCGTCCTCGGCTCTCTTGAGACCCTCACCTAACGGCTCGGGTCTCAATGGCGCCTCAGCGGTAATCACCAACATTACTCACTTGTCCCATAATGTACTATTGTATACGCACTGAAACAGGTTAAAAATGTAACGAACATAAAAACTGCCATTATGCCATACCACGCGTATGTACAATCATTACTACGCTTTGGATTTGTAATGTGGGCATTATAGCTCTATAGCTCAAAAAAAGTGCATCAGAGCAATATTATGTGGACCTTGTTACCTAATGACTCATGTCGACCAATGTTCAAAAAGTTTGGTTTGTTACCGTTGCCATCTCTATACATTTATGAAATATGTCTGTTCGTAGTTAGGAATAAAGAACTATTTAAGACAGCAAACGATGTGATTCCTATGAACAGAAGAGAACCTTTTATGATAGTATTGAATGATTTGCCAAGACTTGCCAAATACAACAAAAGCTAAAAGCAATGTGCATGCGTGTTTACAATAAGATACCAAGAAATTTCAAAATATTAAATTTAAGATTAAATTGCACAATAATGAATGAATGTAATTTCTACAGTCTCAGGGAATTTTTGGATAAAAATGTTGATGCTTTCTAACATTTTGTTAAACCCTATTTTGCATGGTTTGTTCTATCTTGGCTAAACATGTTTGAACTGTACTAATTTTATTTAAAACCATTGTATACCATTTTTAATGCAAATAAGTTATTTATGATTATGAAAATGCAGCCATGAACACACATGCATGTGTACAGCGAGTGCAAGCACACTCGTGACTGTTATTTGTGTCGCATACTTTGACATCGTCGTACGCATGCGTGAATATGTAACTTTGGCAACACTGGGGCCCCGGGTGCCCTAGAAGGACATACACTGACCTTTTTAGTGAGGATCTTCAGAAAGTCAAGTGCGTAGTACTCGCAACCGGCACATGTGTATTACCAGATTTATAAAGGAGCATGTAGGATCATATCAGCTGGCGTTTTGTAGTTTCTACTTCCATAAGAAATAATTGATGAAGAGACGAGAGAGAGAGAGAGCATGGAGTAGACTTTCTGTTCGTATCTATGTGAGGAGTTAGGTAGACAACACTTTCTACAGAATTTCCTTACGAGAGCGACTTGAATAAAAGGAACCCTTTTAGCGAGCGCTCAAAAAAGTTGGGGCTTCTTAAGAACTCCATTAAACCGTTCCGAGCCATAACAACATGAATAGCTGATTGAAAACCGTTAATTATTTTGTTGAAAAAATGGTTTTGTGTTACAGGTTGAGCTGGGGGATTAAAATTTTGATGTACCTGTTATAATTCTATTATTCTTTATTGTACCTACACAAATAAAAAAAAATATAAATTGTCATCGCCCAGTAGTAGGTTTTCTTACAGCAAACCTCATTGCGAATTAATTATGGTATCTTTGTTTCCGGGACATCTCTGTGAGTTTTTTCTGAGTTACAACGGCAGTTTTTTTTTATAAATAAAATGCTGGTAGGTTACCTACTAATGTTCTAAAAATAAATGAAAAACTTTTACCTACTGTTTCAGTGCCTTATCTATAGAAACACATTTTAGAGATTAAAAAAAAATTTGTTACTGCCTCTTTGAATAGAATCGGAAACTTCATCATCTACTAGGTTCAGCAAAAGAAATTCAATTAAATTAAAGTAATGGATAGAAAGTTGTAATTCTGCAATTTGGAATTTGTAACACGATTTTTTTACATGTTTTGTGGCCAAGGCTTGAAAACTTTTTTTTAAAACTTAACTAAGTCTAGGTAGGTATTTAATCCCGCTCAGGATGCTTTTATCAACTTGGGCACGTCATCTCAAAAGTAACGATCATCAATTTATCTTATTATGAAGTTTATTAAAGTTCTACTAGGTAATATATAAGATAACATGCAAGTGTATTTAAATGTCTTTGTATATACATATTTTAACATATAGGCACATATGTATAGGAAAATTAATTACTTAGAAGAAAAAATGATAACAGCATCATCGTAATCACGTCAATTTGCCGTGATATAGCATTTCATACAACTGTCAAAGAATGACAGTTGTGATTTTAAATTTGCTAGTCAATTTATTCAACAATATATTCCCTCACTTTACGTAGGTATACCAATATATACATGTCGGATAAAGAGTCACGTATTGTTAAAGTGTATCCGTTAAGCTGCGTACGGATAGCACGTTTCTGAGTTACGCGTAGTCGGGATTCGTTGCCCACGCGTACGTTGGATACGCGTACAGCTTCTGTAGATTGCCGCAAACCTGAACGCAAGGTGAATCGATCCACAGCGTTGTTCTGTTAGTTGCTAATATAGTTTTCATCTTTTTCTTCAATTCTTGTTTTTGGAATTTTCACTTCTTTTGAAATTGCCCTCCATGCATCTTCGCGTAAATCGTTACTTCGATAGTTAAGTAATGTGCTATCTATATGTGTGTGAAATTCGTAAAGTTGAATTAATTTGATAACATTTTCAGTATTGAAACTCAGTGAACACGCGTGTCTATCCATTTTGCCGACTACGCATAACGATTTACGCGCTGTCCGTACGTGGTTTTACAGAGAATAATAGTCGGCGCGTCTCGTCTATGAGATACTTTTGTGCGTAGCACTTGAGTAGTGCCGTACCGCGAACAAATAATGTGTTTGTTGCTCTTGTTCCAATACAAAGAAGGTAGGCCCCACTTTATATTATGAAGCTGAAGAGTCCACAAAAGTTTCCGTACCTCATTTGCACCTTCTCGTTGGGTTCTAAGAGACCACTTTAGTATTACCGGCCGTGCCATATTATCCTGGTGAGATGATCTTGTGCCGGGAAAAGTATCTAACTACCTGATAGTTTTAGGGAAAACTGCGCAAGTTTGTTGTTAAGACAGGCCATGTTTTAAAGAACATTCCTATACTCTTATCTTACACCTGGTCTTAGATAATTGAGATTACATTAAATTCTTCTTTGACATCGATTAGTGACATGCAACTGTCTCATAACTCGCTCCCAATAAACACACTCTTGTGAAAAAAATCATTTTCGTAGAACAATAAAAGTAATTAAAACTTCTCCTTTTATCAACTCTCGATCTACCAGTTCAAGATCTTCCATGAATGGATTCCTCATTTAAACTATAGTCAACAAACTTAATGTTTCTATAAATGTTAGTTCTCGGAAATTACGTAACATGTAGACGACTATTTAGTTAGTTTAGTCTATCTGGAAGCGCGCGCTTTTGGTATTTATTACCATCTTTGTTTGTTCCTCTCATACGGTGTATCTCTGGAATTCATTCTTGAATCTCTGGAAATTACAACCGAAAACGTTGTAATACTAATAAATACAAAGGTACAATGTTTATTCTACGTTCCTACTCAGGTTAGGACAAAGATAATATTACCTTCTGTTTACTAAGAAAAAAACAAAACTTTTCGATTGAAAATTCAAATGTGAGAACCCGTTTCCTTTCAGTTTTTATTTATTACTTTTTGGTAGCTTTGCATCAAAAGTAATAATGTCTCAGTACAAAGGACGGACGTCTTACCCATGTACCCATAAGGTAGAGGTTATATTATAAATATTCTTGAGACTTATTGTGGCGGTGATTTCTGGATTACGATTTAAATTTTTGGGCAGAACTTATCTGTGCCTGTTGTTTATATAAAGCCCACAGCAACTGGCAAAAAAAAATAGAGAGTATTATCTCCAATTAAAATGGAACTGTAATTATGTTAGGCGACCGTTACTTGAAAGGTGCTTCTGTAATTCGACGGCAGCAAGGAAGGACCAGGAACTTCTACAAGATCAAAGCTTGCTTCTTCAATTTGTAATGGTTAATCATAAAAAAAAAATTCATAGAAAAGTTATTAAAAATATATACCTGGATTGAATAAAGAATTCTGAATTCATTTATATTAAGAAGTGAATCTTGCAAAAAATGCAGTTGTCTTTTTGTTCTTTGCTGCCGTCAATTATTATAGTCTGACTGAGATGAATGAAATGTGGTATGCGTGGTAGTAAGTTAGACGTAGTATTGGCTCGGGGGGCCACCGAAGTAAAATGTGAGCATGTCAAAGGTCACAATCTCAAATCTTAAATTATTATTTAGCAAATTAAATACCAACATTAATTAGCCTTGCATACAAATCAGGGTTGGAAGTCTTAAGGGGCCGGCGGACGATGAATTGTCCATACAAACGTAATACCAAAATCATTTTCAGTTTAAGCATATTTCGACCTTATTATGCTGTTATTCGGAACAAGACAGTGTTTACCTAGGTTTCCATTTTTTTTTTTTTTGCAAAATATTTACCTAAAACGAATTGTAAACAAATTGAATCTCTCACATTTTTACAGTATAAATAAGCGGTTTTCATCTCATCTGTTCTATATTAAAAGCGGTAATATTTTTAATTTTGTTTATTTCGAAACATGACTTATATTGTTAAGTTACACAATATAAAAATTGGAAAAGCATTGAGTTTTCATTCATCATTTTTGGTATTACGGAACACATTCAAATTAATCACAAATGTTTAGCGGTGATATGAATGAACGATAATTATAGAATAGTAGCTAGGCAAACACTATCCACACATGTTCCCGCGTGGCTTCGCAATGCGCCGGGAAGTGTGAAACAGAGATAACAATATTTTGACGGCTTTTTCCTTCGCTTCGAATTGCAATTCCGCGCGGCCTCCGCAGGGCTTTTAATTATCATTAATAAATATCTTGATAATAATAAAACCACCCAAGTGCGTGTCAGGTCACAATGTAGGGTTCCGTAGTTGTGTTTAATATCCCTAACTGTGTATTGACATTTATGTTTCAAGAATGTTCTAAATATATTTCATTTCGGTTGCAATGGAAATACAACTTTGTCATGTAGGTACCGAAAATATAATTATGAATTCAAATTTACACAAATACAAAAAAAGAACACGACATTGCCACGGTAAAAATATCTACAGTATTGTATCTTCATACAAACGGTCGGAACGCGAGTCATACCTACACGAGCTCGAGGCAGTGTGCAGTTGGGAGGCAACAGTAGCGAATGCACCGCACTGACGAACGAACGTTATGTTGGTGTTTAAAGCAGAAAGCGTGCATTTGAGATAAAAGTAGGTACAAGTATTTATTAAATATGCCAAAGGGTTATAATAGAGTATGTTATGCTGTCTTTGGTTGCTTGAATTATTCAACAACGCATCCAGAGTTATCATTTTTTAAATTACCTTGTAACTCCGAAAGGTATAACTGTAAAATAATTTGTATACTTATACCTACTAGTAATAAGTAATTTGTTTATTTTTTAATATGTATGTATTTCGCTTTTTGCATCGAGTAAACTACCTGGATTAATTAATAAAATAAGTGGATAGGGTGAAAAAAGTGACACACGACTGACTTTGATACCTAAGCTCGTGTTAAAAAAAACTAATAGGTAGTTTCCTAGGCTAGACTATCTACTTAGTTACTCATGTACTTACCTTCTTACATATATTATTGAATTAGACATAATATAATTATGAAATCATTATGAGAGTAAATGGTAGGTTTCTACCTAGTGAGATTAACCTACATTATAATTTAGGTACTTTTTAAGTAAGATTTTCTAGTAGGTAGATAGAGGTTTTGATTGCTGTACGTAGCGCACACGCGATGAGATGGTTGATATTTAGTAACGTTTGCCGCGGTTTGTTTCACGCGGCAGCCCTATCGCGTGCGTACGTACCGCCCGGCTGTAGGTAGTTATTTCAAGGCCAGGGCCGAGTCACGATACTGATTATATTTATACTATGACATTGCCGAGCCTCGAATGACGTGACGTGGATGATACGACTTGAAAGAAAAATTCTCAATATTTATCGGTAGCGAGCGCTGAATTTTCCCCAGCTTAGCCACTACATTTTTCACTATTGTTTTACCCGTTTGAAAATTGGTTTGAAATAAAATCGATTGAAATGTACCCTCACGGTATAACCTGCGTTTGTAAGACCGGTACACGATAGTGAGTTTGTGACCATATTGCAAATTGCTGTAGGAGGGTCCCAGGACATTTAGATATTAACATAATTTATTTTTTCTCGGATCGCGTAGCGACTTTTTCCCAATCATCTCTTTGTGTAGGGGTTTCTTATCACTTTCAAGGTATTTCGTTATTCGATGGTGCATTGATGTATTTTGTTCTTTTGTTAGTCACATAGTCGACATGAATTATTAAATACATTTTTATGAGTACTTTTCCTCTCTTTTTGCATGTAAGTAGTTCTTCTTTTAGAGAGGAGGCTTGAGTCCCAGCAGTGGGAACAGTTTTGATAATGCTTATGCTATTCCCTCTTTTTCAATAATTATAAATAATATACCTATAAAGGGTGTAAACAGACTCTTAACGAAGCCGAAAAGCACTTGTTCTCCCCGTCATTGCGATCATTTTTTTTGTTCTAGACCATACCTGGGAACCTTCCAGTTACGGAGATATTTGAGGTCAAAGTTCCAACTTTTTCAGAAGTTTTTTTTTAAAGACATGTTTTTAATGTAAGATTTTTGCTTTAAAAACCTCCAGGACCCCCTTACTGTTCAATCCATCCACTAGCACAATGTTTCGAGTGCGTTACATTGGGTACTACAGTCAAACGTGATTTTTCAGCACAAAAAAAAAGTCGTTTCCCAGCGCTAATTTTTGCGTAAAGTTACTTAGTCTGATGTACATAATGCTTGGTTGACGGCTTCGTGAAGAGTCTGTTTACACCCTGTATAACAAACACAGAAGAGTTTTAACATCACAGTCAAGATTTTTTTTCTTGAAATTGCCATCTGTACGTACCTAACTAAGAAAAAAAAATTAAGCCAAAATTGAATAAAAAGCAAAATCCTTCGAATCAGTACAGTTCAAAGGTAGACAAGAGGCATTTGGGGAACGCCGAAGCGGCAGTGAACACACTCAAGTCAATTTTGTTCTTTATAAAGTACGTTAATAAACTTTCTGCGGCGTAAACAAAGTCACCTGCCATACTCGTACATATCTTATTTTAAAACGTGACAAACTTTTATTTTTTCATTATAATTACTCTTTGAGTTTATTAGGCACTTTCGTTGCTTTATATTTAGGTTTATTTTCCTTTATTTATTTCTACAACTCAAAACTCAAACTCAAACTCAAAAGCATTTATTTCAATTAGACCATTACAGGCACTTTTGAATGTCAGAAAAACAAATTAGGCTAAGCTACAGTCACAGACACAAGGCATAATAACTTGTGAAAGTACTGTAGTTGCCCATTCCAAAGCGTAGATCTCTATGGAGAAGAATGGGCAAGAAACTCCATGGACACTCTTTTCAATCAATATATTGTTACAAAATCTTGGTTACATCATTCATATTGAGATTATACATATATGTGAGAACGATGTAGAAATACGTGCACGTTAAGAGCGTCCAGAGTAAAATATTATATCAACAATTTAAAAACAAAGTAAGTAGTTAAAATAAACCGTGGCAGCTTAGAGATGACCAATCCCAACCGACAGCGCCCGTTCACGAGCATGACGCATGGACACATTGATTACCTACATTTTTAAATATTCCTTTAAAACATATACATCGTGTAACGGAAAGGGTATATATAGCCGAAAGGGGGTCACACAACTCGTCATTCTGAACAACTTTTGTTCTACGACTTTGGAAAATTCGCGAAAAAATAATTTGCTTCTCCATACAAACTTTGTTGGTCACATGACTTTTTAGTATGGGGAGTAGAATTTTTTTTCCACGAATTTCCGAAAGCCGTAGAACAAAAGTGGTTCAGAATGAAGAGTTGTGTGACCCCCTTTCGGCTATATATACCCTTTCCGTTACACGTTGTATATGTTTTTTTCATATAACAACTCAGGAACTGAATTATGGAAGTCAGATAGGCAGTCGCTCCACGTAAATACTGGTATTCAGCTGAATCCAGTTAGACTGGAAGCTGACCTCCAGACAGTTCGGAAACAGGCCACAAACACACCTTTGTGTCAAATACAGCTGCCAATTTCTGTTGGATACGACCTAGATTTGTGTAACCCATGTTTTTTTATACCAAACTGTATACATAAAGATAGGTCAAACCAATAATGTACTATCTGTTTTTCCAGTTATTGGAAAAAAACAAGTTGAATTCATTGTAACCTCCTGAGACCACTTTCACTTCGCGCCGAAACAATAAACTGTAGACATACGATGTATCGGGTATATACGACCTCTCGTCTAGGACCATGAGACTGAACAGCTTTTGTTCTATGAGGATGGCATAATGTGTTGTGTAGATTAAAAGCCTCTCTAAATAAATGAAGAAAAAATGTGTGCAATTCACACGTGGTAGAAGTGAAACCTTCAAAAATGTTGGCTTCAAAATAAACACTGTATAATGCTTCCTATCTCAATTTCTCCCACGTTAAACCTTATGAATTTATTTGTCTGTCTCTTTTTACTGTCGCTTTTTCGTTTCATCGACTTTCAAATCACAACGATGCTAAAGAAGTTTTCACTTCAAAAACTTTTGTTCTACAAGTACTTGAAATTAAAAAAGGCCTCTCTATAGGAATTCACACCATCCTAGTCAAAGTGCTAAGTTTGTACCTATAAATAATAATAATTAGTTTATAATTTAAGAATGGGATATAGAGACTTACCGACCCCACAGTCAAACCATTACTACGGTTATGTGGGGTTTAGATTATAAGTAACTTACCAATGTGAATACAAGATTATTAATAAATAAAATAAAGGAAATAATAATCCAACACTAAAGAATTTTTCATTTCAAACCAATAGTTCCTGAAATTAGCGCGTTCAACCAAACAAACTCTTCAGCTTTAATTATAGTATAGATTCAGAAATGTTTTTGTTAAAGCGAATAAATCCGAGTGTAGTTTTACTTTAATAAAGCACCTCGTATAAAATGTAAGAGATGAGAACATTTAGATATACAATCCGTAATTTATATGTAATTGGGAACTTTATGGCGAATAAATTACATATAAAGAAAAGTACTCTCATTTGCAACGCCCTGAATTCCCAGAGGGGCCATCCGAAGCAGCACTCAAGAGGTAAATAGCGGTGGAAATGGCGTCGAAATCTGCCCGGAATCGTATGCCTGAGGATTTACCAACAAACTGTCTATTTATAAGTACGTATACGGCTCGGAAAAAAGCCAAGCACCCTCTGCACATAAAGCCTTAAAGTAAATCTCACTAAAAGTGACGCAAACTAATTCAATCAAGAGATCAGAACATTACCCTAAGTAAATTGTCTTCCGTGGGGAATCGAATGGAAGCAAAATAAATCTACAGGTTGACCAAAACTGAGAGAGACAACAGCAGTTTCGGTTTATTCTAAGTTGATTTTTATAGCTGACATAAATGGAAAAGTAAACCGCTGCTGCAGGTTACTGAAAAAAACACTGTATGAACCAATATACTGAACATTCCTTATTGAGCCACCGACACAGAGAGTCACTGTAAAGTAGGTACAGTTTGATTGGTAATTAGAGTAATTTGTTATAAGGTCAGCAAAGCTACCGCCGAAACTTTTTCATAATTACTTAGACTTGGCTTTTTGACAACCACGACAAAAAGTGACACTCCCGGAAATTCCGTACAAAAATTTCCTTACCCGAATATTTTGAAACTTTAAACCCGGCAATGAACCGGGTTCGCATGCATAAAGGGTGTAAAAGAACGAACGGGAGTTCTTAACGAAGCCGCAAGTCACTTGTTCTGCCCTTCATTGCGATCATTTTTTTGTTCTAAATCTAGACAAAAAAATAAAACCTTCTAGTTACGGAGATATTGGGTGTCAAAGCTCCAATTTTTTCACAAGTTTTTTTTTTTTAATACTTGTTTTTAATATATTTTTTTTACTCAAGACACTTTCACGACCCCCGTACTATTGAATCCATCCATCAGCACAGTGTTTTGAATGCGTTACATTGAGTCCTTCCGTAAAACGTGATTTTTCACCCCAAAAAAAGTCGTTTCCCAGCAATAATTTTTACATAAAGTTTAGTTTGATGTACTATGCTTGGTTAATGGCTTCGTGAAGAGTCTGTTTACACCCCGTATTTGCATAACTCAGCTGATAGTAGCAAAGCATAACTTTGAAATCCAATCCAAATCTCGCTATGTGGCTTGGAAGCGGCTTAAGCACCCAAGTTACGATCAGACTAGTCCAAAACCAACCAACATTCTTGTCGACCAACACTGAGATTACTGTTTATAACCTTGTAAATGACTTGTAATATGGTAATTATCTATCGGTAACATTGATAGTTCAAAGTGTAGTAAACATCGAAATCGTGAATATAGCGTTATTGGTATGTTTCGCTGAGACTTCAGCACTTTCATGTTTTTATGGCCAAGTGAAGGTAATAAATACATGTCATGAAGCTATATAACATACGTATCTGTCCCGTAAAGAAATGCCGAATTTTCATGGCTCTGTTATGTTTAGTTTATTTTATGGCCGCGTTCCGACATATAGAAATTCCTGACGTAATGGTAGTTTTATGAACTTTCAGGAGGAGTAGTGATTGATACGTTACTGCAGCATAGACATCGCTATCGCTAATTTAGATAGTCTGCTTAAGTAAATAAACCGAAAGAGAAGCTCCAACGGAAAATTAATTAAATATGTTATTCATTCTAATTCCAGCTTAACGTTAACTCCACAGTAAAGCTGAGAGTTTTAATTATTCTCAAAACGTTTGAGACTGGCTAAACAGAATTTAGTATCTTGATCTCCGAGTACAACAACCTTATGCCAAATCTAATTTGTTCACATTTTAAAACATTTCACGTAGTACGAGTCACTTTTTACAGCCACAGCTACAGGCGGCAAATCATAAATTAAGTATATTAACACGTCCATAAAAGGGCAACGTAAAAAAATAAGCCTGTTAAATACATCGTCACAGTCATAATAAATCTGGAGCTAAATGTTCGTAAGAAACAACAGAATGAATTTATTGCTACGTTAAACATATGACTGTGAGTTGTATATGAGTTTACCTACTAGGCGTGTACATACATGTTGTATAGAGTCGCCGAACTCTGAGCAAATCTCGTAATGGCGTACATGATGTTGTTATCGTGTTCCCCAAAGAGAGAGAGTGAGAAAAATACCTGAAACACGATGATGTATGCAAACTTACTTGTTTCCTGTCAGATAGCTAGTAGCGAGAAGCGGAAAACAAAAAAGTATGGAACAGTGTGTTAAAAAAAATGCCCTGTGTGCCACTGTTCGAGAATGACATCCATTTTTTTCACTTTATTTTCCCCTCCGAGTGGATTTTACCTGTAAAAAATGTCACGTTTTTATTTGCCATTGTTGGTTTACCACAGTTACAAAAGAAATGGTCCATAAAGTAAGTAATGCGAGGAATTTCGCTTTGAGCAACTCTCTTTTGTGTTTATTTAGGAAACCGTTATGGTGTTACTTTATACATAACATGAACGTAATAGTAAATTATGATATAAGTGCGGTAAGTTTAAAATCAGAGTCGAGGCGATATTGCTAGCCCGAGCCGTAGGCGAGGGCTACAAGAATGCAAAGGCTGTAATCATCAAAGCGCACGTATGTCATGCGACGTTTTATAACATATTTGCGAGGAAATAAATAAAACTCAGACTTTTTTTAACGAATTTTTGATACGCTTGTAAGTATCTATCGGTCGACTTTTCGGGCAAGAGGCTTAGAGTAGCCTTTTTCGCTGCCTCTGAGACATCAGGCGGTGTCGAATTAATAAATTCATCATTACTTGACTGTATTGTTACTGTACTGTATTGTTTTCAAATAAAAACGATACAGAAAAAAGAAAAAGCGCGCGTAATAATTTTTACTTGTTCAAAAATTAGTGAGCCGCGCGCACAAATCAGCCAGTATTACTAATACAGTAAATTATTTTTTTTGTGTTTTTGTTACAGATTTGGTTGTAATCTATTGTCAAAATTAATTAAATTAAAGAATTTAATGTTAATTTATTATATTTTTCTCCCAAAGTTAATTTTATTCATAAAATGTTGACCACTTTTCTGACGTAAAAAGAATCTTTGCTAAGATTTTAAAAAAGTACCGTTCATTTTTGACGGAGCATCTTGAAACCGTGCGTTTTACATTACATTATCGCACAAGTACGTAATGAGATATAATACGATATTGAAATGGGTGAAATAAGAGACACTTTACGAGCAAATGAGTTGTAAACATAAATATATAACAATTAGAGTTTCATTCAAATGTTACTGCAACATTTTGACCACGTAGTAAGTTTTTCAAATTTATACGATCTCCAACATCTATTGTGGATTTAAAATAAACGTTTCGTGAAACTTTTACAGAGGATAAGGAGAAAAAATGGTAGGTTTCTAATATTATCTAGAAAAATACAGTGCTTTAATGGAGATAAATAAAAACAAAAGGCTTGGATTTATCGAAAGACTCAAGCCGGCAAAGCCTTCAAACGCAATAAATCAATTCTTGGTAGCTTTCTCGCGACATTATGGGCTATATAAAAAGTTCCAACAACGGAAGTAGTTATTATAGCTACGGATACGGAAGTGGGTATTGGCGATCTTATTGGCTGGGTGACAAAACCGATATCATCCATTTTATTAAAGCAAAAAAACATGACATGTTTTCCTTGTTTCTTAAATAAGTTGTTATACATTTTATAACACATTTGCTCGTAAAGGGTCTCTTATTTCACCAATTTCAATATCGTATTGTATCTCATTACGTACTTGTGCGGTAATGTAATGTAAAACGCACGGTTTCAAGATGCTCCGTCAAAAACGAACGGTTTTTTTTTAATCTTAGCAAAAAGTTTTTATTTCAGAAAAGTGGTCAACATTTTATGAATAAAATTAACTTTGGGAGATAAAATACAATAAATAAACATTAAATTCTTTAATTTAATTAATTTTGACAAGAGATTACAACCATTTATCTGTAACAAACACACAAAAATATTAATTTACTGTATTAGTAATACTGGCTGTTTATGTGCCTTTGCCTTAAAAAAAGCGCTGATGCGCGCGAATCACTAATTTGTGAACAAGTAAAAATTATTCCGAACGCTTTTTCTTTTCGCTGTATTGTTTTTATTTGAAAATGTCGTCAAGTAATGATGAATTTATTAATTCGACACCGCCTGAAGTCTCAGAGGCAGCGAAAAAGGCCACTCTAAGCCTCTTGCCCGAAAAATCGACCGACAGATACTTACAAGCGTATCAAAATTTCGTTTAGGAAAGTCCGAGTTTTATTTATTTCCTCGCAAATATGTTATAAAACGTCGTATGACATACGTGCGCTTTGATAATTACAGCCTCTGCTTTCTTGTAGCCCTCGCCTACGGCTCGGGCTAGCATTATCGCCTCGGCTGTAATTTTCAATTTACCGCACTTATATCATAATGTACTATTACAGTTTGTTTAGAATAATTTAGAAAAATATTTCCTGACATTTGTTCTCCCTAAAGCTTATTGAATGTAAAATTAATCAAAATCTCTGAAGCGTTAAGTACCCGGCAGCAATAATTGTTTAAGCGATAGATATATATTTAAGATAATTTCTGTCGTAAATGTGATTCAACAGAATTTCAAATTTCTGCTTTGTTTGCCTACTAAATGATTCCTGTCTCCAGTCATCATTTCAGCCGAAAGACGTCTACTGCTGGACAGTGCTGGACATAAGGCTCCCCCAAGTGTCGCCTTATTGGCCGGTCCCGTGCATCTCGCATCCAGCGGATCCCCGCAATCTTCACCAGGTCATCGGTTTACCTAGTGGGACGCCTTCCACCGCAACGTCTTCCAGATCGCGGTCGCCACTCCAGAACTTTTCAGCCCCATCGACCATCCTTTTCAGCCCTATCAGCTTCACACGATACGGCCTGCATTTGTGGTGCCTCTTGAGGGCTGAACTGCTTTTATGATTGAGTGTACTTTAAAAGGGAATTTACAATAGATTAGCATTATATGTATCTCCTTAGTAAAACATTGTAAACTTAGGTAGGTATATTGTATCCTTTATATTATACGGGGTGCAAGGGACACTGACGCGAAAGCGGTTGCCACGTTATTCAATAGGATAATTCTGAACCCTTCAACGTAGAATTTTTTCATCGATTATTAAAAATAAAAATAGCCGTTCTCTACTAAAGTGCAATACCGGTCAGAATGTAGGGAAAATCTGTTTTTTTAATAATTTAATTTAGTTTTCGCGTCGGTGTCTCTTTCACCCCGTATGTCTCTGTGTCTCATATACAACGTGTAACGGAAAGGGTATATATAGCCGAAAGGGGGTCACAGAACTCTTCATTCTGAACTACTTTTGTTCTACGACTTTCGGAAATTCGTGGAAAAACAATTCTACTCCCCATACTAAAAAGTCACGTGACTAACAAAGTTTGTGTTGAGAAGCAAATTATTTTTTCGCGAATTTCCCAAAGTCGTTGAACAAAAGTTGTTCAGGATGACGAGTTGTGTGACCCCCTTTCGGCTATATATACCCTTTCCGTTACACGTTGTATATATGTTTATATTATACGATCCATGGGCTATAAGAAAATACTAATACTAGTAAACACCTGTCTATTTTTTATTGGTGTCAAGTGGCCAACGCAAACTCTCCTGTCTGAGAGTTTGACAACGAACTCGAACTAACTACCTACTGTTGGGAACTGGGAAGTCAGGGCATTTATCCCATGCCTAGCCTATAGTAGGTAGCTATATAGCACAAGCAAATAATAATAGTCCTCTATGTCTACGTAATTCATAAAATTAAATGAATATCTAAACATTAGTAGGGACAGCGAACACGCGCTTGTTAAGTACCGACAAATAAAAAAACTAAAACACGGTGAAGTCCTTTACATTCTGAATTCACACTATGGGACCTAACAAATCCTGTTTTACATACGAGTGCCTATTTAGTTACGCTTGCGGGTGCAATAACAGACCCACTTTATCACTTGAGTTCAGAGCTCCGGGAAAGGTCGTTCTGCGGACATATGTAGTCCTCCATGTATCTTCCGCTTTAACGCCACTATACATACGCCCAAAAAGGACCATATTTTTTCGGTATATTTACCCTCAGACACGTCCGGATGAACAAATCTCCGGCGTTCTGCAGGAGATTTGTTTTAAAATGGTGAATGAGAATATTACCGGTGTCGGAACTTTTTATTGCTCTTACTTTGCAAGAAGCTTCCCAGAACTGATTTATTGATCTTATATTAAGCGCAGACATAATAAAAGCCACCCTATTTCGCTCGCCATTGAACCTTAAGTACAATGTTTTTCGTAATTTGGTGCATGGCCACTACAGCATAACTAGGTACAATATAACTTGATACCAACTTGTTAAAATAACGGGTTTTCTTTCTACTTGTCTTTCCTTGACTGAAAAAGAGTAATTTATGTGACCTAATTGGTCACGTAATTGTTTGGTACGAAATATCCGCCCGGGGCCGGTCATTTACTTTTTGCGCTTTATCCTTTAAGCCTAGCTTACATGAGCTGCCAATGTAGGGTATTATTGACACGCGCGGTCACTACCTACTGTTTATTTTTATTTAGAAATGGAAACGGTAAAGGACTTGGTTTTCACTTTGTCTATTATTTTCCCAAATGGTGTTAATATTTTTAACTTCGATAAAAATGAGATAGGATGGTACCTATTTTTACCCAACTACGGCGAAGCCAAAAGAAATGGTTATGATTTTAGCAGTCTATGTATGTATGTTTGTAATTACGTATTTTCCTCCGTAGCGCCGAAATTCATTATCCGATTTTGATGAATGAGGTGTCAATCGATTCGTTATTATGGCCCGGGTAACATAGGCTACATTTTATCCGACTTCAACAATAGAAGGATTTTACCTTGTAAACACCGAATTTAACTAGAGCGTGATTTTTCAGTAGTCGGGTTTTTCAGTAGTGGTATACACACAAATTCTTGTTTTAGTGTATAGTAGGATATATATCTCGCTGATTAATATTATTCTGTGGAGCACTACAATCAAGCTATCCTTACTGTCTTATATCCCCGGGGCGCGCCGCTCCGATGACTAGATAATATTTATTATTAGGTACCCTCTATGCGCTCTGCCTGTAAATAGCCGATATGTTACCCACGATAGAAATAACTCCAGCCGCCCTAGATACGTAATCCAGTGTATTCACACCCTGTTTTTTATTCGCTCCACGTATAATAAACATAGGGTTTTATTTTCATTGGGCGGCGAGGGTTTTTCCTAACCAGTGAATATATCGCAATTTATTGAAACACTCTCCGCAGCTAATCAATGAAATGTAGTGAACCGAGAATATTACACGGTTTGTTATGCTGTAAAACCCAGTGGTGCATGAAATAATGTGTTAGTAAAAGTGTGTGGGGACACACTTAAATACCCACCCACCTACGATTCGACAAAGGTTTTCATTAAAGAAAGAAAGAAAAAGTATTTATTCGACTCTTAGTAGTCCTAGTAAGTACTTTAGTTCGTCAGAAAAGAGAAAAAGATGTATTAGAGCGCGAACAAATTGAGAGCTCTATATTTAATAAAATAGAGATTAATTTAAGAAAACTAAACGGCACTTTGATTTACGGTAAATTTGAGTTCGTTACCCACACCACACACCATACTTTAATACCTACATATAATAGCTTTAGCTAACTAGTTATTTAACTAGTGTATAATCGATTCGCTCCTAGTTTAACTTCTACAGATCTATAGCAGTGAGTATAACCGCTTTTAGCTAATAATTTACTTGCACACAATCCACCAGTTAATATCTCACCGATCCAACCACGTCCTACGGTCCAAATGAATACCAATCATGGTTTCATTATTGTCTTATCTCAGTAGAAAGGTACAATAAAGGTATTATAATAAAACTTACATTAAACAAACTTACTTTATAATTATATTAGCAAAATTAACTTTACCGACATCAAAATATGGTCCCGTTTGAGTGACTGAAAAGTGCCTTAATTAGTCATAAAAGTAAATATTCTGCCAGACAAGCACTAAAATAAAATCCCAAAACGATGCAAAATAATGAAATCCTTACTGGAGTCGGAATCTTTTATTGTGCTCAGAGGTTATTTAGCTTTAACTTGGATACAAAGACTTGGTGGATGTTCTTCCGAACTCATTGAGAAACAAAGTTGAGCGGCATGGTTTCTCGAAAAATCCAATGTTGCGAAACTTTAATTGTTAATGAATTGATACTGAAATGATTTTTCAGGATTAATATGAATATATTTGGTGGTCGTTTGGTGGTGATGTTATTATGTGTTTACATAAATAAATAATAATTCACAAAAAAATATACGAATGTAGGCTAAGTGCCGAAGTTCCAGCACTAGCTGCCAGCTTTGGCGCGAGCACTGGCGCAAGCACTTGCTATCAGCACTGGCGCGAATGGCTTCCAGCATTACTGCAAAGACTAACCTCCAGAACTTGCTTCCATTTCTTCCAACACTTGCTTCCAGCATTGCCTCCAACACTTGCCTCCAGCACTTACCAGCATTGAGGCCGTTCTAGTATTTCGTAAGCGGATTTATTGCAATTATTAACCCACCCTCCCCCTCGTCAGCAAAAGTAAGCAAACCTCTTACCCCCCCCCCCTCCCATGCTTACGTAAACATTGGCACGTGCATTGTTTTATGTGTTCTGGTTTCTTGATAGATTCATGAGCAGCAGTCTAGAATTAATTAATAGGCTTGAAAGTAGGTTTGCCATATTATTATGTGTTCAAACCGAAATCGGCAAAATTTTATAAAAATCCGAAAAAGTAAAAAAAAATTGTGCTGACGTAATCACCATCCAGACCCCTCCATCCCCCATGTCGTCAAAAATAAGCAATGCAAAGACCCCCCGCCCCCCTGTAGTGCTTACGTAATACTTGAATGGCCCCATTACTTCCAGCATTGCCTCCAGCATTCCCTCCAGCATTGCCTCCAACATTTCCTTCAGCATTGCCTGAAACATTACCTCCAGCACTTGCCTTCAGCTATGCCTCTAACACTTGCCTCCAGCACTTGCCTCCAGCATTGTCTCCACCATTGCCTCCAGCACTTGCCTTCAGCATTGCGTCCAACATTGCCACCAGCACTTGCACAAAAAACTATTTAGCCAAGTCACACTTTGACAGTTTTGAAAGCAGCAGTTATAACGCCTATCCAAATTATGTTCTAAGTAAGTAACGTTTAGAGACCTCAGCCTTTAATTCAATTGAGAACGCCGAGGCCTTCATAAAGGGTAAATACAGCGGCTGAAGGAGGAAATTGAAGACGATCGTCCTTGGAACCGCACCTTCGTCCGTCATTTAACTAAATTGAATGAAGGTGGGGGATATAAATAGCTCCATACATCCCTTAGCGAGCAGTTTTCATGTAACTGACCCAGAAGGTTTACCTCACATAAGAGGCTTTTGTTATACTATTTATGAAAAGAGGTCCAGTGAAAAACAAAATTAACAGGAACAAGAAACAAAACAGCAACCAAAACTGACCTCACGTAAAAACCTACCAACTTTTAGGTGTCAAAATATTTTCATAAACAACAGAGGGTATCTTGAAATGTTATTAATCATCAAGTAAAATCTCTAGTACCCTAAAATGGACGAATATTAATTTTATTTATCCTTGACACAATCTTGATTTTTAATAAAACCACAACTCAAAAATAAACGTTTATCTACTCACTTTCCTTGATTTATATTTATTAAAACGATAATGAAAGACGACCCGAATAAAATTTTAGCAGAAACAAATTGAAATGAAAGCTTATTTACATAATAATTGCCCACTTTCTACAGAGTAGACGGTCTGAAGTACCCAAATAATTGATATTTCTACGGACTAGATATAGGCGGTCTCATTAGTAAGCTCACAAAGTAATATTAATAATAAGAGTAAAAAGCATCAAGGTACAGGCTTAGTTAGTTACGGTTCAATAAGGGGATCTATCTGCCGTTGTATTAGGAAAAATCGCCTCTCGAGATAGGTACTATTAGTAATCCTTCCTAGCTATCATAATATCGGTTGCGGTATGCTTCCATATCGGGTTGTAATAAACCAACCCATCATTTATATAAATCATTTATTATAAATAATATATTATGTATGTGATATTTCTCGACTCCCTGTAAGCTCACAAGACGTAAATTATATACTCCCCAGAGAAGTTCACATGCGACATGATCGCTACGAGCTCATTATATTATATCGTTTTCAAAACTCAAAGAAGAAAAATAGGTAAAAAAACTTTTTAAGTTAAACGGTTTTATGTTAAACATACATTGCAATGTTTAAGATAAATGTACTAAAAACCAAAAAATAATAAAATAGATACAGTCGTGGGAATTATAAACATATGCATAGACTAGACTAAAATAAAACCGTGGGGCACGTCAATTGTCTACAATCGTTGATTAAAATGTTTGTTTTGTAATGTTACACTATAATTAGGCAGTTGTTCAACCGACAACGATGGACGTGTGATAAGTAGGGCTAGAATGTGGAAACAAGCTAGCAAGCTCGATTATAAGCGAGTTTTAGGGGTTCATAGTGGTGAGCGAGTAGTACTTTTATCATATGTTTTGTCGATTAAAGACAAACTACGAGCAGTGAAACGATTCCTCGCCAGCCAGCAGTGTGAATGTCCAACGATAAACTAGTTGAAACATCTCTTTTATTTACATGGAGTGTATAACTATTGGAATTTCCATGAGCAAGAAAATAGTAAGTAATTTCCTCACCGTCTGCGGGCCAACTGCCTATTTTAACGACGAATTAAACGATTCTTCTATCGCACATTAAGTCGATAATTTGTAGACAATTGACGTGCCCCACGGTTTTATTTTAGTCTAGTCTATGCATATGTTTATAATTCCCACGACTGTATCTATTTTATTATTTTTTGGTTTTTAGTACATTTATCTTAAACATTGCAATGTATGTTTAACATAAAACCGTTTAACTTAAAAAGTTTTTTTACCTATTTTTATTTTCTAGTTTTTAGTTTTTTTTTACCATTTTGTTCCCACGAGTAATGGACATTTAAACGGTCGACCCCCCCAGAGGTCCAGTAAAGGAGCAAGGCTATGTACAACAAGATGCGCCTGAGTCTTGAGGGGAAAACGCTAACGACATATCATTTTTATCCACCCTAATGCCATACAGTTCTCGGCGCGTTTTAACCTTTCACCTTAACTTGGGTGGTGTACCGCTAACGACGTATCATTTTTAGCCACCCTAACGCCACACAGTCCTCAACACGATACAAAATCTTGACTTGGGTGGTGGATTCAGGCTGGATTAATCAGATACCTAAATTACAGATTCAATTTCTAAATTTAAATCTTATTATTATACGCCATTTGGTGGCTGCGCCCATCTTAAATATTGAGGTTGTATAGTGCACTGTATTCTTCTTGTCAAGCCCTTTTATTTGATACCCATATTGGTGGGATTGATAAAAAATTGTTATCAGCCATTTGGTAGCGGCGGCCATCTTAGATTTCAATTTTGCATAGTAAATTGTATTCTACTTGTTGAGACCTTTCATTTGATACCCATGTTGATGGGATTGATAAAACCTAAGTTATCCGCCATTTTGTAGAGGCCGCCATCTTGGATTTTAATTTTATATAGTACATTGTATTATACTGGTTGAGCACTTTCATTTGATACCCATATTGATGGGATCGATAAAACCTACGTTATCCGCCATTTTGTAGCGGCCGCCATCTTGTATTTCAATTTTTTATAGTATATTGTATTCTGCTTGTTGAGCCCTTTCATTTGATACCCATATTGATGGGATTGATAAAACCTACGTTATCCGACATTTTGTAGCGGCCGCCATCTTGGATTTCAATTTTTTATAGTATATTGTATTCTGCTTGTTGAGCCCTTTCATTTGATACCCATATTGATGGGATTAATAAAACATAAATTATCCGCCATTTTGTAGCGGCGGCCATCTTGAATTTATAATGATAATGAATAAACATTGACATTAGGGTTCCTCTCTCTGGAGCCCTGACCGCCGGTAGCTTGGACCCTATTCCCGATACCGGTGGGCTACTATTTTTTATATTTTTAAATGTTTTTTTATGTCGTTTTATATTTAAATATTTGAAAATGTAAAAAATATGTATATAAATAAATAAAGGATATGAATAAACATAATTGTATTATCACCAAAATCCAAAGTGTATAAAAAATTTCAGATTAATCGGTTGACAGGAAGAGGGTGAAATTTGAATTACTAAATTTGACCCAAGAATAATAAATAAAACAAACGAGGTGAGCTAAATAAAACCGTTTAAAAACGGAACCGTCGGAAGCGCGCGCCGGTCCCAGGGGAGTTTAAATCGTTGAAAAAGAAATAGCATTTATTATGATAGCAGAACGTATTTGCATACTCGCACAAATCTTACCCAGAGTTAAGAAAAACTGAATGCGGGTTCAGCTTAGAGAGACATTGCACGGTAGCATTAAAATTGGCTTTTGCATTAAGATTGATGTCCACTGCGTTACCTCGCGTTTTGAGAGGCGATTTTTTATCACGTATTTGATTTTCTACTCTCAGTATTGAGCCGAACATTGAGTATCCAATAAAGCGCACCCCAACCGGTAGAAAAAACGCCATCGCATCTGCGTAGCCTTTTCCCCAACTACGTTGGTGTTGGCTTCTAGACTTACTGAATGCAGCGGAATACCAGAAAAAACGTAAGAACGCACGTGTTGGATTTTAAACTGACGTCGCGTTAAGAAATCGCTCGTGCGTATGAGGGCTAGAGGGTACTAAATACCTAAGCAGCCAATTTAGGTGTCAAGACAGACGCAAGCTTTCTACGTTGTCGACCCATCTGGCGGCTGGTCTAAATTGATCGCTCTTCAAACACGAGTAATTGATGGGATGAAGTATCAAGTTGAAGTTGACTATAAGCTAGCTAACATTTTAGTACATCGTACGTGACTTCCAATTTCGCTCCGCTCACACGACCATTAGTGTAGTTAGTTTAGCGTTTGCGGTAACGCAAATGTCTCACTAACTCATTTGTGTAAAGGCTTTACGTGACATTATCGCAGCTATTCTGCTGTAAAATCAAATTAACGCTGCTGTTGTTAAAGTACATGATTGTAATTCTGATTTAGGTTGTCAACTACGCACATCATTCACCAAAGTATTTAATTACAAACACGAGCATACCGCTTCATAAATTCTATCCACGCATTTGAATAATTCATGATACCATACCATAAATCTCATATTGTATGGCGAAGGGATTAATATGCCAAATTTTCAGATTCAATTTTGAATGGATGATCCTTCATTTTATACCAGAATGAATGGAACTAATTAGCACCCCGGTCACGAATTCATTAACTTGTAACTGAGCCCGAAATTAACATCAGCTGGTAATGACGTCATATTGGAGTTACCTTCATTACAAGGACAGTTGCAAGTTAATGGATGTTAAACCAATTTCAATACAAGTCTGCCCGTTATGGAGGGCCAGTGGCTTTATTAAAACAAAGTTACCTCATAAAGATGGCTTTGAATGGTTCAATCGCGCCCGTACAAACAATTTCAGGGTCGATTCTTCCCCTCCCGAGTTTTCGCCAGACACTGGATTATTTTTGTGTTAGTAAATTATGATTGAAATTGAGACTTATTATCATTGAAACTTTTGCACCAGCTGTTTAACTAACTGTAATAACTGATATAACAAATATTGGCTGGTTAAGTGTGGCGTAGCTGAGTTTCGTACTACGCTGCTACGCCAGTTGAGCGTAGCAGAAGAGCTACGAGGCTACGAGCGACTACGGAATATTTAGGCCGAGATAAATAGTTGCCGCTAAAGTTTCTGACTGCGATTAGTGGAGGTTTAATCGACAGTTTCCATTCAGCCATTACGTAATATTAATCGGCTACGCTTATTTAAGGACCGTTTAAGTAACTTTATAAGTCAATGAAATTTCCTACGCAAGTTGAAAGTCCTGAAAATGTAAAGGTAAATAAAAAGAGTTCAATCACGAATTCATATCAGTTTATTACTTAATTATTGTTAGTTGTAACATTATTTTAGAATTGATTAAGATAATTGCATAGATAAATGATAGGATACTTCGATGTTGTTAAAGTAAATATTACATAGCATTGTTTGTTTTCCAATTTATAAAGGAAATAAAAGTGCGTGATCTTAAAAATATGCGATTGTTTGCTGAGTTTCATGTGTGTACAGTTTCACCTCGTCTTTCTTCAATGCCAGTTCGGGTCTGCAATGAACAAATAGTTTCAGAATGTGACAAAACTATATAACTGATTTTCTTTATAGGAATATGCAATTTAAATTAACTTACAATGTCAACTCCACTGTCTGTTGTTGAACTGAAAAATAAAAGACAAAAAGGTTGGAACATTTTCACATTTCAGGGCGCAGAACTATTGTGTTCGTTGAAACAAGTTTTCCAATTATGAAGTGGCCGAATAATCATGAATACCAGAGAGAATACTGTCAGCGCCACTTTATGAAATACCTGAGTGCTCTGGTCCTCGTAACATTGAACTCAAGCTTTTGTTTTACGAGATTAAAATTTAATTCCAAAACTATCAAGGGGCACTTCATTTCAAAATAAATCAACTGAATGTTGGTTTGTTTATATTTAAAGAATTTTATGCTGAAATATACTTTTGCGAGTAAGTTAAAATAGATGTCAATTATATTAAATGGTCATTCAACTCTTCATTTCAATGCGTCTTTCGATCTAAGTGAATAACTTGTATTGTATGAAATGCGACTAATCAGTGAAGAACTTATATTCACTGTATAGTTGTGTTTTGAATGAAACGAAGTTGACGCCAGGCTACGTTGCTTCGCTACCTTAAATACGGGGTGGAAGGGAGACCGAGGCGAAACCGTTTACCACGTACTTAGAACATCATTCTCAACCCCCCCACATGGAAATTTTTCAACGGTAATTTAAAAAAAATACTGCTATTGCACTTTTGTAGAAAACAGCTGTTTTTAGGGTTCCCTACCCAAAGGGTAAAACGGGACCCTATTACTAAGACTCCGTCTGTCTGTCCGTCTGTCACCACGTTGAATCTCATGAGCCGAGATAGTTAGATAGTTGGTTTTTTTTGACAGATGATATATTTCTGGTGCCGATATAACAACAAATTTTTAAAGTTGTTTATTCACTTATAATTAAGTTCAAATAAAATAAATCAAGGGGGGGTCCCACACAACAAACGTGATTTTTATAATAGTACGGAACCCTTCATGCGCGAGTCCGACTCGCACCTGGCCAGTTTTTTTTTTCGGTAATATGTATAATTTTCGATGAAAAATTTCCAAGTACGGGGGGTTTGGAATGATGTACTGAGAACGTGGTACCTAACCCTTTTCGCGTCGGTGTCCCTTCCAAACCGTATAGCACGCTCGTGGTCATACCATCTTGAAAGGAATTCAGTCATAAATCGCCGGACAATATCTCCCCGTATCAAGTACGAAGACGCTTCGGGGCAACGAGACTAGAATATTCCCTAGCAAGTAAAAATAAACTAATAACAGTGTTCTACTTTTCCTTAATGGCTGGTATAAAGAAAAACTGGAACACTTATTGATGAATATAAATGTATGGCAACAAATTATAGTTAATTAATATCCATCAGTCGCTCGGAACGGAACCCTATTAATGTATAAATAATATTCTACAAGCGACACCCGACCCGCGGGTCGTTGAGCTTTTCGGTGCGGTCCACCGCGCTTTTGCGTAAAACCCGTAATGATGTAGCGGTTTATGGGTACTACCCAAAATTCCAAGTAAAATCTATTAGGATACTGATGTACTGGATACGATTTCGCTGTAAGCTGTTGCTAATGGGAATTAATTGTTATCACCCTTTTTGCGAACCATGCTAAATTCAAACAAGTAACAACTAAGAAATTCCGGGCGTATTTTGATACAGTAGAACCAGCACAAAACTAAATTCAATGAAAAAACAAACGCTTTCAGATAGTTAAATATTTTCTATCACTGTAAATATCATTCTATAAATGCATGTCACTAGAAGATTTTAATATACATAAAAAATAAATAAATTTACAGAAAGAGGAACACCAAAGAAAAGATGTAGGGATCGTGTGAGGAAAGATATTAAAGAACAAGGAGTAAATGATAACGTGACGGTTGTCAGGGGAGAATGTAAGAAAAAAGTGTGGTACCCCGACCCCGCAAGTATTATGGGACAAAGGCATGATACGCGACTTGTAACAACATATACAAAAAGATCTCTAGCGCCAATCTGGCGCAAATCAAGAACTAAATATCGTGCGTCTCGATATCATGATTATCCACTTAACCCCACCAGATAAAACACCTGTCTGGTCGGAGGATCCGCCCTTTTCAGCGGGGGCTGTGGAACTTTACACCCTGTTCTTCATTACCCCTAAAGACTCACCAATCTGCTGCTGCTGTATCATGCCGACATCGGGGAAGAAGAGCGCATGATTGTCGATGAATTCCTTCGGCTGGTCTATGTACGAGTTCTGCGTCTGCACCTGTGTGATCGTTATCTCCTGCGCGCGCCACTTGTCCATTTCCTCAGTCTCCTGCAGTTTCTGCAGCCGCTCCACTTGCTTGTACGTAGGCTCGCCGCCGATGTAGTCGCGTTTCATACGGTTGTGGTTCCGTATTTCGTGTTTTCGCAGGTCTGATCTAGAGATGACATTTGGTTAATATATGTTCGTTACGTACCTAATATTATGCTGTTTATGTGATCTAAGGATAGTTTTCATACAAGAGATTCGAAATTAACACTATGGCATAGGAGTTGTTTTGCGTTTCCCTAACTGCCGATTTTTCTGACTAAAGGCCCTTTTTCCACCAAAGAGCAGACGAGTGGAACCATGCCGAAATTTCCAGGATTCGACCAATCACAGGATTGACAGGAGGGACGAGATGTGGATGACAATTCCCGCACGTTTCCTCTCTGCTCTGTCCGTCTCCGCTTTGGTAGAAACCCGCCCTTACTAATCTTTAGATCATGCCGACACGAGAGAAGTAAATAAGGAACGCATAGATTACGTTAAAAGAAGCCCTCCCACTTATAACGTTATACCGCTACTGCCTGGCGTGATCGAATTTATTAACACGTATTCAGCCGTCCTTTATAATATTTTCTGTACATACTAAGCGAGGTAGTATATTGTATGTTTGACTACTTTTCCAATGGATAAATGGACTGTTTCTTTTAAGCGATTTAAAGAGTCAGAGGTTGATACCAGACTTGAGGTGGAATGCCCAAGTTTTTAATTAAGCTTTGCATAAGTTAAAGTTTTCTTAGTAATGTCGTATCATATATGGAACAAAAGCTATAAAGACCGTTCTGAAACTACAACGACGTCTAAGTACTTACTAATGCAAACAAAGCGACTTATGATGTCACTCCTAATGCACGTCGTCAATTTAGACAAGACCGCAGAGTAGTCTGATGGAAGAATGTGATTTTAATGTTAGCAAGTAAATGCATTAGACTGAGTGGGATTAATAGTACTCCGAACCACGTGTTAATGCATTTGCTAGAAATAAACGTGAAATGTGTGTGGAACATAGGAAAAGATTTGAATGGCAACACCCAGTTAGCCAGGTGTATAATTTTCATAATACATGCATATTTTGAATGTGTAAGATTTTTACTTTTTTTTTAAATCAAAGAAGGCTTTGGTGTTGGTCTACAGAAAGATAATACAGGGTGTAAACAGACTCTTCACGAAGCCGTCAACCAAGCATTATGTACATCAAACTAGGTAAAGTGTTTTTTTTTTGGGCTGAAAAATCACGTTTTACAGTAGGACTCAATGTAACGCACTCGAAACATTGTGCTGATGGATGGATT
This sequence comes from Lycophotia porphyrea, assembly GCA_950005105.1. Classification (NCBI taxonomy): domain Eukaryota; kingdom Metazoa; phylum Arthropoda; class Insecta; order Lepidoptera; family Noctuidae; genus Lycophotia; species Lycophotia porphyrea. The sequence continues at coordinate 7,237,587 of OX465389.1, forward strand.
GAATAGTAAGGGGATCCTAGAGGTGGTTAAAGTAAACATCTTACATTAAAAACATGTATTTAAAAAAAAAACTTGTGAAAAAGTTGGAACTTTGACACCCAGGTTGTAGTAACGGAATTTTATGATAGATGCGTGGAATGAAACGTAAAGAGGAATGACAGATGAAAGAGTAGAAGGAAGACGAAGGACGTGTTACAAAGACGTAATAAAATAAGATTCAAGTTCAAAGGAAAATCAGTGCTTTTATTTGGCCTACATAGAACAAATCCCAAATATTTTGTGGGCTTGGGGGTCTGAGTTCCAACTTTTTCGCAAGTTTTTTTTTTAACGTAACTAGAAGTTTCCCAGGTATGGCCTAGATTCTAGACCATTTGTTGTTGACCATTAGATGTTTTATTGAATGCAAGAGCGAGCGAAGCGAGCTCGGTACTTGGGGCACCCTGACTCGGACAGGCTAGGTTACAGGGGATGGCGGGGTCGAGTGAGCGAGCGAATAGACCCCGCCATACCCTTCGTGGTTATTTTTTTTAAAACCATTCAGAAGTAGCAGCCGCGCCAAGCGGAGCTCCATCGACTACGCCTTTATATTATTGCTTGCTTCCCTTCCCCGTCTATTAAGGCGATATTTCTCAGAAATCATTCAGTAAAAATTGTAACCTTTCAAAATTTATTTAAAAAAAACTACACACCTCCGGCAGGGGGGAAAAGTGGGGTCTACTCCGCAACCACCACCCCAAACGGAGAAAGAAACAATGAAACATTCAGAAAAAAACAACGTACAGCAGTCAACGTGTGACACACAGGCCCACTAAGATAAAGTCCTCTGCCCATCAAATTAAGTTTGTACTAGTCCCCTGTGAGAAGTTACATTTTGGTACAGTCGACAAAAAAATATGGTATGGTAGGTAACGTGAGCAAGAAGTAAACACTACTCAGGTAATATTAATTGTTATTGCGTTCATAATGACTCGTTGAAGACGAGGACGAGGTACGAGTACGATGGTACGAGGTACGAGGTGGTAGACTTGGTAACGGAAGGTATTTCAGCGCAAATGGTAGGGTAAACCAGAATTTGAAAATTCAACATTGCTTCGTCGGTGTTTACGTGTTCCAATCTAATACTAGTAATAGGTACTCTGTTTATACTAGCTAATCGGGCGAATGATTAACTTCAAAATTAACACTAAAACTGGTTGGAAAAAGAGAGCTGACCTTAGCTACAGACAGTACAAGTCTGTACTTACTTATAACAGAAGAAACGTCCGCAGTAGGTACACGTGTGCTTGATTTTCATGTGCGTGGCCTCGTGGTGCTCCCGTAGCGCCGTGTTCGTGCGGAACGCTTTTTCGCACATGGAACACTAAGGACAAATTTCTATTCAATGTTTTGAAGAGATATGAAGTTAGATTGAAAACGCGATTACCTTAAAGCTAGACCTGACAATGATGTTCTGATATATCCAGCATTCGCACCGAGGTTTTTCGGCCAAAGTTGGATATGCTAGCCATTTGAGAGCACATGAAAGAGCAGCACACCATAGCTCTTGATAACCTCTAGAAAGCCATCGAATGCAGTTGCTGTGGCTGAAATCGGCTGGATAACATAATCATCATTGTTCAACGTTACTTTTTCTATCTTTAGTATACATTTGTTTAGCTTTAGAACATGTTCAATGATTCGAAAACACGGATATAAGCACGGATGGTAAAGCGGTTGCATTTCGTGCGAATATCTTCATTTTATTGTAACGGTTGGTTTACAGAAGAATTAGTCATCCACTTTAAAGCTTTGTTTGCAAGGCTCAAACTGTTGAGGAGAATTAAAAGCTGACCAGAGTACGTTTGTTTCGAGATGTCTCAGCTTATTTCGTGTCCCAGAGAAACCCATGTTAGATCCAAGATACAAAAGATATAATACTTACTTTGAACGCCTTGGCTTGATGCGTGAGCTTATGTTTGTTAAGATTGGATGGGTTGACGAAGGTAGCGGGGCACATGGCACACTTGTAGGGCTTCTCACCGGTATGAGTGCGCATGTGCATGACCAGGTAGTACTTGTGTTTGCACTTGTAGGGACACAGGTCGCAAAAGAAGTTGAATGTGTTCGTGTGGACCAGCCTGTGTGAAGAATTAAAAAAAAATTGTTAAGGAAACAAGTCATCACAGCCAGGATGCGTCGCGGAAGATGACCCCGTAGAAGATGGCAGGACGAGCTGGACCAAACCAACGACCAGTGGTCCACATTAGCCCTGTATAGAGACAACTGGAAGTCATGGGGAGAGGCTTTTGCCCAGCAGTGGGATAACGCAGGCTATTAGTATCAGTAAGGAATCAAGAGACAATCCTCGCAGGGTGGCTGGTTGCAGCTGCACAAGTGTTGCGATTAGGGAGGCCTATGTTCAGCAGTGAACTGTTAAACCTATTATGTGCCACTGCTAGAAAAAAGATCCGTCAGTCTTCTACTCAAACAGTGATGTTATCTTTGAGAAGTAAAAGTGAGCTCCGAAATTAGACGAACAGAAAACACTCAAGTATTAAATCTGCCTTTATGCAAGTTTACTAGACATACAACATTAAATAAAGCTCACTTACATATGGTTCTTCAGTCTAGCAATGATGGGGAACTGTTTCCCACAAGTGGGGCACGTATGAAGCACGCTCTGCTTGTGTATGTGACGCATGTGTTGTGTGATACTCAGCACTAGTTGGCCACAAATATCGCACGCCCGCCGCATGCATTGTCGCTCTCGCCGGTGGTCCATCAGCTTCTCCTAAACAACACAAAATAGACTTAAAAATGATTTTGTTTTTGGCATTTAGGACTTTTGAGAGACACTTTTCCAGTAACAAGTCCCTCCCCCATGACATGACAATACATAAATATCATCAAAAAAACTGTTAATTTTCACTTGTATTTTGTTATCTATATTAATACTACAGTAGAACCTCGTTAAGTCGAACCTCGATAAGTCGAAAACCTCCAAATCTCGAAAAAACGTTTTGTTACCTTCCCTTCAAAAACCAACACCTCCATTACTCGAAATCTCAACCCTCTATTAGTCGAAATAATCAGTGAGTGCCTCCAAGCCATTTTGGTACAGATTTTCCCTCCATAAGTTGAAAACTCAATAACTCGAATTTTTTGGCGTCTCCCTTGATGTTCGACTTATAGAGGTTCTACTGTATATAGCTGAAGAGTTTGTTTGATTGAACATGCTAGTCTCAGGAACTACTAGTCCGAATTGAATTTTTTTTAGTCTTGTATAGCCCATTTATCGAGGAATGCTATAGGCTATCTAACATTACGCTACAACCAATAAGATCAGAGCACCAATGAAAAATGTGGCAAAAACACAACAATAGTGTTTTTTATAATAATTTCACACAGGCAACAGCTAGTTAGTAATATTATTCTGGCACAGTTTTAATATGCATTATTAATTATATCTGAGCATTGCTAGTATTAGGTATAATAATAACAACCTTATTTGGGAATGTCACATCACAAGGTGAACATGTGAACTGTTTCACTTTAGGTGACTTCCTTTGTTGCAGTCTTTCTCTCTTCATCTGTTCCTTAGCTATCTTCTCTTCAATCTTCATCCTTTTCTGTTTGATCTGATGCAGCATCAGTTGGAAGTCATGTTTGGAATATGGATATGATGGTGTAATTGGATTGCCTGAAAAGAAACAGGTATTTTTGGTAAATATATTCTATTGATGACTCAACATATATTTTTAATCATTGGTGCATAAAAATAACAGAGCCTCAATACATATTATCTTAAATTAAGTAAAAAACGGGCCATGTCTGTAGAATATATCAGAACCGATGAGCCAGAGTCATCACTCAGTGGGTACCAGAAGACAGGCGTCGTGCCAGGGGGGCCTAGAAAACGCTGGCTTGACGACTTAGAGGCGTTTGTGAAAGATTGGCCTGCGAGAACCGCCCGGAGAGAAGAGTGGAAGGTTATGGGGGAGGCCTTTACCCAGAAGTGGGACAATATAGGCTAATTTAAAAGAAAAAAACAGTTTAAAATCGAAATTTTGATTAAAACTCCTCTACTTGACTATACACACAAATTCATAAGGACAAAAATCTAAAGATGGAGGAGGAGGAGATCATCATCATGTATAGCCTGAATTCACCCACTGCTGGGTACAGGCCTCTCTTTTCTTGTGCCAATCTCCATGTACCTGTGCCATGTGTAAATGAGGAAATAAGCAGTAGCAATCTCTGAAAGTCGGTGTAAGTAAAGTGTAAAGAAAAGTTAAAAGCTTACCTTCTGGGTTCAGTATTTTCTTGAATTTTTTATCAGAGACCTCACAGGTTCTTTTAAAATGTATTGCTACCTTGAGATTTTCCAAACATTCAGTACAAATGAATTTGGGAAGAGAATCGTCAACTTCTATCTGTAAAAGATAAAAAATATTGTATTCCATAATTATGATTTTGCATAAGGTACTGATATAAGATGCTTAGATTGTTTTCATGACAAACTATACAACTTGTAGGAATATTTACACTAATTTTATTATAAAAACACCTCTAGGTAGTGATGTTCAGATGAAGCTACCCGAAACTGAGACATTTTCCCAATCAACCTTGAACCTTAATGCTATAAACATAAAGTTGAAAATCGATTAAAGAAATTTGACAGATTTTAGTAGCTTGATGTGCCTGTACTTACTTTTGTTTACAAATATATGGTGCTGACAATGTAAAACTTTAGTTTTTACTTTTACTGCGATAATGACTATGTTAAATAACAAATTAATTCTAATTAAAAGACTATTTGTATGTCAAATCCTAAGAAATTGCACATTAAACTCTTATGAGTATTTTTTAGTTGATCATAATCAAAATAATAGTCAGAACAGCAGTAGCAATAACAAAACTTAATATGCAACTCACTGTTATATTAGAAATACTCCGAATGGCACTCATAATATCATAGCCATCTATTTGATCACTCAGTGGATGACAGGCACTCCTGGCACACACTCTGCATATCATCTCTTTAGATAAAGGGAGCATTTTCTTACTGTAAGCAAAACAATTAACAAGTGTAAGTGTACCATATTCTATTTCAATCACCAACCAAACTAACCAACGAGCCTTTGCATTGCTCTGGAACTCTAAACTCAAGGCAAAGGCTCATCATTAAAAGTAGAGACACTTACTTGTACTCCGATATCAAGCTGGGCCAAGGATCATCACGAATGCTCCCCTCATTTTCAACTGGCGCGTTACATGGATATTTTAATTTATTGAGCCTCGACAGCATCTTCTTCGTTAAATAGACTGCCATTATGAAGTCATTTATTTTCAGTTTTCACACAGTTACTAAGTCAAATTGTACATTTTTCTAAATATTTACCAGTAGTAAAGTAAATAATTCTCTTGCGAACTCTTGTCTTAACACTTTGACAGACAAAATGACAACTTGACCAGCATAGCATACGCACGCATTTGCTCATTCATTCGAACGAACGAAGTAGTTAACGTCATCTACCAAACCCAAAACAGCTATAGCAGCTCTTTTCCGTCCACATCCGGCGTGGTGTCCGAATAATATTTATTGAATTATGTGTTTGCTAATGAGTCCTGGTTACTTGAGAGAATAAATGAATTATAAAAGCCATCACAAATTGAAACGTGTGGACAGCGCATTAGCTAAGTGTTCAAGTGTTGGCCTTGCAAACTCAAGCAAACGATGATGATTCGGGGCCAACAGAGTTCCGATCAAGTGTCGAATGTTCGATGGGTTTGTGCACAAATGAAAGAAAGTTTGCGACCAGTGCATGTTGCAATGCGTTCACAGCATAGGTTAGCAGTCTAGGGAAAATCCCAAGTGTGGGTTTTTTTTTTAATTTGCAATGGATCAGTGGGATTAAATTGATGTTAATGGTTATAACTCGGTAATTCCACATTTTTTACGGTCGTGAATCATATTTTAATCATCATAATACAACGTGAGACTAACACGAAAAAAGAAAAATTCGCGGGCTACCTTAGCTCATCCTCCGTATGATTCTTTTTTATATAGTCTCTGGTTTCGTCACTGTCAACAAATGACATTAACTTGACAGTGCATTGACATCTCACACCAGACAGTTCAGCTCCATGGTTCAACTTTATTCCAAAAAATGTTAGAAATTGTAGCATAAAACTTATTTTTAAAAGCAGGATGGTTTTATACACTAATTATAAGTGTAAGGACATAAGCAATATGAAGCCTTGTACTGTTTATATAAACATAACATCCATGCAATCATAAATAATTTATAATTCTCTTGACTGAATGCTATGCTAAAAAGCTCTAAACTTTATAAACCCATAACAAAATCATATAATTATGACTTCCCTTTTATTACTTAAGTCTATGTTGTTTGCTAATGCGCTCCAAAACAGTAAAAAAAAGAAGAAGAAAAGCAAGATCAAGAAAACGTACGTATATTACCTTCATAATTAATAGAAAATGTATTGTATTGCTGTTTATTACTATATTATATTCGCTAAAAGAACTTGGAATTATATTTTGTATCATTGGGAGGAACAGCTTCATTCAATGATGTCCTCCACCTCATTTCTTAGTTTTCATTCATTCAACTTGGGCTTTGTTTCAGTTCCAAACCTAAAATTAAGATATTAACAACCCAAAGTATGTGTAGAATATGCAATGATGAACCAGGAGATATACCAATATTCAACAATTTTGTACAACCTAACATTCCTGAAGAGATACATAACTTTTCAGGCATAACTGTAAGTTTTTAATAATATCTTGCCTTATTTTATTTAGACTGAACATGATTTCTTTGTAAAAATCTATGAAAACAAAAGCACTTGAGAAACATCTGCATGAATATGTTAGGAAAATTACTCAATAAACATCTTGTCTGTTTTCAGTTAAATAATGAAGACAATTTATCAAAACAAATGTGTCAAAGCTGCCTGGACCTTTTAAATGGATGTATAATGTTTAGAGAAATGTGTCAGCGGACTAATAAACTTCTTATTGAAGTTTCTATAAAGAAAGGTATGGAACTTATTTTAGATTAGATTTGATTTTTTACTACTGGACAAATACTGCCATAATTTTCCTTTATATCTGACTCAATTACCACCTTCCCTATGCTTGTTATTTTTTATTTATTTATTTAACAGTTTATGTACCCACTAAATACAGAAAAAAAGAAAGGAACAGAAAAATAGGTACAAAGGCGATGCTTATTTCTAAAGAAATCTCTTCCAGCATACCCGTGAAAGGAGAGTAGATAAAAAGAGATGTAGACCAGAAGAATGATTATTCCAGATGTTTTCCAGCTTCCACTCTTTTCTTCAAATTTTTTCAGCCTATTCTCTGCCACTGGGTAAAGACCTCCCCCATGGTTTTCCAATTTTATTTATCATTTGCATTGTCCAAAAAATCCATCCGTTATATTATCTATTATAAAATATAAATTCTACCACAATCTATTTCATAGCCTAAATAAATAAAATTTGTAGTATAGCTACTTCAACATCTCCAAAGATTCAACTCAAAAAAACTCAAAACTCAAAAGCATTTATTTCAATTAGACCATTACAGGCACTTTTGAATGTCAGAAAAACAAATTAGGCTAAGCTACAGTCACAGACACAAGGCATAATAACTTGTGAAAGTACTGTAGTTGCCCATTCCAAAGTGTAGATCTCTATGGAGAAGAATGGGCAAGAAACTCCATGGACACTCTTTTCAATCAAAATATTGTTACAAAATCTTGTTTACATCATTCATATTGAGATTATACATATATGTGAGAACGATGTAGAAATACGTGCACGTTAAGAGCGTCCAGAGTAAAATATTATATCAACAATTTAAAAACAAAGTAAGTAGTTAAAATAAACCGTGGCAGCTTTGAGATGACCAGGCCCAACCGACAGCGCCCGTTCACGAGCATGACGCATGAATCAGCCCCATTCAGCTCAACCATATTGAAGGAAGCTAAATGACCCGACACACCCGCCACCATCAGCGAGACATTTTAGTGAGCATGACATTCTCTCACCCACCAGGGTAAATTCAAGTCAATGAAAGATAACCAAATGTAAATGGTAGCTTTACAGTACATAGTACTCACACATGTGCTATGCAATTATATAATACTAAGATATTGAGTCTATACAATGCAAAGATATTATTACAATCTTCTGCAGCTTCCACAATAACTTCACATGGTAATCAATTAGTTTGCCCCTATGGTTGTGGAGCAGGACCAGCATTGAGCCAAGCATTTTTATCATCAATGTAATCCCCCAACTTATAATATGCTTGCCTACATAGTGTGCGTTTTATACAAGATTTAAATTTCGTCTCATTTAGTTTTAGAATGTGGGGAGGTATTTTGTTGTAACATTTTAAACAGTACCCCATAAAAGATGAGTCTACTTTAGCTAGCCTAAAACCTGGCTGTACTAGTTGGTCCCTGTTTCTAGTACTATAGTGGTGCCTGTCACCTCTTTTACTAAATAAATGCAGATTTTTCCTAACGTACATGATGTTTTCATAGATGTATTGACAAGGTACTGTCATGATGTTAATTTCTTTGAACAGTTCTCTTAGAGAATCACGCCTACGTAGATGATATAAGGCTCTGATAGCTCTTTTCTGCAGAATAAATATAGACTCGATGTCTGCAGCCCGTCCCCATAGTAAAATACCGTATGACATAATACTATGAAAATAACTAAAATAGACTAGCCTCGCGGTATCTACATCAGTAAATTGACGGATTTTTCTAACAGCATATGCTGCTGAACTCAGCCGTCCTGCAAGAGATGTTATATGCGGACCCCATTGTAGCCTTGAGTCGAGCGTGATCCCCAGAAAAACAGTATCTTCGACGAATTCTTGATGATTGTTTGATAGCAACCTTTGGACAGCAGTGGGGTGGTAGACCAAAAAAAAAAACAAAAAAAAAGAAGAACAGCTAGCATGTTTCTTCCACTACAACAATCCAAAACAATTATTTGTTTATTTCAAAAATAATATTTCTTTGTATAGAATATACTCCAGACTGTCAAAATTATGAAGAGGGTCATGATGTGGATGATGCCAAAGCAGATAGTGAAGACTCTTACAATATTCCTTCTCCAGAATTTTCTATGGATAACTCTGAACTTCTCTCTCTTTGGGGCTGCTCAAATTGTGGTGAAGAATTTCATGTTATGGTTAGTCTCATGTATGAATTATTTTTTAAAGTATTTCTTGGACTTTTCACATTTTTACTTTTCTTTCTCTTCTTTTATACAAAAACCAATTGCTATTATTAATAATGCTAGATTGATGCCCCACAACTTCAATAATATGAGATATTAACTATGTGTTGCTAGGCCAACTATAGAATAATACAATACTTTTTTGGCAGGCCACCTACAGCAGACATATTATCAAGTGCAATGCCCAATCAACAGACGCGCCCAAACCACCGGGAGAAGTAACGAAGAGAAAGTTCCTTTGCGACATCTGTGGGAAGACTGCTTTCTCTAATGCCAGTCTTCTTGTTCATATGTAGGTATAATATCATTAATTTATTGTAATTGCTGTTAGTACAAGATTTTGAACTGAGAACATTGCTTAGTATTTCAAATCTTGCTCAGCATTGAAAATCATTGTCCAAGCCCGCAAGCGATTAAGGAGAAATATGTAAAAAAAAAAAAAATGTTTATTTCAATTACAATGGGCATTTTGATACATAATGTTGGAGATCACCTTTTAAGCAAGGGATTGCTTGTATTAGGAGACTCCGCACTTCCACATTATCATTTTTATGCAATTGAGTTTGAGTATAGACTATGTAAGTAAACATGCAAGATTATAAATAAATGGGTAATTTTAAATTATACAAAACAGTTTTGCAAGTTATGAAGAAAAAGGCCAGATCGCGCGTATATGTGTGAAACGAGTGAGTGTGAGTGAGTATGGGTGAGAATGTGAATAGTGAGGTTGTGTGAGTGAGTATGGGTGAGAGTGTGAATGGTGAGGTTGTATGGTATGGGTTATTATAAACATTGCTTAGGTTTAGTTCACTTATACTAATTAATTAATTCATATCCTGTCCAGCAATAAATACGAAGGAGTGTCTTTTTATTTATATTATTTGTTTAGAAGTTACGCTTTGACGCCCAGACTGCACTCGAGACTCGTAAAATAAACAAATTGAATATGGAACCTATTTCCTCAGACATAGGAGTCTGTTATCCACTTGCTGCTACTGAGCGCCATTCCTAGGTTTCGGCTACGAACTTCCTGTCTGTAGCGGCCCTCTTACGGTCTGTAGCGGCACTACAAAAAGGACTACAGGAACATAATACAAAAAGTACTACAGCGCCATCTATGCCGCAAAAGAAAAACTAACATCAAAATTCTGAATCACGAAAAATTATCCGCGTTTTAAGACTATATGGGAAAACCCGACAACAACTGCGGGACAGTAGCACCAGACACAACACCCGTCCATTCGGAGGTTCCTTCCTTTTCTATGAGGGACGAAGAACTTTACACACTGGTCTTCATACCACTATAGGTCTATTTACAAGTCACGAAATATCACTCCACGCCCAATTATTAGCGTAAAGTTTATCTCGTAGGAGATAGCAGGATGAATTGGCCAAACCAGCAATCAGTGGTTCTTTCCAATCCTTTTGAAAGACCTCCTTACTATCCATACTCATACTATCTTACTCCATACTACTTATTTTAATCTATCAAAGCTTTTTCCTTACAGGGCCATCCACGAGAACGTGTTCCCTTTCAAATGCGACGTTTGTCCGTACCAAGGTCGAACAATGGATCTTCTGAAGGTGCACAAAAGATCTCACCTGGTTGACAAACCATTTAAATGCACGCAATGTCCTAAGGCTACCACTACGTCGAGTAATCTTGCTAAGCATATGCGGCATGTGCATAGTACTACGAGACCGTTTAAGGTATTTTCTCTATTTCCAAACCTGCACAGTTGGGTGGGACTAACAAAAAAAATCAGCAAAATGCACACAAATAAATTTAAAATAATACTGTTATATTTATGAGGTGGTAGTCAGGGTGCAAAGGGACGTCCCAGTATCCTGTTGAGCTCTCAGTGTACAAACAGGATGTAAACGGACTCTTCACGAAGCCGTCGACAACTTGCTAGGTCCACCCGTTCTTGAGAAAATCGGTGGTGACACACGGACAGATAGACAGACAAGAAAGCGATCTTATAAGGGTTCCTTTTTTGCCTTTTGAAAAACCTTAAAAATACATTAAAAACATGTATTTAAAAAAAACTTGTGAATAACATGGAACTTTGACCAATATCTCTGTAACTAGAAGGTTCCCAGGTATGATCTATATTCTAGAACAAAAAAATGATCGCAATGACAGGGAGAATAAGTGCCTTTCGGCTTTCCTTCCTTGCCCTTTGTGTTCCAGGGCCGGTATGTTACATTCAAATCACAAATACAAATTCCCCTGTTTGAAAACTGTAATTATACCTTTTGTCTTTTCAGTGTACTTATTGCGACAAGGCTTTCTCATATCAGCATGACATGAAAAGGCATGTTAAAGATATACATTTAAGGCAAGGCACTGCAGAATGCGATATCTGCCACAAGAAGTTTAATACTAAGTAAGTATTCTTGTAAGCCAAAAAGGAAACATAATATTGGTTCATAATAATGTAATGTCTAATATTATGTGTGGCTTGTTTCAGGAAAATTTTACAAGGTCACAGATGGAAAATTCATAAGATTAAAGGCGAAAGACAGGGTCGCTTGCCGTCGTACTTACAATGTCAAGCGGAAACACCACATAATGAAAACAGCATACATGACAACACGAATAACTGTGATCAAAGTTATTGATAATGTATGTATGATGTAATGTAATTATTTTGGAAAATGTACAGTCGCTAGCGCATCAACTTAACACAAACTGTCAAATTTCTCGAAATGGTTTTCAAAATCGAATGAGAATTTTGACAGTTTGTGGTAGCTTAATGCGCTGGCGTCTGTACATTTTCCAAAATAATTACATTGGGCTTCAAGTCTCTTCAAGTGCAGCTGAACACTAGTGTTTTACATGGAGTGATTGTCTAAGGTATTCCTCAAAAAACAACTGTTTTTAAGCACAACCAACTTACTACTAAATTATTCCTTGAAGCGCAACCCTTTGAACAATTTCAATTTGTGAGCGCAACTAATGGTTACGCTTCGAGGAAAAATTTAGTTGCGCTTAGTTGGTTGCGCTTAAAAATAGTTGCGCTTTGAAGAATACCCCGATTGTCTACCTTGACATTCACAACATGTAGGTATATGTATATGCATTATCAATGATTATTAGATTATAAGTCCAAGCCATGATCAAAGAAAGACCCCCGGTGGGACATCTTTTCGTATTAATTACGCCGTACGCAAAATACGCGCTTTGGAGGTGGAGTTGCGGACACCAGCCCGTACGCCATACTGTTGTGTATGTAACTTGACTGAATATTTTATGAATAAGATCTGGCTTCAAGTATGTAACGCCAATATTTCTGGCAGTCGTGGTCGTAAAACGTGAGGGCTAGATGACATAAGAAATGATAGTTTCAAAACTCTCCTACTAAATATATTAATATTCTGGTGAAGGTTGCGGGAATCCGCTGGATGCGAGACGCACGGGACCGGTCAATGTGGCGACACTTGGGGACACACGTCCACTGTTGGTCATAGACGTTTTTTTGTTGAAATGATGACTAAATATTCACCGTCCTACTTGTACGTATTATGACCGCAACTGCTGCGAGTCTTGCAGCATTTAATATATTATTTTTTTATTTTTAGTATTTAAAGAGAGTGAGAGAGTTGTAACGCGACTTGATCTCAAAATTGGAAATGGAGCTCTTTACTCTTTGTTGTATAGATTAGAACCAATATGTAGTTAAGCTTTAAGCGCGTCCTTAAACAGATACTTATTTTCTGATGCCGTACAGATGTCATAATATAGATTTTAATCATATATGTATATATGCCCTCATCGCACGTAGGTCACGTGTAAAAGAGTGAATTCACATATCCCACATGAAATGCTAGATGCGAGGTGTAGTATGAATGAGCGAGACATTGTTATTCAAATCTCATTGACAACGAAATAGAAACGAACCGATTTTGGCGCGATATGGCGAACCTTGGATCTGTGATTTAAATCTGTGAAAGTGACTTTATTGTTCCTTTGCAAAAAAGGGATGGCGACATCTCATAATGCTCCGTCTCGTTTTCACATAGGACATAGAACAATGATGGCTTTAAAATTTCACTTTAGATTAATATCAGATTACCGTTTATTCGTTTGCCAGTGCTCATTGGCCTTGGTTGCTTGGTATGTGGTAGAAAATATTTTGAGGCTTTCTAAGGATCAGTTGTTCAGTATAAAACAAAAAAGTGACTAATTTAAGAGACAGTTTTCTCCATTTGGTTAAGATATGTATTAGACCCCGTTCGCACGGCGATTATCAGTTCGATATTTTAGGATGGAAAGATGGGATCACACATCAACATCCCACAGTCCCACTGCAGTATAAAGTGAGAGACACACTGATCTTACGTACGCAACGTATGTGATGCAACGTGGGAGTGCACACTTGCCCGTGTACGCAACGTAAATTGGCATCCGCGCCGCAAAAACAAAAGTTAAGAACAAGATATTGGCTTGATTTGACGTGCTACGCGTAAGTTCTAGAAACACATTGGTCACACGCGGGGGATAGCGTACCAACGTCTGCTCCACCTTCCCATGCTGATCTGGACTTCGCAGGTCGACGTTGCGTGGGAGGCGTGTCATTGCGTGGCATACGATAAGTGTGTTTCTATTGGATAGTTTTTCATATAAAATCAAGAGTCCATTTATCATAATGCGTTGCATATGTTGCGTACGTGGGCCCTGTTTGTCTCTAACTTAAAACTGCCATGTCAATAATGTCATACTAAAATTGTACTGGCCACCGCCGTTTGAACTGAGGCTCAGTCTGTCCCTATAACGATAAGAAAATACCCATTTGTACTTACTTAAAAGTATTATTTTACTATCGAATACATTTTGTATTATTTATACCTACGAATTTATAATAATTTATGGAAATCATATTAATTACTTAAAGTAAATGAAGAATTATTATGTATTAAAGAAAATAACGTACAATTGGATTAGATATGAAAGTAATTATGATGATAACAATGTTAATAACTTATGTATCTTCTTTTTATAAATTATATACATAATACTTTATTATTTTATTAATGTTTATTTATTTGTGCTATTATACCTTTTCCATATGCAATTACCGTTCATTGATATCTTATGAGCAATAATATAATAAAAACTGATTGGGGATTGGTACTTTTTCCAATACGCATCGCCCTCTTAGATACGGCATAGCAAGGAAAGGAAACGGACTTGTAACAAGTTGTTTTTGCCTTTTTATTATAAAATGAATAATTTTAAAATTGCTATAGCAGTTCTGTCATGTTTCCTACTGTGTGTCGCGTTCGACCTGCCTAGAGACGATTGCAAATCAGAATTAAGTATCAATAGCAACCACTACAACGTGACGGATTCCTATCATGTCGGTGATGCGTATCCTACGGATGCCCACTATGACGTTTATGGCAATCTATTCTATGTAGAATCTGGACGTAATGACAACGGATACTACTTTAACGCTAACGTTATAAAATACAAAACTGCAGCTCCTGAGAAAATACCAGGTGAGATGTATTATTTTAATTTACCTAATTTCCTCCAGTTGACAAATAAACTGACCTTTCTGCACTCCCCGAGGTGTATTTTGTGTGAGATTGTACATAGACGTTTTAAATACCTAAGTCCCTTTTAATAGGGGACGAGTATCTACATTAACCGGACAGAAATCTCGGGACAGCACATATTATTACAAGACAGGCTATTTCGGGGTATTCCTCAAAGCGCAACTATTTTTGAGCGCAACCAACTAAGCGCAACTAAATTTTGTGAGCGCAACCATTAGTTGCGCTCACAAATTCAAATTGTTGAAATGGTTACGCTTCGAGGAATAATTTAGTTCTTCCCCAGTTTCATAACCAGTAAATTAAAACTAGGTAGCAAAAATATTCCAATCCATAATATAAAAACCCATAAGAGGTCAGTTAATAGGTTTTTAATAAGAACCTACAGGGGACGATATGTTTATGGAACGAGTGTTCAATATGTTCGCTACGTATGTGAATTAATACCAACCTAGGCAAATTACTGTTTTCCCTTTTATCTTAAGGGCTGAATTCATGCTTATTTTATATGTCACAGGTTTACCAGAAGACATTAGTTACTCTATTGCCGTCGATAAAAATGAGAAGAAAGTTTACTTCGGCACAGGAAAGGGTATCTTTAAGTACAATTACGAGAGTCACAATGCCACACCTGTCTCTAGCAGTACCTTCAAACTTGATATGATATTTGTAGACAAGGACAGCAACAAATATGTTACAGAAAACAATGACGGGGTCGAAGAATTGTATTTGCTAGATGGAGAAATGATGAAGACAGTACGGTTTAATAGCCTTGAAGCACTGAACGAATTGACTATTGATGAAAAAAACAATTTCTATTATTTAAAAGATGAAAAATTATTCGTATTAAAATCTTCTCTTTCATGGCCAATTTGTATTGGTAATGTCGCTTATGATGGCATGGCGCAAATAGCTGTCCACAATGAAAACGTCTTCATAGCTAGTGACGACTTGTTGTATTTTCATGAAAATGATACGGGGAATCTAAAATTAGTTGACAATGCTCCAGAAAATGTAACAGCAATAGCTTTTGATGCAAACGGGGATTTTATACTTGGTGTTCGCAGCAAAATTCTAAAATATAAGAAAAATGAATGCCACTTCAGAAAGTCAAAAGTAATCAATGACGAGTAATTAAAATACGTAGTGTGTAAAAAAAAGTTTTTATTATCATTAAATAGGAACAAATACTTCTTTGGGTGGAAAATAAAATGTAACAGTATATTTCAAACTTTTATTTAAAAATACAAATAAATTACATAGTTACCTTAATCTTACAGCTCTTAATAGCTAAGCAGTAGGTACAGACGCCAGCACATCAAGCTACTACAATCTGTCAGATTTCTTTACTAGATTTTCAACTTTATCTCTATGACATTAAGTTCAAGGTTGTTTGGGAAAATCTGACAGATTCGGGTAGGTTGACGTGCTGGCGTCTGTACTAGGCACCGATTATTTATACAGTATGATTTTTTTAAGTGGCTGTGATTTTTCAAATACACTCCGAGAACGAAAAACAAAACGAAGTCAATTTTGTAAGTTGAAAACGTAAAAACATAAATGCACATGAATTATTAATGAAAGAGAAACAAAACCTATTTGTTTCTTATAGTGACCAATTTCTTTTAATTTGCCGTTATACGACACTATTGATTTCTTTTTCCGACTGCCTCCTAAGTCCTAGTGGTCGTAAGCGCGACAGCTGAACATGAGGTCCTGGGTTCGATTCCCAGGTCGAGTACTGTCATTGGGTTTTTCCATCAGGAATTTCTCTGTAGCAGCCATGGAGTCTGGATTTGCGCCCGTTTGACGGCATTAGGCTCGCCCCCTATTACATGCGACTTAAGCATAACGGGCAAAACGTGGTTGTACTATTAGCTACACTGCTGCCTAACCCACCCTTCGGGGATTACAGGCGTGATGTTATGTTTTCTTTTTCAAAATCAACAGGTATGATGTATTTGTTATTAATCTAATGAAATGATGCAGATATTTATATTAAATTCGGCCCCGTGACTTCTCGAGTATTTTTCGCTATTTCTTACAGTTCAGTCATATCATCCTTGTCCACTTGAAAAACTCAGTCTGTATTTATATAAATTAAACTGAATAATTATATTATATGAATGCAAATTTAAATGATTAAACAATCTTGTAATATAATACAATATCGTATACATGAAGACACGCCACAGTAAAAAAATATATAAATCAACTCATCTTCAATTAAGTACAATGGGATGAAGTAAGGGCTGGGGCTGCGATTTTAACATTCAGAACGTCATTGTCACATATACGTGACAAATAAGCACGTGCCCTGTACGCCAATGACACAAATTTGTGACAAAAAAAATGTGCAGTGCACTATAACACGACATAAACAAATCATTTTGGAATCCCTATTCTTTTTGCGCTTATATGGCTTGGCGTGGAGGGCACTCGCGTGCGTTTATCTTCTGGCGTTCAAAAGGTTAATATGTTTATTGTTTAACTTACAAAAAAGGGACACATTAAAGCTAAAACCGACAAAGCAAATTGATCTTATGTAATACAGTTTGGAGTGCAATGGCAATCCATCTATTTTAGGTTCTGATAGCACAATGTTACAACTACAATAATATCATAAAAATACTGCTTCCTTCATGGTTTACAAGCACAATCAATTCTTGATTAATAAAAAGGATTGGCGACAATCTAGATTCATTTGTATGGATCTTTAACAAAAGTCTTACTGTGCAAACCACACTTTGGATTTTTTCTTATTGTTATATGCTTAAAAATACATTTCTACTGTCATAATTAATTACTAAAAATTATTGATAAATCAGTTTCATCCAAATGTGTATATTAAAAATACTCTCTTTTCAGATAAGTATTTAATCATAGATAGATAATTATATTTGTCTTGTGAATCTTTCAATGTGGTAGTATACTTTGAGATATCATAGGGAATGTAATTGGCTGAGCCTGAGAGTTAGTTAATGCCATTGGTTGACTAGTGCTGGAGATTGTAATTTGCTGGGTGGATGTTTGATGTACGAGCTGTTGAGCCGAGGGAACAAGCTGCTGCTGTGCTGATTGCTGGGCAGCCAGTTGCTGAGCTGATTGCTGCGCTACCATCTGTTGAGCAGACTGTTGTGCTGCTAAGTGTTGTGCAGATTGCTGTGCAGCCAAGTGTTGAGCTGATTGCTGTGCAGCCAAATGTTGTGCGGACTGCTGAACAGCTAAGTGCTGTGCAGATTGCTGAGCAGCTAAGTGTTGTGCTGACTGTTGGGCAGCCATATGTTGCGCAGACTGTTGAGCTGCCAAATGCTGTGCCGACTGTTGGGCTGCCAAATGTTGAGCAGACTGCTGAGCAGCTAAATGTTGAGCTGATTGTTGCGCGAGATGTTGAGCAGATTGCTGAGCAGCTATATGCTGAACTGATTGCTGAGCTGCATACTGGTTTGCTTGATGTTGAGATGCCAGTTGTGGTTGTAATGCTGATTGCTGGACAAGTTGTTGGACAGCTGTTTGAGAAGCATTGCTCATAAGCTGCTGTGCAGGCTGTGTTATGGTTAGCTGTGCTGGAACTGCTACTACAGTTTGTCCTCCACCCATCAGGGTGCCTGAGTCACTAACTTGCATCAGTTGTTGAGCACCAGCACTTGTGACTATAAGCGTGCCAGAGTTACCCATAAGCTGTTGAGTTGTGCTTACTGTTAGAATTTGTGGAGCAGGAGTTAACAGTTGAGCACGAGAAGCAGCTGGAGCCAAAGCTAAATTTGGTGTAGCTGCTGCAGGAACTAATCCTGGGAGGGCACCAGCAAGGCTCACTACTGGTGTTACACTGACAGTAGCCAAAGACACAGGCGCTGAGGTGCCATGTCTTGAAGTAATCACACAGGGCTGGCCAGTTCTCATTGCAGCTGTCTGTTCTAGTAAAAATTCATTCATAGAAGTTAACTGGACATTCTTTTCAGTCAAGTCACCTACTTTTTTCAGTAAGACACTTATATTATCATGAAGTAATTTTATTTTATGATCCAAAGCTTCACAATTTGAGCATAAATTGGATGTGTGTAAAACTTGTTTATCTAAACCATTTTCTTCAAATGCAAATCGTCTCAATTTTGCTTCTGGAGGGGAATCATCATCTCTGATCGGTGGTGGTGGGCGGCTGTATTGTGGTGGTGGTGGTGGCATATGTACTGAAACAATCTCATTACCACTTACTTCAGGTGGATGCATATATTGACAGTCTTGATTAGAACAGGCATTCAGTGCGTAAGCTTGGCATACTGGTAAGTTATGAGTATTACGGGGAAATATGCCTGTGGCGTAGAAATTGTCTTGTTCTTCGACTGTGGTGTGTATGAACTTGCAATTCTGTCTATAACAGCCTTTGTTTTGAAAATCATGGCAAAATCGAAACAGTTCCTTGAGACATGACTTTGGAGGTATCACATGAATGAACCGACAGTTCTCTCGTAGGCAGCAACCGCGAATATAATCTCTGCAATAACAGCTGGCGGCCGGAACCGACATCTCGCCGGCATCATTGGCGCTCATCGTGCCGTCCACGAGTACCTTAACGACCATCATTTAGACGATAAATAAGATGAAGTTTATAAATCAAATCATGTTCTCATTGTTTGTCCTTGTTCAAGACAACCATCAAATTGTAGCTGGCCGTTACTATATTATTACCTTTTGTTCTGGAATGTATATTTTCTCGGCATTGTTCTCGATAACAATAAACAAGTCCAACAAATTTTAATCGTTTCACTTGGTTTCAGTCAATTCATATTATTTATTTTGACGCGATTAACACTCCGTCTGACATTTGCGAAATTTTGCGAAAATTTATTAGGAATGAATGAGAACGAACAATACTGAAATAAACCTGATATTCAGAGACCTGAACGAATACATTTTTTTTAACATAAGTTTAGATACAAGGCTTTTTGTTAACACATTTAGTGTTAACAAAAAGGCCAAAAAGCCTTGTAGTTAAAACGCATTTAATGTTTGGAGTTTAGTACGTTACTAGCCAAATTCAAAAGAAGAGATGAAAACTACACAATGAAATGAACCAAAAGAAAATCGTGCAAAACCAGTCAAAGCAACCACCGAAAAGAAAACGAAGTTTGTTCGACTGAAACGAACGAACAAAATTGAAAATTCGATTCAGTTCATTCAATTCGAATCGAAACAAAAAACATGGCGGGCGGCGGCTGTTGAATGAGTAGTAAACACTGTAGTGGATGTAACTTTACTAAAATTACGAGTAATAATAAATGACAGATGTGGTAAGGACTATCGAAAACTACTATAAATAAAACAAAGATAACCTTTTATCACATAATGAGGTAATTTTCTATCTGTACTCCAATTCATAAATATTCCATTGTATCCCACGTTGCATCACGGTTTCTGTTTATTTGATGTGTTTTAGGTAACAGTGTAAAGAAAAATGTTTAAACAACAGCTATCGCCCCGGACAGTTCACCCCTACCAGACGACGGTTGTGCCTAGGAGTGAACAGCAATTTGCATTGGCTGCGCAACAAAGGGCGAAGTTCCCGTGGGCGGACGATATTAACACTCCAGTATATCAAGTTGCGGGCACCGACAGCTCTACGTCCGACAATGCGTACCATGTAAGTCCATGCCTGCATACTGATACTTTCTTTTTGTGTAAGAAAATCTAAACAAACTTGCTAGTAAATTGTTCTTCTTGCAACTACATTGCTTGATAGAGGTCTGGCTGTGTTAATTTATTATTACTTTTGTTTGTTAAATGTAAGCTTTACATTTCAGATGCCTCATTACTACAATGGGGCTGTAAGAGATTATGGCCCTCCTTCACCGGTGTACCAGTCACCCTATAGTGGAGGAACTTGGCGTAATTATAAGACAGCAGAGAAAATTCCTACCCACCGCCCACCCACAGAAGCATACTCATTTCCGCAGTGTGCATCCGCCTTCTCTCTACCATTGTGTGATGTGGAGCCTCATATGCAGACCATGAACCGCTCCCCTGTGCCACCTCTACCCTCAATCAGCCCTGAAGTACCTATAATAGGTGCCTGTGGAGGCCATTGCCCAGGATTTGAATATGTTTGCTATTATATTTTACAGGTAAGATATACCTAATAAATTGTGATTAATACATGGAGGCAGCAGTATTATGTAAGGAGCAGATTTATGTGATAAGGTAATAATCACATAAACCTATAAACAAACTAGCTGACCCGCGCAAATTCGTTTGCGTCACATAATGCAACTAAATAATATTTCGACTACCCTACCCTACCTACCCTTTATTATATTAAGTAAATTTAGAGATTTTCAAAAAAATCTGAGTTACTCCCTAGTCGCGCCTAAAGAAACGGCAAGCAAATAATGCGAGGAAATGAATTAAAATTTTCAAAATCAATGATGCACACAAACAACAATATTTTTTCTCGCGTTGATGAGTTCATTTGTTTTTTTTCAATAAACTGCTTTCTATTTGCAAGCCAATTCGATATTTAAATAAAACCTTTGATAAGTTGGCTCCTTGGTTGCCATGCTTTTGAGTATAAGATCGTTCCATTTTTAAATATAACATCTGTTAGAATCATTTGGAGTTAACAGATAATTCTGACTGTCAAATAATAACAGACAAATAATTAGCAATAAATTAAAATTGCGACTATAATTTGAGATTTAAACTATCCTATCTCTCAAGTTGGATCGAACTGCACATGGTGTGCGAATTTTATTATAATCGGTTAAGTGGTTTAGGAGTCCATTGAGGACAAACATTGTGACACGAGATTTATATATATTAAGATGTTGCCTCCCTAAAACCCATCAGTTTCTGCAGATGGAATACTGATTGCAGCAGTCTGTAGCAGCACAATAATTATCTCAAAGCAGTGTAGACAGCACAAGTAAACACTCAAGAATTTTAAAGAGTGTGCTTGGAGTCTAAATCTATACAAATAAATGAAATTGAAATGTCTGTTTGTAATTTCAAAATAACAGCTTTTTACTGAATGCATATGAAAATATCATCATCATCTGCCTAGCCTTTCCCAACTATGTTGGAGCCGGCTTCTAGTCTAACCGGATGCAACTGAATACCAGTATTTGACATGGAGCGACTGCCTATGTGACGTCCACAACCCATACAGGAAAAAAAAAAACAAAAGCAATGAAAGAAAACTTAAGAAAGTATATGGTAATTAAAACAAAAAAAAGGAAAAATTTTGCTGTAGCTAATCTCCAAAACGGCTTGATTGATTTTGATGGGACTTTTACTGGCAAACAGCTTATGTTATAATAAGGAGTAAGTTAGGCTACTTATATTTTATAAAAATAATTAGGGTTCCATGCAAAAAATGAAAATCCTTGAAATTGTTAACAAAATCTGATTCAAATAAGGAAGATATATTTTTATAAAAACTTCACGCGAACGAAGGTCGCGGGCAACAGCTAGTACAGAATAAAAAAACATCATTTACTCAATAGTTTGTGTAAGTATGATAATTAAAATGAAATACAGACATTACATTGTCTTACAATCAGTATAATGATTAAGTAGGTATTTTTATTACTATTTCAATGTGCTGTGCCTTATCTTTCAGGTTATTTTTGTAGTCGGTATACTGACCGGAATATCGCTTTGCATTGCTGGAATTGTATTGAGGCGCACAAATCGTAATGGAGATCTGGGTGTATTAGTTTACATAGGTAAGTTATGAATATGTTTAAACTCTGTGTAACTTCAATGTCCATTGTACCGAATCATTATACATTATCCCATAGTAAAGGGCATATTATAATAACAGCAACACAGAATTCCTATAATACTTCGATGGAGTTTTGTTGATTGAGAGTGTAACGACACTTATCAGTGCTGAATCGGTTCGAGTTTGTCATTATTGTCTGCCAGACCTTTTCCCAACTATGTTGAGGTCGGTTTCCAGTCTAACTGGATGCACCAAAATACCAGTATTTTACATCGAGGAAGAATGCCTATTTGACCTCCACCACAACCCAGTTAGTTCTGGGTAATATTATACCCCTTACTAAGACTGATTTTCAGACTTTCACGCCACTTTGAGTTGGTCATAAGTTTTTATCCATGAACATTCAGTTTGAATTATATGAATCCATGTTGATATATATATCAACATGGATAAAAACTTGAACTTGTGTTACTGTAACATACAGTAACTTTCTTCCACCTTTCTGGTACTTAAGTGAAACTTTTTAAACAGGATGCTTATCTTCGTGCGTGTGCGGCGTATTGCTTGGCGTCCAGTGCTGCGTCCGTCGCGAGATTAGACAGAGGAAGCTGCGTGCCAATATGCATATACCAATGCAATCAATTCAGGTAACAGTATAGGCAAGATTCGTAAACGCGATTCTGTGACCAGCTCGTTACACAATACAATAGGTAATATGCACGTCTTATATAATATAATATGCATATCCAACTGCTCGATATATAAAATTTCCATCTTATATCCGCTATTCCTATTGCGAATGTGTTCTACATTCGCAATAGGAATAGAGCAAAAAGAATATAATTTATATATATATAAATAATTTCTTTTTGTTTTAATGATTCTCTATCCATACTACTGTATATATATTATATATAATAACTAGCTGACCCGACAGACGTTGTCCTGTCAACTATTTATATATATATTAGAATTGACCTACAACCTACCTACTAATAAAATAAAAAATATTTAGGGGTGGGTCAGCCTTATCATTTAGGGGTATGAAAAATCAGGGTTCGAGGATATATATCAATGGATATATATCAAGATATATATCCGATATATATCAAACTGGGTTCGACGATATATATCAAACTTGATACATATCAACCAAACAAACAAACTTCAATCAAACTTGATATATATCGGATATTAATCCGATTGACTGATTAGAATTTATAAAAAAAAGGTTTTATGTTTTTGAGTTGATTTTTTGATATATAAAGATTTTATACTTTTTAGTTGATTTTGCCTGATCTAAAAGAAGATTTTATGTTTTGGTTTCATTTGTCTGATTTTAAGTAACTAAATAAATAAAAAAATATAGATTTAATTTTTTTTTGATAATTTTAGTATATTTATGTAACACATATGCAAATAAAATTCATAAATAATACAATAAAAGAATAATATGGTTTATACAAAATTGATATATTATCGGATATATATCAAACTTGATATATATCGGATATTTTCGAACCCCGTGAAAAATAGACGTTGACCGATTCTCAGACCTACCTGCTATGCACACAAAATTTCATACAAATCGGTTCAGCCGTTTCGGAGGAGTTTGGTAACAAACACCTCCGAAACGGCTGAACGCCACACGAATTTTATATATTAGATTATAAATGCGAAAGGAAGTTTGTTACATTTTAACGCCTAAACCACTAAACCGATCATCCTTGAATTTTGCATATAAGTTGTCAAGTGTACATCATTCATCCCGAAAAAAAGTACTGTTCCCGAGAAAAACAACAATAATGATAATAAGATGGCGCCACCTGTCTTTCCCATCATGATTGAATTATATTATTACAAACAGAGTACAACCCGAACTGATTGTCAAATTCTAAATTAACGCGAGCGAAGCCGCGGGGAAAAGCTACATCTAAATGATGAAAGGGTTTGATCACATGTAGCCTAGTAATAGCTGTAAAAAAATATTGTAACATTATTTTGTTTCAGGAACCGCCTGCCCAAGCTTGCCCATTATTGACATCCACATTACCTCATAGTCAAATATATAGGTAAGCAATGTAACAATCGCATTGTAACACAATCCTAATTCATGGAATCTTTTTTTATAGACTCATATACTCTTTTTTTATACTTATCTCAATTTTGTCGGAAAGTATAATAAATTTTATAAAAATATAGTTCTACCATCCCAAAAATGTGGTGAGCTATCTTCGTGGTTCAAATGCAGTACAAAAGTACCTGTTCACTACCACTTCATTAAACCATGACATGATTTACATAATCACTGTACAATATTTACTTATTTAAATAATTATTTACTTACTTGTATGTGTAAATCCTTGTGGTATTTGATTATTTTCAACCAAAAATAAATATTTATTCTTGATATAATAATATATGTTCTTAACTAATATTGATTCAACAATTGGTATGTCGTTAACACCATAAAGACAAAGTCTACATTTATTTGTATTCTACAAAAAGAAACTTATAACAACGCGTTACCTCTTTTCTTCATATTGATTTGAACTAAAGCTAACTTGATTTCTGGTCTAAGTTACTGGATTTTCTGCTAAGACATTCGCTGATGCGTGGGCTGTGATGGGGAAAAAAACCAATACTTCCCAGGCTGCGCCAGTAGGCCCAGTAGCCTTATTCCATTTAATTTGATAGGAACTACATTATAAAGGGTGTAAAAAAAAAAAAAGGGTGGGTGTATAAAAAAAATATTTACAGATTTATACAACTACCACTGTTTGTCTCTCCATCACCCAAAGGTTGACTGGTAGAAAATGCCTATGGCATTAAGTCCGCCTCAGTACTTTGTGCTTGAAGTGTTAAATAAATAAATAAATAAACACTCTTAACGAAGCCGAAAGGCACTTGTTGTCCCCGTCATTGCGATCATTTTTTTGTTCTAGACCATACCTGGGAACCTTCTAGTTACGGAGATATTGGGGGTCCAAGTGCCAACTTTTTTTACAAGTTTTTTTTTTTTTAAATACCTGTTTTTAATGTAATATTTTTACTTTAAACACCTCCAGGACCCCCTTACTATCCAATTCATCCATCACCAGCAGCAGTCCTACTGTAAAACGTGATTTTTCATCCCAAAAAAAAAGTCACCCAGGACTAATTTTTGCTTAAAGTTACTTAGTTTAATGTACATAATGCTTGGTTGACGGCTTCGTGAAGAGTCTGTTTACTCCCTGTACATATAAGTAAATACTATCATCATCTTACTATCAACAAATTACGGTCCTTTTATTACAAGGCACTATGAGACACTTTTTTTTGTTACAGACCGACAGTAAATATATGCGCAGACGAAGATGTGACCGGAGTTCCTTGGTGGCGTCGAAATAACAGAGACTGACTAGGTTTAAGTTCATATACACACTTGTATTTAATTATAATTTTGTTTACGTAAGGATATACAAAAATAATACCATGTTATTTTTACAATAAAATGTGAATCGATGTACTATTTTGCTTGTTTTAATTATTTATAGGCCCGAAGATGACTTCAGTGTCTGATCTGTTTTGCTGATCTTGTCGAGAAACTGAAAGTTCTGCCAGCGCCATTTAGGATACGCGATATGATGACACACAGCTACCGGTAATAGTCACCTTCCTCAGGGCAAAGCAAGAGTTAATAATCATTCCCCTCTACCATATAAGCTTTGAAGTGATAACGAGGAGCATTACGAGTCCCTATCAGTTTCGCGGTCTGAAAACAGAAAATACTACTTTTTTCAGCTCTTTCTCTATAACCATAAGGTATCTGGTATGATTTATAATGCAGAGTTATAGATCACCTATATGCCTCATAAGCGTACCCTCGGGCGAAACTAAACGCATCGGTTACTAAGGCATTATTTAAATATTTTATTACAATTAATTAGTCAAAAAAAAAATTAAAGAATTGAATTGGATATGTATAAAAAGTTTTATTATAATTCATTACCAGTTAGCCAAAAAATGTATTGAAAAAACCTGGTGTTTCGTGGTTATGTAAAAACGTGTTTGAAAATTATTTTTCCTATTTTATGTTGAGTGGTTACCAAAATAAAAATTCGTGATATATAACTGTGCACTAAAATTTTATTTAATTCCAGATACCTTATAGTTATTGAGAAATTTGAGCTGAAAAAAGTATATAGTACTTTCTGTTTTTAGACCGCGAAATTGATGAGGACCCTTAATATGCTTTTTTGTTGAAAGCACAAGGTATACCAACACCCACCCACCATAGATACAAAAAAACAACAATTTTCAAGTAAGTACATATTTATTCAGTATTTATCCAAACTCTTGACGGTGATAAGTACATAATTAAAAGTATAAATCAGTAAATTACCTGTATAGTTACACGAACAATGTCAAGAAAACTCATTCATAAAATTAAAAATCTATGAATATTTTATTCGAACTTTTTTTCTTGTGTGATTGATTATGATCGCAAATAATTACGCTTGCGTAACATGTACAATCAAATTCTTACATATAGAAAATCTTCCAATACTCAGTGGGTACAAAAAATAACTTCGCGCCGTATTAAATAGTACCATACATAGGTACGTAGTATCTTTAATTTTTTGAACCGCAAAAAATAAGTAACGAAATAGATACATCAAAATACTAAAAATATCTAGGTAGAGAATATCTGAAAAATGCATGACTGTATAATAGATCATTGCAAACAAAAAAAAATGTTCAGGGTGTTTTTCACTATCGAAATTCAGCACTGTATATAATACTTTAGTTAGACTGCTAGAGACACATATTATGTGCATCAAAATAAACTTTCGATAGTAAAAAACTATTGCAAGTTCTTAATACTAAAGTCCTTCCTAGACTTAAATTTTATGTTTTACACGAACTGTATATTTTGTAGCAACAAAACTGTGATGTAGATATTGCAAGTTAAAGATTAGATTCAATATAAATAAATCTACCTTTTAAAGAGAGCTCAAAATAAATTAATATCGTATTTTTTTTAGAATTAAACACATTAAATGCTATGCATTCCGTCCCGTCTGACAATGCATTATAGGACAATCTTATAACTACCACATGGCCCACACACTTATATCTAAGGACGGTCAAATAAAATAAAATGGACAAAACAATAATACTCTATAATATGTGACAATGATGACAATAATTAAAGGCTTTTATTCGATAAATTTATGTGGCAATTTATTAAGCTTGTGGTGGTACGGAATCTGTTTCAACAACTATAAATATACAGGGGGAAAACAGATAGGTACAGAAGAAAGTACCTCAAATATTCAGGGTTATATCCCTTCTTGTGGCATTCGTATCAACAGTATACTCAGCGCAAACATCCCGGTTTTACTACCAGGGCCCGCGTATGCCTTCAAAGTAGTAACTACTTACAAATACCTGGCATAATTACAAACCTGCATTATTTTAGTTTGAGTCTGCTTATTACTAAAAACGTCTTTTAGGTATTAAAACCAATCATATAATTTGTTATTAGTCAGTAACAAATTATATGATTGGTTTGGTATATACCTAAATCACTAACAGTTAGTGATTTTAAAATGAGAGCAGATATTTACTCTGTATTCTTAGTTCTACAGATTCTTAAGCTACAGGTAGAATTGCAAAATTTTTTAATAAGAATATTTTAATGGAAAATGAATTTGCCTCTTATAAAAATAATTTAACGCTAGGTATATAATTATAATAACACAATTCCAAGGCTGCCAATCTGAAAGGTAAACATTACAAGATAAAATTATCAAAGTTTCTCTTACAATATTATCCTTCGAACAAATTTTCACATTCAAATCTACATAATAATAAATTATAAGGACAACACGTAAACCTAATATTCTCATATCATCCAGAATTAAATTGGGAAAATAAACACGCAGATAAAATGTTGAAATAAAGGTTGAAATACTGAAAACGCAAACAAACTGTAAGCTTTGATACGCCCTATCTACATAACATCACGCCTGTAATACCCAAAGGGTTATGCAGAGGTGTACCTAATATAAATTACCCGTGGCTGCTGCTGAGAAATTTCTGATGGAAAAACCCAATAAGTAACAATTTGCCCGACCCAGGAGTCGAAGAAGACCTCGTGCTCAGCAGTCGCGATTGTGACTTCCAAGAATTCCTTCTCGAATTTCTACGAGTACAAATTGGAATACGTGTCTTTATAATTCTGAAATAAATATGTAATACTAATTTGGAGATTTTTAAGGTACCGTCCGTTAAGAATATAAACCGATAATACTTGGGACTTTTCAATGTATGTCTTTGTAATAATTATTCAATATAATAAACAAACACATTCACCTTACACTTACTTTCATAAATCTGGACAATAATTTGGCCTCTTGTCTTTACTAATTATTCATCAAAAATAAGGGCGTTCTTCACCAAAGCTTCATACAATATTGCAAAATAGTGTTAAACACTGTATATTATAGTATTTATCGGAATTTGACGATATAATGACGTGTAGTATACATTTAAATGCATGTGATTGTAATGTGGGATTATATTAAATCTGAACACTTTAAAGAATACCTAATTAGTAAACATCTCTTAACTATTAGTGATCTCATAAATAAAATTACACATAAACATACATTGTATGTAATTATTAGAAACGTTTGCTTGTAATGTACTACATGACCTAAGTCCTATTCTTCTCAGACGAAGGTCAAGGTTTGTGATGTTACTTATTTTGTCATGCTCATTTATCTATAGATCCAAGTTATGAACATTACAAGTAAAAGTTACCATAAGGATTCGCCTTTTGATAATAGCCAATTACTTAGAAACTAAATATAATCGCGAAGTAAATCGAATTTAAAATATCAAAAAATTATCAAAACGAATACAGTGCACCATAAAAAATCAGATAGATATCACACAAAACAAGCACACATTATTTGCGAATAACAGATATTATTCACTAAAGTGTTTTATTGTAAAGTACTTCTTTACTTTGTACCAAAATGCAACCTTAAAATATGGATTTTAAACACGAGACTTGACGAGATGGAGCGGCGTTCAAGATACGTTACTATCGTTTCGATTAAAAGCCTATACATTGCGATAAAATATCATAAAAATAAATTCTATGTTACTTATGCTTAGCCACGTATTCGTAACATATCTCTAACACCGTTCATTACACAATAGGGGGACATTAGGACTAGCCTAAGCTCGTAAGAATAATCTCGTTTTATGATAAAATGATCGTATTTACGCGACGGACGGCCTGCCATCCAACATCTTGTCGCTTTCCTCCGCGCTGCTCAGGCTGAAAGAACAAAATATTGTCATGTATAGTAACGGTGAAGCGTACGCACGATGGCTGACTTAGCTATACAAAACAAGTTTATGCGGATCTCCCATTGTAAAGAAAATATATACACAGCGAGGTCAAGTTATACTGGAAGTATATAGCTTGATGTGCCGCCGTGTGTACAAGTTTAACAAATCGTTTGGTCACGCACTAGTCGGCGATAGTTTCCATTACAAATAAAGTTGGTGTGACCACAGTTCACAGTCCGTTACGGACGGCCTAGGACTAGGAATCGCGAGGAGGTAAACAAGTGAAGACAATGGCGCGAACTTTAACATCGCAACGTGACGCAAAACAAGGCAGATCAGTAACAATAGAGGTGCTCATATAGTTTTAGTAAACATCTTATTATGTTCGGCTGCAAATTAGTATCATTATGGAATAAAACTGATACTGGCTACGAGGAAACCAGTGAGAAAATAAAGTTTTAAAACTTCATGAACATATATTATTTTAAATACCTGCCTCTGCATTCTAGTCAGGAAATTATAGGATGCTAATATTTATTTAAAACACAATAGTTGATTGTTTTTATTCAACAGCTGGGATTAAAAACAATGTGTGTAACCGAGATGATGAGTCAAGATTTCGAAACACATCATTGCATTTTAGCTACATGACATACAACGCAATACAGTTACTCTGACAAAAGAAAACCGTTGACAGTGTCGTTATAACAATAAAGTCGTACCCATTATTGTTGCATTAGCATTACGACCCTAACAAGTCAGCTAACTACCGCTAAGGGATGACTCAGTGCTCCGTGTTGACTCGCCTTGAGAAGCGACTACTTTTAAAAAAAAAACTCAAATTATTGTTGCCAGTTCAGGGGAAGATTTATATCGTGCTCACTGAGGTTTTATTAAGATTGGCAGTCATGTATCCACTAGTGAAGTAGGTAACAAGGACCATTAAAACTAAAAATACGTTTTGGATTAGAGTCACGCGTAACGTGGTGATCAGCACGAAATTTGGCGACGTGGCTCTTCGCTCTACTGATTAATAGAAAGCGAAGATGTGCTGCCAAAACATCCATACAACATTCATTTCGAAATTATATCTGCAAGAGGGTTTTTTGAGTTTCCGTAAAGTGTGAATCCAGAAACTTCACTACAAGTGATGATGGCTGATATTGGTGGCATAACCATCCAACTGGACAGCTCAGCTGACCTTTCAGCCTAGCAAATGTGTGAACCGTAGAAACCGGGTATAAAAAAAGAATTCTGTCTCACCAGTCTTTGTTGTCCATGAGATTGCGCATCTCGTCATCAGGCGCGGGCGGAGCGTCGCGTACGGGCGCGTATTGCGCAGCCACCAGGGGATCCGTCGAAGGGTTCAGAGCTGTGAGGGCCGCAGCTCCACTCGCTGGGGCTTCCTTGCCGTTGCCCCATCTCGATGAATACGTCGAAATACCTAATACTGAGGACAAAAAAATACATTTGACTTGGTGGGTTGTAAAAATAAACGATTTTATAATCATAATTGTTAATAAGTAAGTAGTAAAAAACGAAGAAAACATAAGACTGTAATATAATGTACCATATTGTCCAGTTACCTTGAGCATTCGCTACGCCCACATTGTCACATGATGCGAAATATTCTATTTAAACCTATACAAAGGCATTTGTTCACAGCATCAGTGGAAACTTGAGCACTTATGTATGCTGAAGTCTGTTTATTGTAGAAGCACTGCAGTTCAGTTTATCCCTGAATAATATATTCGATTCGAGGATTGCGCTTTGCATTAACCATTTTGTACATACAGCTATGACATCAGCCCCGAGTCTGGCCAAATAAAACGAGTTTAAAATAAATTCATTATTCAAGTGAATTCATTAACGAATTAAAGCACCTTTTGTCGTCAGTACACCTCATTTCTATGCAAAGGTTACATCTAAAAAAGGCAAATCTCACATTACAACATAGGTTGCTGTAAATCTTGTCGTACGTGTAATGCACGTGAGCTTCAGCATAATTTTCAATGCTAACAAACAAGCTCAGTAGCTCACGTGTTTTTCGAATTTAAAACTACGCAATGTATTACGCATATTTATTTTAAAATTTAAATTCTTATATGAATCCTAAATATGCTATCAATCCAAATCAATAAGACTGGATTTGTGTTCAAAAGTTGAATATCTTTATTGGTTTGTAGCTTCATCAAATAACTCAAATAAAAATAATACAGTTTTTAAAGTGGCGCGGTGTGAGGTTTCTTCTAGTAGTTCACTAAAATTACTCTCAGTGCAAGAAATGATTATAGCAAAAGAAAATTCTAAGCACCAACAAAAACTGTCCCCCTTCAGAATATAAGAAGGTATGCTTGGACATAAATAAACCCCTTGTAAAGGTGACTTAACCATAAAGTCGATATAATCGTGTGGGCCATCTTTAACTGCACCTTATCTATTCTTACATAAAGGTCAGTTGAGGCTCGGCCAGTTGTTAGATTATGTGACTGCGCAGAAAATAATATGTACCTACGGTTCAGTTGGTATTTATTCTACCAAATTGAATAAAACTAAATTCCGAAAAACTGTGCAAATGACTGTTGTCCATTCCATCTCAAACAGGCTTGTCCGGCAATATGAAATCTCAAACAGGTGCAAGAATCCTTATTCCAAACCTGTTGAATAAGCAACTTCCGGCTTAGAACTTAGACAGTTCATAAGCCCCATTAGTTGTACCAACCAAGAAAGGATCATAGTAATATACTTACGACCGGCTACCATTCCTAAGCATAATAAGACGCTGCCTGCAACCAGTTCGCCGACGCCATTTTCGAAACTGTGTGGGTCCGGTTCAGCTGCATTGGAGAATTTAACGCCTCCCACGATAATCAGCACCGTACCTGATAACAAAATATTATTCAGTTTTATTTTTACACACAAAGTCACGCCTTTTTCTTTTTTTTGGAAGAAACTACAGACTGCCACCGACATTTGCTGAAAGTAATAGGGATCATCATTATGCTTTGCAATATTACAATTCGTCGAAGTAAACATTTTGTAGCCACAACCTCCGTAGCCTAGGTGGGCCACATTAAGTAATGGCTGTCAGTAGTCATGCTGCCGCGTCCGATAGCATGCTTGCTCTGTTACTCGCTCTAGCAAATGACGGCTCTGAGCGAAAAAAAAGGTTAGGAGCATGAATCCGTGTGCCAGATGAGGTCCAACCCTTAAGCTAAACAGGAAATTATTTATAACCAAGTAATGTAACGGAAACGGAGTAAACGTTAAATCTATATCACCTGCAGCAACATTTGATGCTGAATATTTTATTTTTAGATACAGACAGACCGCAAACAAAACCGCAGTAGTATTGCATGAGCGAGTATACGATTCCTACGTTGCTGTCATTATTACAAACACGGAATCAATTACATATTTAAGCCAAATAAAACTACGCACTTGGCATGTTGAATCAATAGAACCTCATTAATTTTTAAAACTGGTGTTGACTTCGCCTTAGTACCTAGTAATTTAATAGAAAAAATATATAATTACGTTTTATTTAAAACAAAAACTGTATTTTATTTGACAAAATTGCGTGACTAGAGGTCGCAGTTACAAACTATCTGGAAAAACTAAAGTTTCAAACAGTCGTTGCCAAAATCATGATACAAAAACGGCTTTCTGGGCAAAACAGGATTTTCGTTTAGATTAATTTATGAATTACTTGGTACGTTATTGATAGAATGTAGTAATTATTACAGGTAGGTATATAACATCTAACCAAGAATAGACTACTCCGGATTTCCTCCCTTTGTCGTGGGTGCTGTAAGTGAACTGGAAGTGCGATATCTAAGTGAATAGTGATCAGAAGTGTATTTTCACAAATACGTTTAATTGTTTTATAATAATTAAAGTTCGTGTTTAATCGGTAGTCATTAATTTATCCCATACCCAGCTCGTAACAATATCTTCACATTTCACATAAAGATCGCTACATCTTTGTAACTTATTCGCGATCGAAATTGACGCAAGCATCGACACATCTGAACCAGACTTTATAACCAGTTTTCTGATACATATAACGAGTATCAATCAAATCGCTGGGTCAATGTACTTGTGATAAGTATCTACTACTCGGTATGAATCACGGCATACCTACTCAATGATAATCGCAATCACATTACCTGAGGCTGAGACAGACGAGGTCAACCCTTTATTTAACCGTGTTGGTTGGTAGATGGATTTATATTTCGTAGGGTATTTGGTATAGTAGTGTTTAATGTTTTGTAAAACTATTCTGATCTAAAAAAATGTCCATAAAGTTTCTTGCCCGTTCTTCTCCATAGAGATCTACGCTTTTGATTGGGCAACTACAGTTCTTTCACAGTTTTTATGCCTTGTGACTCTACATTTCATTGTTATCTTTGTTTCGACAATTCAAAAGTGCCTGTAACTGGCCTACTTGAAATAAAGGCTTTGATTTCTATTTTGAATGTATGTACAAGGATCGAGGATTTTTTATTGTATTAATCAATTTATTTAGTATCAACTTACTTTTTCATGGAAACTAGGCCGGAAGATACATAGAATAATACACAAAAATCAACCTTTTCGTTGAATGGAAGGAAAATGCTTTGCATCTGATTTGATAAAACAATTGTGCAAACAATGAACTTTGAAACTCGCGTCCACATATTTTATTTACACTACAAGCTCAGCTGAGATTCGGATACAACATAAGTAGTATAGTATAAAATGCATGTGCGAATCGATAGACGAAACCGACACCGATAGGAATATCATCGTACGAATAAAACGACCACATCTCGTGGCTGCAACCGCACCTGGGACTTGCGCAAAACGAGAAACATGAGCTGACTATAATACCAGACTGCAATAATGTACAGTGAAACACAAAATTGCGAGCTTGCTGCAATTTTGCTGAATAAATCTAGGATAGGTCGTAAAAATTAACGAGGGAGATGGAAATGGAAAACACAAAATTTTCGGAATTGTAATATCTTATGCTTTCTCGTATATTCGAAGCGAAGATATAGTGCAGTGGAAAAAGATATTGGAATTGATAAAAAATATTCAACAACCTTACTATCTTACTTCTTTTGATGTAGATGCCCAGAGGCCATAAATGGCTTAGTTACGCATGCCACCCAACAATAATGTTTTAAACATTAGGCAATTTTAGTATAATTTAGCTATGTTAAAATTATAATGATATTAAAACATCGCATAAAGAACCGATTCACCTTGATAACTGGCTGTTCGCCGGACGTGGACCATTTACTTGTACACGTTAATAATGGACCTAACGAGAGGCTAGTTTCAATCTTGACCAGCTTTGTACCCACATGAAAATCTTTACTATAATCAAATATCTGCCTGTTAAGATAATTTTCGCTTCCAAACTAAAGTCCAGCAAATTGTACTGAACAGACCGCACAGCTAAACATTTATATTTATTTGCCATCGTGGTGAAAGGTTTAGCCAATCGACTACAGTCGATTGCCCAGGATGCTACGGACGTACCAGGAGGTCGGAGGGTAAGTCTACTCCTTTCATGCACCCAACGGCTCAGATCTCAAGTGCATATTGTGTGGCGTCGCCCCACAGACAATGGCCCACCTTCCATCTTGCACCTGCGCACTTGATGATCTATTTACTGCATCGGTGAGCAGAGTTCTCGTGGCTGAGTTTTGGGCTAAACACATTTGAACTTTTTGCCATCGAGTCTATACATACGCCAAGAAGAAGAACATTCATTACAGAATTATACTTGAAATGTTTATCAAAATAAACTCCCTTTGCTATTTTTACATGTCTACAAACCTACACAGAGTCGGCTACACCAATGAGTCAATACGTCTTTTTGGAATTCCCCAAATTCCCTATAAGCAGAAAACAAAGCATGAAACGTGTCAAATAAAATCTGTTTATAAGTTGTGGATCATGGATGAAAAGGTCAGCAATAATGCACACAATTACTAGTTACTAAGAGTATAAAATGGTATTAACAATTTACGTTGAATAAGTTAATTAAAATGTTCTGACACTAGGTCAACTGAATTAAGACTATAGGGTGATTAGATTGTGACAAGTTAAGGTTATACAATTAGCAGAAGCTATTAAAGTTTTCTATTGAATGATAAACGATCTCCATGGACTCAGACGACTGTTTCTTTTCTGTATCGCTGCATACGTCAAAGTTGGCAGTATTTATGAGTGCCCATCATCATTAGCCTACAGCAGTCCACTGCTGGACATAGGCCGCCTCAATCGCACACCACTCAACTTGATTCTCAGCAACTCTCATCCAGTTGCAACCAGCCACCCTGTGAAGATCGTCGCTCTACCGAGCCTGAGGATGTTTCCGATTTGCGGTCTCCACTCAAGAACACGTCTACCCCAACGGTCATCGGTTCTACTAATGTGGCCAGCCTGTCGCCACTTTAGCTTACTTATTTTATGAGCTATGTCAACAACTCTGGTTCTCTGCCGAAACACTTGGTTAACTAACCTCGCTAACCTTAACCCAGCCCAGAACGGTGAATTCAAAAATATAAATTGGTGGCGAAAATGACAATGACCAGCAAACAGTATTTTATCCTGCTTGTAATACATGGGAAACAGACCATATTAATTAGGTTTCATTTCCTTTGTTAATAATGTAGTTCCTGTAATCATGCTAATTAGTAGTTAAACGAGTACATCGACATCAGTTCGCGGTGGTACTCCAATGAGATTCTTTTGCTCCTAACAATTCTAGCGCGGGAGAAAATACAGATGTATTTATTTAGCTTCTTTAAGGATTTCTTTGTTTAAACTTCGACACACTTAACGGTCAACGACATTATTTTGCTCTTACTGTAAAACTTTACCTTGCACCTGGTATAAAGTTTGTCTGGACCAATGGACAATACCAAATTGAGGGCGAGTTAACATTAAAGTACGAGAGAAACTTGTCTTGTTTCCGTAAGCTATTCATCATTTTCATAAATCTTATGATTAAGTGATACTGTATTCGCGTGGGTGTGAGTCAACAGTCAACTGCATTAGTAATCTCCGAATTTAGATCTGAGATATTTAATGTTTCCAAACACAACCAGTTGCTTTCACACATTAAGCTACTTGAACTTTCACTACCCATTAATCAAAGATGATGAAAAGGATGACCTGGCTAGAAAGGTGGTGAAACTGGGTTGAGGTAACGCAAGGAGACGTATGCCAAAGGAATAGGGGATTAATTCAAGAGAATGACATTGAGAAGCTACTGAAGCGTAGACGTAGTTTTTGTATAACCAAAGGCGCTTGATGACGTTAAAACACGCCAGATGGTATCAGAAATACGTATAGTTTATATTGTGCATAAAGCACATATTGATTAAGTAAATGTTGTAAGTTGTGACCAATGTTGTCTGTTAAACCTTTAGAATAAGTTACGAGATTTGTAACAGCGTGGGTCGACATCCTACGGAATTAAACAGGTGGACGGTAGCAAATGACTCTATGTAGAAGAATTTAAATAAGGGAATCGGTTCTTATTGCCTAAAACATCAACGCAAACTCGTAAATTAAGTAAGTATGTTGTTTAACTTAAAGGATTTGAAGATACAGAAACTTAGCCATGACGTAACCATGCACTTATTCAATAGGAAATAGTCCGACACTAATCGAAGCGTTCAGCAGACAACCGGTTTCGATCGACATTCTACTATGCCCGGACTGTTGCGAAAATGGGCCACAGCAGCGGAAAGAGTAGGTTAAGGCAGTGGGCAGCTAACACATTAGTGATTCATTAGAACTCGACGGCTTTCACCCACTATGGAACTAGAACAATAAACACCCGCGCGGTAATCTATAGCTACTTACAAACAATTTCATATTCCATTTGCATTGTGTACCCACTGACACAATCCAGTTATCGTCGTGAACGGTTCATGCAGTTATGTTCAATCCTCAAAAGATATTCTTAATAAGACCGCCTACGCTTTCGAAATGGTTCTGAGAGGGCTCTGCTCTACTAGATACAACGTATTGGTGCCGATGACATACTGGCTCAAGGGACTAAGGATGACTAAACCTGGTTTTGGTCATTGCACTTGGACCTATCAAATCGTGGTTGGTGCCTGCCTATATCATGTTTGTGTTTCAAAACATTTCTTAGTCATTATGGTTTATTATTATTGAAGCTTAGTTAGAAAGTTTTATTGTTAGATCTTCAATGTCGACACAATATTACGACAGCGGGTTCGTGTTTCGCCCACAGGCGAGGAAAGTAATGACTTTCCTTCGTTGCACGTTTAAGTTACAATTGCTGTGTTGCACTCGTTGGTTGAACCTTTCTCGATTCGTCACTACTCAATGTAAAAGCTTTTTTGTTGAATTTCTTCTTTTTTCTTACGCAATCAAAGCTTTCATACGTCCCACAATATTATAATGATGGAAAGGTATTTTCATAGTTCTGAAGTACCTTAGCAAGAGTCTTGCGTAGCACTTTTTTTAAAGTAGCATGTCTACTGAATTCTGACAACCAGTCTTATTTATTTATTAATTTAGGTTAACCAACAATTGTTTACACATACATTTTTAACTTAATTAGTAGGGTAACATTTACAAGTGCAACAATTAATTAAAGGTTAACACCACATGCACAAAGAAAAAAAACGGCTTTAAATAATATAGGTACATAAAAAGTTAATATACATACAAAAAATAAAATAATATAAAGAAAATTAACAATGAAAACAATAAACATTAAAAAAAACATTTGCATCAAAATGTCTCATTAAATTATAATTAATTTATGATTGATTAATTAATTAATGAATACAATTAAAATGAATACGAATTATAAATAAGAAAATTAAATTAAGAGAACAAACAGATTACAATTGAAAATAATAGAAAACACGCATAAAATTAAATTAAATCTACATTGGATTATTAATTACATAAGCTCGTACCAAGAGATATTGTATTATCCAGTACTAACTGGGTTGTGGACTTCAGATAAGTAGTCGCTCCATATAATTTACTGGTAGTCAGCTGTATCCGTTTAGACTGGAAGGTGATCCTAACATAGTTGGAAAAAGGTTCTCTTCTTTAATCTTTCAATCTACAATAGCTTGCAAAACGGTCTTCGATTATATAATTATAATGGATTTAATAAAATACACAGTGGCAGTGCATATACTCAGCTACGCTCTCTTTACCATACATGGGATGTGTGTGGCGCGTCCAACGACTTAAGTGGAAGTGAATAAAGCACCCATTACGGAAACGTCATGGCAGTCGAGCCTCGGTGGAGTTTGTCGACCTTCGTTCGCCATGCCTGCCTGTTCCATTAAACAGCACAGCCTTCGGATTCTACTAGACCTGTTATTTGTACGCGCTTTAATAGTAACTTCACTATCACTACATATTATAAAACAATGTCCGCATCTGTCTGTCTGTTCGCGAAAAACTCAAAAACGAATGCACCGATTTTGAAGCTGTTTTCACCAATGGATAGAGTGGTTCTCGAGGAAGGTTTTAGTATATTATAATTTGTCAAGTTTTTGTATAAATTGGCTAAAATATAATTATATTTCCCATGTGTTGCGGGAACGGGATCAAAATTTCATGATTACTTTTGATCGCGATATCTGACATCCACGTGGACGAAGCCGGGGGCATCAGCTAGTATATGTATATAAAATAATAATTTATATCATAGAATTTGAAGAATGATGGGCGTTCTCCTAAATAACCATGGGTATTTTGAGATGTCATAGAATTTAGGACTGTAAACTGTATAGTGTTTGTAAGAACTCATATTGAAAGTTTACACGTGCCCTAGCACAGAGCCACACAATTAGGTATTTAAATATTAATCTTCTAACAACCGACCATTTATGCCTCACGTACAAGCTCACGAATCGCGTCGACAACAACGTACCTAACTCGTAAAAAATGCAATTAAATAAAATGTCATTGCTCAGCAAGAGCAGGCGAAATAAATAATTCAAAGTGCTGTCTACATTTTCGCTTTCTATGGTTCGTCGTGATCAGATCACGGCGCACGCAGCCACCGGATGAGTCACCGTCACCGGCGACCGGCGCAAGCGCCGCGCACACCGGACACCCGATACCTTTTACGACTACCACCGCTCATTGTGTACGATACGCAATCGACTCAGCTTATCGATGCTACTCGTGCTACCGTGCGTGTGCCACCAGAATTATAAAAACCCTCCCTCACACGACGTTCAATCATATTTTAAACTTTGTTTAAACTGCTAACAGCTCTGACCAACCTGGTTTTAAGTTAGTGCTTGCTGGTCAGTACGTCACTAGCAAAATCATTCTTTATGTAAGAGGTACCTATTATTGCCGTTTGTTTAAATATTTCAATTAGAGCCTAACTATTTCATCATTATTACAAACTTTTATTAACCTGATGATTAGTATGACTGAATCACAAAATATTAATGCTTCCTGAGTTAACATACTATAAACTTGCATTAGTTGAATAACAGGTTCCTGTTGCCAGTTTGCCTGGACTTGTCCTGGTGGATGCCTGTTTATCAGGACAATTTCTGAGAATGCCTCAATACCTGATGATCAAGTTCTTAACTGCTCCCAATAAATTCCGTGCTCATAAGTGACCAAAACTAGAAACTACCATGTTCATCTGGTCTACAATTTACATTTTGAAGTTGCTGTTGTATTTGATATCTTTATCGCACCTTGCGCACTTCTGGGCAAAAGCTTCCCAACGAAGTTCTTCCAGGCACAGATTTCCCGGAACTACTTGAACCAAACCTAGCCAATCCAGGAACAATATGATAGATCCGCACACCGCGTGTCATATCATAATTTATGATTTTGCGAGCCATGGTATAACATAACGCGTGGCGACTGCCAGATTACCGCGATTTTTGTGGAAACCAGTTTCGGCAGAATGACGTAATAAGGCTACAGGTGGAAGCTGTAAATTGCCCGTTGTACACTCATCGGGACAGGTCAACCGACACCAAACGTAAACGTAGAGAGAAGTGCTATTAAAGGGGAACACATGGGTGGTTCGCGCCATACTATTATTATTATAGGCTAGCAGTTTATTTTATTTGTACCTCGTCAGATCAAAGTGCGAGGAACGAATACCAATCATGCGTATATTGATATATCTGCGTATACGGTCCACCTATGGCTTCTTTGCGCCCTTTATGAAGTACTGTAGGAAGTACTGTTATATCTAGAGTATATGTTCTGTGGTTATATCATACGGAAATTGTCCGTCACTCAGAACATAATAGTAGCGAGGAAATAAAAGCTGTTGTAGTAATAGTGGTCGTGACAATACATAATAATTGTGTACGTGAGTACATAAGGAATAGTTACGACTCTCGAATTAACTGACCAGGTACTAGCGGAAGTGGAGTTGATTATGAACGATAATAATTTACTACAAGTGATGAGAAGGTCATCGTTCATATTTTCATGGAATTATGATGTGCCGACGTTGTTAAGTAACGGCACGGGCGATCAGAGAAACGATTGCCGTAAAGTAATTAGGTATTTATTTAATGTGAAAAATACTTAACCTATTTCTAACAGAGGACGATTTCCACTTCAAGTTGTAGGTGATGATGATACTACCTTTTTTACATAGTAATGTGAATTAGATAAAAAAAAGGATTCTATTGGGTAGATGGTAGACCTGTGAACTGAATGAATTGCAGATGATACCATATGTTGAGCATAATTATACCGTATGGATTCATGCCTAGCCAAGGTCTGCTCATTAAAACAGTACAAGGAATTAGGTAGCTAATTAGTCCGTCAGAAAGATTTCCAAAAAATATTGGACACGTATTTTTTTCTTTTCTCACGTAAAAAAAAAACGAAGACGATACAGTGCCTCGAAAACTCGTGTGACGACACATTTCATACACATTTTACCGGAAAGTGATGTCACAAGCTCCCACTCTCATCTTTGATGCGTTTTATCATCGTCAATTTTTATTGATTTAATAAAAGAAAAAATGCGTATCCATTATTTTTCGATAATATAACTGACAGACTAAATAGAATCATATTTTTTTACTCAGGAAACATCCCTATAATAGAAACTAACTTCAACTACAACTACTACTACTTTAACTACTTTATCCCTAGAATTGGTACAACAAATAATGTCATACTGATTTGACCTTACTTGACTACACCATAAACTTGTTCATATATTTGAAACTTGCTTAAAATTTAATTAATGTTAAAGAAGATTCATTTATTTATAATATTAAACTAATATAAATAATACAAAGGTCAATTTTGTCAAGTACATGAGTATGACTCATATCCTTGCTCCACGGAAAAACTGAACTTTAAGTAAGAAGATGCGGATAGATGTTGAGTCACTATGTTGATTGCATCTGGCATTGTTTGCAACACATTGGACGATCAATTAAGATTGATGTTGATGAATAAGATTAACAATTAGTTATAGTTAGAACAATCAATTATCAGCTGCAGTTCTTGAATTAAACCTTAGAATTTATGGTCTGATAGCTGAGTTAAGATTGGTAAAGCCAGGTTTTTTATTATTTTTGTTTATAGTGTTATCTGTCCCATAGTTTGTGCTTGTTTGTCAAGGGGTACCCCACCTGATTAGACATAACTATACGGAAAAATTACTAATACGGCAACAAGATAAAAGATTTTGATGCATGATTTACTATAGCAGTAAGAACAAGGATCAATACAACATGGTAATGTTATCAGATAAAAGGAGCCAATTATTTTCAAAGTACATCATAATAGTCTTCCTGAAAGTAATTTGAGATAAGAATTGAAAAAGATAGTTTGAATGTAACTGGATTTTTTAATAAATATGGTGATATTCTTGGAGTGTCTGAAATTTTCATTCATAAATAACGGGTTATCAACGAAATCAATAAGATAACTAAAACAAATGAATTTTGAACGAAAATCAGATTTAAAACTGAAAAACATTTGAAACCCATTGAAAGTCTTTAAAAGTTTATTTAATTAATTTACCTCTGTATATAAGAATCCTGTTAATTGGATTCCCATTAGAGTTATGAAAAGGTAACATAAGTACTTAGTATGTCATAATAAAGTACTGATGATAACGATCGAATGTAAAAGCATTTTATCAGCAATGGAATGTTGCGATTTCAATAGAAAAGTTCTGGGAAATTAAAATGTTATAACAAAGAGTCCGATCAAGTAGGTACTCACGAAGAATATATTTGTTAATGAAAACAAAATAGTCACATACAATCATAATGTTACGATCTTATGAAACACGCTTCAGGTGTTGCAGTTTTATGCAATCTTATGATTCAGATAGCGTTTTACTAACAATCCAACAAAACGCTGTATTCTTAATCATACAAGCGCAAATGGTTTTACTCACCGATGATAAATAAAATGCTGCCCGACAAACACAATCCGACACGCATGCATACTGCCCGGTTCCAACTAGAAGCCATACGCCGCGAGAAGTAGCTGATGGGACAGTTCCAACGCTGATCCGTGGGCTGCTGTTCATAGGTCACTGTGGTAGGCTGATACACCGCACTCGTAGGCATTTTGAATGAAATCGAGTAACAACCCAAACAAAGACTTCGTTACTATAATAACTATAGAAGCACTTCACAGGATAACACGCAGAGCAAGCAAGTAAACACAACAGACTACAGTAGCGTGGTGCATGCGTGAGCAACGATTTATTTATGTGGTTTAGTGTTGTCACTTGTTCGTGGGCCGCGCGTAAAAAAGTCGATAGTGAATGTATACCAACTCCGAGGTCAAACATGTTTCGTATTGTAATGACCGATAATAAGTTTAATTAAAAACGGCTTGCCTATTACAATAATTCTAATTATTTTGAACTGTAATTAAGAAAAAAATATTTTAGGTAACTTTTATTCTCATCTACAGCGTAGAAGTCATTTTTATTCTGTGACTAGCATAATGTCATTCATTCATTTGGCTTACTCGTAAGTTCATTCATTCATTGGACGAATGGTGGCAAAAACGAAATGCGGACAGCAGAGTTCTGAGAAAATATTTATGCAAGACTATGACTGCATGTTATTTGGTGAAACGACAACGTACATTTCAAAAAATGCCTACTCAAATAAAATTATGTATAGCCTACTGTAAAGGTCATAGAGGGAGATCCCGTGACCCTGAAACTTTTTCTGCGGAGTAGCTTACTTTAGGTTACCACTATTGACCTGTGGACGGTGAGTAATGGGCTAGCTCGCCGTCCGTCCGTCTTTTGACGACAGGCCGTGTAGACAATCTATGGTGTAGACGGCGCGTTCGTGTCCCACACGCGCCTCAAAGAGATGTCAGCAAACAGGGAGAGGGCCGCAAGGCCCGATGCCTGCCAGGGCTGTGGGACTGTTCGAAAGAGAAACCGCAGCCCTGGAGCACAAAGGGCAAGGAAGGAACACGGATGGGTTTTAGTCAGTACAAGTCTCTTCCGCTCTGCCCGGAGCGGGAGAAGTCATTTCATGATTACCAATCCGTAAAAAAAAAAAAAAGTGTGTGTGTACTTATGTACAGACGCCAGCACATCAAGCTACTACAATCTGTCAGATTTCTTTACTAGATTTTCAACTTTATCTCTATGACATTAAGTTCAAGGATGGTTGGGAAAATCTGACAGATTCGGGTAGGTTGACGTGCTGGCGTCTGTACACGCGTTAGAAGTTATACTTCTTTTTTAAAAAAATATCTGTCGCCTTATCTCAGCCAGCAGTAGATTAAAA
Source organism: Lycophotia porphyrea (assembly GCA_950005105.1). Taxonomy (NCBI): domain Eukaryota; kingdom Metazoa; phylum Arthropoda; class Insecta; order Lepidoptera; family Noctuidae; genus Lycophotia; species Lycophotia porphyrea. Next base: position 7,282,275 of record OX465389.1, read on the forward strand.
ATAAAAAACCTAGGCTTGTCAATATCTGACACTAAGCTAACTTCAGGGTGTATGTTGACTAGCTAACTTCATGCTGTTAAATTTAGGTGTCGGTGTGCGCGCGCATCGTAAAAATTCACTCTCATCATTTTTCTCCATCGCGCCAAAAGAAGTATAACTTCAAAAAGGTTAGCACTATTGGCTATTATGAAAAATCGGTCATGGTTGCTTTGGCAGGTATCTTACAAAGATGTGCTGAATAGCTCTGTAAAGTTATATACGTCATACTATAAAGAGTGATTTCTTTATATTTCCTCCACTGCCAGACACTTTGTGTAGTGGAAATCTCCCGCCGGACACCATCAAAGTATGTTAAATTGTAAGTGGACTTACGTCATTTTATAAAATATTTTTAATATAAATGTTCCTTGGGCAGTTAAGGTGAATCCCACTACCCCAGCCATAACCAAAGAGTATAATAATAATAACGGTGCCATAACTAACGGTCCCCTGTATTTACTCTACTTTTGAGTATTCAGCCATCTATCAGTAGTTAGGTGTGTAAACTAACAAGCTTCGTTTCAGTAGGTACATACCTTATTGCTATTAATATATGGGTTTGAGGAGTTTCAAGAAGTTTGTGAAATAGTTAATAGATGGAGTTATTTTATATAATAACGTAAGTTCGATTATAGTATATCGTACAGACGCCAGCAGGTTAAGCTACTCGAAACTGCGAGATTTTCCCAACCAACGTTGAACCTAATGCTTTGGAGATAAAGTTGAAAATTAATGAAAGAAATTTGACAGATTGTAGTAGCTTGATGTGCTGGCGTCTGTACCTTTTAATGTGTCTGGCGGTGGATTTCAACCACACAAAATGTCTAGCAGTGGAGGGAGGAGAATCACCATACTACGCTATGACGCAACTTGACAGCTATTCAGCACACTTTGTACCTTTAACTTGATACCTGCCAAAGAAAGCTACTACCACTGATTTTTCATACTAGCCAATAGTTCTTATTCTACCTGGTAGTATGGTGCTTCCGTAGAAAAAGTTTCAGCTTTTATAAAATGACGGTCAAGGGATCTTGGTCCATCATAGGTACAGACTAGCCACTCAGAAAGCGAGAAAGGACCAGGCTTGGTGGGTGTGAACTTAGCAAGGGTAGCAATGGTTTTTTTTTATATTCTGAGAGAAATAAAAATCGGAGTATTTTGCAAAAATAATGTAATAGTTATAATTTTAAATATTCATTATCACTAATAAATAGTTTTATATCACTAGACAGTCGCTGCTTTATAATTAGAGTCGTTTATTTTAACCCATTCAGGTAAAGGCACTGATCCTTCTTAAAAACACTATCATATAATTCTAGGCTTATCAAGCAACAGTCACGTCACAGTTACCCACATTCGTAACTGCATACCCAATATTTTATAATATACATTATGGAATTGAGTGTGTCTATTTTCAGCAAAAAACTGCAATAGAAGAGACGTGACTCCCACTCGGAATATCATATTTGATCGAAATAATTAACAGTAAAGGTTTGCCAAAACATAAATAATACAAACTTGATTAATATAATGACATTTTCAAGTTATTATCCTTAAAATACAAGATTATTAGCATACACATTTCATATAAATCGGAAGTTACATGCTTGAAGTCGAATAAAACGGAATATTCAGTCATAAATAATAAAATTATACGTTTTGACATTGAAAATACGATACTTATGTTTATATAGTAACATAATAAGGCACCAAAGCATGAGCATTCGCCTTAACATAACTTCGAAAAACAAAAGAATGAAAATGCTACAGTACACGTGTATAATGTCAGCATACTTTTTCATTTGTACTGATTTATTAAAATTATATACAAATATATTCTACAAAAATATTTAAAATACCTAATTCATTATCATCTATTTTGTACATGCAAAATAGAACTTATTTTATTATGCCGTTATATTTATAATTCGACTTAAAACGTAAACTAATGTTGTAACATTGCTATTGCTTTATTTAACTTGAAAATATAGGGAAGCCCAATAAACATTTGCTTCACTGGAAATATTGGTGTAAATAAATAAGTCATACATTCTGACGGAATTAAGACTAAATTAAGAAAAGTAAATAAACAACATAGATTTGAGCGTTATTATAGCTAGCCATAAAGCGATTAAATGTGCATAAATTCCTCTTACGTGCAACCAACACCTCAAGGTCCATTTAGTCTTTCAATAGTTGAATTTTAGGTAAATACAATATTTTGATTTTAGCTGCAGAAGACGAAGAAGGCATAAACTGAGTATGTTAGTGTTTTAAAATAAATGAATCTATCCATGGCCTGGTTTTTTTTTATCATAATTATTTCGTTTCAAAAAGCATTAAATTGTCTTCACTGTAGCTCTTCGGCAAAATAATTTTGTCATGACATCTCACCCAGAATTTCCTCAGTCTCATTATAACTGTCTTTGTTTCATACAATCCAGACTAGTTTCTTTAGTACTCACAATTTTCACCAATATTTACACCGTACAATCACAATCCTCCGAAATACATAAAATTCTGAAAGGCGACAGATTTTAAATGAACACATTTTGAATTAAATATCCTTGTTTATATCATATCAAGTAAGCAAGACCCACGTATTAATAATATCTGTATCATTCGACAGCAAAGCCGGCCGTTTCGAGCACCGCCTGTTTGAGTTTGTCGTGGAGTTTCTCCTTGTTCGGGTAAGGAGGTAAGTCGAGACGATTGAAACAAGTGTGGGCCTTCGGGAGCGAGTCGGGAGACGCGTCCGCCACGAGGTGCAGCGTGAAGAGCCGCGGAGCCGCCGCGCCAGTCGAGCCCTGCAGGGCACGGAAGCCTGCCAGTGGTACGCGCCGGGATCCGGTTACAAATTGTAACAACCTAGCCCGCATTTCCGCATCGAATGCTTCGACGACCTCCCAGAACCAGCCGACTATGGGCGCGTCGGGCGTGACGTGCTTCAGGCGCGTGTGGCGGCGCCAGTCGGCGGGGTCCAGGTCGGCGCGGCCCGCCAGCAGCGGCTGCAGGTCGCGCGGGGACAGCGGGCGCAGCAGCTGCGGCGGGATGATGTCGGCCAGGCCGCGCTGCAGCGCCAGCCACTGCCGCTCGGCGCCGCGCGTGAAGCGGTGCGCCACGTACAGGCGCACGTAGTCGCGCTTGTTGGCGTCCGTCACGGCCTCGTTGGTGCCGCCCGGCCGCAGCTCCACGCTACGGACTGCGCCGAATGACGAGCATTCTACTGAGAAAGTAGTGTCGATCACACCAGCAATGCTGTTTTCCCTGAAATCATAAAAAAAAAACTTCATTCATTTGTATTCTTTGTGTACACCATTACATCAGGCCTGCAATCCCTGAAGGATCAGGAAGAGATGTACCCATAATAGACCCGTATCTCTCTAGTGATTTTAATCTCACTTAATAGAAGGAAAACAAACCAACCTTGCCTTCTACCAATCACAAATCCAGACTCTAGGGGGAAATAAACCCCGATGTCTTGCTCGGCAATATCGCTTTTGCCCACTAGACCAACGAGGCAAACACATTTGACCGTTTTCAATACTCACAGCATCCAAGACAGCGAGCGATGGAGTTCAGGGTCCACGTCACGGATATCGCGGAGCGTTATAGGTCTGCCGAGCAACTGTTTGTAGAATGGCGCGGTGAACGCGGCGTCCAGCTGGTGACCGTGGAATAATGCCACGCCGAGAATGCGGCCCGCGAAGTGGAAGTATGAGAGATGTTCTGGGTTCACCTGTGTCAAGAAAATTTTATGCAATCAGTGTAATGCTTTACGAAATATGAAAGTATAGATGTTGCGTTTTAGCATTACGATACCGGTAATTGACTCACCTAAATGTTTTCCGCTTTTTTTTCGGAAAACGGAAATATAGCTAACGTCTGATACGATCTATCGTGAATTGGTGACCCACTTTTTTTACCAATGAAAAATGAAGATGTCTGGTAATAACTGGATTATTTTGGTTGTACAAGAAGATGTCGGCTGAAAATGACTGTGTCAGTAATATCGATATTCTAATAACGATTTTCAAAATCCTTACCCCAGAATCAGAATTAATCTGCAGGGAGTATCGATCGTCGCCTGCGTTCGCGTATTGGAACAGTCCATAGTGCGGGTTGAAGAGCTCCCTGCCCAGCAGATGGAGCCACTCGCGCGCCACGCCGCCGTAGTCCAGCCCTTCTTCGCCGCGGAACTTCACCAGCAAACGTTTTCGCAGCTCCTTGCCTCGTAACTTCATTACGAGCCGGTACGATTCCTCTAGTATTTCGTTGCGGGATACCTGGAATATTTAGAGTCGTTTTGTACTCATAAGTGAAAGGTAAGTCCTGAGGAGTAAACATGTGAATCGTAATCAAATCATGTAAATTTTTCATATTTTTTTGTTCGATATTTTAGATTTTTCTTCGCGTTAGCAATGCCAGTAATATCGGTTTGTTTGCTATCCAATAAAAATAATAAATATCACAATATGGCAAGAACTTGTCCGACATCAGCATCAACATGCCTGGAGTATATTACCATTCTGGAATTAATATTTCTTTGGCTATCGAAACTCACCTCTATCCTACAATGTCCAGTTTGAGGCTGCAGTGCTTGCAGCTCAGCTCTCAACACCCTCGCTTTGGCCGCTAAGTCTCGCTTGTATTTGGGCAGTGCGTCTGAATCGAGCGGTTCGGCGACAAGCGCGGGCGCCGCTGCAGTGGGCTGTGACGTCGGTACTGCTGCGGGGTCTGGTTGTGGCTGGAAAGAGGATTTTATGGTTTAGATTGTGTTTGTTGGTGGCTCAAACCGTGCGTGTTTTCAAAGTGAAGCTATGCAGTTTGAAAATAGATTGAAACAGACATGATTGGCCTGTTTGTCTAGTGGTTAGTGACCCTGACTGCTAGGACGGAGGTCGTGGGTTCGATTCTCACACAGGACAAATGTTTGTGCGATGAGTACGATTATTTATTCTGTTTCTGGGTGTGTAATTTATCTATAATATGTATGTATTTAGAAATATATAAGTATGTTTATCAGTTGTCTGGTTGCCATAGTACAGGCTCTGCCTAGTTTGGGATCAGATGGCGGTGTGTTGGTTGTCCCAAGATATTAGATATTAAAAAACAGTAAACCTTTCCTCCAAATTTCCAATTATCATTATTTTACAGCTTTAGACTCGCCATCACTAAATCATCTGCTGTTAAAACTTGTGTTACCTGTTGTAAAATAATGACGGAGCCAACAGATTTAACTGAATAGTATACTGGTATGAGTTACACTTAGCCAAGTCCAGTTACAGTGGAGTCAGTGCACTGTGTGGTCTTATTATTTGGTCCACAAACTATGTACTTTCTGACTTGGACATGTGTATGGAGGTAGTACATTAAGTAAACTCACTAGTCTAGCCGACAGCGCCAGCCTGGGGTCAGTGAACTGGGTCGTCCTGTTGTTGTGGTCCACAAAGTACGGTCGGCCAGAGGGCGCGTGTCTCATCTCCCAGCCGGGCGGCAGTGGGCCGGCCGCGGCGGCGCAGTGGCGTAGATGCTGTGGGACTCTCGGGTCGTGCCACGTCGACGCGCCCGTGCCGGCGTTGTAGAAGTATACCTGCCCTTGGGCTGTGGTGCGCATTTCTGGAATGTAGAAATAAGAATCATGTGAAAAAAATTACAACTTTGGTTTTTTCTTCTGGGAAATTACCTACATACTTCTAGTCTTCTACGCAGACTCCAAATAGAACTAGAAGCACTAGATTCGAGCGCATCTATGGACACGTTTGTTGTTTGAAGTCGAGTTCATTTTCGAATCATTTCTGTATATTTTTCACTCTAGGATTTATCATGATGCTGTCTTATTTGACCCAAAGGTTGACTGGTAGAGAATGCATTGTGGCATTAAGTCCGCCTATGTACCACTATGTACATGAAGTTTAAATAAATCAATAAGCGGAGAATACTTGCATCATAATAGACAGTTTCTGTACGTAAGTTCTTTGGAAACAATCTAACTGCATTAAGTGTTAGAAATCACAATAATTGTTAGAGGTATAATCCATAAAATTGTCATAATTTTATAATTTGATGTTGACAAAGGAAGAACGCGAAGCATGATTCAATCGGTTTTTACTGGCTACAATACCTCCTGGCCTCCCGAGAGTGTATTCACCTATTATGCAAAAAAAACCAATTGTACTGACCTGGAAACCAAACTCAAGGCCTTTTACTTGGTAGCCGCACTGTTATAGTATAACGACACACAATGTGTCGTTATACTATAACATTGTTAGGTAGTTGTGGTATGTACTGAATACAAATCAATGTTATATTGAATACTTCACTACATAAAGCGTCCTCCACGAAATCATGTGACAATCAATGCAAGCAGTCTTTTGGCAAAGAATAGTCAAACACTGTTTTAAGCTTCCACGGTTTAAAACTAAACCAGAAAAACTGGCCAAGTGCGAGTCGGACTCGCGCACGTAGGGTTCCGTACCATAAACCGAAAAAAAGAACACGTTTCTTGTATGGTATAAATAATTTATATTTTAAAAATTTCAACTGTCTAGCTATCACGGTTCATAAGATAAAGTCTAGTGACAGAAAGCCAGACAGACACAGGGACAGTGAAGTCTTAGTAATAGGGTCCCGTTTTTACACTTTAGGTACGGAGCCCTAAAAACCCAAAATAAAGAACCATCACGGAAGATAACCCTAAGTGAAAGTGTAAGTATAAGAAAAGTCAACAACTTCTGTTCCTACAGGTTTTTTTTAAAGATATCCTATTCTGCCCCACAGGTATTGGTGTTCTCATTCTCTTCACACAAATCTTTTCTTAAAGGACAATACTTACAAGGTCAGAAAAAATTATTTTGTTCTTGTCGTTTGTGAATCGTATGAGAGAAAAAAGTAATGGGCATTGTTTTTCTTAACGATTCATGCCTTTCTAAGATAGCAAAGACAAATGTACTATATAAATGTGTTACATAATACATGCCTGTGTGTGCCTATACATATATAAAAATAAAAGAAAGTCGTGTTAATCACACTATTTATAACTCAAGAACGGCTGAACCGATTTGGCTGAAAATTGGTGGGGAGGTGGCTTAGAACCAGAAGACGAACATAGGTAAGGTAGGTAGGTACTAGGGAGGTAGGTAGGGTAGGTAGGTACTAGGGAGGTACGTAGTTAGATAGGTAGGTAGGTTAGGTACTTGGGTAGGAAGGGTAGGGTAAGTTAGGGTAGGTAGGTAGGTAGGTAGTTAGTAGGTAGGTAGGTAGATAGGTAGGTAGGTAGGGTGGAGTAGTAAAGTTATGGTAGTAAAAGATGCATTGCAAAGCATGCCGGGCACAGCTAGTAGTAGCTAGGTAGTGGTATAATAAACACTGATTGGTTGTATATAACTTTCGAGGAGGCCATATTAAAAAAACATGCTATTTCAATAATAATAAATAAGGACTTCTCTATTTTAGTAATTTTAATAGAATGTACTTTAATGTTATGTGTAAGTGCCCTCGAACTATTCTATAAAAAATAATATAATAGGAGATCTCTCTCTCTCTTTCTTACCGTAGCCGGGAGGTAAGTCGGTAGCAGCAATGGGCGTAGTGGGCGTGGTTGCCGCGGGCGGGTTGCCGGTCGCCGAGCCAGCGGGCGGAGACGCCGCCGTTGGGATGCGCGACCGCACTGCTGTCTGAGGCTGCGGCTCTGGTCTATAACACACAAATACAGTGCTACTTGAAACTTCGATGTTCTTGGAAACATAGTTTACCTCAATCTTTCTTGTCTATATGGCCATTCAGAGAATATCAACTTTGTTTACTTCAACAGAACTAACAATGGGACTGGCCTTGGGGACGTATAAATTGCATTGTTGTGTCCACTAAATAGGTTTTTGTTTGAGTTCAATTTTTTTTCTAACTGTGTTTAGAGACCCGTGGCACTGACATTGAAAAACTGGTTTCCCATGACATATTATTATCTGATTGTTATCAGTTGGGACATTATGTCCACCATACCGAATGCCTCTATCATACCTACTTGACAAAGCTTCCACAGCTTGTCTCTCACAACTCTCATGCTATGTTAACTTCCACCATGATCAAACAGTTTACTACATTAACACTAACATCTACAAAAGTTAACATGTAACAGTGAACACACACACACACAAAACAGAATGAACACAAACCTCAAAGATATGGAATTGGCATGATTGACGTCTGTATCGGAAGACGGTGAGACAGGTGAGGCGGGCGAGACCGGGGAGGCGGGGGTGGAGGGGGAGGCGGCCGGCGTCGGGGACGACGGCGGGGAGGAGCCCGCCGGCGACGCGGGCGCGTCCGGGCCCGCCGGCCGCTCCCACTGCGTGCGACGGGACGCGTGGTTCACGTAGTATGGTCTACAAGGGTGAATTTTGTGGTTCTAAAGTTTTATTACCTACACATATTGCTTACGAAATATGTTGTGAAAGAATTTTGCGTGTATTGAAAATCTAGAAGACTGAATTCACATGCTATGATAAGAGTGAATTCAGATGTCATGTCGGGTGAGGTACAAAACAAAATGTGAACAAAAAAGAGTGGCCTGCAGTTGCAGGCCACACTTTTTACGAGACTTAAATTACGAGTGCTGTAAAATCAGCATTTTCACATCACAATAACATCAAGAAACAAGCCTTAACCATACAAAGACACAATATAAAACGATTATCACCTTCCGCTCGATGTGAACCGTTCCTCCCAGTGTTGTGGTAGTGGATTCCTCGTCCCATTTTGTGTGGGCGGCGGATCACGAGGGTCTCGAGGTGTGCGCACATCGCCAGCCGGACCCACTACTGCGAGAGGGGAGCCTTCTCCGGCCGCGGTTGTCGGCTCACCCCGCGCCGCGTCTCGGGACACTAGTGACACAATCACTTGTCCCCGAACGCCGAGGGTCTCGCCGGAACCCTCCTCGCATAACTCCAGGCATTGGTCTGTGAATGATAACAACATTTTTAGCATAATCTTCAAAAACAGAACATATCATTGATGATTTGACTTGACTATAATAACCGAGCTAAAGATCATTGGGTTGACGACGTCGTCAAAGTTGCGGGAAACACCTGGATAAGGGACGCACAGAACCGGGAAATGTGGTAGAAAAAAGGGGAGGCCTATACCTAACAGTGGGTGATTCCGGGCTGATATAGTGACGATGATAATAACCGACAGTAATAATTGAGTTGAAAAAGAATGTCAATAAAATCTTCTTCATATAAAAAGTTAAAGGTCATTGACAAGGAACTGAGAGGTTGCATTGAATTCCGCAATATAATTCTTTAAACAATCTCTTTCGGTATTACAGGAAGCTGAAAATTACATGAAGTGGATAAACCAATAAACTTTGCAATAAAGTTTTTATCACTGTTGCTTACATTGAGGAACAAAATATTGGTTTTCTGTACATGAACAACTATGGCATGACTTGATAAACAAAACGTTTTCTGAGTTGCCAACAGTAAAATAGCAAAAGGAATAGATCTACCTCAAATGCTTTGCATTATGGGGTGTGCAATATGAGACAATGGTGCCGATTCCCTTGTTCACAAACTAAACTAAATTTAAGTTGAGCGCATCTTTTTCTTTCTATTTCATTGAGAAAAGGACAGAAGATAAATTTTAGTTTAGTCCTGTTAAATAAGTCAGCACCTGACGTTATTTGATGTAATTTTAGTAGTCAACTTTTTAATTGAGTCTTAGCTTGTGTCAGGCGCTGGTTAATTTGACAGGACTAATCTAAAATTTATCTTCTGTCCTTTTCTCAATGAAATAGAAAGAAAAAGATGCACTGAACTTAAATTTGGTTTAGTTTGTAAACAAGGGAATTGGCACCAATATTGTCATATTGCATAGTTTAGTATCATAATCAACTAGTGCACATCAATTAGTTTCATAAACACTAAAGTGACTACACATAAGTAATTAAAATAGAACATTTGAACTTACATCCCGTGTCCTTCAATTTATGTACAGTAGATGGCTGAATTCGGACACATCCAAGGAATCCTGAATTTTGTCTCTTGTGGACTTTTCGTTGATTCCATACACTGTAAACCCAATAACACATACATCTCTCTAAAAAGTGATTAAAAGGAAAATTTCCTACCTACTAGTTGATCTAATGCATGTGGTAATGTTCAATGTTGAGCTTTTAAATGATGAAATACATACCAATTGTGATGCTTTTTTAACAACCAGCATCAAACTATTATTATTAACTGTTGGTGGTGGGATAGTGTGGTTTTTTATCCTTTTTGAATATCCAAACAATTAATCATACAAGCAAGATTTTGAAACATATCTATGTTTAGTTCATTATCCCTGAGTGCCATAGGTTCTATGGGTTGGAAGGAACACCGATGCAAAACCGGTTACCAAGTATTCAGATACTAATATGTAGAAATATTTCATCGGTTATTAACAAAAAACAATCAGTTGTTTCCTACAACAGTGTATCAAAATGTATAGAACAGCAATTGTTTTTTTATAACCTATGAAAAATTTGCTGGGTCAGAATGATGTACTGAACATATTATGGTAATGGTTAAGGCGTCAGTCTCCCTTCCACCCTGTATGTAAAGCGTTCCTGTGGGATAATTGTTGACCATAACACACATTATGCAAAAGCTAGTAAATAATAAGAAGAGAATAACACACAACTTCAAACAGTTCATACTTTTTTTGCTGGTGTTGCATTAGATTTTATAACTTCAGCAAAGTTTAGCAGTATATATTTTTACAGTATTAAATTAATCTTAGTTAATTAGTGAGGCACAATTACTATTTACTATCTTATGGTCAGCTTACTTCCTCAATTGTACATGAATGATGCTGAAGTGGTGAAAGTACGACTTTAGCATGAAAATAATAATTACGCTTGTCATCAGTTCCTGCATTTGTGTAAATTGAGATTCATCGTAGCATTCTCAGTGTTACTTTCACTTTAGTCTCGCAGTATCTGATGTGCAATGTCAAATATCATTGATAAGAATCATTTGAGATAAGCAGTGAAACGGTATATAGGTCAACTTACTACACAGATATTATTTGAACATTGTACAGATTTAGTCAGACAATCAAAATAACAATTTTAATCAAATATAATCTAGTCATAAGACTATGATGTTTTACTTCATATATAATGCATTTTATTAGTTCATTGAAATAAACAATTCCAACCAATATAATACTTAATCAAGGAATGTATGTCACTCAATTCTGAGTAAGAAACTAAATACAAAAACATTTCGTACCTAATTAAGGACAACATGAAGCTCTTAATTGCTCGAAGACTCATCAACACATTCATACGTATAGTAACTATCAAGCTTACCTAATTGTAATTCCATCTCCTTTGGTTAGGTACAGATCATAGTGTGTATTCCACTTGGGATCGAGGGTAGCTTTCACAGTATTAGTAGAATACACCTGTCCACTGCCATCTACAGAGATTTTTGCAAACGGGTCTGGCAAACCTAAAATAAATAAAATTTGTAATGATCATTATTGTGTTAGGGCGACGTATTTATTAGTACAAAGACAGTTGATCCAAGCCTAAATTGCGTCGCAATTCTTTCAGACTTATTGTTTTCATATAATTCAACGCAGGTCGTATGGTTTTCACCTTGAAGTTAAGCTACATTCAATTTTGTTTATCATATAAATTGAAATAGTACTTACGAAAAAGATCCCTTCTGACCAAATTCCTTGCACATAGAACTAAAAACAAAGTAAAAGAGCGAGTTAATTACAAAGAATGTTAAACATACTCGAAACAAAATATTCACACCAAGTAGGTAGCGGAAATGATTGGATAACAGAGGACTCACTAGTTAAACGTATTTTTTGGGCACCGTATTTACGATTGGACACGGGAGTGGACATTTTTTAATACTATGAAATAATCATCTGGATAGTATTAATTTTAAAATGATTTCATACGATTTTCACATACTTTCAACCACCATTTTTAATTCGTTGAATGAATGAAATAGTTTTTTTTTTCCATACGTAAATAAAAAATCTAGGGAGAAACCATGTCTTTTCAGCCAAAGGGAACTCTGAAGTAAAGCTGGACCTTCACGCTTGGGACTTGACCGTTGACCCGTTATTTACATACTCACTAGACGTGTGGATTCTTCGCAAGCACTTGGCGTGTTGGGAGCTTCTTTCCTTGCATTTATGGACAAAAACTGACTCTCGATGGGATCGTCCACTCACGGCACGAAGTGAGATTTAGCAAGTGTGTGGAGCCGGCATATTCACTAAATACATACCGAATGTTTCTGACCTGTGGTTCGAATGAAATAAATATTAATTCAGAATTCAGGTTTCATTCATTCTGTACCATCTGTCTGTACAAGTTGCACGTTGTCAAATCAATCAACTTACGACCATATTATATATATTAGTCTATGTTTACGACAAATCAACAAAAGCAAGCTTTGTGCTTTTGTACTTTTACTAATAATTTGAATCATGAACAAATTATATTAAATTACTGCATTTGAAAATATGTAGATTACTTTCCAGGTAAACAGAGTTGTGAACTAAATAAGAATTTATGGCCGTTCACTGGAGGCAAATGATTACAAGGAGCGGCATTTTCAAAACTATTAATTTGGAAGTAATTTGTTTGATGTGGGTAAATATTTCAAAAATGCGTTTATGTGTAAGTGTAACTGAATTTTGTGATTCAGTAACGTACCTATAATTTTATATACTCCGTAAGGTACAGATTATCAGATTACTGTACTCTCATTAATCATTTTGATGAATATTCATTCACGTAACATTCATGAAACTTTGAAAAGTTTATTATATTCACCAATAATAAACTTGTTTCGCCACGCCAACGTTTTCTAGGCCTCCGTCGGCAACGACGCCCTTCTTCTGGCACGCACTGCGTGACGACTCTGGCCCATCGTCTACTGACATGACCCGCCCAATCCCACTTCAACCCAACAGTCTTATTGCCCACATCAACGGTTCCGGTTTTAAGCAGAGTAACGTTAGAGGCAAAGAAAAAAACACTCAATGTTCAATCTAAACAGACATAAAAAAATTAAAGTTGTAATTTTACCTTTCATCCGCCAACATTTTTTACTGGCGAGGCTGGTTAAGGAGCATGACTGAAATGTCTGTAAAACACCTCAATTAATTATGACGTTACGTGGTTCCTATCGATATTAACCAAAATTAATAAACAATATCGGATTGAAATAAAGTTTATTGCCCTTTATCTTGTTTAAAATAAGGTCATAACTGCTAACTTGTAGAAACGCCAATCAACCTTGAACCTAATGATGTTGCAATAAAGTTCTAAATCTATTAAAGAAACTTGACAGATTGTAGTAGCTTGATGTGCTGGCGTCTGTAGAAACAAATCTATAGCCTGCTAAAATAAACATACAAGAACTAATATGGAAGTAGATAGTATATAAAAGTAGCAGCAGGATAAATAATACAAACATTGATAACGAACGACGTTTATTGATAATACCGCGTGAGTAAATTGTCCTACATTATTTCATTATGTATTCAGAGTTTATCAAGCACACACATTGAGCGCAAGCTGCATTGGAAAGTCGGAAAAACATCGGGTTTCGAAAATGAACCCAATTATAATCGTGCACGGAGGAGCTGGCGACATTCCCCAAAGCCGGGTGAAAGGCAAGCTGGACGGCATAAAGACTTCAGTGACAGCCGGATACGAGGTCCTGAGGAATGGAGGCAGCGCCTTGGACGCTGTGGAAGCAGCTGTTGTGTCTATGGAGAAAGATGAAAACTTCAATGCTGGTAAAACATTTATTTGTTATGATTTTTATACATTGTTTACCAATTATTCTGCGAATATATGCTAATGTAGCTCCAGTCCAGCCAGTGCCTCTTCTTCTTTTCGTGTAATAACAAAGCACTGTCGCCATTCCCTATTTTTTTAACCCGTTGCTTTCGAGTTGAGCTCAAGTTTGCTGTAGACGTATTTCACTCATGGATCCAGGCAATTTAACAATTGCCTATTAACACATTCAGGTTATGGATCAGTTTTGACTCTTCGAGGAGAAGTTGAAATGGAAGCAAGCATCATGCGTGGACAAGATTTGAATGTGGGTGGAGTTACATTGGTCAAGGAGTTTCTTCATCCTATCAGCATTGCTCATAAAGTTCTCACAGACTCACCACATTCCCTTTTGGGAGGGGAGGGTGCTAAAATATTTGCTTTAGAGAAGGTAAACGACGTTCTTATAATTATGTATATCTTACGTTTGATGTGATCACTAAATGACTGACGTTACTTTTCGATAACGATTTTTTTAAACATAATTGCAGGGGTTTAAGCCAATTCCGCCAGAATCGTTGATAAGTGAAAATGCAAAGAGAGCTTTGGAAAACTTCTTAAAACATGGAGATTTTGGGAGAACAGAAATAGGACCTAAAGATGAGGTAACCTCAGTTGTTAATTTGTACAAATTACTCGTAAATGTTCAATAGGATGCTTTAACCTAACATATTAAATCCAAGGGTGGAGTGGGGACAGTTGGTGCTGTCGCCATAGATTCTCAAGGTCACGTAGCAGCCGCCACCAGTACGGGTGGTATGAGTGGAAAAGCAGTTGGCAGGATCGGGGATACACCACAAATTGGTAGCGGTACTTACGCCGACGATCATATTGGTGGTGTCTCCACCACAGGTATGCTGCACGCCAGTGTTAAATATTTAGCTAATATCAACTTCAGAGGAACATTAAGTAAGTATGTACCTATCTTATTACAGGTCATGGGGAGTCTATACTGAAATATTGTTTGGCTCACAGTATTATAAAGCTTATGGAGTGTGGCAAAGATGCAAACACGGCTACAACGATTGCAGTAAAAGGTATGATCTTTTTCACTTTCCTATTTCTTATGCGTTTCCCACGCATTTTCATTTTTGTTAATATTTTGTAGTAAGGAATTCGATATGCGAGTTCGACTAGAAGTGGGCTGGTTTTTAATAAATCCTTACTTTTTTATAGGAATGACTTCTCGGCTAAGGAACACTGCGGGGGCGATTACGTTATCAAAAGATGGTGATGTTGGCGTTCACTTCAGCTCGAAAAGAATGTCCTGGGCTTATGTCAAAGAAGGTCAAATAGTATACGGCATCGAGCCAGGCGAAATTCTTCAAGAGAAATATGAACCAAACAACTGTTAATGAAACGACTGCTGAAAATAAGACTATTTTTACTTAAAAAGACTGCAGGAAGATTTTTAAAGAGTAATCACATATTTTGGAAGAGGGTATTTGTAATAATATATTATATAGATATATATTTTTCTTTTAAATAACATTACAATATCATAATATAAACATGTACTTATTATACCTACAAAATAAACTGCTAACACACAGCAGATTATTTAACTAGTTGGCCTACAGGTTTTCGACAAACCATACGATGAGTCAGTAAACACTAACAGGCTAGAGTGACAGTCAATCTTGTTATTGACTATGCGATATAAATATATACGTATTAAATCTCGAGAAATAAATTAAGTCCCGCGATTAGCCTTCAAATTGTGAGATATATCATATCGTTTGCGAATGCGTTCGTCATGGAATCATGCGGAATCACTCCGCACGTGTCATTCACTAACAAAATCGTCTCAAGGACCAGTGGCGTAGCGTAGCAAGGTAACCAAGGGCCCCGGAGCAAAAATGAAATTATATTATTATTTATATTGTTATTTAAACTAAAAGATGCAAAACTATTTCATCATCATCTATACATATAATAATAGATTAATACAAATTAAAATTAACAATTTCGTTATGTCGCATTCTAGCATTGCATATCTATTTAGTTAATATTAATAATTTCCTTACATAGTTGGTGAACAGTTCGTGTCGGGGTCAATTTAGATGGAGAGATATTTCTTGAAAAATCTAGGGACTATAAGAAAATTTAAGCTTTGCTCTCCAGACAAGTTAGCTTTTCTTTAGTCCTTTTATTCAAAAATAAGTGTTACTTAATTGACTTAGGGCGACAATTTTAAGAACGAAATGAACCAAGGTTTCAAGAGCGAGCGAAGCGAGCTCGAAAATTTGAACATCATTCCTTGGACACGTTAGAATTGTTTCGACCTTTTGTTCAAACAGGAGTTACTGTGATCGACTTACAGACAAAACCAGCATTCAAGAGGAAGGAGACAGCAAGAGCGAGCGAAACGAGCTCGAAATTTTTATGCCACACTGCCTTGGACAGGTTAGAATTGTGTCGGTCCTTCATACAGGAGTTACTTTGTCGACTTTTAGACAAATTCAAGAGAAAGTAGTCTAAAATTTTATCATGTCTATGTACCTTGGACACGTTAGAATTGTTTCAACCATGGTATAATAATATACTATTATATATTATTTCCTTTATTTATTTTTACACATACTTATTACATTTTTAAATATTTCAATATAAAAAAATATATATATATATAAAAAATAGTAGCCCACCAGCATTGGAAACAGGGTCCGAGCTACTGGTGGTCAGGGCTGTTGAGAGAGGAACCTCCTAACAATACGGGCCGTGTCCAGAAGTACTGCTTTCTGCATCAAGCCCTTGATCCAGCTGCCAAGCAAGAGCCTCCTTAGATGGTGGTCGAGGCTACTGGCTATTAAGCCATTGGCTGACACGACTATCGGCATAATGACTGCTGTACTCACGTCCCACATGTCGACAACCTCGCGAGCCAGATCTAGATACTTTAATTGCTTATCTTTTTCTGCTTTCATGAGGTTTTCGTCATGCGGCACTGATATATCAACAATCATTGCGCGGCGCTCCAATCGATCTATCACCACAATGTCAGGCTTATTGGCAACAATAGTCATGTCAGTGGTGATAGATCGATCCCAATACAAAGTGATATTAACATTATCGAGAACTGTGTCGGGCGCATACTTATAACAAATTAAGTGGCTGGTGAATAATCCTGGCAACGAGGTTGTGTCTTTGCAAGTATTCTCCGTTAGCCAGACTAGAAATAATGTGTCGGATCGATTCTCCCGGACGGTGGCATGTCCGACATAATGTCAACCGTGCCATCCTTCACAATGAATTTCCGATAGTTATTCGTCATTATAACATCGTCCATTATTGCACACACAAAACCTTCGGTTTCCCCGAAGAGGTCACCGAAGCGCAGCCAAGATACGGACGGTAAGAAGTCTACATCGGGCCCATGTAGGGCCCGGTAAAAGCGTCCGTGGGTAATGCATCCGATTTGCGGTCAGCAGTACGCGGACCCTCCATATTATTATACCATGGTTTCGACCTACTGGAGTTATCTGGGCGACATTTATATAAAGTTAAGATTCAAGAGAAACTAGGCTGCAAGAGCGAGCTCGAAAATTTTTACATCATTGGCTCGAATAAATTCAGCTATAATCAATCCCGTCAAAAACATAAATGTGAAATGAGAGCCAAGTCAATATTATGATATATGCCTTGGTTGTTGACTTCAACGATAAAAGAAGTGAGATCTAAATGGGTGCCAAGTTTAATGGTTAGTCCTGACATTTATTTATAACAACATAAAATATTTTATAACAACTTAAAATATCACCTTCCAGCTTCATCATCAAACCCGGGTTACCATTAAGGACCAAAGTACTCGTCAATACGAATCAAAGGAGTCCAAACTCGATGGGGTTACGTCGTTTTATCACGGAGATCCTATGACCATCTTCCAGCTCCATTATCAGACCCTGGATACCATCTAGAGACAAAGTACTCGTCAAGACGGATCATACGAGCCCAAACTCGATGGGGTTATGTCGTTTCATAACGGAGTTCCTAAGGCCACCTTCCAGCTCCATCATCAGATCAGCTCCATGTCATCGATATATTGTATTATTACGCAATATACATTAGCGTGCAAAATTTCAATTTAATCGGAAATCAGGAAGTATGTCAAATTTAACATACAAGACTTCACGCAACATCGCGTGATGGAACCAAATTACTGAACAGATATTGATGAAATTTCTATGGGACCAAGTTCCTTTTTGAAGAGAGTCGGTTAAAAATTAATACCAAATGGTTTTTGTTAATGTACTCTATTTTCCTACGTTTATAATTGTTTTTTGTCATTTTCAATAAAAAAAAAGAATTAAGGGGATATTCCACTCGTTATATAATCACGTGAAGACCTCCACATAAAGACCGACTGTCATCACTTTTGATTGGTGATTCTTATAATTTATTATAGTCACTATATAAGTAAGTGTTCTTAGTAGAATCAGTTAATTGAAAAATTATAATAAAATAATAAAAAATTACTAGTTTCTGATTTATTCCTTTATATTCACCCAATAACTTATCTAGATGCCAAATTTGAACTTTCTAGGTCATCTGGAACTGGGTTAGAGTTTTTATCTATAGGTCAATCAGTGATAAAAATGACGATTTTTGGACGTTAATATCTAAATAACCGTTAAATGTATGTTTATGAAATTAAGAGCACATTGTGTATCTCGCAAGTCTCTATATATGAACCAAATTTGACATGTTTATGTGAAATAGTTCGAGTTATGAGGGGGTCAAAAGTGGCTCCAAATGGTTCGTGTAATATTACACACGGTGCTGCTCGCCAGTTCTGTTAGCTAGAACTTGGCTTGAGACGCGTCATGCATGAACATCACCACGGCACTCGAAAACAGCGTAAAACTTATCAGTAGCGAGAGAGAGAGAAAGAATTGTTGTTAGAGAGAGATAAATATATTTCATTTGAAGGTACCTTTTTTCAGGTTTTTGCTCATATCTCGAATATCTGTAGGAATAGCATTATGATTACTTCGGACAAAAGTCCTACATATTTGGTCATATTTATTGTTGCTCTACGATCAATACTTTAGGAGCTACAGGGTGTGTAAGTTTTAACAGAGATAAAAATAGACGATTTAAGAAAACAGCGTCGATTTTTCAAAATTGTTAGGGTATTTCCTGAAAGTTTACTCTGGACGCTCTTAACGTGCACATATTTCTACATCGTTCTCACATATGTATAATCTCAACATGCATGATGTAACCAAGATTATGTAACAAATATTCGATTGAAAAGAGTGTCCATGGAGTTTTTTGCCCATTCTTCTCCATAGAGATCTACGCTTTGGAATGGGCAACTACAGTACTTTCACAAGTTATTATGCCTTGTGTCTGTGACTGTAGCTTAGCCTTCTTTGTTTTTCTGACATTCAAAAGTGCCTGTAATGGTCTAATTGAAATAAATGCTTTTGAGTTTGAGTCCTAGAAAGCTGAAATTTGGCATGTAGGCTAGTATTAGTACACAAACAACAAAAAAATTCTAAACCATGGAATTTTTCCCCCAACCCCTTAAACTAGGGGATGGAAGTTTGTATGAGACTTCCGCAAATTTGGTGCTAGAGGTCTGAAAATTGATATAGAGACTCCTTATTATAAATAATAAAATACATATATCAGGATTTTTAGAAAAAATAAAAGGCAAGAAAAAATTAACAAAAAAAAAATCTTAAGCAACTTACACATTTACAGACCCTAACTTCACAAACTCTACACCTCTACAGTTCCTAAAATATTGATCGTAGAGCAAAAATAAATATGACCAAATTTATAGAAAATTTAATGTAGAAAATTTTATCAGAAGTACTCATAATGCTATTCCTACTGATATTCGAGATATGAGCAAAAACCTGAAAAAAGGTACCTTCAATCCCCCCCCCTACACCCTCAGCACACCCCCTCCCCCCCCTTGAGGACTTTTAGTATGTTCATCTGGATACCGTAAAGTATAACTGTACCAATTTTCAAGACTACACGAATTATTTCCCCTGATTGCCCTTTTTCGGCTTAATTTGACCAGAAGTTATTCACACAAGTTAATTTAGTATTACGTACAGCTGCGGCACCTAGAGTATATATGTTCTGTGTGTGGCACTGGCTGGTACGCGACTAAAGGGACTCAGGGCAATTACCCGGTATTTATGTTGCCACTACAGAGCGCGGGTAACGTATCTAAAGGGTGTAAACTGTAAACAGACTCTTAACGAAGCCGAAAGGCACTTGTTCTCCTCATCATTGCGATCATTTTTTTGTTTTAGACCATACCTGGGAACCTTCTAGCTTCGGAGATATTGGGGGTCAAAGTTCCAACTTTTTCAATACATGTTTTTTTTTTAAATACATGTTTTGAATGTAAGATTTTTAAGATTAAAGATTTTTAAATACCTCCTGACCCCCTTTTTTTACGGATGGGAAATCATCAAGTGACTTGACTACTGACTAAAACCCATCCATGTTCCTTCCTTGCCCTTTGTGTTCCAGGGCCGCGGTATCTCTTTCGAACAGCCCGCAGCCCTAGCAGGCATCGGCCCTTGCGGGCCCCTCCCTGATTGCTGACATCTCTTTGAGGCGCGCGTGGAACACGAACGCGCCGTCTACACGGCCTGTCGTCAAAAGACGGACGGACGGCGAGCTAGCCCATTACTCACCGTCCACAGGTCCGCGTCTACGGTGGCCGGAAGCCACCACGTGACCCCCGACGCCCGAGGCGTCACCCGCGGCGGCTGGGACGAGAGGTTCTCTCCCTCTCATGCTCCGCCACCTCCTTCGCTAGCATGACTGCTTCGCAGAAGGAGGTGACGGCGTCCCATTCCCACTCGCTCCGGACCATGGCTTGGACCAAGGCCGGACGCGATAGGTCGCCGCCGCCGTTTGCCGCTACGAGGACACGGCGGTGCTCCGCCCAAGCAGGGCAGACCTCCACCGTGTGCTCCACCGTGTCCTCTGGGCGATCCACGCAGTGGTAACACCCGGGCGTTTCCCCCGCCCGATTCGGTGCAGGAACCTCCCGAAACAACCGTGTCCGGTGAGGACCTGCGTCAGTCGGAAGGTGAGGGTGCCGTGGCGCCTCTCCAGCCACTCCTCAAAGAGGGGACTTATCGCCACTATTGTGGCGTGTCCTGCACGAGGTTGCGATAGTCGCTCTCTCCATGTCGCCATGAGATCGCGCCGGAAGTCTGTCCACTGCGCGACAATTTGCCGCGGCAGCGGAGTTTCCCCCCTGCTCCAGGACCCCCTTACTATTCAATCCACCCATTAGCACAATGTTTTGAATGCGTTACATTGAGTCCTACCGTAAAACGTGACTTTTCAGCCCAAAAAAAAAAAGTCGTTTCCCAGCACTAATTTTTGCGTAAAGTTACTTAATTTGATGTACAGAATGCTTGGCTATATATCATTGGATATAATTTTGTAATTTGAGATCAAAATTATCTAAATAGGGTATGTGACAGGAAGTCAAAATATTTACTTTTTTATGAACTGTCAAAACGCAAAATGTGTACGTGATTTGTATGAAATAGCACGTTGTGACGTCATACTTATTTGAAAATGTAATACTTATTATCAGTAAATCCAATTTTACAATTATATTGTCCCCTAATAATTAATTTCTGTACGGTGATGGTAGTTTTTAAGATGAGTGGCCTTATTTCTACGTATTTTTATATTTTATTTTTGACCTTGTCAACTAGCCTAATAGGCTAGTTGACAAGGTCAAGAATAACTCCATTCCACTCAACTCCACTTTTTGCAACCTTGTGTATGTATGTTATAATTGCCTATCAAGACCTCGGGATAATCGGGGGTCTCGTGGTGGCTTCCGGCCACCGTACATGCGGACCTGTGGACGGTGAGTAATGGGCTAGCTCGCCGTCCGTCCGTCTTTTGACGACAGGCCGTGTAGACGGCGCGTTCGTGTTCCACGCGAGCCTCAAAGAGATGTCAGCAAGCAGGGAGGGGCCCGCAAGGGCCGATGCCTGCTAGGGCTGCGGGCTGTTCGAAAGAGATACCGCGGCCCTGGAACACAAAGGGCAAGGAAGGAACATGGATGGGTTTTAGTCAGTACAAGTCTGACACTCCCTTCCGTTCTGCCCAGAGCGGGAGAAGTCATTTGATGATTTCCCATCCGTAAAAAAAATAGGCCTCGGGGTAAGGGGCTCCTAATTTATTTCAGCCTCTGTCTATACCAGTCGATCATGCGAAAACCCAGCAGGAGTGCCAATTGGCACTCCTGAAAAAAGGGTAGCGCGCGCCGGTTCACAGTGGAACGAATGTATGGGAGCGGTTGGACGTAGACATGTCCGAAAAATAAGAGTAAAATTATGACAAACTAATGATGCCATCTTATTCGATTACTTAATGCCTTCATAAATTGTGGTGATGAATTTCTTCATAACTCCCATATTTCGGGAGTAATTTGAGAAAATGTGAAATTTTACTATGAAAATGAGTGTATCGAGCTCTCTCCCTCCTGATTCCGGGCTTGTTTCAAGTACCGGTCTCTAATATCGTAATGCTATTACTAAGAGCTATATTTAATACTAAGACACATAGTGCGCCAAATGTGCACTTTCTGGGATAAAAGGAAATGAAAATTTAAAAAAAAAAACGTTTTTTCCCCATTTGTATTTACTTTAAACCGCAGACAGACTTATTAAGAGGTCTATAAATATATTATATATATACAGAAATATATATTAACAAAAATATTCACAAGAACTGATGAGAGTATGACTTTTAAGTAAGTTGATAATAAATTACCTAGTTTCATTAAAAGTACAATAAATAATTAAGATGTAAGCTCTAATTTACTAAGTTACACATTTTAAAACAATAACATCATTTAATTATCTTCGTCATCATCATCATCATCAATTAATTCAAATTCAGAATCGATGTCCGCTAAATCATTTATGTTAACAAATTCGATATCACTTTTCTCAGAATCCGTAAGCTCATAAAATTCCTTAAAAGAAGATTTTTTTACAAACTTATTTCCTTTTGGACGGATACTTGTAACAAGTGGATCAGAAGACAGTAAAAGATTGTGCATAATATCTTCATTGCATGAGATACTGCTATGCTTTCGAGAATGCCCCTCTCTATATTTTCTAAAATCTTTATTTCTAGCCTCAGATGCCTCTTCGGATAGAAAACCAATGGGCACAATTGACATGTTCTGAACTATGTCTGGCCCATGCATTAAAATTTTATGAAGTGAAGAAGGCATATAATACCATGGGTATAACTCCACGTAAAGCTTAGCAGTATCAAAGCAGAACTCTCGGAATTTAGTTACGTTGATCTTCTCTCCTGATGAAATACACTGCAAGATCACACAGATTTTTCTTAAAAGCATAGCATCTATTCCGGTCAGTTCAGCAGATTTAGTGTAGTTTTCAAAAAATCTCCTTGCCGAGTTGCCATTGTTGGTGGATCCACTGCCTTGTTTCACAACATCGAGAAGTAAGCCCGTTTCTCTTCTTACAGCCTCTTGAACTCTTTTCTTCCTGTCATCAACTTGCCTTTTTGCTATATCACCCCTTACTTGCCATGATTTTATGTCTAATTTGTAGGAAATGTGTAATAAGCATTCCATTGAGCGAATCCAAGCGTGAAGGGTGCTTAAGCTATATTTATACATGTCCTCGTTTGCGTGTTTATCTTTGATTAACTCTAAATTATTCATTTCTTTAGGACAAGCCTTGCATATGTCACACACTGAAGCTGCTGTATCGGATATAATGGAATGAATTTTACCATCAATCATTGTCAACAGCAGTTGGTGTTTGACACTAATTCCATCAGTGATGGTGGATGGAGTTAAGGCTTCAATCTCTGCTTCGATTTCAGCCATCTCTCTCTGCACATTTTCTTTGGTTTCCTTTATAAACTTAAACAATATTGGCCGGCAAAATGAAGTGGAAGATGGTCGCTCGTTTTCCCAAATTGTTACACCTTTTGAGACGAGCCGCAGTGGTACAAGACTAATCATAAAATTACTAGCAAGATCGATTTGCTCATCTTCACTCGTCCTTTGATGATAAATGCTTTGGCTAGATGATCCGTCAAAACCCCATTTGCTGGTCAATACGAGCTGTTGATTGGGATCAACAGGGGTTTCTAACGACCTAATAAGTCTTCTTGAGGTTAAATCCATCAAGGCTTGTAATTTGATTTTTGCAGAGCTCTCTGTAACTGTGAGATCTTCTTTGGCCGGATAGCACTTAATTTTTTCTTTAACCAACATGTAGTAACTCGGGTATTGAAGAGCTCCTTCTTGAGTGTTGAAATCCCGAAGAGTGTTATAGCGCCATTTCGATAAGTTCATCGATACATAAAGAGCCAATGCCTTCAAAGGGGATATTTCCCGTACCTGAATTGATTTACCTTCAATGAAGGCTTTGATTTTTGAGGCCTCTTCTGGATTCTCCGTCAAGTATTTCATAACATAAGCTGTATCGCTTTGTCCTGCCTTTTGAAGCGCCCTTTCGGCCGAAAACATAATTTCAGCGCTGCTACTGCTGCATGAAAGACTATCTTCAGTGCGTCTTCTTTTTTGCCGGTTACTAAGGTCCTCAAAAGATTTACGAGGACTAGGATGTGTACAAGTTGAAGCATCAAATTTAGCAGGAGAAATTATGGGCTCGATGACGTCACTTATATTTTCTGTACAAGGTTCCATATTTTCATTCTGTAATTCCGGCCATTGAATTGCAGCCTGTAGCCAAATCTCATGTTTCTTCCGAAACTTATCTGTGCTTCTTCCAGACTGTGTCCATTTTTCATAAATGCGGTAGCAAAATCGACGACACCAGTCTTTTAAACTTGTTTCAGCACTTTCACATAACTGAACACAACTGTTATCTTTTAAAACACTGAACAAATAGTTAAAGTCGCGTAAATCTTTATGTGCGCGTGCGCATAAAGCAACGTGAATATCAAGATTTGTATTAAAATTTGGAAAATACATTGCGAGATTAGCTTGGATACAACGAGGTGTAAATCAACACTGATTTTAAAGTTACTAATAGTGACCTATTTATATAAAATCCAGGTATCCCAGGTATCCTTTGTTAAATATTGCAAGGTAATTAGTTATTGTGATAATTAGTAAATGATGCATGCTAAATTAGTGTATTAAGAGCCATTTAGTAATTAAATAATAGCAATGTTCTTATCAGTAATCATTAGTGCATCAGTTTTATATGTAAACCTTAAGTCCCTAATTATATATCCTAATTAGCTTATATCTTCTCTAATTGGCTGCTCAGAAATGTTATTGTAATAAGGTAAACCTTTAGAAAAACGGTTTTAATCAACAAAATAAACAAAAAATAAAAAAATTGTGTTATAAAATAAACATCACTCTTTATCCCAGAAAGTGCACATTTGGCGCACTATGTGTCTTAGTATTAAATATAGCTCTTAGTATTAGCATTATGATATTAGAGACCGCTACTTGAAACAAGCCCGGAATCAGGAGGGAGAGAGCTCGATACACTCATTTTCATAGTAAAATTTCACATTTTCTCAAATTACTCCCGAAATATGGGAGTTATGAAGAAATTCATCACCACAAGTTATGAAGGCATTAAGTAATCGAATAAGATGGCATCATTAGTTTGGCATAATTTTACTCTTTTTTTTCGGACATGTCTACGTCCAACCGCTCCCATACATTCGTTCCACTGTGCGGTTTAGAGAAAATGTGTAAGTTTGTAGTGGGCTAGCGGCAGTAAAAGTACTCAGAGGCACATTTTTAACCATAAAAAATATTTAAGTTGCTTGACCACAGTAATAAAATATTTTATTTTTAAATCATAGACTATACGCTTCTAGTATTGTCGTACAACGAAATGCGCGGCATTTAGTAACGTACTAAAGTTAATGCATGGAAATAGAAAGTACTACCTTATCCACACTAAATCGTTTATTTATATTCTGAAATTTTCACTAGTTCAATTTATAGTTAGTAAGTCAGAGTCCGAGGGCCTCCTGAGCTTGGGGGCCCCGTCTAGCCTTCCGGTAGCTACGTCACTGTCAGGAACAGAAACTTGAAGACGCACAGACGGGCAATTCTACGAATTAGGCGGCCAAAAATACAATTCCTAAAATTTGTCTTACGTAAAAACAAAACGACTACCTGCGACAACCGTAGACCAATCACATGTCATTGTCCTGTGGAGTAATTTTATCTATTTACTGGCCAGATTGCCTTTCTATACAAACTTACTATCCATAGGTACGTTGTTAACCACCTACTTATCACTGTACAGTATAACAGTAGTTATACATAAATTCATGCATAAGACCAATGGATGGGTGACCCCACCCGCTTCCCCACTGGGAACGTGCTCCAGGGTGTGAAAGTCTAAACTTGATCGTCACTCTAAGTGTTCGTATCGCTTTTAGACATTTCTCGCAAAACAGTCACTTTAAAAGTGAATATTTTTATTTTGGAGTTTTTTGTGAAGAAAATTGTAATGGGTTCATGAATACCAGGTCAGAGTACATAAATATTAATACGTTTTATGCAAATGGTAAAAAAAAAGTATTGCGTATACTTCTTTAGGCGCGTTATGAAAAAATGATGAGAGTGAAATTTTAAGATGCGCGCGCATCTGTGACACAAAATTAACAGTATGAAGTTAGCTAGTCAACATACACCCTGAAGTTAGCTTAGTGTCAGATATTGACAAGCCTAGGTTTTTTATTTTTAATCTACTGCTGGCTGAGATAAGGCGACAGATAATTTTTTTAAAAAGAAGTATAACTTCTAACGCGTGTACATAAGTACACACACACACTTTTTATTATTTTATAATAAACAGTAATTTTGTCATGACAATTGTTTTACTTGAATATATGTTCATCAAAAGCTTTTATAATTGAAATAAAATAATAATAAACTATTAAGAATACATAAAACTAAGAAAATAATGATGACCGCCTAATTTGAATAAATGCCCCACCGTGAGACGTAGCGGCGCGGACCGGCAGAAGCTACCCGAAACTGTCTGATTTTCCCAATCATCCTTGAACCTAATTCTTTAGCAATGAAGTTGAAAAGCTAGAAAAGAATTCTGACAGATTGTAGTAGCTTGATGTGCTGGCGTCTGTACCTTTAATCTTGAAAATGTCGCTCAGACAATCCAAAAATAACATAGTTTGAGATGTAATATTTTATATTATCTCCATGTAAATAAATGATTTCATTGTAAAGTGCGGTCAGCGATATTAATTCATATCTCGAAGTGTAATATAAATTACATTATATCCCATAGTCAAAAGCGAGTTTTATACTTCTCTAAATGGTCTTTGACAAAAAAGGACGAAAAGTGGAAAAAAATAAAGTTCACAGGTGGCTGCGTGCAACCACCTAATAATAGCGTGACGGTGGACGTCTTACACGGTTAGATCAAGGTTCAGTTCTTCTCAGTATTACTAATTTCGAACACCATTTACAATCATTGTTTCAACTAAAATGACACTAAGCTAAGATATAGTGATTTTTGCCTGTGACGGCTGTGACAACTCAAAACGCACGTGAAATAACAGATGAAATAACATATATGAATATTAGTGTTTTTAAAGTAGCCCTAATCTTAGTTTATTTATGTATGTGACTGAAAGACTTGTATCTATGGTCATGAATAAAGATTATTAAAAAGAAGTAACAGATGAAACAAATGACACTGACGTTTGACAGTATGATTTCAAAGAAATTGAGAGAATCCATTTAATTCCATTTTAGTAATCTATTTTAACATTGTTCCTCGTAAGACAATAATTTATTAAACTAAAAAAAAAAACTAAATATGTTGTTACACGGGAACATGCCTATAAGGTTCAAGGCGTTGGAGTTTAATTGTTTCAACTGGTTATACAGTGTCGCGCCATGTTTTCCAGTGAATGCCTCTCAAGTTAATATTATAAATGATCCCAGAAAGTTTTACGATACTCTGTGCGAGAGATTTCAGAACGCTAACAGAAGAATATCTGTTGCAAGTCTATACATAGGAACAGGAGCTATGGAAAGGAAGCTTTTAGATATTACAAAAAAGAACTTGAAAGACAAGAAATTTTTGAATTTTAAAGTTCTTTTAGATTATCAGCGTGGCACGCGTGGTGAGGCAAACTCAGTGACACAGTTAAGAGACTTTGTGAATGATGTCCCTAACCAGTGTTCAGTCAGTTTGTATCAGACACCCAGACTATATGGTTCTTGGTCGAAAGCCTTACCGTCGCGTTATAACGAGCTTGTAGGATTACAGCATATGAAGCTGTATATAGCAGATGACTCAGTGTTGCTGAGTGGTGCCAACTATTCCAGTGACTACTTCCAACAAAGACAGGACCGCTATATTGAGATTGAGGATGCAGACCTGGCAAATTTTTATTGTGAACTCATAGGTATGATGACTGTAAGTTATTAGTATCTTTTTTTTTTTACTTGAAACATAATTGTTAACACTGATTTGAAAAAGCCGAGTTTAACTCTATTATTAGTGTATTAAGTCGGGTAAAATAGTGCTTAAGTGCTTCTTTGGGACTTGCATTTATTCCTCAACATGTGTTTTTCAGATGAAGTAAGCAAATTCAGCAAGCAATCTTCTAAGAATGGAATACAAGAAAAAAAGTATGCTTCAAAAGAGTTGCTCATTCAAGATATGAAAACGACAATAAATACTGTTATAAAAAGATGGCAAGCACAACAGATGTCTAAACTCACCTCTTTCAATGATTGGGATGGTATGTAAAATTTTACTTTTGTACAATAAGAGCTGGTGTGATGATCTGGACTCATTCCTGGCTGATTGGCCAGAGAAACATAGCTACTTACACTACGAATCAAAAAAAATAAATAGTCTATTAATAGCTAACATTGTATTGTTCTGTATAACGGGCTGTGTCCGCAACTCCCCGTCTAAGTGCGCGGTAATAGCTACCATTTAAGTATTTCTTGAAACTAATTGCTATTATTCCTATGACCACCTTTATTTTATGTGAGAAATAAGTTTGAATTGTTGACATTTATATTATAAGTACATAAAAGGAAGGTGCTGAACAGATACAGTTTCGTAACAGTTTCAGCTGAAAACCATAAATATAGACCTGAAACCACTTTTAAATAATTAAATTATTATGTAGTGAGGTGTTTATTCTGTTTATGATATAATTATTTGAGATTGGAATTATTTGGGCAAGCCCGTATGATCATCATCACATGTATTTAAAGCCATATTCAAATACAAATCACATTAAAAATAAGTTCCAAATGTAGTAAAATTCATTTAACAAACAACAAAACTTCTATGTTAAAATCATTGTAACATTAAGTCTTATCATGAATCCTATCTATTATAATTACAGCAACTGTTAAAGACACATGGATATTCCCTCTCATACAAATGGGGGAGTTTGGCATCACTCAAGATGAACAAGTCACCAAAAAGTTTCTAGCCTCTGCTCCAGAAGGATCCATAATTCGGCTAGCCACTGGGTACTTCAACCTTACTGAGGAGTATGCCAAGACTTTGTTGAATGACTGCAAGTCAAATATTAGTTTGCTAATGGCACACCCAAATGTGAGTACCTTTTTAAAGATTTGTTATGGCTCAATTATATTTTAAACTAGCTGACCCGCGCAACTTTGTTTGCGTCATAATGAAATTAAATAATATCTCGACTACCCTACCCTACCTACCCTACATACCCATAAACCATCTACTAAATAGTCGGAACAAAGCCTAACACTTGGTTTGGATAGGTGAGCCCGTTCTTGAGTTAAAAAATTACAACGAAAAGTGGCATTGATTTTTATATGTATAGATATTTTATGGCTCAACTTGTATGAGAAGAATATTTGCCATATTCTTCTTCTTAGCATATTGATGACAATCTAAATTGTGTCAACTCAAATTTGAGCTACTTGTTTGGCGCTTTCAGTAGCGTTCATCAGTTCCTTTAGTGAAAAAACAACAGGACATGCAGGACACGATGTTAAGTGCCTCATCATTTGTGGAACAAACGAGGGGGCAGTTATTTAGAATGGAATTCACTTTTTCTAAAAATATGTCAGTCATTCTAGAAAGCTTTTGATACTTTAAAAATAGTTTTTTTTTTATTTTTCAGGCAAATGGATTTTTGGGTGCCTCAGGTCCTGCTGGTGGGATTCCACATGCCTACTCATTAATTGCTAGAAAGTAAGTGTAAGAAAGGTTCTTTTTTCATGTAAATGTCACTATTTTTTTTTCATGTGCATCTGGTTTGAGGGCTCATTTTTTAAACCTTTGAGAAACGAAACAAGACTTATAGGGAATTTACTTGAAAATTGGTAAAACTTAAAGCAATGGACCATGAATTTCTTAAATGTGAATTAAAAAAGTTATGATTAAATTACTTGAGCCCTCAATCCAGACGCTTGCGTAAAGTGGCATAGTCTTAATCTCAAAAAGTACTATCTCTGAGTTAATCATTTTTATTTAAGAATTTCTTAAACATTTTAAGAAATTCTCAAATCTGTAGAATGTGACATTACAAAGTTATGGCGATTTATCTTGAGCCCTCAATTCAGTAATGTTCAGTGCTGAGTGAATCTGCAAAACATGAATTTATCTGACGAAATATATAAATACGACTTTATTATATTGTAGTTAAATACCTCTGTGAATTAGTTAAAAAGAAATAATGACACAAAGTGTACAGTTAAAAAGTAAATCAAAGTTGAATTTTACTAAAACGTCTGAACTGAGGGCTCAATGTTTTCGACTTTATTGACTAGGTTCAGCCTCATAGATTAACTCAAATTAGATTAAGCTTTTTTACTATTTATTAAGTAAAATGTAACATATCGTGCGTTCCTCGAAATGCCGTACTTTAAGAAAAAATTGATGTTATATTTTTTAAAGGAGAAAATTGTGTAGGGTGGATATGATTTTGTTATTTTTTAGGACTGCAAGTCGTATATTTGCTAGAGACGTCGCAATCCGCAAATCAATTTAATTCATTTCGATAAATAAAACACGATCGGTATAAATGTAAGAAAGTTATTACATAATGTAACCTAATAATAGTCTGAAAGCGTAAAAATACAATCTACTTAAAAAAAATATAACAACTGTTTAAATAAACGGTTTAATTCGGAAATAGTTTAGTTCAGAGTAGTGGAGTTAGTTATGAATGCTATAATTTTTGGGAAAAAATAGCTGCTAACTATATAGAAAATTAAGGTCAGCCAAACCGTATGTCACAATGGACCGTATGTATGAATAACTTAAAATATTAGCTGTTATTGATTTTGTGCCCCCGTTGAAACCGGCTGATCTTGGTCACTACAAGGGGCATGGTTTCGTAAAAGGAGGCATGGTCTGTTATGATGATTTAATGCTTAGATTGAACAATAGTGGAGAAGAACAACTTATTTATTTACACATTCTGACATACGGTTTGGCTGACCCTAATTTTGAAGAGTAAAGATAAAAAATATTAAAAAACCACGACTGCGCGGCGAGGTCTCCCGATTGCAGGTGTAAACAAAAAATAAAAAAAAATCTTTTTGAATTTTTTTATCATATTTCTTCTTCTCCCATTTTTTATTCTTTATGATATTTTAGCGACTTTATTTTTAAAACAATATGTAGGCTTTAAATTTGATATCCAAATTGTAAAAATTGGCGAAAAAAATTGTTTTCGTCGTTAAAAATGAAGTCGTTATTTTTTTCCCAAACATTATAGCATTCATAACTAACCACTACTCTGAACTAAACTATTTCCGAATTAAACCGTTTATTTAAATAGTTGTTATAATAAAAAAATAAGTAGATTGTATTTTTACGATTTCAGACTATTTTTAGGTTACATTATGTGAAGTACATCATTTTCTTACATTTATACCGATCGTGTTTTATTTATCGAAATGAATTAAATTGATTTGCGGATTGCGTCGTCTCTCGCAAGTCGCTAAAAAATAACAAAATCATATACACCCTACACAATTTTCTAGTTTAAAAAATATAACATCAATTTTATCTTAAAGTATGGCATTTCGAGGAACGGACGATATGTTACATTTTACTTAAAAAATAGTAAAAAAACTTAATCTAATTTGAGTTAATCTATGAGGCTGAACCTAGTCAATAAAGTCGAAAACATTGAGGCATCAGTTCAGACGTTTTAGTAAAATTCAACTTTAATTTAATTTTTAACTGTACACCTTTGTGTCATTATTTCTTTTTAAATAATTCACAGAGGTATTTAACTACAATATATTAAAGTCGTATTTATGTATTTCGTCAGATAAATTCATGTTTTGCAGATTCACTCAGCACTGAACATTACTGAATTGAGGGCTCAAGATAAATCGCCATAAATTTGTAATGTCACATTCTACAGATTTGAGAATTTCTTAAAATGTTTAAGAAATTCTTAAATAAAAATGATTAACTCAGAGATAGTACTTTTTGAGATTAAGACTATGCCACTTTACGCAAGCGTCTGGGTTGAGGGTTCAAGTAATTGAATCATAGCTTTTTTAATTCACGTTTAAGAAATTCATGGTCCATTGCTTTAAGTTTTACCAATATTTAAGTAAATTCCCTATAAGTCTTGTTTCGTTTCTCAAAGGTTTAAAAAATGAGCCCTCAATCCAGATGCACATTTTTTTTTTCATGTCAATTTTTTTGCTTTTATTGGCACCAGTAGTGGTGCTCTTGATTTGTTAGTTGCGGAAGGGTAAGTGACTGTAGGAGCACGGCATTTTGAAAGCACGAATTTTAGTATCAGTTTTCATTTTCTTCGTGATTAGAATGTTTTTATTAAGGTGGTATTCCATTACAGGTTTTGGCAAAGAGTTCTTGACTACAGACAAACAAACAGAGTGGAAATGTTAGAGTATGAACGTCGGGGATGGACATTCCATGCCAAGGGATTATGGTAAAGACTGCATTTAATTAGAATTGCCTTTATTTATTTTAACAGATACTCATTACATTTTTAAATATTTCAATATAAAACAACGTAAAAAAACATTTAAAAATATAAAAAATAGTAGCCCACCAGCATTGGGAACAGGGTCCGAGCTACCGGTGGTCAGGGCTGTTGAGAGAGGAACCTCCTTACAATACGCGCCGTGTCCAGAAGTACTGCTTTCTGAATCAAGCCCTTGATCCAGCTGACAAGCGAGAGCCTCCTTAGATGTTGGACGAGGCTACTGGCTATTAAGCCATTGGCTGACACGACTATCGGCACAATGAGTGCTGTACTCACATCCCACATGTCGACAAGATCTAGATACTTGAACTGCTTGTCTTTTTCTGCTTTCACGAGGTTCTCGTCATGCGGGACTGTTATATCAACAATCATTGCGCGGCGCTCCAATCGATTTATCACCACAAGGCTCAGGCTTACCTTGGCAAAAATAGTCCTGTCAGTGTTGATAGATCGATCCCAATACAACGTGATGTTACCATCATCGAGAACTGGATCGGGCGTATACTTATAACAAAGCAATTTGCTGGTGGATAATCCTGGCAACGAGGTTGTGTCTATGCAAGTATTCTCCGTTAGCCAGACACAGAAATAATGTGTCGGATCGATTCTCCCGGACGGTGGCATGTATTTCCGATAGTTATTCGTCATCATAACTTCGTCCATTATTGCACAGACAAAACCTTCGGTTTCCCCGAAGAGGTCACCGAAGCGCAGCCAAGATACGGACGTTAAGAAGTCTACATCGGGCCCATGTAGGGCCCGGTAAAAGCGTCTGTGAAGCTCCTTGCCCTCCCATACCTCCTTGCGGTCATTATTGTCTAATACTCTAGGTTTGCGCCAGCTCTCGTTAGCCAGGGAGAGCGGGGTGAGGCCCTTGTCCACTGAGACCACATCTCGGTGCATACCCACTTCGGCTTCTAGTAAATATTTCCTGAGACTGCATACCACACGGTTGTGCAGGGTCTTAGCATTTAAAAAGCCACGACCTCCGCATTTCCGGGGGATAAACAGTCTCATCACCGACGACCGTGGGTGATGCATCCGATTTGCGGTCAGAAGTACGCGGACCCTCCTATCCAAGGCATCACGTTCCGTCTGAGTATATTTATATTATTAACATTTTGACCGCTTGTGTCGCATTTATGCGACACATATTACCGTGTCGTATTTCTGCGACAGAGAACATGCATGATTTTTTCGTCCTACTAACTGCGTGTTACAACTAAAACCATTATTAAATAGATATATTATTTACAAAAAATATTTATTAAAGTTAGGTCTCGTAGCAAGTATTGAGGCTTATTGGTTGTAGGTATTATTTCATCGATTTCTAGCCGCGCGCTAGGGGCACGGCAATCGATATTTAGCCTAGTGCAGCGGTCAAATCGTTAAAAGCCCAATCTAATAGACCTGGTTATGATGTGCATGTACATTGTACATATTTTATTTTGAATTGCAGGTATTACCCACCTGGTTGTGGGGTACCATGGGCTACTATAGTTGGTTCGGCGAACCTAGGCGAACGATCGGTACGACGAGATCTTGAAGCTCAGGCTGCTATTTTTACAATTTCACCCGAATTACAGGTAAAATTAAAACCTTGAATTTCTGTATTGTATAGTTGGTGTCTATTCAACTGATACCAGGGGTGAGTATCTACTTATACCTAAATTTCTTTGCCGTGGAAAACTAAGTTGATTCGTCGAGTGAATGGCACAGTCTTCAGTGTTGTATTTCAGATATTGTAGTGGTTCACATTTTTTTGAAAGTTGTTTTTTTTTATTTCCAGCACCAATTACATGAAGAGTCGCAGCAGTTACATAAGTTTGCTACAGAATGTACCAGTGAACTACAGAACAGAGATACACCCTTATGGGTACGAGCAACTGTTGGTCTGTTTAGAACATACTTTTAAGTTATGTATGATAGGGTAGGTCAGGCCATCGAAAAGACGTCTAGCGAAATTCATCCGCAAATCTTTGGCGTTATTCGATGGAGAACTCTGAGCATACAAATAAGATATGCATAATTTATTATTGTATAAGAGCACGCGAACTCCCAATGTGGAGTACTAATTCGGGGTTAAAAAGCCGTGTCATGATTATGACAATAAGATTTTTATTTAGTTATATTTTAATTTGGCTGATGTACGAAATTATAATAAATAAGGAATAATGCCATATTATTCACAAGATTACGTAGGACGAATTTATTTTTACTTAAATATTGTTATACTTGTTGCCTGTAATGTTTTGTTCCATTTGTAGAAATAAGCAGCTTATAATGTTTTATCCATTTCAATAAGTATTATTTATTTTAGGCTCATATTCTGGCCTGAAAGTAGAACAATATTGATAGTTTTATATTGAAGAGAAATAGGTACCAAAGCATAGTTTGTAATGTCGTTAGCAATGGTTGAAATTATTTGTTATATTTATAACATGTTACAATTTTATGAAAAGTATAATGCATTTTTGTTTTGACATTTTGTTTTATTGTTATTTAGTTCCTGTGCGGAAAATGAAACCAAATAAGTTTTTAATAATTCTCAATTATATTCACTCTTATTTTCATTTATATAATCACATAATCATAATTATTCCGATTCACACTTAAAATAATTTTAAAATAAATTAAACGAGAAAATATTCTGCAATAATTAATACAAAACTCAGTCGTTTCCTGACATTATTTGATTAGAATTAAAGTATACGATCAAATTTACAATAATAGGAATCAGGCACATTATTAATAATAAAACTATTTACTAGTGAGTAGCAAGACGACTTGTTATCGTTGGACCATACTTAGGAAACAAAACAGGACGAATGCGAGTGACGAATGGAAATGGACGAAATCACAATAAAGAATATTATTTGTTACAATAATACATCAGCAAATAATTGATCCAATAAAATAAACTCACTTTTGAGCATATAATCATTTCCGATTAAAATAATCATTGCAATTGAGCAATTTACACAAATACTTAAACAACAATAATTATTTATGTTAGAATGAGTTACTGAGGCATACTTATAGTATATGTTTAACAGTGAGCAATTTAATTAAAAATCTATATGTATTAATATTCAATCAAATTTGAAACAAGGAAGAGAGTAAGGGAACTTCCACTTCTCGAGCATGGATTTCGTTTATCCTAATCTTTGGTGTGCTGGCATAACTACGCTGAGGGCTTTACTAAATGTAGCGCGATTATTGTTATTGTGAATAAATTACGTGGCACTTCATTTAGTAAAGTCTGTCAGTCCACACGGGAACATTAAACTGTTGTGTCGCGGTAACGCCTTCTATCTATACACTACGGACGCTGATAGTAGGTACAAAAATAGTTCACCTATTCAATATAATTAAGACTACTTAACAATTAAGTATCGCGAGGAGGTCATTGTAAAAAAAAACAAAATTACGAAAAAGGACAAAAAGTAATCTCAATGAATATGAGAAATGACTGGATCGGCACAATACGAAACGTATTTACTAACATTCAGGTATCGGGGACCTCCTCGAATTATAATACTACTTATAGCAAATCACACTAAGGTAAATTGACTAGGCGTGTTGTGAGTGGTGCGCACTGTCCGCGAACACAGGCTTTGACGTCGAAAATAAACTGGGACGTATGTGAACAGTGTGGTTAGGTAGTTGACACCACCACTTATTCCAAGACATAACTTCTCTAAAGCTTGAGTTTAGGCCTGAAAACCCAATTAATTTTCAACTAACTGTAAAATGATTTCGGTTGCTTTAAAACCATCGAGTTGGCAAATTAATGACGTCACAGGTTTCTACGGCCGTAAAAATCTATCACGGGGGAATCGCGTTTAGACAGCTCAAGTATGTCAATTGTTTGGTGGTGTCAACTACCATAATTGTGGGTCTCAGCCTAAGGTGGTGCGTGCCGCTCGTGACGTCAGAAGGCGTCGGGCGGCGGGTCGGGGGGCAGGTAGTGCAGCTCCCCCACGGGCGCGCTGCACACGTTGTACAGCACCGCGAACAGCGTGCAGGCGGCGTACGCGCCCAGCGCCGCCCACCACAGCAGGCGCTCCCACAGGCGCGCCTGCGCGTGCTTCAGCACCAGCAGCCCGATGGTCAGCCCCGCCAGCGCGCCCGCCACGTGCGCCGCGTACGAGACTGGCGGCGCTTCCTGCATCAACAAGTTCATATTTGAGTTTATACGAAAACATTGGCAATACGGAAAGAGCATTAACACAAAAACGATTGCATGTAGTGTAATTATTTGAAATATCTGCTTAATAAATAAATTTTGTAGCGAATTTTCACTAGCCAACTAAATTTGACCTTTGATAAAAATGTAACTTCTTCTTCTTAGCGTGTCGATGGCAATCTATATTGTGTCGGCCCAGAACTGAGCTACTAGTTTGGCGCAATGTAACTGATGATGAACAAAACTGACTATATTTACCTTTGTATACCTAGCGTGTACAGCGAAGCCCACATCACAGGACGCCACAGCAAGCGCGGCGACGAGCCTCACAGCTCCATATCGCATGGTATGGAAGTTCAGCAGAGCGTTGGCGAGGTGAGCGGCTAAGAGCGCGTACACACCGCCCGAGGCGCCGGCCAGGCACACGTCGGGGTCCAACACGGACGCCGCGAGGGACCCGCCCAGCACGCCCGCTAGGTACACTGCTGCGCATCGGACCGCACCGTGTACCATCTCTAGCGGAAGACCCACCTAGAAATAAAAAAAAGTCACCAGTCAGAATTTATTACTGTGTTATGAGTTTTGGCGCCCGTCGCGACAATCGTTAATGATAAGCTCAAGGTGGGTGTATTTTCGGACAGACAATAAATGTTGTATGAGATTTATAATATCTACATCTTACAATAAGTCAACTGTACATGAGCAGATATTCCTCGTATCTCCAAACAGAAATTAAATCGGGCCCTGACAACAACCGAACTAAGACTTTCCAGAATTGAAGCTTTTATATGTATGAATGTCAATTTACTCCCACTTACCGCAAGTTGGACTAGCAGATTGAAGGCAAGGTGCAGCCATCCAGCATGAACCACGCTGTAGGTGAGGAACCGCCACAGTTCCCGGCGCCGGTCGCTCCGGTATACGAGCGGCGAGTCCACCGGGACCGGCCCAGCCGCCGCCGCCACGCCGCCGGAGCCCCAAGCGTACCATGCGAACACGCCCAACTGGGAAGAACAAAGATGTTAATAAAGCATGTGTCAAAGAGTGGAAAATATCGTGAGGATTCATGTTCTAGATCAAGAAGATAACATTCGGAGGCATGTGCATTCATCAGCCCGCGTGGTACGTCACGGCATTCTTACAGAAGAATCCTGCCTATATGTAAAAGAATAATTTGTAAGCAAAGCACGAGGTAACATCGCCTGAAGCTTATAACCTATGACTGATATAGTCTACGAATGATTTTATTTAGTGTCATTTAAAGATTCACTTAGGTATTTAGTACCGAACATGAGTGAGGGTTGATTTATTACCGCGTAAAGACAGTTGTTTTCGAAATATACAGAACGGCTCGGTAAATAACGTGCAACAAATTTTGATGAACATGTATTTAGTACTTGGAGTCTGAACAAAAACATTAGTTGAAGTCATTCCAACTGTGAAAAATAGGAGCTGTAAAATTTACAATACGTGCAGGAATACCGCAAAGTTAATTCCAGTTATAATTACTTACGATATCCTATTGTGCTTTCATGTAATTTTCTGTAAGTACCTACAAATATAGTATTATTTATTTACTGTTAAACAAAAATAAGGATAAATAAATAATTAAGTGTAATTGTAATATTTATGCGTAAATAGTGACGTTTTATAACGTTATTCATAGAGGGGAAAACCGTTAGCACGAAAGCTGCGTACGCTATAGCGGAGCATCGCTAGCAAACGCCCCTTGCAGAGTTGCGGCCTGCCTGAGGTGAATCAACGTGTGACGAGCAGCGAGCACACTGAGCAGCGCCGACCGATTGTTATGATTCACGTAAACCGCTTGTTTGCACGGATGTGAAATCCGCTATTATAATTTTTAATTAACCGAAGTAACTGGAGCGGGGATTGAAGCGGCACTAGGCACGTAGAAAGTGATGACTTTGTATGCCTCCGGTACCGTGCTTGTACGAAAGATTTATGTCCATAGCCGGTTGCATAAAATCGATATTTTTCACTATCGTAATAACCGTAGCGGATACAAACGATGAACTTATTCGGCTAGCAGCTCTACATCGTATAATTTTTAGCAGAACATGAGTATTTACCTCCAGTAGCGTGACACAGATGATGAAGAAGGGCGGCGGGCAGCAAGTATACCTCTCTTGGTAGTACTTGCGATCCCGCTCCTCCGGGAGCATCTCCATCGCTACTAAGTGCACCATCCTGGAACAAAATAAATTACGCTATAGAGGAAATACATACACCTGTTGACTGGGATGTGATAGACTTGGTTCTCTAACTAATGTAAATGTTTCAGCCGATTTAGCTTTCAAGGATGTGATGATGTACGTTTTGAACGAGATCGTTGATGTGGGTACCTTATTTCTGATGTTTCAACGCCGTCAAAATCCAGGTTCAATAGTGGAGTACAAGAATAATCTGCATATCGTACAGCATTTCTGTTCCGAGGATTCCAAAGCGATCCAAGACAAGGATTGTAGTCCATCTTATAGTATGATACGGAACAGTTTACCTGTATTTTTCTATCATAAAATAAACTTTAAATTGACTATTTTAAAACCGTATTTCAAGCAATCAATCAATTTGCTTTCACTATATTCTCTTCTATTTTGAAGCAATTTATTAACGGTTTTATTGTATAAAAGCACACTACATGTCAACGTGACACGACAAGTGAACATAAAAATGTTTTTAGCGATTGCAATCGATACACCGACTATAATTTCAGTGAAATAAAAGAAAATATTACACTACATAATTTAGTTTAACTGAAATTTTGATTTAGATAACATAAAGTTACATTTTACAAGAAATTTACAAGTTTTACATCGATAAAGGATTTATGTCTGGAAGATGACAGACGAGCCACGGCATACTCGATTTATTTGAAATTGTTTTGAAACGTTTACACTCGGATAATAGAAGGTAGTAAATATGTCTCTACGCTTTATGTAATGAATGGTGTTTGGCGATGTTGTGTTTGGAAGATAACTCGGGAGTATTTTCTTGTTCTATCATCGTGCGGTAATTGGTATTACATAAATACGGCGGAGCGCCAATGGCCGGGATGTTTACCTGGCGAACAACGTGGGATCCTCGAGGAGTAGATGGAAGTCGTTCTCGGAGCTGACCTCACGGTCGCGTTGGTGTACTGCGCATCTATAGCTGCGTGTGCGCTTTCCGCTCATCTGGAACAAACATACGCTTCGTTACAATATTTGTAAGTATAAGTGGTGTTCTAATTAAAAAAAGTATCTACTAGAAATATTTAATTGTGCGTTTGAAGATTTTCCTGATAGTCAGCTCCTCATTGCATTTGTGTAAAGTATCTTTAGTTTTAGTTCAATTCAACCCTTGTCTAAAATTTAATCCGTTCCCGGAAAGACAATAAAACATAACGCGTGTTTCCCGTGTACAGTCACAGTCAGTTAATTCCCTGACGTGGTAATTTTGTTAAGGCCAAATGTGCATCGCAACAGATTTACTGAGTATAAAAGTGGTGTATATAATAAAATATAAAGTGGTGTATATATATATAAAAGTGGGGATCAATATGCATAATATGTGTAAGTCTTTTAGGAATGTTGCGCTTGAAATCATCGGGAATAAAATAATGTTTCAGCAGTCAAGATATGCAATGCAGAATTATTCATGCTTCTAAATAAAGTGTAGTTCCAACAATCTGGCAGAATACTCCTTAGCGAAGCTGCTGTCAAATGTAGTAAGTTTCTTTCTCTGCCTGATTTAAGTCAAAATTCTCTACATACCCATATGTATGCCCTTCATAGGACACCAGGGGCCCTAAAATCACAGCCATCTTATTAGAATTAATTATGACGTAGGGGTAATTTTAGTCCTCAAGGTCCTATTCATCAGTAGCAGGATCACGGCTAAACGGCTTGTGACGGCGCATATTGAATTAGTCCTTATAAGTACAGAATTGGACTGCTACAGTCTAAGTACCTATCGATTGATTCGTGATTGCTAGGATATCACTTCTGCATATCCCTATCATTGAGGTAGCTGTTGGTGCTTTGCCGATATAATATATAAATTCACAGTTATTCTCTGATCGTTAAAACTCCGACAAAACTTTCAGCCGAAGGAAATGTCTTATGGGAGAAATTATAAATGTGACGTCCAATAAAATAAACGGTGAGAACTTCCACTTTAGAGTGGCTAGGGAGTATTTATGTGTCGCGGCTCCGTCGGCTGGCATGCGGCCAGCGCTTATCGACCCCGCTGCCACCCCCCCAAACAACCGCCCTTGACACACGTGCTTTTACATTTCAATGTTTGAACCAACTTACAATTAGGCTAAGCTAAGAAAGCTTGACTAGCTAGTTAGTCATAGAGGACTGAAATAGCATGAAATATTTATAGAACAATGCTGGTTTGGAGTTTTTTTCTGATCATTGCTATACCCTACCTACCTAGTAATTTTGATGAATGATTCACTCAATAAGATTTTAAGCCTATTCCTATGGATGCCTGTTCAGTTGATGGCAATAGTCTCGCCCTTATAACATGGGACATAAACAAAGCTGGCGAAATGTGGGTGTTCTTTAGTCTTGCGGGGAAAAATCGAGTGTGATGTTATGCAGGAAATCTTTAAGGCAGCTTAAGGGTCTTAGACCAGGGCTGAAGCCTTTGAAAATGGTAAAAAGTGAAAAAAAATAGTAGGATGAAACCCATTGGAAAAGGAAGAGAATAAAACAAAAATCAAAGGAAATTTTTGGTTTATTCTCTTCCTTTGAGAAGAGTTTTTAAGGGTAAAAAATGGTTTATCTCGAGTTCCGGCAACAAACTACAAGTCCGATCCGATTTATTTTGTTTTAATCAATATGTACAATTTTGAGCTATTTTTTAAAATGTACACTTTTATTACTCGAAATTAGTTTATTAGTCTCAGTCACCCTCACCACCACCACCGCCTGCCGTTGTGGATTTAAAATAAGTACTAAGTACCTCCTAGCACAGGTAGTTCTACCTGCAGTTTTATATTATACCAATTGAATACTAGTGAAAGCTACAGGAATTCGGTCCATCTATCCACTCGTTGTATACCTTCCACCTTCCCACGTTAATCTTCCTATATACGTGCTTTGAATGTAAAGCGATGTGAATAAATCAAGTTTGGTGTTTCAATAGAAGATGGCTGAAGATGTAATGCGGGACGTGAGGTGCAGCCGCGGCACTAGGCGATGCCGCGACGCCGCACCGCACGGCCGCTGCCGCCGGCCGCACGGGTGGGCGGTGGTCCGGTGAACGACTGTTCGCGATACCAGACAGCCGCATTGTCTCCGCAGTCGTTCAACTCAGTTTCCCACGAGACTGCGAAATGTCCAATGCCAAAACCCAAATACAAATAACCTAGACGCGTCGCAGACACAGCTAAATCTGTCTCGGCAACAGCGACCGCGTTCATTTAGTGACTGTGCGTGTAAGATTGTCCGCATTCATTGTCATGATGGCGTTACGGTTGTAAACTCGTCATGCCGATTAAATAGAATCCATAAAATACGTTCTATTTAGTAAACTAGATTAGAGCTTAGAAGAGGATAAAACGTAAAAATCTATCTACCTACTTAGATATTTACGGCCAATAAAGCTGGTATTTGGTTCAGTCACAATAAATTAACTTAAAAAAAAATGGTTTAATTCTATAATGTGAATGTCACTTAAAATAGCTGACAAGTTTTGAACTTCGGACTAACTAATCTTGATCCTCCATTGTCAGTTTACGCAAGTTTACTTAAATAGTTACAACAAATTGTATACAATATTTATTTTGGATTATGAGTATATTTCATTATATTTTTTAAAACTCTAAACTAGTAATGTTGTTGTTTGGCGGTGCAACCTGGGCGCCAGTGGGCGCACTCGGAGCGGCTCGGCAGCGTGGGCGCCGCGTGACTCACGCCGACATCCGACACGTCCGATCCGTATCCGGAACCACTAACTAGGCACCTATTGCCGTTGCCAGTCAAACGAGCGCACGAGCCTACGCGACACAACAGTCATTTCAATAACCCACATTACCATATACATGACTAATTATATTAATATCGTCATGGAAACAAAAATTACTTGGTACGTTCCCATCTCACATATGAGTCCGGAGAAGCCAACATTATTAAGATACCTACGATTCTAGGTAGGTAGATTTTCGTAATGGATATTTGGTTAAGGATAAGTTTCGAAAACTGCAAATTATTATGTTATGATAACAAAGTTATAATATATGATAATTAGTTTTAACTATTTGAAGCTCCTTAATAAAGAGCAAACGGCGAGATGCAGATTTATTAGTCGGTGACTTATGGACACCTACGCTGCATAGAATTATTACGGCTTTATGAATGGAAGTATAATTGATTTTCTTCTGTAGTTCATTCACTCGGACTATTCATGTACGCTTTATAAATATTTATAATTTGTGGCACGAATAACAAATTCACTAACAATTATTTATTGTTTAAAGTTGCGATTGTTTTAAGTTTCCATGTAGATTTGGATAAGTATTAATATTTCTTAAGTTATAATGTAACTAGCGACCCGACCCAGCTTCGCACGGGTGCATTGTAGATATAAACCTTCCTTTTGAATCACTCGATCTATTTAAAAAACGCGCATCAAAATCCGTTGCGTAGTTTTAAAGATCTAAGCATACATAGGGACAGACAGCGGGAAGCGACTTTGTTTTATACTATGTAGTGATAGTGATGATGATGTAAATAGATAACCAGTCCGTCGCATAAGTAATATTTCCATAAGACGGTATGTCAGTAAACTGTAGTGTACTGAAAAAGTTATCATCGTTTATTTCCATATTCAAAATAAGTGTACCATTCATACAAATTGCCTTTCAAGAGACATGTAGGCGGTGCCTAGTCTGCACTAGACAGTCATTTCTTAAATTATCAATGTATAATCAAATACTTTTCTAAATGAAATAAATTCACGAGAAGATTAGGATCTTGTCACATCGATGCTTCCTTCATTGAACTTTCATTGCAAATGATGACTTCTGTAATTTAATCCGCTCTATTATATAGGGGGATATTTATCTAAATCTAGCATATTCATGTAAGATTTGGTATGGCAGAGCGATGTACCGGGCACGTGAACTCTGGGAGCGTTCCCACGCACCCACCTCCGCACCATTATGTTCTAATCTCTTGTAGTCTCTTTCCATTATTACGAAGCCGTGAAAGTACGCTATTCGTTTTGCAAGTGGGAAGGGTAATAAATTCACATTGCGGAATTCGACTGCAAAGAAAGACTGTAAAAAAGATTAATTAAAGGAAGAAAAGCTTTTAACTTTTAAGTAACTTGTTCTGATTATTTACCTGACCCAGACGTGTGCTTAAATAATATTGGTATGTGATATACAGGGTAACGTAAATTGGTTCTAGCGGTGACTGGTAC
Source organism: Lycophotia porphyrea (assembly GCA_950005105.1). Taxonomy (NCBI): domain Eukaryota; kingdom Metazoa; phylum Arthropoda; class Insecta; order Lepidoptera; family Noctuidae; genus Lycophotia; species Lycophotia porphyrea. Next base: position 7,326,812 of record OX465389.1, read on the forward strand.
CATGCCCAGCCCGGTGCGCGTACCCGCGATTTCCTGTCGGAACTTCCGGTGGCGGCCACTACAGTGCTTTAAACTTTTGGTGTGGTTTGAATAAATTGATCGATTTATAAAATCTCATTAACATCATTAAAACTTTATATGACGAACTTATAATATAACTGTTTTTAAAAAGTACTGTGAGATAATAATAATACTGTATAATTTGTATTTTAATGTTTAGTATCGGTTGCGCCCTTGAGCACACGGTGCGACGCACTCAGTTATCCTGGTCGCAACATGTTCATACACGTCACTGCTAACCTACTCTTTAGTGATCATTGACTATTATTTAAGTACATCATATTTTTCCTTTATAGTTACTTGGTAACTAGCAGTATCACACCTGATTGATCCTCAAATGCTCCTAATTAGAATAAAAGGGATTGGGCTGCAAAGATACACACCGCAAAGAGAAAATTGCGTAATCGTTATAATCTATCACATAATGCAATCTGGTAATTCAACTATGTAAATTAAAGTGATGAAATCAATCTGACAGTGAGTCAGAAGAGTCAATGATTTACAAATGTATAACAAGTTGACAACGTGTTCCACGTTTAAGAAGTTCATACAGTCTTTAGTTAAAGTTATCAGAAAGAAATGTTATTAACGGGTATATCTAACCTGTGACTGATCTGAATCTAACAAACCTCCATATTATTAATGGTATGCAAATGATATGACTTATTACTCCACAGTTACACTTAGTTTCGCAATTAGATCTCTTCAGTGTCCTATATTTCTTACTTTTAATTTTATTGCCTAGAGCCTGCTTGCTGTCTGGTATGTATAATATTGAAATACATATGTTTATGTAAATCGTCGTTGGCGAGTCCTTACACATAATACTACAGTGAAAAACTAAAAGTAAAAAAATACATTTTGCCTGTATATATGTATGTACCTGTATATATTTCGTGTTTGTGAAGTATTATGATTTCAAATGTATGTTTTGATGGCTTAGAAGTTTTCCAAGTAAGTATCTAATTAAAAGGAACTGAAATAAATAATGAATGTTATTTGAATCATGATAAAACAATTCATGACAGTTTAAAAATAAAATAATTTGAAACGTAACATTTTCGCCTCATATTAGCTATTAAGTTTAATATGGTTTTAAAATTAATACTTTATAACTTTTAAGTCACAATTTTCTAACATTCACGGATATCAATTCAATTTCTTTTGTAGCTTTTCTATTTATTCGGAAATCGTGCGACACTGATTATTTTGAATGAATTGTAACGGAGAAATGTAATTTCTGATCACGATTCTGAAATAGGTTAATTTTAGTTATGAAATTAAATGGTAAATAGTAAATCGGTACAGACGGCCATTATAATTATGTATAACTAAATTGGTACTTGAACTGTCCAAATCAATAATTTTTTGAACTTCCTCATTTTCCACTTTAAGCTAAAGGTCGAATTGCATGTTATTTATAAACATTGCACTGAGCTAGCCGAATATGTCATTTACATTTTTTTAGAAACAGGTAGGTAATATTAAATACTAATTAAAACTATGTTGTTAATCAAAACTGTTTTATAGCTTACGTCGCGCCCACTGTGCGTAGGCAGACCACTACCTACGGTGTCTACTGCCAAATGTATTTGTATTATATCAAATAATGGAGGTTTCTCTATATTTTATTTACAGAATCAAGTAACAATATGTGAAAAACAGCTAATTTCCATATTCTATTGTTGCTAGACTAAGTCTTTACTCGTAACATTTACTCAGAATTACCTAAAATCACATAAAGTCAGCTGAAGGTAGGTAAAGTTAATACAATATAAAAAATATTTTATTGTGATAAAGTTACGCGAACACTCTAGTATTATGGGAGTTAGTTAATATAAACACTATTTTAAACGTATAAGCTTCAAATAGTTTTTCAAATTAGATCAAGACTTGTTAGCCGATGTATGTTGTCATTAATTGTCATCTAGCAAATATTATAGGTACATTTAACAAAATAAATGATCAAATGAAGAGTTTGTTTAATCATACAATAGTTTAAAGCCTGTGATAATGATAATAGAGAGGCAGTAATTTTACTTATACAATACTAATGGTTAATTTGAGTAAATGATCTGTTTTACGTTATAGATTAACGTAAACATAACCTATAAAAGCTATTTAAACCGGTTCAAAAATGAAATTTATAAGAAATATTATAATTCTATGGATTTAAATACTATTTAATATTAAAATACACTAAGATTCAATAATAATAACTATTTTAGCGGCACTTACCCATGATTTTCCTGAAGTGTGTATCCCACTTCAAAACAATTATTTTCTTTTTAAAATAAATAAAAAATGCGTTCACGACACTAAAAGTCACTCAGTTTGTATGCGTGAGGTAGATAATTGTTTATTTTGTAAAATTTTCGTATACGTTTAAGAAGACGCGTGCGGAATCAGCTGTGTTTGAGAGCGTGGAGCGACGCGACTACTCTCAACAGCGCTCCCTACAGACTGACGTTTCGTTCCGTAGTTGCGTTTCGTTTTCGTCCGGTTGTCGAATGCACGGGTGTTTTTTTTGCGGTTTGAGTGGTGGCTAGGTATGTGCTGCATTGTTGTATTTCTAAAGGGGTGGTTCCATTTCCGAACGGAATAGTTTTTTTTAACTGCTTAGGTATTTCGTATTTGCATTGTTCCTTCCACTGTTTTCATAATCTCAAATAATAAAGATTTGTTCTATGGAGGAAATTTCGTGAGTGAGGGACTAATGCCCAGTATGCAGAACCTACTAATAGATTGGTACTTTATTAAAAAGCTTTTCCTCATGAATCCTTTGGGACTTGACAAGTTTTTGTTTGATATCATGACATACTTACGTGATACAATGCCCAAGGAAATAGCCTTAGCAAATTATAGATTTTTGAAGAGTACAGACCTACTCTACTTGTATCAACCTTAACAAAAAAAAGAACTACTAACAATACGGATCATACACAAACGGGATTTTCTTTTAGTTTATAGCTATCCCTGCACACCTGCTAAGCAAATGCCAGAAGTGATAAAAATTGCTAACTATGCCTTTCATTGACCAGATTTTATTATTTTATGCATCTTTACATGTTAATCTTTAACAGATGTGCACTTTTAGCTTTTATTCATAAATATATATTTGTTAAGCTGCTATTAGTAGGATGTTTTCAAATTTTAGACTAGCAAATAAATATACAAAGATTCTGATAAACTGAATGCTTTTTTAATATGTAGATAACATAACATAACATCACGCCTGTAATCCCCGTAGGGTTAGGCAGAGGTGTACCTAATAGTACACCCACATTTCGCCAGTTATGTTTTAAGTTAATATGTAGATAATTTACCTTATTACCTAAGTGCTAGGTATATTAATCAATTGTAATTATTATGAATAAATGGGAGGGTGTGTACCTATGGTGTTTGTAATGTAATTAAAATATATCTCAGTCTGGTTGATAAATGATAACATATCAATTTATAATTTAAAAATAATCGCATTACATCACAAGTAAAGATAAGGGCTAAACATATGAGTAGGAAAAAAAAAACTAAGCAGATGGGTCTCCCGAAGTCCCGTACCGACATTTTGACATTTCACGCTCATTGGCTCCGACTGAAAGTTTACGGTCTCGATACGTCAACACATGGACTGTTGTCGATACATACAACAATGACAGGTGGACGTCAGTCGTCACTACGTCACTGGCAGAGGGATCTGCTAATTTGCCCAATATTTATTCGCAAGATGCCGTCGACATAATTCGAGGGTCATTATAGTGGACCATTTGACGTTGAGCGGCATCTTTGATCATTCTTTTGCTTACTAATAAGCTCATAGCTCATAAGTCATAATACATACTATTTATTTACTTAGAAACTGATCTGTTTGCATGATAGAGGATTTGTAGCGTACCGAATGGGTACCTACTATCAAGTATTGGTACCTAATTATGAAGTTTCTAATCCATATCATTATCGTATTTAAAAAAAAAAGGTTTATTTCAGAAACTTTTATATCTTACATAGGGACCTCCTTTTAAGTAAAAGATATATCTGTGCTAGGAGATCCCGCTCTTCAATAACTATTTGCATAGATACTTACTATAATGTATGAATAACTAAAAAGTGAAATAATGTTCTTAAATATAAGAACTCACAAGTCACAAGCCAGGTTTAAGTTTGGTAAGGCAATTTATTGCCGTCGTATTAATTCTACATTGTTTTTATTCGAATTTCAATGAGCTTTCCAAACTGACTGGACAACAGACCGAACATTATTGTAAGTAATCAAACTATTCCACACTCTAACAAATCTAGTTTACAATTCGTGCTAACAAAGTTGGATAATTTATTGTAAAATAATAAATGATAATTATTTTACTTTGTAACAAATAAAGGGTGTCATAAAATATACATTAAGTTTGCATTAAGGGTTGTTTCCCCCCCAAAGTTTAAAGTTTTCAAGTAGATTCTTCGTCATATTACTTAACGACCCTGGCATATGGCGAGCCAGCCATGACCGCGGCTATTGTGTTATCAAAAATTTGTTAATCTCACTCAAAACAGCCAGTCATCCCGGCTGCTACCTACGATGTTTTATCCATCGTGTAGTGAAACCAGTCCCTATCCCTAGCCATTGTAAGAAAAACCTTTGCGTAATTGGCAAATTAAAAATAAACAAGTCACTTATGATTCCAATTTTGAATTTTCACACTTGCAAAGCAAAAGAAAAATAAATCTCAACGTGTGATGTAAGTGATGCAACAGATTTTCGTTTCCTATTTGAAATGTTCCTTTTCTGTATGTTTGTTTAGTAATGTACACGACGAAAGTTTTGTATGTAAGTTTGAAGCACAGATATTAAAAAATATGAGGCAACGGTTAATAAGAAGCTATTTCTCAATATTGTGCAACTTCTGTTCCCCAGAATGCAATGTTTTCCAATGGCCTGCCTTTCTTAATATTTACAAATTCAGTTGAAATAACATTTTTCTTGATATGTTGTAGCTAGGATGTTCAACATCTGTGTTTGAACTGTTTAACTCGAGTCCAACTGGATATGGTTAGCGAAAGCGCAGGTGTTTTACAAACGGCCAATATTTAAAGAGGATATCAGGGGAATAGCCACCATCGTTCATATTACCGCCGTCTCATAATTTGGACAAATCGATTTAGATCGGGCGGCGCGTTTGTTCCATGATTTAGTAGCACAGACAAATTGGGCCTTCCACATCGATCCATGATCGATACACTGCGTATGCGCACGTAATGTGGATGTTGAAGCGGTTACCAATTACAAGGACTTGAAAGTAAACGATCCGTAATTTTGTTCATTCAATCTGGCGCAGTCAATTATTAAAGTCATCCCAGAACATTATACTCGTGCAATGCACCATAGGTTGAACGTTCAAGCTGTTTGAGGGGAAATTGGAGTGCATAATGATTTGGTACATGAAAAGAAGGCAACAATAACTAAGTATTGTCTATTCGACATCGATTACCAAGTCTTAAAGTATCGATAATAAATCTGGTTGTCATTAGGATAAAATGCATCCTAATATTCTTGGTTATGACTGTCCTGACTAACCTAATTCAAATTAAAAATATTATATGTTTATTCCTGAAAGCGCAATCATTATGAAAAATAGAGACGGGTATGATGGATTCATAAATGATATCGATAGACAGTTTGAAATCAACTGTCCTAATCGTTTATTTATTAAAACGGACTACCAGGCAAACAAAAATTAATTGGAACTAAGTATTTCAGCAACTTTTGGTCATTAATGTTAAAAATACATACAAGTTCATTAAATAAAATAAACAATCTGGTTACAAAGTTATCAATCAGCAATAAGACACCACAAGGCATGAATAAAAAAAGAGAGTATTAAATCATACTGAAGTAAATAATACTAAAAAAAAAACTGTTTGCGTGGTAGTCCTTTAATAAATAAACAATTAGGATAGTTGATTTAAAACTGTCAATCGATATCATTAATGAATCCATCTTACCCCTCTCTATTTTTCTTCATAGTTGCGCTTTGAGGAATAAACATAATTATAATATTTTTAGTTGAATTTGTGAGCGAACTAATGGTTGCGTTTCGAGCAATAATTTAGTTGCGCTTTGAGGAATACCCCGCAAAAAGTACCTAATTTTAACACTCATTAGTCGTTACTCTTAGCGATGCAATGATTTTTATCTATGCCAAATTGTTTATTATTGTATTGTTTGAGTACATAATCTGCAGTGAAGTGATTCAGTTAAATGTATTTTTGGTTCTGATTCAGCGATTTTGTATCTAGGGCTCGTTACTTTGTTCCTCACCGTAATTTCATTGCATTTCCTAGAGTCGGAGCCGTTTACGAAATCACTATACCGGCTCATTGATTCATAATATACTTTTATAAATCATCACTTCATCGGTGTAACAATTGACTAATTCTAATAAGACTGGCATAGAGATGTGTTTCGGCGCCACCAATGCCGTGATTCACTTACGAAGGTGAATCATTAATATTACACGGGGTTACACACGTCCAGCGCGCATCGTCGTGACTCAAAAGTGCATGTTGTCTATGATTATACTAGGTATAGAGTAAAGAAGCGTGTCAGTGACCGACCTTGTAAACATTGCTGAAAAATGTGTGCTGTGTCTATGAACAGCTGGGTTTCGGCGCGGTAGGTGACTCGCATGTGTTCCATATATCAGCTGTAGATTTTTTTCATTGCTTTTCGTGTTGTTACTAGTTTAGATTTAGTTTATTTCGAGGAAATTTTGTTTTATTTTTACTTTAGGTTAGTCATGTATTAACACGAGAGCTCCTATGACTTAATATTATTCAAATACAAATTTCTTATTACAAATGATTCGTGAGTTAAATAGTTAATAGGGGTTGAGTATGTGCGTGACCTGGCCTAGTTGTGCTGAAATATTTTATAGCGGCAGAATATATTTCCATTTAGGACTTCTGCAGGGCGTTAGCCTACTTTACTGACAATGCGGACACTTGAAAAATGTGGGCGCTTGGGCTTTATGCTTTGCTTTATTAATTTAATTGATCGAAGTCTTCGCGTCTCTGGGGCAAATCAACATTCATGTACTTTAAGCCTTGCTGTTGGCGCTTAATCCTTAATTTGTCCTCAACTTGCGTTACCTATTAACTTAATCTCATTTAAGTACCTAACTACATATTCCAGAAAATGACTATTTCTATCTTACGGAACCTATGTTAGATCAGGATTTCGGGAAGGTTTTTGTGGTTACACTTATTAGCATCGCTAATCTATCTACTTGTTCCTAATTTAGCAATCAGAATTGCGTCAGGGTAGCTCGTGAAATTCAAATTTTCGTACGTTTTTTTACAATTTACAGGTCATTGTCGAGTTTTAAGTTGATCAAAACATGATTCGCGGCGCCGCCGACACTGACCTCCAAACTGTAAAACACTGAAAAATTGAATTTCGCGGGCTACCCTGTCGCTTCCCCCTTAAGATTTAAGAGAGAAGTTTGAACAACACGCCCGGGAGAGGCTACCATCAAAGTGCAATGTTCTCGACACGCAACCGGTCAAAACCCTGCCACGATATGAATATGAGTGGTCATAACGCCATCCAGTGTTGCCAACTCAACTATTTCAAAATATGCTAGAAAGGTTTAAAAAATATTCCAAAAATATGCTATCATCCTCTAAAAAATGCCAAAAAAAAATGCCAACATAATTTTAGGTCCATAAAATCTATTTTATGCTATGGTGTGTGGATTCTTTTATTTTTTTAATGAAGATTTTCTAAGACAATCTTATTCTTTCTTTGTTCAATAGTACAAATAACTATTCTAGTTTATAAAAATGATGAATAATGTCAAATTTCATGAGTAAAGTTCGACGGTTTTTCTGGAATCAAAAGCAAGCGAGCGGATAGGAGTGAGTCCACAGTTATAAACGAGTTTTGACAGATAGGCCTCTAAGCGACGCTGGCACTGGGGAATGGATACTAGTAGGTGAATCCCATAGCACAGAGAATATTATATTCGCCCCGGAAAAGGGTTACAACCATGATAGTGAATCACTAGTAGTGAGATAGGGAAATTTTTGGAGTTAGGTATAGATATCAATTTTTATTTCAAGAAAGATTGTGATTTACATTGTTTTCATGTTTTATATAAATATTCTAAAAAAATATGCTATATGCTGAAAGCTAAAAAAATATGCTACACAAGAAGAAAGTATGCCATATTTAGCATATAATATGCTAAATTGGCAACACTGACGCCATCGTTCTGTTTTCCAAAAACAAAATTTGCATTCGAAATTGGAACGCGAATGGCACGAGCGCCTCGGGCGGCGCGCTACCGAGCGCACAATGCACGCGCTCACCCTGATTTTTTGCAATTTTCATAATTCCACATTAACTTCATTTAGGTAGTTAAATTAGTTCTTTATGGTAAAAAATAAACTAGAACTGCATGCAACGCTACAATCAGAGGAAATGGCCATTTAGTCGGAATTGTTGTTGTACCGTTGTTGCTTCAGGTCTTTAAAGTTGGAGTACAAAATATAAAATGTAATGATGGCATAATTGATATTTCAGTTATTTATTCCGGAGAAGACGTTAACTCTCCTTAGTTGGTGACTTAAATTGTAAGTGAGAAGATAAAAATAACTACATTTAGTGGACTGTCCCCTTAGGGTAGGTCGTCATTGGCGTAAAAATCATTATGGGGCAGTTGATCGAAGTTTGCGTGCGGTCGCTCCGAGCAACGTAGTGTCAAGTCAACCTTCAAACGTTTGTCGTATTTCATAACGGGATTTCATGTGTTACTTATTTCTATTTTTAGATTTTCCGTATGTTATTTTGTTAAAGCTCGAGTTTCTAATGACGGTCGTCGTTTCGCAATTTTCGCATGCATATTTTTGGAAACCCAAGCCTACGAAACGCGAAACTTTACCTTCGGTGTCCGAATTTTGAAAGCATTCCAAAAGACTTGATACCAATAGAAAGACAAAGCATTAATGTGAATCATTGGACAGTTGGATTTGAAGTGTCTTTTGGTTATTTTTACTTACTTTGAAGCTAAAGTCCTTGGCTCCTCTTATGTCTATCTGAATTGTGACATCTCAAAATTTATTGGAATGAGCTACACATACTTACAATAGAATTTTGAAGGCTGAAACATCAAAGTGTTTAACTATACATAAAAGTCAACGGAGTTAGTATTTGCAGCTAATTCTTAAAATAAATGTAATCAAGAGAAAATTGCTAACATTTTGTAACTCATTAGTTCATTACTAACACACTACTAAAATAGACTCTAGGAGACACATTGTCGTACTTACACATTAACTTTAAGTGTAAAGAAGTGCAGGAGCGATAATTTTTTACGCTTTGGAGTGTCGATAGTCGGTAGCCGATGGCCAAGTATGTATAACGAGGCAATTTGTATCAATGCGCAGATCAGCGGTCATACGAGATTTCAAAGCCGCCGCCGCACCTGCTTATCCGTAAATATCGCTTAATAGCACTTCCATTCAAATACTATCCAATCAATTTAAGGCTCTACTACGCTATTTTTAGTGCACTTTTTTGGTTAATTCCGTTTGCGGGATAAAAGACGTTTGGTAAGAAAGAGCATAATTTTCAGCGGCAAACCGCGGAATGTGCGGCGCGCGGCAGTTACAGTGCAGCTTAAGAAAACTATTTTTTATGAAAGTTATGCAACTGAGGGCGGGTTAGCACACTGGACAATGTCTATAAAGTTCAGTGTTTTAAGGCGAGGTTTAATAACCGACCAATAAGAATTACTTTATCGAGTAAAACTATAAGAAAAAGTGAGAATGCAAGAAGCTTGAATTCCTTACGTAATTTAAAATTGCGTTTGCATTAATAAGTCAGAACTGTTTGTTAAACTCAAACGGAATCTACGTGATCCTAAACATCTAAACAGCATAGATTAATCTAGTTTCTGAGTTTAGTCAGCACCGGGGCATCCATAACACGGAATTGTTACCGGTCACAATAGGCCAGACGCGACCGTTTACATTACTAGTGACGACCCGATGATTGGCCACTTTCAATAGACAATGACATGTGTCTCACAATTCATAAACACGATTGTTACCGAAAGAGATTCGGAATTTTGTTTTTGTTTTTTTCTCTCGTTTAGATGGTTTCCAAAAGATGTAAAATACGTGTGTGTCATGGGTTTATTTAATTTAAAGATGTTTACTGTTTAAATATACGTATTGCTTTATCTTCGTCAACCTTAACTGCAAATCTGACTCATTCTTCATATTCACTCTCAATTTAACTTTTTATTTGTATAAATCTTATCTTTATGAAAAATCAAAATTGAAAAAAAAAAAATGTAAGCAAAACTATTTTCATGAATATAATAAACAGTTATTTCAATGAAATTTGGAGCCAGCGTCAGTTTTCAGGAAGCATGTGTTTCTAAACTGGTATAAAAACAATTTGTGTATAAATAAAATTGAAAGTGATGTAACAAAGGAGCTTTTTATTTTGTTAGATATACGTTAGATAGTATCGCAAAGTGTGTCTCAGGCACAACAAAAGGTCTTTTATAAAGAATATTGTTTAAAAAATGTGTCGTCAAATTGGTTTAAGGCTGCGAACATATTAAACATAAGAAAAAATTGTGAGATTATTTACCTACAGCTACATTGTGAACTTATTTAGTGTAGTTTTAACGAAAGGTTTTGTAGTCAAACATCAATGAATGTTTAAATAAATAGGGTTTTGATAGGAACTGCTACAACACAATATTAAATATTTATATATTCAAATATTTGCAACGTAGACTTAGGCCTAGGCCAACGCCGCGTAGCCGCCTTGGTTGCGCCTACGCCGCGTAGCCGCACGTAACTGCACGGAACCGCTCATTAGCAATTATGAAGTTACTTTAATGTAATTAAATATGGTTCGCCTATCTTTAAATTGTAAATAGTAGTAGATAAGCCTTTAATTTTTTTTTACAAATAAACCGCTATTCACGACCCCAAAGTCGTAGCCTTAGAAATTGGTTTCTCTATGCAAATGCGTATCTCGTGCCCGCGACAGGTGACGTGCGGCACCCTTAATTGTTTTTTGTAATAATATTCAAATATTATGACGTTTTTTCTTTGAGTTTTTGTGTTAGGCTCTGGCGCGGGTGGCGTACCAGGTGGTCCAGGAAAAAAAAGCAATTTCTTTCCCCGTAACAGCCGTTGTTAAGCTTTAGACTGATACAGTAATCGCTATGTATTAAAATACAGCTTTTATATATTGAGATGATTCACCATAATCGGTATTATCAAACTCATTTGAATGTCAAAGAAAATGGAAATGTTTTTCTCTTGAAATCCTCAGGGAACAATCTTTGAATATAGGTAATGAAACTTCTTTATGAAGAAAAATAATGTGATGGTTGTTGTCATGACATTCGCTATGGAAAACAAGAAAATTGGCAAAACAGGGTAATTTATTGAATAGCGGTTGTTTCACACAATTCTGTGTCTTAGGTCTGACAGAAAATGAGTGCTGGTGCAAAAAACTTTAATGATAATCTGTTTTCATAAAGTAACTTAAATAATAAGATGGGTAAAACATGTTACATGGGAACATAAAACAGTAAAAAGTGTTTAATAAAAAATTTGGCTCGTCGATTTCGCCAACAGCTGTTGTGCTTGCCTAAAAAACTGATGATCTTTACGAAGATCAAAACTTACAAGTGTGCAGTTTTTATACTCAACAACAACAAGTATTAATAGAAAAAAAAACTAGAATGATAAAATAAACTGTGAGTAATATGGAACTGTGACACACTTCAACAAAAATTAATTTCGTGTAACATTTGATTTATGTTTATAACTACTAATTATCTGCTTAATAACGTGACAAGCGCCATAAATTAAGAAATAAGAACGCATGGCGTTCAGAACGGAAGCAAAGCTTTAATTTATTCAAATCTGTTTGATTAGGATCCCATTTTAATGCGGGTTGTTATTCTTACAATTTTATCGTCGGATCGTCGAAAAAGTTGAAAAGGCAAGGCATTTGGCGCTTGGCGTGTGCGCTTAGCGTGCAGCCCTCGGCGCTTGCGCACCTGCCGTACAATTATCCGGTCATTAGTCGGCACGGAACCCGCGGAGACCCAAAATTAGTGTGTGCAACTCTAAAACCCCTAAAGTATGTTATCGAATCGGATGTAGGGGTAAAAGAAATTGCTGTGTTGATTCTAAGCTTGTTTTCTAAAGTTTCGAGGAGGCTATGGTGACTTTACACGGCGGTGATGGCAGATATTGAGTACAAAATGTTTCAATCACCTGGACCGTGCAAATAGACTTTGGACCAATGGACGATCTTCATGATCGTAATCAAAACCTGTCACTAAAAGTACTTTAGAATGTGAAGCTACGAAGTGTATTTATTTGGGGTATGAAAATAGATTTTTATCTTGTAATTGCAGGTCTGGTGTTGAATCCTTCATTAGGGGCGTGCTGTGGCGGGCGGGGGTGGCGGGGGCGCGGGGTGTGGGGTTGTATAAGTGTGAGGACACAATGGGCGCCCCCCGCGGTATTGTGCGATAATGTATGCGCACACGGTGTCGCCGACAGCGGCCGCGGAGCCACAACACAAACATTTCAACGCATCTAATTTATTGTCGTGTCGCATCGAGCCGCAGCACGCAAAAAATATTGTATTTAAGGTACAGTGCTGCTACGGTAAAAGACGCAATCCTTTTTGGTATTTTTTATTCAAAAGTTCTGGATTTAAGAAAGGGTTCCTCCATTCAAAGGAGAAACAGTCTGTTCATACGTTTGATATGCCTGATCAGACTGTACCATATCCGTAAGCCAAAACCTGAATAATGAACGAGAACTGATCAAGGTTAATTATAATTATTAGGAAATAAGTTTCCTTCAAAGGGTAACTCCGTTAATCCCATAAGCTTTTCGGATATGCCAGTTATCAGTGCCGAAGGTTCCGTACAACTCGATTCCTACCGGCTTCCCTTTGAAAAATGGCACAGTCAGTATTCAATAGACAAATAATATAATTACATGACAGACATGTACTCCGGCTTACCTCTTACAAAAATGTACCCTTCGCTCCTGCCAGTTATATTTAGCTACCAAAGTAAGTATACGAGTATTATGCATATGCAATCTGTTGGGTTCTATCTCGAAGCCTGAAAAAATAATCTTGAATGATGAAAACTTGAAATGTTATCATATTTTTATTATGTACACAATAATGTGTCGTCTGTCTCCACAACAGAACGAGGTCTTAAACAAAATTGAATATAAAATCTCGACGAAGGATGACTCAGTCGTCGAGAGCAATTTTGAATATTATAATATGTAAACTAGCCGTTGTTTGGAAGACTTGTCTGTTCTACCTCTATACAATTAGTGACATTTATTAGTACAACGATTGTGTACGGGCGGGGAGGTGACATTCATTGTATCGTGATCGTAACAAGGCACTTATAAATTACAATTGGAGTATACGGACGGAGTCGTTACGGGCTGTCTGAAGCGCGAAAGTATACTTAGGTCTAGTTAGGTGCCCGACACTCACCTACATAACATAACATCACGCCTGTAATCCCCGAAGGGTTAGGCAGAAGTGTACCTAATAGTACACTCACATTTCGCCAGTTATGTTTTTAAGTCCCATGTAATAAGGGGCGAGCTTATTGCCATCAACCGGGCACAAATCCAGACTCCATAGCTGCTACTGAGAAATTCCTGATAGAAAAACCCAATAGCACTGTCCGACCCGCGAATCGAACCCAGGACCTCACGCTCAGCAATCGCGCTTGCGATCACTAGACCAACGAGGCAGTCAAACTCACCTACAGTCGGATGAAAATACCAGCTTTGTTCATAAATCTACATTCGATTGCAACTGGCAAACGAAGATCATCCCAAAGACAACGGATGAGATGGCAGGAACATCGACGCACAAACGGATACCATTTTGTCAGTACATCATTCCGAACTCCCCACATAATTTTTCACGATCAGCTTTTTTTTTTTTTTTTTTTACGGATGGGAAGTCATGAAATGACTTCTCCCGCTCTGGGCAGAGCGGAAGGGAGTGTCAGACTTGTACTGACTAAAACCCATCCATGTTCCTTCCTTGCCCTTTGCGTTCCAGGGCCGCGGTGTCTCTTTCGAACAGCCCGCAGCCCTGGCAGGCATCGGCCCTTGCGGGCCCCTCCCTATTTGCTGACATCTCTTTGAGGCGCGCGTGGAACACGAACGCGCCGTCAACACGGCCTGTCGTCAAAAGACGGACGGACGGCGAGCTAGCCCATTACTCTCCGTCCACAGGTCCGCGTCTACGGTGGCCGGAAGCCACCACGTGACCCCCGACGCCCGAGGCGTCTCCCGCGGCGGCTGGGACGAGAGGTTCTCTCCCTCTCACGCTCCGCCACCTCCTTCGCTAGCATGACTGCTTCGCAGAAGGAGGTGACGGCGTCCCATTCCCTTTCGCTCCGGACCATGGACTGGACCAGGGCCGGACGCGATAGGTCGCCGCCGCCGATCGCCGCTACGAGGAAACGGCGGTGCTCCGCCCAAGCGGGGCAGACCTCTACCGTGTGCTCCACCGTATCCTCTGGGCGACCCTCACAGTGGTTTCACGATCAGCTGTTCCATACATTTTGTCCGTGTAGGTTATTTACTTTTATAGGAAAAAGCAGATAAAAAAAAACAGCGAGAAGGGGGGTGAATGATGTGCAGAATACGTGGTGATAGTTTATGGGTCCCTTCTACACTGTATACAAGGTGGACCCTTTAAGATGCTGATGATGCTCAGGATCAAAGCGAAAATACGTTCAACTTTTGGCGGCTATCATTGTAATTTTATAGTCTAATTTAATTATAGAATAAGCCATCAGTGGGGATTCCCATAAACATTACCTAAGTACTTATCTACGTAGTGGCATGGTTTAGAAGATTGATTAGTCAAGCTGCTCAAGCGCATTCACGCGGGACCAGACTAGACTAATTTACGGGAAATAAAAAGTTAATTAATCTACATAATAAAAACAAGCAGCCCGTATCCTGGATTTGTGTCCGGTTGCTACCAATAGCATCCCCCCTATTACAGAACAAAATATGGATGTAGTTTTGATAAACTACTTACTTCTGCCAACTCTCCACGATATACAGGTGCGATGTTATATCTGATAAGGTCGGACGCCCGGTCGTGCGACTAAACTTTTTCCTAGTTTCGACCAAAAGTAGTAGTCGGCAGTCGTCGTGGCAGCGCAGTGCGCGAGGTCCCTAAAAGCTTTTGGCTTGCCATATTTCTGGATTGCCAGTTAACACAAGACACTTTGTAAACTCGAATATTTCCATGTCCAGCGTGGCAGCAACAATGAAATGAAACATTCAACAAACAGTTACTTGGCAATTTCATATTATTCTCTTGAATTCCCGTAGTGAACACAAGTTACACAAGGCATACGGCCACCCAGCACTGGGAGATGCGACTTCGACTGTGCTCTTCAATTGGTAGCTGGCAAAAACTGAATTTGCATAGTGCTCGATGCTTGCCGCGATAGTGGCCACCGCGAGTTCTACCTTGCGACGTAGAGCTACGAAGACTTGGATGTGATTGTTTGTTTCTTATTTCTATCAACTTATTTTTTAATGATATATGTTTCTATGATACTGCTAAATTGTTTTGTTTAGGAACAAAAATATCATAACTTCAAGTTTGTTTCCCCGAAAGGGCAAGGTAAATGTGTAGCTTTAGTACACCGTCATTTCACCAGTAATGTTGTAAATCCCATGTAACAGGGCGTGAGCCTATTGCCAACGCACTAACTAGTAGGCTCATTCTATTTCCTATGTATCATATCTTCATATATAGCTAATAGTTGTTTCTTAAATAAGGTCGCTAAAATCCTAAGGTCCTAAGAATCAGCACAACTTAAGGGTCCATACAGGGTTTTACAGACATTTAGGAAGACAATAGTGTGCTCTAAAATCATAGTCTATGCTCAGTAGTATCGTAGATTCTGGTGGCCGGTGACAAATGTCGATGCCACCCACTGCACGCACGACCCCGATGGTACGGCGGTACCGAGACGGTCCAATAAATACAACACACAAATATATTTGCCTTTTATTTCATTCAATGTCTTCAAACTGGAATTACTTTAGATTTCAAGTTTTAGGCTCGTAAATCCTGGACTTTTTTCTAGTCTGAATTTATCTGATTACATTCTTTATTACTTAAGTACCTACTTACTCCGCAAATAGTGGATGGTTAAAAAATATAAATCAGTTGAATTTGAAAATCGCTCATAAAAACGCCAAACTTTAATGTTGGGTGTTTAATTACTAACCCTAAAACACCGGATTGTATATAATAAAATTGATAAATACATCAGTAAGCTCCTTCAAACTCAAACAAACCAGATTAAAATCAAGCTTACGTATTATTTCTGACCCACTTAAAATTCTTATTATAAATGTTAAGCAAATTCCGATATAATGCTTTTTATTGCGATACTTAATTGGCCGCGGCACGTGTAAATTAGAGGATAATATAAAAATGTTAGAGGTTCAGAGGACGTCCGAGGATCTTGACTTTAATCTTCGTAAGGATTAAGGTCGACCGGCAAAAACTTTAGATAATAGAGGTGACTGATTCTGTGTAGGTTTTAATTTGTTTTACTCCCATAACTTGTTGTGTAGTTTCTATGTAGATTTAGGAGTCTGTCTTAAATTTTCCAGTGGGTGAGGATTTGAGGAACCAAAACGAATAAACTAGTTTTTTTTCAAAGTCAAAGTCTCACTTTTCGAGTCGCTAAGCCAACTAAGTTTTTTTACCTAACATTATAAGTCAAGACAGAATGTGGAAACTTGTCTTTACGTACATACATAAAAGTGGACATAATGAGGTAAATTAGGGCATTTACAAAGAGACTAAATCTACTTGTACATTAATCCTACTTTAACCTACATAGCCATACAAAACATAAGGGCCTCTACGTAGGTATGTACAGTGAGATCAAACATCACGGTGGAGGCATCCTCGGTCCACTATCTGGCCACATTCCTCGAGTCAAATTATTTATTTTGTACGGGGCGTGAGTTACCGACCGGCCCGCCCCTTCGTTACTATGTTAATTCTTGCTACCTACAGATCTGCTTTTCATTCTAATGTATCAACAAAGCCTTTGGAATGTAATTTAGAGTAGGTAGGTGTTCTAGTTTTTTGGAATTTATGAATGTTGATTTTCCCATGCGGAGGACTGTCATTGTGATGTGACTATGTCATGTGTGGTTTATAAACTGATTTACTTTATAGGAATGTGTGCTGCTGTTTGTATCTGCTTCGTCACTTGTTTAAGGTCATTTTCATCAGGGTAGCATACAGTCATCAAATACTAATTTCACTTGTTCCACAACGTCTGAACAATTCAATAGAAACATAATGAAAATAAAAAGGTTTAGTGGACAATGTAATTGGTTATTAAAAAGCGCATATATCACGGTCGCCAGGCCCGGGCCGGGGCACACCGAGCGGGTCGCGTGGGAGACACACGACGTGATTTGTGTGGAACCGCCGCGCGGCCTCGGACACGCCCCTTCATTAACATGCTAATGCCGATTCTGGAGCAGGAATCGGGATGCTCCCACTGGGTCACCGGCATTACTGGATTAACTTCTTCGGAGATTAGAGGAATTCTTTATAAAGTTACCATCAGATGACAGTAGATTGCATTTTTCAGTGTTAAAACCCTGTCTGTACTCTTCGATCTTTGTGGAGTCTTCAGGTTTTCCCGATTTCGAAATTCGCGTCTTGATGTTTGATTTGGGAAAGTTTTAGGCGTTGTGCGAGACAAGAGGTTGTATGCGAAATAAAAAAGGCAAATTGGGTTGATTGTTAGTGAGAGTGTAGGTGAATATATCGAGAGAATGGTTGGCTGGCGCATGCGTGTGGCCGGTGAGGCGGCGCGGGCGCGACGACGACAATGCGTGGTGTGGTAATGTATGCGCGCCGGGGAGGTCCTCGCTGTGTCGTGGGAAGACGTTATCGTCGCGATCTACCTACCTCTCCTACATATACTTTTAAAACCCTTATATGTACTAAAAGTAAGTCCCGGCGCTACATTCTCTGGACGTATTTTACACTCGCTTTGATTTGTGTGAAGCTCGATAAATACCTTACGTTTTTGTGTTCGTGAATAAAAGCTTCTTTTGTATTTATTTACTCACGAAAGAAAATATTACAAAATAATTCATTGTGGTTGTATTTTACAAAAATGTAAAGCTGCGAGCTTTAAAACATACCAAACACAACTTCGTAAAGGTAACGTTTGGCATCGGCATCGTCTACGCGCTACGTCCGTAGCGACTAGCGAGGGCTCGTAGCAGGCAGGCAGCGAACGGCTAGCGTTGCGTGGCGCCGTCGATCGCTCGGAGAATTTGCATAAGCTTTTTGTATTCGGTAATAATGTGGTGCGTATTTTAATTGGGCGCGATTAAATCTTAATAAATCGGTCGGTGTTCCCACACGCGTCTGGCCTGAGTTGGCCGCTCGCAATTACGCTGGCGGCGTGTGTTGTAATTTGGCGACGGCCGCGGGCGAAACTCAGAAATTGCGCTCAGTTTCAGCAGTCAGCAGTGCACCTTTGCAGACTAAACCACTACACACTAGGGCATCGCGTGCGGCGCGCGGCAGACAAGCGCCCGCCGACTGCCGAGCGCCGACCGCAACCCGCGCCCACTTGAATGCATTCCCCAATTACGAATCGTAAACGCGACTAAATGAATGATACCCGCGTGCGATTATTACCGACTTTTTTCGACACTTGCAAAGGCCTACTTTTGTTTGCTGTACACTACAGAATGCCCATTATTTTTTTACATTTCAGATCAAAGACAGCGCGCAGTTTACCAAATCACCAAGTAATCAGACGTGTCTACTTGCTACAATAAGAAATCACTGTAATGGAGGCATTCATTAGTTTATCTGCGCTGCAGAATCAGTGGTAAATACATTGGTACGTACCTAAGTGTAGTGTTTTTGCACACATTCTTCGCATGCTAATGATGCGGTTCTAATTCTAACACAATGTCACTCTGTCGCTCATACATACACATAACATTACGCCTGTAATCCTCGAAGGGTTAGGCCGAGTTCGATGTCAGCAAACAGGGAGGGGCCCGCAAGGGCTGATGCCTGCCAGGGCTGCGGGCTGTTCGAAAGAGATACCGCGGCCCTGAAACACAAAGGGCAAGTCCACAATCCACAAATCCAGACTCCGTGGCTGCATCCGAGAAATTCTTGATGGAAAAATCAATTAACAATTTGCCCGGACCGAAAAGCGAACCCAGGACCTGAGGTCCAGCAGTCGCGATTGCGACCACATGACCATACATCATACATACATAATTCGTTTATACTATCAATAGCTGCAAACAATTATGAATTAAATCGTAAAACGATTGTCGCATGAATGCATTATTGTAGCTTTTCTACAATGGGATCCTTAAGAGCGTTTTTCTGATCTCAACCCTAACAATGACGTATTGCGTACTACATCTACAAGGTGCCAAATCCAACGACAACTATTGCCCAATCATGTTCAGCACCTGTTTCTATTAATTTATAATATTTTTATGTCGAGAGCTGTTACACTAAGCACCGGCTAATTATCTTGGTTACCCGAAGAGCTTATTTCGGCACATAAACCAGCGTCCGTCCAAAACTAATTTATATTGGAATGTGATATATGTGCGGGCGGCGAGTGGCCTGGGGGCACGCGCTCGGGCGGTTTTAATCACCTTAACCCTAACTTAACTGCTGTTAAAACACTACCGAAACGAAGAAGGCTTCGCCGCCGCCGACGCAGGCGCCACGGCCGCGCCCGCGCCGCTTCGTGCCCATTATCTCCACTTGCGAGCTCACCAGCCTCATCTTCAACTGTACCGCCGGATATTACGCATTCAATACTTTTTGTAACTACATTGCATATCTAATTAAAATCGAATCGATATGATCCGAAATCGATTAAAAGGGAAGTATTGATCGATAGGAATTGTCATTAGTATCGATGAGAATCGATTTGGTGACTCCCGTGACAGGTTTTTTGCGCGATATCCCGCGGGTGACGACTGACAAGACGGTCACGGCTGACGTGTCAATGAGTCCAATTCTCACACTGGCGATGCCGGCGCGGCGCGCGCCGGCGCCGGCGCTATGGGATGGGTTACGAATTTACGATCAAAGATTTGATCAGATAGCGAATAGGCAGGTTTTTATTATTATGAATCCATAAAAGCTATTGTTATAAAGATTTTGCAAAGAGGAGGTCAAATAGAATACGAAGAAAAATATAATTGCTATCGATAACGGACCTATACATATAGATAAAGGGTGTAAACAGACTCTTAACGAAGCCGAAAGGCACTTGTTCTTCCCGTTTTTCCGATCATTTTTTTGTTCTAGACCATACCTGGGAACCTTCTAGTTACGGAGATATTGGGGATCAAAGTTCCAACTTTTTCATAAGTTTTTTTTTAAATACAGGTTTTTAATGTATTTTTTTTACTTTAAACACCTCCAGGACCCCCTAACTATTCAATCCATCCATCAGCACAATGTTTTGAGTGCGTTACATTGAGTCCTACTGTAAAACCTGATTATTCAGCCCAAAAAAAAAGTCGTTTCCCAGCACTAATTTCTGCGTAAAGTTACTTAGTTTGATGTACATAATGCTTGGTTGACGGCTTCGTGAAGAGTCTGTTTACACCCTGTATACCATCGTACCAAGCAACCTAGCTTTATCTCCCGTCACGTAACGTAGGTATTTAATCAATAAATCTTTAATAAAAAAGTAAGTAATTTTTACTCAGAACACATCATTCAAAAACTAAGCGTTGCAGATATCAAAAGCGGCAGCATTTCATACCCATTTCAGCATCATAAGGTATGCATATTACACTTAAGCACTTGCCATTGGCTGCAAAGTGTAGTAACAAACCACAGGTGGAAGTAATAGCGTGGTTCTTGTACACGCACCTTAAGCCTCAAGACCTCAACCTGTTCGTGAGAATGCTTGCGGTTTCCGAGTCGGAAGCACGAAGCCGGACGATTATACCCGAGCTGGTAGGAACGCCGACAAGCGACGTGCGCGACGGTTTCATGTCACTACGGAGAATGTAACAGACTGTAATTGTCTACATGCAATGGTGGACGGTTATAGCTTTAATGGCATCAGTGCAGCGTCAAAAATATGTGCAAATAGGTATTAGGTATTGTGCGTATAGATATGTAGATGGGGGTAGTGTGATTGGAAAGAGAACCGAATTCTATTCAGTTATCTCTATTAGGCAGTTGTGGAGGATAACATGTGGGTAGACAGATACCTATTTGAATTAGAAATTAGAAATTGTATGTGCAAAAATTGATGCTTGTAATTAAATGATTGTAAACAATGGAAAGGGCCCATGGACCTTGATGAATTGATGAAAGAAAGCCGCGTTTTAATTGATTGATTCAAATCCATGGAATAAAGTAACCTAAGTAAGAACTATCGTGTTATTCGTCATCAATATTTAGAAGGTTTAGTTAGGCAGGGTTGCGTGTATTTTTATTCAAGGGTATGTAGAAAATCTATAGATCAATACTTAGTTCCGTTAAATTACCGTACCATATTCAAACATGATAGCGATAGAGTAGTTAACCGTGAGCGTAACGATTCTTGATAATTACGCTCATATTCTGAATACTATCGATGTAATTAGCAAGACCTTGATTTTCAAGAAACAGCTCAAACAATTATGATGATGAATTACTGTAAATACTTTACAGTTTTGTCAAATTTCCGTTTCTTTTTCAGTTTTGTCAAATTTCCTGAAATCGATTTTATAGTTGCTATTTTGAAGTTACTAATTTCAGGGCGCTTTGGATTGTAAATTGGTTGGAATAAATGTAGAAACTAGATTCTAGAGATGTACAGAGCACATCAAGCTACTACAATCTGTCAAATTTCTTAAATAGATTTTAAACTTAATCTCTGAAGCATTAGGTTCAAGGTTGATTGGGAAAATCTGACAGATTCGGGTAGGTTGACCTGCTGGCGTCTGTACCTAATAACGTCATTGCCACTGGGCACTGGGCTAGCTAAAGTCCCATAAGCATTTCCTACTTAAAAATCTAATTCAATTATGAACGCCGACTCTCTAATTTTTTTAATATCTTTTGCATCTCAAATCAGAAAGATTAAAACACCAGACCTTGTTTATTACTCTTAAGCAGGGATAAAGGTGCGAGCGGCACGTTTATCGCCAACAAGATATCGGCCTCATATAATATTGGGGCAAATCAATAATATATTGGGGCAAATCTTAAACAATTATTTGTTGTAAGAAAAATTGTGATCTTTGGCTCATCGTATACAGGTGCGGTCCCAGCCTAAGACTTGGGGGGGGGGGGTCACACAGGGCCGTAGTCAGGAATTTGTTAGGGACGGAGAAGTGTCGAATTTAGCGTGTATGATTTTAGGATTTTGGGGGGGGGGGCGGGTGTCATGACTCCTGTGACCCCTCCCTCTAGAACCGCGGCTGCTTCTACCCTTATCCCATTTTATCTGGGGTCGGCGTTAGCATCTCTTCATCTTCCATACTTCTCTATAAGTCTTCATCTTGTGAGACACCCCTTTCTATTCTAACCATATGATCTTTCACACAGTTTCATAGTTTCTTTGGTCATCCTCTAGTCTAATAATCCTTCCAATCAAACCGTAGTAATGAATACCACTTTCTGACTTAATTACGTAAATACTTTACTGATCCCGTTAAACACAACAATTATTTTCTCTTGAACAACGTTCGACTTGAGCATAAAATGTAAGATTTACTGGCAACATTCAACTTGAGCATAAAATATTAGATTTACTACAAAGTATAAATCTAAGCAAATAACAGTAATCCTGACATTGCTAATTAAACAACGGTTCAGAAAAAAGTGTGCCATGAATAAACCAATTGAGCATGAAACTATTTTTTGTTTCAGTGTTTATCTTTTTTAATCTCATGCATAGTTAATTCCAATTTATTAGAATTAAAATCAAATTGTTCGTTTAATAAGTTACGGTGTCTGCGAATATAACTTATCTTGTTACTTTTTCACAATAAAAACTTAGATTAACAGAAAAATTAGACGATCTCCAGTTGGTTTCATCAGTGTTCGTTTTCTTAAGCCGCTCAATCAGACTATTAAAAAAAAATCCCATGTAACACAAAGCACAAACATTCATTACTTGATGAGACGGCCCCAAAAGCAGGTATAGATACGTGTAATCAAATGATATTTGTAATAGGATTGTCTAGCCTAGGCTAGACAGACGACCGCGCGACGCTCGGTCAACACTCGAGCGTCGTATATGGGTCGGCCGAGTTTGCTCGCCCCCGCCGTAACGGGCCATCATATCCGTAATCTTTAACGCGATCTGTGTATTGTTTATATATGATTGGTGTTTTATTTGTGCGTGCCAATGACCTTTCTGCTTAAGATTTGGAAAGCTCGCTAAAATCAAAGCTTAGTTTGTCACGTCTCATTTGATGTTCAAGGATCTTTAAAATGTGTAATCGAATTTTGAATGTCTTGAATTAACCAGGAAATTTTTATTTAGATTTCGCGTGCCAACAGAATGGTCAACTGAGTTCGTTAGAAGAAAAGCTTAAAAATAGTAAGTTGAATCTAAGAATGACGCAACAATTTTTGTTAGCGATATGCAGCACGTTCCCAGATTTTCCTACTAATTGTTTGTAAAATAAACAATAGCGACTCAATTAAATCCTCAAAATGTATTTATAATATCTTTTGTCTGCGAATACTCGCAAGAGGAATAAAATGAAGTTTATTTATAGCGTCTGCCAGGATTAGCGACGGCAGGACGGCTGGGCGGGTGTGCCTTCGCGAACTGCGTATGAATGGGCTCGTCTCCTGTCCCGGAATAACGGGGCTCCTGTAGGTGACATATTACAACACTGTACAAGTATACAAGCAAAATATAACTCAGGTTAATCTGTATTGTGGATTCGTGCTAAAAGTATATTATGTACCGTGAAGGTTAGATAGCAGAAAAACCAATTAGGTGACCCGTGTTCTGTAATAGTCCAAATTATGTTCTAAGTATAATGTGTTGCTTCTGTGTCCTAACTTAGCCATACAAGTACCATTATATTATATACGTAACATATTAGTTATATTTTTGTATCTAGAAGAATATGATATCATAACATAAATTATTTTGGACGAAACTCTTTTAATCGATTTAGATTGAACGATTATTTTCTCATTAGACTACTACAAAACTAAGGATATTTTAACTTCTGTCAGTTTTATTTCGCTTTTATTCAAATATATGTATTAGTCTGATATACAAATATTTTATTAGTTATTACGATGTGTAAGGATGACTGTGTGGGTGTGGTAGCCTGATGTCATCGTCGAATACTCAGCTTTCATATTTTGTAAGAATGGAAAAAGCGCTATATTCAACCTAAAATGTTAACATAAATCGACCGAACCCAGGGTATGATAAATTAATGAACACACTCGCTCTTTCTCATCAGGTTGAACATCAATTAAGCTCAATGATGTAAGTTTACATATAATTACGTTGATAGCATCGTATCCAGTCCAGTTTATCGTATATCGATATCTGGTGTAGTCGCGAATTGTCACCGGGAGCGGCGCAGGCGCAGGCGCGCGGAGGTACGCAAGCCGGGCAGGCGGCAGGTGTGCCCCGTGCACCTGTGCTCGATTGTTACATTCCTCGGACCTCCGCCCGCCGACTGATCACTCCTGATTATCTACTCGGATTCTTCTTCAATCAACAAACACTTTAGTTTATAAACGAGCTTGTACTGGATAGTTAGGCGTGTGGCAGAATATGGCGGACGCAGAATCTATGTTTTCATATTGCTGCAATTGAAGTTAATTGTAATTAGTGTCGCTGAAGGGGTTGGTTAATTATTCTTAATAATTACCAATTCTGGACAAGTCAGCATAAATGCATTTATGCAAGATTGCATCGATAAAAACAATTGAAACTCATGGTGAGTTTCAATTGTTCTTTCCAAACACCTTTCCCACACTTGATTGTGTGAAAGATCACCAGACTGGCTAATAATTCGCTATGTATACTCAAAGGACCTGCCTGTCATGAATGGAGATATAGAAATGATCGGCACGGCATAGTAAAGCTGTACGTCACAGATAGTTGGCGCCGCGCGGCGGTGGCGATGGCGTGGCGGACGCACCGGACGTCGCCTCTTGAATACCGAGTGCTATAGTTCCGACACTCGTCAAATTAATAATTCTGCAACCCGTGCTTCGGACACATTAAATCGTCACTCAAAATATACTCCCTCCCTTTCCATCTATATTAATATAAATAGAGACAGGACATGTAAAGTACTCGAGCCCAACACAAGTACTACTGTTCGTTCCGGCTCGTAAATTTCGAGCTATTTATGCAACACATAAATGCTGACTATGTTCCTTTTTGGATAGAACAAAGATATAATCGCATGTAGAGATTCGCACGGTAGAGTTCTGGGGCAGTGATTTTCATGCATGCCCTAGTAAATCCAATTTATCTGTGAATCAATATAAGGCTAAGTTTGTTTGGCTGACACAGTTATAAATAGAACAAGCAGTGCTTAGGGAATTTAATGAGTTTTCCCGAGAAAACCACGCAAATGTCCTTTTAGTTTCATAAATAGTAATTTGGAACACTCGGACTGGATTTGACTTGCTGGATTGATGCTTTTAAGGAAACAGCAAATTATAGTCTTTACAGAAGCATAATTATGATTAAATGCACAGCTTCTCTAAAAATCATAATCATCTTTCTACATCTCAGTTAGGTATTTGGGGTCGGCGCAACACGTTTTCTTCTCCCCTGTCAACAGTCACACTATCATTCCCTTTCATATCATTCCTCATTTAAACCTTCTTTTCTTTGACCATCCTCTCTTTCTCCATCTATCAACATTTACACATGTTTATTTATATAAGTCGCTCTTATGGTCATGGACGAGAAATCTAAAAATCAACATCGGGAAAAAGAAACATTTTTTTTAAACGTCGACGTAGACCTCGATTACAAAATAACCGATTCTCAATTCGCATGAATCCTTTACGAAATTGCATTAGCAGGTATTTCGTTGGTACAGTGAGTCTGTTGTGCAAGTACCAGGAGGCAGTGGCACGCGGGGCAGGCCCGCCTGTTTGACGTTCCCAGGCGATAGCTGCTATCTCTTGCAAACACCTCTTGTTTGAGCCTCAGCCGACACCACCTTACCATCTTACAAGATACTGTTGCAAGCAACCGTCTTCAACCTTATATTAATCAACGTAAGAGAGGATATACGTTTCAATAGATGCATGACTATGTTTGCAAAGTTAAACTAAGTATATTTTAGACTGTAGCCTTCTTCGGCCAGACACGCGACTTATCTATTGAAATTTTCAAGTGAAGTCGCGCGTCACTCACTGTTTGTGTTTGTATATCGACAAGTGTCACTGTTGTGTTCCGATATCTTTTTGTAACTAGTTCCAATATAGATAATGATAAGAACATCAAAAAGTTTTTCAACAATCTTTGACTAGCTTTGTACCTACTTATGTTGCAAGAAAGACAAAGGTATTCTTATTACTTTTACTGTCGTAACTACTTCACAAAAAATATTTCAGTAGGAAGAGAGAACATAAGTTGTGCTTCAGTAGCTTTCATAGCCTAGATTTTTTTCGCACACTCCTCTGAATTGTTTACGTACAAAATGGTTCGCACAATGTCTTCATGATAGTAAAGATTCGAAGCAGTTGCAGCAATGATCATTATTTCTGAATATTCCGTTAAAGCACATTCTCAAGCCACATTACTATTCCAAGCTTACAGCTAATTTAAGTGATAGTAAACGCTGGACACCGCATTCCAGAGCAGCACTGCTCGGTTTACTGCTGACAAGGAATGGCTGGTAGAAATAATTCCGTAATTATTTAGTTAGCACCTGCTTTGAAGCATCTGCAAGGCCGCGGAATAGGTCAGGAGGCCGTCCCGCTAGCGCAAGCGCCTCTCAAGGCCTAATGTTTCAGCTGTTTAGTACATACGTACTGCTTTTATATTGGTTTATTTGTCATGTTTGCATCTGATGTACAGACGCCAGCACATCAAGCTACTTCAATCTGTCAAATTTTGTAGATTTTCAACTTAAGAATCTTGGTTTTGTCATGCGTGAAACCCGTGACTTCACTAATATCGCAGCAGTGAAAGCACTTTACAATGCGTTGGTGCGAAGCAACTTGGTAACTAGTACTATCATCTGGAATCCTTATGAAATGAAGTATTCTCAGATGCTGGAAAAGATGCAGAACAAATTTACCCGATACCTGTACTTGAAACAGTTTGGTGTCTACCCTTTCTACCCACTTATGTATCCAACTCTCTTTGTTATAGGGATGGTTGGGTACTATAAGTTGGAAGTAAGGCGCAACCTCGCTCTTGCGAAATATGTTTTTATGGTTTTTCGTGGTATGCTGAATAATCCACAAATATTGGAATCGTTGGGATTGCTCGTTCCAGACAGGAGGCTACGGTTGGGACCAAGGGAGGGTATTTTTAAAGTTCCGGCAACACGTCTCTCGGCAAATGGACTTATTTTCTTGCTCTTTGGCGGAATTCCAGAGGGTGACACTTAATATGTTATCCACTGGGTAACTTATAATTAGCAATTAATGACTACTTTTGTTAGTTAGGGTCTTACCTGTAAAAACAATTGTATGTGTTAATGAATAAAATAAATAAATAAACTTTATCTTTAAATCATTTCGGTTTTTGGTTCAAGGTTGGTTGGGAAAATCTGACAGTTTCGGGTAGCATGACCTGCTGGCGTCTGTACAATTGCGAGATAAGCGAGGAACAATGTAGGAAAGGTATAATAAGCACAGAGAGCATACGTAACTGCCTCTGGTATCTACTCTTCGAACGACCGGAAAGCTCATGAGTTCATGACGCAAACTAATCTTTTGGAACAAGTGGAACAAAGCAAATAGAAGTTTATTTAAATTAAATCTAGTGCAGAATAAATACGTTACACAGTTAAATAGGGAAGGTAGACTGCGCATATCTCAAACACATCCGCCCAGTTACCCTTAAGGTGGAAATTTATGCACCTATTACTTAGACGTTAAAGCCAGAATTAGTTCAAACAATTCGCAACACGAGGGGCACGCTCGCTGCGTTGACGCCACTAGGGATACCGTTTATTGTTTCTGATATGTTAGACATTCATGCTTGCTATTAGCATACTAGCGCTTTATCGATGCTTCGTTTCGATTTAAATTGCTTAGACGACATTAATCGCGCGCATATTCTCGTATTTTATAGCAAGTAGCAACTTTACGTCCAAACTGTGAAAATAATTTGGTAAAATATTGTAGGAACTTCTTTTGTGCAAGATAAGTGAGTCTTCAGTATTGATAATTCTTTCAGCG
Organism: Lycophotia porphyrea; assembly: GCA_950005105.1. Classification (NCBI taxonomy): domain Eukaryota; kingdom Metazoa; phylum Arthropoda; class Insecta; order Lepidoptera; family Noctuidae; genus Lycophotia; species Lycophotia porphyrea. The sequence goes on from OX465389.1 coordinate 7,355,400, forward strand.
GCTTTTCCAAAATTCATACTGTGCCATTTTTTTGAACGGCTCTGCATCATTTTTAGGCAATGAAAGGCGATGGATCAATGCTATTTTAAAAAGAGCTTTCAGATAAAGAATTTAGTGCTACATTGACGCTTTTTACAGACTAAAGAACAAAGATAAAACAGTGAGGGAGACATACATGGTAACCCTTTTCGCAAATCCTTTACAGCGGGTTGGGTGCGTCTAAATCTGTCGACATCCGCGTCGCCCGACGATCTTGTCGCGATGTTCTCTTTGCAGGCACCGTCGTCGGCGTCGCGACGCTTAACCAATCTCGCACTTGGAAACATTAGGACGTCCACGAGTAATGATAGACTTGAGGTGGAAACAAGCTGCCGGTTTAACTTGATCCGTGTTTTAAAATAAAACCCTGTGAAGTTAGACGAGCGAAACGAATGTGTATCATTTATATCAAGAAATGAATCTTGTGAATTCGCGCATTGTGTGATAAAAAAGCTTCTTAAGTTTTATTTTCGGAATGTTTCCGCCTAATGTTGTCTTTACTATAAACATTCGATACGTTCCGTATAATATTGTTATTGCGTTTAAATGTGAGATGGTGTTTGTTATTCATTCGATTGTTTGTTTGGGTCGCGATTTTATTGCTCCTCGCGCCATTGTAGGCCACGCGCAAATTAAACGATTCGCTGTTCGCGCTTGATTACACTAATTGAATTAAACGGCAATAAATATGACTTATTTTTGCCAGTTAGTTCTACATCTGTATTTATTCGTATTTTTTTTAAACAGGTCTACAAGAAGTAAAATACAGGTAAGGAAGAAGTAGGTAGTAGTATCTTGCTATCTTGCAGTTTCGCTTATAAATAACCATGGCGTAGAGCAGTCATGTGTGTCACTAGGTGCACAGCTCGTTCAGTGTTACACAGAACAAACTACATGGATGGATTGTGTGAGGAATGGTATAAACAAATAAGAAATAAATAAAAGAAAAAGGAGTAAATGATAGCGTTATGGTTGACAGAGGAGAATGGAAGAACAAAACGTGTTGCGGCGACCCCAAGTCATGGGTCAAGAGCAGGACGATGATGAACCACCAAAATCAATCCCAAATCAATCACCACAGCAAAATCACGCCTGTTTACGGCCGAAGGGTTAGGCAGGGTTGTACTGTATCTATACCTAGTATATACACATTTCATTAGTTACGTTGAAGTGTCATATAATAGGGGATGAGATGGGGACCAGCGCATTGCTATAAACCGGGCACAGATGCAGAGCTGCTAAATTTGTTAACCAAAATAAAACATTTTTAATCAACTGAAACATTAAAATGGGACACGAAAGCAAAGATACAATCAGAAAAAAAGATAGAATCTTTTATTTCTGAAATATATATTAAATAGCTTTATCATCGCATACGATGTCGCGACGGTACTGTACTGACAGTTCGTGTCTCAGACATTTCGAGGCGGATTAATTTTCATACGAAATCCATTTTACTGTAACATTGCGGCCAGTTGAAAGTTGGCGTGTGTCACGCCACGATGCGGTACCAGCTTGTCAAATTAGCGCAGGGCGGGACCACTGGCCAGTGGCCATTGCACCGAGATTGATGACATAACGCCTATCACTAATGTGTGATTACCATATAGGCTCTCTCTTCTTCTTTCACTCTTGACAGAGCGGTCGTGGTCATTTGGGATCGCCCACAACTGCAGTCGCTGCCTTCGCGATCCTTTTCTACCGGTCTCTATTTGGCACATGGCGAGCACATTCTGCCAGTGGGCTCTTGGTGACAGATTTAATGGAGTCTGTCCATTGGGTTGGTGATCTACCACGTGGTATCGCGCCTTCAACTGTACCCAGAATCACCAAACGATCCATGGAATCATTGTTGCGGGTAACATGTCCAAAGAATTGTCAATCTTAGGCCATATAGGCTAGGCTAGACTGTTTGATATTTCGCCTTTAAGCCTTTTTTCAACTGTGTTAAGGTCTGTTTCCAGTCTTATCAGATGCAGCTGAATACACAACAACATTCACAACCCTGCTTAAATAAGGAAGTGGTGGAAAACAATAATTTACACCGCTACTTTAAAAAAAATATCCAAAAAAAGAAATACTGTCACTAACTGTGAAAACTGAAAGAATAACACGTTGGTCACGCTTGCATTTCCTCTGAAAATATATTTCGTTGCATAATATCAATGTTCTCGTGTCAACATTTATATTAATTACGTTGCATGTTGTTCAGGAGTCTTGTCTGTCCCACTTTAAATGGAAAGCTGTCCAAGGCCATCGTACGGAAAGACTTTATTTCAGGAAGTGCCGAGCATACCGGCGAAGTGCCGCATGCGGCATGCTGCTTCTTGATTGAGAAACATTCAAACGATAAGGTTTCATTCGCCATTACGTCACAATGACTAGGTTCCAGATAGCTATGATGGAACGACCCGTACAGATATGTATCAGGAAAGCAGAAACACGCAGTACACAAGCTAAGTATAGTGGGTGTAACAATAGTCTCAGATTACATTTGGATCATTGCGAAAATGATTGCAACTTTTATTCATCTTGAGATAATTATGAGAACTCTTTTGTGAGGAGTTAAACATTGAAACATTTTCTTAACATTTTTTTCGATACTTTTTGTACGGCGACCGTTAATCTCGTTGTTGAAACGAACTATTTAAAGATTTTTAAACTGTGCCGAAAAAAGCTCTTTTCATGTCCCAAAATTGATGCTGGCTGACAACTTAGGTATCAACTCCTAATTCCTATGTATATGAGTCGATAAAAAGATTGAAGTATTTCATGTAACATTAACCTAAAACTGATATGGGCAGTCATTATTTTTCTTGAATGGTAACTTACCATAAAGAAGGCAATTTGATACCCACGTAGACATGTATTTAAAACTTATGTGCAATATATTACATGTCTCTGTTGCACGATGTATGATTAAATTGGTGTTTTTTTTAGGACAAGTTTGCCAAAGTATTCCCATTGGAGCCACTGAATGTCCTGAAAGCGAAAATCAACAGTTGCGACAACCTGAAAGACGACGAGTAATGAAGCTCGACGTGTCCCAGAGAAACGATTCTAACTGTCTTGGATTCCGCCACGAAATTAAACAGAAAAGAGAATAAGACATTGGTGATGTAAATAAATGAATAGTTCAACATGGTAAGTTCAAGTACATGAAAGGCTATGTTCAGTGCGTCCATGCATCGGTTGGAGGTCGCAGTTCCCATGCGTCCTACGCAACGGCACGTAATTATCGTAAGATTGCGCCACACCGATCCAGCATTGTTCAACGTAATGTCTCCTCTAAATCAGAGCTTCTCAGTGCATCATGTGTGTGGTTGTGTACTCGGCCTATTGTCGCGCTTAGTTCACACGCACTCACTAAACTGCTCCCACGGATCCTTTTGTCACTACGTTTCGTTTCAACGTTTGTCCGATCTGGAGAAATACTTCCTTGTATGTACATAAATGTTATAATTGTTACAAGCTTTTTCTTTTATATCATACTAACGACCCGCCTCTTGAATCATTCTATCTAGGTATTGCTGCAAACTGCATTAAAATCCGTTATGCAGTTTAAAAGATCTAAGTGTTCAAACAGCGGGAGCGACTTTCTTTTTATACTATGTAAAGAAGCGTAACATAAGTTTATTTGGTTTTTTCTATTTAAAAATCTTAATCTTTATCTAGTAAATAAGGTAATAGAAAGTCGAGTTCATGTTATTTGTGTTCTGAAGGCATAATATAATATTAATTCAGGTGGCAAATCACAAAGCAAAGTTTGCAAACATAAGCTTTCTTTTTTCGCCAAAATCTCTATAAGGTAATGCGTTGGTAGTCATTTTCGTTTCTACCCAAAGATCATATCACTAACATTTTAGTAATTTAAGTAAACGTTAAAAGTGGTGTGATAAGTGCCTGTTTTAACTAACGCTAAGCGATACTTAAATGAACGTCTAAATAAAACTGCACTGTTTGAGATTCCCCTTTCGGCGCCAAGCATATTACTAGTACTTTACTTACGTACTTTTAAGCTCAAGTACCCAGTTGAGTGCGCTTAAGAGATCTAATAAACGTTACTTAACTGTTCCAACCCACATACATAACGTAATTAAAACGCGTAGTAATTTCATTATGATCACTTAAATTATAACAATAAAGCGTAGCAGTAACAAAATAATGTTTAGAAAGCGTAACGAGCGCTATCTACACGAACAGCCGTAGTATGTGGAGCTCGAGCGATGTTATTACCAACACAGGCAACACACTCCATAGTTCAAGTTGCAGACAGAATTATCCGGTATAGATAATAATTTGGTGATTCTAGCTAAAGGTTTCAGTGTAAGGCTCCTTTTGGTCGCGATGAATTTCAATTCAGATGCAAAAAAAAGGTACAATTGGGTAATCTTCCACGAAATATTTTACTTAAGGCTCATTTCACGATATCCGAATAGTCACTATTTATTATTATTCTTTATTGCACACAAATAAAAAAATATACATACAAATTGCAATCTTATGTACAATGGCGAGCTTAACCCAGAATTGGGTTTTCTTATAGCAAACCTAATTTTGATTTCGTGAACAAAAGAGGATACAACTATGTGCATAAACATAACATTATTACCGATTTATTCTTCGTTCGTCCTAAAGTTTTGTCCTACATGCCGAAAAATTCTTAGTTCGTCCCATGCATTTGCATTTGTGCATTATTTACCGAATAAATTCAAAAATGGAACGGAATTTGTATGAAATTAACGGGAACTTAGGTAATTCTAGGTGGTGAAACAGGCCCTTAGACTTAAAGGAAAATTGGAAGTTCCTGTTATATTTCATGACGCCCAGTTCGGTTTTAAGCCTGGGCTGTCAACTGAGAGTGCAATCTTTTGCCTCAAGCAGACTGTTCAATACTACACAGACAGGAAGACGCCTATTTTTGCTTGTTTTCTGGATCTCTCACGGGCATTTGATCTTGTTTGTTATGATGTTTTGTGGCGTAAACTAGAATGTGAAACCAAGTTACCATCTGAAATAGTGTCAATATTTAAGTACTGGTACAGTAGTCAAAGCAATAGCGTGAAGTGGAATGGTTCGCACTCGGACGTGTATCGGCTGGAGTGCGGGGTGAGGCAAGGGGGGCTTAGCTCACCCCGGCTCTTCAACCTATACATGAACCAGCTGATCCTTGAGCTCAGCAGTACCAATGTTGGATGTCATATTGACGGGGTGTGCATTAACAATATTAGCTACGCGGACGACATGGTGCTGCTGAGCCCATCAATCTGTGCTTTGAGGCGACTGATCGCTATTTGCGAAAAATATGCGGTGAATCATGGGCTCAAATATAACGTCGCTAAGAGCGAACTAATGGTTTTTAAAGCTGGTAGTCTGACATATCCATGTATCCCAGACGTAGCACTTTGTGGAGAACCACTGCGAAGGGTGGACAAATTTAAATATCTAGGCCACTGGGTCACTGAAGACCTTAAAGATAATTGTGACATTGAAAGGGAACGTAGGTCGCTGGCTGTCCGTTGTAACATGCTGGCCCGCAGGTTTGCACGTTGTACGAAGCCAGTTAAAGTAACGCTTTTCAAAGCTTACTGTCAATCGTTCTACACGTGCAGCCTGTGGGTCAACTTCACGCAGAGGGCATACAGCGACCTACGCGTTCAATATAATAATGCACTGAGAGTGCTGCTGCGGCTGCCGTGGCGATGTAGTGCGTCAGGGATGTTTGCAGATAATAATATTGACGGTTTTGCCGCTATTATTAGAAAAAGATGTGCATCCCTGATGTCTCGTGTTCGCGGCGGCTCCAACAGTATTCTCAGTGTGTTCGTAGATCGGTGGGATTCCCCGATGTTGCGGAGGTGGATGCGGCTCCATGCCGAAATTTAATTGTATATATCTATGTGCCTGTAACCTACTAACACTAGCATTTAAGTTAAAATTGTTACTAACCCTATGGACTCCGGTCTGAAATAAAAATATTCTATTCTATTCTATTCTATATCACTCTAGTTCGCACCATTATACACATCGATTTACAAGACAAAGCCTCTCAAATATTTTCTTCAGTTACACGGAAACGAATTTTCCAATTAGTTTTGATATAATCTGTGGAAACAAAATTCAATGAAATTATTTTAATATTTTTTTAAAGTAAATTGTGTGGGTGTTCATTCTTCATACGCATGAGGCGCTCGCGAGCTCTGCAGGTATGCGCGGATAAAAACTGGCCAGCATCGAGAGGACACCGGAGGCGAGGTGGTGCGGACCGCTTCTTATCCACTCCCACTTATTAATGTGCCTGTTCATACAACATGCTCGTGTTGGCATGCTTCCTTTATGACAGGAATCCCAAGCGTTTTTACGAATATTGAATTATGGAGCTATTTTTTTCACAACCGGTTATGGTTATTTCATTTAAAAAAACCTGACACACGTCCATCACGTTCGTGATAATCGGATACTTTAAAAGAAAAACTATGAATTATCTGTAAAATGCGGAAACTAGCTGAAGTTAAACTACACGACTAATTCAAAGACTGTTTATCGCGCTGACATAATTGATAAAATAATAAGATGGCATCGTGAATAATTCATGAATAAGTCGCAAAGATGTGGTCGCACGCGTCCGTCCGGTCGGCGCATGCGCAGGTGGACGTAATGCCCATACGCATTCAGTGCGCGCAACACATCGGACATACTGATGGTTTTTGTTTTAAATAAATAATTGTGAATGTACCGGATTTACAACATTGTTAAATGTCAACAGTACCCGACATACCGAACACTGGTAAAAAGTCGGCCGTGAACAATCGGATAAAATAAAAATTGAGTATTAATCTTTATTCTTATAAGGTGTGTAATATGAAATCAAAGTGAAAGAAACAAAAATATAAATTATATGAACAACGTGACGATATTCGTTTCTTTCAATCCACGTTCAATTGTGCTGAACTAATTACGTCAAAAAACAATATGGCACTAGAAACGTGGCATATAATTGTATCGCAGTATTGTAATGTCAACGTTTTGTATAAAACTTTCTGTAGCAAACTCCCACGTTTTCTTTTATCGGAAGCTTTCTCTGTCAGATAAGAACGAATTGAGAATAATAGCGCATAATCGAAGAAAGTTTACGTTTCAGTTACTAAACAGTTTACAAAATGCTATAAACACGACATTGTTCGTATCTTTTATGTAAGTGAGCAATTTATTAGTAATATTAGACGATTAAATTCTTCCTTTCTAATGTAATGATATAAAAAAATCATGAGGCTGATTTCCTGCTTATGTAAATCGGCAGTTTACTAGAGCTTATCTATGAACACTAAAATGACATAACCATAGACTATGACTTCTGCTTTTCAAAAACAGAAACATTCAAAAGAGTACATCACTAGATGGACGGGCACACCGCTGTCCATTAGCTGAAAGTAAATTTTCATAAAGATTGCCGAGTGAAAAGGACATTTACTCCACATAGAAAGACTACAAGAAACTCGCCACGTTTGAGCCGAAGAAAGGGCGCTCATTATATTTTCATTATGCGCTCATTAGTAAGCACACGACCACTTCCTTTGAGCAAAATGGTCGTCGCGAACAAACCGGGAAAAGTTTTGAAACCAGCGGGGGAAAGTCGTGAAAACTAAGGGGTTGTTTCACTATCTGTTGATAAGTTGTGGTTGATTTATCTGTTAGAAAGTATAATCAGCCTACATCTATCGTTCCCACCGCTGGGACACAGGCCTCTCAGGGAATGGGCTATAATCCACCACGCGGCCCCAGTGCGGGTTGGTAGATGGCACATGTCGTCGAATTTTTTGTTCCGGACATGCAGGTTTCCTCACGATGTTCTCTTTCACCGTTTTGAGTGCAGTGGTTATGAAATAAATTACACAAAGTAATGCGCCTGCCTGGGACCCACGACTTAAGTACTGCTAATAAGGGGCCGCCACCGCTGGGCCACCGATGCTCCTGGTAGAAAACTTCATGCAATTTGCTGCATTTTTTAATTTATTCAGATGAAACTGTTTAATAGAAGAAACTAGACTTAGCCTAACATAACCTTAACAATGGGGGCTATCGTTTTTAAGCTCACCATAATGGCGCCACTGTCGGGTAAGGTCCTGTCATTCATTCTATTTATACTTTAAAGTACAGATAACTTCAAAAGAGTTTAATTCATTTCGTATATCAACATAGTGACAGATACATATTTACAAAAAAATATGTGTGTGTACCAGAGTACACAGGTAAGAAGTGAAACTTCTTTACGACATATCATTTTTCTACTATTTGCAACTTCACGAAAATGGGGTAGATAAGGCTTAAGCCTTAAGAAAAACAATTTTTTCCGTATTAAATTAAAGCTATTTTTTTATTATAGACATGCATACAATTAATGAGAAATTTATTTTATCATTGTTCTTATTATAATATCATTGGTATTGTTGTATTTCATCAATAATGATACATTATATTCTTTACGTCACTATACTAAAGGAGGCGAGGTTGCATGTACAATGGGACCCACTGTTAGGAGTATCGTACAGTATGGAAACTTATAACTAGTTGTAGAACTATATAAAACTAGCAAAAAAGCAAATGGGCAGTAAGTCGTAGAGGCTGGGAGAAAAAAGATATGCCATGTAAAAGATTATAACCTAAAACGAATCTAATAAAGTCCTTATTTAATAATACAATATCTTTTTTATGTACTTAGGTATTATGTAGTTTCAAAAACGTGATATAATAGAATATAAATATTTACCAACACTACCATCGTGTTTCTGCATCTCTCTTGCCAAATAAAGGTACTTAAATTAATGCTGTAAGCATAGACTAGCTTGACTGATATTAGGATGAAACTATAATCATAGTCTAAGTCGGTATGTAGAATAGTCAGTCCAAAGGTAAAGCCAAGTCAAGAAACCACAAAATCGCATAGAAAATAATAGATATCCCACGTTAGCCGTTGAAAACAAACAATGGAATGACACTAATTATTTTGGCACTGACAGCCAACTCCAATTGACAGCATTACGTTTCATTCTACGTTATCACAAATAATCGTGATAATTATACAGTTTTGTATAAAATATGTATGTGTGCATTTTTAATATTAACTTTTGTATGTTTTTCTCGTATTTTACAAGTTTTGTTAAAAAAAAAAAACTAAACGTAAACAAGTGTAAGAACGTAAATCATGTAGGAATGAAAGAGCAGGTTGGAATGTAATATGAAACACGGTGCGTTTAATAACTGCATGATGACTTATTTTTATGTAAATAAAAATCCCTTCTAACTTTTGATTCCCATCACCTAGTGACTCAATATTTTTTATATAATCCTCTTACAAACTCTTAATTATCGTAAATATGAACTTGTAAGTGAATGACACTTAGTTAATTTATACATAATGTGGGTCCAAACTCGCCATCCTCCTTTGATAAAAAAGCAACATGGCGCGTAACCGAAAAACGTGACGATACGTCAAAAAAAATTCTCCCATACGTCGATAAAGAAGTTTCACTTCAATATTCTCCCTAACATTAACAAGCATAAAAGATTTAAAAAGCATTCTACCTCCAACAACCAAGTACTAACAAATAAGATCCTAAGTTGCAACTTAAAATCTTCAAGTCATAATTAATCAGGAATGGCTCAATCTAGACTAGAATCATGAATATTAGTTAAAATACGTGATAAAAAAGCACGCGCGAAAACTCTATAAAATCTGACATTTCGGAAGACCTTACTCTTCACGAACGGCTCTAGCGGCGAATTAATGCCCCCCATTGAGCATCTATTTATTACCTATGTTCTAGAACTCTAGATCTACCACGAGTCCACGATGCGTTACAAACTTATTGCTCGGTAATATAAATAAGTTCGACATTTGTTTCGTTAAACTCATTACGTGTTTAATGTTTATGTGTGTAATATAAGAAGCCCGCATAACTAATCAAGTCGACTTCCCTTTATCGCTTATCCGCAATATTTATGAGACCACCATAGCAATAAAGTAGTCGTAACAACTAAACCCATTGAGATTATTTCCCAATTAATTCAATTACATATTATTTTTTGAAAAGCGATAAAAATCTTTGTTAACCTATGTTACTGATAGTAATGATATTCTGCAATTATAATAATATGTTCTAACATTTATTCAGGAAGAAGTTCCCTAAGAAATATTTAAGTATCTCCGATTCTAAATGTACCTACATATTTTAAAAAGAAGTCATGCATGCGGACCCCGCCATCTTCTACTCAGTATGCCGCAACCACATCAGAAAAAAAAAATATGGAAAATTGCTTGACTTTGCTATATTGAAATCGTTGATTTTCTGCTCCCAAGAAAAGTTAATAATCTTGTTTTAAATAATAAAATAAGGATTTATAACCGTTATACTATAAGGGGCTTCCTATCACATTTACAATCACCAGACGAATGTTCGTGTTTTAATTAACCTCATTATTTTTTCAATGAAATAAAACCAACAGCGTTATTGTTAGTGATGTTTTATCAGAGAATTGGGTAGGCCTGGCAGGGCGGTCGCGACGGAGGCAATGACCGCGCCAACACGCGTTTTTCTCATTTTCCCTTGTACAATATTATATTTCGTCGATGGAAACACGACGTGTAATAAAGAGTCGTTTCAACATGCAAGACCTTATTTCAGGTCATGACGCCATTAATTATGGAAATTTCCATTAGGTTTCATGTGACTTTCAAACAGTTTATTTTGTTGAAACATTTAACTCTAACGTTGTTATGGACATGTAATAAGGAGGGATGAAACGCATGTGACTAAAAGAGTGATGGACATGAATGTTGATGGTGTGAAGACTGATATGAAAGAGAAAGGAGTAAATGATGCCGTGACGTCTGACAGGGGAGAATGGAAGAAGAAAACGTGTTGCGCCGACCCCAAGTAGAATGGGATAAGGGCAGGAAGATGATGATTTAACTCTAACGTTTATGTTTTCATATAAGTATCAAGTGAACGATTCTATCATAAATGGAATTTTTCAAATGTTCACACAGCAATAATTTACCTCTAAACACTTTATTACATAATGTTGGTGAAGTTATAGTTATTTTTTAAATATGTAAGTGTTTTAAATATGTTCGTAGAAAAGTTTCACGAATTCGAATGAGGTCAGCAATCTGCTCGCGACAGCAACCTATAAAATACAACCCCTATTGATTAATAGCAATAATTCTCCTTAGTCACGAACGATAACCGTAAATAAAGCAAAAATACGATATCATATAGCCCATTTAACGAAAATTGACTGAAGGAAGAAAAATCAGGGGTTGACATCGTATCAGTAGAAAAAATGGTTGAAAAGAACACGATTCCTTCCCCCTTCGCTAGACGTGGCTGGCTTGTATCGGATTGCAATAAATTCGGGAGGGTAAAAAGGTATGGGGTAGCCGCCGTCGCCGCCGCCGTCGCGACTGATGTCTTCCGCTTTTGATGGGCTTCATGTGGGTAGTCGGCACTTCAAACCCACTCGGAACTACGACGTTGTTGAGTAAGTTTTTCTTTTATTCAGTTCTTTTTGTTGAGAGTATGATAGATCTGAATCTTAAGTTCCTTTGCGTATTTAGAGATACATTTTAATCAACCTCAATTCAGATATTCAAGTAACTTGGGGAAGTCTAGTAGAAGAAGGAGAAAAACCTTAAAATGGTATTGTTCACGAACGAACTACACTAAGAACACCAAGAAGTTGTTATCGTCGAATTTATATTAACGATCATCGCGCTACAAACATGCAATAAAAAATATATCTTAACAAGATAACATTTACATAGTGATGATGCCTAAGCTTTCGATCTAGCGCGGCGCCGGCGCCACTCCGTCTGAGTAATCCTCGTTTGATTGCTTCAACCAACCTCTATTTCTGTTAATAAACAAAAATTTGGCTTCTGACCACGGCCTGAATATATTTCCCATTTGTTCTCATCTCATGCATAAAACATAGTAGGGAAGTAATCGAGATATTTATGCTAGACAGCAAATAAGGGTTAAGAACAATAGCAGGACTATATTTCAGTGAAATGGATCGCTCCGCAAACTTGCAAACTGAGAGAAAACATTGCGAAAATTGGTTGTGTCAGACGTGCGTAGTAATGTGTTGTTAGAGTAGAGTGATAGGCAATATTATCTCATAAATATACTTTATCTACTTTATATCTAGGACGCGCGAATGATCTATGTTGTTGAGACATGTCAGGCTCGGTGGCGCCGTCCTGTTTTTTGTCCAAAAACTGTCAACTTACTTTGCTATGTTATAAACGCTATTTTTTGCAAGTGAATAATGATACAAGTTCTGAAACTTGACCCGGACACCTTAAAGAAGTAGCGTCGCTATTATTTAACGACTCAACTTTTCCTCCTTTTTTGATACTTCTAAATTAGGATAAACATAGAACCTTTTTCCAGATCACAGCTAAATAAAATTGAATGATTTGACCTGTATATAATTCAATTCTCCAAAAATGGGTTGAAAAATAAGGGTTCCAACGTCCCTATTACGTATTTAAACCAAATTTTCCGCTATGAATACGACACGACCAATTAAATGTCATTACATCGTGTGATAGTGTCCGAACTATTGTGCTACTAATATTTGGGGCGATTTTGGCTCGATTACGTGTACCGTGTAATCACCTGAAGCAAGGCAGCAATTATTCGAATCAGAATAACATTTCCGCTTTACGACTTAAATACATATTCAGTACAATTGTGTCTTTATTAACTAAATGACGAGAGCTTTTAGAAGATTATCTGTGAAAATGTGATAATTAGATAGTTCAATGGTAGCCACTAAGGTTCTGCGATTGTAGCGTTGTGTTGCGGAATTTTAGTGGTATTGTTTAATTAGTGTGAATTTTCATAGATGTTTGAACCAATGAGGTTGGTGGGTCAAATATTAATTAATTATTCTTGAATTATTAAGAAGGTGATAGTAGGATACCTTTTTAGTGAAGAGTACTAATTGCTAGTTAATCGTAAGACTGGGAGAAATAAAGTTATTTATTTTTAATAATATTATTTTTTTTCCCACGGACAGTCGTTTGCTGACAATGCATGTCATTGTTCATAAAACGATACAGTTCATTTCCCAAAACATAACTGAATCCGAATACGCAATCAAGGACGATGAAAATCCAATATGCCACATTTATTCCACGAACCGGTAAAGGCACAATCGGAGTAATGGGAACTCGTGCCAAGTATTTACTCTAATGCTAGTAATAAAAATAATTGCCACACACTGTAGCTTCAATGTATGGTAAATAAGTAAGTACAAGATCCTTCGCCCCTATGGACGCATTCAATTCGCGAATTGTTTTTCCTAATAAAACTTGTGAACTCCCCTTCCGACAGGTATGTTATTTAGTCCGGACTCCGGAACCCCATTCCCGGGGTAGTGTTCGGTATTTACGACCGCTGCGTCATGGGGTTTCACCATAAGTGTGGTGCGACTTAGTAAACTTTACGATATCGACGCCCTGGGGCACGTTAAAAGCTAGTCTAGTAATAAAATTATTTGATTGTTTCGTGTAATGTTACCTAGAAAATTGTTTGTCGTTTTGTACCATCGGTTATTGTGATCATGGTGACATAATTTTTATTATCAGAACGTAGAGTGCATTTACACTGGACATTTGCCCACCGTAGTTAGCGTAGCGCAGACGAACTGCAATAACAGTAGTTTAGAGGCCGCGTAGCATTATCATTGACGTAGCGACGGCGCGGCGTAGCAGCAGCGTAGAGGCTGCGTAGCAGTAGAACTGGCGTAGGCGCATCGTAGACGCCACAAGACACGAATGAAAATGGTTTTGGGCTGGATTCTGGCCAGAACACCTACTCTTGAATATGACGAAACAAACGAAGAAAACAAACATTACACAAGAGGATAATGTCGGTCAAATGACTGAAACGGCTAATTGGTAGAAAAGTTAAACTTTGAAACGTTTTATTCAAGAATTTATACTTACTCTGTGTTTTCGTACCTCGCTAAAGAGTTCACCTTTATTTTTTAATTCAAATGTCAGAACTGTCACACACTGTATAAAATCTCTACCAAAATGACCCCAAAGGTTTACATTCATAATTTTGCAAAGGTTGGTCACAAATGTTTGGGCGAACGTCGACACATGTTAAATCTGTGCGCGGCGTGGGTGCCCGAACACCTTTCCTATTGGTAAATTAGCAGTGTAGTAGCACATGCCTCAGAAAAAATACATTAGCAGCCGGCATGCTCCCGATTGATGGCACACCCCTTACTGCGGTGGGCGCTACGGGAACCTTAAGAGGTTATTTGTGAGATACGGTATTTTTATAATCTGAATCGATTGACGAAACGAATATGCTTTAAAATATATGACTAATAGCTTCATAGGGTAGTACACCTTGTATAACTCAATATCAGTGAATTTTTTTGAAATCGGATGCGCTTTTTCAGAATTCGGACATTACCTCCTACAACCAAACTTCCCAACTTGACCTCTTTATTTATAATATTAGCGTACATTACATTACATTACAGATAGATATAAATCACTATCATGGGTTTACTGAAATTGAGCTTTTTTCAATAATATCCATTACGTCATGAATCCGATGTCTCTCCATCTATAACTTTAAACATTGTGAAAGCCAATCCTAACAAATATTTTGTTGAATTTAACTAAAGAAAAAATGGTGGCGTTAAGTTGATATTTGGGCGCACGTGTGTTAAATATAATTGAATGGTAACTTTACAAGACACCTTGCCCAACAGATGTTAGAGATTTGGCCCAAATACTGATGGATTGGCTTTGTCAGCCGCCACCGTTAAATATGAATAATATGATCGATATAGAACACATTTTGGTTTTATAACATTCGTATACATCGTCGCCAAGGATCTAATGAAAAGCTTTTGCAGCTTTGGGCACGTAACTTGGTCAATTTTGCTTTTGACCTTGATTATGTTTGTCAATTGGGACGGTGACTTCTAAGTAAATAAAAAATAAAATAAAATATCTTTATTTCAGACCTATATCAGTCCATAAGTTGTAAGTGGTTAGTAACAGATTGTGCTTATATGTAAAACATGCTGACATTTGAAATTGACATAATTATAAAATGAAAAATTATTTATTTCTTTAAAACAGCTGTTGCAAACATCGTAAGAAAGCTCCTCGATCGATGCACGATGATTGCTATACAAAAAACGATCTTATGGCTCTTTCCATCGACGGGCTATCGCCGTTATCACTATACAAGATTAGACTTCCCATTCAATAGAACTTTTAACGACTATTAACCTTAAAGTGCGACTTCACAACACCCAAGGGGCAAACAGAGAGATAGGCCCCCATTTCAGATAAAGGAGCTTCTATCAACTCGATAATGTTTTTCTATCGCAAATTGATACCATCCCTAATACGAGCAGAGACGATGGAACAGCTGATAACGAAGTAACTGAATAAGTGAATAGATTACTTAATCGGTTATTCCTGCTACCGTGAACGAGATAAGTAGGAGATAATGTGGTTTCGCCAGGCGCTAACGCGTGTTGGGACAATAGGGTTACAAGGGAGCACAATAGATCATGGCCGTAAAAGGAGAGTAATCTCGTTTTACACAAGCTTTTGACAAACACTGTAATAAGATTACACGGGGATTCTTGTAATTAATGTGTTAATACTTGCCGATGGAATTGGAGATGCGTACATACCTGTAACAAAAGGATATGGGTCAGTTTTTGTGGGTTATTTATTATGCAATCTGCTAAAGTGATATTATCTGTATTATGAAATTCACAGCGAATTATATTCTATAAGTATTAGTATTGCAAATTTCATTATCATCATCTGCCTAGCCTTTTTCCCAACTATGTTAGGGTCGGCTTCCAGTCTAACCGGATGCAGCTGAATACCAGTATTTTACATGGAGCGACTGCATATCTGACCTCCACAACCCAGTTAGTATTAGGTAATATGATACTCCTTGTTAAGACTGGTTGTTAGGCTTTCGGGCCACTGACTACCTGTAACGACTGTCAAAGATCTAAGAACGACAGCCGGGACCAACGGCTTAACGTGCTTGCCGAGGCACGGAGGAAACTCGGTATGTAATGGGCGGTCACCCATCCCCGGAACAACCTAGGCAAGCGCGGATTGACCTTAAGATCGACCCGAGTGGTTTTATTATTATTCCGCGAGCAAACATTTTTTAAACTTACAACGTTGAATGAGAAACGCTGTATATGATAATTAACATAATTTACGCAAGTATCCGTAAACGTAAAAATAAACAATAACCAAAATATGATGCGATAAAAAAGTCCATAAAGCTCACATCATACACTTCCATTCATGTTTACTACGATATAAACATACTTAAGAGTTACGATGTGCGGTGTTTAGATAAAAATAACATCAACATATTGGTGCAGTTTGCTTCGGCCCGTTCAACCTACGGAAAGTTCTACCTTCGGGATGCTTCGGGTAACTCGCGGCGTATCTTGACGATACGATATTTCAACGCTTCCTTACCAGATGTACACATTACTCGCTTTTTCGGATGTTTTCACTCAAAAACGCTGTTATCGATATGTTGCATCCGTAAATAAAGTGTGTTTTTATGCGGCTTTTTTGAAGAAGAAAGGTGTACATAGGGATCGTCTCTATGTCTGTCTGATATACATGGAAGGTATGATCGCGGAGATAACAGGCGCATTTAAAACTGTTTGTGAGAAGTTGTTAAAAAAAAATCTTAGTTCTAGTACTGTTGTTGTAGTGTGTAGTTTCGTTGTAGTAGTTAGTCAAAAGTGTTCACTTAAGTTAGTCCGTACTAGCTGTTAGCGGCGACCTTTGTTCACGTGAAATTATTATAATAAAAACATTACTTCCTTTTATGTATCGGATTTCAAGGGTTTTAATTTTTTTTGTACGGAACCCTGATTATTTGTCCTAAAATAAAAGTACGCTAAGTTACGCCTTATAACATTAGCTATCTGCCAGTAAAAGTCCCGTCAAAATCGGTCCAGCCGTTTCGGAGATAATTCGATCAGATCACAGACAGAGAATTTTTTTATAAAATGTGTGTGTGTGTGTTTATGTTAAAGTACCGTATAAACTTTCATATGCATTCTGTAAAAAGCTGTTATTTTTAAATTAAAAACAGACACTTCAAATTTATTTATATGTACAGGTTGGGGCGATGCTGATACCCCAAATAGGAACTAAGGTAAGTGAACAATTTGAATACAAGATTCAATTTCAGTTCCAGTGCAAAGGTGTGTAGTGTTTTAATCTTTCCTCAAAGAATCATGCCAAGACTCGAACAGATGCACTTAAGAAAGCCGATATCAACAATTAACAGCGATAGCAATGTTTGAGCAGCGGAAGCAGGTTGGCGGAAGACGGTATTTGGGCGCGTGGCTTTTTGCGTCCCTCGCGACTACGGGGCTCGACAGATGGAAAGGCGCTCTGAGTGTAATCGAATTACTTTTTACTGACATATGCACTTCGCAGCCGAGGGGTTAACTTCAAGTGATTCAGCAAAAAACGGTTCGATGGGGCTACTTGTGGCTTCCCTTTACTTACGAATGGGTTCTGTCAAGAAAGTTTTGAATAGCAAACCAGTTAAAACCGAAAAGCACGGGTTTCTTTTATTACATTTATACTGGAAGTTTATTGACAATAGACTAGGTAGGCTAGGTAGTAAACTAGGTTTATTTTTGTTGATTGGCTTAGTTACAGTTTATTGTTTTTGGTTATTATTTTACCGAGTTAATTTTACTTATTTTATATTATTGTTTTATTTTTATGTCTTATAGCATCGTATTGGACTTAATCTGTACTGTTGCTATGTAGTGGTAAATAAATAAATGATAATAAAATTACAAAACTTATTTAGTCACACAAATGCGCAATGAAAACTTCTCTGCGTTGCTAAGAGCTGAAATCAGGTTAAGTGTCAATTAAAAATCGCCGCAAAGTGTACACGGAGGAAACCACTTAATGTCTAGCTTGCGTTAGTGATACTTCCTGTAGTCGGCAGGAGAGTACATAAATCGTGGGGTTTTATTAAATTTCCTTTTGTCGCGAACGCGCGGGCTTAATGATGCCCGACGGCTACAAGAGATATTTGTCATCGACCAAAAAAGTTCACACTTTTTATACTTACTGCTATTTTTGAAAAGGAAAATAGTTCTACGAAGGAACATCTGTATATGCTTCCGTTTAGTACAAGTTATTGCAACAACCACGAACATTTTTTATCAATATTTATTTTTAAGCACGCGTCACATTTTCTTTCATGAGTACCGAACTCATTACAAACATTTTTTTTAAATTTGTCTTTCAATGCCCTTATATGCAATCAACTGTCCCCTGAGATCATTTTTTCTAATCCAGGTGATAAATTGACGGAAGCCCTCGGTATCTCCCCTGCAGAGTAACTTAAAAATACGACGACGCCTTGCATTTTTTATTTCATAAATTCATAATCTAAATATAACTGAAACATTATGTAAAAACAGCATGCAAATGGATTCAGTGTGAGCAACATTACGAGGGTGTAGTTGTGTATAGTAATGCAAGTACAACAGCTGTCGCTAGGCAAACGTTTTTTCTTCTATTAAATTCCCCGCCGTCTACAGCAAGTCTAGAAAAGGCTTTGAAAACCTCGACCCTTTATTTATAGCTCTTAGCCCCAATAAGCATAGAATCCAATCTCATTTTATTGAGTAATTATTCTAGCTTCAATGAACTGGACGTCTACACAGTACGGTAAACAAAGCGGAAATGACCTATTAGATAGCAGCTGGTATGGCGGCGGCGCACGCGCAGCTGCCGCCCGAATTTCGCCGAGAGATCGCGAAACGCGCGCCTTCCGTTTCCGGCCGATTGTACTTGCGCGTTCTTTAAGTTAAGTGTCCTTAGGGGTGGACATGGATTGACGTGCCGATGCTGTTGCTATACGGCATGTGTGTACACTAATTCACGACAATTAGGGGAGTGGTAATCCAATGTTTTTCATTGTTGTTGATGTGATATAGGTAACAACAGCGACTGTGTGTAGAAGTACATAATATGCTTGAAATACCATGGATATAATTTATAGTCCATCTATTGGGAAAAATCTACAGTATGCTAACCAAACAGTAGTGAATGAAGATATCCCGTACAATAAAACAGAAGATAAACAGTAAAATGTTCGGTACAAGCTGTAATGAATACTTCAAGGGACAGTACTGGCTCTACGAAACAGTTGTATGGCGGACAGGTTTGAGCAGCAGTGTCGAGTGACATTGTGGCAACAAGCTACTTGCTCCACGGTGCGCGGTGCACGGCACCACGGTGACTTGCCGCCATTGTCTGGTAGCGAACTAGTTGTGCCTCCACCGTGACTTTAAGTCTTGTTTACATTTGTAGAGCTTTGATCATAAAGGTTTAATATTTTCAGTCATACCTACTATAAAATAGAACCTATTTTCACTAGCTGAAAAGTTATAGGTAACCTTCCTCTATAAAGATTGCTCTCATTTCTGCTTTGATTTTCCTAATGGATGTTTTATTTCTACGTTAAGTATTAAAGTACCGTTGTTTAAAGTTGCGTTTGGGCAAAACTATAAACTTAATTTCATAATTTATTATCAAATAATTTAATGAAATTAATATATGTTAAAGGTTTCCAAGATTTTGAATTTTTTAAAAGACACTACGTCTAGATCTTTTTAAGTTATCATATTCTTAAAAATAAGTGTCCCATGTGAACTAAACTTAAGTTCAACAACGATACGCGAGTGGGCACGCGCGTTAATTTGCATTGTGTAGGTGCCTCATCATCCCAGTAATGGCCGGACTACTACTATTATATTTTCAACATTGTTATCGAAGCGTTAAATAGTATAATGTAGGTACGGAATGCTCTCGAACAGGTGGTCTTGAAAATGTATTGTAAATCGCAGAAATGTTTTTGATTTTTTTACTTTCATTCACTCTACTACCTAGTTTCCCAATTATTATAATCTGTCTTGTTTGTGTCAACTAATGGATTTTTTTTTTGGGGTCATACCAGTCCCAGCAATTTTATTTTCATCTTTGGTACTTCATTAGTTCACTTGACAAGAATGCTCCATTTTATAGTTACCTGACTATAAATTGATTAGGTATGCACCACCGACGGTAAGGTAAAAACTGCATTCCTTCGTCATGAAACTAATAAGGGCATGAAATCTGTTAACTCGGCACATTAACGTGCCCTTTTTCAGAAAACTGTACAAAATATTTAACACAGCCGAGCTTATTTCATGAGAGCGGCCATTCATAAATGTTGTTTTAATTTTGTGAGTTTTACATTGGTGTTGTTTATAAAAAGGTTTTTCTTTCCTTTACCATTTTCTTTTATTATTTATTACAACATGTCCATTATCAACTGTATAATATGTAAAACTGAATATATAGGGTACCTTTGTTATTTTATGGAATAATTATATTTTTTTCGAATCCATAATTTGGCTCGCCCCTGGAACCCAAATTCTTTGTGTTTGTGGTTGGTAAAAGAATTCATCTCAGTTAATCCTAGGTGTGGCGGCGTGAAAGCTGCGGCGCACGTGCGTACGAGCACCTGCCGTCGTGGCACCACCCCTGCGCCTGCGCCGTCTGGCCTGAGGGGTGACTTGTATAAACTAGTCCAAAAAGTTCACTTTTTTTCTGCGACATGCAAATGTCTTATGATTCACATATTTACTTTTCTTATGTAGCTCTAGATTTATATACCTATTATATAGGCTAAAAGGCATAAAAGACCATCAGAAACACTAGTTCTTTCTTTATATATTCTTTCATGGTTTCAAAGTCATAAATAACTATATATCTTAATAACGTCAGCATTAAAACAAGAAGTAGGTAGGCGATCCAGAGGGATAAGGTTTTAATGGTTAAGTAATTGTCTATTTATAATCTAAACTAATATTATAAAGAGTAGGTAAAATTTGTTTGTAAGTTTGTATGTATGGGGTAATCTCCGGAACGAATGATCCAATTTTAAAAATTGTTTCACTGGTAGAAAGCTACATTATTCGTGAGTGCTATAGGCTATCAATTATATTGATAGCATGCATATTAGCCGAGCTATCACAATTATTGTCGGGCTAGGCAGAAATAAATACCTCTAAAAACAGAGTTATTTGCATGCGCTGTCTAAACCGTTGTATATAATTGAAAACAATGTAGGGCAACCTGGTTCGTTTTAAATAGTTCTACAAAAAGTCCGCAACATCATATTTCTATCTTTTATATTTTAGCAGATATAGTAGCTTTTATGTTTTAAAAAAGTGTTTTTCGACATAATTACGTTTGGACGATTTGAATTGACGATTGAGAAACCAGGACCTCATGCTCAGCAGTCGTGCTTTAGACCACTAGACCAACGAGGTAGTCAATAATCAAAAACATCAATTAACTCATTTTATAAAAAGTCCCCGGTTAAGTCAAAATCTAGAAGTCCATTGATACAGTGTGTAATATCGAGGATGCAGCCCTCTATCCGCAAGAATTTTTGAACTTCCTTTATACATCTGGCCTGCCACCTTACGAACTGCTATTGAAAATCGGAACGCCTATCGTGTGTGTGTACCCACCTAACCTGTGCAATGGCACAATGCTACTAATAAAAGATAACTTAATTGTAGCGACCATTCTCATCGGACAAGAAGCTGGCCAGTTGGCTCAGATCACGAGAATTCCAATGATTCCCACGGACCTGCCTATATAATTCAAACAACTCCAGTTTCCCCTAAAACATCATTTGCCCTGTTTACTATTAACAAGTCCCAGTGACAAACATTCTCTTTGGATGGGGGCGGTTTATCACGAATTGGATCACCCGCAAATCAGATTATTTTGTTACCGGAAAATAAAACAACCTCAAAAATTCTAAACAGAGCAGTTTTAATTTAAATACCTATTTAATTTCATTAGGTGCCTACCAAACTCACAAATCTCTAAAATTCTTTCACCTATAGAAAGCTATTATATTTTCGAAATCCACGCGGACGACGTCGCGGGCGAAGTGCTGTAGTAAATAAATCAAACAAATTTAAATAATTATGTATTCTTGGAAATAATTATGTAACGACATACAATAACTGTTACAGTCAACATGTAATTACTTTGAAAAACCGTTTCAAATAATGCTCTACATAAAATTACAACAAACACATTACCGTATAGATTATGTTAAAGAACAGATACTCGAATGCATAATGTCTGGGGACACCAACCATTTTGCTGAATCGCTTACGCCAACGATTAAAGACTTTTTTTACGACCGTTTAAACAGTTGTTGAAGACCAATTAGCATTTATCGGACTTCCCTTTTCATGTTAAAGTGGTATTAAATAAGTGTACTTAAATGTATTAGGTATTGAGTTTAAAATGGTATCTACCTTATTAAAATTAAGTATTTATTTACACCAACGTTTGTGAATATTAGGATCTATAGTTTCGTGCTGGATATGTTATCTAGGTTGGCCCACTTTTTATGTTTATTTCCATGCATAATTAATTAAAATTTCAACATTATCATTCTCTCTCTTGCTGTTTCCCAAATTATTTTCTGCATGTCTTTTTCTACCAAATTTCTCTATCAGTCATGAATAACCACCTTTCTAGCCAAAAATCATCCTTCACACAGTCATTCCATTCCGTCTTCAGTCTTCCCTTACTCTTATTAGGTATCATCAGGATAGAGGAGGCCTTTACATTGGTAAAGGCCTCCTCTATCTCTGCACGCTGCTCTCTCTCTCTTCTCTGCCTATTGAGGCACACTGAAATCAGGGTCATTCTTTAGTAACTTTAAGTACTTAGTAAAAAAAAAAAAAAAAAGTGGTGTAGGTTTTTTACTTTTGTTATTAATGTCTTGTATATACTACGTTCAGTAAATAAAGGCTATTTTATTTTATTTATTTATTTCTCAAAGAGAGCATTCGCCTGTAATGTCAAAATCAATGATTTGAAAAGAGTAACCATGGAGTTTCTTCCCGGTTCTTTTCCATAGGAAACGATCAATCCGTACCTTGCATCTTTTTGTCGACGTTTTATAAGCGCCCATCTAGACCTATGTGAAATAAAATATTTTGATTTTGATTGAATCCAAGACTCGATTTTATACAGAAGCCAATCTGAACACAACATTGCAGGTGACGGAGCGGCCTTATTACCCGTAAAAAAATATTGACCTTTAGATTTCTATTGTTGGACAGAATGTCGAATTATAATTAAAAGTAAATAATTTA
Organism: Lycophotia porphyrea; assembly: GCA_950005105.1. Taxonomy (NCBI): domain Eukaryota; kingdom Metazoa; phylum Arthropoda; class Insecta; order Lepidoptera; family Noctuidae; genus Lycophotia; species Lycophotia porphyrea. The sequence goes on from OX465389.1 coordinate 7,378,755, forward strand.
TTATTAAATAGCACGTCTGATGCATGACGCAGCTCATTGGTATGCCGGGAAGCGTATAGTGCACGGGACGCACTTAGAGGGCTCATTGCGAGGTAATGTGTTTAGTAGCGAGGGTGGAGGACAATAGAGGGGCGGAAGTTCGCGTGTGTCCGCCGGATGTCGGCCCACCATCGATCACACAGTAAGTACTGAGCTACCGGGACGACACAGCTTACACGTTTTATCGGTAGAATTCAGCCAAACATGATATCTTTTCAAGTACTTTATGTGCCTTGAGTTGTTACAGGAATTTGGCAGGGACTGGATGACGCTGGCACAACAGGAGTTTGGTACGCGATGGGTCGCGAACGTCATGCGTAGCAGTTCTCGCGGCTCATCCACCAAGGCGAGAGTAGGCTCACGGCAGTGTTTTTTAGTGGGTGCTAGCTTAAAAAAAAAGGAACGTAGAGATTGGCACAAGAACAGAGATGCCTTTATCCTGCAGCGGGTGAATTCAGGCTGTGGATGATGATGAAAGCGTTTTATAAGAATCGCTATTACTAATTACTTAATTTCTGTTGATCGATTAGGTGCTTTTACATTGATGGCACCTTTAACTTTTGTCGTACTATTCGAATTGCAGAAGTGAGCCGGTACCACAACTGCAGTGAGAGAATATTATTGTCTGAATTTGGCTTTCTGAGATTTGAGATAATCTTTGCGTGAAATTATAGCTTGTTCAGCATTACATGATGACCTATTTTGTTTAAGTGACATCACTGTTATTATTATATTACCTGTAACCTGTAAATCCTTTCTACTGAAGCATCTTTAAAATATTTTTTAACCCAATCTATTGCTTCTTTTAATTTTCTATTTACAATTTTAATTAAAATATTTTTTATAAAAGATTTTGAAATGAAAAATTTTATCATAAGGCAAACTGCGCTTAAGTGTTCTGTGATTATTGGATCATTTATCTTTTGTTTCAGAAAAGTCACGTCTTTAAGACTTTGAAAAAGTCTCCTTGTTTCTAAGGTTGACATTCTTTGGCTCTCCTCTTTTCTTTAAACAGGAAGTATCGCAGGGAAGTCAAATCCCAAAAAAAGTCTTTCCCACGGGTTGCACCAAACTAACAATTGCTTTATTTCACCAAAAAATAATTACGTGACTGTGTGTAAGTTCCACGGCTTAATGTCTTACACCAGCCAATAGATATGCATTGTTTATGACACCTTTTGTGTTAGGCCGCCTACTCAATAAAATGTAAAATCTGGTCTGGCGTGTGTCTTCTTTGTACTGGCACGTAGGACAACCTCCAAAGTCCCGGATAATGTTGGTTTAGAGCAAAATTCTCACGTTCCATGTCCATTGTAAACACTAAACACCGGGACACCCGTTACGTTTCGTTTACTGAGCTTATTGTTCTATTATATGAGCTTGTGAAATGTAAACAGGCTTTGAAAAGATGAATGACACATTTTTTATAAAATAAAATACCTCTAGGTATTTTTAGGAAAACAAAATGGCAGCGACAAGCGAGTTACTACTAATTAACTGAAAATATTTAAAGTCTAGCAAGACCTGACACTGACAAAGTCTTGCAAGTTTAACAAAAAGTTATCAAAGTCATCTAATCGCAACTGTTATCAAAACAGTAATATCTACTACACCACCCACTTGTTACCTTGATCGTAATTACCAGCACTTAAGAGCAAAGTGACGCAAAAAATCTCTAAGACCCGATGTCATTGTACTTCATACCTGCTGTAGTAATGAATGAATGAATTCATTCTCCTACCCGCGCATCGCGTAGTTGCCTCACGTACAAGACGACCGGTTGCCTTTTCAATTCGACCAACGATATTGATGCCATAGAGTAGGTATAGTTTAAACCTTGTGATCTATATGTAGACACGTCTGTTTATTGCGGAAATGTCAGTTCATTGTTCTAACGTTAGATAAACTTGCGGGAGAATTAATTAATTGAGTTTAATTTGTGCGTTGTAGATGGTTCTGAGTTTTAATACGGTCTCAAACTTTTTATATCAATGTTATTATCATAATTTACTTAACAAGAGTATTAAAGTCAATTGAAGCACCAAGAAATTTTGGCTTATTCCCAGGCGCTCCATAATTTTATTCCCGGCGGCTTCAAATTAAAAAAAAATATAGTACATATTTTATTATTTAATTATTTAACTAATAAAATTATGGAGCTGTTGGGAATCAATGTATGGATAGAAATTGTTTGGAGAACAATAGATCAATAGATTTGGAGCTCCTGGGAATAAGCCGAAATTGTATCATTAGGTATAGGTAGGTACTTATTTGGGGTAGGGTAGGGTAGCTTTGTAGGTACCTAATGGTAAAATTACTTAGTGTTAGGGTTAATAAATCAAATGGTATTACATATATCATTTGCCCCATCATAAACATGTTCGCTTATTTTTTTTTATGAATTTGACATCAAATACTTACCAAATTTTCTAAATACAACCGCCTACTTATTATACTATGTAATTTGTCCATTCGCTGCCTACATTTACCAATTCTTTTACATAACACAGGTAGCGTGTCTGCAGCCTATTCTATGACACAGGTGCATTGCGGCACAGTGCTGCTCCACGCGGGCTGCGGCGTATCGGCGACGTCATTCATGTCCGCTTGCCTTCCGGTATGCGCGGCGCGTTTCCATTCACTCGCTCATCGAGACAGACGTGATTCATTTCTCTTCGAAAACCGAATTATGACGGAACTTGACCTACACAAGTGAATCACTTTTCTAAGGAAATTCCTATGATGTTTCTGTTTAATTAAAATGCATGTTTCGTTTTGTCGTAGGCAGTAGTATGCCTAGCTATTTGTTCAAGAAAGAAGCACTAAGTAAATACCGTGAATTTCCTATACTCTTCGAAATTACATATTTTGAAACGGTTTTCTGAATCTGTAACCGATTTTTCGCAAAACTTTTCAGGATTGGTCCTAAATTCTAGATCAAATCATATCTCAAATTCTTAATAACTGAATAGAGACCAATTTCCTTATTTACTGGGTTTTTGTTATATATTCTTATTGTTTATCGCTGCATCATCGCTTTACATCAGGCGAGTTGCAGGCGGCCAAACGCAAACCTATTTAGTAAACAAACGACTATGATGTTTGAAGTCCAGTTTACACATTCTTTCCTTCGTTCTTCATCAAACTGCTATAAAACCCGGGTAATGTGGTTTCTAACTACCGACAATGAGGTACAATATCAACTTAACAATAAAATAGATAGGCCTAACAGCTATAAGGTCATACAAACAATCAAATCAAGAGGCCTATACCCAGTTATCTCTGTTGTTATCGGTGTTGCGGTAGTGTGAAACAATTTGTTACACTTGCGCACTCTGCGCACGCGCCGCTGTCGACATTGTTATTGTTTTGGTGTGTCGCGCCCTTTGTCAACCGCGACCGCTCAAAGAGTGCGTCCGTAATGTTAACCTTGTGTACATAACACATTTCATTCAATTCCTCCATGTCCGTTCATTGTATGAACTTATGAACTTGGGCTCAGCAACGGGTGGTGAGGTGATCTTGTTGCTTTGGTCGTAATCAGCCTTTAATGTTCCCACTGCTGAGACATAGGCCTCCCCGTTAGAGGTAGTGGATTGGTATCCATCACTCGAGCTAGAGCGGGTTGATTTACGTTGTCTTCGAATGTTTTACTTCTAAATCATGGCGGTTTAGTAATGATGTCTTCCTTTACCGTTTTGGTGGTGATGAAAGAAATTATACAAAAACAATTAAATGCCTGCTTGGGTTCGAATGGACTACCTACAACTTGTAAGTCCGTTCCATACCACTGTGCACTCAAACTAGGCGCCAAGCAATTTGTGAAAATCGTGAACGTATTTGTTAAACGCATTAGCTTCAGGCTGTAGAATTACAACGAACTGTCCATCAACTAAGTGGTAATTATTTTTTCAATAAGAACGACCTGTGAGAAGCCCGCAAATGTTTGCTGTTCTCATATTAGTGCTCCATATTTCGCACTCACTGTTCACACAATAGTAGCCTTGCATCAATTTGTGCTGGAAGTCTTACATCAATGTTCCAACTGCACTTAACACGATTACCATTCTTTTAGTTAGCTGTTTCGACACGCAATCACGCGAAATCTTAACTCTAAACTATACCTTGACCTCACTAACTTTAAGATATATGTAGGAAAAAATAACCATTCAATAATTTTACGGAACAACAACCCCATAAAGACGCTTTTTCTAGATCACAAATCAATCCTGAAAATCCTATGCTTGGATTCAAGACACCTCTAGAACGGGTCAGTCCTGAAGTACTAATATATAAGTGTATGTTTGTAATTTAAAAATAGCAGCTTTTTAATGAACATATATGAAAGTATTTACGGTAGTTTTGACAAAAAAAAACCAGACAACACAAAGATTTTGGCTCGAGGCTTTTACTGGCAGATAGCTATAATGTTATAACTTATAAGAAATAACTTAGACTTACTTTTATTTAAGAAAAGGGATAAGAGTTTCTTGCAAAAAAAATAAAACCCTTGAAATTGTTAACAAAATCGGATTCAAAGAAGGAAGAATTATTTTTATAATAATTTCACACGGACCAATTTCGTGGCCAACAGCTAGTTCGTTCAATAAATCCTGACACCGCCGACTCCATTTCATCCATTACCATTTATACCGAAGCTAGCAAAACATGTTTGGTTGCCAACACTAACTTTTTGTCATTCGGTCTGTTGTTTTTGGCAGTTTTTTTTGGCATGACATTGTCATATTTATTGAAACAAAAAAACTTTCTGGAAGCTATACTATATTTTCCTTAAGTTAATTAACAGTTTATGATAAGTTTTCCAGCTTTAGTGCAATATTTATTAGAATTACCTATGCAGCTGTTAAATAAGTACATATTTATGTAAGTTAGGCAGTTTTGCCCTCGTTACTTATTGCATTAAAAGTTTGACGCTGAAATGTAGCATGTTGGATAAGGATAATTTACATTGACGCGTGGGGAGCAGAATAATTTAGCAATTACTCACGTGTGATTATAAAACAAAATGATCTAATGGGCTGAGGTATGCTCGTTGCATAACGAAGTGTGGGAAAATGCACTGTAGTTAGTCGGAAGGGTACGGAGAGTGTGGTATTTGCAATTTGCACCACGTGCTCGGTACCCAGCTACTTCACACCGACCTCCCATTTCTGCTGAACTATTTTTCTCTTTCATAAACTGTATGCCAAGCTTGAGAACGTCAAGGTTGGTAACGAAACATACGACCATTGTAAATTGGTTAATTTTGATATTTTATGGACATTTTGATTCACCTTCCCCATTTAAAATGTTGAAAAACTTAACATTCAAGTAAGATCATCATAAAATGTCAAGGTAGGCGAAATCTACTGGTCACGTCTGTAAAAATGTTATTAATAAGGGTCTTAATTCTTCTATCCATAGACAAGTGATCGCAATAAGTACTTTGGGTCGTGGTTACTATTGAGTCACGAATATTTCATCGTTAATGATTCGCAAAATTCACAAAAACTTCGACATCTATCATTTCAAACTTAGGGTGATTCATGTAAGTACCTAAATTGGGAATGACTAAGCCCTGCAGAATACCTAAGTATCCAGGTTCTTAAACTGACCTAAGAAGCTTCGACCAAGAAAAAGAGATATATTGGTAGTCACATACGTGCGAGCAAGCATGTTTAGCTGATAAACTCCTTATGTTATTGTGATTCTATGAAAGTATGACGTGATTATCCGATTTGCAGTTTTTTGGCTCTCCTTTGTTCCCGCACAAGCAAACGGTTTTATTGCATCACGTGTTAATTATCTTTTGTTTGAGCCACGTATTGTTAATTTGTTCATTGACCAACTTCTTGCTTCCATTTAATGAATACTCCGATGAGATTAAAAAAATATTTATCAGTCTTCTCCAGAACTTTATAAAAATTATCAATTGAAATTGCTTGAGAGACTTGAAACCAGTTTTCACATCAAATAATGACAAGTATCACACATTTGGTAATCTGAAAATGATACGTTGATGGGTATTAGAGAAAGTGAAACGAAGGGCCTAATATTTAAATACGAGTCCAATGAAATTGAGTAGATGATGTCAGACAGGTCACCGCACACTATTCAAACATCATTCTAGTTAGAGAGGGTGTGATCTGTAAGCGAGCCCTCTCTTACGTTTCCACGGCCCGTGGGAATCACCGCACACTAAATTATTAACAAAAATATTGACCCGCTGCCTACTTAAGGGATTTGACCACTAGTTGTTTGCACTGGCAGTTTGCCGCTCCCAACAAATACGGGCAAAGCGACGTGTCGACGACTGCTTTACAAAGTTTATGGGAAAAGTTGGAGAGCCGTGAGCTGGGCAGGGTCAATATTTTGTGTTTGATCTCTATGAGAACTGACGTAACCTTTGAGATGATTTTATTCATAGTGATGGGACACTTTCATCGTCGATAGTAAAATAAAGTATCGTTTCAAACAATTTTGTGCTAGTTTTTCCCGATTAAGTCAAGAGTTTTCCATGTTATAGTTTTTCAAAAGTACAAATAGGATTATTATAGTCAAAATTTGAGTTGAGAACCGATCGGCGAATTCAGTTTATAATCACAATACATATTTAAACAAAAACTACAGCACATTCCTATATTATTTCAGAACGATGCGAATGTTTGATTGCATTTGCCCTAATTGTTAGTTACGCACGATCGGCCATAGGTGCCGCTGCCGTGGATCTAGTTCTGATCGATCAACTGTGGAGTCCGTTACAGTTGCGTCTATTCGGAATTACGCACGGGGAAACAAAACATTGGACAAGACAATAACCTGCAGTAGAGAGCTGCCGATGATATCGACCTCTAAATATAGAATTGTGACAGATTGGAAAATGAATAGTTTTGAATAAATAGTTTTTTGCAACACCTCGGGTTGTGATGATGATGTGTGTTATGATATGAGCGAGTTAGATAACACTGCATTTACGGACAGTTAATACATAGTTACCTTTTAATTTAATCATTAAACTTTAACCTCCGAGGTTTTTTGATTGCAATAATGATAAACATTGCTTCCAGCCGACAATAATTAAGACAGAAATAATTCTTCCACAACAATCGCAATCCATACGAGTTTACAGTAGGTACCTTTCTACATAATGCGACACCCGCGGTGCTTCTCAGGAGTCAGCAGTAACGAGCGCGCGGCATCTAACCCGCGCTCACTAATTCATTTATTAACAACCGACTAATTGGGCTAGTTCACGCGGGCCGTCACCGTGGCCGCCTCTGAAAATCACTGCACTTGTTTTAATAAACGCGGAAAAATACCCCCCACTCGTTACCGACGTAATTTGATGGGAAACTCGTCAGTTTGCAGTTTTACGGTTACCAACTGAATTTGCGGTATGCCCCAGCAAATTGTATTCGTTTTTGCGGCACGGCGGCTTCGCTAGGTTTCCCTAATTAACAAGTTAACTATTTACCAATAAATATACTACATAAGTAAGGTAATTGGTACAGTTACATTGACCGGAATGGTGATGTTTCAAGAATGTTTCTACGTTATAATAGAATACATATATTCTTTTGTAATTAGTATATGTTTACGTATTGTAAATCAATGTATGTAGACCGTGATTGCCTCTTTTATCAGTGATTGATTATCGTAATTACTTGTTGTACCTAAGGTCGTCGAAAACGTTACCAAGGTCCTGGAATTTATCTCGAACGGTTCTCACACACACTAAAGGTTTCGTAAAGTTTTGTAGTTTTCTGTTGAAATAATCAAAAGACTGGGGACAATATCCGCAAAACCCTAAATGAGAAGGCCACAAACGCTGACTAAATCAGGTCATCCACTCTTCGTGGAAACAGTGTCATTTTCCAGATGCGAAATGAGTTTTACGTAGTAGTGGATGGCGGCAAGCGGTAGCGTGTGTCAGACGACGGCGACGTAGCTATGACTACTGGGGCCAATCATTCAATTGATCGAGGCGGGACGCCGCGCGCCGCGGGATTGCCTCATTATCCAATAAACACACGGTGCCCGATCTCGGCTGCTTTCAATAATGCCACAGATGAGGTAGAAGGTCAGATGTTAATACAGTTTCCTTTTTACAATTGGTTGACGAGCATCTATTATATTCCACAGGGGATTTTTATTTTTGATTGGATTTTTGCGCGCATTCTGCTAACTTGGCAGTGACATTGAATTAAATTGTCGTCAGAGAAATTCTTGGTATGTACCTATTTAAAAAATTATAATACACAAGCCGACAGGTAATTACTTCACGGTATACGTCACAGTATACAACACAATCCTCCATAAAACGTAGCCACTTTCTCATTGACGTCAGCCATCAAGGCCGGACACCAATAAAGGCATTACGAAGAACGATCTAACATTAACGTTCCCATACAAAATCGAATGGTCATAAAAGTTGGTAAATAATATTGACAGCTCTATGTTTTATAATGTGAATGTTTTGTGGCGCCGACGCGACGCTGCCGGCATAAACACCACAATTACTCGATATAATTCGATAGCCGGGATCGAATCATGTGATGATCGGAGGTATCGATTTCGCACCTGAGCAGAGGCTTTTTTGGCAAATTAGTGATCACTAATTTTGAAAGATTGTGTGCAATCTTCTTTCGGAGCTGACCGGCAAAGGAACAATAATTTACAGAACTATTGTTGCTATTTGTTTTAACAAAAGTTTAGTTTGTCTAACAAAATTGTCGTCTCATTTAAATTCAGCCCAGTTTATTAAGCCAGATAGAATGTAACTATGTTCTAAAATACAGCGGGAATAATTTCACATAATTTGTTCTGGTATTTAAGTCTTCAGAATCCAAATATTTCTGTCTGCATTTAGGGCAATACTTTAACACAGTAACGCCATTTGCATTTTCTCTTAAAACTGCAGAATTTGATTATGCTTTTGCATGCAACTAATTTTGCATGAAATGTAATAATTTACATTTAATTGAAATGGAATGTGATCGTTGTTGCATCGTTTTCATCCGAGTTTTAAATACGAGTATGTCTTGTATTCCATAACTTTTGTACAAAGAATTTGTTATTCAGTCTACTTTTGAACAGACTTAAAATTCCTTAAAATTAAGGTACGAGTGAAACCTGGGATAGCAATTATTAAACTGTAATATTATTTTGCGGGTCAAAGCTTTTCAAATGCTAAGACTCTCCACAATCGCAAGATATGCAATCTCAGATAAGCGGTACTCCTGGACACGGCTCGTATTGTTAGAAGGTTCCTCTCTCTGGACCCTGTTTCCGATACCGGTGGGCTATAATTATTTATATTTTTAAATGTTTTTCAAGTGAAAACTTCTTTAGCATCGCTGTGATTTGAAAGTCGATGAAACGAAAAAGCGACAGTAAAAAGATACAGACACATAAATTCATAAGATTTAATGTGGGAGAAAATGAGATAGGAAGCATTATAAAGTGTTTATCTTGAAGCCAAAATTTTTGAAGGTTTCACTTCTACCGCGTGTGAATGGCACACATGTTTTAATTTATATTTTTTTGTAACTAATATTTAAAAATGTAATTAATTTAGTTATTTTCCTGTAGTAAAAAAATGAAAATAACTGACTCAAAACCTGAACAATTTATATCTACAGCAGCTGGTTCAAAAGTACGAAAGCATTTCTTTAGCAATGTAAGCATAGTGGATAATCCCCGTTCGGTGTCTATAAGTACCTGTGTTCTATGTACCAAGTGTAGTTGTGTATATCGCATGTCGTCAGCCGGGACATCCGAAGCATTTCCTCATTGTCGCACGCGCCGCGCCGACGGTTTCTTTTTGTCTTAACTGTGCAAGTATTAACATTGATGAGCATCATGATTCGCTTCCTGTATGCTCACAAACTTTGAGCCCACGTATTAAGCTGCATTCTTTATAATTATAAATAATTTGTTCATTGAAGAGTTTTTAGTGCAATATTTATCTGTACTGAACTTTTGTATCTATTATCTGTAATATCCAAAACTGATTGTTGTATGATTATATGTGGGATCAGTTTGTACAGCTGAGAACGTCGTTGAGAATTAGTTATTAAGGAACTTTTAAATAGGATCTAGAAGGAAGATCTCAATACCAAAGTCAGACAGAATAATGGCAACTGATAACATCGTAATGAAAAAATTGCCGGTGACATTGGTCACCCGTAAATTAATCTGAGCTGTGATGGTCGATAAACGTTTACGAAGAACATATAACGAGATTCATAACGTACAGTGATATCATAACAAGTGTTACGGCGTAGGATTCGTCATCTCAATTGCGAGCTCAGTACCGCCGCTCTCAGTACTCTCATTACCTGCATCCTGCCTCCAATTCCCGCCTGCTTACTAGATGCCATCTAACACTGACCCACATTCCACGAACAACGATAATCAGGTCGATAGTCAATTAAAAAGCATCCACCGTATTGATCCAGTTCCTGCATTGTTACCGAACCTATACAAATATGTCTATCCCTCCAACTGGTAGCAATAGAACGCTCTCAAACCAATAATCCATATTTTTTCCAAACGATATAACCTTATTTGTCGAGTCGGATCGGCATCGCTAAATACAGGGGACACAATATAGCTTTTTGTGCAGTCCCACCGAATCAATTTTGCGTTTTTTGTTAGCGGATTTCGGAAGCCGCAGGTAAGAGGGCCTAGATCCGGGTCCGTCTTTGTGTTACGCTATTCTTGTGATTTACTAATATTTACAAATTCGCAATTTGGGAAGCAATAACTGTCGGATCGCATCAGCTGCGTCACTCGACCAATTGGGTTACACAAGCACACAGCGATCTCCACTTTACATCTTGTCGACATTATTTACGCTGTTTACAGTTTATGTAGAGACGCAGGGCAGTTTTTATTGCTTGCATCAAATAAAAGATAATAAAAAAATCGTAATAATAAAATGCCGAGTGTTCTTGGGTGCATTCTTCAGATTCTTATTGTGTTTCCGCTCCTTAAGTCCTTTCACGTTGAACACATCACTTGGTAACTATAGCAATCTTGCCATTTAAAAATGGCAATGAATATAATTGTGTAATTGTTAATTTTCGTGATCCATTGCTAACGATTCGAAAGGGTTAACTGCATGAAATTTACTTGACCGTAAAAGATTTTTAACAATAGAAGTTTACTTTACCGTTCGTATTGCGTTCATCATTATGCATTATTCCCAGGTTAATGTCAGATTATATTGTTAACTTATAAAGATGGAACTTAAATCCATAATAATAACATTTATTAGGTTAAACTAACTATATCCATAACTGTATAGTTGAACCGTTGCGCGTTGTTCATCCGCAAAAATTGTGATAGCTGGGCTCATATGCGTGATATAAATATAATTTATAACCAATAGCACCCAATACTATTATAGCTTTGTAATTCTACTAACGTTTGGTCATTTTGCTTTTATGTCGTCCAGCTGAGTTGATTCTTTGCTGACTGGGTACTCTGCTGTTATGTCATGGAGCTGAATTGTCTTTCGGCTATCTAGGTAACTTGTTTTCATGTCATCCAACGTGAATTCTCTTTCAGCGAAAAGGGCTTTCCGATAGAGACCCCGTTCTGCCAGTGAAAGAATTTTAGAATTGGATCATTCGTCCTGGAAACCCAGTAGATACAAACTTACAATAAAATACCCCTTTATAATATACTATAGATGTTTCACAATCGGGAACTTAAATAGTTTGATGCTCAGAAACTGATGCATATGTTGGATACCCAGATTTTGTTGAGTAGGTACAAATTAGACAGACTTACCTAATGCAACAATCATACCATAGCTTTTTACTACCTTAGAAAACAAGCGCTCAGCAAATAAAATCATAGAGCCTTAACCTAACATCATCATTGTTACCCTTACCTAGTATACCGTTAACTTTACATACATTTTACAGTTCCTATAAAACGGACCATAGCCTATACAGTGCAAATTTAACAAGATTAAAAAAATGGAAACAAACAGAAGTGGCGGGCTGGTGGGGTGTCACCAAGCATGACCGCTGGCAGAAGTCGACCGCTCGCCAGCCGACCGGGCGGCATGTGGCGGAACTAATAAGACCCATTAACATTTACCGTACTGTACCGTAAAGCCAGCAGCACTAAAACACGCATGCTACGCAATCGTTATGCAGATTCTGCTGTTACCTGTTACTGACGTGAGTAATACGTGATTATTTCTATCTGGCCAGTATTGATCAAACTTGGCAGCATTGAGAGCTCTGGTTTTTTTTTGTTGTAGAATCTTTGTTTAGTTGAATTTGGAACGCTAGTAGCTAAGGACCATAGAGCAGGGGATCGCCGCGCGGCAGTGTTTTCAGCACCAATTTCTCCCACAGATAGCCTTCAAAGACGTGAGTTTCCAATTCTATGCGTCAATTGTGCGTAATAGTTTGTATGGAAAGTGTTGAGAATGTGACAAGTGTTGACTATGCCACTTCTCTTATCCCGTTTCTTTGTATGTAGTAAGGCTATACAAATCGAAAATGCCTATTTTTGTAGTGGGACGGATATGCCATTCACTCCAAAAATAGACATTGTCATAAGGAATCAAACCTATTTGATAACGAAACAAAACATATTGCATAAATTAGGAAGATAATTAAGATTAAGACGATTAAGACATTAACTCGACACTTGTAGAGTCAGTAACCTAAAGTTAACTGTAAACTTAAACTGAATTCTCATCCTAATACAACTACCCATTGTTATAGCATGAATGAAAATAAATGAATTTGCATAAATGTTTTCATAGATGGATTACAATCTAAATTGCTTTTGATTATGTTATTTACGTTAATGTGAGAAATGGCTCATAATTGTAGATTCCTACCAATCATTACAATAACTTGTAAGAACAAGCCACCCGCCCTGTTGGTGAAGGTTTTCGTAACAGGTTCTACCGCCTCAAAATATTGCTCATGGATGCCAACGCGGCACGTCCTGTCGTCGTCGCACTAAATCATATTCACATTACGCACCACCTACCGCACAATATAAAACACAAAAACGTTGATGACGTTCAATTATCACTCCACATTGTTTGTTGATAGGCCGCTCGCCGTTCGCCCGCGCCTCTCGCCGACCGTCCGACGACGACCAGAGTCCCAGACGTAACGGTGGTAATGTTTACTTTGTCTTTTGCGGCACGCTCCCTATAATCCCAAATAACAAATTATGAAATGGATGAAAAACTCAGGTTAAGCTGTCGGCGATTCCTAAACATAATGTTTGATTGTGCTCTAATGACAAGGCGCGGACTCCAAGCCACCTTTTGTGTAAAGCCGACCGAGATTACTAATGGAGCGAAACAAAAAAGCGTTTATTTTTAATGTCGTAAAGTCGAAAGTGTAGTCAATCCGAGATTGCTGTTAGTGTTTCGACTAAGGAGGTCCTGGTAATTGAGCAATCATCTACTCTAGTCCGTTGCGGTAAGCGACGCATCGAAAATAAATGAAATTTATTATTTGTTTTGTTTGTTCCAGAACCATGTTATCTTTAAATATCGTGAGGAAATTAGTTTACTTCCTTGTGTGGTAATCGAGGAGTTTTGGGTCCTTTACAGATTATGGTAAAGCTCTGAGCTAGTACGTAATGAATGTTAATGTCGAGTATTAGAAAGCTAAGACTGTAAAAATGCAAAACACACCACTTACTGAAAAACTGTTTATAAGCATCCAATATTTTATGATAATGGGCAAACCGGAAAACGGCTGGGATGTAACATTTTCCATATTACAGTAAGCATTTTCCCCAACCCTCATCTATTAGAGTGTATGATTAGGTATGCAGTCATTGGGAACACACGATCATCCATCATACATGATATAGCGAATTCCACGTCTGACGTCTGAACCTTTATTACTAAACGAGGAAAATTTCGCTCCTGCCAGGGCTGCGGGCTGTTCGAAAGAGATACCGCGGCCCTGGAACGCAAAGGGCAAGGAAGGAACATAGATGGGTTTTAGTCAGTACAAGTCTGACACTCCCTTCCGCTCTGCCCAGTGCGGGAGAAGTCATTCGATGATTTCCCATCCGTAAAAAAAAAAAAAAAAAGGAAAATTTCGCTTAATAAAAATAAAGTTAATTTCGTTATGGATCTTATAATGCACATAAACTCTTCTTCGTTTGCTACAGTACAAGAAAAAATATTATAATCGAAAACCAGCTCAGCAGCAAGACAATAAATAAAGCAAATCTACCAAAACATACAATCAACTTTGATTGCGCACTGATCGCAGCGACTAGAAAGTAAGTAGGGCTCACTCGTAAGCATTGTAATTGTCTCTAAAAAATGTTATTATTGATAATTGATTCAACTATTTAACCGGCCCCCAACATAGAAGCACGTGGGATGACGTGAATGGGCAGTCATTGATCGCGTCTGTGATTGCTGGCGCCGACCACAGTGGACTGCGCGAGCGCCGCATATTCTACAGCGTAGCACCTAGTTTGGCTTAACGCTTCTAAATGATATCGTATAAAATTTAATGCTTATTGCAAAACGTATTGGGGATGTTTTTATGGGATCAGTGTGATTTAGTTTTTCTGTATGTAATGTGAGATGCCTATGTAGATAAAAACCTAATAAGGTTTGTTCTTTATACGTAGTAACAATTTGTTTATAGCATAAAGTTAACTGAGGCTTATTTGGTATCTTGAGTTAGGTGTAAAATTAACTATTATGTTTTACATAAGTTTAGGTGTGTTTACGAATGATACGAGACAGGATGTAGGCAGCGCGACTGCGCGACTGGGCGCAAGTGGCAAGGGGCAATAGCACGACCTTGCGAATGTCGCCGGACACCACGCGGATTTGACTCACGCCGGCACGCTATGATTCATGCCATAATTATTTTTTAAAACACATCACCGGCTATCCCTCCGTTTGTTACTACAGATTAAACAACACACCTATGCAACGATACATTACAAACAGTCTTAAACATATCCCTTCCAAAGATACCCAATTAGACATCAAAAGAAAGAGTCAAACCGCTCGTAACTAATTTAAACACCCGATCCACAGGATTAACGCCAGGATATCTGACAACAGGATACGTCAATTTAAACTAGTCGAAACTGAGAACAAATATGCCAAAGTGCACCTTCGATCTATTGTTCTCTGCTGCGACGGCTTTACATTGGACGTTGTAGCTTTCTTTTTGAAGAAGAAACGAGGTTCTGTTAGATGAAACAAACTCAGTATGTGATGCTGTACATGTTTTAGTGCAGCCATTAGTACGTAGTGTATTGAAGTGGCAGGACGTGAGCGAGTAACAAAGGAGCTCGTCTAAACAGGCCATTAATAAGGAGGCGGCTCGCGGGATCCGCCCGGGACTTCCGCTGCATTCCGAGAACCGCTATCCCGGGACAAGACAGGAATAGCACCGTTGATACTCCGCTCAACATATAAATGGCAATCAACGCAACATACTGCACTTGATATTAACTCCCAGTGAAAGCTAACTGCACGTGATATATGAAAATAAGACAAATCCTTGCCACTTAACAGCTTTTAGCCAGTCCAATATAGCCAGGATATGTGGAAGTTCTTAACAAAAACTTCTGTCAAGTATTTGTACAATATCAAGCTACGGTCATAAATTTTGCCAAAATTACGGTAAACATGTTTGGAATTGTCAACATTCCGTATTTGAAAGAAAATAAGTAGAAAACATTGTAAAAGCGCGGCGGATCAAAAAGTAAAGAATAATAAATAAATGTGAGGGCTCAGAGACACCTTTATTATAGAAACGGGTGGAAGGTGGCAATCTCTGGGATCTTGCTGTGTGTTTACTCATCACGTTTTACAAAAGGAGACAATTTATAAGAAACGTGAGAAAGAAAGAGACGCAAACGTCGGACCACCTTGTTAGTAATAATCGGTTTACGGGCCTTGTCAAAAATTAACTTATTATAAATTATAAATGGAGCTTAGCAAAGGTGGCGGTGTAACTGTTTATCGATATAGTTTTGCTATAATTATGAACTGAACTCTACTCTAATATTTAGCATCGATCTACAAAGTTGAGATTTGGTAGATTCAACTTTTTTTAACACTGCTAAAGATTACATTTTGGTGTGGTCACTTTCTATTTAAGGATTATTTTATTTAATAAGTGTATTTGTCTAGAGATAGTTGAAAGTTGACTTTTTCCATAATGTCATTAAATTCTTTAAAAACTTCATAAGATTCTTCTATTGTAACTGCTGTAATGCATATGCAAGCCCGCTCTAACAACTACATCGATAAGCGCCTGGGCTCCTCCCTAGAGGTGCTACCTGCCTCTGATTTTGTGATTTATCAGCACGGCGAGAGCCTTTGCGTTGCATGCTGATGCACCGTGAATAAGTTGTTTAACCTCGTTTATCTTCAACCCGTACAGGGAATATTAAAATCAATAAAACAGGAAAACTTTGAGCTATCACCGAAATTGTGATATGTATCTATCGGTGGACGTAATCGATCACAACAACTTTCCGCACGACTTTTCCAATCGATGTTTTTGTCCGAAGACGTGACCGAACTACGGATAACGTTCGATAATTCGGTATTGGATTATTTGTAAATAATTGATAGAATTGTTGATCGCTACCGATCCGGAGCGTTACATCGGTGTCTCGCACCTGCCGTCACGACACCGGCGCGCCGGTAGATCACATCGGTGACCGATGACGAATCGATTTCGTAACGTTGACGACTTTATCGGAATTGTGTCGACACACCGATTAGCTTGATACACGAATTTATTATACGTCGGTCCTGTAGATATTTTTCCCAAGAAACCGAGTGAGGTTTGTGAACTCAATTTGGAACGCATAAAAGTACATAGTTTAGTCGTGAACTCGTGGTATTCCCGCTACGCCGTTGCGCAGGCTTTAGCTACCGGATATCCTTGTGTATTTCCGCATGAAAATCCAAACTTACAAGGTAATGTAAACGGTAACGGGGAGATATTCATGAGTTATTGATAATGTATGCGTAAATTTATCTGGTTATAAATACATTCTAACAATTTTAGAGAGATTAATAAATACTGATGAATAAGGACACAAAAAGAGAAACATCAATAAATGAGTGTCCGTAACGAGTGGTAGTTCTATATTTACTTATGTCCATTATGGTATATCATGTATGGGCCACCGAAGACGCCACAGGACGTTCCACCAGATTTTATTAAGATGTACCACTTTGCCGAGCCCGCGTACAACCTGCCAAATGTATTTCTGATATTACAGTCCTTCAAGGTATTTTCATCAGTATTACTTTAACAATAAAGATAATAGTAGCACGAAAATTGTGCTTCACTTCTGAGATATTTAGTGCTTTTGGTGTATGTGACAAAACAACCGCATTAAAGTTGTATGATTCGAAACAACCTTAAGTAACTGAGAATTAAAGTGAGTTTTATGTGGACGGTGTACGGTTTGGAATGGTGTTCTAAGTTAGCGAGGTTGGTGTAATTTTTCACGTAAAAGACCACGGGGGGCGCCGACAAAGCCCCCAGCCGCCCGGGGGGCGGCCACCGGTGCCCTGCGTGTGCGCACACCACACTGTGATTTGATAATAACATGACACATTTAGAATTACCGCTCCTATAAGTTTATATTATTGGAAAATTATGTTCACATAAAATATTTGACGTTTTCATTTTCATAAGATGTAAGTTTGTCGAGTCGAATAGCATGATAAAGTGCAGACGAATATAAGCATCCTGAAAGCTTCAATCATCTTGCACAATCATAAAGCATTAGAAAAGCTCAAATTTTGTCTATAGGCTTGAAATAGTACATTTTGATTTAGGGGGGGAAAGTTTGCTATTGCATTCGAGGCGGAATTAACACCCGAGTCGAAACGAGGGTGTTATGGAGCCGAGAACTGCAATAACCATTGCCCACGTATATCAAACGACGTTTTTCAAGACACTTTCGAAGAAATAAAATAATAGAACGAAAAGTATTTTTGTCATTAAAATATTTAATTATTGCAATAATACTGTATTATTAGAGTGGAAAAATAATAACAGCCGCTCGGGTCGATCTTAAGGTTAAGCCATGCTTGCCTAGGTTGGTCTGTGGATGGGTGACCACCCAATACATACCGAGTTTCCTCCGTGCCTCGGAAAGCACGCTAAGCCGTTGGTCCCGGCTGTCATTTGTACATCTTTGACAGTCGCCACAGGTAGTCAGTGGCCCAAAAAGTCTGACAACCAGTCTTACCAAGAGGTATCGTATTACCCAGTATTAACTGGGTTGTGGAGGTCAGATAGGCAGTCGCTCCATGTAAAATACTGGTATTTCAGCTGCATCCGGTTAGACTGGAAGCCGACCCCAACATAGTTGGGAAAAGGCTCTAGGCAGATGATGATGACTGTATTATTAGAGGAGCAATTATGAAAATGATACACAGCAGATTTTGTTGGCATTTTCACGGTTTGTGAAATGTTAATATTGCTAATACTCAACTGTTTTGTGTGTTAGTGAATGTTGGACATGACGGAATACTTATGACGATAAGGAGGTGGAAGGGCGTTCTAATTGGTCTTCAGTAGTTATAGGAGGCGTCCGAGTTTAGTATTGATGGGTGACTTTTGACTAGAAGTAATTTGCCATGATTTTCGATATCGTTTGTTGTTCTAATATTACAAAGTTCCTGACGTCTACATGCACCATTTATTCCAAATATTAACGCAACCTGTAAAGAGATAAAATACTGCTTAGCTAATTAAAGATCGTTTAGTGTACGGACGTGGGCTAGACAAAATAGATGAGATCAATTACTGACCTCTATTGCTAAATACTGACTATCGGAGCGTCTTTCAAGAATTTTTCAACATTCTATTTATAAACACAAATTAAAGATGTATTCAAAATTTATTTACGTGGCTTTCTGCCGAGATTAAAAAAAAAACAAACACCACCGACTATAGGCATTGAACCAATTTGGACTTGGTATAAGTATACTTGTGTATGGAAATTTTATTCCGCACGTGTGCGAAAAAATATTAAAAATACACGCGATCGAAATACATTGCATGTTGAACCTAATTGTAGTGCGATAAGAACCAGTTTTCCAGAAAGTGTATTGAAAATTAAATAAATAACAAAAAAAAGGATTATTTTGTCACTGTATGCTTACAACCCAAAAGCTGAGTTATTTCAATTTGAGATACCCAGTGAATTTATGAAATCTGATAATTATTTTCTTTGGTTTGGTAAAACACCCAAAATAAATGGAGACTGTATTTCTAATCTTGATTGCTCGCCGCCATATCTGATTCTAATTAATCAATAAAAATATGAAGTAGGTAAAGTTGGTTCGGGTCGGTGGGGTCAGGGCGGTGCGACCGCGTAGGATCGCGTTATGGCCGCGAGCTCCCACGCCAGTCGAGCAGTCGCCGCACAACACACAACCTATTGTCTGCCCACACTCACACGGACTCCGGCCGAGACGACCACGACACGTGATGTCAGCTTATCAACTACAGATATGTGTGTAATTAACTTATATGTTGAATTGCAAAAGATGTAACGGAAATGCCAATCAAAACTAGCTTTTGGAAAAAATCGTTCATCAGCCTATAAAACAATTTCAGTGTTGTAAGCATAAAGCAAGTCACGTTGTGTGTGTTATTTTCGCAAAATGCATAAAAGCAACAATAAACTTAAGCCACATTTTGTACAAAATCAAGTTCCGGAATATTTTCGCCTTAGTAAAATCATATCGTCATAATCCTTCAGGTATTAAAGGATTAGGTTGCCAACGTTCCTTCTGCGGTATTTAACAAGGAGTCTTTTCCAAAATACTATTATAATATTCTTTTCAAAAGTGTCACAAAGGAGTATATTCCTTTAGCTGCTAATGTAAGGTAAACAGCACATTAGCGGTCTGTAACAATTGATTATAGTGTCGGTACCGCCGCCTACGCCGTGTGGCTTATTTCTGTCATTTTCTCGGTAACACGGTGCACTGGGAAGAAACGACTTGTGTGGCGAGTATCGCACGCACTCAGCTTAGTTCCGTTTAGGTGTGAAAAAAAAGTTTATTTTATAAAGCATTGCGCCTTTGTTGATGGGATTTTATAGTGTTATGCACGGCTATACGTATAAATAAATATATTTACAATAATGGAATCATCGTCTGTTCACTGCCTTACAAAGTTAATAAAGGTACTAACTAAACTTATATGGTAAACATACTTACCGCAAATTTTATTAAAAAGATATATTTTAGTGTTAGAACAAGGGGTAATAGTGAGCAATAAAGAAGAAAGGCAAGTCGGTTTGGTCCGTGGCTCGTGGGCGTGAGAAAGCGGCGCGGGCGGGGGCCAGGCCGCGTCGCGTACTCACGTCGCTAATGTTCTAGTCAAACACGCACGGCGCTCTCGCTATACTGCCATGCTGTCACACTGTGACTTTTCACTTGGACTGGACAAAAAACACCATATCGTTAGTACCTAGTTAATTAAGATATCGGTTTTAGGCTTACCAAAAATTTTTTTATTATTATACTGAATAGGCTAAGCGTTTTCCGCAACTCGCCTGATGCGAAAAGAAGTGATGATGCGACCCAGATCGAGTCGCTTACTAGTTGAACAAAAGTCGCCACCTTACTGTTTTGTTTTGTCCAGATCATCAAATAATCAAATCAGCCTGTTGCAGTCCGCAGTCAGACAAAAGTAGATCTCTCTCTGCCTCTGTTTAAAGCATTCTTGACTAGAATTGGGACTAAAGCAAGTCGAATCTTTAGGTAACTAATTTAATGAGTGATATGATATGCAACCGGTTAACGGGTAAACTGGACGATATTTTTTACTATGTGAACTGGGAGTACAATAAGAAAACCTATTTAATTCAGTTTTGCTGTTAATCCGACTTGAAAAATCTCGTGAGAACTGAGGTAGAGGCAAGAGGTGTGACGGAGTGGTGGCTCGGCAGTCTCGCCTTATGTGATCCTTATCAGCTCTCTCTACTCTCACGTCGCCGTAGTGACTAATTGCACTTGTTCACCCACCGTGAAATTACACCATTTAAATACATATATTTCAAAACAATAATCTAAAACTTTGATTAAAAGTAAATTGCCACTTGTATTTAATAACGACGGAATTAATTTTTATGTAAGCCAAGTTGTTTGCGCATCACTTGGTGTTCGCATTTGCACTTTATTTTTATCACGTAGGTACGTACTTGGAAAAATAGAACCAACCTCCGTGTTTACTACTTAGTTTTGGATATTACAAATAATTCCACAAGGAATTACTTCCACACTACCGTGACAAATAACCACCTTTCTTCATTCACGTTCCTCATTATATCCTCGTGAGGTAAACAACATCTCATCGGACATTTCTTGTAGGTCGAGGTTCGATTCCGCTGCTCCTTTTAATCGCAGCTCCCTGAGAACGGCAGTTAATTAGTACGAAAGCTGCCACCTGTGTTATTATCTGGACGTCAAACACATGGAAACACCAGCATTAGGGGCGTTTACCCTATATTTGTATGTGCATAGCTTTGAATGATAATTCGCGCTCATGTGCGTTCCCACTCACAAGGTAATGCATGCGTTCTTGTGTAATGATGACAGGCTTTCCCATTTTCTTTTTATCAAACAATATTTTAATTTCTTCGGTTCTTGTATGATTTGTGTTTGTGTACTCGTATATTTCATTTGTTTACAGCTGATGTCGCGAACAAAGCAGGTCTGCCCGTGATTGTCCTCGGCGGTGATCGTGGACTGCCTGCGTACAATCGCCTGCGGCCACATGACGAATCCAATTAACAGCACTAACATATTCCGTCGGACGGCCAGTATATTTATGTTTCCTCACAGTCGCACTGTAAATATTTAGTCCGGGAGGCGTCTGGCATCGCCCTCGCCTTATCTCTTCATCGGGCGCGTGAACAATTTCATGGACAACATTGAGTGCGCCCGCAGCGCCGACAACGTACAGGATACAGGTTTGTAAATACTGATTAGAAAGTGGCACCTAAACGAGCGGTCCTTGAAAACTTCGTTACGCAGATAATCAGGAAGTTTATTTAGTGGAGCGTGGATGTTAGATAGGAGACACGTGGCGTGGTATCATAGCGGAGATAGCGCAGTAAATCAAGTATAGGCGCGCACGTCGCGGCCGCGCCGAGTCGCGTGCGCGTGGGCATCGACAGGTGATGTCGGTCGATTATCTGCTAATTTATACGCGCCGCTCAACTTCTGTTCTCTCATATAATATTATTCATTTCGACACAACGCAAACGAGCTCGCTAAATATAGAGAGCGGCATTCCATGGACAACGCGCCTTGTTCTCGGGTAACTGTCCAATTGTTTTATTATCCTTTTTCGATTACAATTTCTTATTTTAAATGTCAGTTGTTCGCGGCGAGGCGAGGTAGGATGGCAGGCTCCTATTTGGAGCAGCGTTTGTTGTTACCGTGCTGATGTCACCGAGCCATGCCATCATCATAAGGGGGCCCGTTTTGGAATCTTTACGATCAACACCTCCACATATTCGCAACAGTTCATTCACCGACTCGAATGTGAATGTCATTGTCAACTTACATTTATCTATTTGTGATCTGATGAGCGTACCCCTGTTTTAATGACTACTTCATTCAGATTGACATACATGGATGAAAGATGTACGTAGGCTTTACCTACCGTTGCTTTGCAATGTAGGTTAGGTCGAAAGTACACAATCATCTTCCATGACTCTTCAGAAGATTTTGATAGCATCATTGGTATGACTTTCTTTGAAAAAAGTGTAATAAGGATTGATTAGGAAATACAGATTGTGAGTGAATCAAAAATAAATAGCCGTTTTCAAACGTTGAAGATATTATTCGTTTTCATTACTCGGAGAAGACCAAATGACCAAATGACAATAAATGCTCGTGTTTCTTTTCTGATTAAATACCAAATTACATAGTATCTAGTCTAAAAAAAATGTTAAATGAGGGCAAGTATCTCGGAATGAAAGATAGTCTGCTATAAAGTTGTATAAACCTTTATTTTGGCATCCTAAAACTTGTCTCAAAACCTACTTATCGTAGGGTGTCTGCGAGTACTCCAAGTAGTAGTATTCCAAGGTCAAAGTTCAAAAAATCGATTACCCATTTATTGCAAATATTTCGTTACTTATGGGTTTTATGCTATTTGTATTAGTTATAAATATTGTAGAGGATTAAATTCTCTACAGTTTTGTTTAAACATATCTTGAACCATTTTCGAGATAGAGGGAAGAGCGCGCGCAATGTTTAGAGTATCATTCGAATTTCGAGGTCAACCTGTAGTCCCGATTAAAATACGCCGTATAAAGTTTATAAATTTTTGATAAATACAAGGTGATTGATAATTGGGTGCAGTCCTTGAAATGGGTGATACTAGACCTTATTTGATACAATTTTGACCCCAATAACTTGGGGTCCAAACTAGGTGGTTTGTGAGAAATCGAACTTTTTAAGTTTTTGTTGAAATTTTCCACCTCTCCATCATAAAGTGCTGATTGGGAGAAATCTGCGCCGTTCTGGATGTTAAGCTGATACTTTTTGCTGATAGCTCATGAACGAATGTATCCTTCGAAAACCAATTTGTCAAAAAAGTACATCTACCTTTGGAAAACAAGCGCAATAAAGGTCATGTTCTGAATTTTTTTTTAAACTTCCCCTGTTTTTCGAGGCAGGTTTCTCAAAATAAATGTATGATAATTGATACTTGTCGTACAAATCACAAAACCGACTTTCTTGTCTCATCAGCTTTTCAAAATGTTGCCGCAGTATCCTCTTTTAGTAAGCTTGCATGACCGGAAAACCATAGTTGTTCCTGAGAAGGTAGTATTTTAATGAAACTGGGTAGTACAGTTTTTTGACGCACGTCTTCCTTGTTGCAGATTGATTTTCCTGTTACCACTATGTGATTTAACTGCTTGACTTACTGCGCCGAATTGTGGTCGATCAGATCAGGTAAGATCTGTCTCTGTCTCTGTTTTTTTAACATATCCTATGAGACAGAAGAAGCTATAATTTTCTTCTGTTTGAACATCGTAGTTGAAACTGAATTATGGGTACATTGACGAGTATTTTTATGCTCTGGTTGCAACAGAAAATTACAAAAACTAAACTGGCGTGCATAAAAGTTAGGCCAGCTTTAAAAGATAATTTAATTTTGGGTTAAGCTCACCTTTGTAGGCAAGCTATTTCTTATAATTACGTATTTTATGTGACAAGAACATCGATCACTAATAAAGAAGTTCTTTATTAGTGATCGATGGACAAGAACAAGAAAATACGCACGGCTACCATTCAAGCTATACAAAATCAGTTTATGTGAATCTCTCATTGTAGGGGAAATGTATACAAAGCGAGAATGTGTCGCCGTGTTTATCTATAATAGTTAACCGTTGGGTTAGGTTAGGAAGTGCTCTGCGGAAAGAATAAGGGAGGTCGAGACCACTCTCCCGACCCGCAGCAGACGTACCGGGCGTCGGCGGAGGGCGGACAACGCCGTCTTCCAGCGCCCCTAAACGGGTCCAGAGGGACGGCGGACTTGGGGACGTTCGCCGCCCCCCATATAACTGGACCCGAGGCGGTAGCGCGTAGTGTTCCGCGCGCGCCCCTATTAGACGTCACGGGGGGAGTACACCACACTCCTCTCGCGGACAAGAGGAGGCCCGCAGACGCGGGCCGGCACTAGCCGGGGATCGTCGGAGGCGCACTAGTTCCCATGATCCCCGGTGCAAGTGTGAGAAGGGAACACCGAGGTGGTTTTTAGTCAGTCGAGTCTGACAGACCCCTCCACCCGCCCCAGGGCGGAGGACATCCATGAGGATTTTCCACGCCGGACCAGAAAAAAAAAAAGTAAGTGGCTGAAAGTTTCAGTGGTTTTTTAGGGTTCCGTATCCAAAGGGTAAAACGGGACCCTATTACTAAGACTCCGCTGTCCGTCCGTCTGTCTGTCTATTTGTCTGTCCGTCGGTTTCCAAGCCGTAGGTATCTCATGAACCGTGATAGCTAGACAGTTGAAATTCACAGATGATGTATTTCTGTTGCCGCTACAACAAAAAATACTAAAAACAAAATAAATATTTAAGCTCCCATTCCTGCCAGGGCTGCGGGACTGTTCGAAAGACATACCGCGGCTCTGGAACACAAAGGGCAAGGAAGGCTCATGAATGGCCTTCCGCTCTGCCCGGAGCGGGAGAAGTCATTTGATGATTTACTAACCGTAAAAAAGGGGGGGGGGGGGGGCTCCCATACAACAATTGTGATTTTTTTTGCCATTTTTGTCTAATGTTGTATAGATAATGGTACGGAACCCTTCGAGCGCAAGTCCAACTCGCACTTTTTTTAGGCCAGTTTTTTTGCAAAAACGACTACAATAATAAATATTAACTTAAAGATCCTGAACAAAAATCATGAAAAACTGGCCCAAAAATCGTCATAAAAGTATACTTTAGTATACCTAAGTAATATTTATCTACTGCACATAAATCATTTTGGATTTTCCGGCTATGACCGCATGCGTACCTAAACAATATTTTATATTCTAAATAGCATAGCTTTATGGACTTATGATATCATCACCTGTGCTGTTATGTAACCTTATCGAAGCCATTGTTAAATAATTTGTAGGCCGTCACAAAGGATGCCTCCTGCCAATAAATATCTTGATTTGAAAATGTTTTGAAATGGTTCTATTTCATCGGTTCGAAGCGTTAAATTTAAATGTTTAATTCATCCCTTTTATTAGTTATCTACGTAAACAAACCTATCAACAGAGCACAGGTGCGTGTGAACTTGCCGCGCGTGAAATTACTGTAAATTTGCTTCGGTGTGGTCTTTAAAAAAATACTGTAACGATTACACGACCCATCTACCCCCACGGCGATTCACTACGGTGACCTCCGTGCGCCATCATCATTTGTCCCTCCCAGCGACATTAGCCCTCGGAGGGATGGTGTTTTTTGTACGATTTTAGAAGAAAAGCTTATTTAGATTAGGTAAGATAGATAGGTAGATTAATTAATGGGGAAATAAATGTTGGAAACAATTAAACTCTAAACAAATCGAAAGAAAAACAGCAAGACAGGTTAGTGATGCCATGGTAGTCAAGAAAATCAAAGCATTTAGTATAAAACAAACCCTACTACATGAACGGACATTTGACATCACTAGAATACCTTTCATTGTGCGCATGCGAAACAATAGGTTGATAGAAATTAATGTCCTGATCGATGTCAAAGAATAGTCGTTAAATGTTTCTCAATGGTCAGCTCCACTGCGATTGGAACGAGCAAGAATTTTCATTTCAGTAAGTAAGACATTAATTACTAAGGAGCAATAAAAATGCCAACGTTGCATGGATGTTTGTTTTCTTGCTGATACTGTTAATATTCCCAAAAAAGCTTTCTCTGATCAAATGTTCATTATCTGCAAAATTAGCAATGACATCACCTTGTTCTCACCTTCATTTGTGTTCTGTTTACTTAAATATAAGAATGGACAGTATAAAGTCACACATCCACATTATAAATGAAGGGTTCGAAAAGCATTACATCAAGGGTGGGATCAAAGTGTGGCGGCCGGCAGGCGGCGCGCGGCGCGGTCCGGCGGGCGCGGGCGCCAAGATCGCAACGATATCGTCGCTAGAACAGTAATCGTCAATAAAATCTCAATTTAGATGGCACCGATACCGTGTGAGTTACGGACGGACAGTCAGCCCGAACACGAAAACTTACTCGACGATGGAATGCGCCCGTGACAGGACCCGCTAACGAATTAGGTACTCACAAGTTTTTTCTTTGACACTTCTAATTTAATTTATTTTTTGTCGTT
Source organism: Lycophotia porphyrea (assembly GCA_950005105.1). Lineage (NCBI taxonomy): Eukaryota > Metazoa > Arthropoda > Insecta > Lepidoptera > Noctuidae > Lycophotia > Lycophotia porphyrea. The sequence goes on from OX465389.1 coordinate 7,405,666, forward strand.
TTATACTTAATGACTTAGGAAAAATGAGCAAATATTTTTGCATGTGATGCATGGTTTTTGTTATTGTTTTCCTTTCATCAGTATGATGAGGGTGTGTGCGGTTTGCGCCTGGGCAAAGGCACGCAAGGGCCTGGTGGTGCACGGTGCCGTACCGTGCTGACCAGCGCACCGCGCCTGCGCCTGCGCCACCTCGTATTAATGACGGCTTGACGCCTCGCCGACAGCGGCACGCCTACGCCTATTTATAACAGACCTTTTTGTCTTTTTGCTCCCACCCCACTGGCCAGTCACAGATAAGAAGGACGTCAAAGTGGGCATTTAAAAATAAATTTGTCGAAAGTGATAAATGATGGATATAACTTTTATTATTTCAAATTAAATTAACGATCCGAACGGAACGTCTACCTTTTCTCACATTAGAAGGATCTTATCTGGAATGATTGCTTCCATTACCTCGGAGAACGGACACGTTGTTTTGTAGGTAAGGGAAGATAAAGAGATTAATGCGTAAAGCAATTAATTTTGATTGAGGTGTGTTTTATTAAGTAATTGTTTTTGTTCCCAATGTGGATTAGAAACGCACCATGAAGTTCCGATTTGTTGTTGGTAGTGTTTTTTTAGCAGTGTATTGTTTAAGTTATGGTCGTTTTAGCTAAGAACTAACAAAAGCTTATAACGTATCAGATAAAGTAATTTAGTTCCAAACTTCTGTCACACACTTATAATTTCACGATATTAGGGTGACACAAGAATGTTAAAAGTCAGAATGAAATGTTATGAGTGTTTCGGAACTATGTTCGCCGTATGCCTCGTTCCCACAGTGTGCTTTAATACATTTTCCATGTTCCAGTTAGCGCCCCATAAATTGATTAAGGGTCAGCGGCGACTCACAATAGTTTTTTGTGACGCAAGACAGGTAATTCTATCCTAGGACTAGCACATTTCATAAGAGATGGAAATCAAAATACGTACTTTTCACAACATCTCTAGGTTATTTTTTTATTCGTTTGAGATTTAAAGGTAAGTACTTTTTCGTCAGCGATTAATCTTTAACACATTTTGGTGTTAAATCAACATAATGGAGTGAACTAATTTCCTGTCTGGAAATGGGTGAAGGGAGGGAGTACGATTTCCCTAAAAGCTTCTGTTCCAGTCACCACTGTTACATCAATCATTCAGTTCACTAACGTGAAAACATTTTCTTAACAAAGGAGTAACAAGCTTTTAAAAACGTTCCAATCGATTTATTGTATGTACCTTATTCGTATCCGTAACTCGGCACTTTCTTATATTGTTCTACTTGGTTATAATAAAAAGGTTTTACTTCGGTTAGGTACTTAAATTTTCAGGATTCCCAACAGACAAATATTATTCAAAGAACTTTATTGCTGAAACAAACATAGATAAATGCTTGCTCTATAAAATGGCTTTTCCAAACAATAAGTCATTTCTTTTTACATTGCTGTTGTTTTTATTTTTATTTAATGTAAAAATTAAATTTATGAAATATAGAAACGATAATAATAAGCTAGGTAGATACCTTCTCTATTTGTTTTGTCCTGTTTTAAATAGAAGAAAAAGAAGAATATGTAGAAAGCAATTGATGTTGGTGTAATGGTGTTGTGGATTTGGTTCTTTTCTCTTTTTGATATTGAGTTGCTAACTGCATTTTGTGGAGAGTTTATACAGTTTTTCTCATATGTTTATTAACTATTTTGATTTTGACGCAGTCCTCAACAGAACCGACACAAAAGAAAAAAATAAAATTGAACCGTTGATCGTCTTCATTGCTAAGCAAAAACTTACACTCGACATATAGAAAGACAAAAGTTATAATAATAGACAGAAAAAAGTGAGAAAACGCTAGAATATTTCGCTTTTGTGTTATGAATGGAAGCTATTTGGACCGTCGGTCCATTCAAAGTTTTTAATCCCAGAGTAACTTCCTTTCATCTGCTAGTCATCCGGCCACCAGAGGAGTTGATGACATACTTGAAGATGGTGAGAAATGAGCCAGGCAACCGGAAGAATGCTCCGTAAAGAATACCTGAAATGCACTCTTAGAAACGATAAGAGTTGAATAGTGAAGAGAAAGCATATTACGATTCTTTAAAAAAAATGTATATATTGTTTTTAATGCTATAGGCACACATGACATAGCTGGACACAGTATATCACAAAGCACGGATATCTGGCCGGTATGAAGTCAACCAGTAATTTAGGCTGGGAGTTTTGGTAGGTTCGAACAAAAAAGCGCGAGGTGACAATATAAATAACAATTTGGCCCACCCCGTTCGAATGTGGTTCGCTCGGATTAGCATAAGAATGCCGCATCATGAACGCCCACGACCCTACACTGTCCCTCGTTGTCTGTTTATACGTCGAATTTAATTTTGATTTACGATCCTCCACACAATTGTAAGTAAAACATTTTTCGATGAAATGAAAAAGGCGGCAGTTCCAGTTAAAAGCTAGCATGCTTCTACAGTATCTTTGTTTTCTCACTTTGATAGGCAGAGATGAATCGATAATTAGTCCTAAACAATGCAGAATAATAGCAATTTTCGTTCATTTTCAGGTTTCAAAACAATGGTTGCTTAGGGCGAAACAAGCTTTTCTATACAAGAATGTAGGTACTTTTTACTTAGGCATGCATGTAGTATAATTTGTGAAAACTCTAAGGCGTACGTTCTCTTTATAAAAATGTATTGCAATATTAACACTGAAATCTGGATAGCCTGAATGCCAAGGGGTCTCCTCACTCATGAGTCATCAGTTCATGACTACGTCACCCGGTTAAAATACCCGCCAAGTCATATTATTTAGTTTTCAGAATCAACCTAAGTTTGAAACTAAATAAAGACATGAATCTAGGCAAAGGTATGATTTTGACTCGCTTTAGATTTAGCAGGTTTCGAAAAACCATAAAATATTGTGGAGATAACTCATTTTGGTCAAAAAGCTTTCTATCGCTTTGTTCAGAGATTCTTAGATTTCAATTAATTGTAGTCTCACCAAAGTTAGAAAACTTGTTTTTTTTCCTGTAATTATTTTGACTGTCGATCGCTTCCAATAAAAGCTTCAATTCCAACAACGTTTGATTCAATCTGAACCCCTTTTAAATAACTTAATAAAAGAGGTCTGGGAATATAATTTACGATCAACATCAGGGCGAATTAAAGTGCTTCTTAAGATTCCTTTATGCAAATATTGTTAAAAATATCGCCTGCCTCTGACGATTAAATTAATTGAGGTAATACTTGCTTTTGGCATATTCGAGCATTAATTTGATAAATGAGGGTTAATCAGATCATCTACCTAATTATTTTAAACAGCTCATAAACAAAATCGTCGGGCGTTCCGTTTAATTAATGCTTATCTCGGTGATTCGTTGTTATTCGAGCACGATGATTCAAAAAGTATTTCAGACATCTGGGATGGAAGGCAGACCTTGAAAGTTTGTCTAGAAGAAAAAGACCAATGGTAGAACTTATACCTAGAAAATTATCAACAAAAATAAAGCAGCAATTACATCTATACTAATATTGTAAAGACAGATTTTTTTCTTGTAACATTGTATATAGGAGGTAATCTCCGGAACTAAAAATAGTAAAAATAAAAGCAGTAAAAATTTTTTTCGCTGATTAAAGGATACATTAGTCGTGGGTACTTTATGCTATAAATTATATTAATATCATGCAAACTAGCCGAGTTATAACAATTTTTGTGGACGAATTCGCGGGTGTAGTGCTTGTATGCCTTATGTAGGTAAACTGTGTCAATTTTTTTTTTTAATAAATTAAGTACAAACCCATAAAAACCGTTTAACAATACAATTTTCAAATGCCCTAAGATCTAATCAAAATAAATAAAATAATAAACGACGGTGCTCAGTGTTAATATGCATTTAAGATAATATATTTAACCATACAAAAATAAATGTCCACCTAATAAATCGTGCGGGACCTTATCGACTTTCGAGACGCGACAGTAAGGACTCGATAAGGATGTGGGTCCATTCGGTATGAGGGTTTCGTGTCTCTTAACTTTTTGGTTTACGTTAAGTTTCCTTTTACTTTTGTATGGTGGGACTTCTTTGATGTCGAATTTGGTTTTAGTGACTCGTGTAGGTTTGGAACGGGCGCGAGCTGACCGTAATCGGCGTTGCATCTTAATTTAGTTGTCTTGTATTGTGGGAGGCGGCGGCGAGCGCGTTGTGGCCGCTGTGGGACATAACCTAACCCACTGTGGAGGTAAAGGACGCCGTGCCCGACTGACGCATATATCCCTATATTTATTACACACTTGTATAAAAACGAATGATTTTATTGGCTTAATTGGGATCAAAGATTCTGTAGATAAATAGACCACTGAAGGGTCACAAGCTGTAATTTCTTAGACATTGAATAAAAGCAGCACTTACCACATTGACGAACTCTTGAAAAGTAATTGCGTTGCTCGTTGCACTCTGTGCTTTGTCCAGGAGAATCTGGAAGGAAAAACAAACCAGTCTTAAAAAATACCCTGAAGACATCCTCATAATAATCACCTGAAAATATTTTCTTAATGATTACTACTGGATGGTAGTGCCAAAGATTTAGCAAAAACAATAATATGAAAACTCAAAAAAAAGTAGGTATGGATATTTTAGACTAAGAAAGAAAGCTTTAAATTCAACGGAATAGTAAGGTGCCTACCTCACGCTTATGCGGTGGCACCTGCGCTATAAAATCTGGATTTTGAAGGGTTTGTAAGAAATCTGGCCATGGTATCTCACCAAAACCCTCTGGATCAAACTGCAACAAACGAAAGCAATGTAGTATTATAGACAGACCTACCGTAATACTTATTAAATATGACGAGCACCCCAATTTCGAAACATACTTTTCTACCACAACCCGTAGGATTTTAAAGGAAATTATTTAAGGAAAAACTTCATAAATGTTTGAAAAAACTGTCTCCTCGATTTTTACATACCTACGAAGTATGAAAAAGCCAACTTTAACTTTATAATTATGTTCATTTATAAAGAAAAGCGTTTGAATAAAAAGAACACCGAATATCAGAGCGAGCGAAGCGAGCCCGAAATTAGCACTACTTACCTCGGGTAGGTTAGATTTTTTAAACATTCATACATAACTAGGAGTTATTTACATAGGTTCTTCGTCAAGAAAAGCAGAAAACTTTTAAGAAATAAAAACTTGCATGAGCGAGCGAAGCGAGCTCGAAAATTTTAGTACTCCTTGGATGAGTTTGGCTATTTTTGTTCATTCATGAAAAAATGACATGACGTAGCTACCTATTAGCGAGCGAGAACATTTTAGCATTCCGCCTCGGATGGTTTCTCTATAGAAGTTCGGCTTTACGCCTGCATACGGCCGTGCTCTTTTATTCCTTTTACTTTGTCATTGATTTCTACTGTCATTCTGGCATTTTGTCATCTATCTATCTATTTAAACAAAAATCAATTGATTGCTACATGTATGTGATGTATGACGAGGCCGTGGCGGGTCGCTAGTTTAAAACAGATTATTGAAATTAAGAGAGAGCAGCGGTGGCCCAGTTGTAGCGACCCCGACTTACGAACAGTAAGTCGTGGGTTCGAACCCAGGCAGGCGCATTACTTTGTGTAATTTATTTCATCACCACTGCTCTCAAAAACGGTGAAGGAAAACATCGTGAGGAAACCGGCATGTCCTAGAACCAAAAATTCGAAGACATGTGACATCTACCAATCCGCATTGGGCCCGCGTGGTGGATTATAGCCCACTCCCTCTCATAGAGAGGAGGCCTGTGTCCCAGCAGTGGGAACATTATAGGCTGATGATGATGATGATGATTGAAATTCAGCCAATACTTGCATTCAAAGCGCTAGTAAAGTTTATAAAATAACGTTGAGATTGAGAATGTATTACACACAATGATGAAAAACTGTTCAAGCTCTCTGGATGTCTTCCGTGTTATTCACATGTTTTTTCGAGTATATAGTATCCGAATCTCTAAACAACAGCCGATAAAGGTCAGGTACACGGGTGACTTGGTAAAAGCAGTGGATGCGCTCATTAATTGAATCCCGTCCCGATACGGTCACGTACTCGAGCCCTTGATTATGATTTCACAGTGGCACCCCGAACGTCATAACACGTCAGTCGCACTTCACACATGTGCCTTATTTTCATGTATTTCCCAAAACACTGGCACAAAAAATAAGAAGCGCCCCTTCTGCGCTATCTGAAGTATCGCACTATCTCAATGTGTACTACGTGACGACAAAACTTTTGATCCGCGCGCCACCGCCTCCTTTATCCACTTATAAAACATTTTATATCCCGCTTCTGTACATTTTAATAAGTCAAAAACAAAGAGTATTCTTTGAAATTTGTTTCCGTATCCTAAACGACAGTTTTTATGAAATATGCGGGTTGTAACTCATACCTTATGCGACAGAGTTGCCACTTTTACGAGCTTTTAAAATAATTATCGTCATTTCATATTCATAGAGTCAACAGTACCGGCTTTTTACGAGCAATACCATTTATAAATAACAAAAATAATAATTAACTTATCAATACTTAAGGTATACGTACTGTAGTGTTTGTTAGTGAGCTACCACTAGTTATCCTATATTTTGACTAACATATTGCCTGCGATGTCCTCCGTGTAGACATCGAACTGCTCATTCCGTGTTGATAGGAGGCTTTTTTAGGGGTCAAAACTCCAATAAATCTTGAAACATGTGTTTTATAGAAACTGAAACTGAAATTATATTTTACTGAAAACCAAATGATTTTTGTTGCTTTACTAATAAAATAAGGATTCTCATACAAACGTTCATCGCTTATTTGACCTCTTTCGGTTGGGCTACATAGATGAGACACAATTGCACAGGCATAATATAGAGCTAGCGTCCACAAAAGTGAGGTGGTCTAGGCTCGGCTTATTATACGCTCGGCTATTTAAAATACCCTTTATTTATTCTAAATCAGCAGCTCTTTAAATTTTAGTCCCTGCGTTGAACAAATACTTAACACAATTCAAAGATAATAATAATCTTTCTGTTTACCAACACAACAGGTAGCAAAATAAGTTATATCTATCGAACGTGGCATCAACCTGGTCGCGCTGTCAACAGAATAATATATTACGGTTCAACCCTAAATTCGCAACATCTCGTCAATGCCAGGAGTTTATTTTTTCAGGTACCTACATTTACTTCCTTGTTGTACGATTGTGTTAACAGAAAAGCTTTAAGGTTTAACAAAAAGTTTGGAATAAGTACTCACTCTATCAAACAGGAGGCGCCATTTCTGCAAAAATAAAACACGTAAGTTAAGAAATAATTAATAAAATTGCAAAACTAATTAGAAGATGTTTTGATCCAAATAAGCGTTCAGTTCTATATAATTAAAATAAAACATTATATCAATACCTACCATTAGATTCATTCAAAACAATGAGGTCCCACACATGTTTTAAACGTACATTAACCTTAAAACTAACTGTAACATAATTAAACAAATATTCCTGCGATGACGTAAACTACTATTGTTTTAAGGCACGGCCACATTAATATAAATGTTCATAAACTTACATCATGCATCAACTCCCGGCGTATTTCCGCCTCGTCCAACTCCGAGCCGAGGTCCGTGTGGTCCGTGTCGTACAATGGTTCTGCTGCCCGGGATATGGAGCCGAGGGAGTCCCGGGCTGAGGCAAGCGAGCCCGTGACAGTGGGCAGCACCCCGGCCTCGATCCCGGACTCCATGGAGGTGTTGGTCGAGAGGATAGTGGCGGCGGGCGGCGCGCGCATGTCGCCGCCTGCGCCACTGCCCACCCACACAGACATGCTGCTTGCAACACCATCCACACTACTGGACTTGCCCTTTACAATAACTCCCTCGATATCATATTAAACTGGCTTGACAGTCAACTATTACGTCAACTATCGATATCTACTTATAATTATTCGCAATATTTTCTTTGGACAGATTTTGGGACCGAAACTGTATTGCTTGGACGCTTTTAATTTTGGACTTCAGAATTTTATGGAAGGAAAACTGTTACATAATAACAATTTACTAGATTCTATGTTTGGAAGATTATAAGGCACGTTGTTTGATATTCTTCGCCTTGATGCACCTGAAACAACGATTAAGTACAAGATATTTTATCATAAAAACATTCATCAGATATCCCAAGGTTATAGAATTGAGGAAACCGACCCTCACCCTAATTTTTATTCGTCTGTACAAATTGTACTTGACCTCTTTAAAAACAATAGCCTATCGTAAAAAGTCTTGGGATTGCTGATTTTAAAAGCTTTACTGTTTTTAACGACTACATCCGTCCCTTAGTTATAAAACCTAAGACCTCTGCCTCTTATTTTGTTTGCAATGTTAATAACTAATAAATTAATGCAGTTGATAACGGCTTCCTGTCACTCGTAGGGAAACCAGAGGCTGGACTAGACCAAAGTTCGTAGATAGCGATATTCTGCAAGGATCAAACAACATCTCATTTACAGTCTTGCGTTTACTGAGCATCCCGATTGCACTCTGGTGCAATTTACGACATAAAATCAAATTTTCTGAGCACCGAGATAGCCAATCAGCTGAGGGAGGGAAACGTGAGCGGAGCGCTGCGGGCCAGAGGGCTTCAACCCTCTTGACGTTGCCATAGCAACGGGCCGCAATTTCATACCCCGCTTAACACAAGGCTTATTTGCCGTACACGTGTTTATTAAGAATTTCTTGTGTTCTTTCTTTAAACGTTATGTTTGGAATTAAATAATCCACGTCAAATTATAAACGAATAGGTACTATAATGTTAAAAAAGTACCTCGTATGGTTATGTTTAACCACACACTTGTTCATTACACTGTATAATAATTTAACTCTACCTTCATTTCCCATGTTTTAGTATCTAATTGTAAACTTAAAGCATAATAAATTTATCAAGAAAAGGAGCCATGGTGACAATATTTTAAATCAAATACTTAAGTATTTAAAAAAAACAGACATCGTTTGTTTTCCCTTAATCAACATAACCAAAATCGGTCACTTACCTTTATCTTTTCTAAACGTTCTCACCACTATCATAAGGGTGACTTCACACGCGGCTCCATTTCCAAAATATCACTTATTATTATATTTCGTGTCAAGAACACATTAGACTTCCAAACGCGGTGGACATTTAGTTATATTATGTCAAAACACTTCGTATGCCAGTGAAAGTGAGAATGGCGTCCAGATTTCAGCGCATGCGTGCTGCTGAGAATCACAAGAGGGTGCTTGCCATGAAATATGTATAGGCACCTTTCAAACGAGCGGTTTTGGTATCTAAGCATAAGTCAAGAGAGTGTTTTCCAGCTTTCTTTATGTTTAGTTTTGCAATAGATAAAGTTAGATTAGTTAAGATTTGGTTAGACGGACAGAGGTAAGATATTGTTGAGGTTTTGTTAGTTTAAACTTTACTAGTACAAACAAGACGCCAGTACATCAAGCTACTACAATCTGTCAAATAGGTTTAATAGATTTTCAACATTATCGCCAAGTCATAGGTCTTGAGTTCGAACCCAAGACACGCACCTTTGATTTTTCTGACTCATGTGCGTATTGTATAATTATCACTTGCTCCGGTGAAGGAAAACAACGTGAGGAAACCAGCATGCCTGAGAGATATTTCTCGACGGCGTTTAAAGCCAAGTCAGAGGCCCATGGGCGGCATAAAAACTGTTTAGGTATTAACCATACGATAAAGAAAGAAACATTATCGCTATACAATTGGGTTCAAGGTTGATTGGGAATATTTTACAGTTTCGGGTAGCTTGATGCTTGGCGTCTGCACAAGTTTCATATGGCTGAAAAGTGAATCTGTCTAAGTGTACGTGCGGCAGTTAAAATGGGTTCATAATGTTCATATTTCATAAGTACGCTATTTTCTACTTTGTACATGAATGAACAATTTGAATATTATGATTATCGCAAAGGCAGAAAAACTAGCTTAGCTTACAACTTCAGATATTTACAGAATGTCCATGGAAAAATCTAAACCTAGTTCCTGTTTGATAATATTGATAACTTATTAATAAGTATAAAAGTTTTGTGTTCTTCTCAAATCAGTCATAATATGCGCCTGCGCGTTCATAAAGAGCAAGTCCTAGCACCAGTGTAATCCTTGGATTTTCCCACCATGGAAGGCGTTGAAATTGAGTGTTGATGATTACATGATGAGTACTCATCGTCTTAGCTTTCCGTAATTGATTCTGTTAAATTTCTTCTGCAGATTTGAATACTTTTTTGGTCACTCTAATTTAAAGAACGATTGTTTTTTTTTGTTTTGTTTTTATTGGCAACACTTCTACAAAACGCCAAAATATTTGGTTTCGTCGCGGACATTATAATGCAGTGAAAATTATGTAAGAAAAACAAAAATTAAGCGAAATTCCGTGTTGTGAAAGCGATTTTTCGTGATACGTAAGATTATTATGCCTACTGGGCGTGCTGCTCTGTTGTTGCGGCGTCTCTCGACGGGAGATAATAGGTTGAAAAGTCTCAATTTGAATCAAAATACTACGAAGGAACCGCTCGTTGCCAACCCGGTGTGCAGTACTAGGGATTTAGGCTTGCCAAAAAGGTATGCTATAGTTGTGATATATTATATTTTATGATTATATTAATATTTTCCAAAATAATTTGTACTCTGCCCAGCTGTATCCATAACATTTCATCTTAAAATGTTCTACTGTAAGGTGACCTTGTTTTTGTTTACATGTCGTGTTTACGACGATTGAAAGAGAAGGGAGCCATTGTCGCTTGTTTGTCATTAGGGTTTGTAAACTTCTTTTCAATAGGTACTATACAATGGTGTCCCACAGATTAGGTGTCCGTCTACAGTCATTATGTAATTAGGGACTGGTTAATAAAGTACTAAGATTTTTTTAATTGTGATCATTGACACTAAGCTTATTTAGGGCTCTTTATGTATTTAAATGGAAATGAAAATTACATAAACCTAAGCGTATAATACAATACTTAAACCTAAACTCACACCTTTTTCTCTTGGGTAGGTAGAAACCACAGAATGCCACCTGCTACAATCCATAAATATTCTGAAGGAAATTGTGTCATCATTGTTAAGCTGACTCTCCTGTTAAGGACTGGCCCTCATTATCCACACATAGAGAAGTGGCAGGCTCTATGGTGAAATTTAGGCTTTTGAAAGAAAAGAGGATGTATCGGTGTGTGATGTGAAAATAAATGATAAGAGTGTGGAGCAAGTGAATGAGTTTGTATATTTGGGCAGTATGTTTACAAGAGATGGAAAGATTGACGAAGACGTGGAAAGGAGAGTAAATGCGGGAAATAAAGTGAATGGTGCTATACATACGATTGTGACCAACCAGTCGATGTCAAATAAGGCTCGTCTCGCTGTTCACAATGGTGTGCTGGTGCTTACACTTATGTATGGAACTGAGTGTTGGGTATGGCAAACGAGGCATGAAAGTAGAATTAATGCTGTGGAAATGCATTCCTTGCAAAGCATGTGTGGTGTAACTCTGAATGATAAAGTGAGCAATGAGGTTATACGGAAACGTTGCGGCTTAAAAGAAGATGTAGTGACAAAAATTGAAAAAAGTATGCTTAGATGGTTTGGTCATGTGGAGAGGATGAGTGATAGGCGACTAACAAAAGGTATTTACAAGGCAGATGTGAGTGGCAACACCGGGAGGGGACGCCCTAGAAGAACATACGCTGACCTCGTTGGTGAGGTTCTTCAGAAAGGTCAGGTGCGTAGTGCTCGCAACCGGCGTGCGTGTATGACCAGATGTATGAACGTGGACCAGGCAAAAGGAGTATGTAAGGATTGTAGCAGGTGGCGTTCTGTGGTTTCTGCCTACCCCCATGGGAAAAGAGCGTGAGTTTATGTATGTATGTATAAGTACAGGTCTTTTTTCATCAACTTGAAGACACAAATTAACAAGCAAAACCCAGTTTGATGTTAAAGTAAACGATAAGCAAGCTCCTTTAATTCTTCATGTACTTATTAAATAGTCACATGATAAGAACTCATAAAATAATATATCTTTACAATTATTTAATGCCAAAAAGCATGATTGTGGAATTAAATCATTTATAATAATTCATGTATAAGAAGGTAGCACTCTCATGGACTGAAAGTGTTAAAAACAAGCCGAGAAGATAAATATCTGTGAATATTTTTTTATTATTTATCATCATTTAAGTAATAAACATCCAAAAGGACACACTGACAGTAACAATGAAACAATGCCTTCTTTTCAAAGTAGGAAAAGAAATAATTTATGTGCTAATTCATTTTTTCAGGCTATCAACATTTGGACCAAATAATATAGCAGTTCCGCAGCTCACGAGGAGTTTCAGTGACAATAAGATTATAATGGCAACTCCGGATGCTCCACCTAAAGAACAACCAAAGCATACCAATCGTTTAATCTCTGAGAAATCTCCTTATTTACTTCAACATGCTCACAATCCTGTCCAATGGTACCCATGGTGTCAAGAAGCCATTGACAAGGCTAAGAAGGAACAAAAACTTATATTTCTCTCAGTAGGATATTCTACATGCCATTGGTGCCATGTCATGGAGAAAGAATCATTTGAAAATGAGGAAGTAGCGAAAATAATGAATGAACACTACATAAACATCAAAGTAGATCGTGAAGAAAGACCTGATATTGATCGAGTTTATATGTTATTCATATTGGCCACAACTGGTAGTGGTGGATGGCCAATGTCAGTCTTCCTTACGCCAGACTTACGCCCTGTTGTTGGCGGTACATACTACCCCGTTGAAGACCATTGGGGCAGGCCAGGTTTCAAATCTCTACTATTTGATCTAGCCAAGAAATGGAAAGCTAATCATAAAATGTTTTTGGAAACAGGTCAGAGTTATATAGAAGCAATGCAACAAATTTCCTTAGTTGACTCAAAAACTTCTAGTTTAGTTTCTGGAGACGCAACCTGGGAAAAATGCATTCGCAGATATATGACGATTTATGAACCAGAATTTGGTGGATTTGGAAAAGCACCGAAATTTCCACAAGCTTCGATTTTTAATTTTCTTTTCCATTATTATGCTCGTGACAAAAAAAATGAAGAAGGTAAAAAATGCTTGGATATGTGTCTCTACACTTTGACCAAAATGGCTAAGGGTGGCATTCACGATCACATATCTAGCGGTTTCGCGCGTTACTCAACGGATAATGATTGGCATGTGCCTCATTTCGAAAAGATGCTTTATGATCAGGCACAGTTAACCGTTGCCTACACGGACGCTTTCCTCGCGACAAAAGATGAATTTTACGCCGAAGTTGTTCGAGATATCATAAAATATGTAAACAGAGATCTAAGACACGAATCTGGCGGATTTTACAGTGCTGAAGATGCCGACTCATACCCAGAGTTCGGAGCTGCTCATAAGACAGAAGGAGCGTTTTGTACATGGGAATACAAGGAACTAAAATCTCTACTGGAAGACAAGAAAATTAATTCAGTCTCGTACTTGGACGTTTTCTGCGACTACTTCAGTGTTGAAGAGGATGGAAATGTTGATCCCAGAACTGACCATCATGGAGAACTTACCAATCGAAACGTATTGATAATTTACGGTAGTAAGGAAGATACAGCTCAGAAATACGAACTGACTATAGAGCAATTCAATCAAATTATATCCGAGTGTGTCCAGATATTGTATGATGTGCGCCAGAAGCGGCCTCGTCCGCATTTGGACACAAAAATGCTCTGCTCTTGGAATGGCTTGATGATAGCTGGCTTAGCACAAGCTGGTCAAGGGCTGGGAGAGAAGCAATTCGTGGAAGACGCTATCAAAACTGCTGAGTTCATACAAAAACATTTGTATGATGAATCAAAAAAGATATTATTACATTCTTGCTATAGAGCTGAAGACGGTTCAATCGCCCAAATGTATGTTAAAATATTTTTTTTTAATATCAGTTCGAAGCGTAATATTCGCACCTAATAATTATTTAACTGTTTACAGTGCCGAACCGATTAAGGGCTTCCTGGACGACTACGCGTTCTTGATCAAAGGCCTCTTGGACCTGTACGAGGCGTCGCTGGACTTCCGCTGGTTGAAGTGGGCGCGCGACTTGCAGCAGAAACAGAACGAGCTGTTCTGGGACGACGTCCATGGCGGTTATTACACCAGTTCTGCGGATGATGCTAGTTTGGTGCTGAAACTGAAAGAAGGTAATTGTATACACGTAAACTTAAATGGGTAGCTCCGAAAAAAAATAATAATGAGCATACTCAAAATGTGAGATGTACTGCTTCAAACACTCATCTTGCGACAGCTGAAAGGACAAAGAAACGACCAAATAAAATACCTACTGAAAATTCGGAAAATCAAAACAGCCGTAATATTTTTCTACTAGCTTTTAAGCTAGTAGAAAAAGCTAATTGATTTTAGTACTAGTAATTGCTAGTTTATTTAACGCAATTTATTGCGTTAATCAACAAAATCTACGTTAAGATAAATATCAAAATGTAATAAGGTGTAGTAAGGCGTGGCTGTTTGCAAGGTTTAAAGTAACTTAACCAAACCTAACATTAGTATTTTTGTCGCAAACTTAGTATCTTTTCAGAAGTTTGTTTTTTTTTAGAAAAGTTTATTTTTTTCGTAGAATTGTAATTTGAATAAGCTCATGTTATACAACATTTTTTGCCGGTTAATTTTGTATAAATTTTTCGGTAATTCATTGTAACCAAGCTTAGTATTACGGTCAACCACAGATCGTTGGAAGTTTATTTATTTTTTCGGAAGCTTTATTATTTCCCAAATTCAATTTAACAAAAGTTCAGCTTTGTACAACACTTCTATGACTTCCACCTACAACTCGATGTGCCATTTTAACGCCCGGACATATGGCTTACAGTTTTCTGGTTATTTAATCCCTTGACACATGTCATTCAGACCAAGATGGCGCTGAGCCATCAGGCAACAGCGTGGCCTGCCACAACTTGCAGCGCCTCGCGGCCTACGCAGACAAGAGCGCAGAGGCCGACGGCGGGAACCGCGAGCGGGAGATGGCCATGATAATACTGAAGGCTTTCTCTAAGAGACTCGACGATGCGCCCACGTCGCTCCCTGAGATGATGTCTGCGCTCATGTTCTTTAATGATTCTCCCTATAAGGTACGCTCAATACTCAGTCATTTCTTGCATTCCCCTATGTATGATAGTAATTTATTTTTATTAAATATAATGAAGTCGTTCTACCCCTAAAGTTTGTTAAAGGAGTTCCTTCGTTTAAAGTATCCTATCGTGCACAGCTAACTAGCAGAACGCGTAGCATGACCAATTCCATCTCTTCTACCAACAATAGACAAAGGTCTTTCTATAAAACTCGACATGTCTTCTGCCCGAGCACCCGTAGACTCGAGTTTCACTTAGTGTTGGTAAAACTGGGTATTAGGCTTTGAGTTAGGTGTCACTTAGTGTTGGTGAAAACGGGCATTAGGGCCTGAGCTAGGTGTCACTTAGTGTTGGTAAAAACGGGCACTAGGCATTCAGTTAGGTGTCACTTAGTGTTGCTGGGTATAGGCCTCACCTTTTTTCTGCCACACTTCCCGGTTTTGTGCATCCCTTATCCATGCTTACGACGATAGAAATTCTACAATCTGTCATTTTGTCGATTCTTCCGCCGACAAAACCTGTTTCCACTGAGAGACTAGAGAGGAAACTTTTAAAACGTAACTTATTAGCCTGCATACCTATTTATTGTTATTAGACGTTACGATACGGTGTTCATGTGTCGAATTTTCTTGTTTATCGGGTGTAGTGTTTAATAGGAACATGATTGTCAGTGGAAATTAACGGATCGAATAGTTATCATACCACAACTGTTTACCACTAAAATAAAATCGTCCTTTCTGACGGAGTTTCGATGACGGCAGCAAATTTCAACGGAGACTACGGTGAGTCCCAGGAGATATTTATTATGGAGCACCTCTCCGTTGCCTCACCCACATAGTCCAATGGGTCGGCAATTGGCCAAGATAGGGATTTGATTTGCAATACCAAGTACTTGACGTGCTCTCCAAGGCGCGAGTTAATTACGCTTCTTAAATCCATACTAAAAAAAATACAAATCAAATGTGCTGTTAATAATTTTTCTTATAACTAATTGCTAATACATATAATGATTCGAAATGGCGCGAGAAAAGCGTTCGTGGAAGAAATTGGGAGAGCCCTTTACCCAGAAGTGTCACACCACCTGCGCCGCGGTCTACCTTGACGGCGATTTCCTCCGATAGGCGTCCAGTGGGTGACGATCATTGCCCGCGCTTATAAGATCTTATATGCGCGCGCGTCAATACTCATACGAGTTGCGTAAAGAGTGTAGGTAAAGGCGCGTCTTTATGCGCTTCCTAATTCGTCAAACAATGATATGCCTTATGTTGTTACCGCAGGTGCTGATAGCGGGCGGCTGCTCGGACCCGCGCACGCTGGAGCTGGTGCGCGTGGTGCGCTCGCGCCTGCTGCCGGGCCGCGTGCTGGCGGTCGCCGACCCGGCCACTGAGTCCATCGCCGGTAACCTTTTTTTTTTTAATAACGTTGTTTCACGCTAGTAATTTCTCCTGTATCGTGAGTGCGTTCACAAACATTTAAACTAACATGCACATACAGCCAGACCCGGAACAACTATCTGTAGGCCAAACAAATATTTGTTCCGTGCGGGGATCGAACCCGCGACACGCAGCGCAGCAGTCAATCGCTCAGCCACTGCACCAACCATGCCGCCAAATGTTCTGTGTTGTTATGGTTCATTTTTATATAAAACGACACTGCACTTAAAATGGATAAGTCAAAGTTCGTTTTATAGATCTCAGCCTTAAACTCTTTTAAATAAAATTAGAACATACTTTAGACATGTCATAGTTATGTAAAGACAAGATAGAAGCGTTAGTTCAGATTTTAGTCACGCGCAAAAACAGCGTTGTAGAACTATAGTCTTGATGCCACCTTAACATAACATCTGGCCTGTAATCCCGGAAGGTTAGTCAGAGGTGTACCTAATAGTACACTGTACACCCACAATTCGCCAGGTATGTTGCAAGTCCCATGTAATAAGAGGCGAGCTTCGCGAGCCAGACTTCGTGGCTGCTACTGAGATATTCCTGATAGAAAAACCTAATAGCACTTTGCCCGACCCGAGAATCAAACCCTGGACTTCGTTTCTCAACAGTGGCGCTTGCGACCAACGAGGCAATCCATCTTATATTAAATACTAATTTTCAAACCTCAGTCATTGGTAAAATATTGCAATGCCTATGATCATCTGGCAACACATCAACGGTTTGTTATTAACCTTTTTTATGTTTGTAAATGAAACATTCCCCAGTGCTGAGCCGCATCTGGTCGGCGGGCGACGTGCCCGTGGCGTACGTGTGCCGGCGCTACGCGTGCTCGCTGCCCGTGACGGACGCCGCACAGCTCGAGACCCTGCTCGACGAGACGCCCGCCGCGCCCCCTAACAAGATCAAATGAACTACATGGAAAATCATCTTGTTTTGTATAATATACCCATTCACCATATTACTCATCAACTATTTATTCACCATGTATGCGAAAACATAAGTCATGTTACGTGCAAATTGTCAGCAGTTGATATTATTTGTAGTCCCAGTTATTTTACCTCTGATCTTGCATCGCTATCAAAATTACAATGACCTTTATTAAGGTTTCTGTGGAGTTACTACTGTCAAAGGTAAGATAATTGAGGTTAAACCGGTCTCTTGTTAAGCTATATTGAATGGGAATGTTATAAAAACAATTACGATGGACGTTTATAAAATTTAATGTAATACTTGCAGCGAAATCGTTTTGGTGTTACTGTGCTACTTACCACGTCATACTAACTTTACATCGTGCAGCTTATTAACCTAGTCATCATGTAACAATAACGTCAGTGACCTTATCATTGTTAAAGAGTTACATGGATATTTTTGCGCTCGAATATTGTTGATGGTTTTGTTAAATGTATTGAAAAACCAAGATGGCGGGGTTACTTCCAATTTTGATCACGCGCAAGAAGATCCTAGTGTATTATGGGGATGATCCCGTGACCGCCAGTCCTACGTCATTTTATAAATGATGTAACCTTTTCTGTGGAAGTACCTTACTTAAGATAAGAAAGATATACTATTGTGAAAAGTTGGCCGTGGTGTCTTTGGCAGGTATTAGGTAACAAAGCATACATTTTTATATTAAGTACTACAACTATGTCTGCCAGTGGAATTGAACCATCAAAACTGTCTGGCGCCTTGGGAAATGGCTTCAAATAGTTGCATAAATAAAATTCAGATTTCATGAAATAACGTAGGTTCAGATACAATTTATCATACTTTAATGGTATCTGGCGGAGGGTTTCCACCACACAGTGTCTGGCAATGAGATGAATCATTATTCTATCCATTATGTAATATCATAAATCACGTTTTATAGTGTATTGTTCAGGATCTTTCGAAAGAGGTTCTCTGACATGAAAGATATATATAGCACTCTGTCATGTTGGTTTAGTGACGTAAATTAGCAGCTATTCAGCGCACCTTTGTTACCCGATACCAACCAAAGCCACCACAACCAATTTTTATAATAACTAATCGTTCTTACCTGTAGTACATATCGTACCAGCTTTTATAAAATGACATAGGTAGGCAGTTTCGGGATCTTAGCCCATTAGACGTTGAACGCTAGTTTTGGGAGTCTCATGACAATAGTTTTAGTAATTTCAGTAATCTCTTAATATTTAGTATATTCCATGTACATATCTAAGTATATCTCACCACTACCAGTATACTATGTAGTTAGATGTAGGTAATGTATATTTTCGCGGAGTCTTTTGGAAGTCTTAATAAAAATCAATGAAAGGATAGAAATCTCGAATTGGAGTTTCGGAAATGTTTAGTCTGATGTATGTGATAGCATAATTTTGTCAAGTTGATACAATATTGTTAGGAAGCAAAATCATTTGTAGCTCGAATAGATGCTGAAGACTTTTACAAGTATAATTTCTGTTAATTGTGTAGTTACATAGTGACTTCAGCTTTCTAGTTTATGTTATATATTACTAGGTGATGTATTCATTGTTAACTAATTTATTGCAAAAAAAAAAGATTGTCGTCGCTAGAAGCAAAATTGTTTTTGTTGAATTTGTGATATTTTGTATGTAATAAATAAAAATTTCAAAGAATTTGTTTAAATTAGAACATTACAGGCACTTTTGAATGTCAAAAACAAAAAAATAAGCCAAAGCCTCAGTTACAAGGCATACTAACTTGTGAAAGTACAATAGTTGCCCAATCCAAAGCGTAGATCATTATGGAGAAGAATGGACAGAAATTCTTGGACACTTAAAAATCAAGAAATTCGAAAATTATCCCACGAGAACTTAGTATCGGAATAAAAGGTATCCCATGTGTTATCCAGGCTACAAGCTGTGTGCCAAATTTCATCCAAATCCGTACAGCAATTTTTGCGTTAAAGAGTATTTCTAACATCCATCCATAGACCCTCCCTCCCTTACAATTTTATTTGTTTCTTCCACACTTTGTATACTGACCCCGCACAGTGGCTTAGCGTGGGTTTTTGCCACCCCGACCGGCCGGAAATTCGGAATTCTTCCACCCCATCATTAGTCAAGAAAGATAGCAGAGTCAAAACAAAGCAATTTTTTAAAATAAAGGGTGTAAAAAGACTTAACGAAGCCGACAGGCACTTGTTCTCCCCGTCATTGCGATAATTTTTTTGTTCAAGACCATACCTGGGAACCTTCTATTTACAGAGATATTGGGGGGTCAAAGTTTCAACTTTTTCACAAGATTTTTTTTTAAATACATGTTTTTAATGTAAGATTTTTACTTTACACACCTCCAGGACCCTCTTACTATTCAATCCATCCATCAGCACGATGTTTTGAGTGCGTTACATTGAGTCCCATTGTAAAACATGGTTTTTCGGCCCAAAAAAAAGTCATTGCCCAGCACTAATTTTTGCGTAGTTACTTAGTTTGATGTACAGTCAACAAAACAGATAGGTATGCAGGGTCGAAAGATATAATTGATTTTTTCTTAAAAACCGATCGATGTTTTCGAATGAAATTAAAATTAAATGAAGAAAAATAATCAATTGGTCAAATAAATTCAAATTTCATTTGAAGATGTGCAACAGTTTCTAAAAAAACTAAAGCTATATCTTTCGACCCTGCATACCTATCTGTTTTGTTGACTGTACATAATGCTTCGTGAAGAGTTCTGTTTACACCCTGTATAATGGTGTCGATTCCCTTGTTTATAAACTAAACCAAATTTAAGTTCAGTGTATCTTTTTCTTTCTATTTCATTAAGAAAAGGACATAAGATAAATTTTAGCCGCTTTTCGACTCCGCTTGCTGCCGCCCCCTTGAAACAGTGGTTGTGTTTGGGTTGTAATCTAGAAAAAAACGGGACAGCGGAAGTGCATATTTAATTTTTTTTTTATACCTGCTTTTTGTATTGAAGTAGTCATTTTATTCAAATTAAATTTTAAGAACTATATTCGAGAAACACGGCAGAACACAACTATTCTCATTTGTAATTAAATGATACGTAGGATTTACGTTGCCCTCTCGCTCTATTAGACACCAATCCTTTAATAATATACGGTTCCGGTAATGTGTGGGATATTAAACACGTTTATAAATTGATTAAAATGCATCAAGATGGATATATTTGTTTGTTCATACATTTATTTCGATTACGGTTACATCGACTATGAAGAACATATCAATTTGCAATCATTAAATTATTTATTTTAAATAATTAGACATTTATGACATAAGACAAAATATAATTGCTATGTTCAGAAATCCTGCAATCAACCATCCTCATATTAACTGTATACACAAGTTTCATAATTTTGATTTAAGCACACCTGTATTTTTGCCAATAGGTATTTAGCGGTTATAAATCAGCCCTAAAGCTAGGTATATACATATTTTGATCGAGAGTTGTATAAAATACATAATGAATCACAAATAAACAATCATATAATAGTGACATTGTGTCTATCACATCATTACCATAATAGTTATGGACTAATATTTCAGATACTTGTTTAGGCTCGGATCCAAATTCTAAATTAATATTAAATGCAAATAAAACTGTTTCATGATACTAGCAAATGATGAACAAGATAATTAATTACTAAACGAAATTATGTTTAATTAAACGCCAAGATAGGATACATGTAAACCGGTTGCTTACTGGGTGTCATAGGGAGTACAAATATAAGGTAATGTTTTAAAATTAAATTTTTAATGTTACAATAATGTAAGAGACTGAACATTTTTCGTCATTTGCTAGTACTTTTAAGCATTAGAATAAAATAAACAAAATTATACCTACTTTCAGAAATGTAAATCCATACAACTAACTACATTTAATACAAGTCATAAATATTAAATATCACATTAAGCTAATGTCAGTCCAGTCATAGGTTATGAACTACTATAATCCACCTACGAACACACATGAGCGAAAAAATTAAACACTCCGTGCACATGTCGCTAGTTAGCTACATAATTATGTTCAAAATTGTTAACATAACGTTTCATAAATAGTAACATTGAATGTACGTGTATATACGTGTCATAAAATAGGATACAACACGTCTTCATATGTTTATGTTTATATCACCCGTGGTGAGGGCAATGGGTCGGTGGTATTAATATTACTGCCTTCATATAAAGGGTGGAACGGACACCGACGCACAACGCTAACGGTTTCTAAACATTATTCTTAAGGTGATTGCGTCAGGTTAGCCCGCGAAATTCAAAATTTCTTACGTTTTTTGTAATTTGCAGGTCATTGTCAGGTTGTATGTTGATGAAAAATGAGTCGCGCCAGTAACACGTATGTAGTTACAGAATCACAATCATGAAAATCATCAATATAATCCTGTAAGACCATTTAACCCTATTTAATGACTTTTTCATGAAATATTCATGGACTTAGAGGGTTATATTGATGATTTTCACGATTTTAATTCTGTATCTACATACGCGTTACTGGCGCGACTCATTTTTCATCAACGTACAACCTGACACTGCCCTACAAATTGCAAAAAACGTAAGAAAATTTTAATTTCGCGGGCCACCCTGACACAGCCGCCTTAACGGGCAAAGTGAAATGCAAATAAGAGATAAACAGCGAGGTAGATTGAAATGTTTGTTTCGTACACCATCAGAATAATATTTTAAAGGATTTCATACACACACAAACATAAAAATATCTTTTACTAGGAATGATACGCAAACTGCGTTTATAGTTATAATTCATAGTAAGTAATATTATGTTTTTTAAACAAATTGATAATAGAATGTTTTAAAGAATAATATGTTAGTTTAAATGAAAAACGCCTAAATGATATTTCGTTTTGTGACAAGTAGTGCTTAAAACTAGGGTTCAAAATGATCTAAGATTTTTTTTTGTTATTTATATTAATAATGACATAATTATGCATGCTGATTCAAAATTTGATTTCTTTAATTTTTGTCTCAAACTGCTTTTTTGATTTAACTCACTCGAATTCAATTGCAATAGGGTCTTTATTTTACTGCTAGAATCTGGTCATAAATAGTGAAATATTAACCATCAGAACTAAACATTGTTGATGATTTAGATGTGTTTGGATACGCACTGAAGCGGCAAATCGCGTTCGGATACAAGTAAAGTCACATGGATAATGCTTTTTATTATCAA
This sequence comes from Lycophotia porphyrea, assembly GCA_950005105.1. NCBI lineage: Eukaryota > Metazoa > Arthropoda > Insecta > Lepidoptera > Noctuidae > Lycophotia > Lycophotia porphyrea. The sequence continues at coordinate 7,428,467 of OX465389.1, forward strand.
TGATAATTATCACTTCGAACCCTTTTTAGAACATACTTGATAAATACTAACACCGGGAGTCAAATAAAAACATGTAGAAGTTAACTTTCAATAAGATCAAAACTAAAATCAAACTTGCCGAGTGAAGCTAGGTAATAATAAATAGCCTATTTGTAGCTCAATAAAGCGCACAGTAACATTCAAGACGAGAAGTCTTCCGAAATTTTATGTAAGTAACAGAATGTATTCAACAATTTTTTTTTGCGTACATTTCCATTGACAGTGAGTTATGTTAATATTACATTAAAGCTTAAAACTAACAAATTCGTGAATGATTCCGAAGAAAACATCGAACATGATGATCATTGAGACATCTTTCTAACATCTACACTAATATCACGAGGGGAGATGACTTAAATTTTATTTTGTTTCAAAACAAAACCTTATCCTTCTTGTATACATAATAAATACATATAGGAATTTAAGAGACGTGATGCATTCGCATCAGATACAAAGTAATGACTAAATAATTTGTAAAAAGATTTACTTGAGTCGCTCTAAGAAGCGTCGCAGTCATACTCCAGAACAGTCTTGTGATAGAAGAGCAAATACCTGAAAAAGGAAAAGGTTTTACTTACAATTAGACAAAAGATAACATGATAAAAAATAAATAAAAAAAGCTGTTGTAAACAAGTTCTTCACTTTTTCTTTAGCCCAAGAAAGAAAAAAAGAAAATTATATATAGCTGTGCCCGCGGCTTTGCTCACGTGAGCGCGTTTTATTTTGGCATTATCAGGGAACATTTATTTCATGGGAACGTGAAGTCGTAGTACATTCCTAACATCGTCTACAAAATAGTGTATCAATATACTGACTTGCAGGAGAATGATGATGATTATACTGATTTACTGTTAATTTAAACTAAAGCCTGTAAGTACATCTCTGTTTTATGTACGAAACGAACTCGTAGTCAATTTCTGGGGGGGAATAAATTGATTGCCATCGACACGTTAAAAAGACTTTTTCAAGGACTGATGAACGGGCAAAAGAAATCATGCGTAGACGCAGAGTTATATAATAAAAACTAATATATAAATATTGTCCAAGCAAGCCCTTCGTCTATTCATCATATTTATGTTGACTATTATCAATAATACTTTGCTCCGAAGTTCACATGCAGTCACACATATACATATAGTATCAACACATCTACCTTACAACCCTGTAAGGGCAAAAAGATAGATAACCTAACAGGTTCTTGGCCCTTATGCCTTGTAGTTTCATACAATTTTGACTTCGTAATTTCAATGCAATATTATATTTCTTAATGTAAGTCTAAAAAATATTGTTTTGCCGCGCAAGCCTGGGTTGGTCCGTGGACGGGTGACCCACCCATTACATACCGAGTTTCCTCCGTGCCTCGGAAAGCACGTTAACCCGTTGGTCCCGGCTGTCATTTGTAGATCTTTGAAAACTAGTCTTACCAAGGGGTATCGTATTACCCAATACTGGGTTGTGGAAGTCGCATGTAAAGTACTGGTATTTAAGTTCTGGCTACATCTGGTTTGACGAAGCTGACCCCAAAACAGTTGGGAAGAGTCTAGGCAAATGATGATTCGGTAGACAGATGAGTGAGTCAGACGATCTCGCCGCAACATCCCGCCTGTAATTCCTGATGGGTGAGGCAGAGGTGTACCTAATAGTACACCCACATTTATCCATTTATGCTTAAGCCTATGTTTTGTTTGAAATAGGAGGCGAGCCTATTACCATCAACCGGGCAGGAATTCAGACTTTGTAGCTGCTACTGAGAATTTCCCGGAGGAAAAACTCAATAAAACATGCTCATCATTTCAGTCTTCGGTTCCCCATACTCCTTTTTGTAGAAGTCATCATCATCATTCAACTGCCCTTATCCCATTTTATTTGGGCAGCATGTCTTCTTCTTCCATATTTGCCTATTACTTTTTTGGAGAAATATTAGAAGGTAAAAAATAGGAAAAAAAAAACGATGACAATACAAAAAAAAAACTTAAATCTCACAGCATCAAAAACTATTTTAAAAAATCACAAAAAGTGAAAATAGTACTGAGGTTTGAACATGCGACAAAACGATCATGAAATCCGCTAGGCTGTTTTCTCCGTTGACATAAGTTTAAAATAGCTGCTCATACGCACGTCATGACGCTGACATGTCAAACAATTGAAGAATGCGGACATAATGCAATATTGCTCACCCTCCTAAGCAAGTAGCGTATAGTAGTAATAAGATATAGCCTAAGTTGTGAAGAAGCCCGTAAGGAATATTTGTGCAAAATTTAAACAGAATCTATGCAGTAGTTTTTGCGCTAAGTCGGAATATCGATTTGGATTTTTACGATTTTATTATAAGATGACATAGATATAGATTTAAAAATGCTTGTTATTTGCGTCTTCTAAATGTTGTGGTATTCGTTATTGCATCAACCTACCCTTCGCTATCCAATACCTCACGCAGTGAAGCGCGAGTGATCATGTGGTCGTCACACTTGAACCAGCTGCCCTTCATCTGGCGCACATAGGCGGTGTAGTGACCGGCGTCCAACGACCCCACGTGGTTCACCACAGCGAAAAGCGAGTAACGATTGTCTTCGCAAACACCCTCGGGAGCATTGTTGTTGTCAGCACCAACGTCCACCGCCCTGCGGTGAGACGACATAAAAGGAGTCATATCTATCTCAGCCGGAAACGACACGAAGGCGTTAATTTTCCTATCAATCTGTGAAGAGTGCTCAAAACGCTTCAGGTGGAAACTGGCCACTATAGGCAATGTTTCTAGTGTCAGTTGTTTGGTAGACTCGCGGTAACATCGGCAGTTTGAGCACTTGATTTTAGCGCCAGATCCTAGATGCTCCGCCCGAGTGAAGCGCTCTAGGCAGGCCGCAAGCGAGCCAGGCCCGGCCACGTCCAGACTGATATCCCAGAACGGGTCGATGGTAGTGGACACTCCGTGGCATGAAGTGCACACCACATCACTCTGAAGACCGCCGGTAAAGATTTGGTCGATGATGCAGTTGCAGCGACCGTTTTCCTTTTTCTCGCCATTTTCGTCTACTCCATTCATGCAGTGTCTGGAAACCAAAAGACGAGGCGTAAAAAAAAGTATCCCGAAAATATAAAGTAAAGGAACACGGAAGTAGGTACGTAAAATGTCAGTTTGTGATGTTGGGGCACCTACCTATGCAGCACATCAAGGGTTGCGATGAAAAATTCATGAGCATCTTGCTGTTCGTACCCGGCTAGATGACGTGCATGCGTCCATATCAGATGTAAGAGACGATGCAGGGTTAGAGGTGTCTTAGCACCGGAGTAGAACTCCTGAAGAAAAAAATAAATAAATAAACAAAAATGCTTCACATAAAAGTAATAAGTATGATTCAAAAGTTTTAAGCTCGTCAGTAGGCTATAAATAAATCCACCCCCTAGAGACGCAGCTGTTTTGAACAAAGAAATTTCTCAGAAAAGGGTGGGTACGTTACATAAACGAATTTCCACAAAACGTGGCACGTGCCACGTGTAAAAATTTATTTCGCACAGACTTACCTGAAAGAGTTTGGAAACCTCACATACGAGGCATTTTCCCGACCCCTGTGCTTTGCATTTGTGTTTCTCTCCTAGGAAATAGTCGCGCAATAGCGGAGTGTGGATCAATGTCTGAAAAATCATATTTTTATTATTGGATACCATATTGAAGACCGCTCAGAGAAGCATCGTCTCTAGCGCACTGTGTAAGTTCTGCAAGATATTCGAATGCAATAATAAACACCTTTATTTCATCAGCGGAATATTACGATTTACAATAGATTTCGTAATGGCATAGGTATAGACGTGTACTAGGACAAGTGTGTTAGGCGGCCTTACGTTGGGCTCGTTCAGGCACAAGAGCTAGTTTTTCTTCAACAGACCCTTCACTAACTGTTTTTGAATGATGAGTATTAGTCTAGTCAATGTGCAGGATTTTATACAGATTTTTAATGTGTCTACAGGAGTAGGAATAATATGAGATATTCCGTGTATTTTTAGCTTTGCAATGTCGATCTAATTACTGGCGGCAAACATACAAAATATTCCATTTTCCTGTATCATCGTAATTGAGGCATTGTCTTATTTATTTACGACATAAACCCACACTTAGCTGACTGATCGGTGACTGGACTGTTCGTTATAAAATAACTCGAAAGGGCATCCAATGGCTACTCCTACTTCTTTCTTAGGAACTCACTGAGTCGAATTATCACGTTAATTAGAAGCAAACAATTCAATCCGCGATTCACGCTTCACTGCCTTTTAGCCATGTACCTATGTACTGCAAATTGAATGTGTCAAACAAGACGTTAAAGCTTCGTAAAGTGTATACTGAGCCCAACAGATACCTATTCATTCAACCAAAAAGATCAATAAAAAATCTTCAAGTAAAATGCAGTTTGCTACGTAGTTATACTTCTATGCACTGAGAAGAGAACTTTACAATCTGCAATATAAATTGATAATGCGTTGTTTCCGACCGAGATTCTAGAAGAGGAAATTTTAATCTCTTGAGGGGCCAGCGGCAATTGTAGTGTGCAATCGTTATCATGTGACATGTATCTTTCAAAACAAGTTGTTGCAGAATATAAATGGACATATGTTTTAAAAACAGTATCTGTTTGTTTTTCTCAAATAGCAAAGTTATTGTACAGACGCCAGCACATCAAGTTACTACAATCTGTCAGATTTCTTTAATAGATTTTCGACTTTATTGCTACAGCATTAGGTTCAAGCTGGATTGGGAAAATCTGACAGTTTCGGGTAGCTTGACTTGCTGGCCAATGTCTGTACCAATGCACCAACGAGTCCTTTAACAGTATCAAGCTATACTATAACTCTGTTTTGTAGTCCTATTCTAGCCAGACACCAAGTAGATAACAGGTGTGACTATCCAGGGTTATCTCAAACCTACATCTCACGCCAGTCTTGGTATGATAGTAGTTAAGTATCTCGTACTGACCTGCACAATGCAGTTCATGAAGCAAGTGGAACCCAGATTCTGCAGGCCTCGCAGTCCGATGGTGGTGTGAGGGCTGATAAGTCGTCGCTTGCGCAGACGCCGCAATGCCATGGCTTCGTTGCTGTTTGGCAGCCATGGCATAAATGGCACACTGATGCCAAGTGATCTGGTTGAGAAGTAGGGAAGAAAATAAGTCAAACATTCCCCAAAAAAGGTCACAGCAATTACATAAATTGTATGTACCATCAGTTTTTAATGTTTTAAGAATAAATTGCATCAATCTTTGTCTGAACCTTTGTGATACATATGTCTGAATAACATTTAATATTGAACTAAAAATCATAATTTCCTTAATATAATATACACTATAAACAATGATAATGGTACATACTTAGCTTCTTTGAGTCTGTGAGTCACACCAATCTCAGTAAGTTCTCGATCATATATGTAATCTTGGCACTGAGCACAATAGATGTTTCCATAACTAAGGTCCACATACAGGAAGTGCTTTTTGGTTTTAGAATGGTCTTGAATGTGTCCCGCATAGCAGGCGAAATAGATGCAATGCAGGCAAGAGTGCATGCGAGGGCCGGGCAGGCCACAGGTGAAGCACACACATGATGTTGCCTGAAATATATGTAGGCATAGTTGTGGGTGTTTTCACCTAAAATACAGTATTTTGAGAACTTAAAATATAAGTGTTTGAAACGCTCCACCATTTGATGGAGGTCAATACAGAGGTTAAGTTGAAGTCATTGTGCACAAAGATTGGTGAATAACCTGTTTGAAATCAAAGGTGGATTTTGTGATAAAATGTGCAAATTTATATTATTTGCAGTTGAATAAAATTATCATGTTTTCAGCCAGCTATTGAAAGTGTAACAGGTATTGGAAATTTTCTACAGCAGTTTGATAATAATGAACCAGGTTTGTTTGACTGTGCAGTCAGAGTTTGTAATCTAAACGGAAATTTCTAAATGTTCACTCATTAATATGTTCGCAACAATCCTTTGTGTTTGTTCATAAATGTTCAGAGATAGAAACAACTTTATAAACACAAGGGTAAATGTAAAACATTTTAATCGTTTGTAACTACTTGATTGATATTGATTGATTGCAAACATGTACCAATCAGAGGAGTGATCTAATCACGGCGATGCGACAACGACAATACAATATTACCAAACAGCTGTTATGAGGTCAAAGATCACAAATCAGCTGATCACGAATTGAAATCGGCCCGACAGACAAATCTATGTTTCCCTGTTTCAACGAAAGAAAATACCACTGTAATCCCTATGCAATGCCAAGCGATATGATAAAAATCATTGTACTACGATTTTATTTGCGTCGCGTAAAAAGGGCATAAACGCACAAAGTATTTCGCTGTAGCTCTATTACGTGAAAACTTACCTTGTATCTCCTTGCTTCGTAAGACGTGCATGACACAAAAAATGCATGCACAATTTTGTAAGGGTTTGTACCCTTTGCAGCCTTAAAATTATTCAAGTGTATACAACCATTGTCATTCATTATTTGGCTTGTGAAATACACCGGCTAGTCAAATTATGTGTACTTCGGACGCTTCACAATTAAAATAAAAGCATTCTATTGTAGTCAAACACTAACACAATTTGTTTGATGGTAAATTAAAAAAGAACTTTACGAAAGATGTCCCCAGATTGTTACTACAAATATTTGTATTAATTTAAACAGATTGAAATACAGCAATGGATGGGGGCGTGTTCTTCGTTTTCGTAAAATACGCAACAACGCAACTCCAAGCGCAGCTGACTATTGTGATTAAAGCAAGGAACTCATTTACTCATTTGTGTCAGCCTTTGAGGCAGTATTTTCTGTGCTTTAGATAACAGCACAGATTATGTACATTTATTGGTTAATTTTCATTTTGAGCAAACTTTTAGCCAATGAGAGCTGTTTCTTTATTGTCAATTCGCAAGTGTTAGGAGTCTGTTCCGAGCTCAATTAAAAAATGATTTTATTTATTTTTATTTTACATTACTGATATTCTCGGCAGTTGAAAGAGTTTATCAAGGCATACCTAAGCTACATGGAAGTTTTTGCATATTATACAGTGCTATAAAGATCTCCTAGCGACTAGTATTCGATTGACATTAACACTTGACAGAAAGGCGCTGTTGACACAAACAAACATGGTAGGTATAAACGTTCTGTGAAATGTATTGTTGAAAAAACAAGATAGCGGCAACAGTTTCTTCTAGCCACTTGCTAAAAAACCTTGAACTTGTGTAGAAGCTTCATGTGCTGGCGTCTGCCAATCTGTCTTTCTATAATAGATTTTCAACTTTAAAACTAAAGCATTAGGTTGGGAAAATCTGAAAGTTTAGGTAGCTTGACCTGCTGGCGTCTGTACAAATACAAAGTGAAGTGCTTGTTGACGAGTGGTTTTTAGCCGCGGTGCCCGGCGGCGATGGGTTAACCTCTTACGTACGTATTCGGTTTCCAGCCGGTAACGGTAAAAGTTGTGATTTGGGTCCATGCACTGTATCAACTGTATGTACGCTCAGCCTCGTATACAAGCGCTCATAGAGTCATAGAGTGTCATTCTTGATTTTGATTCAAGTACTCTAAGACAAACCAAAAATCAAATGCAAAAAATGTTCTTCTGCGTTCTGGATACACTTCAACCAACTATTTGTGGAGGTGGAAAAACACAGAACTAAAATGAATGTATGTATGTACCAAGTTTGACATATAAATAAAAAAAAATTCTTGACAAGCAACGCCACTTTGAACTGCACATGGTGGTCGCTAAACAAATCAGAGAATTAGAGACACAGAATATTAGTTATGGTCCAAACGAGCATAGAGTAGGTTTACAAACGAGTATCAGAAACAGTTTGACAAGAATAGTATTTGTCAATGTCAGTTTGAAAGATTGGCGTGGCGTAGGTCTATGCAATACAATCGCTGTGGCGCTGTAGTGTAGTAAATAAATATGGCGGCTATAGTTTAGAACGATGTAAACTTTTGTTTACTGTTTTCTAAATATTTTGAGACATGTTAAGTGAATTTGAAAACTTGTCCCTTGGAGGAAACAATGCTGCGAGTAATCATGGTGATCCTTTCACTCATACCGGTAATTAGGACTCATTTCTATTGTAGTCGTAAAACAAGTTGTTTTCCAATTATAACATGACCTCAATGGCTAGGTTTTTATTACTGCAGGATATATATGGTTACTGTACCGTTGTTTTCAGAGTTGACACCTGAGCAGCAAAAGACATTGATAGATATAAGGCGTCGAAAAACAGAATTGCTGTTGGAAATTCAGGTGAGTGAAACATCGAATTGCTTGGCTTCACTCCCTGGCAATCTGATAATTTTGTGAGCTCACTTACGAGTGAGCAACACATAGACATTACTTAGATCCTTATCAGTATGTAAGTCATAACTTTCAAGATATGTGTAGAAGAGAGTTACTAGTAGAGTTTAGAGTGTGAAGTCATTGCTACAATATTTTGTTGTTTTTGTCATAAACAATGTTGTTCCGTTATGACTCAGTGTCCTCAAGCAGAGATCGATCTTATGCTGAACTAAAAATATTTTTTGAAGATAATTCTTGGTGTCTTCAACCCTATATAACAGGGTTAACTGTTTTCTTTTTAATTTATGATACTATACTAAAAATATTACATATATACCCTGTTATCTTCTATCAATCTTTATGATTTCATTGGTCTTGTTTGTCAAGTTGAAAGTTTCATTGGGTTTTTTTATTATGAATTTGCAGTAGTAGCTCAGTGTCTGGATTTGTTCCGGTTGATGGAAATAGGCTTGGCAGTATTACATGGGACTAACATAACAGACAATATAATTGTAGTATATGCAACCATTGTCTAACCCTTTGGGGAAATACATGCATAATGTTAAATTATGATTTGTTATAATTTAAGAAATGCATCAGCAAATTAACAGTACACATTTAAATCAATCTATCTGATGTGTAGTTTAGTGTAATTATCATTCCAGTTAATTCTACTTTCTCTCTCTGTATTCAAGCTGCTTAGACTGCAAGCCATTCCAAAGAAAATGACACAAATAAAGGATGTAAACAGACTCTAGACCATACCTGGGAACCTTCTAGTTACATATTGGGGATCAAAGTTCCAACTTTTTCACAAGTTTTTTTTTACTTAAGACACCTTCACAACCCCCTTACTATTCAATCCATCCATCAGCACATTTTGAATGTGTCACATCATAACTTAAATGTGATTTTTCACCCCAAAAAATAATGTTGTTTCCCAGCAATAATTTTTGCATAAAGTTACTTAGTTTGATGTATATAACGCTTGGTTAATGGTTTTGTGAAGACTCTGTTTACACCTTGTAACACATCATCACTGTCTAAGTGTCTACAGATATTTCACATTTTTACAGGCACATTTATTTACTGAATTACAAATTTTAATTTAAAAAATATGTATGGAGGCGGCAAAATAGAATTTGCTGCATTTTTTCCTAATGTGTGTTTTTTATGTAACTGTTTTTTAAACAAAGTTTTATTTTTTTTATGCATTTAATCATTTACTTAGTACTGGTGGTTTTTACTGTACCATGAGCCACTGATATTTATCCAATGAAGAGATGGTAAGCGTGTAGTAGGCGTGTGACAGCAATGTTGATGATGTCACTGACTCCAGCTAAAGCTTTATATCAAGATTGTGATCTGGCTACTCGGATACTGGCAAGGTGGCTGAGCGGAATATTCGGGTAGCCACTGCCAGACAAGACGGATTTTTACGAATTAGGCAAGAAGACAACCAAACGCTACCAGCTGGGCAATTGGTTTTGAAGTTACAATCAGAACACGAGGTCCTTGCTAGAGACCAAACTGTCTGGAAGCACGGAGTCAACCTTCATGCTCGTACACCAATTAGAATAGGCAAACCAGCATTTGGCTTGTAATGATCGCCAACAGTCTAGGGTGTTGTATTGTATTGTATTGTATAACGGGCTGGTGTCCGCAACTCCACGTCTAAGCGCGTATTTTGCGTGCGGGTGGAAAATTTATTCGATCCACCCCAACTCCCGGAGAAAGGCCAGCAACGCCTTGATGTTGCTGACAATCTCACGGAGGGTACCTGGGTTACCGATGTACAGTCTAGGGTGTTATCCTCAGATGAATACTGGTTCGGCTTCCATTCAGGTACACAAAGAATACGTGTTCGGCGAACACCTAGACGTGAGAGCTGCTTGCGAAATCCCCAGGAAGTCCATCCACATCACAGATAACTTACTCCACATCAAGGTGTAACATTCAGGTGGTGGGTGGCTGCGAAATACCGTGATTTATCTGTGTTGGCACCTGTAGTCCAACAGATCCGATTGAAAATGCTTCAAGATTTTATGCTTGTGCGTTATGATGGCTGCTCACATATACATCATACAGCAACATAATGTTGCGACCCTAATAGACTGACCACGCAGTCCCCAGATTTAAATACTATTGACACACGCGTGGTCTATGCTGCAACGAAGGGTCTGACGAATTTCTCTCAAATATCTGCTGATGGATACTTTTCACTTACCACTTTTCATGCATCCTCGTCGAATCTTTACCACAAGACGAAATTGGTAACCTCGTTTTGAGCATGAAACATCGTTGTGGATGTGTTGTAAGTATTTTTATGTAAGTGCTCTTACCAACATAATTTTTTATAAAAAATGTGTTGCTTCGTTTAACCATAATATCCCTAGATTGTGTTGATGGGTGTACTTGGCTCCCTAATACATAAGTGACATACTCGTAATCCCAAATTAAGATTTTCTTTCGGCTCCGTCAGTTCATAGCAATGCAGTAAAATATATGCCGAATTGACAAAATGAAAGCTATTCAAATCACAATTGCGTTACGTATGCAGTTTGTTGTCCAGAGCCATTTTGCTATTTCTGTCCGAGTAGCCAGTACAACCACCGATACGTTAAGAGGAAACATGGTAGGTACTAAACTGTCGCTATCAAAAACTATCGCTGTAAACGTCGCTGAGAAACTATCGCTGCGCATCTCGACATTAGTAGAAAGTCATAATTCGAGGTTTGGCTCTCGACTATTTCCTCCTCCAATATTTGACAAATTTAAAAGATATTCCATAAACTGAATAAGAAATATATATATTGTATCCCTATGGCTTTCGTATTTCATTAATAGTTGTTAAATTTGTACACTAGGCCTCTGTTGATAGGCGATCTAAATAAGCAATTTTGAGCATTTTGTAAAGGTTCTAGTCCTTATACAGATTATGTATCATAGAAAAGGAAAACATAGGGACATAGAAGAGGTTGATATTTATTTAACTGTAAAATATCATAGCTTTAAAGTCATAAACCAGAAAGAAAACAGGCGAGAGCGTTTGTATATAATTCCACATTTTCTCTTAAGAGTCTCTTTTGGTTGTACTGTAGTCTCTTCAAGCCAGTCTTCGGTAGAGGTGCTTTCCCTAGTACTTGACGAAATTCTGATACGGAAGCTGCTGACCACAGAGTTTAACTGAGGGCAGTTATCTAATGTAAAAGTAAATGTTATTTGGATTGACTTGGATGCTCAAGATCTTAGCATCCATTTTTCCATCCAGTCGTTAGTGTTTGTTCTAACTAGGCAAGATTTTAACTAGAGCTGTGTATCTGACTCAATAGATTGGGGCACATTCTCACATGTTGTGAATATGATACACAGAACCGGGCCGAGAACAGAGCCCTGAGGTACACCGGTTACTATATATTTTTAAGAAGTTAATGAATATTTCGCTTTTATAATAAAATTGTCACATCCATTTTATTGCCCGTTTTCCATGCTGTTGGGGTTCTGGCATTTTAAATATCTTCAACACTTCATATTTCGATTTCAACACTTTTTGGAAGGTACTTTCTTTTAAGTAAACAAACTAACAAATTTGTGGAAACATAGTTTCATGATGTCGTGAGGAACGTTTTGAGTATGAATGTGGACGGGTATAAGAGTAGAGGAAGACCAAAGAAACGATGAATAGACCCATGTGAAGGATGATATGGCTAGAAAGAAGGTGACTACTAAGATGATACACAAAATAAATTGGGAAAAGGGCGGGCGAATAATGAATAAAGATTATTTATTAGACTTTGATTGTCGTTAAAAAGTTTCTAGTAGAATAGTCATTTATTATTTTTTAGGATTGAATTCCGCCTTTACATTCAACAAGCACTTTAAAAAAATCGAAATATTCACTTTCTTCCACCAATAATAAGTATATTTATACAGTATATGACATGTATTAAATTTTCTATACTTAGTTGTTTTAATTTTGACTTTGCTTTGCGGATCGAAAATCTCATATTGATTCTTTTTTTATCAACCGTTAAAAAAGAATACAAAAGGAACAATATTAATTATTGTTATAGGAATCATTTTATATTTTAGAAGCGACTGTTTTCGGTGTTTTTGCGCACATGTCAGAGCACCCCATTCCCTAGTCATTTCATTCAATACGGCATGCGGACTGGTCTGACGTAAGCCGTCAATGCTTGGGTTGGGCTTACTACACACAGCCTGGTTGTAAGGCAGTGCGAGGCGGGCCGCGACGCCGGCGTGACGTGTCGCCTTCCGTCTTATTATTATTTATATATTGTCACTATCACTTGTATCTTAGTGTTGTGAAAAATATAAAAGTTCTGTTTAAAAAAATTGTGAATTGTTACTTTTTGTGCTATTTTCATTCATTACTTCGAGTTTGAATAGTGATATCATCCGTAAGTTGATAGTGATAAGGCGGATAAGTGGAAATTGCTATGACTACGTCGTCGGACACCGGGGTTTTTGTTATTATATTCCTTAATTTATGGCATTGTGTTTTTAGAACGGTTTTTCCATTCGATATTCTAGCTAATGTTGTATCAATAGCAATCAATTAAGTCTTTATAATGGAATAATATAAAATATTTGACATAGCGTCACCGTCGTTGTATACTGTTAAATTCCTTAAACTAGTTAACCTTCATTAATATTTATCTTCACATAGTAAATAAATCATGCTATAAGATCGTGTATATCAAATTATCGATTTAAAAACTAGGAATTTGCAATAGTTTCTGAGCTTCCTCAAATTGTTAAAGTTTAAACGATGCAGACCTACAGGAGAAAAATGTGCGTCATATTAGACTTATTCTCGCTCCATTTTGATTTGGACAATTTTGTAAGTGACGGTCATTTCAATATCGTCTATCCGATCAGCTTGTATCTTAACACAGTAAGGTAGTCTATTGGTTTAGATAAAAAACAAGGGTCATAGAATCATCCACTTCGCGTCATTGCAATGCACTGTCGTGTTGAACTCATATGATAATCTAGATATGGAATTGTTAGCTATTGATAAACTTGTCATTCAAACAAGACCCTTCTATTAACTATTCTGTAGCTTAGCCATGCTAATTAATTATTCACTGTACAAATTCCACATTGATCCACATTTGCTTGGAACAAAACTTGTTTCTCAAAAAAGTAAGCATCCGAAATCCGAATGAAAGCTTGTTTTGTGGTGAGGCGAGATATTTTTCATTTATTTGTACTGGACAATGTTCGCGATGGTTTTATCATAATTATTTCCTTTAACACTTCCGCAGCGTGGTTGCAGGCTTCGATAACAGAACCGTCTGTGTTCACTATTGCCATCATATTCGCCATAGTTTTGCTTGTGGATGTATCTACAAGATCGAAAAATATTTTTGTTCTTTGCTGGATTAATAAGACTTTTTTGATAGTTTCCCAACAGGGAGATATGATTCTGATGACGAAGATTATCGTAGATTCAACTCAAATTTGTCACTTCCATTTTAAGTTTTGGGTAGTTTGACTTAAACTTTGAAAGGCATAATGACCTTATTATTATGAAATCTGCTTTTGCTTTAGAAATGTAAATTGTTTGTGACGTTGGCCTTGTCACAGACGTGCAGAAAGATAAAGCGGAGTGGTATATCTAAGTATGTAGGTAATGTAATTGTCACGGTGCCAAAGACCGGTGGCGCCCGCGACTATCTTCAGTTTAGTGCGATCCTTAGAGAGAAGTGTATGGCGCGCGATGTGTTTGCATGTGCGTCTGCTGTGCGGCGCGCTGTGGTGGCCGCTGCTGGTCCGATGCGCCCGCGCAACCCGCACCTACGACGACGACTATGATCAGGTGTGTCATCGTTGCCGCTTACTGTGCACATAGCAAAACATGTATACTTCTTTGTTGTGTAGCTTCACTTCTTTTTTGGCAAGTACTTGAATGTTGGTACCAATACATACGTCCGGCGACGCGCAGTCATCCACTTTTCCACTTTATTTGCTTCTTTAAAACTCCGCAATTTATTTTAAAATGTGTTGTGGGCTTAATAGGTATCCTGTGCCTGCTAGCTCTCTAATATTGGTGTTCGTGTGGTCAAGACCCGCGGTGTGTGCGAGTGTAATGTGCGTGGTGCGTTGGCACTTGTGAAGTAATGTTCATCAAGGCCGGGCCGGGAGCGGCCGAACCAGAGCGCCGAGGATCTGTCTCCAATTGGTTCTCATCTTTGAGACGCGGTGGCGGGCGACGTAAACGAGAGGAAACTGCCGTGCCCTCAGGTTACGGTTCGCTGGGCAGGCGGAAGGATGGCTCGCAGCCACGGGGCAAGACTCGCTCCGCCTGGGATCTTACAACCGTCACTAGACTGGTCTGTATCTTATATTGGATCGTTTTTACGTAAAAAGTCATCATATGATGACACTGCGCTGGAGACAGCATTTGGCTGGCATCCAAATGCGCTGGATCGATCACAGTCTTTGCGTTTGCATGTTAAATGAGGACTAAACAAACCTCATTATTAAGAAATATCGCCTAATATAGTATTACTGTCGTTTGCTTCACACTAATTATTGTTTTACACAAACTTGCTAACATTTTATTGCAGATTGTAGTTTCGTAAATTGTATCATTTTATGCGCAAAACAACAAAGTTGTTTTCAGTTTATCGATAGCACATGTGTTTTAGGAGTGCTCTCGTCGATAACGATAAACACTTCTACAAAGCAGGGTAAGCGGCATGAAAGTATTTTGTCAAATTCCGCGTGATTCATTGCTATTTATCTATGAATGACTATAATGTGTACAGAGAATACGTTCCCCAAACAAAACAATAGTATGATTCATCACTCCTTTTGATTCTAATGTAATACTGTGATTGAATACAAATTCAATATTAGTGTATAGGAATTGCTTTTAGCGTCGTTCTCTTAGTCAAACGACGTACGGAGGCGCAGAAGTATAACATCTCTACTGTGAATGTTATGATTTGATTGAGCTGTCGTCTTCGATATACAATATTTGTATTACATTGTTTGAGTTATTATTTCCGTTTCATCTTAGTAGTGACTATGAAAAATTCAGCACAGCACGGTTATTGCGTAACAAACTGTAATCACAGACCCTTACATTTGGGCGGATAATATGATTCCTTCAGCATCCGAAATTTAAAATTTATTTTTGAAAATTACGGCGCTGATTCATGGTGTTAGTTGATTCGAATTTGAAATGAAGGTAATGACAAAAAATTATATAATTTAAAACATCATCAACGCTCTCGAAATTTTATTTGCTGGGAATCGTCATTTTGCACCAAAACATCCAGTAATTATTTTTTGCATTGCTTTTTTCCCTACAATGTGGATTAATTTATCTGATTCAAAGTAAGTAAAATATGCAATAGTTCTTATGGATGTATGACCTGGATATTTTTTTTTCTAGACTTCAGTTCTCTTAGTAAAGGGATAATTAAATTAATGAAGCAAAGTACAGCAAAGCACTTTCTCTTCCACTTCATAGAAACAAACTTACGATGCTTTAAGTAGAACATAAGCTTTTGTTTAAATTGCGTGTTTACCCACTGGTAAACTAATATGTTATAATATGTTATTTACTACACACACACTTTTATTTTTGTTATCATTTTAGGGTTTAACACACAATTATCATATTTTTTGATTTTTTCGAATAACCAATCTTATTTTGATACTAAAATAATTAAAAGTTTACTTCACGGAGTGAAATTGAGCCTATTTTTATAAATTTATGTAACAAAAAAAATGAAAGGTATCTTTTTATCAAAACTAACAACGAACGATGGCGATCAATGTGGCATCGCATCTGCACCTAATTTTGGAACGCAATCGCATCGCTATGACATTCGCTAAGCGAAGAATACAAATTTTAAAGTAATCTGTTTTTGAATGCGATTCTAATATGTTTAGTATGTTACCCAATTACAAAAAAAAGAACATTCAACTTGATTCTTTCACTTTAATTTTTTTTAAATCATAAAGTGTTTTTTTATCACTTACTTAAGTTTCATGTGACTGCAATTTTAATCGTGCTCTATTGTTAAGAAGAACGCAAATCATTTGATATTGTTATCTCCGCGACTATAATCGATCAAACATATCTGCACACCTCTGTACACAAAATCTGTTATCCGTATTTGAAAATCTAATATCAAATACCGTCGCTGCCGTGGAACGTTTATCAATGTGACATCACTAAGCAAACGATTTCAGTATGTTTGTCTAACAATGTTTGTACGACCTAGTAGTTCGCATGTGTAGCCTGAGAACAATGGACATATGGCGCCTGTATCGCATACACCTCGTTTCTACTACGTTTTACGACCTGCCTGACCGCTCCACGCCTGAGTAAATTAGCTTTTAACTTCCCTTTGTGGTCTAAATTGAAAAAGTTACCGGGCAATTTTCTCTTGTACAAATTGTATTAAAATACATTTTTAACTCGGGTCAGTAGAAATAGATGAATTAGCTCAGGACTCCTAGATAAATCTTGCGATGCTGTTAAGTTAAACTGCTAATCCCAATACCTACCTTTCGTTAATATTGTGTTACAAGTGCTCGTATACAGCCGAGCGCGAGCGGTTACATATTTTTAGTTTGTTTCTGGCAATTTTAGTTTTTGTCCATGTTTGAGTTCAAGTGTTTTTACAGTCTGTCTACGGTGTGTGTATAACCTACTATTAATAAAAAAAAACATCGATCTTTACATCGTGATCGGCCATTATTGACATTCATTCGCGTCGCTTAATGCAAATGTGTCTTTTGTTCAAGCAACGGTTAGGTTTTGCTGCTCCACTGCCTGAGCTTTGCATGATGGTATTTCCTCAACGGCCACTTAGCTTGACTCACAGTATAAATCATCAGAATATTGAACCTTTAGAATACAAATGTATCTAGAGCTGAAGAGGTGGTACACTGTTGTAGAAACTTAGAAAGTAGAGAAAATTCTGCTTTAAGCTTTCGTTGTTGATTTTTATAGTACATTGCACTGCACTGTTTTAACATTTGTTGAAATATTTGAAGGTTATACTTTAAACGTGGCTATACACTCCGAGGCAGGGCGAGTGCGAGTGTACAGCCAATGGTCTGAGTGTTAACTTCAAACCCAGAGGCGGCCCGAACTTCTGTTTTTATTTTAGTAGCCTTGATTGTTGGGTCACAGACTGCCAGCAATCTAATATAGCGCTATTGGGCAGCAGTCAAAACAGTTGGCGACCACTGCGAGGTCGGTCAGCTAAATTACCCATCCCTTGGTACCTCTGCAACGTGGTCACAGCACAGGATTGGGATATACTAAGCGAAGAACACCGACGCTAGACGACCGCTTCTATAGGAGATCACAAAAATCCCTACCATTTTATTAAATGTCTGTGTTTTAAGAGTATTCGAGAATTGCAGACCCGGAGCATGTGATCATTATAACTTTTACCTTCGCACATTCGCACCAAACGAAGTCAGGTGCTTCTATAAAATTACGTCAGATTTAGATATTGTATTTTCGCCGGTTCTGTTGCCGATTGTTACATTTTATTTCACACGGTATTTCAATTTGGAACAAATTATATTACGTATATATAGTGACGTATTCACATGCCGTGACTGGTTCGAATAAAAAGCTGCATAAAGATCCGGCCATGCATGACACACTGTATTTCTTTATATACTGTACTACCGTCCACACTGCGTCGCGTCGAGCTGGTTTAGATGAACTTTGCTTTTTTGTAACACCCCACCTTGTGTACATCATTAACGTTTTTATACTGGTATTCCAGGAATAAAAGAAATCAGAAAGTGTGGTGAAGAAATTAAGGTTTGATATGTGCAGTTAGCCGCTATATTCTTTTGTGCTTTATTGTTACTGGTTCCTATCCCTAGAAAGGACATGACGATTAGTCGATTACTTACCTAATGCAAGTATGTACGTATTTGGAAAATAAATATTCATATTTTTACATAGTTTTCCGGTTTTCCTCGAGTAGTGTCACTAGTCAGAATAACCATGTTAATTGTTACAAAATTAATCCTTAAATTGGTTACGTTAAATCCCCATATTTTCCATCATTCTGTTTAGCAAAATCGATCTTTTTGTATCGAAGCAACCTTCCGTTTTATATTAATAATATAACTATCGACAGTCACAACAGTTTGTCAAAACTTGGGTTCACTGTGGTAAAAAGACTTAGTCAATGTCAACCGTTACTGTCGGGCAGACCGTAGACCCTTAAATTCTGTCAGAGCATTCATTAATACTGGTCACTCCCAGACAGAAACAGAAACTATAATATACCAAGAAAACGTGTACCTACCTAACCTAGGGAAATAGAAAATACATTTACTTATATGAATTTGTTGACAAAGCAAATCTCGGCAAAATCAAATGTGTCTCGTGCAATATAAAGCTTTGTCTCCGCAGTTTCCTTTGAACGTTGACGGCTAAGCTCCTAGTGATTCAAAGCATAGTTTTGCTACATTGTTAAGGTCAAACAGAATACTCGAAGTTCCCGAAACTGTTATGCAAACAGCGTTTCGCCAATTTGTAGTACTTCCTAGTAAGTACGATTGGCGTGTTTGCGTGGAATTAAAATGACCTTTTCAGTACTTGCGTCATGAAGCGATAATTATGTTTAAAGTACCTTGCGTGACATCCCCGACAAGCCTGACACATTAGGACAAGTTTGTCAATTTTCTCGCGATACAATTCCTTGCTCCATTGAAATAATCATTGAGTCGCATTCTCGTCTATTAACAACATCGCTTCTTGTAGGCCGATGACAATGAGCTCGAGTTATTAAATATTTAATTAGACATGTAGCATGTATTTTACGCGTCATAATCATAACTGATTTACGTCATCATAATCTATAATCAATTAGATAAGTTGAGATTAGCGTAATTACAAAGTACGCAGGTACCAAAATAAATTGATTATCAGAAATAATTGCTCACCAACATTGTTTACAAGCAGATTTGGTGTTATTGACCTTAATTTGGTAATGGAACACCCACACATCTAGAGTCAGAATATCAACGTGGGTTAAATATTGACCGGTATCCTTTGAATGGGATAGCGTTCCAGGAATCGCGTAAAAGATGGGCGGAGAGTGGTGCCTTGACCTTGCCGGGGGCAGCGCGGGGCAGGGGCCCGCGAACTGCACGCACGCGGTCACTGACTTGCCAGACTAGTTTTGCTTGCATTGCTAATCATCAAGGGGACAGGGTATCCTCCTTGGATGATATCAAAAGAAAAATATTTAAAACGTTTTTGGAACATTTCTTTGTTGACGCTGCATAAAAGAGGATGAAAACTTTGTCCCATCCACCAGCCAGTTTGTTGGGAACTACTCGGTCGGTCATGTTTTGAAACGAAAAAAAACTTCCGTCTCTGCATTATAAGATTTATAGTTTTGACGTCAGATATTTGTTTTGCAGCTAAGCGATCCTAGATGTGAAATTAGCACACATTATTTTACCGTTGTGTGTATAAGTGTTTCGAATCATCATAATTTCATGATATATTTTACCTGTTCGTACATTTTCCTTGTTTTGTAATTAAACATAACTATACATAGACTTGGTAGAGTATGTTTTACATAGTTGGTATGAAAATGTTCCAGAAATCTGCTTCATTACATTAATTTAATCCACTTAGTTCAATTTACTTTATTAAGCTAATCAAATAGCACAATTTATTTAACACACACACACGGCTGTAGCCATAAAAAACAGCAATTATCATAGTTCTAATAATGATACGAAGTCTGATAACGAACTAACGTAATGTAAACACCTAGCAAGATTCGTATATAAACAAAAAAAAATTCAAACAAAAATTCGCTTTATTTTTACACAGTAATTATCTCTGTTTTTGACGCACACGGTACAATAATATTTGTGTGTGCTCTTTTTGTTGAAATGTTTATAATTTATAACAATGCTATTTCTAGAAACAGTAAAGTAAGATTAAAAAACAACCGCAAATATGTATAATATATAATGTACAGAAGCCAACATAGTAGAAGTTTGATTCGATAAGAGAGCTATCGAGAAACGGTCAAGTGCATTATTTTTTAATTCAGCAATAATATCCATGACAGACTCGCGTTCAACACATGTTGAAGATTTTTTGGACTTTTTTTAAACTGACTCATCATATTGAGGTCGTTTTCTCTACACCCAGTCTTCAACAACAATCTTCGTCATTATAACTTTAAAAGAAACTTTAGTGTTCTAAGTAATTTCTCTTGTAAACATTACAGTAAACATTGAAGGAACTGGTCTAGTTAGCTTATGCCTGATGGCCTTAAGTGTTACCTTGTGAGACACCAATAAAAACGGTTACCACCTAATGTAAGTGTAGAATCACGTAAACATGTTTGTGCTAACTTTGGGAATACGTATGTGACGCATTTGGATTAATGCTCCTTCTAAATCCAGTTCCCTATTGCTATTAATTGTAAGGGTGGTGTGTAATAAAACTCACAGTTATATTTCTGGCGTCGACATACATTCTATTAGACCCCCGCGAGAAACGTCTATACCCCTACGATAGTTTAATTAATTTACAACTTAATGTCTAACATAAACAGTTCTCTGAACCGGTATCACACGTAGCTCTAATGTTACCCACATTAGAGGTACGTGTGAAATAATAGGCAACCAGCAGGCTTAAAATTAACACTGTGATTGTTTGTGAGATTCATTTTAAGATAATTTCAAAGGCCTGCTAAAATATAGCTTTATTAGATCTAGCTTTTGAAATATATTTTTCAAAATGAACAAACAAACTATTTGAGATTGGTGATTAAATTAGGTTGAGCTAAGTGATTACTGTCAGTTTATTTTGAGCAGCTAGTAAAATCTCAAAATTCTTTTTCACGTTTCACGTGCACTTATGTGTGCTACACTAGAATCTCATCAACTTTTTCCTGCAAGTATGTTCCCGGGTATACTTTCTTTACACAACCATTTTAAGATAGATTGGAAGAACCAGACACTCGTTCACATGCTTGCCATAAAATCTATCTTGGAAATAGAGTAACCACAAATCAGTTTGTTTTACAAACACTGCGGTGCGGTGGTTCATTCCATCGTAAATCTGTAAAACTTTAGCCCGTATTAAGGCTTAAATTGAGTATAAAACTGCTTGATTTACCTTTATTAACGTCTTATATACGAGTAGATAGGTACAACGTACACGTTCCTAATGCGTTTTCTGCCGTGACTGGCGGTTGGGGTGCTGCTGGTAGCAACGGCAAATTACTTTAAAGTCACAAACCGCGAGTGTCTCTGACGTACATGAGAAATTGACATTTATATTTGGTAAATGTCTCTTTTATAACGCTTATTAGAAACCAAACTGACTACAAGTAGGTTGTAAGGAGCTACGCAGTTGCAGATATGTTTTCGTTTGTCATAACATCGTGCTTTGTTGGCAGAGGTCGAAACTAAGATTGATATATCTTAAGTACTCGACCACTTGTAGTACCCAATCAGATACAATAATTTGTAATTATAACTGATTGACTGTTGACCTCAAAGTTTATAAGTAGTTGAGCACCCTAGGAAATGAACATTTTCCCTCCGTTGACTATTACTTACTGTTGTTCATCAATCATCCTCATAATAAAATAATAACTATACATAGTACGTAGATAATTCCATGAAACAATTAGGGTCATTCAGTGGTTAAGTGGTTACTGTCTAACATTTGAAATATTATTTCGTAAGCTGTCATTGATGCGACACGAATGCAAGACACTCGAAATGTCGTCTTTTTAGGGGCGCGCAACACTTGTAATGTTCCCATGGGGTGCTATAATGTGGCGTTAAAGCCCCGCTAAACACGTAATTGCCCTTATTCCAAAAAATACCGCCTGTCTTTTAGATATTATTTTATTTTTGTTTAGGGACCATTTTTTATACCTTTACCGTCGCAAAAAAAGGAGGCGGTTCTGAAGTCCACACGTATATTTTTGCTGGCTTAATTTTTTGCTGAAATTTCTTGAGTGCCAAGTCCTTGACCGTCCTTCATTTGTCGTAAATCACACATAACCCAACACGAAGTATGATCATTTGGTGAAGCCAATTTTCTTCTATACATATTTATCTGTCATGTATGCGTTTCATGAATTCATGGCTGATTTTCTTTTATGATTAACTATGTACCAAAATAAATGTTTTCCTATTACTTTCAAGCTGCAAAATTATAAATAGTTTTGTCATAAGATAGAAGTCGTAAATATAGCGGAATGTCTGCATTGTAACAGCTACGCTAAGCCGTGTCGCGTGTGCCACATGTTTCATGTCAATATTCTATTTTGTACTATGACCTTGTCTTTTCCTTGCTCTTGAAACACAACACTTCAAAATTAGCTGTATTGTTAGTGTAATTGATGGTGCTTCTGGCTTTTACCAGCTTCGCTCGTAATGCGTGGGAGTTGATATATAATATATGCGGATGTGTCGGAATTTTTGCGCCATGAATCTACAGCAGACCTCTTTGATTAAATGGTTAGGTCTTGGTCCACAATTCAATCATTTTAATTGAATGAACCTATGTAGTACATACAGGATTACAATACCTACCCATGCTATGCTACCTGTCTTTGTCGTTTTTAACGTGTTTACATAAAATTAAGCTGATTAACTATGGTAGTAAACTATAAAGATAAACCAATTAAATCAGTAAAGTTAAGCTCTCCAGAGGTTCATCACTGACGGTCACGGCCAACGTAAAATGTCGATGGTTATAGTTGTTCAACATGTGCCCCGCCATATGGCTTCTTTATCATATTTATCTCTCTCTTGAAAGAAAAGAAACGACCGAAGGAACTAAACAAACGTATCTGTTTACCCTCATCTCATATTCGTATTTTTGTTTATAAATACTGCCGTATTGTCTGTTTGGTTTCCTAAATGAAATGATGACATAAATGAAAAATTTTATGAAGTTAACCTTCATGATTGGTATTCCATTTGGTTTTCCACATACCTTATCGCCTTAAAACGTTTTTAAAAATAAAATATAGACGAAGATTATGATGTGTGTCTGATATGAGATTATTGAACTGTCTGTGACGTCTTAAACAAGCCAAGTTCGCAAGTGCATGCTGTCATCAGTGCAGAGCAATGTAAAATGTAAGCGAACATCGATGGGTGTGAGCATCAATTGTATTCTTATAATGAACTGTGTAGAAACCCAAAGCATCGTGAAACTAGAACAGCCAGCTTCGCAGACAATGATTACATTAATTAAAGGTTTCTAGTTACATAAAGTTCTAATCCATTTTTGTCTCTGTTTATTTAACAATTTGAAATGCTGTAACGATACATTATAATTTTACGAAGATGAAGTTAGAGTGTTACGTTTATTTATCCATCAAATAAACATTTAATTATTGATGCAGTATAAATAAAAGAAATCGCGCTTACAAACATAAATCACTCCTTAATCACCTATATGTAAAGGATGTGAAATCGTGCTTAACAGCCAATTGCGTAAACTGTAGGTATTGTAAGATTAGAAAATTCAGTCATTCAGTGTTTGTTTTTATTACATAATAAATATATTATTTATTCAATTCAAACAAGTGTTGATATAGTTTAAGATATCATGGGAAATCTACATGACGCCTAATTGCTGTACAGGTCAAAAGGGAAACTGCATATTATGTAAATTACATGTCTCATTCACAGTTCACCTCCGTGAGACAAAAATGTAGGTAGAACTGTGTAATTTCAACTTTTTGTTCCATTGACATATCTTAACGTTTTAAAATTCTGTGCGTCTCTATAAAATAATTGATATTCGTAAGCTAGCGTCATTGTCGTCGGAGTTTTGAGGGGTATTTTTGATTAGCGTTTCAAATTCCATCGTAGATCGATGTCAACGGCTGCTATAAATTTCGTGGGGGCGTTGGCCGTCGGTCGGGCTTGCATGTTCCACTCACCACCGCTCCCATACCTAACTGTCTCATTAGATCCCTTTGCGAGTATTTTTTGCTCATACTCCAGTTTGACCCTCGTTCGTTATCGAAGTATAATGGCGACAGACATAGCAGTCGTTTTATTTGTAGGAAGTCGCGCATGTTCGTTTAATTGAAATGAATTTGTCTCATCTTTTATTTGTGTTAGCATTAGTCGTTGAGAATTCCAAGCAACGTGTTTTACCCACACATTAATCATTATACAACAGTTGATTCATGTCGAGTTATATTTAACTCACATGTGTGTTAAATAATATGCTACTTGTATCTTCAGTCTTTTAACTGCATTCTTTATTTTTAACGAATACTGAAGAGATTTATAATAAATTGCTTGCATCTGAAAGTCGCCATAATCATAAAACAACATCAAAATACAATAGCTAAACTGGACAAAGTATTTATTGAAATACGGACATCAAGCGGTTTCGCTGGCCAAGTAGTTAAATCACTAATGTCTCTGCGTTCTTCCCTTTTTGGCTGTTTGCCAGATTTACAATCGGCCTTAATTTACGCGCGGATTGTTGGAGCCTGTGCGAAACGAAAATCTTTGGAAGTTGCTCGGCAGTGGCGCTCACTCCGTGACCGCAGGCCGGAAATATGAACCCATTGTGCAGCTTCGTCTTTTTGTAACCCGGCTCGAGAGCACCCCAATGTGCTGCACTCACATCGCATGTTTTTGTTATTGTTATCACTTGCAGCAGCTCTTTGTTGCATTCCTGACTGAATGACTGTTACAACATGAACGCAATACGCTGATAAAACAATAGGAAATGCAAAACTTTTATGCTGCTCTATGTTATCTATAAAACAAGTTCCCGTAACTCTGAAACATCCGTTTGATATGATAGCGGTTTTTTTATGACTAATCGATGTTGGTAAATCCCACGAATGTTTTTTGGGTCATCACAACGATACTAACGAATTTTTTGTTCTTTTCCAGGTAAGCATTCTTTTACGTAGCACTTCAAGGTGATGGGGTAAGAGAGAATATTATGTTTTGGAAGAATTGAACTTGAATTAATCGGAATTTGTCCGAGGTAAAGTTACTTTCCACATGTGACGCTCAATATCTGCGCATGTGTGTGGGTCAAGAATGCTGTGGTGGCGACTGGAGGTCGTGCAGTTCAATACGTCATCGACTCACAGATCAAGTCACTGCAAAATGCAAACTGCAACTAATAACGAATGTCCAGCGATGATCGACATGGCTTGCTATCTAAAGATCTATTTACAAGATTAGAAATAGTAAGAATAAATGTCTATAGCAATCATTTTTTTTGTAGACAATTGTCATCATTAAGGAATCACAAAAATATTTTACATTTTTAAGCAGCCGGCGTCCATTATTATGCTGGCCGCCTTTCTTGGAAAGAATGAATGCCACCTGAGTCACTTGCGTAGAAGACACAAACTATGCTACATAGATGCATAATATTTTCTAAAATGAGATGTTGGTAGCTAAATGAATGTTGTGCGAAGTTTGTTCGCTACGAAACGTTGTGTTTTTAAAGATAATTCGCAACAAGATGTGGGCGGAAAAGAGTAAATAAATATTTGAGTTTATTTCGCGCGGTATACTAAATTAAATTACACATTCTGGTCAGGTTCGCAGTTCTTAAGGTAAAACTTTTTAAGTAGAGTAATCGTAGTGATAGAGGTTCCACAATCATGATTACAAATGAACCCAGAAGAGTTATTAAAAGTTCAGTGAAAAAGGCCAAAGTACCTTTTCGTATGTGCGTGAAAACCGGTGAATCATTTTATTATTTTTACATGTAGTTACTTATTTTAACTCGCAGGAAACACGCTCGCTGGTTTATAACAACTAAGTAGTGTAGATACCGTAATGAAATCTTTATTAAAAACCTCTAGCCTCATGGGTTATTAACCGCGGCTGTTGCTAGTTAGAAGTTTTTTTTTTAAATCCGGTTCTATTATTTAGAAGTTTTTTTAATCCGGTTTAAACATTTTCACTTAACCCTTATGTCTTGTAAAATATTGGTTCTATTGGTTGATTTTTGCTGCTTTATTGCAGTCATTCACCGGCTTGTGTGTATGACCAGATGTATGAACGTGGACGAGGCAAAAGGAGCATGTAAGGATCGTAGCAGGTAGCGTTCTGTGGTTTCTGCCTACCCCCATGGGAAAAAAGCGTGAGTTTATTTATGTATGTAAGCAGGCATGATTTGATTACATAAGCATCATTCAATAAGAAATCTTTATTAATGACGAGATGAGAAACTGATCTTTTACCTAAAAAGCTGTTTCTGGTAAATACTTAACTCATTAGAATTTCTCAAGTCATGCTCCCATAAAGGGTGTAAAAAGACTCTTAACGAAGCCGAAAGGCACTTGTTCTCCCCGTCATTGCGATATTTTTTTTGTTCTAGACCATACCTGGGAACCTCCTAGTTACGGAGATATTGGGGGTCAAAGTTCCAATTTTTTCACAAGTTTTTTTTCAAATTAATGTTTTTATGTATTTTTTTTACTTAAGACACCTTCACGACCCCCGTACTATTCAATCCAATCCACTATTCAATGTTTTTAATGCGTTACACTGAGTCCTACCGTAAAACGTGATTTTTCACCCCAAAAAAAAGTCGTTTCCCAGCAATAATTTTTGCGTAAAGTTACTTAGTTTGATCTACAGAATGCTTGGTTGACTGCTTCGTGACGAGTCTGTTTACACCCTGTATTTTGGTTAGCGTAATTATATGTCAAACATTTTCACGGAGAACAGACATGTTGTTTAGTTTGGTTCTGAGCGTGTCCCTGAATATTTTAAACATAGTCTGTTTTTATGAGTTTTTCTTTCATCACAATTTTCCAGCGCAGTCATTTCTAATCATGAAAACAACATCATGGAAACACTGCAAGTCAGCAATGACTTGCAGTGTTTCCATGGTGATCGATTAAACTGTCATGGTGCCCGCTCCTAAGTCGACCTAGTAGCTGTATAATTACACACAAAAGCATAGCATCTCATTGCATCAGGCTAATGTAACAATCACACAGTCTGTGACATGTTGTTATTCACTTCACCGGCCACACCTGAAGGTCGCGTTCCACGTAGCCGCATTCAACTGATGTCATTTTACGTTAGAGAATTCTTATGCCATTACCACATCAAGCGCTCAATAAACAGGAATTTTATTCTAGGAAATAATAAAGATATAGATGTAACTCCTACTGTTAAACATTTCCTAAGATAGCCATATTTCCATAGATGGCAAGTGAACGCTTGTACGGATTACATCACTGAACGATTTGAAATAAAAACGCAGATCTTTTGTGATCGTTCTATTTATAACCCAGTCAATGTAGCTAGATTCGACAACGTCGGTTATTTTGGACTTTGTGCCGAGTTTTTTTATAGGCACCCCGATCCGAGTACGTTTTTCTACACTTTTTCAGGAAAACTGAAAATAAAATTCTGCTTATTTCTTCGATTTCCGGAGTTTTCTTAAAGTACCTTTTCTCGAAATGACCTAGGTGAATTCAGGGGGCTACCGTACTGAGTACAGTTTTTAGAAACTATTCTGATTTAATTAAGTCACAAGAAAGAGTCAAGTTTGTCTACAGTTTCTACGTGGCGGAAGAGATTGCAAAAGTTATTACGGGCAGAATCTCGCGTAAAATCGTATGGTCGTCTTCCAGCCAAGTTCTTGATTAAGTTTTGCTACTATTTCGAGGGAGGACTGAAGTCCTGTATAATAATGGTATTAGCTAAGGGTGCATATGAATAATCTTGTATGAAAAGAAGGTAAGATTTTACATGTATGGACTGTATCGATTTAAAAATGTATATGTATACATTTTCTATATGTATACTAAATTTCGTGGATGAAGTGAACTGGGACGAGATTGAAGTGTAACAAAATCGACGACATGTAATTAACGTAACATCCATTGTGTTACACGATTGCACAATAAACGTGAAAAAATGAGCAAAGTCTGCGTTAACTGGAGCGGTTCGTGCAAATGCACTGTCTGTATGAATAATATCATAATAAATTATTAGGAACTGGTATAAAATTCCTTTTATTTATCAATAATAAGTGAAGAGAATCTTAAAATAAATGCTTTAAAATAAATTATTTTGAACTGATACGTATTTACTAAATCGATTGTGCGCTAACCTATAATTAGAACGTTGGACACGAAAAACTATAGAAATCGTACTTAGATTTCGTGCCAATGATAAGTTGGCACTTTGCAGTAATTAATTACTTTCACAACGCCAGTTCTAGTCTACCGGGTTGTTTAGCGTCGATACATAAAATGTAATGGAAAGATAATGTTTTACTGATTTCGCGATACATTATTTAGGTTCAGTAACTTATGTGGAAACGAGCTATTAATCGTTTCCATAGATTACATTACGTCGCCTATTGTTAACCATCATATCCTTGAAAGTATTTTAGAGAAGTTTAAGTTCATCCTCCTTTCGCCGTTGCGGCCACGTTCAGCATGTTTCAATACTGTTCTTGGCCCACTTTTCGAAAGATTTGTAATGAAATATGCATGAATGTAATTTATAAATGCATTGATATTAAATCTTTATTAGTAAAGACACTTGGTGACGATATACTGTATCTTAAATTGGATACCTCTGGGATATGATATTTGGGATGTAATGTTGAAATCAATTTGAATCCATGAAGCATCTCAAGAATTTACTAGACACCTATTGCAGTTCAAGAAACGCAGTCTTCCGTCTGAAAGATCACAGTTCATTCAAAAATGGAAACTCCAATAATAGTTTAGCTGGCAGACAATACTGTATGGTAAATATCACTAGGCCAACAACTAAAAGTACCGAAAATACACCTAGTTGGAACCCTTCCTGTTGCCGTTGGGATACACGTAGACTGAAATCATAATTTAACATCGATAATGAACCTTCAAAAGTACTTAATAGAAACGACTGCTAGGGATGTAATTGCGAGTTCAAACGCCCAGAAAATCCACTTTGAAGCTCGCGGCAAAGCCTCCGTGATTTAAAAATCAATATTAAAATTCGTAGAGCTTGTTCTCTTCAATTAGGAATTCCTTTTGATGTTTCACAAAAGGTACAAAAATCTAAATAAATTAATTCTTCAATATGGCAAACATTTTACAAATTAAAATTTATTTTGATTTTAATTTACAATCAAGAAACCAAGGGCCTACATTCGATTCAACGACGTCGCTACCAATTGAACTTTTTAATATTCCTTGACCTAACATGTTCATTACTTGATTTGTTGTTGGAATTATTTTGCTGCAAATAGTCTTGGCTAATTCTTTGTTTACCCAATGTCTTCGTAGATGTAACCTTGAGCGTAAATTGAATTAATTTAGCATCAGTATGATATTAACGGAACTCCTAGTTCTCCAGTTGGTATGGGTGTGAAGGTCGTTGTAGCAGTACATCTGCGTGCAATGACAATAGCATAATTTGTTGGTGCGGTTGGGAACACTGCCAGGAACTGTTCACATAACGTTCTGAGGCGTTTCACCTCGCCCGCGTGCAGTTCAAACCGGTCCAATCTAATGCGCCATAGTAAAACTAAACATTACTTAATTATGATTGATACATTAAAATCCCATTAGCAGACCTCTAGTTAAACTTAATCCTAGTCATGTTCAATCATTTCGATAAATTGTATGTTCAGATTACTTCTGATATCTCCACGAATACTAATCT
Organism: Lycophotia porphyrea; assembly: GCA_950005105.1. Classification (NCBI taxonomy): domain Eukaryota; kingdom Metazoa; phylum Arthropoda; class Insecta; order Lepidoptera; family Noctuidae; genus Lycophotia; species Lycophotia porphyrea. Next base: position 7,458,520 of record OX465389.1, read on the forward strand.
GTTCTCGTTAGCGTATTATCAAACTTTTATTCATAGCTTCTAATGTTGTATAACTCATTAATTATGTGAAACCGCCTGTGCCCTAATGTAGGCTATATATTTATAGCTCGGCATACATTAGCCACGCCATTAGCCGATGGACCGCACAGTGGAACGAATGTATGGGAGCGGTTGGACGTAGACATGTCCGAAAAATAAGAGTAAAATTATGACAAACTAATGATGCCATCTTATTCGATTACTTAATGCCTTCATAAATTGTGGTGATGAATTTCTTCATAACTCCCATATTTCGGGAGTAATTTGAGAAAATGTGAAATTTTACTATGAAAATGAGTGTATCGAGCTCTCTCCCTCCTGATTCCGGGCTTGTTTCAAGTACCGGTCTCTAATATCGTAATGCTATTACTAAGAGCTATATTTAATACTAAGACACATAGTGCGCCAAATGTGCACTTTCTGGGATAAAAGGAAATGAAAATTTAAAAAAAAAAACGTTTTTTCCCCATTTGTATTTACTTTAAACCGCAGACAGACTTATTAAGAGGTCTATAAATATATTATATATATACAGAAATATATATTAACAAAAATATTCACAAGAACTGATGAGAGTATGACTTTTAAGTAAGTTGATAATAAATTACCTAGTTTCATTAAAAGTACAATAAATAATTAAGATGTAAGCTCTAATTTACTAAGTTACACATTTTAAAACAATAACATCATTTAATTATCTTCGTCATCATCATCATCATCAATTAATTCAAATTCAGAATCGATGTCCGCTAAATCATTTATGTTAACAAATTCGATATCACTTTTCTCAGAATCCGTAAGCTCATAAAATTCCTTAAAAGAAGATTTTTTTACAAACTTATTTCCTTTTGGACGGATACTTGTAACAAGTGGATCAGAAGACAGTAAAAGATTGTGCATAATATCTTCATTGCATGAGATACTGCTATGCTTTCGAGAATGCCCCTCTCTATATTTTCTAAAATCTTTATTTCTAGCCTCAGATGCCTCTTCGGATAGAAAACCAATGGGCACAATTGACATGTTCTGAACTATGTCTGGCCCATGCATTAAAATTTTATGAAGTGAAGAAGGCATATAATACCATGGGTATAACTCCACGTAAAGCTTAGCAGTATCAAAGCAGAACTCTCGGAATTTAGTTACGTTGATCTTCTCTCCTGATGAAATACACTGCAAGATCACACAGATTTTTCTTAAAAGCATAGCATCTATTCCGGTCAGTTCAGCAGATTTAGTGTAGTTTTCAAAAAATCTCCTTGCCGAGTTGCCATTGTTGGTGGATCCACTGCCTTGTTTCACAACATCGAGAAGTAAGCCCGTTTCTCTTCTTACAGCCTCTTGAACTCTTTTCTTCCTGTCATCAACTTGCCTTTTTGCTATATCACCCCTTACTTGCCATGATTTTATGTCTAATTTGTAGGAAATGTGTAATAAGCATTCCATTGAGCGAATCCAAGCGTGAAGGGTGCTTAAGCTATATTTATACATGTCCTAGTTTGCGTGTTTATCTTTGATTAACTCTAAATTATTCATTTCTTTAGGACAAGCCTTGCATATGTCACACACTGAAGCTGCTGTATCGGATATAATGGAATGAATTTTACCATCAATCATTGTCAACAGCAGTTGGTGTTTGACACTAATTCCATCAGTGATGGTGGATGGAGTTAAGGCTTCAATCTCTGCTTCGATTTCAGCCATCTCTCTCTGCACATTTTCTTTGGTTTCCTTTATAAACTTAAACAATATTGGCCGGCAAAATGAAGTGGAAGATGGTCGCTCGTTTTCCCAAATTGTTACACCTTTTGAGACGAGCCGCAGTGGTACAAGACTAATCATAAAATTACTAGCAAGATCGATTTGCTCATCTTCACTCGTCCTTTGATGATAAATGCTTTGGCTAGATGATCCGTCAAAACCCCATTTGCTGGTCAATACGAGCTGTTGATTGGGATCAACAGGGGTTTCTAACGACCTAATAAGTCTTCTTGAGGTTAAATCCATCAAGGCTTGTAATTTGATTTTTGCAGAGCTCTCTGTAACTGTGAGATCTTCTTTGGCCGGATAGCACTTAATTTTTTCTTTAACCAACATGTAGTAACTCGGGTATTGAAGAGCTCCTTCTTGAGTGTTGAAATCCCGAAGAGTGTTATAGCGCCATTTCGATAAGTTCATCGATACATAAAGAGCCAATGCCTTCAAAGGGGATATTTCCCGTACCTGAATTGATTTACCTTCAATGAAGGCTTTGATTTTTGAGGCCTCTTCTGGATTCTCCGTCAAGTATTTCATAACATAAGCTGTATCGCTTTGTCCTGCCTTTTGAAGCGCCCTTTCGGCCGAAAACATAATTTCAGCGCTGCTACTGCTGCATGAAAGACTATCTTCAGTGCGTCTTCTTTTTTGCCGGTTACTAAGGTCCTCAAAAGATTTACGAGGACTAGGATGTGTACAAGTTGAAGCATCAGATTTAGCAGGAGAAATTATGGGCTCGATGACGTCACTTATATTTTCTGTAGAAGGTTCCATATTTTCATTCTGTAATTCCGGCCATTGAATTGCAGCCTGTAGCCAAATCTCATGTTTCTTCCGAAACTTATCTGTGCTTCTTCCAGACTGTGTCCATTTTGCATAAATGCGGTAGCAAAATCGACGACACCAGTCTTTTAAACTTGTTTCAGCACTTTCACATAACTGAACACAACTGTTATCTTTTAAAACACTGAACAAATAGTTAAAGTCGCGTAAATCTTTATGTGCGCGTGCGCATAAAGCAACGTGAATATCAAGATTTGTATTAAAATTTGGAAAATACATTGCGAGATTAGCTTGGATACAACGAGGTGTAAATCAACACTGATTTTAAAGTTACTAATAGTGACCTATTTATATAAAATCCAGGTATCCCAGGTATCCTTTGTTAAATATTGCTAGGTAATTAGTTATTGTGATAATTAGTAAATGATGCATGCTAAATTAGTGTATTAAGAGCCATTTAGTAATTAAATAATAGCAATGTTCTTATCAGTAATCATTAGTGCATCAGTTTTATATGTAAACCTTAAGTCCCTAATTATATATCCTAATTAGCTTATATCTTCTCTAATTGGCTGCTCAGAAATGTTATTGTAATAAGGTAAACCTTTAGAAAAACGGTTTTAATCAACAAAATAAACAAAAAATAAAAAAATTGTGTTATAAAATAAACATCACTCTTTATCCCAGAAAGTGCACATTTGGCGCACTATGTGTCTTAGTATTAAATATAGCTCTTAGTATTAGCATTATGATATTAGAGACCGCTACTTCAAACAAGCCCGGAATCAGGAGGGAGAGAGCTCGATACACTCATTTTCATAGTAAAATTTCACATTTTCTCAAATTACTCCCGAAATATGGGAGTTATGAAGAAATTCATCACCACAAATTATGAAGGCATTAAGTAATCGAATAAGATGGCATCATTAGTTTGGCATAATTTTACTCTTTTTTTTCGGACATGTCTACGTCCAACCGCTCCCATACATTCGTTCCACTGTGGACCGTGTCGTTAAGGGCTAAGTATTGACCTGAAAGCTATTGTTAGACACGTTAACTCCTACATTTTAAACTGACGGCTTTATATTTAAACATCATGTGGTTCATTTCTCTTTGACCCGAACCTATCTTGGTAAGTTTGTAGACAGTCTGTGTAAACGTACATATTTCTCAAAATACACTGACTAAGAGTTTGTCTGTCAAAGACTTCTCAGAATGATTGTATCTTCTGTATGTATTTTCGTGCATCTTCAAGGTATTTTTGTTTCTTTTCTGATTCACTGCACTGGACGTAAGTGCATTTATAAATTAAATGTCTCTTAAAAAGCTTTTAAGATTATAGGACCTTTTAACTACATTTTGTAGCTAATAATGTGGTGTTCCGACCACACCTTACTTAGGTTTATTTATAACGTTACCCTTAAAAGATAATATTATAGTCGGGACGCGGAAGCAAAGTTTGTAAATATGCATCCGCCTCACTTGTCGAGGGTACTGTTTGTTCACGTGAGTCACGTGGCAGCGACCGCTTAACGCCTGTGTAACCCAGCCCATAGTCAACCTAATGCTGCTTATGGAGTTATGATGAACTTTACCTTTTAAACAACACTTCTGGCTAATTACCAATGTTCTGGCGGAAGCCTTTCTTTTTCAAATGCCATGCGATTTCAACATTGACTTTGGCGCAACCTTCTAAACTGTTGTAATATGTTTAATTAAACACCTCTCTGAACTAACGTAGTTACAATGTATGTCTTCTTAAACTTTTCCTATATTAAGTGCATAATATCGTAAACAAGTCTTCTAGATTTAAAAGAAGAACGTGTCTAGAATATTGGCAATCAAAAGATAAGAACACCGAATCGATCTCTCTACGAAATTGGAGTCAAACAGCGTCGGGAAAGTGAATTAATAGGGGAAAGTCTCTAAGGATTCGCGTGCTCGCTTTCGTTACGTGCCGCCAATGTCACGTGAAGAATCCGAACTATACCTGACATTACTTTTGTATCTAAAAATAATCACAATCATAAAAAAAGTCCCTAATAAAATATAACAGCGCCTATCATCTGCCTAGCCTTTTCCCAACTATGTTGGGGTCGGCTTTCAGTCTAACCGTACGCAGCTGAATAGAGTATTATATATGGAGCGACTGCCTATCAGACCTCCACAACCCACTTAGTACTGGGTAATACAATACCCCTTGGTAAAACTGGTTGACTTTTTGGGCCACTGACTACCTGTAACAACTGTCAAAGATCTACAAATGACAACCAGGACCAACGGCTTACCGTGCTTTCCGAGGCACGGAGGAAACTCGGTATGTAATGGGTGGTCACCCATCCACATACCAACTTAGGCAAGCACGGTTTAACCAAAAGATCAACCCGAGCGGCTGTTATTATTTAGCCACGAGCTCCTCTCAGATAACAGCGCCTATATAAAAGGCATAGTCAATTGATGAAATTGCAAATAGATCTTTGCAGTTTGAATTACATGATTGCTCGCTGCATGGTTACTTGATGTAGATTTATAGTCCACTCTCAATAGGTTTCATCTAGATGATTGCACAAATAATACAATTGGAGCCGTTTTGAGGTGTAGTGATTTAATGTGACTAACACGTAGCTGTTGAGGTACATTTGTTTTCCTTATTACTGACAATATTGTATTATAAGTTGTAATAATGGAACGCAGCGGTTTTTCATTCTTTGGTAATTTTACTTACTTTCTTAATTACTAGAATCAATCTAGTAACCGAGTTCAGCTCGCTCTTGCATGATTTCATATAAATTTAATAATTGCGTTGGTAATTAAGGGAACAGTCTGTATTGAATTTCATAAAAATATATTTGTAAAGTTCATTGATTTGTTTCACTAATTAACTACCTATAAATAGTTTGTAACACGAGGAACTAATCCCATATGTGCTTCTCATTTGTCGAGATGTATTTTAAATATTGAGTAATTAGTCACATGTGGGAACTCACGTCATATTCAAGAACAACACGTAATAAACCTAGTCCAAAATATTCCCCTGATTGGGAATGGTATTAACTTACTGCTCAATCTTTGGGTCAAATATCAATAGCTATACATGTTTGATTGATCAATGTCGAAACCACCATCAATGTGGGCCCTTTTCACCGACTCCCATTGACCGCAATTGTATTTCAATCACGCCACGTAGATCGCTTCATTCCATATTGACGAACTAAATATTCGTTATTCAATACCACTTCGGATGAATTTGTTTCATTTGAATTATCCAACTAATGGTTAATGAAATCGCATTTTAAAGGCAACCATTCGATACGCCTCTTGTGGAATCGTAGCGTGATGTCGTCTTCAGATTGTTATATTAATAGATGTTTTAAAATCATAGAAAGTTATTCTGTGACCAAATAAAATAATGTTATATAACACCGACGACAGGGGTCACACTTTCGTAGAGTTCAATTGTTTATAATAACGGATATGGCTCGCTCCGACTGTTATTACCAAAATGGTTATATTTATCTCTTCATGTAACTGTGACTAAATCATTTTATATAACCTTTGTACATGAAATAGAATGTTCAAATTATTATAAATAAATTACAGCTAACATGTTAAGTAACGAAATACCAAAGCGGTGGAGAGTAGAGATAGGCCGTACTGTTAAATAACAGTAATTCATAACAAATTATTTTGTTTTCCCATCATTGCTAATGACTGCTTGTTCAAGACAGAAAACCACAACATTGAACTTTAAAAGGCACGTCGAATTTAACAATAATTATAACATTTAAATTGCCGTCAAAACAATAATGAATCATTTAATTTTTGAGTCATATCCATTGCAATTAAACATATGCACATATTGGACTTGCGTTCATAAAGCGTCATTTTATGACGTGCGTATTTAAAGTCAGACCACGTGCTGTCGCTATTTTCTTCACAATTGCTGCAACACCAGGGTATTCGTGTCCCCAGCTATTTATACGGCGCGAGTCTTAATCGCCATCCATTACGGGCTCGGCTCACATCGCATCCAAATGAGCCGACGCAGTAACAAATCTCCGTGATCACGATGTCCTGGGAGTTAGACATACAATTTCGAGCTCTACATCTCATAGAATCCCGAGACAATTCCTATTGAAAAAGAATAATGTCCGTTCAATAAGTCTGGACCAGATAATGCCTTTGGAATGTGATTTTGTAATTAGTCTTTGCTGGAAACGCTGAGGATACTTAGCCTTTCAATTCGTACGATTATCTGAAAACTTCGCGGTCTAAAGAACAAGAATCGATCCATTAAAGAACAAAAACAAAATTAATGTAAAATTAACAATAAAAATAAAATTGGCAATCTGCACTGGTGTTGTTGTTGTGCCAATGTAACCTGTAGCGAATTAATAGCATTCACTTTTGATGATATTATGATATCGGTGAAAGGTTCATTTGTATCTTAGCGAAAGTGAATAAGAAGTAGTGGTCCGAGATTGATCAATAGTTAAAGCGGTTATTCTCACTAAAATATGCTGAATTTCACATATAAATAATCTAAATCACTCGTATTCAAAATTATCAATCATTTAATCATCAATATCTCGATGCAGTGCCGGCTGCGTCACCAATTCACCACACAGTTGTATTGGTACCACCGATGTAAAATGGTGATCTCAAAATAATTATTTAATAAAACATCACGATATCAGTAACTGTGACTTCCTTTGGGCTGTACTCAGAATGTCCAATTTTCAATTATTATTGTGTCGCATAAATTGGGATGAATCACGACACGATACTTTGTGTCATGGTTTGGTTAGGTCGTCATTTGTTGGTGATTTATCCTTCTACAAGGCAGAACAGACTTAACAAACTTTTATTTGACCCCATCAGTGTAAGAAAAAAACCCATTGTTTGGAAATTGTATGAATGAGTTGTAAATACTAAATAATGATTGAATTGTAAACAGTTATACATGTACATATTAATTCCAAAAACTTCCTAACTGTTCAATTTCACCGTGAACGTTCGATAATAGTCGTCATAGAAGTACACTCTAACTCTTAAAGCCTTACGTACAAAATGCGGCTTTAAGTGCATCCGGCTTTTTCCTACTTGTAGGAATTCAGTCACCTGCTACATTTGCAGGGCAAAAACCCGTCTAGACGGCATTAAGCTGGAAAGAGGGCCTTTACTTTGAAACACTATAAATGAGAATCAAATTATTGTCAATCTCATTATTTGCACCGTAGAAACTGCTGTAAATATATACCAGTCTAAGGCAGGACATCTAAATAAGCCTGAAAATAACCTCGTTAAGAGCAGGTGACCTTTGTTTGTGAATAGAATACTAATTTATTCTGGTAGTTGGTTTAGGAATGCTCGTCGACTTGTAAAACTTATGTAAATTGCAATTCTATAAACGTCGTCAGCAGGTTATGGTTTACTTCATTCCTCCATTGTCCCAGGGTCAATACGCTGTACACTGTTCTATTATTCGAACTTTGACCTCGTACCTATGTATATTTAAGCTTTTGTTTTGCGTGACTGACTAGGTTCTCATTATAACACATGTTTTAAGCTAATTAGTTTATAATAATAATTGTGGCAGTGCCACAACACTATTTTGATAGTCAAGAGCTCGCGACGTAATTATGGCATGAGGCATATCAGCCAATTATCAGATAATTTCATAATACAATATTTGATGTGCAGTCCAAATTAGCCTGTAAACCATTAGTAGATTAATGGTGTCTAAACTGTTAGGCGAGCACAGTGGCTAAACCATACCAGTTCCAGTCAAGTTTATTACTCGAAATTTAGCTCCCTATGAGCTCTTTTTATGTCTAGACAAGGAAGGCCGGTATCATGTCTCCTGGGGGATCCACAAATAATGCAGCGAACCACAAATAATGTTAGCGTTGCCAGACCGTGGCGACGAGCGGCCATTGTGTGCTTGTTTGAGCTTCTATTACGGCGTATTCACTGCTCCTCGTGGAGCCTGCGGGGTACGCCTGCCTATTGATAAGTCCTCAGTTGTTACATTTTTTAGATATCGGGATATACAGGGTGTACTGCGGTGTAAACGGCCCCTTCACGAAGCCTTTAACCAAGCGTTCTGTATATCAAACTAATAATTTCTACGCAAACATTATTGCTAGGAAATTATTTTTTTTAGAGGGTTGTGCTGGAGGATTCTTTGAATACGGCGATGCTTACGGTAGTAGTGGAAGTATTTAAAGTAAAGGTATAACATTAAGAACTTGTATTAAAAAAAAATGTGAAAAAGTTGGATTTTTGACCCTCAAAATGCATGTAACTAGAAGGTTGTTAGGTATGGTTTAGCTAGGACAAAAAAAATGATCGCAATGACGGGGAAAAGAAGTGCCTTGCGGCTTCGATAAGGATACTTATACATACATTATGATTAGTCATGTCTAGTAGAATGCCGAGAAAACTGCTCACCTGAAAAAAAAAAAATAGTTTCCCTTAATTTTAAAAGAACTTTATGAAGCCGCGAGTTGACAGGATTAGTAATGCTGATCTGGTGCTGTTGATAATTGGCTAGAAAAATGCAGTCACGGTACATCTGCATACAATATATGATGTCGGAATTGTAACTGAAACAGTCACAGACAAACTGTAAGTTAGTTATAACTATCGACGTTTTAGTACGACCTTGCCTCGACATTGAATACTTCGATTATTGCTAATATAATGTTCGTTTATACTTGATCAAACAAAGAAATATTATCGATTCACATGAAAATTCCATGCATAGAACGGAAAGTGCATTGCATGCAGACGGCATAATTCAAGGTCAATAAAAATAAAATATCAAGCACTATACACTTATTGCATGCTCAATTGCTCACGACAACAAAGCAGTTCCCCGAAAGGTACAGGGTTGTACAGCAAAAGAACGATGCAAACGCGAAGAACTAACAAAACTAGCTACCTACTTTCGTTCATTGTTCCATGTTCGTTTGTCTTTGTGATTTTCAACTGGGCTCGCGTTTGTTCTGACTCGTGGAGGTAATAAGTAGCTGGTTATTATTCCTTTGCATTCTGTAATTAATCCTCATACTCAGCTGCACGAGATCATTTGTGTAACATTCTGAACTAGTTAGAGAAGCCTCTTTGAGTTCTATCAAATAATTAAATACTCTGTTTAATGTTAGGCCATATAACAGATGAATCTAGTAAAATCTCCACGAACAGGCAATCACGAAATTCGGAACTGTCATCTTTGCGATTCTGGGGACGACGTTTCTGTGATTAACTTGGATTTGGGATAGCGTCATGTTAGGCTAAAGGATAGCACTCATTTTGAATATTTTCAAGGCTATCAACAGTCTATTTAGTCAATCTTTGATGTCTTAATAATTATAAAATTCTCTTAATAGTTATCAAATAAAGAGTCAAAGCAAAAGCAGCACTTGCGAATGAACGTAAAAAAAGACTTCAAGGGAAATACCTTGACTCTCGAATCGATATTGTACAGTAAAATAAAAGGAATAAGGATAATGACGCGTGTAATATGCAAATAACGTCAGAAGGCCTCGTATTTGCGAAACGAGCGTGTTCACATTCTGAATCTAACACCACCGTCTGCAACGTAGAATGCGCTGCGTCTTGCGGTTCGCCTTGTGGAGTTGTGGTCGCCACTGATACCAAAGTGTTTATTTAATACATGATCTGCGATAGGAATGCTGATAGAATTAAAAGCCTCACTCGGATCTGTCGCCTGACCTCAATACGGATTCAAAAAATAGCGAATGCGCATTTTATGTAATCAATTTCTTGAATTAAATTTTTATTTCAACTTTAGATTAATTATTTATTATATTCTTAAAAATCAACCAACATCTGAAGAACTAGGTTGTCCGTAATGATTCAAACCTTACCTTACTAGACAAAGACAGGAAGAAAACAAAATAATGGTTGAAACCGGTACTAAAATAAAATTAAATTTAAGGTTAAATTAACTTTAATTTTCTTTGTTACAGCAACTCAAAGATGAGCTCGGTGAAGTGGTCGCGGAGCTGGAGGCTCTGGATGGGCAGGAGGAGTGTAAGCAAAACAGTAAAGCCAAGCAGATGAGTATAGGGAGGAAAAAATTTAACATGGACCCGAAGAAAGGTGAGCAAAAAACAAATACATACGATCTAGAGAGCTGACAAGCCCGTTTGATTAAGGGCCGTAGCCCGTAATACCTGCTCCGTGTGTCTCACAAAAACTAGCAGCAAAGCCGTTCGTTTCAATTACTGGAATAGAGAAAGTATCGAAGTAGGTTTTTTTTATATAAACAACGATTCTGGCCTTTCTTCACAATAAATCGGTCACATTGGGACGTGTTTTCTCATTTAGCTCCCATACACATTGTGTAGAGATAGACGTATTTTAGAGCTCGTGGAATGAAATAACTGGCTCGCTGAAGAATTCCATACAATCTGACGACAAATTCCTGTGGCGATGGCGCCGCGGTTTTATTATAAACATTTTTACTTTTCTCGTGCTGAATTTATTTCTGTGCCTACACAAGATAGTAAATAAAATACAAAAAGTCGTAGGATACAGTTAAACAATAGTAAAAGAAGTTTTAATTGTAAATGAGAAAACAGTAAATAATTCAGATATAGTTCTAGACTTCGTTTACTTGAAACACTTATCGGTCCAGACGCTTTTATTGCATGTGTTGTGTTGGCTAGGCATTTTTATATGGTAGACAATGTCGGATTATGATTTTTGGCTTCCCATCAAGGTTTCAAAATCTCCAATGCAGATACTTTTGCTTTACTAAATGATATGGGATTGAGCGACTGCGTTGAATTAGCGATTTGAGAATCATTGTCAGGAATTTAATATGAAGCAATTAAGGTGCTTTCAATGTGGTTCTTATCATTAAAATAATGGCAGTAAAAGGAGTAGAATTCCTGGTACAAATGCTATTCGATGCGGCAGGTGCGGCGTTCCCACGGCCGGTCGAACGACATATTCTGCAAATTGTTCTATTCCTGCACCTTTACACCTGTCCAACTTACATCTCTTGAGTTTTATTAGATAAACGTCCTGCGGCACACAATAAAACATGTCATTTTAATTGTCTTTGTTTGTAAACTTGCCGCTGAAACCCTCTACTGCTTTTTTTATGATCGCATAAGTATTTTAAATTCACAGTGCTAATAACTAAATAGTTGTTTATGTGTGCAACATTTTATTTTACACAGATATTTCATTAGTTGTTTGTTATATCGTGCGCATATATCCTTCAAAAAGCCATTATAGCGCGTTCTAGTTTAAAATAGCTGCGACACTTCAATATCTTCCACTACATTAATATCGGGACTAATATATAGCATACTCCGACATTTCATATTGTAAAATTTTATACTTCGAAAAAGTCTTCTCCAGCGATAAATTTTTAATATACATACCAAAATGGCGCTAAGACCTTGATCCGCTTTAATCTTGGCAGGGTGAATGTTTGTTCAGCTAATCAATATCCAAACAAGACCTTTTAAAACCTCGCGTTTTCTTCATACTTGCTTTCCAATTTTCTTCGTTTTTATCAGTGAGACAATCTATCAGTAACATGCTCCTGTTTCGCTCTTTCTACTTTATGTAAGTCCATATCACGCCTCATTGCGTTCTCGTGATCATTTTTAGTAAACTCGATCACTTAGACATGCTACCTACTACATTAGATGTAATCGGTAACAGTAGTCTCCATCCTGTAATTAACTATGATATAGGTGGACTCGATATAGGTTAGTTTTCTGCAAGTAACGGTACAAATTACCGCGATCAAGAACGCTTTCGATATGGTAATAAATCATCTGCCTTAGAGGGAAATGAAGAGTTTTTACAAGAACATGTACTGGTTTGGCATTTAACTCGCTCAGCATTTTTTAATAATACGGAATCCCTAGCTGAGTCTTCGCATTATTCGTTAATGCGAAAATCTTTTTTCCTCTCTCGCTTGTACGATACTTTAGCCAGTGTTCCAGTACTAATTAGGTCATGTTGACAGTAACAACTAGCTTTACGAGAGCTTAGATGTAAGACACGAGGTTTTCTGAATACATGCTTCAAGCCCGGCAGACGCTCGACCTCACCTATTCTCAAGAGCTGGCCTAATGGGATGTAGTCGTATACGGCACCTGGTTGTACAACTACCTAATGATGTCATCTTGTGAATAGTGACACGGCTTTATTCGGCAGCCATTATCCTTGGGCTGCGGGCTGTTCGAAAGAGATACCGCGGCCCTGGAACACAAAGGGCAAGGAAGGATCATGGATGGGTTTTAGTCAATACAAGTCTGACACTCCCTTCCGCTCTGCCCAGAGCGGGAGAAGTCATTTGATGATTTCCCATGCGTAAAAAAAAACCATTATCCTTTTTCCAAATAATAAATGAACTGAAGGAAAAAGTTCAATCAAACCTTGTTTGACTTCGTTTCCTGTTTTGGAATGATATTGCAATTATCAGTGCTGTTCACAAGTTCCCAGTTTCTTAGTGAACATTTTCATTGGTAGCATTTTAATACTTTGTTTGAAGTAATATGTATTAACCAGAACACATGCAGTACCGTTCGTTTATAATTCACAGCATTTTGTGACCGGCTTTACTCGGTAACATTATTTCTGCGCGGTAAGCTGGCATCGCATCAAGATTAGCTATGCTGGATTATGGCGGTGACATTACGGTAAAGGGTAATCGCTCTTTCAGAATCATAAATATGGTCACTATTTGTAAAAATAAACTTAATAGCTTTATAATAGAGATTCCACACTACATACGTGATTAGATAGAGAGCAATAAAACAGCAATAAAACCAGGTTAATTGGAAGCAACGATCATCAAGTGACATAAGTAAATAACAAAATAACTATCCGATGATGACCAAACGCAGAATTCGCAAAATCTCTCTGCATGAACAATAACTCAGCATTTATTGCATCTGGATGGACTTACTAAGTAATATTTCTCAACATTTGCATCCAAAACTACTAAGTATCCGTAACAGATCGTTAGTGGAATTCGTTGTAATATTAGTCAGTGTTGCACTCTTATGTAACATTCTTGAAATTGTAAGAACACTGGAAATGTAGGGTCGACAATATAATTCTTTGAAGTAAGTACTGCAATAGCATTCAAATGATCAATCAGTAATCACCAATAGAATCCAATTCAACAAGTTGATGCCTTTACAGATGGCTTGATTCACATCTAATCAGTATTTCTGGTTGATCTTGTTAAATCTGGTACCTAACTCTTGACTTAAATTGCGCCGCCTATAGATTCAAAAAAGTTTGTGTATTTCCATGATTTTGCATGATTGAAATGATCTGTATTTTGTAATTGCTTCATTAAAATACAATGAAAAAAAAACGAAAGGAACAAAGGCAATCAATAAACATGGACTGAAAATACCTGACGCCATTAAATATTAATTTAAGTGTGAAGCAACAACTGTTATGGACGAGACACCAGACACGATTGTCCTCAGTAATTGCATAACTCTAGCTCTATTCATTGCTTATATGTATTCATAATTTAAATTACGTGACTCCAATGGCTTCTTTCCCTCGGGAAATAATTCAACGCTCTTTCATTGTTTTCAACGACTAGACCTGGACAGTCGTTTCTTTCTTGTAGGTGTATGATTTTCCTGTTTGGCTCATGTCGTTTCGTTTCAAGGGAAATGGACTTTACCTAACTGGAAGGCTACAGAAGACTGTCGTGCATCTATTATCATTAATCATGTTGTTTATCAGCATAGTTGCTTGCTGACTTGGTTACGTACTAAGTCGTGTCAATTCGACTATCCGTGTCATTGCAGTTTCCATAACAAGTTCTACGACTGAAATCTGAAACACTTGAATTATGTAAAATTCAACCGATAAAGTCAGTGGTTGGGAAATGTAATAACTCAACTAACAAAGCTTAAAAGAACCAGCCAGACGTGAAGCGGGTCTAACGTGACTTTTCATTAATTTTGACCTTCATTCGGAAAATGTATTTTCGTTATGTTTAGTCTTAAATATTTTTGTGATCCTTGATTTGCTACATAAGAACGCCGAACACAATGTGACAATAGATTCCCACACAAAAGCGACATCTCAGCTTTTTCCAATTACATTCAAAGGTTGCTGGATCAAAATATCGATCCCGTTTCGTATTTTCGCAGACGCCAGTGCGCTATCGCTAACAAGCTTGTTATTGTTGCAAGCGTCACACGGCTGCTCCGGTTCTCGCTCACTTAGCACCAACGATCCGTCATGCTGCTATCTGCAATTTTGCATGCCGCAAGATGGAAGTTCCAGTCGACACCGAGATTTATAAAACAACCAAAGTGCACACTCCCGACAAACGCGATACGGAAGATAAATTGCACTTAAAAATCTTTGTAATAACATCATACTGGTTGATATATGTTTGTAATGGATAGGGTTTCCTTGGCTATCCGTAATTCTTTGTTTTTGTGTATAACTTTTGGCATTTGCTTCCAAACGGAGTCTGAAATTCACAACCTACGCTTATTATCTCCCATTGAAGCTCTTGGCTCCGTGTGGGGGCGTCTGACGTCATTTGAGACGCAGATTATTAGGATTTTCTACGCAGAACTATCGTGACGCAAACATTTAAATTGTATAGCGCATTGGTTCGGCTTTAATGGTGATGGTAACTTGTGTTGTGTACGAAATATTAATTAGGATCTTGTCTTGTTGTAACTCTTCAATTGCACGCCATTCTTCCCGGTCTTGAGCCAGTCTGGGTTTTTCCATATAGGATAATGTTCCAATATTACTCTAGCTTATATTTCTTTTCAATATCATAAGCATCCATCATGTTTTATGCAGTCATTTAAACTCGCTGGTGCAAATACTTAGCTTTGTATTGAAAGGTCGGCATTTAGCGTTCGTATAGCGGGCATTGTTTGTATGGAAGTTGCATTCCTTTGCTTCTACGATTGCAGCTCTAAATGGGTGCAGGCACGGTTACCGTTCGCTTTCACGACAGTTTGCATATCGCCGCCGTGAACCGCTTGTCCAAGTTTCCAATAGACTTCACCTTTATGATGGTACATTTGAAATTGTATTCGCATGAATAAATAATTTGTTTTCCACCAAACAAGGATATGTTGATATGAATGGTGCGAATAAAAATGGAGGAAGGAAAATCGTGAGGCTACGTTTGGAATCGTTTAAAAACCCAGGTTTATAGGTGTGTTTTTGTAATAAATTTGTCTGACGCGTGGACTCAATGGCGTTTTTATACGATACTAGCACTTTGCCCGCGACTTCGTCCGCAAAAATTGTGATAGCACGGCTAATTAACATGATATCAATAAATATAATTTATAGCCTATAACACCCACGGATAATCTTTCTGCCAGTGAAAGAATTTTTAGAATTGGATCATTGGTTCTGGAACCCCATTACAGACTTACTAACAAATTTTACCTCTTTATACGTATGGATGTAATTATCGGTAAGAATAGGTAGAAAGCCTTGTTGGTAAATAAAAACGGATGCTCTTGGGCATTGCGTAGAAATTTTAGGCTTTTCTTTGTCACAGTCGCACACGCGAACTGAATTTAAAGTTTGTAAAAGTATGTGGCTTAATTTTCTCTTTGTACACCTGTGCCTGGGAGGCGAATAAAGTTCTCACTATTTTACTGAAATACATTAATTAGCACACTATGCAAACTGTCGTTACATTCACTAATTTCTTTGTTTTAGGTATTGAATATCTGTACGAGAACGGTTTACTGCAAAGGACGCCCGAAGATGTAGCACAATTTCTTCACAAAGGCGAAGGTCTAAGTAAGACGGCGATAGGCGACTACCTCGGTGAACGTTCAGAATTCAATGAGGCGGTGCTCAAAGCATTCGTTGAATTACACGACTTTACAGACCTAATACTAGTTCAGGCACTCAGGTGAGTTTGAAGAAAGTCTCCACATATCAGCTATAGTAGACGTAAGGTAGCCGGTAATACATGAGTCTTCTTTGAGACCAGGAAATCAGTTTAATGCAGTAGGCTTTAGTGAAATGTATACGAGGTGAACACCCGTTAAATTGGATCAAATAGCTCGATTCCATTTCTGGCGAATATTATTTTGCAAGCGGGAGTAGTTAGTTATTTTATAAGTTTATTTATTGCACAAATAAAATGCCAGTTCGACGTAATCGAGTTTCAGTACATTGCAATAAATATAAGTAAAGCGTGAGACCTAAATTGTGATTGTAAAAACTGAAAACAATGACCAAAACTGAAATAGGAAGTTGTAATCTAATCTTGTTTTTATATTTAGGTACAGTCATTCATTTGTGCCGCTTGTTTCCTCCCAATTTGTAGGCAAACAGATAATCAGGCATTTTATGTCAAAATAGATGGTTTTATAATTAACAAATATATTAATAATATATAAGTAAACAAAGTCGCCAAGAACATTTTTTCCTCCGGTTTAATACATACAATTTGAATATTTTTTCCTTGTAAGCTAGAAAAAATACCTAAACATGTAAGATGGACACATGGAATTCCTCAAACCATTTTATCCTCATTATTTTATTTATTAACTCCTAAAAGTAGAGTGTCCACTTTCTGTTTCAATACTAGCTTGTCATCTATCTAATCTAAATACATTTAAACTTCAAACAGATCAGTTACTTTTTGTCGAATAAAAACAAATAAACCATTGAGGCATTTGGAGACTCGTCTTCTCTTGGCATTCGGAAATGTTTCACTTGGCAGACATACCATTTTGCGCTAAGGTCGTTCACACTATTTTCTAACTGGCTTGCAGAAAAATGACGAATGTCCCTATTATTTATAGGAAGTTTAAAAAACAAGGCCTTGTACATGTAGAGCTATGGTAAGTAGGTCCGTATGTAATCTCACTCGGGGACTAATGGACCGATACTTAAATGTTTGTGTTATCTATTACAGACAATTCTTGTGGAGTTTCCGTCTACCGGGCGAAGCGCAGAAGATCGATCGAATGATGGAGTGTTTCGCTCAGAGATATTGCCAACTAAACCCGGATATCTTCACCAACGCTGACACATGTTACGTACTAAGTTTTGCGATAATAATGTTAAACACTTCACTACACAACCCCAGCGTAAAAGACAAGCCTCTGCCAGAACAGTTTGTGGCGATGAACCGGGGGATCAACAACGGCGGGGACCTACCTCAGGAGTTACTTTTGGTGAGTACGATAATGTTTATAAAAACTTGCCATCTGCTTTGTAACTGATAGTTCACACAACAGATTGTCATCCCGTGTTTACTAATATGTTTTGATTGTACGACCATGCTGGGAGGTTCATGTATCGATAACTACAACAATATGGACAGTTTGTGTTGCTGGACGGTTAACATATCGTCAGATCATTCTATAAATCGGTTCATCTCGTTGCGGATTTGAATGGGATGGAATTTAATACTTTCCGACGTAGACGGAGTGTCTCTAGTTCCTTCGCCTACGCTATTTGAACTGACGTCATTGTAGTACAATTAGCACTTCGTGTTAGGTATAGGCTACATTTAGGTCGACCTGCATGCCGTTAGTTAATATAGTTGACCAACATGCGAGGTTAACGCCATACATTTTATTGTACTGTTATTTTTTTCTAAGTTCTAATAGGTGTACTGCCAATTTTTTTTTATCATCAAAGCATATCCTTTTTATGGAAACTCACCAGTTAAATCTAAGTACACCATAAAGTAATAATTCTGTGCCTCTAGTGAAAGGGGTATAAGTCCTATTAAATCTGTATGGTACTTATATTTTCAGGAGGCACAGATTTATAGTATTGTGATGTGGTTTTTTGCAGCTTTAGAAACCATTGTGGCAAAATATGAAATAAATCAAATTATGGACAGTTAGTCATAAAGATTATGACTCTATATTTATGATAATTCTTAGTAGCCGCTTTAAATGTTTATAATTATAAATTAATCATAATAACCCTGCGTACATACATAATTATTTCAATGGAAGTGATTTTCCTAAATGAGTTTCGAACTCCGTTTTAACGCTAGGTACGCAATGTGTAATCGCGGATAATTTTAATGCGAAAACATATATGAATCGTTGAAACTATATATCTACATATTTATGTAGTACCTGCCAACAATACGTATTGCTTAAAACTACTGGGAAATGCCATTTCCTGATTGCAATGTCATAAAAACAGTTGCCTAATCGAAATCACGCCGAAGTCGCATAGTTTTAATTTTCTTTCCGTTGTGAACCTGCAAATGTCGATCGGTAAATCGATAAATAAATAAAGATATAGATAAGCATGTTTACTTGTATCGATGCCAACACTAAGTAGACATCGCTCGAAACCATATTGACATACTGCAGTAATCCGTTCCGCAGTGCAAACATTGTTACTGAAACGTATAAAATTCACATTACAACCATGTTTCCTTATATTTTTTACCAACACAGGTCACGGGCGTGTTGTTTTGCTCGTGTCTATAAATAATTCATAATAATTAGTTTTCAAACAATCACGATAAACTACAATCTATGGTAATAACCCGAGTTGACGTAAATAACACATTGTAAACAATCTGAAATCATTAGCGGCGTTATCTGTGAAGTAACTGCGCGATAGCTATCAGTATCTTAATGTCACAGTTGAATGTGAGTTTCTGTTTAAACTAGTAGTTTTATGACCATCAACGAACTGTACAACTATTTAAATGTGCGTCTCTGAATAGATGTTTTAATTTGTTTATTTTATCTCCTAAACAGGCGACTTATTTTAGTTCACACATTGTAAGTGATGTTTGTGTTAACTTGGTAATATATTTTATTGAGTTTATTTTTAATTGCTTTCCAGTCGCTGTACGAGTCGATAAAAACGGAGCCATTCAAAATACCGGAGGACGACGGCAACGATCTCATGCATACCTTCTTCAATCCAGACAAAGAGGGGTGGTTGTGGAAACAGGGAGGAAGGTAAACAATCTCATTTTATTGTCCTCTTTTCACATTATTAATTACTGTGTAAAAAGTAAAGTTTTGAACCTAGGGGTTCAAAACTTTACTTTTTACACAGTAATTCATCAACTTGTCAGATTTTGCACGACCGCGATCTTTAACCCTTGACACTTACTTCAGACGTGGACTTGACAGCTGACCTGTTTTAACTCAACTCGCGTTCAAAACTTTTGGAGCTTTGTTCGCTTGGAAACGGAAAAAAAACCAGAGCGAAGATGCATGATCTCACGTTACACTTTCTTTTTCCTAACAAATGTCATTGAGATTAATGATTTCAAGTGTCTACGTTTTCATTTGTTATGTAACGTTGCGAAATATACACAGAACGAATGATAATTTTAAGCACCATCTTTAAATGACTCAGGTTTGGCATTGGCATTAACTGGGGAATACCAATTTACCTTTGTTTTTGATCCGAAGCCTATAAATGTTACATATTATAAAATTAATTTAAATTAGAAATGCGTAATATTTTGCGTAGCATGTTGCTATATGTGATTTGTAGCTCGTCAAAACGTGCGATGATAATAATATATATATACATATATATTATAATTACCACGTGCTCATTATTCTGCTTCATTAAAAACACGCGAGTAACGTGAAGTCACATGGGCGTGAGGATCACGCCATTCATATACCAGGTAACTACATGAATAATCAGGAGAATAAAAATAGCCAAGAAATGTGTTCCTCCATATGAGTTAGTCGAAAACATTCATTTGAAGTTAGAATATCTTGGTACTGCATCACTTATGTCGAACCTTAAAAGGAAAGGTATTTATGACAAATGTTAGGCACCTTTTTTTACAAAGGTTTTCACTCAATGAGTGTTCCTTTTCCTCCTTATTTGGCTTGTTTAATGTTTATCGTAAACATATAATGCGATGACATCACATAGGTATGATTTCATACCTTTGAACTTGGATACTATGTCACAACATGATCATGGCTATTTCCGTTCTTTAATATTCTTCATGTATATTACTTTAGTACAAGTTTTGGTACTCCAAAACTCGAACCAATAAAGGGTCACTAAAATTGAACGCAACAAAATCGATTCAACATAACAATAAACTCGAATCTATACAAAACCGTGAAAAAAACCAAATCATTCGGTGCTCAATAGAGTGGATCTATTCAGACCTAAACCTATTTGTTTTTTTTTTTGTCTATGGTTAAAGCACCTACCTGTCCACTTACACTACTTTTTTGTAACTTTCAGATACAAGTCGTGGAAGAGACGGTGGTTTATACTCAACGACAACTGCCTGTACTACTTCGAATACACGACGGACAAAGAACCCAGGGGCATCATTCCATTAGAGAATATTTCTGTGAGTATTCGGAAGAGGTTGTTAATGTCGCGGAGATATTTACTTTATTTACTTGTATTATTTATTGTAATTATGAAAACAGATACTAATGCTTGCTTTCCCAACAAATTACTAAACTCATTGTGAGATAAACACATTTAAAACATAATTCTGTTTCCGTCAATCGTTTTATGTTTTTAATGAGCGGAAGGGAGTGTCAGACTTGTACTGACTAAAACCCATCCATGTTCCTTCCTTGCCCTTTGTGTTCCAGGGCCGCGGTATCTCTTTCGAACAGCCCGCAGCCCATTCATACGGTCTTATGACTAAAATGACTTTATTGTCTGTTGTCCTGTCTCTCCAGAGACGGGACAAGGTGCATTATTCTTAACTAAAGTCGTATGACAAGCCTAGTTAACTTTTGATGCGGAATAGTCCGACGAGTATTTTTCAAAACTGGTAGAAATAAGAATGATCACAACTTATAACAAGTTGTTGTTTCTTTGTCTCTTTAACAAGATAATCAAGTTCCATTGGATCCTTCACGATACCCGATCTACTTCTCCAAGTACTTGTTATGTTATCTGGAGTAGAAAAATATTATGTATAATAATGTAAACAAGTATATTATGTTACTATGTCTTTGTAATCATCCGGCGCAGAACCTCATCTCTTTTGTTTAATAACGTGCGTGATATCTGCAAGCAGGACATTCGCAGTTCAATCACAAGTTATCTGCAGCCCTATGGACATTGAACAAAGTATATTAGTCATATTGTCGTATCTACAAAGACAATTAATGTGACAATAATTATAGGGTGTAACAAGACCCTTAACGAAGCCGAAACGCACTTGTTCGTGTACGCACTCGTCATTGCGCCCATTTTTTTGTTCTAGACCATAATATCTGGGAACCTTCTACATAAAGAGATATTGGGGGTCAAAGTTTGTTGTTGATTTAATATGCACCTTAGTAATTGTATATTTTTTTTAGAGACAATCCTTTAATTAGCCATAAGTGTTAGGGGATTAGGAGGATATTTTTTGTCAGATATCTTTCAAAAGGCCGTGCCAAAAGTAACTCCTATCATTATATTTGTTTCCAGGTGAGGCCAGCGAGCGATAGACAACGACCTCATTGTTTAGAGTTATACGCAAGCGGTGGCGCTGATCTCATAAAAGCGTGCAAGACTGACTCCGAGGGGAAAGTCGTTGAGGGAAAACACACTGTTTACAGGTAAATTATATTCATTTATGTTATTCAAATTCCCTAGTAGGTCATTTAAATACTACTTTGGTATTAATGGGTTTGTGGAGGCGTATACAACGCCACATGCGAATTACGCTTAATGCTTGACGTCACGCGAAACCCGGCATCGCGCAAGCAAGACCTCCACTGCAACCATCGAATTATAGCCAACCAGACTAACCAATCTGACCAGAGGATGCTGCTTTTTCAATGGAGGATGAGGAATTTCCACATCCACCCATACCTATAGGTTGTTTTACCTATAGATTTGAGTCCTGGTGAAAAACGCATTGTAAACCAGGATTTTTACTTGTTACTGTATGACAAGTACACATTTTAAATAAGGGCACGCATCAGATAGCTTCGTCACTTACTTTATTCGAGTAAATCCGGATCCTTCTAAATCAAAATATTAATTATTGTCCAACATCGCTACACGTGGCAAGCCAGGTTAATGACACAGAGTTTTAATGAAGTTTTGTAGCTTTACGTTACCCACCGACCTGAGGTATTTAGGTCAATGGATGTGAAGAATGTGTCAGAAGTGTAATCTTTACGGCACCACAGTGTCTGAGACAACGAATGTTTACGTTATGAGGAGACTGGTTTGTGCGATAAGTAGTATTTCGTTGTTGCTAGTATAATCCCATGAAATAAGTGGCTCATCGTTATTTTTCTTCTTTTCCAGAATGTCGGCAGCTACAGCGGAGGAACGAGATGAATGGATCGAGTGCCTGCGTCGCTCAATCAGTCACAACCCGTTCTACGACATGTTGGCGCAGCGCAAGAAGAAGGCGCAACACAACGTGCACTCCGCGCACTAGTCTGCTACACATGACTCACGACCGCGAGTTACGTGCCAGTGCTACCGAGTGTACATACCTCTTGAACCTAAACAATCTCTCCGTTTTGTTTGTCAATTGGTAATGTGATGTGCCAGAATGATCCAAGATCTTTCTGAAGAACAGTGTCTAGAACGTTCGCAAAATTATTATGATAAAAACACAGATTTACACAAGTAATTATCAACAATAAGTGCAATTTAAACAACATCTAACCACCTCAGTAAACGAGCCTTAATTTTTAAATGTGGTTTATACAACTTCTGCCCAATACAATTAAACATAAGTCATGTTTGTTTAGGGGTTTAGCCTGATAGTAACGAAGTCGTATTTCTTGAACTCTTAATATTGACATTAATCATAATTTATTGTAGAGAATATAGTAGAATTTTATAATTACAGCGTACCTAAAGAGTTATAGAGCGATATATGCATAACGAGTGATATGTAATGCGTCTGATATAATGTGTATATCAACATTGATGGCGAAATAAGTTTTATTTATCGTGTTATTTTGTGTCAAAATCATAAGTGAGCTTAACCCCGAGGTAACGTCCGTCAAAAGTCACCTAATGACTTGACAATAGCCATTAGTCATAACTCCAATGAATATGTGATATTTAGCCATGATAACGACGCAAGGAATGTATTGTGTTGTACATATCGAAACACAATAATTACGCATCATTTCATGGCTGTTGGTCCATGTATATAAACGAAGGAAAGACTGAAAATTGTGCTTTTTAAACATCGCCTATTCGGAAATGGAAATTGTCTCGTGCGTATTAATTTAATTTTCAATTGAACACTGTAGTCTTAAAAATTATATTTTTATGGAAAGTCCGTACGACACGTCCGCACATACGTAAACAATTCGCACATCGATGCAAAATGCAATGAAATTAATAATGACGTGACTAAAATGAAATGAATGTCTTGAACTGCCAATTTGGTGGAAATACATTTGAGTTCCTGCTGTGAGATTAGTTATGATTGTTATTATGAGCGAGTACTGCCAAAACCGTCATAAATTGCTAAAGGGATATATTGGTTTTAACATTGTTTTATAGTGTAAGGCAGGTTATTTTATCAGTGTTGGTTTCTTAAACAGACAATAAGTTTATCTTATGAGATCAGCAAATGTTTTGCCGATCCCTAGCCTAATAAAAACCATGGCGGAATTGTATTCAATGAAAGTATTACTTTGATAATATTGTGATGTAACATGTTATGTGAAGAAAATGTAAAGTAATACATGTATAAATAGTTAAATTAGCCTAACTTAGTGTATGATGGCCATAGGTAAAATACTTCTAATGAGAATGTAAATATGGCTAGATGACAGGAAAAAGGAAGGCACAACAACCAATTTTTGAAAAACTAATTAATGTGAAAAGATACCAATCTTGGCATGGATCTATACGGCGAATCGGTTTTATTTATGTTTCAGTCAATAAATGAAATACTGGTTATGCTTGTCATCAATAAAACTCATCATCATTTCCGCCCTTAAACATAGATATAAACAGTAGGTAACTAACATATTAAAAAGCGCCTTTTACAGGCCTAACTATGTCATCAACATGTCATTAGTTTTATTAGTATTTCAGAAGTTGGATGTTACTTTGCCAATAGTATAATTATTTTAAATTGGCCAACAAAATGTTAGTTTACATTCCTTTTCTTAATTCTAAATCTCAAAAGAATGTGAGGAAATGTCTTAGTTTCATTTGCATTTCATATTCTAATGAAATGTTTTTCTTTTCTACGAATACTTTATGCTCTGTAAATAATTTCAAATAATATTTGATTTCAATATTTAATTTAACCCTATTCATTTCAATTTATCCATATTTCGATTTATTTATATCAGTCAATAGATTTTAAAAGATCTTGTGAGGATTATTTAAAGAGATCTCTTATCATCTACGTACGTACGTTCGTATATCTCGTCATATTTATTTTAAATAGTAAAACGGTCATACTCCATGTTTAGTCAAACATTCGCTGAATAAAACGCTGAATAAACCCGTGCAAATGAATACTACAAAAGCTTTAAATATGCAATATTGAACAGGCGTTATTTTTATTTAATTTTTAACAAATACCTAACTAAAAAGTATGACTGTTTTACTTCATATATTTACTATTTATGTAAAAATTATTGGTTTTGGAGAAATAATTTTTATTTTTTATAATTATAAACAATTCAAATGTCATAGATCGCAATTATATAGTAATGATATTAGGGGAGGTAAATATTCTGTTTTGTAATTATTGTTTATGGAATGGTGCCTAGAATTGATCTGCAACTAGTTAAGCTTACTATTAGTAGTATTAGTGTCCTTACTTATAGTGCGCTGTAAATTCGCTTTAGAAACGTTAATTTATCAATGTAATGTTTTATATGACAGCGGATATGTGCATAATAATGGTGTTGTAAATAATTTTGTAAGAAAATGGATATACATAAAATATGTTTATTTACTACTTGGCTTTTATTTTGGCAACTATTTAAATAAGTATTCCATACAAATAATTATGTACATCAACCTCACTTTGTAAGTGTGTGTACGGATAGTAAACAATGACTGCGTTAGTTCAAAACATGTTTGTCATCCCATCATGATTGTATCTTGATTGATTCCGTGATCGCGGACAAGGAAAACATGGTATAAACGAGTTTACTACAACCTACAATGCTAGAAGTAAGTGTTGATTGCAGCTTCCGACACGATAGTGAACGTAGTTAAATGACGACTCTTCATAGCTGGCACACGATTACGATAAATGCCTATCGTTCTTCCACGCGAATTGCAATACTCGAAGCACTAGTTACATATACTTTCCTGAGCACTTGTTTAATTCGTTCGACCGTGACGCATCCGCCTTCCTTTTCCGTTGGTGAAACGTGCGTTGCGCAAATTAAATGCTGAAATTATGATGTTATGCACCCGCTGACGCTATCGAGAATTAGACGTACTACTTACACAGGCTCGTCATATCAATGATAATTATTACGAAATAATATATTGCCCTGCCTCGTTGTTGGTCAAGTGGTCGCGAGCGCGACTGCTGAGCATGAGATCCTGGGTACGATTCCTAGGTCGGGCAAAGTGTTATTGGGTTTTCCATTAGGAATTTCTTAGTAGCAGCCACGGAGTCTGGATTTGTGCCCGGTTGATGACAATAGGCTCGCATGGGACTTAAAGAAACGTAACTGGCGAAATGTGGGTGTTCTATTAGGTACACCTCTGCTTAACCCTTCGCGGATTACAGGCCAGATGTTATGTTGTTGTAATATATTGATTGATTTGCATACATTGCGTGTTGGGTCTTTTATATTTTATTACGTAGGTAGCAGAGAGGTACTTTTAATTGCTTTAAAGATTGATTCGAGATTCGGTAAGTACTAGACGCAGATGATCGATTGTGATTTCGTAATTTAAAAGTGAAGGGTATAGAATACATTGTGGGAACCTGTTCTTACACTTGAGCGGGTGCTAGTTCAATTAAAGATATTTTAATTGATAGCTAACTTCTCGTCTACACAGAAGTTTCTGGTCCACATTCAGTTGAACCGTGTGTATAACACGGTCACTTCCCTCAAAGGCGAAAACAGTGTTAACAAGCGTATAAATATACCATTACTTTTATTCTCATAGCATGGAAGGTACATTACTTAATCAAATCAATATTTAGAAAGCATCAAACTACAGATTGCGGACGCATTTCAAATTGTGAAAATAGATAACCTTTTTTAATGCATAAGTATCTGGCTGGTTTTTTGGTTGGAATACCACAATACTGGCGAGTTGCTGTCAATAGCTCGTTATGGCCTTTGACCACAGAGAAAAAAAAATATACTGCATTAGTGATCAGTTTTCAATTTAATATTCTGGGTTGGAATTATTAATTATTCATAAAACGAACAATGCAGTACCCTTACAAAGTCCATAGGTGGCTACATAACATGTATACCTAAGTAGTAAGTATAAATAGCTCCACAGTTACAAAAGAGGTCTGCTTGAGTCAATTGTGTGATTGTAACCTAACCTAACAATTGCTTTGTAATTCGTTTGTCGCTGAGGTAACATTGGCCAGTACATTTAGGCTAGTCACGTTCGACGGTGGTATCTACTCAAACATTAATGAGGACGATTATAATTGTGATTAAAACTTTTAGGCCTAGTACCTAGATTTGTAGGTGCGGACGTTCGTGGTGATCGATTGTTAATTGGTTCTAAGTAAGAAGGTATGCTATTGAAGTTACGCAGGTAGTTGAATGAGCAAGTTAATTAAAGGGCACCTGGACAAAAATCCGGCCTGCTACTGAGAAATTCCTGAAGAAAAACCCAATAACACTACTCAACCTGGGATTCAAAAACCAGAACCTCATGCTCAGCTGTAGCGCTTGCGATTACTAGAATAACGAGACAATTCGAGTCGATAAAAAAAAAAGAAACTAACCTTTGCCTATCAACATTGTACAACCACACACATACTTTTTTTTTTTACGGATGGGAAATCATCAAATGAGTTCTCCCGCTCTGGGCAGAGCGGAAGGGAGTGTCAGACTTGTACTGACTAAAACCCATCCATGTTCCTTCCTTGCCCTTTGTGTTCCAGGGCCGCGGTGTCTCTTTCGAACAGCCCGCAGCCCTGGAACAGCCCGCAGCCCTGGACCACACACCTACTTAAAGGGTCTAAAAAGACTCTTAACGAAGTCGAAAGGCACTTGTTCTCCTCGTCATTGTGTTATTTTTTTTGTTCTGGATCATACCTACGGAGGTTACGGAGATATTGGGGGTCAAAGTTCAAACTTTTTCACAAGTTTTTTTTTAAATACATGTTTTTAATGTATTTTTTTTTCATAAGACACCTTCACGACCCCCGTACTATTCAATCCATCCATCAGCACAATGTTTTGAATGCGTTACATTGAGTCCTACCGTAAAACGTGATTTTTCACCCCAACAAAAATAGTCATTTCCCAGCAATAATTTTGGCGTAAAGTTACTTAGTTTGATGAACATAATGCTTGTTTAACGGCTTCGTGAAGAGTCTGTTTACACCCCGTATATCACACGTTGATTGAGGCAATAAAGACTAACCATCCAAGTGTGACCAATCTACTGATGTACGAAAATATAAAATTCATTCAAAATAATGGAAAACTGAATATGAAC
This sequence comes from Lycophotia porphyrea, assembly GCA_950005105.1. Taxonomy (NCBI): domain Eukaryota; kingdom Metazoa; phylum Arthropoda; class Insecta; order Lepidoptera; family Noctuidae; genus Lycophotia; species Lycophotia porphyrea. The sequence goes on from OX465389.1 coordinate 7,486,717, forward strand.
ATTTATTAGATCATTTTGAATATTTATTATTCAGGATACGACCGGAAATGTAACCACAAACCGCAACCCGTAGCACAGAAGACCGTCATAGCGCCTATGAGACCACAGATCGGTATGGCATATTTATTTTATCGTTTTAATTGTTCATTTATAAAATAATGCAATAAACATTGAAACTTAGTACCTATTTTTAAGTATAAAACCGCAAACTTTATGAGCAAGAGGATAGAGAAATGGCACAGTGTTATAAGTCAATCAGAAAAGCGTTGTTCATGAATACGTAGTATCAAGGTTAACTCCCACTTTTCCTTAACCTGTTTATGTTCCAGTTATTTTATGAAGCCAAGCACTAGATAGGTCTATGCAGTCGGATCCAATCAATACTTTAAAAAAATAAACGCTGCCCCGCTCTAAAAATTTTACATCAATAACAATTTAACAAGCTCGCTATGGAAAATTGAGTTTTGCAATCACAACTCAGTTCGTTTATGGATTTTCAGGAAATTCACCTCAACTCGACACATTTTGTTTAGTTGCTTCTAGGAAATTTAGGTACCACAAAAACAACAAAAAACTTCGGTTGCACGGTAAATTGCCAACACTTGCGTCTTCAAGCTTTCCCCCGTGATCATGGCAATTTTCCGCCTCACTTTCCATGCTCACTGCTTCGTTAAAGAAACTGAAATGATACTGAACCACTTACATACTTACTTATAGAAAACGAATTGTTATGAAATTATATTCTTCGAAGTATTCTACTAGAGCTGGTAGAAGGAAGTCCGACAAGCAGTTTTACCATAGAAGGGAGTGTGACTGTTAGCCAGTAACTTGGGCGTTTTTGAGGATTGTCTTGTGTAAGTGACGTTCGCAAACTACTGATTTTCAGCCTAATTAGAATAAATAACATTTGTTTTCGATTGATTTATTGTAAAATAATAAAAGACACCGGACCACAGGACGAAGTCCCTGACATAGTTGGAAAGAGGCTAGGCAAACCGAAATGTGGGAACTGGGAATTAAAGTTAGAAACCTGATGGGCCCCAACACCACGGGAGTCTACTGAGTTAAGTCTGCTAATCTAAAGCTACGCTATCGGTCAATACTTCTGCCTGATGTCGGGCTAAGACATTAAAATTAAATGTAACATTTATTAAATAAAATCTATTAAATATTAATAATGATTCAAATAAAATAGTTAGTTTTATACTTTTATAGGGGGCGTATTTTTACCGCCAATTATAGATTTTATATAATCATAATATTTTTTATGGCATAGTATTTATACATTACGATTATTTATGTATGCTTAATCTTAGTCGAATAGATGCGCGAGAGTTTACGACTTATTTCAGAACAATAGGGCTATTAACGCTATCAGCGTCAACTATGGATCAATGCTCCACTGATCTTCAGCGCAGTAATGAAGAATTGTAAGAAATCGAGTTCATTAGTAGGTACGTAATGCATTGGATAAGCAGTAAGAAAGAAGTTACACTTATGTCCATTTTCATTATCAGTAACAGCGCGCTATTGGATTTGCAACTTTGGGCTCAGCGTCGATAGTTGGCATTTCAACAGTGCAATATACTTATTAAGGCACTAGCTTTTGCCCGCGGCTCTGCCCGCGTGGTGTTCGGGAATTGCCCGCGGGGTCTTACCTCTGGGAAAATAAGTATCTATGTGCTATACCATACCATAATCTATCTCTGTGCCAAGTTTATCCCGATCTTTTGAGCCGTTCTGGCGTGATTGAGTAACAAACATCCATCTATCCAAACTTTCGCATTTATAATAGTTTATTTTGTACGATAACGGGGTGGAAAGGACACCGACGCGAAAATGGTTACCATGTGTTCAGTATATCAGTTGGAGCCCCACATAGAATTTATTTTCATCGGTAATTTAAAAAAAAATCACGCCCCGCACGCCCTACGCAACATGCGCGCCAAAACTGTGATACACGTGTCTCATAATTTTAATTGAAGAGTGTGTACACCAATTTTTGTGTCAAACGACCAAGAGAATACTATACGTTTCACAGAAAATTTAACCCTCCCCCTCATTTTACCTTAGGGGTACAATTTCGAAAAACTCTTTCTTAGTGGATACCTACTGTTCACAAAAAATACACCCTTCAAATCTCATGTCTTTAGGACCAACGGCTTGGGCTGTGCGTCAGTATATAAGTCAGGGGATGATTTTGGAAAAACTGTTATACTCGTTTTTCATCATTTTAACAGAAGAGTTTGTACCCTAATTTTCAAGTCAATCAACCCCGAGAGTAAAATTTTCACAGAAACCATTCACCCCATTTCACCTCATTAGGGTGGGAATTTCGTTGAACCCATCCTCATCAGTGGATACCATCTCTTCACAAAGAATACATCCTCCAAATTTCATATCTTTAGGACCAACGATTTGGGCAGTGCGTTGATATAATCAGTCGGGGATAATTTTGGAAAAACTGTGATACACGTTTTTATTCGTGTTAATTTTCAAGTCAATCATCCCCGAGAATAAAATGTTTCACAGAAAATGTAACACCTCATTTCACCTTCTTAGGGGTGGAATTTCGTAAAACCCTTTCTTAGTGGACTCTTCACAAAGAATACACCCTCCTCACGTCTTTAGGACCAGCGGTTTAGGCTCTGCATTCAACACCCTATTTCACCCTCTTTGGGGTGGTATTTCGAAAAACCATTTCTTAGTGGATACCTACTCTTTACAAAGAATACAGCAGTTTCCAGTTTTCTACTTTTGGACACAATGGCGTTTTAATTGCACAGTAAAAATTATAATCTATTTAGTTCCTACCTTGATACTAAAATCATGTAACTTGTTTTTAATTTTTTAGTTCACTTTCCGCTAGCACCAGCCGTTTCTGAGATTAGCGTGCTCAAACGCACAGACAAACAGGCAAAAATTCTAACAATCATTGTTTTGGGTCCTATTTGTGTTGATAATGGTCCCAATAATATTTTTTCTCATATATCTTCCATGTACAGACAGCGATCCGTTACATTTTTATTATATGTATAGATTAATTTAGTTAGATGTTGCTTTGTTAGTGGAAACGGGCTTTACGTAAATGTTTCAATTAAAAGTGAACAAATTATCACTTTGTTGTTTCCGTTCTAATTTATTGTTACATTGTTGTGAGTCAATTTAGCAGATACCATATTTAATAATAGATGCTATGCGAATTACATGCACTTATTTTTCTGGCAGACTGTTATTGAAACAATTATTGTATAGATACAAATAGATCTATTAGTTAATTAATGAGTCAGAGATCTGTTGTTCTTTTGAAAGTACAAGGTACGTAGTTTAAACTGTAATTAAATTAAACACTCCTGCAATTTATTTTTCAGTCAACACTGAACCCTCAATCCCTCACAATATTCCTAACCCTGCTCAAAAATTTATGAAAAGATAAGTAAGTGGGCAGTTCAAGTAGTTACCAAATACTGCAAAAACAATAATATCCTACTCCTTATTCCTTTTGGGAAATCGTGGATTCCTCATAGCCCTACGGCACATACGAGGAATCGGCGCTATTACAGCGAAATGCCACGAACCTTAGATTATTTTTTCCCAAATTTCAAATCAAACAATCATCTAAAATGGCAAAAAAAAATGAAAATTAAATGTATACCTGATAAATACCACTCTGCCGTAATCCCCGCTCCACATCGGAACTTCTACCAAGATGGTGTTAGTGTGCCAAGGTCTGCCAAGATAGCAAATATCTTCATAAGGTGTATAAATGGTGAGACGTTGCTTGTTAGCACTACACTGACATGTCTCATGAACCGGTTTAGCCATTCATCACTAGGGTACGCATGTTTTGTAAGGTTTCCGAGACATACCGATGGGGCAAGAACAGATGGCATCATTTCTGTGATCTTACATAATGGTATGTAGAGATTCTGAGCAATTATTTTTATTACCAACTGTCTGGTTGCTGAGCCGCTGTTGTATTGATATGATAAGAAAATCCTTCACAGAGAATCCTAGGGTATAAAGGATAATCCTGCAATATTATTACTTAGAAATGTATTAACTATTTATTTATTTAGCTTCGTTGTTAGATCTCAGGCTTTACGTCTTGTTTGAAGCGCAACAACGCAATTAATCATTAGTAAAATTATAAATATCTAAGGAAATGTCATATTGCAACATCAGTTTAACAACAAATCCACATTTCTCAGAAGTTAATAAAAATATTTGGAAACTTATACAATCACACGCGAGATTTTTCTCACATAAATTACAACATATCGCTAGTTGGAAAATATAATTGTGAATTTGGACACACTTGACATTTGAGCCGGTTGTTTTTAACGAAGAGATTTATAAACCAATAGTTTCTCATACATTTGAATACCATCATCACTATATCCACAGCCCGACTTCATCTACTGCTGGGAGTAGCTTTTTTTGCGATTTCCAATATCAAAGGCCTTCGTACATACGTTTGGAACTCGGTCTACTAGCTACCTATCTTAGACCTACTATTAATAAGATTTGTTTAGGTAAACACTGTTTTTAAGCTTTCACGGTTTAAAACTAAACGTATACAATCACTTACGAGATATCTTCCGTGATTATTCATTACTAGCTGATGGCCGCGACTTCGTCCGCGTGGTATTTATTATTCCTTCAATTAAATCACTAGCGAGCGGTCCACGGAAAGACTAAAGCTGTGGCGGCGCAATGCATCCTTACCTAACCCATTCGTTCCACCTGCTAAAAATCTCCCACCTGGACAAGAGTTACCATGGCTGACCTGGAAATCGTTAAATAGACTCCGGACTCATGTTGGCCGCAGCAAAGAAAACCTGCTCAGGTGGAGATTCATATTATTCATATTGTATTATGGCAGAGTCATCTGCCCTGGAGTGTTAATGTGGTGCTGTTCCACAAACGATGGGGCACTTAATATTGTGTCCTGCATGTCCTGTTGTTTGTTCACTACAGGAACTGATGGGCGCTACCTTTAGCGCCAAACTAGTAGCTCAGTTCTGGGTCGACACAATATAGATTGCCATCGACGCTCTAAGAAGAAGAAGAATTAAAATTTTATAGATCGCAATACCTTATAATGCTTCTTTATAGACGACATTCAACGTAGACTGACTCGGAACATGGACAAATAGGTTGGTTGGCGGATTTACACGGGAGAAAGCAACATAGAGCTGGCCGTGCGAGAAACAGATGACACTGAGGTCCACGCCCGCAACACGCAGCGTCTGCCCTTGAGCTTTGTTTATCGTTATTGCGTAACGCAAAGTGACCGGGAACTGTACACGTTTAAAACGGAAGGGATAATTGTTTGGAATCAGTGGAATTCGGGGTATAAAAACTCTCTCACCGACACCGGAGATTAGCCCGTCGTTTCGGAGATTAGCCCGTACAAACAGACAGAGAAACAAAAAATTAAAAAAAAGATCTAAATTCGTTCTATTTCACTTCTTACATCCCACTGACTCGGGTTTTGGCATTTTTTTTCATTGTACACAAATTCGACCTCTACAGTTTTAATATTTATTTATTTAATTTTTAGAAACTTAAAGCTAAACAGACAGTGAGTAATAGTTTAAACAAAATATGTCCAATTACAAGTTTCTACATGTAGTATATAAATTATATATAAATAGAAAATCCTTGATAGACTAAATAACACCAAACAGGAAAATTGCTATTTACGGTCGAAGAACCTATTAGATAAAATATTCTTCAATTTAACTAATTTATAACTAAATATGGTAATATTTCATTATATGTATAAAATATATTGATTTTGGGCTCCCGATAATTAGGTATCCCGTAAGTGACAGTATAAGTTGAAGATTTTTATATTTATTGAGAAATACATTCTAAGCTTGCAGTTGTCTTAACAAAACACCATATTATACCATATACTCGTAAGTCACTGATACCGAAGAAAATTGCCATATTTTTTTTTTTTTGTTTTGCGACAGTACTCTAAAATATATTTTTAATTGATTATTTATGATCATTGTTGATCTAATTAAAGTTTTATGACACTCAACAGGTTGTAAATTATAAATTACTCAACAACGCTACTCTAGTGTTAAGTGTACCTATATAGGTACGAAATATAGAACCTCAGTTGTTTTTACTGCACCCTTGGGAAGTGTGGGTGGCGATTATTTGTGGGGGAAGCACAGCTACCTAGTTTTATGATGAAACCACAGCTGAATCACTAAATTAATTTTAGAGAACTTTATAACTTTGATAAACGCTACTAGGCTAGGACTGATTAAGTTTGTAAATTCAGTGCTACATGGATCTCTTGTCGCTTGAATCACAATGACTTGACCGCGTAAATTATAAATGACATTGAAAAATCAAAATGGCGGAGTTAGTTTCGATTTTGGCCACGCGCAACTAGAGCCATGTAAAAGTAATAACAAGTTGTATAATTGTACAGCTTCGATTTACATCATCATCAGCCTATAATGTTCCCACTGCTGGGACACAGGCCTCCTCTCTATGAGAGGGATTGGGCTATAATCCACCACGCGGGCCCAGTGCAGATTGGTAGATGTCACATGTCTTCGAATTTTTGGTTCTAGGGCAGTCCGGTTTCCTAACGATGTTTTCCTTCACCGTTTTTAAGAGCAGTGGTGATGAAATAAATTACACAAAGTAATGCGCCTGCCTGGGTTCGAACCCACGACTTACTGTTCGTAATTCGGGGTCGCTACCACTGGGCCACCGCCACTCTCGATTTACATATTATTCACTATTTTCTTCACAAATAAAGCTCTATTATCATTTCAATATGACCTAGGTACATGTTATTGATTGAATTGTATGTAGCGTAAAATGAATTCGGCACGCAGTTGGAACAAAGCATTGTTACCCCACTTACAATGTAATGTATGTCAAATAGCGACTCAATAATATCAATACACGTTTGTTTGGATAACGCCGCTGAAAATTATTGTTTAGAATACAATTACTTTGTTCCATATAATTACTCGACTATGATCTGTCTGTTTGCAATTCTAAGTCATCTGACTTAGAATTGCAAACTTAAGTAAAAAAATACATTAATAAAATGTATTTAAAAAAAAAACTTGTGAAAAATTTGGATCTTTGACCCCCAGTATCTCCGTAACTAGAAGGGGGAATGACGGGGAGAACAAGGCTTCGTTAAGAGTCTTTTTACACCATTTATAACGAATTAATACTGAAACGAAAACTAAAATATGGAAGAATGGAGAAGTAGACGTGCTGAGCCGACACCAAATAAATTAGGATCAGGGCAGGAGAACAATGATAATCTTTATCTGACTTAGAATTGCAAACAGAAAGATCATAGTCGAGTAATTATATGGAACAAAGTAATTGTATTCTAAACAATAATTTTCAGCGGCGTTATCCAAACAAACGTGTATTGATATTATTGAGTCGCTATTTGACATACATTACATTGTAAGTGGGGTAACAATGCTTTGTTCCAACTGCGTGCCGAATTCATTTTACGCTACATACAATTCAATCAATAACATGTACCTAGGTCATATTGAAATGATAATAGAGCTTTATTTGTGAAGAAAATAGTGAATAATATGTAAATCGAGAGCGGCGGTGGCCCAGTGGTAGCGACCCCGAATTACGAACAGTAAGTCGTGGGTTCGAACCCAGGCAGGCGCATTACTTTGTGTAATTTATTTCATCACCACTGCTCTCAAAAACGGTGAAGGAAAACATCGTGAGGAAACCGGACTGTCCTAGAACCAAAAATTCGAAGACATGTGACATCTACCAATCTGCACTGGGCCTGCGTGGTGGATTATAGCCCAATCCCGCTCATAGAGAGGAGGCCTGTGTCCCAGCAGTGGGAACATTATAGGCTGATGATGATGATGATGATGTAAATCGAAGCTGTACAATTATACAACTTGTTATTACTTTTACATGGCTCTAGTTGCGCGTGGCCAAAATCGAAACTAACTCCGCCATTTTGATTTTTCAATGTCAAAGTTTATAAAAATCATACTTATGAACTATCCCCCACAAAACCGTTTTCACGGTTTGTCTGTGGGCACGGAACACACAATACAAAAAAAAAAGGTTTAAAAGTGCGAACACTTAAATTCAAGTTACTTCTTAAAATTCTATAGTAAGTAAATAACAATAATATCTATATTATATATATATCTCTATAAAAAAAAAACCTATCTATGGCTATCTTTAAATGTCATGAGGAAAGTATGAATGTTCGTTCGCACATAGTGTGCATTATTTACATGTCCATACCATGACAACCGATAACCTACCACACAAATTTTTAGTCATCGTTCCACCTACACTCTCTATCGTAATTACATAACATAACATCACGTCTGTAACCGCCACGTACCAAATAGTACAAACCCACATTTGGAGTATTCCCATTTGGGCACCGATTTCAAGAGCACCAATGCTTAGAACCAAAGATATTCCCTTTGCTCAAAAGGGAAAATCTTTGGTGCTCTTGAAATCGGTGCTCAAATGGGAATACTCCCCACATTTCGCCAGTTACGAGTATGTTGTAAGTCAATTGTAATACGAGCCTATTGCTATGAACCGGCCGCTTATCCAGCCTCCGTGACTGCAACTAAGAATTGCTGATGGAAAAACCCAATAACACTTTGCCCTACCCGGGACTCAAACCCAGGGCCTCAAGCTCAACAGTCGCGCTGGCGACCGACCGACGAGGCAGTCTCTATAATTATGAAACAATAAAATAAACATTCTAAAGAGATAGATGATGACAGTGGGCCCATGTTTGTCGAAAGACCGCCTGGTCAAGCAACCGAGTCTACGGGCAGAGACCGCAAATCAGCAAGCTTAACGTTGACGCAGCTAGGTCTGAATTATGATGCTGTTGCGACAGACTGCATGTGGAAGGTTCCTTGTGTCCGGTAAATTGGGAGACGACTTCGACTTTTTCGCCTGTGGATTGAAATTAGATCATGGAATGAGGATGATGATGAAACTTATTAACAAGTTGGTATCTAAGTAAGGAAGTAAGTAGGGTAGGTATACTTACTTATATAATAGGTACTAACACAAATACACAGTTTACTAGCTACCTAAGTGGTTCTGAGCACGCATGAATAATCAGGTTTTGTGCAAATCTACTGTTTTATGATGTACAAATTCTGTATGACATACGTACATAAAAAGTATAATCCTACTAAAATAAATTGACATACGCACTTCTGATATCTTTATGATTCTCCCAGTAACGAGCACATGATAAAAATATTGTAGCTGCCTGGAATTATAATTTAATATGTTTCAACACAATTCTAGTGGTTCTATTAACGTTTTTCTGAATAAACGGTACTTTCAATCGTTTTGTTATGTTTCATAATAGAAACTTTCAAAAGTGGATAAGTAGACAAGGTTATACGATTCTGGGCTGCGGGATTGTTCGAAAGAGATACCGCGGCCCTGGAACACAAAGGGCAAGGAAGGAACATGGATGGGTTTTAGTCAGTACAAGTCTGGCACTCCCTTCCTCTCCGCCCAGAGCGGGAGAAGTCATTTGATGATTTCCCATCCGTAAAAAAAGGTTATACGAATCTTAGAACTCTGATAGTATACCGGTGTCAATTTAATTTAATTTCTCTCGTGGCCGTGGTCATGGGGGGTCACCCACAACTGCAGTCGCTGTCTTCGCGATCCTTTTCCATCGGTACTACATCGATACTACCCTCTGTAACTACATACGTTTTACTGGCGCGACTCATTTTTTATCAACGTACGAACTGACAATGACCTGCAAATTGCTAAAAACGTAAGAAAATTTGAATTTCGCGGGCTACCCTGACGCAACCACCTTAAATATGACAAAATAATGAAGATTCATGGAGATTAGCCCGTAACTGTTCCGACCTACGTGTCGTAGTTCGTGGGTACAAACCTGGGTAGGTACTTTGTTCTGTGTTATTTATTTCTTCACCACTGCTCTCAAAACGCCGAAGGAGAATGCTAACCAAAAATCCTAAGACATGTGACATTCCAGCACTTGTCCCGCGTCGAGGATGATGGCCCATTTCCTCTCGCTGCGGAAGAGTCCTGTGTCCCAGCAATACAGATCATGCTATGGATAGGTATGTGTTCGCATCACGGACACCGAAATAGTTGAGTTCAATTTCTGACCAAAAATACACAGCATAACTGTAAATCAGTAATGTGTTGATAACCTTGAAAAGGTTACATGCCGGTTAGTTACTACGTCATCAACAAGTGCACGCCGTTGCACTTCGCTATACAATACATACCTTGCCGATTACTTGCGATAACAGTGATGATATTTATGTAGAGCATTGATTAGGTGGCTTACAATTTACAATCATACATAAACTCACGCTTGTTCCCATGGGGGTAGGCAGAAACTACATAACGCCACCTGCAACGATCCTTACTACACGCCTTGTCCATGTTCCAACACCTGGACATGAAATTTTAAATATTTCAAATACACAGTACCTACTGATTTTTCTTTTAGTATCATAATCATGAGGAATCGATTGGGACTCCTGAAGATTGACTGAAGCATCATAAGGCCCTAATGCAGGTATGCAGTATTAAGTATTGCAAATAGCTGGTGAGGCTCTCCTTTAATTAGGAGGAATACCTACTGCAATTTTCCTTGTAACTGTAACATTGGGAGTCTATTTTCGATAAGAAAAAAACAGTTTACGGGCTGAAATGATATTAATAATTCTTTATCTTATAAACAGAAAGCATGCATATGCTGTTTCAGCGATAGTATTTAATTTACACAGGTTTAAAGTATAATCGTAATCCTCATCTAGAAAATATCTGTAGCATCAGCTAGACGTAAGAGATTGGCTACAGCTCGAACTGTAGCCTGAAACTGTCTGTATTGGCATCGGAAGAACTGCGACATAGTGCCTCATGACATAAGTAACATGGATCTATTGACTCATATCCATGGCTAATTTCATCCGTAATCGTCTAACATACATGATTAGGTGTTTCATGTATGTTGATTTATATGCTCTGGTTAAATTCTCAGATAGTATGATCTAATTGTAACTTTCACTTAAACGAGGGTAAAGTGTACTCGGGATGTTAAAAAACAAAACTGAGTATCAGGTACGAAAATGAGTGACATTGATTGCGCTTGTCGATTGAATGGCTCCGAGAAAAGTATACATTTGTTGCACAGTCTATTTACCGTTAACCTGAGGTTTAAATGATCCCCCTGCAGAACATATTTTTATACACAAATCTCAGGTACAGTAAGTAGTACCTTTTTTCTATATGACTGTTGTCAGTGCAACATGAATTACGTAGTTGCTATTTTAGAAGTAATATGATGCCTCCGATGCTGTGGGCTGTTCGAAAGAGATACCGCGGCCCTGGAACACAAAGGGCAAGGAAGGAACATGGATGGGTTTTAGTCAGTACAAGTCTGACACTCCCTTCCGCTCTGCCCAGAGCGGGAGAAATCATTTGATGATTTCCCATCCGTTAAAAAAAAAAGAAATGCCTCCGATTGAAAACCTGTTTTCTTTTTTTTTAAATCCAATTCTGTTGACTAAAATGAAACGCATTCAATCTGTTTTTGATTACCTACTTATAATCTGTTCATTGTCTCGTGTTTATCACTTACTATACAGTTTTTTTTTCGAGATAAGAATAGCTTCACCAACAGGTTCTTACTGTTTATTTGTACAGTCAACAATAGCAATAATTGACAACGTATACAGGCTTTCAAAAGAGTTTTCTGATGGTATTTAATAATGTCTGCTTATTTCATGGGATTTAATTGTGGTGCTTAGGACTATTTCACCTACAAACACCCCCCCCCCCCCTTAGAAGAACCTACATGTTGTGTCAATATGTCAATGTCAAATGCGATTAGTGCTTAGTTTTTTTTTCAGCCGCGTAGAAGGTAAACGTGCGCAAAGCAGAGTACCGGCAAGATGGTCAGACGCGATCAAGAAGGCTGTTGGAGGCAGCCTGGACCGAATGGTCTACACTGCAGAAGACCCCATGGCTTGGAGACGACAACGATGAAGAAGAAAAGAGGATTTTTGTTTCACTTGTATGTAGTACTGTTTTGTAGATAGTACACCATCAATAGTATCAATGTTTTCGCAAGTGATGAGGTCACATTTTTTCTTCAGCTATATTAGTGTAATAAACGGTTGTCATGGTTTCGATTCCGAGGTTTCACGCTTCATGGTCGCTGGTTCCCAATGTTAAGTGATTAGCAGACATTTTAGTACTCAGACACGACTGAATGACGACTTAGTATTGTGCAGCACGACCTGTCATCACTTGATAATGTACTTTGTCACACTAGAATACTTAGGTAGGTACCTATATGTTATTATGTATTAAATTACTTCTCTTTCTCAGATCCCAGTGTTATTGGATTTTTCCATCAGGTATCAGCTTGGAGTCTAGATTTGTGCCAAGTTGCTTCCATTAGGCACTTCCCCTGTTAAAAGAGACTTAAACTCATTATCTGGGTAAATATAGGTGTACATTTTTTTTTTTCGGATTGGAAATCATGAAATGACTTCTCCCGCTCTGGGCAGAGCGGAAGGGAGTGTCAGACTTGTACTAACTAAAACCCATCCATGTTCCTTCCTTGCCCTTTGTGTTCCAGGGCCGCGATATCTCTTTCGAACAGCCCGCAGCCCAATATAGGTGTACTAAAGGTATGTATCTACACAAGCGACGGACCTTTCGGATGTTATTAGCGCGATGTTATGTTATCGTAACGTTACAGAAAATGATGGAATTCCCAAGTTTTGTATTATGCTGTACGCAATGAATGAGAGATAACTAAAATTCTTATGTACAACTACATCATGTAAATTATGTGGACTTAATTAACAACGCTATTAGGTACACGTGTACTTGTCAATAGAATGTAATACAAACAGTAGGTGATATCTAGATATCTATATGTTTGCTCGTGGAAGTCGTTGAACAACGCTTTCATGTTCATAATCTTTTGTTCAGGAATTACGTTTATTTAAATATCAGTTCACATAGGCAGTCGCTCCATGTAAAATACTGGTGTTCAGCTGGATCCGGTTAGATTGGAAGCCGACTCCAACACACTTGGGCAAAAGGTAGGCAATGATGAATGAATGAATCAGCAAAACATCATTGCTTTTTTGGTTTTTCCACATTATCTATCTATACAAATAAAATGCTTTGTCCTGAATGACTGACTGACGGATCAAAGCACAGCCGAAACCGCTGATCGTAGAGACCTGAAACTTGGAGGGTGTGTTCTTTGTATGACGTGGGCATCAGGTAAGAAAGGATTTTCGGAATTCTACCCCTAAGGGGCTGAAAAACGGGGGCGAAGTTTGTATGGGACAACGTGATTCCTTGGTCCAATCTACTTCAAATTTTGCATGAACATTCTTTAACAGAGTGAAAACATAAAAATTAAATAAACCTACTAACAAACTACATACTCATAACTACAGTAAAGAACGCAGATATTTTATAAAACATTTTGTTTGTAAAAAATAATTACGAAAGTGTTACTCGTCCAGTAGGCACCGCGTAATTATTATAATTGAGTAATACGCACACGTAAAAGTTAATGAAACTTCCTCTATCTAGCGTCCTTACATAATAATATTAAACAATGTGATGATTACGACACAGTTTAAAGCATTTAAAAATTTAAATGGTTGCCATTAACACAATTTTTTTCATATTCTATGAGTTTTGGCTGAGTCAACGCACACATAAATGATGAGAAAAAGTTAATAGGATAGAAACTTATTGTAGAATTTGTTTATGGTACCTATACTGAAGTTCAGCCCAAAGGGGCTCATGGTTAAATAACCGCTGCACGGGTCCATGATAACTTGTGTCGTTTGGGTGACAATCCATTATATATCGAGACTTCTCCGCACTTAGGAAAGCACGTGTCGCTATTGCTCTAGTGGACGCAATCGCAACAGCTGACCAGGAGGTAGCAGGCACGGAGTCTGGATTTGTGCCTACTTAATGGCAATACGCTCACCGTCTATTATGTGGGACTTAAACATAACACACGCCTCTGCCTAACCCTCCGGGGATTATAGGCGTAATGTTATGTTATGTTGTAGATATTTGAAAGGATGATTGGGAAAAGACTAAGCAGATGATGATGAAATCTACCCCGTCCCATCCCTATCTATCTGAGATAGTATGTTAATTGTTGGCGATGATTCATGGTGATGGGATGATTCATGTACAGACATTTTACAATGCAAATCTAGACACTGACTCACAAATGTCTACCTAAATAACAATAATATGTGCATGAGTCCTTTATTTACCAAGGCAGATAATCTGCTGGAAAATACAGGAAAGCTTTCTTTTCCTGTATTTTCCCATCCACCTGACTTAAACTCAAAGCATTTATTTCAAATAGTATGTATTTGTAGGTTGTACTTTGAATGGTCAAGGAGTCGGTACTTAAAAAAAAAAAAAAAACAAATGAAACACGTTACAAAAGTCTAGATCTTTATGGAAAAGAACCAGTAAAAAACCCCAAGGACACTAAGGACGTAGAACATGCAAAACATTTATTTTTATGAATACAAATCATGCATGGCATAAATGTGTTTTGTAGAACAGTAGAAGCAAAGATGTTTTTTTATACACATCGCCACATGTTTGTTTGTGGAGCAAACAGTACCTAGTTACACAAATAGTCATGTGGACTATTTGTGTAACTACTTGAACGTTTCAAGAACACAGTTATATTGATTTTCCCCTCATATTATAACCAAAGTTATATATACTTATAGCGTGCGGTGACCAAGCGTGCTGCTATACAATTTAGTGACCACTTAACAGTCAACTTTGGGTATAATAAAAGAATACCCCTGAAATCGCGAAGATATAGAGCCCCTTTGGGCTTTTCCTTGGAATTGCTGTATAATTATTTGTGTGCTGGCTCAGAAAATTCTGTGGAAAAGCTTTTGATTCAGCACCTGTTTTAAAACAGTTCATTGAACTTTATCACGATATTGCAAAATTAAATAGTTTTGAAAGGCTCCTTCGATTTGGCTTCAGGAACTGGTTCTGAAAACCCAGTCAACCTAGAAATTTGCCAATCGATTTACAAACTCATAACACTTGCTATGATTAGTGGTCTGAAATATTATTGACTTTAAGAAACTTGTGTTGGTAAGAACATAACATAACATCACGCCTGGAATCCCTGAAAGGTTAGGCAGAGGTGAACTTAATAGTACACCCACATTTCGCCAGTTATGTTTCGTATTAAGTCCCATGTGATAGGGGCCGGCCAATTGCCAGGCACAAATCCAGACGTCGTTGTGGCTTTCAATGGCGAAGGTTCCATAGAACTCGATTCCTACCGGCTTCCCCTTGAAAAATGGCACAGTCAGTATTCTATAGACAAATATTATAATCACATTAAAGATATGCACTCCGGCTTACCTAAAATTGACTCTTCGCTACTGCGGCTACTGAGAAATTCTTGATGGGAAAACCCAGCTACCCAATTTACCCGTCCTGGGAATCGAACCCAGGACCTCGTGTTCAGCATTAGCGATTGCGACCTTTAGAACAACGAGGCAGTCGAGTGCTAGTATGAAGTTATTTACTAATTAGCCACATTGTTACTAAGACATGGAAAATATCATTAAAAGAATGAATAAGTAATATAATTGCTTATACTTTTAAGAAATTAAAAAGTATGTAATAGGTGAGTACAATTTACGATCAAATTGTCATATTTGTTAACACGTTTACGTCAAATGGAGAAGCTGTTTTAAAAAAGAAACCGTGACAAAAAAGACGTGAGTTATGTATGTATGCTTATTATAGAAAACACTGGATATGTAGGTACTCTAGTGTACACACGACGGCTGATTAAGCTATACAAAACCAGTTTATGCGGATCTCAAATTATACAGAAAATATATACAAAGCGAGGCCACGTTATACTGAAAATGTAAAGCGTCATGTGCCGCCGTGTGTACCATACAGGGTGTAAACAGACTCTTCACGAAGCCGTCAACCAAGCATTCTGTACATCAAACTAAGTAACTTTACGCAAAAATTAGTGCTGGGAAACGACTTTTTTTTTGGGCTGAAAAATCACGTTTTACAGTAGGTATCAATGTAACGCACTCAAAACATAGTGCTGATGGATAAATTGAATTGTAAGTGGGTCTTGGAGGTGTTTAAAGTAAAAATATTACATTAAAAACATGTATTTAAAAAAAAAAGTGAAAATGTTGGAACTTTGACCCCCAATATCTCCGTAACTAGAAGGTTCCCAGGTATGGTCTAGAACAAAAAAATGATCGCCATGACGAGGAGAACAAGTGTCTTTCGGCTTCGTTAAGAGTCTGTTTACACCCTTTATATGCTAGTTAACCATAGTTAGCATTGCAGCTTGATTGATTAGTAACAATCATAAAAAAATATTATTTGTAATTAACTTCACCTTGATATTTGGACTGTTATAGAGTATGAATGTGAACCATTATATTGTATACAGGGTCATGTACCTACCTGCTTGTTTTAATATAAAGATCTTTGTTTGTCATGCGCCATAAAAGTGAAGTAAAAGTCGAGTCACTGGTTGTACGGTCTGCAAAAACGAGTTTTTCTTTATCCAAAAATACCTGGGAATCAGTCATTCTGTTCACAACTATCTCGTCGGTAAAATAATGGATAAATTACTTTTCACAGAATTTTCCTTAGGCTATAGTTTATGTTCATTATCAATAGCATGGGCTGCACGCAATGATTTTAATCATGAAATAAAAGAAACAGTGGCATTGTTTGAATCTATTTTTAAATTTTTAATAGGACTATTCGTCGAGTTAATATTCCTATGGATAAAATTATTATTGAAACCAAACCAATTAACGCTTAAGTACTCCTTCTGAATCACCAGCACATGAAGCTACTACAATTTGTCTTTCTATATTAGATTTTCAACTTTATCGCCAAAACATTAAGTTCAAGATTCATTGGGAAAATTTGACGGTTTTGGGGTAGCTTGTTAGAAGAGACTTGTGTTTATCGCAAGCATCGCTGTCTTTTTCGGACTGCAGGCCCTGTATAGAGTATTCTACCGATCCCAAAAAATGTAAAACTCAAAAGAAATACCAGTTTTTCTGCTGCCTGTGCTGACTATACAAGGCAGGTACTACCAGAGTCGCAACGGTTGAGTTATCGCGTTTACTTGTATATAGAAGTGAAGACGGTCACGCAATACCTCGGCGCCCGGCGTTTACGTGGGGGTAAACACTTTATTTTTACCCACCTCTGATATAATGTGCGTTATTATACTGCTCACTGCGAAACGGTGCAATTGAACTGACGGGTGGCAGTGCTATGTTCTTTTATGTAACGTTGTAAGTAACTAAAGGTGTTTCTTCAAAACCAGAAAGAACACTTCTTGGATTGTTGTCAACTTAAATCGGGAAATGATAGGACCCGCTTTTGAGCACAAGGTCGTCTAATTTTTAGTCTGAAATCGCGAAACTGCTGGGACTTTGCTTGTAATAATTGAATCATGATTCGATAGACACGTGGCTCCATTATTATCACAAGAACGTTCCTCGGTACAGTACACATTTACGGGATTAAAGGTACCCTATGTCTGTTTCTGTATACCTGACAACGTATATATAAATTTCAGGATGATCGGTTCAGTCGTTTTGGCATGAGAAGGTAACAAACAAATAAGTTTGTTTGTTACCTTTCGCATTTTTAATATGTATTATTAGTAAGGAGGAAGTAAGGATATGTATAAAATGTAAAGAAAACGTAATTCAAAACAATTGATGTTGCCACACGATTTAACGTCTACCAACTTTCTATAATTTATTCAAACTGTTGGAAACCTTAGTAGGTAGCTTCTAAACGTTGCTGAAATAACGAAAAATGTAACTTATATTTACAAACATAAGACTTAAAATTCAGAGTGAGGACGTATGATAAAAAAAGAAATTAAGACGAAGAAGTTCCTTATTTTTAAACAAATAAGGCTCATAGACATAGGATCTCAGTCCGAACCCTTCGGGGAAGGGCGTGCGTGAAGTTATGTGTGTGTTCGGAAATAAGGAAAATGTTTCAATAACCTTAGCACAAGCGTAAGCGTCCTTAGCAGCGTAAGTTTTCGCCTTTTCTAATACATGTCAGAGTAGCAACATGGGGTTCGTACTTCTACCTGGTGTAGCGTGGTGAAGCGTGGGACAACAGTAGCCCAAATATTTAGACAAAGTCTATCTAAATATTTGATGTTATTTCAACTATGATAACAACAATAAATAATAAATACTCGTCTTACTCGTCATGTCATTTACATACCGAGTGCCTTCTTTATTACTTTAGTCTGTTTACGTAAGGACACTTACCACAAATTGGACACTTTAATACGTTTAATGGTTTATTTAACGTTGGCATGGCTTCTTGTCGTCAACAGTAGATAAATATTAATTTACTCTGTCTTATTAAACATTTAGAAATGTTGGAATGATTTTTGAATATTTCCGGTTAATAATAAACAAATTCATAATGCAGCTAATGTTAAAATCAAAATAATAATTTTCATGACAGATCTGTAACTTTTCGAAGTACAGTGATTTCGCGGAGATGGCCGATGGGGCAAGGCTTTGATCGAGTGGTGGCAATGTTAGGCCAAAGAAACTAAAGCCTTCTTAGAGCTCGTTGGGTCAACGATATCGTCAAAGTCGCGAGAAACGCCCGAATAAGGCCAAGGGACACAGAACCGGGAAGTGTGGCAGAAAAAGGGGAGGCCTAAGTGGGTGATTCTCGGCTGATATGATGAAGATGATGACAATGATTTCATAGAGTGATTTAATCAATGTAGGATATCCAGAAAAATATACTGTTACGAGCATTACATCTACAGATGTAGCACACTTGCTACGACTCGCTACGAAACGTGCCTGTTCGTAGCAAAAGCGCTACGAGCCGCTACAACAGGATACTGTATCTCATTTATAGTTTTTGGCAAAATAATCGAAGTAAATATTTAATATGATTGTTTTTCAATAATTATTATTTTTCTAAACGGCAGACTTAACAAAGTGCTCTGTCGTAAGACGTTGTCAAAATAAAAGTCACGTAAAACCTCATCAAGACAAACCAAACAATGGCCAACAGAGCCCTTTATGCAGACACCATAAAATTAGAAAAAAAACTCAAAACACGTGAAAGTTCTATAAAAACAGACCACATTACTGATATTGAGTTTCGTAACACTATAACAGTTTTAAAGTAACAACGTGACAAGTTGGCCACTGTCTACGGTTCAATGGGCACACATTTAGCGATATTCTTGTATCGAAGTTTTTATATAATCTCAGTGTTTACTTTGAATACTTGAAAATATATTACAAGCGACTTGACTTTTGTTACTTAATAAAATAAAAGGTCAACTGCTGAAACGATTTTAGCAGTTGACCTTTTATTTTAGCCAAGGTAAAAATCTAATTTTATCCCTGCTGTGAAAATTAATTTCATTTTCATTTCGTTTTTTTTTCATTGTAATAAGTAGGTAGTATAGAAGAGAGTGGAATTGTTAGGCTACGGGAACAAACCGTACTTTGTTCTATACATAAGTACACTTAAATAAATAAATACAACGGAGACAGACGCCAAGGTTACAAGGTTCGGTTACGAGGTGGAGCAAAGTGTCACGTAGCTATTGAATAGCTGTATCGAACCAAATATAGAATATCTCTTAACTGATTCCCGCGACACCAAGCCAGATGGACAAGAAGCAAGGTCGATAACATGAAGTATTTATTAACATTTGTTCTTTTACTCGTCTCTTGATTCATCAATCATCACTGTCAAGTATGATTGTTTTTATTGTTCACAGTGAACACTTTCGTTCGAAGATTCTACAAATAATAAGTCAAGTGTATCGTGATCGGCGTTACATATCAGCGTTTCACTTTCGTGTTGAGAGAGACGCCATTTTCCGTGGCGTCACTGATAACTGAACCATTACGAATAAGGTCAGCTCACATCGAGACGTGAAAAACCACGCGCTTTTTAAGATAACGATACAATCTAGAACTTAACTACACGAAAAGATGCACATTTTAGTGAAAGAATACGTTTCGATACGCGTCATCGGTAGATGCAGTGTGCTAGAACCCGATAAAAGTCGTGTTGAGCCTCGGGAAACACGATTTCATACGACTTTACGATGCGACTCACGGTGTTGCGATGCAATTGGTTGCGCGATGCGCTGCGCATCATAGAACATCTGGCCCCCTAAGCATCATCGCGTCGCATTGCCTCGCGGTGTGAACGGACCCTTATCATTTTAATTTCACTTAATAACAGAGTACAATAACACTATAATAGTGTGTTTACATATATTAATAAATAGAAATATAAACATTATTTGTTATAGCCATTATAGTTTTATTTTATCTTTTATGTTTCTTTGCATTATGTTATGTCTGTATTGTTCAGTATAATTATTCGATAACATTTAATTTGTTGTTTTGTCTTGTTTTTTAATGATTATAAGAAACTATAAAATACAGATTTTATCATGACGATTCCAAACCAAAGACATTCAAATATTTACGAGCGATAGACGGGATAACACGAAGAAATCATTGTATGTATGCTTGAAGTGTTTTGCCTCCTATCCATATTTTTGTTAATTGATTTTTTTCCTTGTAAATATATAAAGCGTTTTCCTTATTTTTTTTACCATTGTCCTTATTTTGGTGGTCTGAATGATTTCTAAAAGTTGGTCTATCTATTTAAATGGCCTTATATAATAATTCACAAAAACTGTAAAATAGCTGAAGCATGTTATTATGTCCTCAGTTTAAATAATATCGAGGTTGCTAGACAGATGGCATGGGCTATAATTATATTTATCACTAAGTACAAAAAGTATAACAATTATATGACATTGAAATAACAATAGTGTCGGTTCAAACAGGTTTTTTATACAAATTAAGTATGATGGCGTCGCGTCAAGGCAATGAAGATCGCTTGATGTGGAACAATGCTGTATGGCCCACCTGTTGCGAAGGTATACTTAGCTAAACTATTTGTTCGTATAGGGGGTGGAAGGGACACCGACGGGAACGGAAACGGTTACCAGTACATCATTCTGAACCCACATACAAACTTTTCATCGGTTATAAAAAAAAAAAAACTGTTCCCTACAAAATTGCAAAACCTACACAGTCGAAATCACACACACACACACACATCGAACAGCTGACAGCTGTCACTTCATAAGTTTGGAATTCAATTACATATTTAAAACTGTGATCCAGTGAGTGACGATCTTTGCCCACCTCTCCGGGTTCATTCGCGGTACGTGGCCAGCCCACTCCCACTTTCGCATGACAGGCTAACAAAAAAAATACAGTGATCAGTCAATTCATATTTTATATTCATAAGCCCTTTTATCTGAATTTTCCAATGTTTTTGTGTGTTGTTAATCTCTTAACTCAGTATACCTCTTAGCGAAAGCCTCCTTTAGTTATTTCCGTTGTTTTCTATCTCGAGAAATAGAGCCTTCTGTAAGTCTTGTCTCATCCTCCCATCTCCTTAGTGGTTTTCCTCTGCTCCGTTTACTATTTCTGGGAATTCCTTATACTTAACCACAAACCGATGTTGGGAAGAACCTAATTAACATTATTATATTTCTCTTTCGATTAATAATTGTTTAAAACTTGATTTCTACCATGTAAATAATAATACCTATACTAACCACATTGTTTTGTTCTGTTTATCAAAGTTATACCTAATGGAACTTTAATTAATTACAATAATAAGATGTTTTCTAATAATAAATAATCAATTTACACCGATGAGTAATGGCGGATGAAGGCTCTAAGATAAACAATGACCCTCTTAGCCGTGACAAAATGTTCGCACAAAAAAAAAGTTAAAACTAATTAGCTAAAGACTTGTCTGACTAAGCAAGTCGGATATTACCAATTTTACGGGTAAAACTACTTGACAATTAGTATTGTGTGACATCCGGCAATGAGAAGGAAACACTACCTTAAATGTTAAGTACTTAATATCTAAAAACCACTTTAAAAACATCTCGACCATAAATGAGAAATTTTCCTTCGAAGTGGAAAATTTCTTCATCTCAACTTCAGTCATTGGTTGGTTTGCTTCAAGGAAATTAGAAACATCTTGTTCCGGAGATACGGTAACTCGATTTCTTAACCATCCGATCTGAATTACGGGGACGGTTCTGCTGATTCTGTAAAGACAAACTAACTTAGTAACGTTTTAAAACGGGATAATTATTTAATTTGCGTAAACATGGCGCTTGCTTGAAATATCGGGGACTCTATATAAATAATTAACATGGTAAATACCCCGTTTTAAGTGTTTATAATAGTTTTGTCATTAGTTGTACTGTAACAGGCTAAGTAGATGTTGAGAATAACCCAGCACGCCCATTCAAATATCTAATCATCGGCCTAGCCTGATCTCTGATGAGTCTTATGTCCCATCAGATGACTGATTAGTCTTTCGACTGTAACTGTCAACAGCAAAGAGCAACAGCCTATCTGACTTCCACGAGTATCGACAACCCGAACCCAGTTAGTGCGCAACACGATAGCCCTTTGTAAGACTATCTCCGTCTTTTCGTTATCCTATCCGACTTAATATTATAAATGCGAAAGTTAGTGCGGATGTATGGATGTCTGGATGTTTGTTTCTCTTTCACGCAAAAACTACTGACCGGATTCAGATCAAATTATAAACAGATAGTTTATAACCTGGATTAACGCATAGGATACTTTTAATCTCGAGAGTATGTTCCCGTGGGACAACATTAAGCTAGTAGTACATATTATAAAATGCGAAAGTTTGTTAGTATGTATGGATGCCTGGATTTTTGTTACTCTTTCACGCAAAACAACTGACCGGATTTTGATGAAATTAGGCATACAGGTATTTTATAACCTGGATTAACGCATGGGATATTTTTTATCCCAATAGTACAATCTCGTGGGACAATTACAGAACTTCAAGCGCAAAAATGCTTTATAAAGTAGGAAAAAAAAAATCGCTTTCTTTACTCTCTTCAAATACCGTTACCCTCCACAAAAACTACTGAAGAATGATGATGTTCACAATATATAATCTCTTCATATACACAAAGCATGACGAGCCTACTCTAAATAGAACAATGAAAGTAAAATGAGTGGCTCATTGTTTGTTTAATAAACAATGCTTAGATCAGCGGAGTCAATACAATGCCTCAGCGGGAATAATAAACACATTTAAAGAAAGTTTATGAATGTTCGAATTGTTGAAATATTTGTAGGTGGTGCAGTCATCATCAGCCAAATAGTGAATTATTTGGCTGATGATGTATGATCCTATTATCTGTATTTGTTTTTTTCCGAGAGCTGTAAAGGTTCGGCCAAATTAAGGACTGGCTCTGGTCATCCGCTGTACACAGCTGGTCCACAATCGACCTAGAATGGTCACTGATAGATATTTTAGTGCATTATCTGCCACATTTCAGAGTACTTACTAGATTTTATTTTACTTACATTTTTTTAAAACTATAAATTATTGAAGACTTTTACAGCATCTAGTTGTCATAATATACATTAGTTATATCATAATATATTAACTCACACTAACATATTTCACTATTTAAATATTGTTAAGAAATTCATCGTCCGAAAAGTATTTATTAGAAACATGCCACCTGTGATACAGGTTTAACCTAGTACAGGCATCGAACTTTGTTATACCAACATTATTTCTAAAATTTATAAAGAACTTTTAAATAAAGAACTTCCGACTGCTTATTATTATTTGAAAAAAAAAACAAAGAAAATTCTTGTTTTCTTTTTCCAATACTGTAAAGTGCATGTTTATGTGATGGCCATACACGTGATGGCCATTATTTTACCGCTTGCTACGCCGTAGCGGCTACAAACAGGATGTTAATTGCATGTTACTGCTTACTTTGCAAAGTACTATGACTTTTAGTAGTCTTGTAATTACCAACACATGACACATATTGTGATTATTTATATCAACATGAATGCTTGAAGGAATAATAACGTTGAAGGCACATAAGTATCTGCGCAGAACATCTGTTCCTTCTAGAGATTTCTTTGCCTATGCAGGGTGTAAACAGACTCTTCACGAAGCCGTCAACCAAGCATTATGTACATCAAACTAAGTAACTTTACGCAAAAATTAGTGCTGGGAAACGACTTTTTTTTGGGTTGAAAAATCACGTTTTACAGTAGGACTCAATGTAACGCACTCAAAACATTCTGCTGATGGATGGATTGAATAGTAAAGGGGTCCTGGAGGTGTTTAAAGTAAAAATCTTACATTAAACACATGAATTAAAAAAAAAAACTTGTGAACAAGTTGGAACTTTGACCCCCAATATCTCCGTAACTACGAGTAGCAGGTTCCCAGGTATGGTCTAGAACAAAAAAATGATCGCAATGACGGGGAGAACAAGTGCCTTTCGACTTCGTTAAGAATCTGTTTACACCCTTTATTTTTAATGTAGAATAATCAACAGGAATAATCGTTTTGGTAATTTCGGTAGTTCACGGTGTAAAGCAAAGTATGAAGAGAGGTGAAAGGATGCCTTACCCGGTTCGCTCGCTCCTCAGCTGACGGTGTGGCTTGCGCTTTAAGCTTTATTTTAAAGAAAATACAAAGGCTTTTACTTACCTTTGTGTCGTACAACATAGTGTTCTCATAAAAATAAGCATTTATCTGCTGGCACACACTAGATCTTTAACAAAGAACTTTTATAAGCGTCGTCGTCTTTGTTACCGAGGTAGGATCCGGCCTTTGTGACCTCTCCTCGTGAGTTTGTGACATGAGTGGAGTATCTGATCTTGCGAGAATAAACATTTCTTATGCCAGATATAATGTAAATGGTAGTGACTAGCGTTGTTAAAAAGTTCTAAAGCTAAACTAAACTAAAATCCATACCGTACTTTATACAAGGTGTAAACGGACCCTTTACGATATCTTCAACCAAGTATTCTGTATATTGATATACAGAATACTTGGTTGAAGACTAAGTAACTCTACGCAAAAAATATTGCTGGGAAAAACTTTTTTGGGGTGAAATATCTCGCTTTACGGTAGGACTCAATGTAGCGCACTCAAAACATTTTGCTGATGGATGCATTGATTAGTACGTTGCTCGTGGAGGTATTAAAATTAAACTTATAACATTAAAAACTTTACAATGACTTGGGTTAAGATACGTCCGATATTTATTTTGGTAGTTTACCCTGTAAGATAATTTTGGACTTCAACGGTAATCCTTGCACATATAGTTTACAACAGGATTACGACAGAAAACAGTTAATGATCTACAATAAATTCTACTATTTGGCTTCTCCCCTTCAACTTCAGTAGGTATTATTCTGGCTTGATCTAGACTAAAATAAAAAAAAAACATAGTAACAACTAAAAAAACCTGAGAGAAATTGACTTGTCTTATAAATAAATCATAATACACTGACATATTGTCAGATGAATGGTAATTAACGTCCGTCACACAGCGTATTAGTGAATGTTGTTATGGACATTGATCGGAATTAACCTATTACATACAATGTAAGAAGTAGCTCCCCGTCTTTGAACTTTATATCTACAGACAAATAGAGATTGATTTATGCCCCTATTAAAACTAGAATGATATTGTTTTTTATTCAAAATTATTTTGTGGTCACAGCCGTTAACTGAGCGTTTCGTAGGGTGAATTCGATTCCCACGTCGGGCAAAGTGTTATTGGGTTTTTTCATCAGGAATGCCTCAGTAGCAGCCTGAAGTCTGGATTTGTTCTGCTGATGGTAAGAGGCTCGTTTCGGGACTTACCATAATTGGCGAAAGGTGGGTCTTTTCGAGGCACCCCTGCCAACCCCTCGAGAAAAACAGGCGTTATGTAATATTTTGATTCATGGTAGTATAAGTTTGATTATGATCGATATATTCGATTATTTGATTATGTATATATTAAAAGTAGAGCATTGTTTAGAACCCAATATGTCTGAAGGGTTAACTGTCGCAAATGGATAAAGGTGCAAACCCACCGCGGCTCACGTTGTGCACAGCCATGGGGCGCATTTTAGCTACCTAGATTCATTTTGTTTGACAGCGTTGGTCTACGTTTCCACTGCAGTACACGCTACACATCCACAACTATGTACAACTGTAGCTTGCGCGGCCCACCGCGGCATATTCGTAGGTTAATTCGTGTATAGTGTGTACCGCATGCACAGTGTGCATGGCGTTGACAGCGTTGAGCTATGTGAGCGCCTTAGTCGAGCAAGCCACGCATGTACTAATGACGTCAATTGATGCATCATCAGCATCATGTCCGTGGTTTGCAGTGGACATAATCACATACATTTTCTTGCAAAGCGAAGCTTAACACACGTGCGTATCTGTGCGCCGCGGTGGGTATACGGCTTAATGCAAAGGTTTCAGTAGAAAGTCATAAAAGAAATACCTATAGTGCACGTAAGACACGAACAATAATTTTCTTTCCAGGGCCGCGGTAACGACTTAAACATTAATTTACTTTTAGTTCTTCTTTATTGCTAGCACTTTCTTGCATCCACTCAAATATCGCAGTAGTGCTATTAAGTTTTTATTTTAGCCGCACGACCTAATTTACCTATAAACCACAGTTAATTAGGTAGTTTTAGAATTAATAACATAGATGTTCTTCTGTATTCGTTTGAAAACAGTTTTGCATACACACATCAAGATAATAACGATCTATTACGCCACCACACTCACACGCACAAAACGTAGCTTTGAAGAACAATTGATTGCCTAAAACCACGTTTAAACATTAAATTTCACTGCCATAGGTACAGGCGCCAGCACATCAAGCTACTATAATCTGTCAGATTTCTTTAATAGATTTTCAACTTTATCGCTACAGCTTTAGGATCAAGGTTGATTGGGAAAATTTGAGAGTTTCGGGTAGCTTGATTTACTGGCGTCTGTACAAAGAAGTAATTCAGGTAAGGTGATCTCGGTTTACTATACAACAGTTCCAGATATAATATATGTAAGTAAACATTAAACAATGTTATTGCACGTTCACGGAAACCGTTTGCTACATAATTCATGAGCTATTTGGTTCACTCATTGATTTTGTTAAACAAAAACAAACCAACGTCGTCATCGGGGACAGATTTATATTAAGGCTCAAATATTCATGGCTTATATTTGGTACCGGTTTAAGCTTACGTATGGAATATACGTTTTATATGCAAAAATGCAGCGTAGTAGTGAAACTAGTTTTGAAGAGAATTATTTGCTGCGCATAACCCGAATATACTGTCACGAGCTGGGTATGGGATAAATTAATTACCACCGATTAATTAACAAATAACTTGAATAAACACAAAACACTTAAAACTTAATTACAAAAACACTATTGATCACTAGTCACTTAAATATCGCACTTCTAGTTCACTTCGATTCGCTTCGTTGTGTAGCCAAAATCAGACCAGTCAGTCTGATTTTGGCCCGTTTTTTTTTCTTTTTTATGAAGGGCATCTCGCAGTTCAACCTAGGGAGGTTGTCGACTGCTTAACCGGGCTTTTCTGTGGATGCCTCGAAATTAAGGCCTCCAGCCAGAGCAACTTACAAACTAAACTACAAACTAAGCGACTACGCACTAAGGGCACCCCCTGTGGGGTACGGACCTCGGCTCAGGGCGTAGCTGGGAGAGGACAGCAAAGGGACAGGCTGGATCTGAGTGATATTACTTAGGGGCTGATTTAAGTCTACAGGCTCAGCTGCGCGGGCTGGCTCGAGCAAGGGTCGGGGAGGGCGTGTACCGGGGTTTCGCGACGGGCCTCGTCGGCGAGGACGGAATGACGGATAACGGTGTCTGTGTTTTGTGAGCGTGCTGGTTTCCCTACTGCTCTCCTGGAGGAGGGTGATGTCGTCGTCGGGGTCAACGAGAGTGTGCCTCGGGCGGCGGATCTGACTAATACGCGAGGGCTCGTATCGGGCGGCCGATGCGATCAGGGGGTTACGGTGTCTAACAGCAGAATCGAAGAAGCGCTTGGCGAGGCGTTTCATGAACTGCTGGATAGTGGGCAATCTAAGATCAATGTGCAGACGATCATTGCGGACATAATAAGGGGCTCCCGTGACTTTACGTAGGAATCGGTTTTGGAGAACTTGCATCTTATAAAGGTACTTTGGACTGGCGTGAGCGAATACGACGCACGCGTACGTCATGATGGGACGGATCACCGCGGTATAAAGGCGCAATTTACACCTAAGAGATAGTTTACTTTTTGCCATGAGCAAAAAGTGGAGTCTACCCATCGCGAAGGAAGCGCGGTTACGAGCTTCCGTGATATGGTGTCTGAAGGACAGGTGTTGGTCGAGAACTACTCCTAGATACTTGGCTTGCTTCTCCCAAGGGATAGGCTTACCGTACATAGTGATCGGGCTGGGGGAGGTGCGATTGTTACCGCGCGACGGTTTCGAGTAAAGAACCGCATCCGATCTTATCGGGATTAACCTCGATTCTCCATTTCCTGAACCAGGCGCCTAGGACGTTGGCTGAGGTTTGGAGGGTTTTGGCGATAGCGTTCTTACAACGACCCGTATGATGGCCGTGTCGTCTGCAAACAGGGCCAACTGAGCCTTTTTGCTCTTTGGTATGTCGCTCGCGAATGGGGTGAGGGGAGGAGAGAGCATCTCCGATGCGATAGCGGAAGGTGCGATCCGACAGAAAGTCTCGTAAGATGAGCACGAGACGATCCGGCACGCCCAGTTGGTACAGCTTGTACAACAAGCCGTTGTGCCAGACTTTGTCGAAGGCTTTCGCTATGTCGAAGTACAAAACACCTGTCATCGCTCCGCGCTGGAAGCCAGCGCTCAAATGTTCGACGATGCGGTGAACCTGCTGAATGCGTGAGTGTTCGGTCCTGAAGCCGAATTGCTCGTTAGGAATGAGGCTCTTAGCTTCGGCGTAATCCTTGAGTCGCTTATAAATAAGCCTCTCGTAGATTGTGCCGAGTGCGTTCAGGAGACTGATAGGACGATAGCTGGAGGGCTCCGCCTTGGGTTTGCCGGGTTTCGGGATACCGATAACAGTGGCCTCTTTCCATATTTGGGGGAAGAAATTGTTACTCAGGGCGCCATTGAAGATGGCCGCCAATAAAACTATGAGTTGACTGGGGAGAATTTTACCTTGTTAGTGATACCGTCGGAGCCTGGTGCTTTCCGTGGTCGAAGCTTTTTAATGATGTCGTGCACTTCGTCTGGTGAGACTTCAGGCAGAGGATCATCGGGGTCTTCGACGGGAGGGATGGCAGCCCTACGTTCGACTTCAGCGTTCACCATCTCGAGGTGAGCTCTGTCTACTGGTTGAGAGCTAGGAGAGCACTGAGTTTCTAAACTGACGGCTAGGCATTCGGCTTTTTCAGAGTCGTCAAAAGCGACGCTCTTGTCGGGTCGGATGAGAGGAGGCATCGAAGCCTGATCGGTGGATCGAGACTGCCCCCGCAAACATGACGGCTATTTATAGGTCGACCGATCCTTCTCGAACCTTCTCACAGAGGCACAATAGAACATCATCCTTCTAGAAACTTCGACATATTTCTCGAATGTTCTAGATAGTTCCATAGTGAATACTGTCCTTCGAGAAGGTTCCACAACTCTCTCGAATCTTCTAGAAATTACTATACTAGAACATTCTAGACTCGAGTCGTCTTTGTCAGTTCAATAGTAGATCATTCGAGACTCGCATGTAATCTAGAATGTTCTCGCAAAGTAACTGACGTAACACTGCCCCCTCCTTAGACATGCTCGTCCCGAGCATCATTAGCCCCGTAGTATCGCGCCAATCGGTCTACATGGGCAATCTTAGGCGCACCTCGTGGACCCTTCTGTATTCGGTAGGTGATATCGTTGATCCTAGTCACGACTCGGTATGGTCCATCCCATTTTGCTTGCAACTTCGGAGACTTCCCCTTGCTCCGCACTGGGTTATACAACCACACCAGTGAACTCTCCTTGAAACCCCTACTGTTTGCCTTCCAGTCATAACGGGTCTTCATCTTCTCAGCCATCTGTTGGCCGGATTGTCTGATATGCTCATATACATCAGTCAACTTGTAATGCAAGTCATTCGCATAATCTGTTACACTGTGTGGAGCATCAGCGGGAGTTCCAGTGATTAAATCTGCAGGCAACCGTAATTCCCTTCCAAAGTTCGCGAAGGCTGGTGTCACAGTCGTACTTCCGTGGACTGCACTACGGTAGGACAGAAGAAACGGCTGTATGTGCTTGTCCCAAACCCTTTGCCTGCTTTCCACGACTTTTGCCAGATATCTCTTCAACGTTTGGTTGAATCGTTCCACCATTCCATTAGATTGTGGATGGTAGGAAGTGGTTCTGGTTTTGTGGGTACCCATCAATCGACAAGTCTCCTGAAATACTTGCGATTCAAAATTCCTTCCCTGATCGCTGTGTATTTCTAAGGGTACACCAAAACGACAGAAGACCTCCTGATCCAATTTATCTGCGACAGTTGTAGCTTCTTGGTTAGGAATGGCGAAGACTTCTGGCCACTTTGTGAAGTAATCCATGACAACCATGAAGTACTTGTTCCCGCTGTCACTTTCTGGAAATGGTCCCGCAACGTCTAGTGCTATCCGTTTCCAGGGGGCTCCAACGTAGTACACTTTTAATACACCTCTGCTGCGTGTTTGGGGTCCTTTCACAGCCGCACAACTCGTACATTTGCGACAAATCACTCCACTTTGGCTTAGGAGCAGCTTCGATCCACTCGAAGATCGGTTTGATGTCTGAGTCTTTTTGCTGAGCCTGCTGGAGGGTTTCCTTCTATTCGTCACTGAGATCCGTTCTAAGCATCCTCACGGGCACTTCTTCTTTCGTCTCTTGCCTGGCACAATGCTTACTGTCTTCAGGACAAGGTCTTCTTGACAAAGCGTCTGCATTACCGTGGATTCTCCACTGTTGCTGGGCAGTCATCTTAGCCGCCTTACCTTTCTGGGGTTCATCTTCTCTCGGTGTGTTTCGTTTTTTACAGTTTGACCGAAGATGACCCTTTTATCCACAAGTGTAGCACCTAGGGCTGTACTCTTGCAGACGTTGCTTTGCACAGCTTGATCGAAGATGATCCCGTTCTCTACCAGTGTAGCAGCTAGGGCTGTATCGTTGCGCACGGTCACGTACAGGTGATGCTACAACCTCCCTGACGCGGTGCGTTCGGTGGTCTTGTCTCACTGCCTCTACTTCTAAGGCATGGGCCAAGGCATCTTTCAGTGTCTCATGATGCCCAAGTCTCACAGTGGCTCTAACTTCTAAGTCACGTATTCCATCAACAAATGCCTGCACCAGATTTCCATCGATAAGTGCAGGGGCAGACTGTTATGCTTTCCGAACCAGCTTTTCCACTTCCAGGGCCCTGCTGTAGGTTCTCGGCACTACGTTGAACACGATCCTTCAACTTAGCACGGAATACGTACTCCAGGTGCGCGTCACCGTATCGGGACTCTAACGCCTCCACCAGTTGCTCGTAGGTCACATCCTTGCCGAGCGCCTCAAGAATCGTTAGAGCCTGGTCTCGGAGGGCCAAGGTGAGCGCGGTCATGGTTTGCGCTTTGGTCCACCCATTCGCCTTCATAACGGTCTCAAATCAATCTTATAGGCCGGCCACTAAGATGTTCCGTCGAATGGCGGCACCTTAAAACCACGTGCTGAAGGTGCAGCAACCCTTGAAGCCACAATCCCGTCTCCAGCCTTAAGTTCACCCAAAGCCTTCTTCACCCCGGCAATCTGAACTTCGACTTCGCAGATACGATTTTCATGCTGGTGAACCTGCTCCTTCATCACCTTGAGATCTTTAGCAAATGTGGCGTGAAGATCCTTTATGAGGAGCATCTGCTCTTCTTGGCGGCGGGCCTGCTCCTTTTTATCACGTTGCAACTGCTCTTCTAGCCGGCGAGCCTGCTCCTCCTGACGGCGAACCTGCTCCTCTTGACGGCGAGCCTGCTCCTCCTTATCACGTTGCAACTGCTCTTCTAACCGGCGAGCCTGCTCGTCTTGACGGCGAGCCTGTTCCTGCAGCAGCGCCATTAATGCAGAGAAGTCTGATGCTGGAGAAACTACAGATGGGCCAGCGACTGGCTCATACGTAGGCTGGACACCACCCTGTGCCTGTGTCGGAGAATCTCCAAACCACCTTTGGTCCATGTCCTGCTGGCGCTGACTCCTGGTATGGATACCGTCCGTGTCGTCCTTTGGTAGAATCGGCATAACTTATCCCTCACTTCTGACACCAACTTGTTACGAGCTGGGTATGGGATAAATTAATTACCACCGATTAATTAACAAATAACTTTAATAAACACAAAACACTTAAAACTTAATTACCAAAACACTATTGATCACTAGTCACTTAAATATCGCACTTCTACTTTACTTCGATTCGCTTCGTTGTGTAGCCAAAATCAGACTGACTGCCCCCGCAAACATGACGGCTATTTATAGGTCGACCGATCCTTCTCGAATCTTCTCACAGAGACAATGGAACATTCTTCATCCTTCTAGAAACTTCGACATCTTTCTCGAATGTTCTAGACAGTTACATAGTGAATACTGTCCTTCGAGAAGGTTCCACAACTCTCTCGAATCTTCTAGAAATTTCTATACTAGAACATTCTAGACTCGAGTCGTCTTTGTCAGTTCAATGTTAGATCATTCGAGACTCGCATGTAATCTAGAAAGTTCTCGTAAAGTAACCGACGTAACAATACAAAGCAACATTACGGGTATCTACAACCGATAACGCTACAGCGGGCAGTTTGATCGCTAATTCTGATTTATAACAAACAACCTTTGGTTAAAGTGTAAAGGTCACGATCGTAACCTTTTAAATTCGTTCACATCACATGTAAAAAACGTGTCTAAATCTATCATATTTGCTTGTATAACCAAATAATGATGTGTCCAAAAAATTACGCAATATTTTCAACCGTTTATCTTAATTTGCAACAGTGAAGTCTGTACCTTAAATCCATTCGACCTTCACGCTTAAGGGGACGTCACCTGACTAATGGTACTATCAAACTGCTTGGACAATCGCTTAGCTAAAGCCTTCTAATTGACACGCCACATAAATCCGATTAAACTATGTTTGTTTTAGCTTCTGCGTGTTACCTGAAGGTACTTATTAACGGCCTTCCAAGATTTCTGTGGGCCTTACAAATATTATATAGCGGCCATTTTGACCCGAGAATTCTATTTGAAAACGCCCAATCAATAGCCTAGTCTTTTACAACTATTTTAAGGGCGCTTTCATTTTAACCAGACTCAGCTGAAAATCAGCGTTTTACATGGAGTGACTGCATTTCAACTTATTTAGTGGTTAACATATTAATCCATACTGCAGACTTTCGAGCTTCTGATAAAGAAGCTCAAAGCTCTTCAAATGACAGTCGAGCTTTTGAAATACGGGGTCACCCATCAACGGATATTCGTTGCTTCCTAGCAAGCGTGTCTTCACCTTGAAGATCAACCCGTGTGGCTGTTGGTGTTAGTTCCTCGCGTCTTTGTCTTTGAGAACGTCAATAAGTCTCAAATTCTAACCCGATGGGAAATCATGAAATGACTTCTCCCGCTCTGTGCGGAAGGGAGTGTCAGACTTGTACTGACTAAAACCCATCCATGTTCCTTCCTTGCCCTTTGTGTTCCAGGGCCGCGGTATCTCTTTCGAACAGTCCCGCAGCCCTGGCAGGCATCGACCTTGTGGACCCCTCCCTGTTTGCTGACATCTCTTTGAGGCGCGCGTGGAACACGATCGCGCCGTCTACACGGCCTGTCGTCAAAAGACGGACGGACGGCGAGCTAGCCCATTACTCACCGTCTACAGGTCCGCGTCTACGGTGGCCGGAAGCCACCACGTGACCCCCGACGCCCGGGACGTCTCCCGCGGCGGCTGGGACGAGAGGTTCTTTCGCTCTCACGCTCCGTCACCTCCTTCGCTAGCATGACTGCTTCGCAGAAGGAGGTGACGACGTCCCATTCTCTCTCGCTCCGGACCATAGATTGGACCAGGGCCGGACGCTATAGGTCGCCGCCGCCGATCTCCGCTACGAGGAGGTGCTCCGCTCTCTAATTCTAACCCTTACATGCCCGTATGTACAAAACTTCTTAAACCAATGTCTAAATCGAGTAAAAACTTAGAGCAAAATACTTAATGGAAATTCTTTGTTTAGGAAATGTTTTGTGTAGAACAAAAACTCTATTAATTTTTCATCGAACGACGGATCTAATTGAATCCGCGTTGTGACAAAGTACTCGTGAAGACGAATCATAATGAGCCCACACTCGATGGGATTATGTCGTTTTATAACGGAGTTCCTATGGTCACCTTCCAGCTTCATGGCCAGAACCTGGATACCATCTAGAGACAAAGTACTTGTCAAGACGAATCATACGAGCCCAAACTCGATGGGGTTATGTCGTTTCATAACGGGGATCCTAAAGCCACCCTCCAGCTCCATCATCAGATATGCTCCATGTCATCTGTATATTGTATTATCACGCAATATACTTATGCGTGGAAAATTTCAGCTCAATCGGAAATCAGGAAGTGTGTCAAATTAAACATGCAAGACTTCACGCGACGTCGCGTGATATAGCAATTAACATGGAAAAAAGACCAAATTACTGAACTGATTTTGATGAAATTTCAATGTGACCAATTGAGAAGTATATCCCTTTACATGAAAGAAGAATTTTTGAAATCGCTTTAGAAATGACTGAGTTATGAGGTAACAAAAAAAAATAAATATATACAGCCGAATTGAGAACCTCCTCCTTTTTGGAGAAAGTCGGTTAAAAACAAGTAAGAGCCAAGATTGGCTGATAACAAATTAATAGTGAATAGTGATTAAGAAACAGATGTAACTTTTTTTTTATTTATGAAATATCGAGAACGATTTTTTATTACGTGATCGCAACTAGTTTACCTCAAACAACAACATTGTTTTTTTAATAGAATGAAATGTTTTTTGTGGACTGTTGTTTTTATAAAACTACAACATAACACAAAACGATGCCACAGATAACTGCTCATAGTCTACGTCTTAAACAGTTACCAGATAGCATGTAGGTATAACATTTAAGCCTTTTTAACGTTTTATTACATACTTCGTACCACCACAGGTTATTTAGTTTCAGTTATTTATTCTACCTGACCTACTATTCTGTTTTCCCCACAAAACGTTCACTCATTCATTTGTTTATATGTTTCATTTCGCCTTTTTCTAAGTTATTTATTCACGTTGTGCGCCTATCTAAAGGCATAACTATGCATTTAATTTTGTCCGCCACAGTATTAGAACAGCACAGTGTGCACAGTGTGTTACAAATCGTGTTGATCTTATCTATGACGCTGGGATAGCTTAATTTGTTGTATTTATGGGTATTCAGCACGCTATAGTAAAGCTCCTGTTTGCTAAGGGTACATGTTTCCTGACTAAGCGATACTTTGATAAGAGAGATTGGCATTAAATTGAAGCTATTTACAACATAAGTTTGTTTTTATGGTGTTAATCTCAACAGACAAACAAAAATCGTTGGTGGCCTACCATGACGTATTAAAATAGGAGTAATTCCAGTGTGAGAAAGAGATAGCGCCAGAAGACCTCTATAGCTCTGTCTCTTTCCCACCTGCTTTAAGACGTCATAGTAACCCCCTGAACCATTTTTGTTTTAATTGTATGAATGTCGAAAGTAAAATGCAGCTTTGCAAAGCGCTATACATTTAAGGATGGCGGACTATTGTGAACTCTAACAACAAACTAGTTAAGTATAAGTATTGTTAATTAAAATAAACACGCAGACGTAGATTAAAAAAGAAACAATGGTTCATTTCAATAGAGGAGATTGAAGCTGTATTCGAAACCACAGATATAAAAATAACTAGATAACGCAAGAGCGTTTCTATTATTTCATTCAAACATCTTTTTTTTCTTGGTGACTATGGTTTCCTTTTTTGTTTGTTTTTATTAGGTCTAAATTCTCCATGTACTAAATAAATAAATAAATGAATACTTAGGTACAGTACTTATACAAACTATTAAGTTTCGATATAGGTTCCAAATATAAGAACCCACAGCTACGTATCCGTATACAATCAATAATGTACGTGTTCCTGTAGTACCTACTTTAATAAGCGGAACTAGCGATACCAACCAATACTCATTAATTAATTGCCCGTAGAGCATCCAACTTGTTATAGACGAAAAATTAATAATGCATTTAAGTTACTCGATAGATACGTAAAACTAACTTGTGCAATCTACTGCCGGTTATTATGTATCCGTTCGTAAGTATTGTTTAAATAAAACTAGATTTTAAATAAAAAAAAGATACATAGTATAACATCACGCCTGTAATCACCGAAGAGTTAAGCAAAGATGTACTTACGCTTTTCCTTTGGCATGATGAGCAGGTGGCGTTCTATGGTTTCCATAGAACGCCACCTGCTACGATATCTCCGTAACTAGAAGGTTCCCAGCTATGGTCTAGAACAAAAAAATGATCGCAATGACGAGGAGAACAAGTGCAGTTTTCACCCTTTATGTAATGTATGAAAGTGATGTTTTCAGGGAAAGAGCAAAAATTAATTCACAAATATGTTTGGCGAAAATAACTCTTAACCACGTGCAATGTCGTTCGCTTCCTTAAGAGTCAGTTTACACCCTTTATATCAATCAAGCTTAGACCTACACATACACTTTTAGAGTTGAATTTAGTTTTCTTCGAATTTTCTCTATGGTATAGGAAAACATTCTCAAAGGCTAAAAAGTTACCATTCATGTAAAATTAAAAGCTCACTGGCTGTTTTAAATGAAAAAATACCCTTTTTTCTAAAAAATAAACAACAACATGAAAATGTATGACTTTACGTCATCATTTTAACCATGTATGGCCAGTGAACTATGCATTTTTAGTAAACAACCAAAAAGGTGGTAGTAAATTAGAATTTAACTATTGAAATTAAAAAGGCTCACTGGCTGTTTTCTATAATAAAAAAGTACTAAAGCCATTTTCTTCATTGAATAATAAAGTAAAAAAAATAAAAAGAGATTTCTAAGGCTCTAGGTCATTATTTTAACACTCGTATGGCCGGTTTTTAAAGTAAGTAAACAAGCAAAAAGTTTGCGTTTAATTATGTATAACTTTGTCCGGGTCAGTGCAGATGTTTTATACACAAAAAGATTGCATTTAATTATTACAGACCGCTAATGATGCAAGCTTACAAAAAACCTATTTGGTAAAAACAATATAGATTACAGAATCTAGTTTCAAAATAGTTCCTGTGCATATCATGCCAGTGCAATTTAACTTTCTTTGCTCCTCTGGTTATTCGGTATTCGAAATTGGATCCCGAAGAAGTTTTTATTACCTATTTAAATACGTATTTCGTGGACGCTTACTTAAGAAGCCTTGGGTACTCATACATATAGTGACATACAATATACCTGTAGGACCTTAGGACACAAAAAGCGTTTCTTTAATAAACAATTCCATTTCAGAAATAAATAAATTTTAAGCTCATGAGTTAATTTAAACTTAAGACAAACTTATGCAGTCAACGTCCCCACTACAGGTACAAAGTACGTGGATGATACATCCGAAGACTTCTATAATATCATCGATATAATTATATTTCTTACGTCATCATCTTATATAGGACTTACCTTTGTTTATTAAGTTACAGAAGGACACATTCTTGGATCTTACATTTCGGACGGTATACACCAAGTGTTAAGGTTTTATTTACTAACACAATTTTATTATATCATAGGTATGTTAGTCTGTAAGGTATATATCTATGGGCCAAAGTAGCCTGATAATAAATGTATGATATTGTTGTTGTTATGATAACAGTAGGGTAATTAAAATAATTCCTAGTTTGAACCAGTATAATGGTGGTTAAATTATACAGCATAATCCTCCTTGAAACACCTGGAATAATAAAAGTAGACGGGGTGACAATATTACATGTCCAGGAATACCTTTACTTGGGCCAAGTAGTCTCTTTCCAGGCGAGGCAAGACAAAGAAATCGCAAGACGAATAGAAAACGCCTGGAAGAGCTACTGGTCCATGAAGGAACTATTCAAGGGGAAGTTGCCTATGGCACTGAAACGCAAACTTATGGACATGTGTATTCTCCCCGTCTTAACCTATGGTGCACAGACTTGGTCTTTGACTAACATCCAGAAGTCCAAACTCAAGGTTTGCCAACGAGCAATGGAGCGCAGTATACTAGGTGTTAAATTAACGGATCGTGTTCGAAACACAATACTGCGCTCCAAAACCAATATAGCTGACGTGGCTCAAAAGGCTGCCCAACTCAAATGGGACTGGGCAGGACATGTCTGCCGCATGCCGGACAAACTGTGGGCCAAAATAGCAGGTAACTGGTGCCCTGACACAGTGAGGCGGGCTCGCGGCAGGCCACGAAGGAGATGGCGGGACGAACTGGACAAGTTTCGTCCGAACTGGAAGGAGGACGCGCGGATTCGTGAGAGATGGAAGGAGTGGAGGGAGGCCTTGGCCCAGGAGTGGGACAGAGCAGGCTAGTAAAAAAAAAAAAAAAATCCTCCTTGAATGCATTAGGTCCTGCCCTTTCAACCGAAATTCATATTTAGCTTTGTGGCAGAAGCAATATTAAGAATGGTGGAAGGTTTTTTTTTTTATAAATCTGCGACTCCGCTACTCGGACCAAATGACCTGTAATAGAATTTTATAGTACCTAATCTCTACGAAAATGACTCTGTTATCTAAGCATGATGATTTTAAACATCACCTTAAAATTCTGTTCATACGTCCACCAGGCTCATATATTGCGGCCACTGACGAAATCTATTACAAATATGCAAGTATGTAAGGCACATAATCGCATGCTCCATACTAATTAAACATAGTCCACCTACATACATCACGTTTTTGTGGTGGTGGTCAATTTAAAACCGCCTGGTCTTAAAAATACAATTGAAAAAGTTATTAGTAAAACGGTATTAATATTAAAGGTATTCATTATTGTTGAATAGTCACGACAACATCATCTGCCTAGCCTTTTCCCAACTATGTTAGAGTCGGTTTCCAGTCTAGCCGGATGCAGCTGAATACCAATATGTTACATGGAGCGACTACCTTCGATTACGATACCCTTTGGTAAGACTGATTGCCCCATTTACGACAGTAATAAATAAATATTCTATTCTATTACAAATTCACAAATATTTACTCAATCAGCTCTTAGAACTGATGAATAGCAAAAAAACATTACGTTAGCTCGTATTTATGTCATTTGGTGGACAAAGACTTTTTTTTAATTTAATTAAAGGGCTTTGTTACTTACGATCTATTTCACATTAACTTACAATCTACTTATTATTTGCTCATACAATTCTTTTGCTTTCTCGGACTCTGAAAAAGCAAGAATGGCAATATTATAAGTTTTAAATCGACCAAAAACATTAATTCTGCTATTTTCATTACGGACATACTCCATCTGAATATTAAAAATATCATCAATCACTCCACAATTATCACAATTTAGAGACAAAACTTTCTTCATTAAGTGATCAAACTTATTCGAAGGAACATGTCCGGAACGAAGTCTAAGGCTATAAGTAATTAAGTTTCTGTTAAGATCACAATCAATCCACGGAGCCTGTGAAATCTCTAGCTGGATAGGTCGGTACCATATCCCCTTTTCTTTTGATCTCTTATCAGAATACTCTTGCCAAAGGTATAAACAGCTTTTTTCTTGCCTTTCCAAAAAAAACACTGGTAGACCGGTATGATGCATTGGTGATCGTAGACTGTTATTATTATCTGACAGAAGTACTTATATGCAGCTGCCTATACTGTCATATTTTTCAACCTTGCAAATGGTTGGGCCTATTCTTTCGATCCACATTCTTGCACATACCGAATACCTACATTGAGTTTCACCCCTAGAATTGGAATAGTTTTGTGTCCCCCGACTTATTTGAATTTAGTGGACGCATAGAAAGAGTTAGGGATACTGAACAAAAATGATGAGAACTCTTTGTACAACGTAAGATACCAGAAAGTATTGAATATTTGTCTTGTATTTTTATTTTAAATTAATTAGTGGCTCTTACAGTCTATCTCGCCTGGTGGAAAGTTATGATTCTACGATGGAACGAGCAAAGATAAACACACCAATTTGACCAATAGATACAGATAGTTCACTGATGCTTTGAAGGTTGAAGAAGGTTGTGTTCAATGGCAATCTGTTTTTACTGAACCGCTACTGAATATAATAATTATAATATATTTAAATACAACACTACACGGAACCGATCAGATTGCTACAGAAGCCATGGGATTGAATATCTAATTCCTCTATGGCGTCACCTTTGCTTTTTATATCTATGACAACTAACAACACGCAGGTGCCATACAAAAGTTTATCATATGTTGTCTATACTCAATTGAGTAAAAACTAAAAGCACGATTCAGCAAAAAAAAAAATATTGCTCATCGCTTAGGACCTTCGTAACTAAATCATCTACATCTCTAACATGTTTCCCTTGAGAAATGATGACTATAATATATTTTAATGAACAGGGAATTCTAAACTCTGCCTTGATTGTTGTCTATCGTGGTGATGTTAATCTAGAGTAATTCCTTATACTGGGGTAATATTTATGTATGTAGGGACTGTAGAGGTCCTATGATGATATATCGTTCTGGCAGCCGATTGATAATGGCAGCTTATTAAAGTTGAAGGTAATAAGAGAAATAAAAATGATGGATTGACAGAAGGAGACAGAAAAATATGAAACAATGTAAAAACATATATTAATTGATTTTAAAAGTATAAATATAAAGAGTTACCATATAATTTAGTAGTGTAGACACTACAACCCTTTCAGGGAGGACTTCTTGTCCCGGTAGACAGGATTTAGCCTCACATTATATGTAGGCTGAAATGTGTTGTGTATGTACATTTTCTTTTTGTCAGATGCTGATTTGGTTGGTATTTTTACCACATTGTAGTTTTATCATGTATAATTAATTATTGTCAAATAACTACGGTATTTTCAATGTAAAGGAAGTAAAATATTCTTATTAAAAGATCTAGGAAGAAGTTTAAAGTAAACAACAGGAAAACACCTTGACTCTTTTGTTTTATGCAGCGGCGGCCTAGCCGAGCAGGAAGTGCATTCAGGGCAGAAGTTCTAACCTACCGTTTACTACTTGCAGAACCTTAGTAGGCTGGTCTGCTCTTGCATTAAAATATATATCATTTTGAATTTTCCTTCTAGGAAGAGGAATATATAATTCAGTTTTTAAATGAAGAGAATATTGCTGAGATATTTATAAAAGAATACCTAGGATATTCAACTCTACACCAAACTGTCAGGTCCATTTTCAATTACTTGATGTTTTTGTCATCTGATGATACAGTCTGTGGGAACGCCGTGAACTCTGTTCCCCCAGCCATTGAATTTTTTTGTTGATGAAAGAAGTGATTATCTAGAGAAACCAGTTTCCTTCAATTTGACGGCACGGTTGGCGCAGTGACTGAACGATTGACTGCTGCGGTGCGCTTCGCGGGTTTGATTCCCGCACGGAGCAAATATTTGTATAGCCTACATTTAGTTGTTTAAATATTTGTAAACGCACCCACGATACAGGAGAAATTCCTAGTGCGGGGCAACGCTAAAAAAAAAAACATCTTCAATTCCTCAACCCCTAACAGATTCATCTGTGGTTGTTTTATTTTTTTAAACCGTACAAGCGCTAGCCAATGCATCTTCTTTGACTCTTAATAAGTCTATTCCTATATTAGCATTTAAAGCGCACATTATGTAGAATGGCACGTAAACCATCACATTAAATGTTAAAAGCGTTTCAATTACGATGTACAGCGCATCTCTGAGCTAATATGGTTATGGAGGACATCATGAATTATGTGTTATGTGAGTACAATTTGTATGACATTGTGGCTCATTACCTCGAGAGCGTGTCAACAGTCAACAAGACAATTAGGTGCCTGCTATTCAATTAACTCGTTAATTTGACGATAATTATGCTACTTAACTAAAATGTATAAATATCGTTTCATTGCTAAAATTTGCGTGGTAGGTTACATACTTGCGTGGAACTCATAATGATAGTTTATCAAAATGTTTTCTGATTGTAATTTTTGCTTTTGTGGAAAATCTAGAGAGCTCTATCATCAGATATTGAATATGATTAAAATCTAGATAACTGTAATTATATAAAACAAGTGAATATTACATAATTATAAAGAGATAGCTATTGTTTTTTTTTTATACAGAAAGCCTTGTAACTAATATGACATTGTTGTTGGTTTGAACTTAAGATATATGTAACAGGTGGCTCCCATTGTTTTTAAAAATAACGTGTGATCGAGACGCAGAAACCGTTTTACTAATATTTTTTGATCTTCGACTATACATTTCAACTAATCGTTAATAAGTTCTAAAACTACATTTTACCTATTTTACGCGGAAATAAACGACTAAACTATCGATTTCGAATTAACATCGACACTTCATTTACTCATACCATAGATTGATTATTCAACTCATGTGAACATGCAATCGAGTTCGGTGAAATCATTACGCCTCCATTTGTAGTCGGGTAAAATTAGAAGAAAGAATTAATTAATGCTCTAGAAACAGTTCTTAGAATTACTTATCGAACTTTCATTGATAGCAGACGAGTACTTTCTATATTAATCCTCTAAGCAACGTGTACAAAAAATGTTTGGTGAAAATAAACCAATCTCGGCTCCGGATCGAATCCAAACTAGTTTAAACAGTTGACACCGCGTCAGGCCTCATGAGCGTCACGTCGATCTCGGTGCAAGGCTCACGGTAATTATCGATAGTCATCGTTCAATAACACGCCGACTCCCACATGCACGCACAGAACAACATTTCATACCTTTTATTATTATTTGCATAATACACTGTCTTTAGAAAGCGTTCACACTTGCCACTTTGACTCAGTGTTCTTCCACATTCCATAATTGAATTAAAAACGTGGAAATACCATAGATTAAAAAGTTAAGAACATCATTTTCCAAAGACAAAGTATCTATTTAAAACATGAAGAATCTTTAATAAATCTTTATGTATTCTTAATACACAATGTGGCACTAGGAAAATACATCGCATAAATGTTGTTTAAATGCATAGTTTTAAGTTCCGTGCTTATTGAATGTAGAAAACAACACGCGCGCATAAATATTAAGCGAGCGAGGCTATGAAATAATTTTGCATCACTTAAATGAAAATTTAGGCAGAATTAAGGTGGCCTTTTATTGCATTAGAGGTCGCTTTGGTTGTATAAACGTCGTAATGTTACTTTACCTTGAACCCATGCCAGTCTGGTACTTTTTGGGGAACATAAGTCTCATATTTTATGCCTCACTAGCAGCAAACGAGAACTTTTTCCCGTTTGTTGCCAGGGAAAATACATACAAGACCGAGAT
The DNA here is from genome assembly GCA_950005105.1 of Lycophotia porphyrea. Classification (NCBI taxonomy): domain Eukaryota; kingdom Metazoa; phylum Arthropoda; class Insecta; order Lepidoptera; family Noctuidae; genus Lycophotia; species Lycophotia porphyrea. The sequence continues at coordinate 7,530,364 of OX465389.1, forward strand.
CAGAAGCTGTCGTACTGTATGGATCAGAATGTCTATTAATTCCCACTGACATCAAGTTTGTTTGTTTGGTTTGTTTCATTCCTTCATTTTTTTTATCTCAAGGTAGTGGGGTAGGGTAGTGGGGCCAACGAAACGACGGTCTTGATGTTTCCCGCTGACCCCACCAGTGGAGCCAAGCAGTGGGGTCATCGGGAATTTTAAGACATCAATTTTCTAAAATTTGTTCCGATCCAGCCTGGCCCTCTGCTGCCCTTCCCCAGTGACGCCCTAACCCAAGGCTCGTACCCCACAGGGGGTGCCCCTAGCGTGTAGTCGCTTAGTTACTAAATTTTTCGCCCCTGGCTGGAGGCCTTACACTCAAGGCACCTACAGGATAGTCCGGTTAAGGTGGAAGCGTCAGGGTAGCCCGCGAAAATCATTTCTTTTTACGTTTTTTGCAATTTGCAAGTCAGCGTCAGGTTGTATGTAGATGAAAAATCAGTCGCGCCAGTGACACGTATGTATTTTTTTTTTTAGTTAGCCTGAACTGTCCTACTCCTGGGCAAAGGCTTCCCACTTTTCCCGATGTTGCGCCTCTTCTTGCCAATTACCGAGAAAGCCATCCAAGGCGTCCCGCCATCTTCTACGCGAATTAAGAAATAAATCATTAAAATCATCAATACAACACTCCAAGTACATTTAACCCCATTGAATCACTTTATCATGAAAAAGTTACAGAATAGGGTTAAATGAACTTAAGAGGGTTGAATTGATGATTTTAATTATTATATATGTAGACGACAATCTTAACAGGTTCACTGTCCAGGCTCCAGAGTGGGAATGGTCCATAAATCCAGTTATGTTTTTTTAAAAGTCTGTTTATTTGTGATTAAAATGTATGCATATTGCATATACATATGTGTTATAAAATATTTATACTCTTCTGAAATAGTTTATTTAACACAGACCGCATATGGTCTGTGGACTCGTAGCGCTTCCAGGACGGTAAAAATCACCTCGTGAGTCCACAGACCTTATGTGGTCTGCGCATACTTTCCTTTTTGTTACGTTTGGCAACAAAATTATCTAGTGACATTGACAGCTTGTAACATTTAACATGGCTTAATTGACATTTCAGATAATGAAGTTCAAATCATTCACTGATATACTCGTTGAGTTATTTTGTAAACATTTTTTCTTTTTTTGGATAAAATGATCCGTAAACAAGCGTATACAGGAGAGACAGCATAAGCTGCCACTAATAAAGCGAAAAGAGTTTCGCAAATATGCAATTTTTGCACAAAACCTTTTTGTTTGCAATGTTTTCAAAAAGCCCATGTATAATTTTTGTCCTATATTATAAATTTTCTATTCATTACCCGTATTTTGTTACCTACTTACCCATTGTTTCTAAATAATGACGAAACAAAAATTATGTCCCCGTGTTGAGACTTTTTATTTCATACCCTTTAGAAAAAAAAATTGTCGAGTATTTCCCTATGTCCCAGCACTTTTTATAATCCTTATGATGTGCCCTGCCAAGTCCGCATTAAATATGAGACTTTCTTCTTGCGTCCACAATATCGGATGGCTTAGAAATTGTACGGGCGAACATACCACATACGGTCTGTGGACTGATATGGATGTCTCTCTACAGACCGTATGTGGTCTGTGGACAGTGAACCTGTTAGGTTAACCTGCGAGACGCCATCATGAAAAAAATATGACGTCTAAAATTACGATCTAATAATGATGGCTATCTTTTCTGTAGTTGTGTCTTAGTTTATTTTGTAAGTAATAGCTAGTACGAATTTAAAAAAAATCCTGAGTTCTTAAGTATTTAAGGTTGTTAATTAGCAAACTCTCAAACAAATAAAAGTTTGAGAGGAAATATTAATTAAAATCTTAAGAAATCGCTGAAACGTATCTTTGCCGTTTAGCTATTTTGACGAATTTGTTAGATAGATTTATTTTCTCTTAACGTGAACATGAATATGAAGTTGAACGTTCATTATCAGATAACACATTGTTTTGAATATTTGTTGGTCAAAAGTACTCTTGAAATTATTTTGTAAAGACTCTTGAAATTATTTTGTACCCAATCTGTTTTCATGACCACGTAAGAAGAGCTTAAATAAACAAATTCTTTATTTCAATACAGTGACAACATTGTTGACAGACATCAAGTACAATATAAAATATTATGTCCCCGTGACCTGACTCCCAAACTAGGTTTTGATCTGTGACTAAGACAATGTTTCTCCATTAAAAAAGTCATTATTAATTATGACATAGCCATCACGATATAGTATACAATTCATACCTTATAACATAATTCCATTACATGGCAATAATTATAGAAGAAGTGACTCCAAGTGCTAGTGTAGTTAATTAATGGTTTGTGATGCTCATCCTTGCAATGAACTTAGATACTTAAGTATCCACGCAGGAATGTCCAACATCAAAGGTACATAAATTTTCCAATAATGGTCATAATTAACGTCAATCGTTTGCGACAAACAGTAATTTTTTCCATTAATCTTTGCGATCTCACACCTAGACTATTTATTGATCATACTTATTGCTCATGATGTTTATGTAAATATAACACTAAGGTATGTATGTATACGTATTTATGAATATGTTGTGTGGTTCAGATGGAAAAATATGGCCGCGTGTTTTATCGTTAGAGGCCATTGAGGTATGTTCTTAGAAGGATGGGCAAAATTTATAGACATACCTGAAACTTTATCTCCTGTCCTTAGTAATGTGCTATGAAAATGTCTTATTTGTTGGGAATTATTGTTAGGCTCAATAACATTTGTTTCTTTGTCTTATATTCGTGATACTTCGCTATAAAAGTACCTATGTAGCTTATTGCACTTTTGGGAGAACTTTTAAGATGTTGAAACTTTTGACACTTATTAAAATGTACGGCAGTGGCATGTTACACCAAACATTGTTGCTAACAAAGTAAGTATGAGGAAAACGATGGTTATAAGACAGAATACCACACTTTATTTAGTAAACTCGACACGTTCAGGCGATAAATTAAATTCTTCAGCAGGTGCTCTATATGCCTGAGCTTTGTATGCAAAGTTAATACCTTGAGAATCGATCTCATAACAATGTGTCCCTTTACTTTATCGGTTTTATAGTCTATTGTGACTGTTACGAGGGTTATGCCCAGATATTATCAACCGGCCTCAAAGATTCAGCTAAAAATAAAAGTTAAGTTAAAGAGAGACTTTCGTCAATTCAAAAACCATTCAGAGTTCACTAGAAGACCTCAGAAACCGAACATTTACGATATTATTTTGTGCTCTGTCACCTTTGATTAATTATGATTTCTACAATACCTACAAGATATTGAACTTAAATGGAACTACGAAAGTTCTAGATATATCCACGGATACCTCATACATAATTCATAACTTTTAATTAACTTATAGATTTGAAAAAATAAAGAGAAAACATGAATTTAAAAATATATGATTGAAACTGCAGTAGGATAATTACAAAACAGTTTTTTACTTGACTCAACTAGGTAATGTAATAAATAACCTCGCAATGTAGAGACATTGCGTGATTGTTGTCCATTTTGTTGCTTTTTCTGCAATATTTGGCAATTATATTCTGTAGCAGATTGCCAGATTCTTAAGTACCATCTATATTCTATAGGTATAAAAGAAGTTTTCAATAAAACTTTTAAGTATCTGTCGCACTTGTTTGAAAGTCATCGGCGTTCTGTAGCGAATCGCGAATGTTAAGCAACAAGTAGTTACAATTGATTAGCTGATTACCTAACCAATGCCATTTATCTTAATTGATTTAATATGGAATAAATTACACTTGCAGTGTAATTTACACTACATATATTACACTTGCAGTGTAATTTATTTTTATTTTTATGCTATATTCGTAAGGTTACGCTACTTGTTTTCAAGGCAGCCTTGACAATATTAACAAGATTCCTCAGTGACATCAAGTTAGCACTTAAACGCTATAGGCACGATCAGTATTCGCATGCAAATAAAAACTACAAACAACATAATATGATAAACACGTTTATTCATAGACACACACAGCCGCGGGAACGCAACCAACATTCGTACAGATTAGTTACAATAATGTATATTATACAGATTAACTTAAAAAGATCTTAACTAGATCTACTGAACACTACAAGTGCCAATCTCACAGATATGGAATAGTTGTGTTGTATTCATAGACTCATATTATGTATTAAAAAGTTATAAATAAATATTGTGCTGAGATGCACCTTATAGAATTAGTTGGAATGTTATTGTTGAGCCGAGCCACGGCGTTTGGCAACTCGTCCCCGACCTTTCGTTACGAACCGACATGACTCGTCTTCGGCACGACCCCTCCTAGAAAGGTCACTGTTGATCGTTCTATGGTTTTCTATATCTAGCTATATAGAAACTATTCTAGAATATAATTAATATACAAAGCATTTTTACATGCGCATATCACTGGTTGGACCACGAGGTCAAGGTAACTTTAAATATTTTTGGTAATGTTACGCATCAGTCCGAGCGTTGCAAAATGACAAGCACTGGTATTGGAGCCCACTGTCACGGGCACTAGGCGAGCAGGTGCGCCAGCGCCAGCAGCGCGAGCGAGCACGCAACCGCGGGCGCCGCCGCCGCGCTCTGCGGCGCCACCGTCGGATCCACCAGCTCCTCACTGAACACGTAACTCTTCGAACCAGTATGCGACTTCAAAATCCTGTAGTTAACTTCACTCAGAGACACCTGATTTTTCACGAAGTTGTACAGCCTGTTGATGACCACGTATACGTTCCCTTTGCTATCAAACGTGAATCGGTCAACCCACTGAATGTAGTTGGGATCGCGGGCGATGGTTCTCTGGCCAGCGTGGAAGTCAATAGTCGTGTTCCATTCCGCAATTGTCGAATTTCCAATTAAACCGTAGAAAAGGACGCCAGTTGAATCCATCTTCATGCCGTCTGTCTGGGAGGCTTTACTGCCGAGGTCGACGACGTAGGGACGCAGAGCACCATCGGGCTCCTGAGCGAGCGATTCGTTTTGCAACACGGATGCGTTTAGAGCGTACAGGTGAAAACTAGACAATGGGCAATAGTACACTTTTCTGTCAACTTTGCCTTCTTCGTTTCTGTACTGGGGTCCGAGGGCGATGCCATCAATGTTAACAGGAAGGTTAACCGTGGTGCCGTTGATGCGGAAAGCCGTAGCCTCGGCGACTGATGACATGGATTTAGTGTCTCGAATTTTCCACGATTTTTTGTCACGGCGGCGGAAAACGATAATGCCCGGGTCGACAGCACTGTTGTCCGTGATATACGCGTAATCACCATCCCGATTGTCCACCACAAGATCATTCAAATATGTAGTGGTAGGATTCACTGAGTCCGATGGGAACGGAATGCGTTCCATTTCATTCTTGCCGCTCTTGAGGTCAATAAGCACAAGCGATGGAGGGCACTTAGGGTCGGGGTTCTGGGTGAGAGTGCCGACACGGCCGTTGTCCAGGATCCACATCATACCATTTTTATCAATTTCTATGTTTTGAACAAATTGCAATGCTTTGCAATCTCCGACAGCGTTCTGGCTCCAGCTAGGAAACGGTCGCAGCTTGGGGGCCGTGTCCGACGGCTGCAGGGGGATGGTCGCCAGCGTGGCCGGCACTCCGTCCAGCATCCTCGGCATGGTCAGGAACAAATCGTCTTGGTAAAAGTTTATGCCAGAGATTAGAACGTTTTGGGGGATGTATCGGCTTGTATTGAGGGCAGCCGCGCGATCTTCCGGGGATGTCCATTCGAAGTCTATAGCGTTCCATTCGTAGATGACTCGAAACTGTTCGCGTCTAGGTGCGGGTGTTCGCGGGAACGTATCGTTTTGCGCGGCCGCGGAGGCGACGGCGGCGAGGAGTAGCAGCGCTAACATCGTCGGTGGGTGCGCGGCGGGACGTGTGGCGCGGGCGACGCGGCCGGTGAGACTGATGGCGGAGCCACTCTGCTGCCGGCACTTCTGTGCAGAGCTGAGGCTCGCTCGTGACCACACCAAACAAAGTTTATTAAGACGGTGGACGTAAATAAAAACATACGATTTATTTTTGTTGGCTTACAGCAGTGTCGTCGCAATTAAAGGATATTTATGTAGATGTGTCTCGGAAGGGGTGCGCCAAGGTCGAAAATCTCATCCCCGGCTAGACGGAGGGTCCGCCGGCTGTTAGATGTGTTGTTAACGGTGCAGATAATCGATTCAGTCGGAAGAGAATATACGTAGGTACAAGTGCATGGAAGCAGAGTTCGTTTCACTTGTAAAATATGAAATCGACACTATAACGGAAATAATAGTATTTAAGTTAATGAACACACCGATTACCGAAGCCCGGCCTTGCGTTTGACTCGAATAATTAATAATTTAACTGATAGGTTTGCTAAAACATAGTGAAATTGGTAAAGGTCTTACTATAGATTAAATGTCGGCACGCTATCGCTATATTAATTTGATAAAGAAGTCGGGTAAGAAAAATAAGATTAAAACATATAGGTAATGCTGATTAGCTTATAGCAGCAGGAATTATCAAGTTGAGTTTTGGATAACATACTTTTGTTAATTAACACTTCAATACCGTAATTATGAATACAAAATGTATTACGATAAGAAAATCCGCGCCGAGTACCTACCTACTTATTAAAATTTAATTAATTTATAGGTTATACGTATGTACAGTTAGGAACTATCTCTCTTATTATAATTACCACTAAATCAATTATAAACAAAAACCTGTTCAATTCTTGCTCATGCAAACTGTTTTGGAATATCTGTAGACAATTTCAGTTACAAGTGGAATCAAAGTTTTTTAGAATAAAGTTATAAGTAGTTGTGTTGGTTTTGAAATTCCAATTGCTGTAGTTATGATTTGAATAATAAAATCAATCTAATCCCTGAAGGGTACCTAATAGTGGCAGTTATGTTTAATTCCCATGTAAGCGAGCCTATTGCCATCAATCGGCCACAAATCCAGACTCCGTGGCTGTTAAAACAAACAAAAAAACAAAAATAAAACGAGAAGAATAGAAAAAAAAAATGTATTTTCACGTTAATTAACTGTTATTATTTTCCTACAAGGACTCGAATGTTTAAATTTAATTGAAGTATAGATTTTTTGAAACAAATTATATTTCGACGCCTTAGAATGAAAACCTCGTAAATGTAAACGAAGTAACTTTTCAGGAGGAAGAAAAAACTGCGTGCTGTAAAATTTTTGTACGGCGTCTTTTATGATTTTTTAATAAAAAAATTAAATAATCAATAAAAAAAACAAACCGTCACGGGACGCCTGGCAGATGTGAAATATCGAAATTATTTTGTACTAGTATATGCATAAAAGAACAGTACACAGTAACAGTACAGTTTATATGCATAATTATAAACTATCTACGCCAACAAACGGTTTTACCCGCGACTATAGATGTTTCACATCAAAATTTTACAGCTCGCAGTTTTTTCTTCCTCTTGAAAAGTTACTTCTTTTACACTTACGAGGTTTTACTCTCAGGCATCGATTTGGAGTTCAAACCCCTTTCAATGTTTTGTCTGGATTCACCCTCGCGTCTCTATTCACCCCATGCAGCATATACATACTAATCTTTGTAGTCTGGATTACTTACCTATGCACAATTTCCAAATATGGTAGGAAGTAAAGTAACTCTAGCAATCCCCATGGTTGATAAGTAAGGCTTATACTGGGTATTTTAATCTTATAACATAACATAACATCACGCCTGTAATCCCCGTAGGGTTAGGCAGAGGTGTACCTAATAGTACACCCACATTTCGCCAGTTATGTTTTAAGTTCCATGTAATAGGGGGCGAGCCTATTTCCATCAACCGGGCACAAATCCAGACTCCGTGGCTGCTACTGAGAAATTCCTGATGGAAAAACCTCACAACACTTTGCCCGACCTGGGAATCGAACCCAGGACCTCGTGCTCAGCAGTCGCGTTTGCGATCACTCGACCAACGAGGCAGTCGAGGCGTTTGTTTACCATTGGTAGTGTTAAATAAAAAATACAAAGCTTTGACTTTTATATAAGAGATATACATATAAGGTCTACCTATTCATACACGTAATCTCTTAAGGGGTCATCATTACGAATTATGGGACCAAACCTGAAAAAAAAATCAGCTGATGCCTACATTTTGACGAGTTATGCGAACATAAATGTAGGCAACAGACGATTTTTTTTTGCGACGTTACGTATATACAGATACAGGCTGGGAGGAAATCCGACGCGGAAAAGGTTACCACATAATTCTAAGCCCGGTATATTTTTAGGTATTGCACTTTTTCAGGAAACAGACGTTTTTTTTAGTAATAGGTATAGTAATGGAGTTCAGAATGTTGTACTGAGTACGTGGTGACCATTTTTGCGTCGGTGTCCCATCCACCCTGTATAAAATAAATTTACGTAGACTAACTACGAACACAAGTTGCGGGCGGCCACGTATCTTGCAACGTTTTAGAACACACACGGTAACGATATTTATGTCATGTTCCTGTTAAATTAAATGAGAGCTATCTACAGATGCAAGCTACGAATCGCAACGCAGCAGAAAGTGCTACGTGAAAGGACTAAGCGTTATACTTATACTAGCTTATGCCCGTGGCTTCGCCCGAGTGGAATTCTTTAATGTCCCACGGGATCGTACTACTGGGATAAAAGAATCCTATGTGTTAATTCAGGTTATAAACTATCTGTGTACCAAATTTCATCCAAATCCGGTCAATAGTTTTTGCGTGAAAGAGTAACAAACATCTATCCATCCATCCATCCTTACAAACTTTAGCATTTTTAATATTAGTTTAGTAGGATTTCTATTTACTTAACAATTGAAGAAAATTGTTCTATGTTCATTAAAAATTAAATTAAATAAGTAATGTTATTCTTTTCAGATTCCCAGTTCTAGGTAACTACGGGTTCGGGTGGCAGCGTAGTAGTCTGCTATACGGTTGGAGTTCAAAACATTAATATGAATATGCATATTATATTGATATTTGAACAAAAACTTAGTGAACTTACTAACTTGCCAATATATTCATATTAGTTGGTTTTTAAGTAGTAAGGTTCTATCTACGTTCGCCAGTAACAAGTGACAGCGACCGTGGCAGGAATGGCTACGCGATGCTACGCTTTGGAACAATGTGATATATAAAATTTGTAGGTAATGATACGAGTAATTATGTGTGGAGGCTATCTACATCAAATTTCATCTGCCTAGCCATCTGCATAATCATCATCTGCCAAGCCTTTTCCGATATGTTGGGGTCGCCTTCTAGTCTAACTGGATGCAGCTGAATATCAGTATTTTACATGGAGCGACTGTCTATCTGGCGTTCACAACCTGGTAAAACTGGTTACAACATAATTACATTGAATGATGTTACCAAGATTTTGTTACAATAATTTGATTTAAAAGAGTGTCCTTTGAGTTTGCCCATTCTTCTCCGCAGAGATCTATCCTTTGGAATGGGCAACTACAGTACTTTCACTAGTTATTATGCCTTGTAACTGTGACTGTAGCTTCGTTTTTTTTTTGACATTCAAAAGTGCCTGTCATGGTCTAATTAAAATAAATGCTTTGAGTTTTTTCATTCGCATGACCACTTCCCAATTCCATGGAACATAAACATACTCGTAACTAGAGAAATGTGGCCATAGTTTGAAATAACGAAGACCAGTAATCGAAACCTATTTACAAATATTAAAATGCTATCTACTGAACTGTTTGTTTTTGGTTTTGTTTGTCAATTCTTAAGTCTGTGTTTATAAACACTGTGAGTACTTCTGGCTAACTAAGACTGCGTTGTTCCATTCTTCTACTACAATAGCTACTTATCTGATAAAAATAGAGTTTATTTATTAATGAAACTTTAAGTAAAATAAAATGTTGGTACATATACCACGTCGGACATAATTATGTAGAACGGACATAATGCCTTAGACATTTTCCACGAATCAACCAAGAGTGGTGAGCGTACCATGCATGGTATGGCTAATTCTTCATAATTTTTTGATCTAGTTTTGCTTATACAGTGTTAATATGTATTTGTTGTATAGGGATTTTTGTAAATGATGATTTTAGTATTATATATATAGAAACTCCTGATTTGAAAGGAAATAATAGCGATATACAACGTGTAACGTTAAATGCGCAAAACCTGAAAAAAGTTTGATCAGAATGACGAGCAGAATCAATTGAACCACTTTTTAATATAGGTCACATTTTTGAAAAAATCTTCATTAAAATAGTGCCCTGTCTATTTATCCATTTTTTTATGGCTGAAATCAACCATGATGAAATACCATCATATTATAGGATGTACTCTATTTACGTTAAAGAGCCAAACTAGGTAAAGCGATAGTATTTGTTAGGGCGTAGCACCTACCTACCGACTCTTCCCTCGACAGAGGAGTCGTCGCAGACGCAAAAAACTATCAGAATTGCCAGTAAATCTAAAACAACACATAACACCTTTAATTTTTTTTTTCTCTCAGAATTAGGTCAATTGAATTCAAAATTATTTGGGGTGTCTGTGGTTTTGCGAATTTAACGTTACACGTTGTATAAGGTCTATTCATTCATTTTGACGAGTTATGCGAACATAAATGTAGACAGCAGCAGATTTTTTTTTTGCGGTTTCAGGTTCCCTTAATGAAAGTTGTTCGTAATGAAAAGTACAATGACCTGAGTGTATGAAAAAATAGACCTTATACAACGTCTAGTCGTTAACGTCGGTCTATTTATTCATACACGAAATCGATTTCGTATAAATAGACCTTATATAAAACTTCGATATTTTTATACCAAATAATATTTGTTGTTCACGATCTGATCATGTTTGTGGGGCTAACATGGCCAGATATACCGCAGGATAGAGAAGTATAGAAGGAGGAAGGGGAGGCCTTTGCCCAGCAGTAGGACATAACGTAAGGTAGTAAAAGAAACAAAAGTTTTGAATAAACTTTCACGAATAAAATAGCCATGTCAAACTGCATCAAAATGGTGGTGTTGAAAAGAGCAAGCTATCACACAAACCGATACGAAAACCGACTACAAATTATTTTACATATATGTTTAAATATAGATTAATCAAAACATCAGTACAAAAGGGTTGTACTCGTTAGCAACAAGTTCCCGGGTCGAGCATTGTAACGGACACGCACAGTTCCGACCCTCGGGACCTCTGATTACGTGTCTCCCCTTATTCGGCACAATACGTGCCACACACTTGTATAGCTACATATTATTACTTTTTAATTGTATTCCGTTCAGTACAATTCGTACTGGCCGGTAGGGGAATTCGAACTGCGAGATTTGTCTGAACCCGTATTGACTGCTTCTAATTTCAAATCCCTAGGGCGTTAACCGAATTGTTTTTAGGGTTCTGTGTTTAAAGGAACCCTAATCACCGTCCGCCCACCCATCTGTCTGGCTGTCTAATATCAAAAGCTTTATAGAACTTTCAAAACCTACATAGAGATTGCGAGTGCTTATTTATATGTTATTATGAGGGAACATAGCATATACAGTCGCCACCGCAACCAGTTACTACTAACTGTCCAATTGTCTCATTCGATTTTAAACTTAACCGTCAACATTTTATGGTTTAAAATCATTTGGAGAAATTTGACAGTTTGTGGTAACTTGATGTACTGGCGAATGTACAGACGCCAGCAGATCAACCTACCCGAAACTGTCAGATTTTTCCAATCAACCTTGAGCCTAATGCTTCAGCAATAAAGTCGAAAATCTATTAAAGAAATCTGACAGATTGTAGTAGCTTGATGTGCTGGCGTCTGTACATTCGTAACCTTTGAAATATCCTCATGCTATTATTCCTTCACATATTTTCCTTTTGTTTTTCGATTATCCCGCGACACATTCAATTTCGTGTTGTTGTCAAGCAACATTATTATAATAAGTCCCTTAGTAATATTTTTGTGTTATCGTACCGATATTATCATGAAGAATGGCTTTTTGTTATTTTGAGTAATTTCGTATTGAATAGCTGTTTTCCGGGAGGAAACTCGGGTTATTTTCATTACGTTAGTAGGTTTTGTACGTTAAAGAATAATTATGGTTATATTGAAGAATATTAGGTATAGTGTTGTAGATACCATGATTTCATGATAACATGTGTACGGACAAAGATTCACTCATGATTCAAATGGTATACGAGGGCGTTTTATAGGTACGTTACTGGCTGACTCATGTAGCAAAAAACATTCATAAAAACATTATAACTGGTAACAAATTATATTTTTCAGAGGCTGGGATTGAGTCATTTGTGGATAGTACAGTAGGTACTACGGACGGTCATAGTCTACTTATTACTATTGTAGGATTAATTCTTTGAATAAAATTTTTATTAATGTGAAAATGAGGATGGATGAATGAGTTTGTTACTCTTTCACGCTAAAACTACGGACTTGGATGGGCACATCGATAGATTATAACCTATACAGGGAAACAGACTCTTCACGAAGCCGTCAACCAAGCATTATGTGTACATCAAACTGCATGTTTTACAGTAGGACTCAATGTACCGCACTCAAAACATTGTGCTGATGGATGGATTGAATAGTAAGGGGGTCCTGGAGGTGTTTAAAGTAAAAATCTTCTGGCTTCGTGAAGAGTCTGTTTACACCCAGTATTAATATTATTACAATTTGTATTTATATTGATTTTTTATGCAATAAAGAATAAGAATGAATTGTGTATTTAAATTTATTTTGGGAGCAGTTCCTGCTTAGAGAGCATAGAGCGATTGCCTAAGACCGCCACAACCTTCAGTTAGCTACGGGTAATACGAATACCCTTTGTTAAGACCACTTGACTTTCGGGCTTTGTATACCCGTAACAGCTGCCAAAGATCTACGAATGACGGTCGGAACCAACGGTTTATCGTGCCTTGTTCGAGTCACGAGAGACCCGGGTTACTTGGCCTTGAAGATGGACCAGTGCGGCGGTTATTATGCAGCCACGTCCCCCTCTCTATTTGACCAAAATTGACGGCACGGTTGGCACACTGGTTGAGCGATTGGCGCTGAGTCGCAGGTTCGATCCCCGCACGGAACAAATATTTGTGTGACCTACAGGTAGTTGTTCCGGGTCTGACTGTTTGTGTATGTGAGTTTAAATGCGTGAAAAACGCACCCACGATACAGGGGAAATTTCTAGTGAGGGGAAAAGTTAAAAAAAAAATGAAATGACACTTTTAGGACCGTGTATGATACCCTACCTATTCGACCAAAGTAGAAGAAGATTTGATGGTCGTTAAGCTTCGCTTTAACTTCCTGGGTAAAACCTACTCCATCGCATTGAAGGCCGTAGTGACCACATCGAAAAATATCCAGATTAGTAACTACCTACTTAAAATACCTACTACCTACTTAAAATACTCTTGAATGCTTTTTAGTTAGGCTTGATACGTAAGTACACAATAGGTACCAAAACTAGGGACAAAAATAAGGCATGGATTTCTGATCGTTGATTATTCTGATGACTTTATCAGATATTCTAAAAGCATTGTATGATGATGTATGTCGGATTAAGTACTGTGATCAATGTCTGCACTTACTCGTATAAGAACCGTGCCAATGTGTCAATCATGATGGTAGGTGCATTTCACTGTAACACAATTCTGAACGTTAAGTTCTGACCATAGCATGAGATAATCCCGCAAACAATGACAACCAAATAAATAAGAAAAACTAGAAGGACTTGCATACTTGATACAATGGATACCTACGGTTAGTAAGTGTTGTTGCCTAGTAAATATCTAGGATTCTAGGTTATAGATATACCTCAACGGAATGCTTAATGGCAGTCATCAATAATGACTAAGCTGATGACAAATAATGTACGTTATTCTAAATTCAAAGAGCTTCTGACATCTTTGTGAGTAAGGCTCTTCCGTGTATGTGGCACAGGATTTGATTAATGTTGATTTGACGGCACAGTTGGCGCAGTGGCTGAGCGATTGACTGCTGCGCTGCGTGTCGCGAGTTCGATCCCCGCACGGAACAAATATTTGTATGGCCTACAGATAGTTGTTCCGGGTCTGGCTGTTTGTGTATGCGAGTTTAAATGTTTGTAAACGCACCCATGATATAGGAGAAATTCCTAGTGTGGGGCAATGTTATTAAAAAAAAAAAAAATTATAGCTCAATAATAATACTTAGTTCAGTGCGGACTAATATAAACATTGGAACCTACCTTATGAAAATATAGTTAAAAAATGGTCAATTAGCCATATGGCTGTTGTTACTATAGGTTGGTTTGGCAACAGTGACAAGTCTATCAATATTATAGCGGTCTTTATTTTCGTTGATATATGGTTGCTTTTGGGCTGAATTTTTCATGGGTAAATAATGTGAAATGATTCTACATTCAGGTCTTGGTATTGTCGCTAATTCTAATTTACTGTCTATGGAACTCATCATTCTTCTGCCCTCATCCCATTCCCAATATATTACACTTGCTCATACCAAGCCAAAAGATTAGGATGTTACGGAGAGGGTTTTCGCGATGAAGGCCGTGTAAATGAAACCACGAACCTCGTCAACATAATAAAAATATAATATACTAGCTGTTACCTGCGACTTCGTACGCGTTGAGTTCGCAATTTGCTTAAAATTAGTTTAGTTTTTTGGTCAGAAGGAAACTCAATTTTTTTAGAAGCAAACCTAACCTAACCTAACCTTACCTAATAACTGTTTTTTTGTCCACCACAGCTAAGACTACTTTTGTTTGGAAGGTATCACAGCCATGTGTCTCTGTGCCAAAGCGCATCAAATTCTGTTCCAGGGTTCTCTATTTATTTCAAGTCAAATAGGTCTACTTACTGAACATTATTGAAACAAACCTAACCTAACCTAAGCTTAACCTAACCTAACCTAATAACTTTTTTTTGTCCGCCACAGCTTAGACTACTTTTGTTTGGAAGGTATTGCAGTGTATCTGTGCCAAAGCGCATCAAATTCTGTTCCAGGTTTCTCTATTTATTTCAAGTCGAATAGGTCTACTTACTGAATATTATTGAAACAAACTTAACCTAACCTAACCTAACAACTTATTTTAACCGCCACAGCTTAGACTACTTTTGTTTGGAAGGTATCACAGCCATGTGTCTCTGTGCCAAAGCGCATCAAAAACTGTTCCAGGGTTTTCTATTTATTTCAAGTAGAATAGGTCTACTTACTGAACATTATTGAAACAAACTTAACCTAACCTAACCTAACAACTTATTTTTAACCGCCACAGCTTAGACTACTTTTCTTTGGAAGGTATCACAGCCATGTGTCTCTGTGCCGAAGCGCATCAAATTCTGTTCCAGGGTTCTCTATTTATTTCAAGTAGAATAGGTCTACTTACTGAACATTATTGAAACAAACTTAACCTAACCTAACCTAACAACTTATTTTTAACCGCCACAGCTTAAACTACTTTTCTTTGGAAGGTATCACAGCCATGTGTCTCTGTGCCAAAGCGCATCAAATTCTGTTCTAGGGTTTTCTATTTATTTCAAGTCGAATAGGTCTACTTACTGAACATAATTGAAACAAACCTAACCTAACCTAACCCAACAACTGTTTTTTGTCAGCCTCAGCTTTGATTACTTTTGTTTGAAAGGTATCACAGTCACGTGTCAAAGCGCATCAAATTCTGTTCATGGGTTCTCTATTTATTTCAAGTCTACTTACTGAGCATTATTGAAACAAACCTAAGCTTAACCTAACAACTTGTTTTATCCACCACAGCTTAGACTACTTTTGTTTGGAAGGTATCACAGCCATGTGTCTCTGTGCCAAAGCAAATCAAATTCTGTACCAGGGTTCTCTACTTATTTCAAGACGAATAGGTCTACTTACTGAAAATTATTGAGACCAACCTAACCCAAGCCTAACCTAACCTAAGCCTTTTTTTTTTTTTTTTTGTTCCGGCGTGGAAAATCCTCATGGATGTCCTCCGCCCTGGGGCGGGCGGAGGGGTCTGTCAGACTCGACTGACTAAAATCCACCCCGGTGTTCCCTTCTCACACTTGCACCGGGGATCATGGGAACTAGTGCGAACCTAACTTAAGCCTAACCTAATCTAACAACTTTTTTTTTTTGTCCGCCACAGCTTAGACTATTTTTGCTTGAAAGGTATTACAGTCATGTGTCTCGATAGTTAATCTAGTTTAAAATGAATGATTACCAAACTGTCATTCGAATGGTTAAAAAAAACTAAAAGTATCAATGTAATAACTATTTGGTAATTAATTCATTATTTAGAAATCTTACAGCTTTAAAAAAAACAAACCTAGTTACAAAAAGTGAAAACCGGCTGGGGATCGAACTCGCAAATCATGGTTATTAAGTTTGGAAATCCTATAGAATTAAAAAAATCGAAATAAATACCAAAAGTAAATATTCGAGCTGAGGTTTGCACTTGCAAACACTTTTTCGAAGGGCGACCGCTGACCTGCCACGCCACTTACGTCGGTGAGAAATGGACTAAAATAGCTGTTCTATTCTACTCATGTCATCATGAATGTTGACAGTTGTCAGTTGTCAAACAATTGATGAAAATGGACTGTAATATCCATGTAATGCAATATTGCTCATCCCCTTAAGTTATTAGCGCGATAATATATAGCCTATGTCCTTCCCCAGGTTGAAATATATCTTGCCTTTCATTATGATCCGATCAGCCGTTTAGTCATGAAACGTAGCAAACAGACAAACAGACAGAGTTACTTTAGCATTTATAATATTATAGTATGGAAGTATGGATAAGCGAAAAAGGGGTAGGTAGGGTTATGGTCACAAATTCCCCCCTCTAAGTTCACTCGTGAGTCGCACGGTACTCTCCTGGCTCAGCCCGTAGACGGAGCGGTGTGCCACGCTGCAGATGCGAGGAGGGGTGACGGTCGGCAGATGTTCGCGCCGGACCGCAGATTCTCGGCTCGGTCAAGTCGGTAAAAAGGTACCCGTCGTCGCAGAGCCCGCGGATAGTCGGGATTGCCGGAACCCTGAAACTGTGATGTAAACCGTAACCAAGGACGGTAACGTCAGCCGGAACCTTCGACGGTAATTTCAGCCTAAACTTTAGACACAACAACAAACCCACAACTTTTCAGTCACCGGCGCCACTTTCAGACTTCCTCTTATGTACCCATGTACCTATAGGTACAATTTGAGTTTGCCTTTTGCATGTCATACGTAGATAACGAACGATTGAAATACATTTGAAACTAGCTTTTAAAGGTATTGAGAATATTTTGAATATTTTTTTTTTTTGGCTGTTGGTAGAACAGAAATGTCGTAGTCTATCTGAATAATTATTTATTTGAAAATCAATTCTAATGGGTGTTGCGATATTTTTTTTGTTCTAAATCATACCTTGGAACCCTCTCGTTTCGAAGATATTGGGGGTCAAAGTTTCAACTTTTTTACAAGTTTTTTTTAAATCATAGTTTTTAATGTAATCGTAGTTTTTACTTTTAATAGGTACCTCCACAACCCCCGTACTATTCAATCCATCCATCAGCGCAATGTTTTGAGTGCGTTACATTGAGTTCACCCCAAAAAAAATAGTTTCCCACCAATCATTTTTGTGTTACTAAATCCGATTGCTTGGTTGACGGTTTCGTGAAGAGTCGGGTTGCACTCTGTTTATAGAGCAAGAATTCACCTATATTTTGCGTGGTTAGTTTTTTTTGTGAGATGCTTTTATTCAATCGTTCTCTTAATACATACGTCAAAAATGGTAGCGATATATATAATATTTAGATTTATTTTCTCAATTTTTTTACACGTGGTGCTGCCACCTATCGGTATATTGTGGAATTGTTAGTAGGTACTGCCATCTAGTGGGCAGTAGTGTTACTGTTAAGCAAGTATCTTGTTTGATTGGTAAGTTAGTACGTAATATTTCTAATAGATGTACGTTATTTAAAGAAAACAATTATATCGTATTTATTATAAATTAAAGAAAAGGACATAATTTAAGTTGTACACAATATAAAAAAAATAACGTTAGTAAAATAAAGTTCGAGTTAATGAGAAGTAAATGAATGACTTCATGTTTTTAATGGTTATTCGATTACAAACCAGTATTTCAATTTATCTCTCACATCCCGTATGGTCTAGTGGCTAGGATACCTGGCTTTCACCCAGGAGGCTCGGGTTCGATTCCCGGTACGGGAAAGTACCTTTTTGGATTTGATTTTATGGCTCCTTTTAGTTTTTGCAACACTTTTGGGTCTTGCAAAAAAAACCACGAATAAGTTCAAATATTTACTTCGCTGATATTTCTTAGACTGGTAAGTGTTAACAGATTATAGCAGTCATGGAACATTTAAATGCTCGCGAGTCGAAGATTCATAGTCATAGCAGATCAATGCGTAAGATGCATTGTAAGTCCCAAGTTGGTACATACCAAGGTTAACTATCTCACGTGAATTATTTGTACATATCGCCAGAATCATTATTTCAATCTGACCCAAGCAAAGCCTGTTATTGATGTTAGTATTTTTTCCAATGGCTGAGCCAAAAGAATGAATCGCTAAAACGGGTTATTGCTGTAATAATCGAACAGGCGGATATTCTTTCAAGTACTTTTTATGATGGTTTTAATGAATTTATGAGCCTTAATGCCTCTTAGGCAGAGTTTATGGGTCTACAGATAATGAAGGCCCATAAACTTATTTCTATCCGGAACCTATTTCTATGATTTCCTATCTATTTTAAATCTCATACTCTTATTAAAAGCAGGCCATGCATTACACTTATCTACCCAACTAGGTACCCATTAATCCCAGAGAGCATATACGTCATTGTGGATTTCTTTTTAGATCATGTTTTGTCTATGGGTGTTGGATAGCTGTGCTAGCGCCTTCCAAACTCGAATTCAAGTCATTTATGTCAAACAAACTATATGTAATATATATTATAGTAACAGGTACTTTTGAATGGTCAAAATTTATTAAAAAAAGAACAAGATGAATCAACACTCTCTTCACAAGGCATAATAATTGAAAGGACTGTCTCGTTGATGTATTGTGTTTGTGTGAGCATTAGGTCCTGGCCCAGTCATAGGTTCGACTCCTAGGTCGGGCAATGTTAAGTTTTGTAGGTACTGGGTTTCAGGAATTTCTCAGTAGTAGCCATGCAGTCTAGATTTGTGCCCTGTTGATGGCAAAAGTCTCGCCCCCTATTACATGGGGTTTTAAACATAACTGGCGAAATGTGGGCGGTACCTCTAATCCTTTGGGGATTACAGGCGTGATCTTATGTTATGTTCCTGGAGCAAAAGCAGCTGTGTCTAATCTGTGTAAAGCTGAGGGCTACAGAAAAAGTGGAGTACGTGCAGGCACCCTCGTGGAGGAAGATGCAGCTGCCGGGACAAAAGGCAGAAACAAACACCTGCCGATCAAAGTATTACTGCCTTTATTTGATTTTATTCATCACTAGCGGACGTCACGCGGTTTTACCCGCGTAGTTCCCGTTCTCGTGGGAGTACGGGAATAAAATATAGCCTATATTACTCGCTGATAAGGTAGCTATCCATTGCTGAAAGACTTTTTCAAATCGGTTCAGTAGTTGTTAAGTTTATTAATTACATACAAAAATACAAATCTTTCCTCTTTATAATATTATTAGTATGGAAGTATAGACAATACATACGATACATACCATTGTCTATACTATAATATTATAAAGAGGACAAAATTGTTTGTAAATTTGTATGTAGGGGGTAACTCCGGAACCAATGATCCAATTCTAAATTCTAGACACAAGAAAGATAAATAATTCGTGGGTGCTATAAAGGCTATAAATTATGTTTTTATCATGCATATTAGCATATTAGCTATCACAATTTTTGCGGACGAAGTCGCGCTTGCGGTCGATGTGCTGTTGATAACTGATAAAGTAGTGTAGGAAACACATGTTTATTATTTATAACAAAACAACATGGTGGTTTTAGCCTTCCGGACAGAATATTCCACAAGGAAGTACAATGTTATGTTATGTTTTTATGATCACAGTCATACTTACAAAACAACAATAAATCGAATCAAAACAAACTGTACTAATAATAAAAAAAACTTAATCACTTTGAATGGCTTTGTTTGAAATTGCGCAGATGTAAGACTACGGAGGTCATTTACTAGAACTACACCTCCAGTTTATTTTGGTTCGTGGTCAAACATGGAACTATAGTCAAATGTATTGAATTTGAAGTAGAGTTGACCTGCCTTTGCAACTAGCAGCGCTTCTGTGATGTGTCAGGATAAACTGGTCATCCTGGTTTGTTTGTTATTGAAGAGGGCGCGCTCAGGTGCGTATGTGGGTGTTTATAAAATTAAATTTTCATCAGTTAAGAATCAATTTTGTTGAACGTAAATATAATTGTCGTCGGGTTGAATGGTTTTCCATGTTTCCCAGTTTTTGACAATTTTCTAACCGTAGTGTAGTGGCTAGTGGCCCACCCTGGTTACATATTTAAAACACTCAAGCTTCCTAACACTCTGCCAGCATAAGTATTATTTAAAAAGTAAAGAAAATATTGTTTTCATTTTACACCCTAACTCACTTAAAAAGCGTTTACTAACCTATTTTCATTCTGAATTACAATCTTTCAGGTTTAAAATAAGAATGAGTTTGAAGAAATCATTGAAGTAAAACAATACCTGTTTATTTAAAACTTCATTGCTATTTCTCCACATTGTTTCAAACTTTAGAAATACCTTGTGCTCCAGATCTTTCACGAATATCACTACTTCACGTAAACTGAAATAGTTGTCAATGACACTGACGATTGCACTTTGCATTTATAAATGACAAATTGTGACATGTTGTGATTATGACATATACCCAAGCAGCTCAAGGCCCGCGGTGTGGAATACAGTCCGTGCTCTCTCAAAGAGAGGAGTGTCCCAGCAGTGGGAATATTGTATGCAAATCATGCGAATGTTAAGCGCCAGTAAAAGGCGACGACGGTAAGGATCCTTCTTTTTTTGATGAACTGGAATTTTGATGGATCCAAAACTTTTTTTGATGAACTGGAACGCTGGAACTACAGGGACTCAAAATGAGGACAGGACAGAAGTTATAATGCTAGCAGAGCTAAGTCATCATTTTATCAAAATTCCGGCCGTCTAAGGTGCAATGGTCAATGTTTTTGGGATCTTTATGTTCCACAAAAACATTGTCTTCACTTCAAAATGTTTGAACCACGTTTGAACTCTTCTACATTGTTTTGATAAGCTGGCTGTTCCGAGCTCCCTCGTTATGTGGTAACTCCAGTTTATTATTGATCTTTAAACAAACAATATGCACCTAATTTTGGAACGGTCCACGTGTATTTCAGTTCGGTAATGAACCTAATTATGCTGCTGGTGCATTATGGAGAAACACTAAGCAAATAATATTGCTATTATTAAGTACTGAGATCGTGTATAGTTTGAACTTTGGACCAAACAAAGGTTTGCCTGACGATACATGCGTTGCTGTGTTATTTTTCCTTGTCGATGGAATCGATGGTAGCGTCAGCAAAAATATGCTGTTATTCAGCCGTTGTTTGCTTCAGTAGCAGTTTTTGATTATTTGTGTGGAAAAAATTAAAAAACTGAAAGACCACGACTTTTATTTTTTAAAGACTTCGCCTGCTCTTTTTAAAAAATATAATGATGAATAGGCGTTTATAGCACTCAACAAAAAAAAACATAGTCGTTATTTAAACCAAAGATTTGCGCCAAATCATTTTTTTGTGACAGTTATGGTGGGACTTACATAAAGGGTGTAAACAGACTCTTAACGAAGCCGAAAGACACTTGTTCTTCCCGTCATTTCGATATTTTTTTTGTTCAAGACTATACCCGGGAACCTTCTAGTTACGGAGATATTGGGGGTCAAAGTTCCAACTTTTTCACAAGTTTTTTTTTAAATACATGTTTTTAATATAAAAAAAAATACTTTAAACACCTCCAGGACCCCCTTACTATTCAATCCATCCATCAGCAGTCCTACTGTTAAACGTGATTTTTCAGCCCAAAAAAAAGTCGTTTCCCAGCACTAATTTTTGCGTAAAGTTACTTAGTTTGATGTACATAATGCTTAGTGAAGTTTGTTTACACCCTGTATCTAATCTCGTGCGAAAACTTACACGAAATACCTTTTTATTATATACATATCTATTTTGAGGTAAATTATTGTCATCCCTCAAATAATTATTAATAATTATTAGAGCAATAACCAGTCACGAGAGCATCGATATCCCAGAATAGCGTGATTTTCATAATAAGGTTAAACAATAAGATAAGTTATTTTTAATATCTCAGGTCATAATAAAGTAAAACACGTCATCAACGATATTTATGAGATAAATGAAGACCCCTATGTGCATGTACCTACATTGTTTGACTGACAGTCTGTTTTGGGTTCATATTAACTAGCTCAGGCACAATACTCCCTGCCAGCGCTGCGGGACTTTTCGAAAGAGATACCGCGGCCGGCGGCCCTGGAACACAAAGGGCAATGGTACATGGATGATCATATTTTTGTACTAAATAAACTTATTATTAACTTCTCGATTTTATGACACTTGAAATCACTTTTATTGTATGGGAGCCTTAAATATTTATTTAATTCTATTTTTAGTATTTGTTGTTAAAGCGGCAACAGAAATACATCATTTGTAAAAATTTCAACTGTTTAGCTATCACGGTTCATGAGATAAAGCCTGGTGACAGACGGACAGACAGACAGACAGACAGACAGACAGACGGACGGACGGACAGCGAAGTCTTAGTAATAGGGTCGCGTTTTACCCTTTGGGTACGGAACCCTAAAAAATATAAAAATCGCGAGTGGGTTGGCTAAAAAATTCCTAGCCAAGCTATTATTAATTAAACATTGAAAAATGAAACAGACATGTCAGAGGTCCATCGGCGGCATAAAAGCTCTGACACCAGGTTAGGCACTAACCACAAAAATGGGAAGACCCTTTGAACTGGAACAGAGGAACGTTGCTAGGCGGCAGAAATACTTGTACGGTGGTAACTGGACGCACGAGACGACTAATCAAAGTATGGAAAAGCAATAGATATACGCTGATCTCTCATTGTACGGGAAGTTGATACAAAGTGAGGTCAGGTTATACTGGATATTATGTATAGCTTGATGTCGCCGTGTGTACTTCTCCAGACGAGCTCCTTCATAAAGAGCTCTACTTCTTAAAACTATTTCATTGTGCAAAGACATAATACTGTTGCGTTCCATAATGCGGTAAATTACAGAACTTACGTACGTTTTACGAGGGGCCACATCGAACAAAAGAAAAAACACTTGTTAACAAGAAACAGGTAGTACCTACAGTTTTATTTTTATGCAATAGGTATGTTTCGTTTCTTGTGAACTAAAGACTATGAAGGAATTCTGAGACTTTAAAACTAGTCGCTCGTGTGCGACAAGGATGATATAACTCAAACATTTAGATTTATTGATGTTGTTTGTAGTTGAATATAAAATTACCGAAAGTTAGTATTAAATTAAGTAACGAAATAAATCTTTTATCTTTTGTTAAAAGGTTTCCATATAAAAAATCTTAGCGTATCGATGGCAAAAAGTCTAAAGCGAGGCTGAGTTTTGGGCTACACATACTAAAGTGTAGCCCAAACCTCAGCCTCGTGAACCCCACTCACTGATGCAGTAAACATAAAAATATTTTCAGTCAAAGTAAAAAAAAACCCTGTCCTGTATTTCTTATTTTCGAATTATTTCCTTATTGTAGCAAACAAGCGCAGGATCTTCCTGACTGGTTCTCAGAACTTAAAAGATGTTTCTTAAATGTTTTGAGGAACCAAAATTCGAAGGATTTAGTTACCTCAAAACATTATTTTCATTGTAATAGGTAAATAAATTTTAATGTCATTTTAAGTTTGCATGCTGAAGGAAGTAAGCGAAATATGTGAAACCATTTTGTTTTGTAAGACCGTAATGTACCATATTTCATGTACCTACCTAAATAAAGATCTTCAATCTTGGGACCCACTTCCCACAGAATATATTTAAACTCTTGCAAGAGATAAATACTGTTCTGTACTAGACTTCAATTTCATATGTATAACAACACAAACATTTAAACTAAAGATACCTTATCTTTAGTTTAAATGTTTGTGTTTATTTAGTGTTGTTCATTCATTTAAATTATTCGTTTTTGTATGTGCACTAATTCCTTTGATATTTCGTTTATTTACATGAACCCATAACGTCATGAAGCCTTAACACCTGTGCATTGTCCAATTTTTGCAATTAATATAGCTTTAATAAATAAATAAGCCTACTACAAAGCTTCTTAAAGTAAAATTTACATTAGATAACTTACGAGAAAAAAAAATCAGCTAACGAAAATACACTAAAAATTAAATTTATTATTTTAGGTCAAAATAAAATCACTTTAATCAGATAAACTAACAACAAACTATAAAAGGGCATCGAAAAACTCCTCCTCAACGCTGTCAGATGGTAATGTGCCCAAGAGACTGGCGGCGTTGCCACGTTGTATGGCAACACTTAGCCTCTGGCCAAAGTAAAAGCCAGCCCTTGGGTCACGGGAAGCGTCAACTAGGCGTTTCGAAATTTCCTTAAATAGGCTATGAGCACTCGGACCCCACGGCCCTAGAGTTTCAACCCCAAACGGCTCGAAAATATAGTTACCACACAGGTTTCTATATTTAATATCTTTAATCAGTGTTTTTTTTGTTTGGATATCTTTGGTTAGACGTACTGAACGCTGTATTAAAATTTGTCCATCTATTTTAATGGGACCTTATATAATATATGTGTTTATGCTTTACATAACTCATCATTTTTTGGGGGTTCCGTACCTGCACGGTAACCAACGGGACCTTATTACTAAGCCTCCACTGTCCGTCCGTCCGTGCATCTGTTAGCGGGCTGTATCTCATGATTGGTAATAAGTAGACAGTTGAAATTTTCACAGAATGTTTATTTCGGTTGCCGCTATTACAAAAAATAATAAAACTAAATTAAAAATTGAAGGGGAGCCCTTCAATTTTCTTCCCTACTTCAATGATACGGAACTCTTCATGTGCAAGTCCGACTCGCACTTGGCCACTATGCTTTGAATGAAATAAATTGTTTTATTACGTTCAAAAACTAATACAGCGTGGAAGGGCATCGACGCAAACACGGTTACCACGTGTTTAGTAGTGTAGTGTTATTTTTTTTTAATTTCTGATGGAAAATTTCCAGAACGATGTATCTACCGAATTTCTGATGAAAAAATTCGAGAACGATGTACTCGTATTTACTGCATACGTGATTTGGATGCGGTATTTTTTTATTAAAAGGCAGGTTTTCTAGCGGTGGTTCTTAGATATGTTTTATCAAAATCGGTTCAACCGTTTAAGGGTCATCCGCTTTTTTGTTAGCTACGGTGGGGATCTTATTAAGTTGTGCGGTGTACTAACCATATGGACTTAGTCTGAATTAAAATAATTATATTTATTATTAAAGCCGCATGCACATCGACCGCTGGGCAAAGGTCTCAACACGATGGGTGTCTGAGGATGGACGGCAGCAGTTTCTGGCACTTGGCTCGTGTCTGTACTTAGACTTACTTTTTAAGCTGAAAATTAAAAAGTAAGTCTAAGTACAGACGCCAGCACCTCATAAGCTACCCGAAACTGTCAAATTTAACCAATCAACCTTGAATCTAATATTTCTGTGATAAAGTTGAAAATCTATTAAAGAAAGACATATTTATTCATATACTGCACTTGTGGAGGTCAGATAAAAAGTTCCTTGTTGTAAAATACTGGTATTCTAGTTAGACTAGAAGCCGACTCCAACATGGGTGGGTTAGTAGATGATGATATCTAAAAGCAGTAAAATAATGAATGTCTGCTAAAATTAGCCGTTTTATTGCTTATCACGAGAAGTAATTATCTACGACAAGGTTGTACTAAGTGCTGGTGCTTATCGAATACTTAATGCTTTGTTACGGTTCTCAAAACAGTTCTCGTTCGCACATTTATTTTACTGAAGGAGGACTGATGGTTATGGACTGGTCGAATTCGATATTCGAAATTCCCGCTAAAACGCACATTTGTATATGTACGCTTGACGCTTTCGTTGTTAACAACTCACGAAGGAACTTAATCAGTGTTGCACTGTTTTTGAAATTATGAAGGTGTTCCGTGGCGAATGTATCACGACTGTTTAAGGGTGAAAAAAAAAAAATATATATATAAAAATTATAAAGGAGATACCTACTTTTTTATTGCAAAATGGGCTTGTTCTTGACTTCGATCACGCCCGATGGAAAGAGATGAATGAGGTCTATGATTGAACGAGCGTGCCCAAAAGAT
This sequence comes from Lycophotia porphyrea, assembly GCA_950005105.1. NCBI lineage: Eukaryota > Metazoa > Arthropoda > Insecta > Lepidoptera > Noctuidae > Lycophotia > Lycophotia porphyrea. The sequence continues at coordinate 7,556,806 of OX465389.1, forward strand.
GCCTGTTCACTCTTGCTTTGAAGGCAGGCGGGTTAAATATGGGACGGAACGCAGAAAGTAATGCCTGATTCTGTTTGAAGTCAAAACTGTTTGTTTTTATTTTGCTGTTAAAGGAGATCATTAAGGTTCCATAAATGTTTGGGCCTTTTCTGAAAGTCAACAAAAAAAATTGTATATATATTTAGAAATAGCCATTTGGAGCAATAGTTAATATGGCGCAAAAGTTGTATGGTTGCTCTGAACTAGGGATTGCAATCCGGATTCTTCGGAATTCGAAAATAACTGAAAAATGCGGTTTCTTGACTTTTTTAAAACCGGCTTTTACAACTCAAATTCGGTTTTTTCGGATTTCAGTCAAACCTGATTTTAACGGATAATATTTAGTAAGTTATACAAGTTCGATGATTCATCATTATCATACATTTATTGATTTTTGAAAATGCTGGGATACATAAAATAATGATACATTTTGCTAGAAGATCCGAAGCAATTGTCATTGTGAAGCGACCGCTCTGGAGATGATACGAAAAAAAAAAAAAGATAAACAGCCGCTTTAAAAAGGGACTTTCGATAATATAATTAAACCGTTTAGTACTTAGAACTTGTCATCGCAAGAAATTATAACAGGAGGAAAATGAACTCTCATTACGAGCCTTTGGGAGCTAACATACCCCAATTCAATAAGTTTCTTAGATCGACAGAAGAAGAATCTATCTATACTTAATATTATAAAGAGGAAAGGTTTGTATTTTTATATGTACGAATAAACTTAAAACTACTGGACCGATTTGAAAAATTCTTTCAGCAATGGATAGCTACATTATCAGCGAGTATTAACATAGGCTATATTTTATCCCTGTACTCCGTGGTTAACGTGGTTAACAGTCACTGTTGTGATTAATACTGGTGAAAAGTATTATAGTTCCATAAATTTTTGAATAACTGTAAGTAAAGAAAACTTTTGAAAAGAACCTACTCGTAACTATAACCAATTTTTAAAAGCCTTTTTTCTTGGCCCATTCCCTTGGCGGTGACCGGAACGGAATAAACATCATTGCTGGGTTTTGTCCAGCTATTTTGGCTGTAAAATACACAGCAACTACCAACAGCGTCTCTGTGAAGAAGAAAATATTGACTCTCTCAAACGTAACTTTCCATTTTATGTGTCCTAAGTCTAAATATTCTTGTCTGCTGGATTCAAAACCAGAAGCAGAAGTCTTAAAGTGCCTGTCTTTTAGTAAATCAAACAAAGGCCCCCTGGGGTTCGTCCGGATATTTTAGAATTTCTATGGCAACTAAGTTCGTAAATAATAATTTATTATTCCTTTATTAAATTCATTTTTCATACCTTATTATTTACATTTTTAAATATTTTACTTACAAAAATTATATAAAAAAACATTTAAAAATATAAAAAATAGTAGCCTACCAGTATCGGGAACAGGGTACGAGCTACCGGTGGTCAGGGCTCTTGAGAGAGGAACCTCCTGACAATACGCGCCGTGTCCAGAAGTACTTACTGCTTTCTGAATCAAGCCCTTGATCCACCTGCCAAACGAGAGCCTCTTCAGATGTTGGTCGAGGCTATTGGCTATTAAGCCGTTGGCTGACACGACTATCGGCACAATGACTACTGTACTCACAACCCACATTGGGTTGTGAGTACAGTAGTCATTGTGCCGATTTATTATTATTATTATGAGCCTGTTGTGTCCCACTGCAGGGCAAAGGCCTCCTTTCCTTTTTTCCAGTCTTCTCTGTCTAGAGCTATTTCAGCTTAAAATGCTAAATAAAGCTTCGTGAAAATAATACTCCGATTTCTATAAACGCCTGGCGCTAAAGCTAGTTAGAATTAGTAAGTATAGGCACACACTAATCTAAATTCCAACCTAACTGCTGGGTGCGGTGGACGGACTCAGAATGTTTTGCCCCGCTTTTAAGAATCGAAAAGCGTGAAAGGAATCGTTAACGCCATTTGAATTTGTAATGGAAACGCCAGTTAGATAATTCCTATGAAACGGGCCACGACTCCATGAGTCTTCCATCATCGCACCTCGTCGTATTTATTTTTTAACGTCCGCGAATATACAAGTGTAGTGGGTTTAGCGGCATTTAGCCAGTCACCGCTCAGACAACACACGGTAGACATTCGCGCCGCGCGCAAGCGAACAGTTTTCCCGCCGCAAATTCAAAAGCGCACGTTCTTAATTCAAAGTTCCTCACCAGCTGTTGGTAGCTTTTGAAATAATGCCTAAAAAGAAATAGCTGTATAGTTTTTGCTTTAATTATTACCTGGATAACGTGTAAACTGTGACTTTACGAACCACATGCTTACAGTGTCTGTGTTATCGAGTACAAAAATCCTGTGATATTATTTTGCTGTGAAACTTTTAGTTTTAAAAACTCTAGTGGGTCAAGACTTAACTAATTTGACATTTTCGGTTTCGTGAAACTTTTTTCGCGAAACAGTCAACAAAAATTCTTTATGATAGGTCCATATATGAAGGTGAGTGTTTAAACGTTTTATTATTTATTTTTATTAAGTGTGTAATTGTCAATTGTTCAAGGCTTGTGACGAGGTCTCTGAAACATTTGTGTTTTATGTACATTGTACGTAGACATACTGTGGTTACCAGTTGAAAACAAACCACCTGCTTATGATATTATTTGAGTATCACATTAAAGACTACACTATTTGAGATAGGATACTTAACTACGATACTACTATACTTACTTACTATTTGGGATATGATAATTAACGCTACTGTTCCCCAAAATGATAGACAATTGTCGATGTTATAATGTAGAGAGAATTTTCACTAAAATGTCCAAGTTTTCATTCAAGAACCTTCGAAATTCTTAAGTACAAATCATAGAAATGTCGAGTATTCAAAATATTCAAATGTTGACTATTTATACAAGTGAAATAAGCACGTATAACTATAACCTCAAACGTGTTGTGTGTATGTGTTTGTTACACATTTGTTCAATGAAAAAGACGGCATTGAACGTTATTGAAACGCTTACTGATAAACTATAACTGGGTATTGAGAAAAGAAAACAATAAATACATATTTTATCTTTTTCAAAGTCAATCTTTTCAGTATATTACGATGTTAGGAATAGTTTTAGAATCAGAAAATTATTCATGAATTCTTAATAAAAGTGCTGCGGGCTGTTCGAAAGAGATACCGCGGCTCTGGAACACAAAGGGTCTGACACTCCCTTCCGCTCTGCCCAGAGCGAAGTCATTTGATGATTTCCCATCCACAAAAAAAAAAAGAATAAAAAAAGTATAGTTTTATTTTATGTTATTTTACGTTTTCTCATAATTTTAGAGAAGAATGACTAATAGAGATTATTTTTCGATTTCCACGCGACAGAAAATTTAATTTTCTTAGAATAGCTGATTCTATTTTGTTTTGAATTAAGTTTCAAGTTTCGTTCCAACTATTAAAAAAAAAAAAAAACGATTTTTGTGAATATTTTTTAAAGTAATTAAAATCCATCGTTACTTTATTTACCTACTTTGTGTATATTTGGGTAACATCTACAATCTTAACAATAAGATAAAATGTTTTGAAATCACCAAGTTAAGTGTGTGAACTAGATTCTAAGCTTCTTACATAAGTAGTGCATTATGTACCCCCCTAACCATATAATCATAGCATTAGCATCCTGTTGGCTCTTTGACATCTTGGGTAAACCTTTGATAAACCTAACTAGGTGTACCTAAGTACCCAGTAGGAACTTTAGACATGTTTTGGTATGGTTTCTAGATTGTTATGGAAACAGTATATAAGTCTTTTATCCTTATCATTTGACCTATTTTGATTTCATAACATACTCGTACAGCCTACGAGTATGTTTAGTAACAGATAAAAGATACCGTTGCCATGAAAATCAGAGTGAGTCTCCATGGTGATTTCGTGTGGGTACGAAAATGAAAGAAAATGCAGTAGGTGCAGCTGCTGTTTTATACTTAAAGCTGAAATTCAGCTTTGTTTAGTATCTGCAACGTCTGTTGTAGAAAAACAAACATTATTTGCATAAAAACAAAGTCTAGGATTAGAGGGTCATTTCAGATGAAACAAATAATTTCTACGATAAATAAATCTTTGTTTACAAAATGGAAATAAACGAAAAATGTGAGAGAAACCATAGACCATAACAAACGTTTTCGTTTAAAAAGCATTTAGGTACGTGGTTAGGTTGGCAGCGAAATATTCAAATAAAAGAATGACACGCGGTTAAAAAAAATGAAGGTTTCACAAATCATCATTATCATCAATCGATGTAAATGACCTAGGCACCTATAGCGTCATGGCATTTACTCATAAAGCATCAACTGTCGAATTTATTGCATCACGATTTTATGTAAAAAAATTAAATAACCCGAATGTCAAAGACTTTTTCGAGATTCTCGTCACAAAAACAACTCAGAAAAAGGACCTACCTAAGATACCGGTTTTTTATATGATGATGAATCATTGAATCATTATATCGACATTCGCAGAGTTGACCGTTGTATTTGTCTATGTATCAATTCGCTATATATATATATATATACAATGGGCCGTTTATTTTTACGGCCTCAAAATATATTCTATGGGAAAATAGACATTATTTTCTATACACTAAAGATGGAAATGGTATCCAAGGTTTTGGATATCAGATAGGTACTTGTTAGTCCCCTCGCGTGTTCGAAAGACCTTTGCAGCGTTATTGCAACTGTGGTTCCTTGCATCGAAATACGTCAATATTGCCGAATCAGGAAATAATATACGTGGAATTTAAGTCCATGTAGCGGATAATTTGGAAGTGGGATAACTGTAATACATTTCAAGCAAAAGGTGCACCTTTGTACTGAATGCACAAACGACTTACTGATCTACATAAAAGTACCAACTGAACTGGATATAGCATTAAGTACTCAATTAAACTGCTCCGATTTAATTAATTTTATAGCTTTTAATACAAAACATATTTTATGGCACAACTATAAATATTCATTTTCATACAATTCGCAATAGCACAAAGATTTTTAGAAAAACATTTAAACTAACTAGACTGCTTTTTTTTATTTTTTCAAGCATTTATTTGACGAAGCAAACTCAAATGTGCAATGTTAATAAAATAGTTTCTGTAAACAGTCCGAAACTGCAAACACGTTAGATCAAGTGGAACTCAAACGTAGACTTCAGCAAATCAACGAGTTTTTAATTTTTCTAACAAGCAAACAATGTAAAGTAAGTAGGTACCTTATTCTTGGTAAAAATAACACTGACTTAGGTAAGAGCTTTTTATTACATGCGAAAGAATGAAAAAAATGACGTGCAAAGTTTTGAGTATAAATGTAGATGCGTATTAGTAGAGGAAGACCAAAGAAACGATGAATGGTCTGTGTAAAGGATGATATGGTAAGAAAGGGAGTTGTCTGATGAGATGACGAGTAATAGAGAAGTACCTATGGAGGAAATAGACATTCTGCGCCGACCCCAAAAGAATTGGGATAGTTAAGGGCAAGAGAATGATATTACAATAAATTTTCAATAGACATTCTACTGAATTGACTTCACACATAATGTACGCTTGCAAAAATTTAACAAAAATACAAAAAATGTAAACCTCGTTGATTGGTCCACCTACGAAGCAAACTTCGAGTTGCATAGAGTAGTGATAATTAATCATAGCTTATCTAACTATTGCACTGCTGTAATAATTTAAGTCTCGTTAATTTTTAACCGCCATTTACCTACGTATTGTTAGTTTCCATGGCCGAACTCAGCATTTAGTACCGATTTCAATTGCCACATTAGTTACATGATGGCATTCAGGATCCTGTAAACCTTATTCGACCGTGTCCAAACTTGTCTATAAAATTGTAGACAATAGTTACTGCCATTCATCAGTCATGTGAACTGAAGTTTGACAAACAAGAGTCTCTATAAGGCCGCGCTTCCATTAAAGCGGAGATGACCGGAATGGAGAGATCTGTAACATTTGACCAATCAAAGGAGAGAAGAGAGTTTGGTGTTGATTGCAACCAACGTCATTGGTCGATTCCCGCAAATCTCCTTTCCTCTTCGTACTTCTCTCGAGGAATCTGGGCCTTTAGTTTTAAAACTTTCAATGGTCCCACAATTAGTTACGATTGCAAAATTACGACTCGACGTCGCCATGATTTTAAAAAAGGATATGCGTTTAATTACGTCATTTCAGCCACTAGCTGCCTAGTAATAAGGTTGAAATTCTTTTAAATAGTTAGCATTCCAACAAGTGGTATTGTGTCGTAATAATTCGTATCACGCTTTGCATACTTCGGTATCTCGTTCCGTACAGTACCTAAAGGGCAGTTAATCACTTGTGACATAATGCCAGTGTTTTACGTTGACATAACGGAGTGATTTAAATATAAAAGCAATGGCGATTGCTGATGCCCCTGAACCACAAATTAACTTTATTTGAAACTGTGCCCACGGTTTTGTTAGAGTAGGAAGTTGTAATTAGCATGATTATCATTAGTTCGACACTCATCGGTAGTCACTGTAATATGCGGGGATTATACGTTTTTGAATTGATAGAAAAATGTACAAACTATCGAACTACGTCAGCAAAATTGAGTTTTTAACTGATAAAAACTTACAAATCGCTTCAATAATAAATTCGAAGAATGAGTTGTTATTTTTGAATCTATACCTCTGCTTAATTATGTACCTACGTACATAATCATCATGCATAGTGATTAATAGGTATTCTTGTTATTTAAAAAAGGTATGTTAGGTTATGCACGTATGAAAAATCGCATCAATGAACATCATGGTCGTTCAAGGTTGTTCAAAGTAGTAATTAATACCTAGGCGATGATTAATTCAGGTTGGATGGCTCACACGTGGTTCGCATGGACATGGTACGCCTTGCGGAGGCTATTAAAACTATAGTCGTTTAATTAGTAGACGACGTGTTAGCTGTGTCGCCAGTCACCTATTATAAAACTTGTTTGTGAAACTGAAAAATTGACTATGGTGAGGAAATAAAAAGAACAGCCGTCATAGCCCTAAAGTATGAGAATAAAGAAAAAGACAGAAGACCTGTAAAAAAAAAGTAAAACCTAGGAATGGAAAGTTTGAAACCTAAGAATTAAAATATTAAAAACCCGAGGATGAGGTCTTTATTAAGATATTCCAATGAAATAGGTAATACATTGGTCTTTGTAATATTATATAATTATCGTACATAGTAAAAATTACCCTAAGTAACCGCAAGGATGGAAGGTACCTACCGCTTTAGTATGGCTTTGGAGGAAACATTTGGTTCAAAACTTGTTGCCATGCTAAATATAAGTAATTTCCTCATTTTAACACCAGTTAGAATGGAATAAACCAAACAGAAATGGTGCTCACGCTACCTAATAAAGAACATCATCCACGCTTACCATGAATTTATTGAACTATACCCAAAATTCGGTACTTGTAAAACAGTTGAACATATTTACAACCGTAATGTTTATATTTAATTATTATTGTACCTATAGATTAAGTTTTGCGCCGAAAGAGTCTATCGATCGACTGACGCAATCCTAAAACAAAAATAATATACCAGACCAGTACGATTGGAAAAAATCTGTCTGGAGAACTATTAAGATAATTGTAAAAGATTGTGCGCAATATGGCGAAAGATAATGATATTTTAATCATTATTGAAGATGAGATAAAACTTTGTACAGAAAAACACAATGCTAGAGCTGTTTCATAAACCTAAGCGAGTTTTAAACTGAGCCAACGTGTGGGAGTCGGTTGGATTTCGTAGTCATCCTTTTTTCGATTTCACTCAACACAGATGCAACAATGTGACAGTGACAATTCTTAGGCAGCTGATTATTCAGTCATCTAACTGTTACATATCTTCTGTAATCGAAGGCAATTTTACCGGCGAATGGAAAATTTCTTTTAAAAGAGAGTCTGGAAGAGCAAATGATACCGTGACGTCTGACAGGGGAGAATAGAAGAAGAGAACCCAAATGGAACAAAAGCAGGCAGATTATAATACAGATACTGAAGATGAGCCTGAAGCTTGTGCTGGCGCACGTTAGGGAGCCGTAGGGCCTCAGTGCCTTTCATGTCAGTACATAAAAGCGTGTTGCGGCCCACCTGTACGGCTGTACCTAGATAGTGTATGAAAGTGATGTAAGAAGAAGGATGTTTTCAGGATTTTATCTCAGTCACAGAAATATAAAGAGCAAGAATTAATTCATAAATACAGGGTGTAAACAGACTCTTCACGAAGCCGTCAAGCAAGCATTATGTACATCAAACTAAGTAACTATGCAAAAATTATTGCAGGGAAACGACTTTTTTTTTAAGGTAAAAAATCACATTTTACGGTAGGACTCTTTGTAACGCATTCAAAACATTGTGCTGATGGATGGATTGAATAGTACGTGGGTCGTGAAGGTGTCTTAAGCAAAAAAAATACATTAAAAACATGTAAGTATTTAAAAAAAAAACTTGTGAAAAAGTTGGAACTTTGACCCCAATATCTCCATAACTAGAAGGTTCCCAGGTATGGTCCAGAACAAAAAACTTATGGCAATGACGGGGAGAACAAGTGCCTTTTGCCTTCGTTAAGACTCTTTTTACACCCTTTATTTATGAAAGTGATGTAAGAGGAAGGATGTTTTCAGGGAGGCATATCTCAGTCAAAGCAATATAAAGAGCAAGAATTAAATCACAGATATGTTTGGCGAAAATAACTCTTAATCACGTGCAATGTCAGAGTTTAAATCTCATCATGGGTCACGTTTATTTAATAACAAAACCAAACAACTGAATTCACACAGTAAATAGTTTTATTAGACTATTTACTTGTGATAAGTAAAAAAAGGTTAATTTTTTCTTTTCCTACGTTGGTCTTGAGTTAAAAATACAACCGGTACATACCCGTTTCTACAAAAATTATTTAAAAGATTACAGAATTTATCTAAAATGATAAAATAAGTTTAGTTTCGGTTCATCGATGCGTCTTTTGTGAGTTTTAGACGCTATCAGCCGCTAGCTAATTTAACCTGACCCCGTTTGGTGTAGTACGTGGAAGTTGTTTAACAAAATCTTATAATCAACATAATATGAATGTCAGCCACATACACTACAGCCATTTATGACGGCACGTTTGGTGCAGAGGCTGAGCGGTTGCCTGCTGCGCTGAGTGTCGCGGGTTCGATTCCTGCACGGACAAATATAGAGTACGGGGATAAAATATAGCCTATGTTACTCGCTGATAATGTAGCTATCCATTGCTGAAAAAATTATTCAAATCGGTCCTGTAGTTTTTAAGTTTATTCGTTACATACAAAAATACAAATCTTTCCTCTTTTCCTCTGAATATTAGTACAAGTATGTATATACATATACATATAGAAGTATAGATAAAGCTCAGTTAGCTAAATTCCTTGTGCACTTGTCACTCACACAACCATGCAACAGATATACCATCGTTCAATCACAACGGGCGTTTCAATTAATGTCTATTGCTATTGTGATATGTACAAATTAGCTATATTCTTGGCAATTCACAACAACCACTCGAGCATTTGACCTTACGTCTATTTCATTCGACCATTCGGTCATTCATACACAGTACTATAGTGTGCGGAGGAATCAATCACGTTCAATTTGACTGATAACGATATCTTTGGGTTCATTTTGTGTGTTTACATGCGTCAGAGATTAGCGCGTTTTTACATGATGACTGCTTTTAATGATGCCGATAAGGGGTGACATAGGGTAACTGGATGATTGAGATAGCAATATTTGCAGGCGAATTTGCTAATTTTTCAATCAAGTTTTAATTTAATATGTTCGATTCAGCACTGTCAACGCTCAATAAATTCAAGACGATCTCTCTCCACGCCTCTTCAATCTTGTACAGTATCCACTACCCACTCACCACCTCAATTCCTTTTAAATTTCACCTCTTCAATATTTATAAGTAGCTGATGCCCTCGGCTTCGCCCGCGTGGATGTCGGTTATAGCGACCAAAAGTAACTATGAAATTTTGAACCCGTTCCCGCAACAAAACCTTGATAAATTATATACTCAAACCTTCCTCGAGAACCAATCTGTCCATTGGTGAAAACCGCATAAAAATCGGTGTAGTTGTTTTTGAGTTTATCGCGAACAGTTAGACACAAAATCAAAAATCAAAATCAAAATCACCTAGATAACGACTGCAGCGCCATCTGTCGGGCTAATTTGTGAATCTAAACCATCCAGGGTGCCACCCAAACGCATACAAAAAAATTCATTCAAATCGGTCCAGCCGTTTAGGAGGAGTTCAGTGACATACACACGCACAGTAGAATTATATATATAAAGATATGTAGTGATAGTGATAATAACTTTGTTACTTTCAAACATTTCGAATTTCATTTTGTATTTAAACTGACTAGACACATTGATATTTAAATAGAGTCACCAGACCGTAAAAATGGACGATTTTCCTTTGTGTTACTCTTTTTTTTCATGTACTCGAAAGAGGTTACGTCAGCAAAAGTAACAGTACTTAGCTAACAACTTAGACAACCAATAGAAAGCATAATTTATATGAATGTGATTTCTAACACAGCATATTATAATTGATTTTCAACTTTTACTTCAAAAGTATAGAGTACATCTAAAATTATATAATATAGATACTTAATTGAATAAATAGTTTCAAATAAACGTGCTTAGCAACCAATGAAATGTGAAGAAGACACGTCTAGCAACAATAATCTTGTTAAGGTTCCGATCATTTATCTGAAACTTGTTGGTAGCCAGATGATACGAGACCAATGATGCATGTAATCTGAATACTTGTAGGAAATACCTACTATTATGATTTGTAAGGTCTATGTCATCGGCAACCGACACCCTAGCAACAATTAAAGCAATGCCATCATTCTGTCCTTTCGAAGTTCAAGACTGTTCTTCTAATTCAATTCTGCCATAAAGGCATCGAAAATATTTTCCATGTCGCTCGTTTGCGATAAGGCTGACATCACACAACTCAAAAATTTAGATTTTTCGATGTTGTTTGTAATTGAATATAAAATTAACGAAAGTAAGTATTAAATTAAGTAACGAAATACGTGAAATAAATCTTTCAGTTTTTGATAGTCGATTCAAAAGGATTCTATGCAAAAAAAATATGGGCAATATAATGAAAATATTTTTAGTATAACTTAAAAAAAACGTTGTCCTGTAAATATTATTTTTCGAGTAATGTCATTATTGTCACAAACAAGCGATGTATAGAGGAACAAATTCGCTGCGATCAATAGCATTAAATTCCCTAATTGCATTTACAATATTAATTTTAATTCTAACATCATAAATTGAAGGTTGAGGGAATAAATTTAAAGGTTATTAATGTTATATAATTCCTCGGTTGAATTCTTTCGGAGAAGTAGATGAATTAAGTGTGCGGTTACTCTTGTAGTACATTCCAATCTGTGTCATGGACCATGGTTTACACAAATAACCGTTTAAGCCAATCCCATAATTGTATTAGCGATTAAGGAATCAATTATTCAATTATGAATGAGTCTTTGTCAGTTTATCGTGAACCAGTTAATTCTCGGGCCAACAACAGTCCGTATCTGTTCGTGGAATAAATTCACGGATCCACGGAAATAACCTTATTCTAAGAACACTGAGGAGAGAGTGAAATTGCACTAATAATATCATAAAGTTCGTTGACTTCCGTGTTCATGGACTGGATATTGAGATGTCCACAAACCTTGTTCCAAGAACTGGCAGAAATGAACGAAATTTTCCTCTGATTAAGGTCGCAAATGAAATACGTCAGTTTCCAAGTATAACTTCCGGCTTTTCAGCCAACATTTCTCTTTTACCAAAATAATAGTTGAATGATCTTATATTATGGCGACTGATGTACAGATGACAAGCGGCATTGGGCGTGTTTTATGTCGTGTATCATTAAATATTATGCCAGAACAAATTAGTGTCTATCATGAAATTAATTTACAGGACACATACAAATAATATTATCTCTGTTGTTGACGATTCCAACTTTCTGGAAAACTCTGTTTTGTCGTGAGTTAACTGAAGAGATCGAAGTAAAAGAAAAAAATTCTCGCCACGTAACGGTTAGAACTTTATAAGTGTTATAACTCTGCACCGATTTTTAACGTTTTGTCGTAAATATCTACTGTCTAGATAATGATATTTTATCAGCACATAAATCTATTTTATGAGTCGTTAAAATATTTAGAGTCTCTCTTTACTAATACGAGGGGTGTTGGTTTAATAGTTAGGTGCATTTTCTTTCCTTTTAAGCAGCTCTTAGTTTTTATATCAATTCAGTTTCGTCAAAATGAAAACATTAAGTATTTCTTCCAAGTTTAGTTTTGCCATTATGTTGATTGGATGTCAGCAACTTTCTCGAACACAGTTAACAAAGATATTTACAGAATCGATTCAAAGTTATAAATCGTGGTTTCATTTTTGTGTCAAATGTTTGCCATAAAACTTTTATTCGCTAATAAAATTAGTTTGTTTGGTATTGATCGATACCACGAAAATACTGAAATAGAATCACGTTGTGACCACCGTTATTCGTTACACATTCTGTTTAAGGCTCCTTTGACTTCGATGTTGATTTGGCCGTAATTCAAAAATCTCACAAATGTCTCGGATTTCATTATTTACATGAATGGAGAGTTTTTATAGCAATGTGGCTCACTAGACAGGACCGAATTGGCTATTTGGGTTACAGACGTACTGAACTAGTGAGTGACAGTCGCTAATTTGTTTGCGTACTTGGTACTAAATACGAGAAAGTGTACCTACAGTTTTTTGGTCTGAATAAAACATGTGACTGAACTTGTCGCTAGCGTCACCGAACATCTCGTTAAAAGGAGCACATGACTGGACAAATTGGTCGATGTTAACTATGAGAGAAGCTAATTTGGGCAGTACGGAATTGAAACTCTGATTAAATATTATTATGTCGCTGATGGAAGATTATACCCGGACATTTCAAAATTATACAATGTCTTTTTAAAATTTTGTTAAAGCTTCAAGCGTGTTGGTCTACAACCATCTTAGTACCCAGTGCTTCTTTAATGACTTGAGGCTTTGCTTTGCCATCATCATAATCTTCTGCCCTTAACTCGAGTTACTTGGGGTCGGCAACACTAGTTTATCTCCCAGCCTCCCCTGACAACCGTCACGCTTATCAAATACTCCTTTTTCTTCCATTTAACAACAGATCAAGAGATATTTTACTTGTACGTACCTAAACTCTTAGTTATGCATCTTTCAAGAACATCTTTAATTCGATTCGGTTTGCATTTGCATCTATTGAAAACAACGAGGACGTCTTGTCTCTAGAATTGTATTTTCTATTGTTGTCTATGAAGGTGCATGTTTAGCCATGGAAGTCCATGACATAATTATGTATTTCTTCGAATTTCGTCTCGTCTATTATGGACGGTATAAACTAAAAACAAAACAATAATTTCAGGTTTTGCTAACATTGGGATACACCTAAATTATGAATGCATTAATAAAAGCATTTACATAGTTCGGATTTCAACACTAAGCTCAGCACATTAGGTTGCAATTCCAAATTTCCAACTGTACAATTATATGTGGGCATTCATTAAAAGTCCCCGCAAACTGCAGACTTTCTATCGGCCAGTACTTAAGTCGGGCTCTTAATCAGTATGAAAATGTGCATGCGCATATGACAAAATGTCGATATCGGCCGGTAAATCAGTTTAATGGGTCACAGGATTGCCTTCAAACTGTACTATCGGCAAACTATCGGCCAACTGCCAGATCTCACATCCTGCGCGCGCACTAGCTGTCCAACCCGACTAAACTACCGGCGGACAAAACATTTGCAGTTTGCGAGGACTTTAAAGGAGTCGCTTAATATTAACTAAAACGGCATAACGCCTCATTTTGTTTTCAGCAACTGTCATTCCCAACTTAATAATTAGCAGTGAATAATTTGAAGGACTCATGGTATTTAATACACCAGTTTTATAACGATGCCTGACCATATTAGCACTCCTCGTGTTCACAATACTATTGTACTGAGTAATCTGGATCTCCATGCAGATACCTATGTTAATTCTGCAGTAATGGCAGGCTTAATTGCCTCCTTAGGCATGCCTCATCATTACCTGGCCAGAGATGAACAAAGACTCATTAAGTACGACTCGTGATGTGTGTAGTGGCTTAGAGATCCTTAGGTTAATTTTGTTTGCATTTTAATTTAAAAAGGATGGATGTTAATTTATGATTAGTGGTTATTCCAACATTGTGTTTCACGTGTATGATTACACGTGACACACAATGTAAGGGAAATTGAGGCACAACCAGTTACCATGACGCGGCGTACAATTTCGAATAATTTTTTAGTCAAAATAATCTCAGTCAAAATGTTTAAGATAGCTGTTTTTATTCAATTGCTCGGATTGGGGGCCTAGGATTGTTTGTTGAATTTATGTTAGCTGGTTGCACGTCAATGTGCCTTACGGCGGATAGCGTTAGTTTCTGATATAAGGCCTCGGGCACGAAGTCAGAGGCGCGGTGGCGGCGCGGGGAGAATGCGCGGTCTGCCCGCTGGCTTCGAGACTGGGTACAGGCTACAGCGTTGCCGCGCATTGGAACGCACCGCTCACCGCGCCGCCGCGCGCCGCTGACTTCGTGTCCGAGGCCTAAAAGATACAATTCCACAATACAAAACAGTAGAAAACCACAAATTAAAGCTGCTGCTTAATTGGTTTTAAATATTTATTTATAAACGGCTAGACATGGTGATTAACGAATACCATTACAATTATTTAAGCTAATAAGTGTTGGTCTACGTCTGGGGAGACTATTTGCAGACTTACTTCCCAGTTTAATACATCAGTTCACAGAATGCGTTCGGGGAACATTAATAGCTGTACGTGACGTCCATATCAAAACTTAATAGAAAATATAGCACGTTAGTGTATAGAATAGTTAAACATTAGGAATACTAATACAAGGCCTGGCTGATTCATTACTTTTTCTTCTTTTTACTTCCTTTTGGCTTCGGAGTAGACTTTATTATCATAATTAGGCGTGCAGTATGGAGCTGCTATGGCAGTTTATGTTGTATAGGGCTGGATTCTAGTCCATGACTGATAAGCTCTGCAATATTGTGGGTGGTAAACAAATCAGAATGGTTCTAAAATACTCTTAATTCACAAATGGAAGATTGGTGGATCGTCAGTCATTTGATAAGTAATTTATTAACGTATAAATGTACAACAAAAAAACCGGCAAAGTGCGAGTTGGACTCGCGCACCGAGGGTTCCGTATAAACTTGTAGGTATTTTGTTATTAAACTACATATTTGCGGTTTTCAGATTTTTTCCTTTACATGTGCTGTAAGACATTGCTTCTTGCCAAATTTCAATAACGGGAACTACCATATAGGTGTTCGACCCAAAACCTACAGGGTAATTTTTGTTAAAAGCTTAAAAGGTTTTACAGCACAAGTAATGGGGAAATCCCGAAAAATAAAAAAAGTTGAAAATTAAAGTAAATAACTATCAGTAAGTAGTAATTGATACTAACAAGTTTTCGCAAAATAGATTTTTGCGAAAACTTGTCCTTGTGTAATTTGCCCATATCTTGTTATCGTGTTGACTCAGGACATTGATTTTTATACACCTAATAGGAACTATAGACCTCAGTATCTGGTATAAATTTCAACTTGCTAGGTACACCCGTTTCTGAGAAAATCGGTGGTGACACACGAACAGACGACGGACAAGAAAGTGATCTAATAAGGGTTCCTTTTTTTACCTTTTGAGGTACGGTACCCTAAAAGTATCTACTTATGACTTTTTTTATTGACCTATTGACCTTGCCACTGCTGGGAACAAGCTTCCCTCTCCATATCCTTCCAGGTACTCTTCTCTTGCGCCACCTCGAACCAGCCTTCGTGAATTTCGTGATAAATACTTTTTTACCAAAATGCCAACGTATCTTAAACATATTACCATAACAAACAATAAAAACCTTTCAATCACAGTTACTTACATAGGTAGATGGTAAATAATTAATTAATTTGAAATTAATTTTCAACAAGAATGCAATGAAATAAATTAACAAAGTTTTATAATTGCAATTATTGTTTTATTCTAGTCGCTTACAAATTTCATGAAGTCACAATCAAGGAATGTCAGTTAAGATGTAATATTTTATTTATACACAAATAAAAAGTGCTTATCTTAGTCGTATCGTCAATTAGTCGCCCATATAATATATGATTTACAATTAAAAGGTCCTTATTGATCTATTTTTTATTTTTACCATTTATCCATAAGAAATGTTGTTAAATTGAACATATCGATGGTCGAAAATTTGAAATGCCGTATGGGATATTGTTTGTGCTAGATTGTCAACATTCTTATCAGCACCAACAGTTCAAATTCCAACAGCATGCTCAAGTTTCACCGTTCGGTGTATAGAAGTTACTCGAAGGCTTTAATTCTTGCCCTAAATTATGTTACTTCTAACCGGTCGTATAGGGCCGGATCTGATAATAAATAATAGCCAAGATAAGGTCTACGCATTGTTCCAAGTTCCCATCGGCCATTTATCACTTTTGTCATGTGTTATCTGACGAGTTTTTGCACCGATTACTTATGTAGTTATTAAATTAACTACTACTAGCGGCCCGGCCACGTTTTTCAGGGATAATGTAGCATTCTAATGGTGAAAACAATTTTGAAATCGGTCTAGTAGTGTTTGAGTTTATTCGTTACAAACATACAAATCTTATCCCAGGTAGATCTGTAAACTGTGATTTTATTTGGATAGTTTATTGCGTAACGTCAGAACTGGATACTTCGTTATAACTCATTTCACAATCGAATTTAAGCACAAGTAGCCAACCTGGATTATTTGTTTTATGGTGTTAGTGACTTCATTCCGAAAAATGCTTTAAGAGTTCACGTGAACCACATTTCATTATAAAAGCTTTAGTCCGGAAAAGTATTAATCAGGCAGGTGCGGGGAAATCTTAAGAAGATCAAAGAAACTGGCTTGTATTTCGGTTCGGCCAATATTTGGACGTTATATCTATACAAATAAATATAATTTTTGTCTGTCTGTCTTTCTGTCTGATTGTTCCGGCTAATGTCAGAAACGGCTGTACCGATTTTGACGGGACTTTTACTGGCAGATAGCTAATGTTATAAGGTCTAATATAGGCTAAAAAATTCATCATCATCATCATCAGCCTTTAATGTTCCCACTGCTGGGACACAGGCCTCCTCTCTATGAGAGGGAATGGGCTATAATCCACCACGCGGGCCCAGTGCGGATTGGTAGATGTCACATGTCTTCAAGGGTTTTAATTTTTTAGGCAAAAAAATTAAAACCCTTGAAATTGGCTTGGTTACAAATCCGATGCAAAAAGGGAAGTAATTTTTTTAAATTTATATTTTCACACTAACGAAGGTCGCGGGCAACAGCTACTGTCAGAATTCATCAGTGATATCAAGGCAGCGGTATCAGTCCATGATTCAACGTGTGACTGGAGCATTGACCCAGATTCGAGCACCACGGGACACTTGGCAGACGCGTCGGTTTAAAATACTATCAACCGCTGTGGAACGAGCCACAGCCCACCAGTATAGGGTTACTCTAAATTTGAATTATCATCCGGTGTTACGCGAAACGAACATATTTAACTAGTTTCAGTATTTCCCGCTCTGCTCTATAAATTATTGTCTCACGTGTCGGTCTTCCCAGTTTATTTTAAAGATCTTATAAATTATTGTCCTAGACGTTACGTAACGTCTCAACTCTAGTTGTACAACTACTATAGTTGTTGCCAACGTTAAAATTTTCCGTTATACATAAATTCTCATTAATTGGTCATCGGTACCGCCATTTTGTTTCTTGTAATAATTCATGTTAATGTAATTCTGCATACAAAATTAATTAGTTCCACGTCTAGCTCGATATAACTTTTCTTTTTTCTTTATTTTAAAAAGAAAAAAAATTATCGTCATAAGTACTATTACTCACATTTACTGAACATCGTATTACTTTTAATACATTGTATTTTTACGTCTATTTAGAAAGAATTTCTGAGAAGACAAATCTTTTCTCCTCTTTGTGCAATAGCCGCCATATAAATTAACAGACCATTACTTATTTATAATTTTAAATTCCTTTGTTTTGCTTTCAAGTTATGTACTGATATTACAATTTTATAAAACCTGGGCCTTTCTTATAAACCTAGTTCATCAGCCTATAATGTTCCCACTGCTGGGACACAGGCCTCCTGTCCATGAGAGAGAATGGGCTATAATCCACCACGCGGGCCCAGTGCGGATTGGTAGATGTCACATGTCTTCGAATTTTTGGTTCTAGGACATGCTGCCGGTTACCTCACGATGTTTTCCTTCACCGTTTTTGATAGCAGTGGTGATGGAATAAATTACACTCACAATGCGCCTGGTTTCGAACCCACGACGTCGGGGTCGCTACCACTGGGCCACCGCTGCTCTCCTATACCTAGTTATAGAATTTAAAAACAAAATGATTAATTTCATAATAAAGAACACTTGCAAACTGTACTACTACAGAACTATCTAAGTACTTCAGTTTATGTCAAAGCAGATCTACACAAATACGAGCAGCAGAATTGCAACTCGTGTTCCACTTTCTCTACTTACATATTAAACTACGCATTAGGAACATGTTTCACTTTCGCGAAAATCACAAGCAATAAGAGCAATTAAATTATACTTAACTCAACATCACAGTCCGCATAACTTGAGCTTGTTAGGTAGGTACTTACTGAGAGAAAATAATGACAATGGTAAAAAACCTTTGTAAAAGTTCAAAACCATGTTTTGGCCAAAGAAACATAATTATGTGATTTTTGCTGGAACTGTAAATTTACTTTGGTCGGTCCATATTTACAATTCAGTATTTCTTCGTATGTGTGATTGATTTTTAAATACCAACCTAACGCAAAAAAATATTCAAGTTCTTCGGTGACAAAAAGTCTGTACTCCTAACAAAATTGTTTGTCTCATTCAGCATGTACCCACACAATACACATGACAGAGTCCAAATAGGAACACATTATCTATAATTTACGTCTATTATAATGAATTTGCAATCATCCTATAGAAATCATTTGATTGAACCAGGCCTCGGCACGCGAAATCAAATTGTTGCGTACTTTTATGGTACACTTGATTGCGAAATAGAAGCAGATAACCATACAATTATGATTGTGGAAAGTTGGCAACTTTCTTGTCTACACTTATAATTTACAAAAAACATACTTACATGCATAAAAAATCACGCGGACACCAATTACAGATAAGTTAAAATTTCTAAAAGCCAATTAGCATTTCAGCTTCAAATGTTGTCGACTTAATTGACAGTTAGTCCACCTAAAAGTCTGTGTACTTCTTAATTAAGACTAGCACGTCTTGTTTACGTTTCTGCGGCTAACGAGGAACAGCACCTTTCTCCTCAAACAATAACTCAATATTGCTAAAGAACATTATTTAGAAAGGCGTCTTCTGTTGTCTTAGTAGCATTTCTGCAAATCAGTTGCAGCCAGTTACTCGAAAGCGTTTTAATGTCCGTCATACATTCTGTTTATTGCTTATAATTCCATAAATACGAATTTCAGTAAACGTAAAAGTTGGTAGAAATTTTTATGAAAGTATATTTCGGTACTTTTGAATGGATCAACCTGCATTGTTTTACATTTACATTGTACAAGTGTTTCATGACTTAGCACATGAGCTAAATCTGTATGTAGTTCTACCGCATTAACATTTTGTTTTTCTTTTGTTCCAGTGTCAACATTTCTACCCCAAACATTATGATTTACAAATGGATATTATGATAAGAGTGAAGTGCTGTCAAGAAACTAAAAACCCAAAGTGACGAAGTGCCCTGTAGGTGTCTGTTGTGCTACCGTTCCGTTGCCTTCCCCTTACCTATTTAGTGCTCAATATGTCTGACAAGACTTCGTCGTCGGTCGGCCCGAGGAGCTTCGAGACGATCTCGGAGGAGGACCTCACCGCGTCGCCGTGGGAGAAACTGTTGGGAGAGGTGAACACTGCTGTTCCTACGATAATAAAGACTAATGTATCAAGTACAACCATCTCTCGGAGCGGCGAGGAGGTGTCTGCGAACCCTCAAGCCGAAGAGGATCTGGAGGGAAACAAGTTGACGCGATCCAAGAGCCTTAATCAGCGAAGAAATAGCAGTGGCCTCCTCGCTTCGATCCCGAGGCAGCTGAGGAACTCATTGCGAGGAGTTCGAAGCGAACCTTCCAGTGTCAAGGACGTCCCCACGACCAGGAATGACAGCTCTCTCAACCTTCTTCTTAGGTGAGTCGAAGTTCTATATCGAAGTTTTCCTTGCAGATCAATCATCGTTAGTTATAGCTGATTTATATCCAAGGTTCAACTGATTAATTGTTTTGTGAAAGGAAAAGGTCTAGATCTTGTTTTATGTAGGTACATTGCAAATTGACGTCATGAACGATGATTTATGCAAAGCAATATCGCAAAACAAAGAGGTTTCAACAATCTGATATGGCTGACACTTAATAAAAAGGGGAAATACATTATTGAAACTGAATGCATAATGTTTTAGATGACGCAGGATATTTTTCATCTATGCCAACGTTTTCTCAATAAAAGCAAAAAATATATAAAGGAAACGAAAACATGTTTCTCGGGTTTTTTTTTCGGTTTCATAAAATAAAGCTGTTACTACGAAAGTTCGCTTCTGTGAATTGTTTTTGTCAGACGATGCAAGATTGACCCTTATCAAGCCGTGCCCTTCACCCAGAAGTTTATAATTTATCGTCACGTGCCATAGGACTCCATGGAGAAATTTCATTAGAAAATACATGGCAGGTCACGAACAAACGGCGCCTCGTGACCACAAGGCTTCGTCTTCGTCCCCCCTCCTCGTCGCCATAATTACCATCAAGTAGAACCTTTCCACATAATTGCAACCTTCATGGTCTGAAATACGTGAGGCTTCGCGCTGATTGGTCCTTTAGATGCAACTTGACCTAATGTCAGTCGCTGTCTGCGCTGTTTTAAGGAAAATTGATTACTGAGACAATGTCAGGGTCTAATTAGTGTTGATAAGGTCTTCTGTAATTGAAAATTTAGTTTAATGACGGATAAAATTGATAGAGACGGAAATAAGTTATAAATTTATCAAAAACGAACTAGACACTTTATATTTCTATGCTCGTAACTGCCTGTCAATCTATCAACAAGCTATCAATAAATTTGCATCACACGTGATCAATATACGAGGCTATTAAACTCGGTGTAATTTGATAGTTATATATTTGCAAGTCGATAATGGAACGTCATAAAAGTCAAGAATGGACCTTCCGTTTATAAATGTTCATCAATTCCTAATAAAAACATTTTTACCAATAACTTTCTCATATGCAAAAATGCGAAGGAAGCGGACGTCCTTATTTAAATACGAACTACAGGAAACCAGGCGCCCGAGGTAGACAGCTAGCCTAAAACAATGCTTCTCGCAGAACACAATGAATAGACTGAACGATTTGATGGAAGTAGCGATTCAGGGCCGTCCGTTTAGTGCAATCCGTGTCCTCTTATTTTTATCTC